>OW028586.1:24110757-25559507 GCA_932294295.1 Alitta virens | reverse complement strand
CAAAACAACTGCTTTCATCTTACATTTGCAGAGCACCATACTTACAACGTGTCAGATTCAGTGGAAAATATCCATGTCTATGAACTGGCTTTGCAAGAAGAATGCATGTTGATTCTCATGGATTACTTCTTAGAGCTACCTGAAATACAATACATCAAAACAATGGACAAGTTGAGGAACTTCGTTTACCACTGCCCAAGGGACCATGTCAGAAAAGCCTATGAGTATTATAAACAATGTTTACAGTGTATAGGATATCAAAGTAAGTAAAAATCAAAATCAGGGAGTATCATTCGTAATCTGTCCATTAAAAAGCCATACATTATATACACTGTATAATTAGTACCTTTGGCAGTTGGACCTATCAATAATTAGTACTCATATAACTACTTCCAGTCATAGCAAGATGAATTTCCAAGATTTCCTCCTGCAGTCCCAAAGTAGGTTGTTCTTAAGAAGTCAAGATTGTTGATGCTGCATTGTAGTGATGGCTACGATTCGCCGCTTTTAATCGATTATCGTCAGCAACAAAGTAACCGCCGATAATCAATGCTAGTGTTGCAAAAATGAATGTTCTTTTTTGCATTTGTTCTCAGTCCATGAAAAATAAAATCGATTTAAAAATTGATTATCGCATCGAACAGCTTACTGATTAATCGATGTCAGTTTTGAAACCGATTTGCCATCACTACTTTATTGTGGTCACCGCTCAGGATCCGCATTCCCAGATAGCATTCCAAATCAAGACAGCATCAGTACAACGTCAGTGATGTTGATATGATGTTCCAACTGCGGCCAATACAGAAACAATGTTGTGCCGATCTGAAATGCTATCTGGGTTATGGACCTTATGTTTAACTTATCCTCTTTGCCTTTTTTTTTTTAGGCAACAAAAGAATCCTGGTTAAGTGTGGCATGCACTTGCTATTCATGGACATCTACAAAGAAATATTTCCAAACGCTAAGTTTGTCCTGCTTCTCAGAAATGCCAAAGAAATCATCCCATCATTGGCTTCCCTTGCCACTGAAGTGAGTAATTTAATTTGATTAAATATTGCATTGCAGCTCTTCTATAGCTTACGAAGTATAAATCATATAGTTCAAAATTTTGTTGATTTATGATTTGAAATTAATTTATCTGTCGATTGACTGACTAACTGACTGACTACCTGACTGATTGATTTCTTGATTGACTGACTGATTGATTGATTGATTAATTAATTGATTGACTGATTGATCATTTGATTAATCAATTGATTGGTTGACTGACAGACAGGATGAATGATTGATTGATTGATCAATGATTTATGATTTATTGACTGACTGACTGGATGATTGATTGATTGGCTGACTGACTGATTGATTAATTGATTGATTGATTTGTTGATTGATTGACTGACAGACTGGATGATTGATTGACTGACTGATTAATTTGTTGATTGATTGATTGATTGATTGATTTTCAGCATAGCATTCAGAAAGGCTTCACAGATGATGAAATGGGGAAGCGGATGGTAGAGTACTTTGGATTGGTCACATCTGGGGCGGTTGAGTTTGTTAAAAATACACCAAAAGTAAGTAAAACTATAGTACAGTACATGTGTAACCTAACCAAAAACAGACCATGTTTGGTTGAATTTTCACTGGTTTTCACGGTAAAATGTTTCTTAATGGCGAGGGAAATAAAACGCAAGAAAGAATTTGTACAGTTGGGACGAAAAATTGCCGTAATTGTGAGGGGGTCTTATTAAGCGAGGTGGTCTTTGAGTGGGGTCTATTTAATATCCATTAACAAACAGCAGTTGCCTGGTATCAGTATTTGAATGACTTTCTTTTATATATCCCATTAAATGCCAACTTAACCCAATTATGGCACAAGATACATCAAACACATTTATATGGTCCAAAAGATGTCGTTAGAATGCAGATTTAGTGTACACATGTAAAATGCTGCTATGATCACAATATATTCAGACCTTGACACATTTTTACTTGATCATTTTTACTTGATTGTGTAAACCACTGGTTTTTTGTTTCGAAATTCAGGAATCCTTTATCGCAATTGGTTACCGCGACCTGATCAAGGACCCACTGGCAGCTGTCAAAAACATCTACTCTCACTTTGATTTGAAATTGGCGCCAGAAACTTTAGAAGTTTTACAGCGCCACATGGCGGAAAATCGGCAAAACAAACATGGCAAACATAAATATAGCATTGAAGATTTTGGAATCACTGTTGAAGACATTAAAACTAATCTCAAGGACTACCAAGAATATTTTAAGGATAGAGCTGAATTGTCATTGTAAAGGAGATTACAGATTTTGTATCTTTTGTAATTGCATATTTGTATGCATGTATTACATATATGCATTATACTATGAGTTAGCATTTATAACATTTTTACATACAGATGCTTGCCTGAATTGTTGTGTATTGCATACTAAATATTACAGCCAAATTCATAGAGTTGTAAACCAATATCTTAGACTTGGAAGTTAAATTCCAGAGGACGTCATGTGGATCCAGGACTCCCATTGGTTAAGGGAGTCACTCGGCCAATGGGAGTCCTGGATTCACATGACTTCATCTGGAGTTTAGCTTCCAAATCTATAATATTTGTTTCCAAGTCAATGAAGTTATCTGGAAAGTTATAATTGTTAATGTTGCATATAGTAGCATATAGTAGCATATAGTAGCATGTAGTAGCATATAGTAGCATGTAGTAGCAACAGAAAGAAAGACATATTAGTCATGTAAACATCAGGTTATTATTTTCATAATAAAAACACCATTTTACAAATATCGAAGTTATATTGGTCTAATTTATATTTCTACAAGCTCAGATGGCATTCATGATACCGATGATCTTGGCCAGAGAAATAGGCATACTAAATCTAAAGGCTACATCCTGAAACATTTACACAGTAACTTTGTCTGTTATGTGTGTGAACAAAGCATTTATAAGTTCTAGAGCACCTATTCTTCAGGATAAGTCTACGGACAAATTTACACTTTTACCGTTTTTACACCAAGATACTGTAAATTTGGTTCACAGCACGCTACCATAAATTCTATACAGCAAAATGCCGTAAATCTATCCCGCCGCATATAATACTATAAAATTTACAGATGAGGTAAAGAAACTGGCAGTCTACCGTAATTTATTCAGTAGATTGCCATAAAACAAACCAAAATCTACCATACAGATATACCGCATAACGGCTCTACACCATGATACCACAGCATTTTATGGTAACATGCAGTAAATCTCATCTATAGTACGATAATACAAGATTTACTGTAGATAACCTAACATTGGCTTATTATAATTAAGGGCTCATCGACAGTATATTACAGTAAAGTGGGTTTATTTTTTAAGATTTCCTGGTAAGCAATCATTACAACTTGATAGATGCATGTGCCGTAATTTGATGGCAAACATCCGTTTGTCCTCTTTTGCGGTCATGCAACTTGTAACCGTAATTTTTGCAGCAAAATACTGTGCAAAAATTCAATAGCAAGATGCCATAACTACAGGAATTTTTTTATAGTGTGTTGATTGCTGAGCAAAATCACTATAAAATCGAAATGGGTGTACTATTGCTGAATGCATGGTGACTAAACTTCAGACCACTTTAAAGCTGCATTGTCTGCGGGGTTTTGTACCAACAAAAAAGCTATCCAAATGAAAGAAAATGCTTCTTATTATAACTGATGAATTTAATAACCCAAACTTTCTAGATTGTACTACTTGAATTATTGCCGGAATTTATTACATCGACTTCAGCAACGTGATGGAGAGCGTTGCCAATTCATGATTTCACAGTCATTTTATGAAAAATTGAGGTCAGAGTGGTTTCGAGTCATGCAAACACACACGTTTTTTTTACAATTAACTTGGAATTTTGAAAATCGCACGAAAATTGAAGGCACAGAATAATAAAATACATTACGAACCTACGACGCTAATGACGTTCGTTTATGCCTCGTTTAAAATTAAATGATAGGGTATGTTAATTTTATAGAGATATAGGGAACCTAGAAAAGCCCTGATAGCATTTAATCAGTTTTTTTAGAAGACAATGAAATGAATGCAACCGATTTTGGTCACTGTCATATTGAGTGACAATGCAGTTTTAACGGAACCATTACAAATAGGAAACTTTTAGTTTAAAAGTAAGAAACTCAATGGGAGACCAAGTAATCATATCAAGCAGCTTGGTAAATGATAATAAATGGAGGGGAGGAAGATTTTAGAAACACTTTGGATAATTAGATGAGTGCTTTTGACAACCCTTCCAAAAGGGTTAATGCATTGGTATTATTAGTATGGTGTGAACTGGGTCTCTGTCACATTTATTGATGTCCAATTATCCAATGACATATATTGGCATTTGGTCACATGCTGTAATTGTGTGTCCATTAAGCTCAATGACATATTCAAAATTACATGAGAAATAATTAATGCATATCATAAAGCACATGCTACAGAAACATACCAGTTGTTCCGATATAGCAGATAGTATTATCAATAATGATTATGCCCAAATAACTTTTTGGGAATTTGTGTAGGAGTGATCTGTCCAAGATTGGCAATATGTGGTAATGCGCTGAAGTATGATATAACGATACTGGTAAAGCAGTGGAGTGACTAACAACATAACTATAACAACATGCGCATCCCTGTAAGCTTTAATTTGATGGGAGGGATTATCCAAAGTAAGAAAGAAAGAAACATCAAAATGGTGCCAATTGGTAAGAATCACACAACCCATCCCTTGACCACCAACAATTTGGTACACAAAAGAGACTGCTAATGCCAATTAGGGTCCACACCAGCAGCTTTATTCGTGATTGTCAATAGGAAACCTAGCTGAAGAATCAGTTGACAATAATCATAATATGATAATCGACACCAGCAGCTGCATTAAATTGTTGCATATATTTAAAGAAACATTGCAATCAACATCCACGAATATTCTTATGTGGTGATTAATAGTCAGCCCAGTCTTGACGCCAGACCCTCAATCAGGCCTATATGCAGGAGAGGGTCTTGCGGAATTCGGGGAAGCAAGGATCCTACCAAGATAGCATTCCAAATCGGGCCAGCGTCGTTTCTATATAGGCCACCGTCGGTACAGCATCGTTTTGACGTTGCCAACGTTGCGCTAATGCTGAAACGATTTGGAATGCTATCTGGGTAATGGGGGAGCAAGGAAGTCTTCTAAAGATGCACATGCACAAAAAGTGCATGTATGCATATGCATTTAAAGGTGCATGTGCATGCATGTACATTTTTTCACCAAACTGAAAAACCGTCAAGACTATAGGAGATCATATTTAGAGAAAGCCTTGAATCGTGCTGTCCAGACGAAGTTTCCTGCAGGAAAAGCCATAGAAACAATGATGAATTTCAACCATGAATAAGACCTAAAAACCCAAGCAAACGGACTTGTCATTGAGAGAATTCAGGATGTGGAGACGTCCGAACGAATGACCTACAGAGAAATCCGAAGTTTCAAGGTGCATCACTAACAATCCGTTTGATTGACTGCCCTTGAAATTTTTGGATTTAGAGGAAACCAGTTTTGAATTATTTGTTATGCAGACCATAGGTAAACTTTAAACTGTTAAACTCCATGTACTGCATGAACATGCAGCTGAATGGTAACAACAAAAGATTATTATAAATAGATAGCTATACTATAGATATCTAATCAACTGTGTGTTGTTAATTAATATAATCATTGCAGTTGCTCAAAACATATCTCACACATCTGTAAGAAACACCATCTGAGTTTGCCCTGTATGCTTCCTATTGATTTGGAAGTTAACATTATCAGTTGTGTGTGAATGTGATGGAACAAAAATAACATACAACAGATAGCATAATGCTGATGGTACTATGTGGCCATTCGCTGAGGGTTTGCTGCCGCGGCAGCCTATGTTTCTTTATATTGAATAAATAAATAAAATCTAAAAAAAAATAATAATAATAATACATGTAATAAAAAAAAACAGCAATAAAACTCAATTTCTGAATAATTTTAAATTCCTAGTTTAACTGTATCACTTTGGAATGTCATGTCTGTAAATGGCAACAATTGTTTGTTTAAGTATGTTTACTCAGTGAATGTTTTTCTATTCTGTGAACCTATTAACTTCAGTGAATTGAAATTAACAGACGCAAACGCTTTGAAATAAATTCTCAATTATTTCCATTGGAATAGGCCTATATATATACCGATAAACACCAGTTTGTGTTAAAATACATTTTATTATCCCATTTATTTCAACTCTCTGATATGCGTTTGTACAAACAAAAATTAAAAATAAGTAAATAAATAACTCAAACGGTTGTGGCTATTTTCATGTGTCCACAAACTATTTCTATGCCCGGTGATCCCTACCTACATATATATGCACTGATAATGTTGTGAACTCTGACCTGTTTACCTGAAGGCATGTCAAAATAATTCTAAAGGAACACACCTTCTCCCAAAATAATATCTGGCCTGTGATATTTTTCAACTGCATAATTATAACGGTAGGTACCATTCTAAACATCATACGTGTATTTTATGTTACTTTATGTACAGGTAACATTTTCCAAATCGGATATTATTATTATTAATAACCCTATGTTCATAACGGTCACCAAAGGCAAAATGTATATTTAATTTTTTTTTATACAGATTAGATCTACCTTTCATTCTTGCACCTATACTGAACTATTCTTAAGCCTCATCAGCCAGCTGGTATGAGGCAGATGTAATGATGAGATGAGCAGTATGCCTAACACAATTGCCAGTTGCCTCATTGGCTCGATATCAAGCAAACGATGTCCAACATATAGGCCACTGCATTGAAACAATTTAGAATGCTATCTGGGAGACAAATGATGTAGAGTATTGTAGACCCAACCTAGCACGCTGTCTTGATATGTTTATAGGATTTAGGGGTTTAGTGCAGTATATGGCGGACCCAAAGTTATGGCCATATTTGGCGTCAATGAAATATGAAATATAGGCCTATATATATATAAATATAATTTTTTTTTACAAGTTTTAATTAAGTTCTATCACAATTAGAACATTATATGTAACGGGGGCTTGGGGCAGTCCCCATGAACACTGATGAAAAGTATAAACTGCTATCTTACCGTGCACAAGAAAACTGCCGTCATTAGTTTGTGACGTCACACATTGAGCTCGAGCATATGACGTCATATGCTTGGCCGAGAGGTGCTAAATATGGTCATAAATCTTGGTCCGCTATATAGCCTAACTGCATTTTTTCCAGATTTAGTTGATTATTTTCAGGCATAAATATGTCATTCACATTGAGTGATCCAGTCCTAAGGAACTTTGTGTTTTATGGCACTGCCAGCATCTGCAAAATGTTTGGGGTGATGTTTTTCACTGGATACTGGAGAGCAAAAAGGGGTGTAAGTTAAGTGTCTAATGACAGTATAATGTTAAGTATATTGAATATTATTATACTGAATTATTATTATATTGTTTAAATTTATAAAAATCATTTAATATTTCTTTATTTAGATATATCTACATGCATTTATTTATTCCTTTATTATATTTGATGATCGTTCTATCAATGCTTTCACTGAAAAGCCCTGAGCTTGTGGCTTAATAAGACAATCTTCAAATCTAAAATAGTACAATGTATACATTTTAAATAAAAATTTGTCTTTATTGAAGACTCCGTAAGTCCCTGAGGCTAAACACTGTTAAGGTTAAATGGCTTGGAAACAGGACATTTGTTCGGAGAATAACAAGCACCTCATGAAAAATTAGGATCAACTTAGCCGAGAGATCATGGGATTTGTCAGAGAAAGTTGTTGGATTAAGGCTTTACATCCTGTATTTCTGCACCTGATGGGCTAATTAGGACAGGCAGGGACCATGGCAATGAGATGATGGATGAAACAGCCATCCAACTTAGGCTCGACTGGGAATCGAACTCGGGACCCAGCCCTGCACGCTACCATTGAGCTGGGCCCCCGCCTCTTTTTCAGAGAAAGTACGACATACATGTTCATCATCAATATTATGCTTATAAATATATGTTCCGCAGGCGTTCGCAAATCCCGAAGATGTTCCCAAATCTTCTGGAAGCAAACAACCAATTCGTGATGATCCGTATGTGGAAAGAGTGAGAAGGTGGGACTTTTTTTTTCAGAATGTAAATACAATATATTTTTAAAAGGTAGGTCTGGATTTAACTGCTTAATATCACATTTGAAGTAAATTGGAATATATTTATTTTCAGAAACCATTTGAATGACCTGGAGAACATAATTCCGTTTGTCCTGATTGGGGCATTCTATGTCCTGATTAGACCAGACCCAATCATTGCTTTGTGGCATTTTCGTGTTTTCTTCTTCTCCAGAGTTTTTCACACAATATGTTACCAGGTTTGTGTCATTCATACATCTATTAAATCTATGCTCTAAAACTATTTTTAAGTGTGTTTCAAAACTAGTATGGCATAGCACAGCATAGCTTATTTCTGGAATCAGGTGTGGAAAAGCCACCCAGGAAATGTACCCCAGGCAAATCTCGCAAAGTTGGGGTATTATCATATTTTATTCATGTGGCCCAGCCAGGGGTAGTGGTCAGGCATGTCACGGCAGGGTCAACTCATTTAAATATAACGTTTGGCTCTCTGCTGATTGGCTAGTTTGGAGCCCTATCTCGACTTATTTACTGGAGCCTTTGCTGGAGTGGGAAAAGCACGGACATTGTATATTTTAATCAATATGGCGTCATCACCAAACTAGGCCTGAAGGCTAGATGCTTCATTATACAATTATACATTGGTAACCTACATGTGAGACATGAAGATATGTACACCCGAAAGTGTTGATAGTCAGGGACCAATTCCCAACAATAGGCCTTTTGTAGCTGTCAGCATGCGATGGTTTTACCCTATTTTGAGGGTGCTGAATCCAAATCTGCCAAATGCCAAGTTCTATTTCTAGATTTAACCCTCTAAATGGTGGAAAACAAAATGGCCACCAAAATAGCAAATTTAGACATATCTTCAATTCTATTTTAGCAAGAAACACAATCTTGGTGTCAATTCTGATGTATCAGATAAATGTTAAATTTGTAACTTTAATTGAAAAATAATTGCTAGTTTTTATGCATAAAACTCAGTTGATTGCGATTATCTTTAATTTTATCATTTTAAATTACAATTCACAAGAAAAAACAATTGACAATTTGTCTAATTGAATAATAGCTTTAGCTTTAGGTGTTCTGGAAGTAGATGGTATTCCTCAGTTCCAGATCCTTTTTTTTTTATAGTTCGCGACTGAATTGAGTATATAATAGTTTTGTGCAATATATACATTTGGTTTCTCACAATATTTTACTATATAGCTAGCTGAGCCTCTGATGATGCCCTGCTAGTATTAGTCCTTGGTATTTATTGTTTACTGTTAATATTTATAAAATTTAGGCCGCTAATGCTGCCCTGCATCCTGGTTCAATATTCCTTCGGATTTATACATTCTTGGAGCCCAGAACTTGTCTAGTGCGTTTTTAAAAGCATTTAGACTCTGTGCCATTACCACTTTTTCTGGTAATTTGTTCCACTCCTCAACTGTCCATATGGTGAAAAAATTTCTCCTCAGATCCAATTTCAGGGTTCTCATCTTGAAGAGTTTAAGTGGATGTCCTCTTGTTTGTCCTTCTATCCTGTGCAGTCTTGGTGTGCATTCAGAGTCGTAGATGCTGTGCAACATTTTAAACAGTTGGATCATGTCCCCGCGTGTTCTTCTATGTAGCAATGTTGGTAGATTCAGGTATTTCTCTGTACCTGTTCCAGTCTTCTAGATGACTCCTCACTAGCGATGTAAATAGTGGTACGAACACTTCTTTGTCCAAGTACATAAAAGTCCTTCTTATGAGTCCCATCAATTTGTTTGCCTTCTTGATGATCCCTCCAATATGTTCCCTAAATGTCATCTTGTCATCTATGACAACACCTAGATCCTTTTCATTACTAGTTGGAGCAATTTGGAGCAATTTTGAATCGCGTCCATAAGTGCTCTACGATCGTATGTGAAGTTTGGTCTTCTACTAATGGTCATCTGTTTGCATTTGTCTGGGTTGAACTGAAGTAACAATTTTTCTGACCAGCTGTCCAATTTCTCCAAGTCATTATTCATGGCTCCGAAGTTTGTGACATCGAGGGCTATTTGGAACAATTTGGAGTCATCAGCAAACATGTAGACTGTGTTTTCTTGGCAATCCGGGAGGTCATTTATGTATAAAACAAACATCAAGGGACCCAAAACTGAGCCTTGTGGTATTGAGTTACTGTGGTCACAGTACAAGACAAATTAATGATATAGTCCCCTTGTGCAGGAAACTGTAGTCATAGTGACTATAATTATGACTGTCTATATGAATGGACTTATATCTTGCTAAAGAATCTATATTGGTACCACTGATGACTATTGGCTATTTGAGTTACTGTAGTATAAGACAAATGACAGACATAGTTCCCTTGTGCAGTATTGTAGATTAAAGTATTGCTAATAAAGCTAAATGAGTAACAAAGGTGACTATTGGCAATTTGAATCACCATAGTCACAATATAAGTCAAATTATAGACATATTCCCATTGTTGGGGGAACTCTATAGTCATTGACTATGATCATGACTGTCTTAGAGATATCTTTATGAATAGATTAAAGAACGGCTTGATAAATGTAATAATTTAAGTGTAGGGATATAACTAAAATCAAAAAATAACTAATGCAGAGTCCCCATGTGCTGGAAACTGTGTCTGCTTTCTGTACCTTTTATAAATGGAATTCTTCCGAATTTGGTTTAGTTTAGATAAACTTTTAATTAATATCAAATTTGCTGCTTTTACTCCAAGTATTGAATTACAGCCCTTATCTTTGATGGTGAGCAGTTAACACTTCCCATGCCATCAATTACATGAGTAATCAACACACTGATATCTTGTCACATAGGGGTTTTAAAACCGGGTACTGGTGGTGCCCTCTTGGAAATTTTAGAAACATCTCTAGAGTCCCCCACTGAGGTAGACTTCGCAGAGTTTCCCTGTGGCTGGGTTTTCCTCTACTCAGTCCACGGGTCTAGGATTTTCAATAACTGCAACACTGTTGATCTGCCTGGTAGAACCCATACTGTCTTGTGGTGAATAGTTTATGCCTGAACATATGCTTCATCAATGTATCCCGTATTAGGGATTCTAACAGCTTGCATGCAATACTTGTGAGGCTCACATCTATAGTTCTCACATGAGGTCCGTGGTCCCTTCTTATGTATTGTGCTGCGCAAACCCTGGCTTCTTTCCATTTGGATGTTGTAATGCAGTGACCAGGTGACTTTCCGAGCTTTAGCTTCAGGATCTTCTTTCTCAGTTCTATCTGGGGGATTGTTCCCTCTTGTTGGAAGTCTAGCTACTGGGCCTAGTGTGGTGACACAATACATACAGAAATATGACAATCCCAGTTTTCAGAAAAAAATTGAGTTTTGTTTCTTAATGACCTAATTGTATGATGACGTCACCAAACATTGGTTTAACCAAAGATTATGTATGGTTGAACACTACAATAGCTAACATGAGGATTTGTACAACATGCTAAATTTCACTGGTGAGTGGTACAATGCAAGGTATATTATAGAGAAGGTGCATGACATGATACCACTATAAATACATACCATATCACATACCATATTATAGTAGACTACATAATTAAACATACCAGTTTGTTTTGTACATACATAACTTTAATCTTGCGTTTTTGGTATTAACAGGCAGGGCTCCAGCCAGGACGTGGTTTGTGTTTCCTTGGAGGGCTTGCTACAACATTTTCCATGATTTTCCAAATCTTCAAAGCAACGTTTTGAATAAGTGATATTTATACTCCACTTAGACTGTTTTCCTACTGTTCTGAGCCGGCAATAACCAACAAAAATGTTAGTTACCTCCTTCATGAGTGCAAACTGAAGGCATTAACAATCAAACAAATGAGTAAATATGGCTAATACGAACACATTTTTTTTTTAACCAATAAAAATGTTTGTTGAATTGATGCTGTAGTTGTTTTCAATCTAATGATAACACATGATATCAATTTCTGACTGTCCTACACAACATTAGTTTTTCATCTGATGCAACTTGGGGTGAAGTTGCCATTTTAATACTATATTTTCTCAATTTCAAATTGGCGTGTCTATAATATATGGCAGTTGTCTCCCCACCTCAGTGGGCACAAAATAAAAAAAACTAGATAGACCTAGATTAAAAACCAGAACAGTCACACAGCCATTGTACATGCTCTTTAGCACACTGTTCTCTGCACTGCAGATTTGATCCAGTAGCTGGCACAGGTAAGTGTCCCTTGGATTTTCTGCTATTGTAGATACGTTTGATTGGGAATTATTTTGGCATGACGCACTGACCAAACAATCTGTGTATACAGTTAGTTTCATTAAAAACGGTCCGTCAAATTGAACTTAGACAAAGCTGTAATTGCTGACTACTCAAAACCTGATCTAAAAGTACATATTTATGATATATTAGATTAATTTCTTACATTTACCAAGGTTTATATTTATGGTGATAGATGTAATTTGCTTATTAGCTATAGATGTGGGCAGAAGCAGCTGGCTTTAGCATGTTTAGACCAGGTACAGGTCGCTAGAGTCCACCGTAGTGTTTTGTCACAAACACAACATTGCATGTCCCAATAAGAGTGTAGATCTAACCCAAATAAGGAATGCTCACAACAACCTGTATGTTTACAAGTACTTTATGCTATGCTATCATGTCATTCATATCTGGTATTTTCAATTATAAATGCACATGTACATTTCGTGAAGAAGATGAAATATCAAACAGTTTGTTATACACAAAACGCCCATTTGAATGTCATAGAATGACCTAAACTAGAGCAAAGTCAAATTATAGTAACAAGATCACAACATTTTAATGACAAAGGCCTATACTTTAAAACTACTTTCTGTAATGAAGGTCTGCTTATCTCTGCATTTATCGATTAATCAAGATAAACTACAGAATGTATTCGAATAGAAGCCCTCCCTTTTTGTTTAGAGAACCTCTCAGCAGGGCCTTTATTTGAGGCAGGCCACTATTCGGGGGGCCTCTGTTGTTTTAGGGGCTAAAAATTATTGAAAATTGTATGAAAACACTTCTGGAAGACATCAAATTCTTGGACTTAAACTCAGTTCATATAGGTCAAATAAATTGTCCCCATGTGGGATAGGGGCTTATATAGGGTTGGCCTTTATTTTTTGGGAAAGCGGCTACCCTGGCTTCTATTCGAGGTGGGCCTCTATTCAGGTAAATATGGTGTCTGTCTTCTCAACATGTGCCTCTCTCTATATTCTATTGCATTATATTGTATTAATTGTATTCTATTCTACTATATAAGAAAGTCTCTATTATGTTCTGTTCAGTTCAGTTCATTGCATTTTTATCTTTTTCAATTTAGAAACTCAAAATCATCCACCATGGCATTGACATTGGCTGACCCCATCTTCAGGGACTTTGCCTTTTATTCCACTGCAAGTGTCTTCAAAATGTTTGAGGTGACATTTTTCACAGTGTACAGAAGGGTTTCAAGAGGTGTAAGTTAAAATCATAAGATATTCATATTACATGATATTTAGCAGTTTATTTATTTATTTATTTTTAGAATATAATATAATTTATTGATCAATTTTTTATTTCATTTTAGTCTTTTTTTCTTTTCTTTTTCTTTGCTTTCTGTAATAATCATTATCGTCAGAAACATATAATAAATAATAATTATAAATAATCACTTTTTGAAAATTGTTTCCCACATACAGTAGACAAAAACTTTGAAGTCTAAAGCTGTAATTTCAAGTAATTCTAGTGATTTTACAAGTATTTCCCAATCCCAATATCTTTTGTTTTAGCAATTACATGTATTTAATGACTGTATTAGTTTTCACGATTCTTTGATTGCAGGTCTTTGCCAACCCTGAGGATTTCCCAAAATCTGCACCATCAAAGAAAGCAGCTACTGATGAATTGGTGGAAAGGGCGAGAAGGTACACACTTCTTCATTTAGGCCTATGCATGCATTGACTTTGATTCATTGAATAGGCATAAAGGTTGTCCTTGTGGTACTTGTGACTTGGATGTTTTTTTTTTTTCTTTTATTCTTGTTTTTTTTTTAAGAGAAGAAAACTGGTATTCTAAAGTCATATTTTATTAATAATCAGACAACCAAATCCATCCCCCTTTTGTCTGCACCCTATATCTAGTCTCTTCTTTTTTTTCTTTTTTTTTGGCCTGCCAAGCATATCATCTTTACAAAATTGTCATACACTTTTAATGACACAATTGTTGCAGAAATCACCTGAATGACTTAGAGAACATTGTTCCCTTCATCCTGGTTGGAGGATTCTATGTTTTGACCAAACCTGACCACAAAACAGCCCTCTGGCATTTCAGGATATTCTTCTTCTCAAGGGTTATTCACACACTCAGCTACCAGGTCAGTCTCACTAACTCATTGAAACAATATATGTAGTATAAATTGTAAGTTTAATTCGTATTTTACTTGATGAATCTAAATGATATAAGAAATCTAGTTAGGACATACAGTAGACAGAAAGAGAAACCTTAGTAAAGTCCTTACTTAGTAACCTGGTGAACTTATTGAGGTCATAGGTCATAACCATACTAAGCAGCTAAGAAAACCATGTACTGGCAGTCTGGCATGGAATCTAGTGTCACCTTTTAGTCAGGCCTACTATTATATATAGTTAAATATATACTTGTTTGTGACTGTATATATGATGTTGGTTTTGAATTTTAAATATTCAAAGAAAATTTTTAAACATTACAAAAGATTAAAAAAATATTATTTTTAATATAAATATTATTACATATATTCGCTCTGACTTAGTTGATTTAACTACACAGGCTGGAGTTCAACCATGGCGTGGACTGGCTTTCATGACTGGCCTGGGAACTACCCTCTCTATGATTTACCAAGTCATCAAGGCTACCTACTAAATGTTCCCATTTTGTATTGTTTTATTGGAGATTTTATAAAGATTGATCAAGACAAAATCAGTTGTTTTCACTTGTTGATTTTGATACTTGATAATAAAAAAAAAAAGAAGAAAAACATAGTGCTACTCGCGCTTGAAACCCTCAGCAGAGGAATGGAACAGCAACAGACAAGAATATATGTGTGCATTTAATCACTTACTCTGGATCCAAATAACTAATTGCTTGGTTACGGTTTGGAGGACCATCAAGTCTCCTTCCTCAGAGCTGACTGGATTCAGCCTGCCCTATGCTGTTGTTTGACCCCTGCCCTCTAGTAGAGGAGAGACCTTGGAAGAAATGTATATATCTTCCAAGGAGAGACTAGGGATCCTCTACCACTCTGTCCCAGTTAGCCCTCCCTGTCTGTTCAATGCTGGCCTCTCTCTCCATTCCTTGACACCTCTTATCATACTTATTGTGACATCCTTGTTTTCAAATTGGTGGCCTGTTGTGTTAAGATGTGTGTATACCAGCATGACCAGTGTATACAGCAGAGTCATTACTCTTGCCTTCTTTTCTCTAGACTGCTTGGCTTTAGGATGTTCTAATGTGCTTCGATCTGAGTGTGTTGTGATCTTCTCTGAAATTCCAGCAACATACCTGTTGTTTGCTCTGTACTGCTTCTTTGCCAGTTCCGTTTGTAGTTGCTCACTGATCTAAAAACCCATTTAGGATATCCGCATTTCATCAGACATCTTAGCACTCCATGTTTATTCAATGCTGGACTCTATAGAAATCCAACCCACGAAGATCAATATCTGTTATTTTCATCACACCACCCTGTTGAACAAAAGCTGGACGTAATACGTACCCTCAACTACAGAGCTAATGTTATTGTTTTTGGGATCAAGAAAAGAAGAAGGAGATGGCTGAATCATGGCTCATATCAAAGAAGCACCCAGTAAATGCGGATATCCTAAATGGGTTTTTAGATCAGCGAACAACAGACGGAACCAGCAAAGAAGCAGTACAGAACAAACAACAGGCCGAAAACCAAGATCGAGTGATCATACCATATGTTTCTGGAATTTCAGACAAGATCAGAAGGGTGTGAAAGGAGTTCAATACACTCAGAAGCGCATTAGAACATCCTAAAGACGAGCAGCCTAAAGAAAAGAAGGCAAATGTAATATACAGCATAAAATGTGGTCATCCAGAATGTTAGTCAGTTTATATCAGAGGAAGATCACAACCACTGGCCAAGAGGTTATATCAACACTGTTGTCCCAGTTCCAGCGGATATGACTCTGCCGTATACACTGGTATACACACATTTTAATACAACAGGCCACCAATTTGAAAACAAGGATGGCACAATATTGGACACTGAATCAAACTGGTCTGAAAGAGGTGTCAAGGAACGGACAGAGAGTCCAGCATTGAACAGACATGGATCGAGGGCTAAGATTTCTGATCATTATATGCTGGTGAAATGCGGATATCCTAAATGAGTTTTTAGATCAGTGAGCACAAACGGAACTGGCAAAGAAGCAGTACAGAGCAAACAACAGGTATGTTGCTGGAATTTCAGAGAAGATCAGAAGGCGGTTAAATGAGTTCAATATCACATATCATTTCAAGCCATAGCACATTAGAACATCTTGAAGCTAAGCAGCCTAGACAAAAGAAGGCAAGAGTAATGACTCTGCTGTATACACATCTTAATACAACAGGCCACTTGAAAACAAGGATGTCACAATATTGGACACTGAATAAAACTGGTTTGAAAGAGGTGTCAAGGAACGGAGAGAGTTCAGCATTGAACAGACAGGGAGGGCTAAGATTTCTGTTGTCACACCTGGGACAGAGTGGTAGAGGATCCCTAGTCCTCTACTAGAGGGCAGGTGTCAAACAACAACACCATAGAGCAGGCTGAATCCAGTCAGCTCCGAAGAAGGGGACTGGATGGTGATGGAAACTGTCAAGCAATTAGTTATTTGGATCCAGACTAAGTGACTTAATGCACACATATACTACCTGGCTGAATGAAAATATTCAACCAGACAAGAATGCCCATATTATAGTTTTTGTAGGCCTAATTCATGTAAGTGTAGGTACTAGAAAAATGTGTTAATTTCAATCATGTACGTCATAGTTATTTTTATAATTCAATTCATTGTGAATAAAACATGTACACGTACAATAAAAGCACACATGAGTAAAATTGACAATTTTATGCATCAAATAAAAAATATTTTACAATTTTATGCATCAAATAAAATAAAATTTTACAATTGTGATTATATAAAAAAATAAAACTAAAACTATTAATTATAGTACTTATAATTCATTTTACTATAATACTTCAATTCTTTAATATGACATATCACTCCCTCTCCAGGTGGCGCAAAAATCACGAGTCAGCGCCACCTAACGATTTAGGTATGTAAAACAAATGACGTCATTAAGAAATTTCCTTGGGATTCCCCGACAGATTTTCCTCTGAGCACGCGCAGACGGAAATACACGTCGTTCACAACAGTGAGAGTCAGCGCCAGCTCTTTCGTGTTTTCATGTTTTAACAAAGAAATCGGCTCATGAGTCGGTGGAAAAACTCTTGAAGGAAGTATGCAGAGTGGCTGTGTGATATGGACAGTGATTTTTTGTGGGTGAGTAGCTGTGTTGTCTTAAATCTGTGTGTGGTGTACGTATCTGGGATATGCGAGGCACCAAAAAAAAAGGCATGGCCAATGTCTTGAACCGGCTCTGCTTTCACTAACCCTAACCCTAACCCTAACCCTGCCATGTTGACAGTTCATGCCCAATAAATATCGAGGGTAAAAAAAGGAGTTTCCGATCTGCAAGTACAACCCTAAGTGCCTGACCTGGGGATTGTCAAATTTTAAAGGGGTTATTGCCCCGCCCCCATTTGGGATTTTGAGACAGTTGTCCCTTTACATTGCAAAATGTTACAAGATTGACTTTGGGGTAGATGTTTATTGCATTCAAGGTTATGTGTATGAGATGACTAAAAAAAAAGCTCTAAAGAAACACTGCATGATTATTGCACAATTTAAATAGATATATTCAGAGATGCTTTGCAAAGGAATTGCATACTTTCTCGACATATTCAAATTCCAAATTAATTTGACTGACAATTAAATGAATTTATTTGACCCAAAATTTACAATGATGTCTTGGAATTCATAAAAAAATAAAAAGTTGCTCAAGGGTCAAGGGACACCTATTTTGTCTCAATTAGGACGCTAGCATGGGTACCCGTTGTATGTCAAAAAGCATAGTGTAAAATATAGCGCGTTACACAGACCAATAACAATGACGTCAAACAAAGTTCTTATGTTTAACCGGCAAACTAAGTTACAACAGAAGTCCAACCAATTTAAATGACAGCTGATCAGAATTGATTTGACGGAGTCTTGCTGGACCTACAGGCTGTCTCGTGATGCTGATCATCATCAACAATGATCAATGATGATCGGGGCCAGCATTAGTCTCTTTCTTGTTCAGGCTGAATTTATTTGATAGCTAAATGTTGCCTAGTGGCCAGTGTATGTGGTATTTTGATCATTAATTGGTTTTTATCTTTTTGTGTAAATCACTACATGTTGCAATTTTAAATTCCTATTTTGACTTTTTGAAAATATATAAATATGACTCTATATTTGAAAAAAAAAAAAGGTTACTATTATATATTAAATATTTCCAGATTGTGACATATATTGTGTAAACTTCAATTTTAAATAGAATGAAAAATTGTTGTTTTTATTTTAGCTTCTAGAAGTGATGTTAAACCATGTAAAAAGTCTTAAGTGCCCTTCCCAACAGTGGCACAAGAAAAACAAATCAGAACCAACTTACTAAGTCATATAAATAAAACCAGTAGATGTAAAACTATAGTAGTGTTATAATATTTATGTTTGTGTGAATAAGAAACATGTTTGATGATTTAAATGACAATTTTATACTTTCTTAAATCTTTATCGAATACGTTAGCGTTGGTTTAAATATTTGTAATGAATTGTGTGTCTTTGTTTTATGACTTAAGGATAAATGACTCAATGTTTAGAAATAAAATTCATTTTTCCTTTAATTCATGTCACATTTAAAAATTTTATCAGAAAGGTTTTGACCACGGAGCTTTGTTTTCACTATGTTCAGTACATTTCAAGATTCAGATTATTTTTTTTCACCCAAAGCCATTCATCAATCCTACAATAATTCAATTAAGTTTATTGAAAATTTTCTTAAAGTTTCAAAAATTTTCATTCTCACTTTCATAGAATACAAACATTTGGTTATGGGCCACAAGTTTGCAATAATCTTTCATTATTGGGCACTCTCAATAACTCTGAGGAATAGGGTAGTGCAGCCCTCTGAGGCATGTACTTGGCACTTACAAAGGTTGGTGAGGGGACATGGGGCTTAGGGTTTGCCATGTTTCTGTCACCCTATCGTAGCGGTCTTTCACTTAAATTCCTCAGCATGTACATACAGCTGTATGTATCAACACTGAGTACAAAAAAAAATTTATATATATTAATTTCAAGTTAATGACATTCAACTGAAATCATCAGTAAAATGTCACTAAAAAATGGAGCCTGGGTCGGGATTCAAACCTGGGACTTTCAATGTAGCCTGCTAATGTGTTAAATGGCCAGTGCCTTCCCCACTGGGTCACTCGAATGCTCCCACTGTTAAAAAGGTTTTTTTCCCTTTGGAATTTAATATAATAGCACTAAAATGAATCTAATATTACTTGTATGGGTGTACAAGGAATGTGTACAGCTGTCTTTGAAAACTGCATCAACTGGTTTAGACAATAACTGGTTATTTTGTGTTCCAACTTCAAAACAGGAATATTTCTAATTGAGCATTTTTAAAAACCAACTGCATTGTTGAACATTAGCTCTTATACAGTACATCAAAGTTTCATTTTGTCATGCACCAGTTCTGTTGACATACTATGGTCTATATTTAGTTGCTTTGTGAACACTGACGTGGAAGTCTTAGCCATACCCACGTGGATTTGATAGGCTGTTCACAATTCTGTTGTGGTAGTCACTGGCAGAACTCGGTCAGCGTGACACTTGAGTTCTCATGCCTAGCAATTATTTGTAGAAGTTTTGATCAGTTAAGATAGTGGCCAGCAAGATTGATCCAGTTGGCAGAAACATTCGAGGCGTTTGCATGTTGTCTCCAATCAAAATCGAGATACCGAGATAATTAGATATTATTTATGCAACTATTAGCACGCTTAGTGTATGAAAACATGTGTTAAAACTGAAATTATTCTCACAATACTGGATTTTGTACTTAGAATATTCCATTTACTTGTGGTTGAAATGCTGAGGTGGCCATAGCATGTTGAATGCTTTAACATCTTTTAATGGATGTAAGAGATTATTTGTGTAACGCAGGTGGGCTTGCGGATAAAGAATACTTTATATGTTTTACCTATGTTGGTTTTAGATAATAGATATCGACCATAATACCGTGCTGAAGATTTAGAAAAAGAAGACAATCAATGCTTGTTGGCTGTGCTGTCTATGAAAGGAAGTGGCACTTAGGGAACATTCAGAATTTCAGTCTCTCTCGTTTGGATTACTTTCGATCCCTCATTTAGTAGTCATTGACTATTTTGAGATAATGAATTTATTTTGGCAGTTGTGTTTTTTATTGGCAATATAACAAGCGCTCATTGTTGGAACAAAAATCACACACTCTGTCATTGTTGTCCTTCTATGGCTGAACTACTACTTTTTTTTTTTGCCATAAGTCAACTCCAGTGTCTCGTTCAGCACTCATAGTGGATGAGAAAATTTTAAGACTTATATAAATCAGTCTCAAGTTGTTTAACATGATCAAGTAGAAAATCTACAGGCCATAAGCAATGATAAGTGATAAACTATTAAGAGAGACCATGAAAGACAGTCGATCTTTATTGGCGGTTTCATCGGATGTTCAGAATGCTGTCCCGGTAATCAGCATGGCAGGATCAAGGTCGGGAAATGGATGTGAAGGAACTAATAATTGTGACAGTCTTAAACTGGATTTAAATGGAAATCTGGGACATAAGAATGACTCGTTTATTGCTCAGATCAAGAGGAGTCAGTGGTTTACCATAAAATGGATTATTTTGTTGCTGTGTGTCACTATATGTGCTTTATGGTAAGCATAAAATTCATTTCGTACTCTTATAATTCAATTGCAACCAGCAACCAATTTATGATATATTTTGTAGTGAAATTATTTCCTTGGCCTTCGTGGCTCTATATAGCTTCTGCTCTTTCACTAGAAAATATAATTTTCAATTTGGCCAGCAGTGACCATAGTTCTGACCAGCATAAAACCAGAGCAGTGGGAAGCGTCTTTGATTTTATCGGGTTATCATATTTATCCTCATAAACATGATAAAAGGCTGTTCTATTATAACTATTGATTTTACACGTTTAAACGTTTACAGACCTATTAATTTTATGGGTTTATACTGGTTGTAAAACAGTAGGGTTGAACATAATGCTTTTATGTCATGGCTGATTACAGACAAAATCAATCTGCTGACCCTAGGAAATATGGCAAAGCTGGGGAAGTGCATTCAATGTATTCTAAGAAAGTATCTTAACTTTGTTCTGAAGCCTTGTCATAATGAAGAGATGATATGGCTTGCGAGTCCACAGCATGTTACACATTTACCCCATGGTTGGGTGTTTCACTTGCCCCACCATAGACACTGAGTACAAGGCACCACCAATTTAATGTTTCATGCAACCGCAATGCAGCTGAGACCTTGAATTAAGAGTGTGGGCTGTGAGTCACAAATAAGCAGGTTCTTCAACATTTGTTCAGCAGAGTTAGCCAATGTGTGAAAAAAAGGTTAATTGGATTAAAAATTATCGTGAACTCTTTAGATTTTTTGTTTCGACCAAGCAATGTGTACGACATTGAGAGAAAGACCTTTAATATTGTTTAACGAAACTGACAAGAAATAAATTGAAATGTTCTGGTCTTTGTTTCCATTGATTGGTAATTTGAGAGAATAGTTATGGAGAGCAACCAGTAATGAAATTAGTGTACCTGACTTTCACCTTGTAAATTGTAACACGTGTAGGAGTCGACTTTTTAAGTTGGTAGACGTGTCAATGAATCTGTGTCATGGTACAGAACTTAGGTCTTTATGTCTTGTTATCCGAAAAAAACACTTTAGATCCATCTCCAACAAACTTTATTTGCCTGACACAGATTTATGAATTCAACATGTTCAAAGATCAAACAAATATGAAGGATTTAAGTATTTGACAAACATCGATGAAAGTGCACAAAGATGTTTTTATGACCCTCTTTACATATTGAGCATTATATCCTTTTTTATGAAGAGACATTTATCCATATTTTGAACGCATAAAGATTTTAACCATGTTTAAAACGATAAATATTCAGTGATATTTTGATCGTGGAAACGTATCATCATAATTATTATGTTATGATAAGACATTCATTTAATGCAATTATAGATTTGGGAGTGATGAAGGATCAATTGAAGCCATATGCATGTGAGACCATGTATTTGACAAGTCTCATCAGGATAGATTGATAAAGGCAGATGGTTCACAATTATTCTTTGCAGAATCACTAAGTTTATGTAGAATAGAAGTTGCAGACTTCACACCACCTTGCTTGAGGTTGGGGACCTGTTGATTTAAAATTATTGAATTTTGCCCTAAATAAGTTTGCCATGGTTTTACCTCACAATTAACAATGATTTAGACTACTTTGCTGTTGAAGTCAATTTTGCATCTGGGATTGTCCTAGTGGGGAAGTTTCCCTGTAATGTAAATCACTCCTGTTAGTTTGGAATGAATAATTATACTAATACAATTCATAAGTATGATAAGCAAAATTTCCGTCTCTAAACTTGTGACTTGTCCGTGTAAAGTAAATGTACAGGGCGAATGTCCATACAACCTGTTGCGTATCATGATCTTTGTATTAATAACTATTATTCCCTCAAGATTGATAAAACTGAAGGTTAAATTTGAAGTTGTTTAGGAACAGAATGAATATGCTCTAGTGTGCCAACATTGTCCTTATTTTTATTCAAACTCCACAATGTCAGAAATGTTTGCAAAATTAATGTTTATTGGTGTTAAGATAATTCATTAGAGGAATGGAGTTTTGTTGGCCTTCTTCTTGTGTGTATTCCTCTTGACATTCTTAAACATGTTAAAAATATTCTTATCAAATGTATGCGTCCTGAATAATTATTTTCAGGTTAAGGACTAACCACTATACCGTTGGTGCTAAGGGCCCTTAACAACGAGAAGTACTCGGATAAATAATAAAATAGGGTCGTTTTGACCACATATTATGACTTAAACTTAGAGATTAGATAAATTTGGTGATGACGCAACTGAAGTTTGAATACACATATGAGTTAAACGAATAATGTTAGATGTCGGTTAAGTATAAGTACGTAGATATTTTGCAGCAGATGTGGCGAATGTGTTGAAATAATCCCTACGTGTGATCGCGTATTGAATTACTTAAATTTATGACATATATAGGTAGTTACATTATTTCATATATTATAATATAATGTCCATCATCACTCCATGGTACTAACAGTTTTTGTCTAAGAATTTCTACACGCTAATGATAATTAAGTAGCTCTAGTCTGAGTCAGTGTTAATAGGTCTAGTTTGTGCCAAAGTAGCTCAAGACCTTTGATAATTAAGATGCTCAAGCATGATCGATACTTAAGTAACTCTAGACACAACTGATGATACAAGACCTGATGATACAAGACGCTTGAAACAGGATGGATATTCAATCTGTTAACACTGGTTAACTGACACCCATGTAACTTTTTATTCAATGAACATGGCTGTTTCATCCTTCGTCTCATTGTCATGGTCCCTGCCTGTCCTAATTAGCCCAACTGGTGCAGAAATACAGGACGTAAAGCCCTAATCACCCACCCACCTATTCAATGAACATGATGAATATCTCAAGCCCTCTTTCTATGTGATTCCAATGTGATTCCAATGACGTTGAAAAATTTTAACCCCATAAAATAATAAGTTTTAATCTAGTTTTAGTTTTGACTGACAATGGTAACTTTTAACCTATGAAATAATAAGTATTATTCTAGTTTTAAATGGCTGTACATAATGAATTGTCATAATAAGAAGTCTGCGTTTTGTCATTATGAATGATGATCATCATTTAAAATTCCTGTAAGCTCGGACGAGTATTTTTCAAATGAAGTCCTTTAGAAGCAAAGACCATGCACAATCTATACAACATAGACTTGTAAATACCCCCTTTAGTAGGCCTTTAACATATATTTACGCAGGCCTACCATATATGATTTGTTATTTTCTCTATTCTTTCAGGTTATTGTTAACATTGAATGCCTCCGTGGCTGAAAACCAAGGAGGACCACAAAATGTCGGCGGACGTAAGATTGGTCAAAGACCCCAGGCCAGAGCTGATGTAAAACCTGACCATACTAAGGTATGAATTTTCAGTTTAAATATCACTGATACTCACTTTTTAAATGTTTCTGTTTGTACTATGTTTAATAGAATAGTTTTGCAAAATAATGCACAACTGCCTGTCTTTTAAAGTAATACTGCATTATAATTATTTATCTATTAATTTTTGCTTCATAATTGATTTAATTTAAAGTAATACCGTATTTTCTGGATTACAAGGTGGTTCTAAGATAGGTTCCGGTCTTATTTAGCAGCTGGGTCAAAAGTGACCTTGAAAATGTATAGTATATATAGTATATATAAAGTTAATGTACATTAATTTTAAAATCTCCAAGGCTGGTGTGGTTTAAATGCCTTGTCAAAGACTGTCTCTAAATTACCAGGCCCTGCTTGTAATTGAGTAAATGCCTTATGATTATTAATCAATAAATTTTTGCTTCATAATTGATTTCATTTAAATATCAGCAATAAAATGGCTTGAAATTATTATCAGTTTGGTGTGGTTCTTTAAATAAAAATCATGAGTATACTTCTATAATTTGCTGGTAACTAAGATTGCATCACAATGTTTTTCTCATTTTTAGATATTAATTAACTAAATATTAATTACAGAAAAGAAATGCTCCCCCAGTTGGATCTAATCTGCAGGATTCGGATGATGTAGAAAAGTTGGAACCCGAACCTGACCCCAATCTCTCTGAAGAGGTATGAGGATGTGTTTGTAGAGTAAGATAAAATAATGACTTAGGGCTGTTTCATTTAAAAAAGAGGGGGGGAGAGTCCCGATATCTGAAAAATCTTCAGGTCCACCCCTCTTATTCAAATGGAACTGCCCTTATGACTTGTTTCTTGTACAGTATGCAACAAAATTATGCGAGTGTTTTCACGATCACGTTCCCTTTATATTGCAGTAAACTAGCTTTTGACAATATTTAATTTAATTTTATACATTTATGCGAGAATCAAAAGGACTTTATGGGATTTTTGGGAAATAAAATTGAAGTGCTTTTGGGTTTTTGGCATTTTACAGGGTCGATCTTGTGGCAAACGAAGCGTCAATAATTGTGTAACCTTGGTGATAAAATTCAACTCGGAAGAACGAAAATGGACTCATTAGTCTGACATATTCAGTGCTATTTATGCTTCAATTGACTTGATGGTTTAACTACATATTTAATTGTATTTTAATGGAGCCCACACAAGAACCACCCAATATTAATACCACCTTGATTTTTAGGTCACTGTAAAATTTAGACCGCAGATCTCCATATTAAAACTTCCAGGGATTCTCTTTAGTAGTCTAAAATTCAGGTTTCTACTGCATGTGTAGGACTGTAGGTATTTTGGTGACGTACTATAATGATTTGAAGCCTTTCCTGAAAGTGTTCTGAATGAATGCTGTGGTCACATGATAGTGTGAAAGGAAGTCGGTAGCCACCAATTGTGAAATCATTCGTTGAATATCGCTCTGGAGTTTTAATGTGACCAGCCACATGTTACAATCAACATGGTCAATAGAAATGAGAAACAAATCTGGTCCTGACGTTTGTGTCTGTCACTTATTGAAAACATTTCTATGGTCTGTTGACCTGATTATTCAAGGGAGTCATGACTTACGAGAGTTCAGAAGTGATATTGGTTGCCCAGAGCGATTGCTATTTATGGCCACTGCTTAGTATTGTACACAAAAGCTGAAATTAAAAGCTTGGTGCAACATTTTGTGTTTTGAGTATTCAGCTAATATGTATAGTTCCTTTATGAAAAATTCCAAGGTTGTGAAATTATGTAGATTTTTTGATTGGTCAATCATTTAACCTTCTTCAAGAAAGGCAATGGCAAGTGTTAATATTGATGATAATATCTTGTCAATAAAATTAAATATATTGATTTTGATGAAATTTTAATGTTAAATAAAATTTGTGTTGGTATCTAGACAACAAACCTAAACAATGCTAAAAGATGCATGGAATTCGAATCAAATAGTTTGCATTTTCCTATTTGTATGAGAATTGTGTTTGTGCTGGTTTTTTTTCTCGTTGGAAGTGCGTGCTAATGAATATCTCATTAATTTGATATTTCATTCTTGTTTGCAGGATTTGAAGTTGATACAATTAGCGCAGAAACTTAGTCAGGAGAAACTAGATGATGTCTCCGAGTCCGAGAATGCCGACGCCAAACAAGGAACAAATGGAGAAGATATGCAAGAAAAAGACTCTGTGAATGCACAAGCAGAGAATAAAAAACAAGAAAAGGTGGAAAATGTTGAAAATGGAGCCCAGAAAAATGGCAAACAACCAGAAGTCATTTATTTAGGAGATGACAGTGAGGATCAGATCCAAAATGCTGAACATTCCGCGAAAGAAAATGAACCGAGTCCAGCCTGGTAAGTCGGAATTTATACCTGTAGGATATATATTAATTTTTATAATTATTTTTACTATACTTCCGGTTTATCTATGTTATATGGTCACTGTTATATACAAAATCTTACAGCATTTGTCATTTTGAGGGGGAAAAACATAAAAAGTGCTTCCAAAAAAATTTTATGCAGTCAATAAACAAAGTTCACCTTCGTCCCCCCGTTAACTGTGCGGATTAATGAGGCAACCAGACAACTGAATATATATAAATGCACTGAGTAGATTTGTTCCCAGCCAACTGTGCGGATAGCGAGGAAGTTGGATAAATGAGGGTTGATTGTAACCTTTTCCAGACAGTTCAACATTCTCAGTTAGTCATGCATAGTTTCTAAAGACCTGTTTGGAAATGCTAATTCAAAGATCGTGTTGTCTGATGTTGAGTTGGGAATTGTTCAGCAGTTTAACTTGGTGAGTTGGCTGAATGACCTTGTTGAGGACAAGGTCACTGCTTGAAAACCTGTTGTATTCCTTTGTGTATTCCTTCTGCATAAACACGTTCACTGATCTCTGCTATATGACGAACGCTTCACTTGTGTCTGTGTATCAACAGTTGCACTGTGCTTTGTGCAATTCTTTAAGCGATGTTGGGTACAGGTTATGCAGACTGCCAGGGACTTTTGGCACTTTTTCTTGTCTTTTGTTACGTATTGCTGGCGTATTATCTCTCTAAGATAAATGCAATATGGTCATATACATAAATGATATAGGAGGGCAGGGCATTTGATAGCACTACAGTACTAATGTATCGAAAAAAGTACAGTATAGCGGACCCAAATTTATGACCTTATTTAGCGAGCCTTTTGACATGCTTATGACGTCATATCACTGAATGACGTCACAAAAAACGACCACTCTTTTCATTTTCAAGACAAGACATACATTTTTTTCTTTTATTGGGGGCAGCTGCCCCCAAACCCCCACTGTACTACGCCAATATTATTCCACTTAATTCTGTACTAGAACAAATTTTTGCTAAAAATAGTGATATTTTTTAACATTTCATGGACGCCAAATAAGGCCATACATTTGGGTCCGCTATACTGCACTATACACAATGTATCTTACTAGACAGAATAAAAAAAAATTCTACCGACCCTATGTGAAACCCCTTTGATAGCACTACAGTACTAATGTATCTTACTAGGCAGAATAAAAAAACAAATTTCTACCGACCCTATTATTTATATAATTAATTTAACTTTTTATGGACTTTTCAAGCTTTTTGAACAGTTTCAAAATACTTAAGTGTGCATTTTAATAATAATAAAAAAAGTTGTTAGATTATTTGGTCTGATCCTACTTTTTGAGGACTATAAAATCGGAACCGAACAATTTTATCATTTGGCCTTAGAGTTTTTCTCCTGGCCTTTTTTATACACTGAAAATTGAAATAATCTTAGACAGTAGGAATCCTCTTTAATGATTACTGAACAAGTTAATACTAACATGATTATTGAGAGGACACAATAAAAAATTCATGAATAATTTAATATTGCTTGACTAATCGTGCTCGCATTTTGCTGTGGCCTTTGCTACATCGTTGAACGGTCATTCCTGACAATTGGTGCAGTCTGTATAAACAGTGGGGAATAAGCTGATGTAATACCGTCTAATAATATTTGTCTCATATATACGAATGGACAGACTCTATTGAGGGGAAAAAAGAGCAAAAAAAATCCATGTATTCGATTGAAAAATGCAACATGTTGAACGTATTAAAGGATGCAGAGGTAGTTTCTGAAATTAAAAATGGTCATTTATGTTGCGCAGATCTATTTAGACCTGTGGGTTCTGACTTGCTTCATCTTGTTCATCATAGCAATATGCAATACACGCGTGAGCTTCACCGATATTGTATTGTCATCATAATTGTACGAATCAGTCGTTAGTGGGACATATCAGTGTTCCAGCTGGGATAGACTCAATATAGGGCGCACAGCTAGCTGAAAAGCAAAAAAAATATGAAATGAGTTCTGCATGTATAGTCTTTCGCATGTAAGTTGATAATCTACCAAGATTCTAACATTATAATTTCTTTAAATTCAATTAATTTTATTTAGCCCTTAACACTTACATAGAGTAACATTTATTCCATCTCGTTCCTCAGTCCCAGGGTATAATACTGGTCAAGTTATTACTGATTGGAGCTGGGTGACCTCTCTAAGTCGTTTATGTACATCGCAACTGAGAGGCCACCTAGTTGTCTTGTGAGAGGCCACCCAGTTATCTTGTAATGTTACAATACTATATTGATATATTATTATGGAGCCAGTGGAGAGACATACACACAGTGGTTTAAAAAAAGAAAAGCATAGTTGACATGAAGTTATATTAATAATATAATTATCGAGATTTTCAATCAGTGAAGTTAACTGCCACGGTAATATAATTAATGCATATAGCACATTATTATAAGAATTATTAACTCATCCTACAGTGTGTACATACAAACGATAGGTACATGTATACACAACATTCCTTGGTATTGTCTTACAAAATCCATCACCCTCTCAGTCTCTTCTTAAAACAAAGCTGCTGAGGCAATGATGAGACTTATGATGAAAAGGTGAAAAGCAGAAAAAAACAGAGGAGAAAAAATTGAGTTGGCAGGCAGCCTAGACATGGTTTTGGATGCACAATGCACCTGTGTGGTGTGGTTTTTGTGAGACTAGCTCCAGACTGAGTCAAGTAGTGGTTAACCATATGTCTGACTAGTCTATGTGATGTTTTATGAGAAATAGTTCAGAGTTTCAAAGTAATGATTAGCCTTCATGAGCAACATCTCAGCTGGATGTCGTTCGGATGAGACGTTAAATTGGTGGTATTTTGTACTCGGGGTCTATGCTGAGGCAAGTAGAAGATCCCACCGAGGGGGTAATTGTGTAACTTGGTGGGCTCCTCCTCTCTCTCACCTCATCAATCAACCCTCGATAAGAACTTGCCTTAGAGGGCTGCACTTTCCATATCTATCTATCTATCTATCTATCTATCGACCAGCGTTTTACCCTGGTTGTTATGTCACATATCATATTTTATTTAGGCAGCATATATAATTAGAATAAATTAACCTAGAGCAGATGGATTGCAAGATGGTTTGAAATGCACAGTAACCAATTTAGATAGCTTTTTTTTAGCTGAATGAGGTCAAAAAGTTTAGTAAATTTTGTTACCCAGATAAGATATACATAATATACACAATTTTACTTGTAGAAGCATTATTGTCTTGAGGTATGTCTTGAGCATATGTGTTGGATAATATTGACACATCTACAAGTTATTTTTGCTGCCAGTAAATGGTGTAAACGTCATTGAAAGTAAAGCATGATGCAGTCATGGTTATTGATTGTAAATATTGACATACTTGTTTGCAACATCAAAACTGGGTGTATTTATTTATCGGTTCATTGGCCTTCAGAACAATGTTGAAATATAATAACAATGCTCCATGGCCTTGTTACAGAAAAAAATTTAAAACAGGTACTGTTAACTAATCTGCATCTTGTCTGCATATATTTTTTGTGTATGTCGACCTAGGTTATTTGTATCGTAGTTTATTTGGTTGTTCCTACTTTTTGTTACTCGGACTTACTCCCTATTGAAGTTGTCTTATAATATGACAATGCTATATTTTGGAGCCAGTGGAGAGACATACACACAGTGGTTTAAAAAAAGAAGCATAGTTGACATGAAGTTATATTGATAATATAATTATCGAGATTTTCAATCAGTGAAGTAAATTGCCGCGGTAATATAATTAATGCATAAAGCACATTATTATAAGAATTATTAATTCATAAATCAAAGGTCATTAGACTTGGTGGTAGGCATAGAGGTTAAGATGTTTGTTAACTGAAAGTCCCAAGTTCGATTCCCTGACCTGGCTTGAATATAATACGTAGGATGTCTCCATGGCAAATTGGTTCACCATATTTTATTTTTGTTACATTTGGGTCTTTTGTGACATTTACATGTCTTTAAAATGCATTACTTCATTCATTGTTCGCATGAGATGTCCTTGTATTTAGCATCTACATCATATGTATACTTTTATTGTATATTACCAAAGACCTTATAGCGAGTTATAAGGTCTTTGCTATTACCCAATACATGTTGCGTTATCATCTCATGATATGTCTGTACATACGAAACAGGGACCAGTCAGTTTTTCCAAAGTATGTAAAGAAAGAAATATTTGACTAAAAAACTGAAATAGTCTGAAGTATGTTATAACTCTGTACTTTATATACGCCCAGGACAAAGTTCACGGCGAGGAGTTGTATAATTGTAAACTAGTCAAATTTAAAGTCGACTTCAGTAACGAGTGTATTTTTCCCACTGTCTATCAACATAGATCAATGTACAAGAATTTATAACGCATCTTTTTTATGATCCAACAAAATTTTCCTAGTACTCTACCTTCTAGGAATTTGCAGTTTTTGTGGGAAACAGATCAGGCTGCTTGGCATACTTGAGATAGGTAGACAGATGATACATGTACAGTACAAAGTGATGGCTGCTGCTGCTGCTGCTGCGGCTGCTGCGGCTGCTGCTGCTGCTGTCTGGCATCAGTTAGTGGGGTGAGATGCTGAGGGGGTTGCATCAATGCTTTGTGTATTGTGACTCAATACAGCTGAAGTATACTAAAATATAGGACAAAGATGAACGTCTGACTTCTGCTTATTGTTCTATGTACAATGAACTTAGAACTGTAAAGTAATAACCATGGTAACTGGTTGGAATTGAGTCAGTTTTTGCCATTATCCTTTGTATGACTAAAAAATAAGAATATTTAGTTTGATATATTTGCTGTTTAATCAATGTTGATGTTGAGTGAAAATTTGTGCTTGTGCTGCATATTTACATCAATGCCTGATGTTTGGTTTTTAAATAACCATGAAGATTGTGCTTCAGTTAAGTCATCCAGTATTTCATTACTTTTCTCTTGCAATGTCAATCAAGTCCAGATGCATTTAGATATATTATTAATTGTTGTGATGTGGTTTTTGTAAGGACTGGAGTCTTGATAGAGTTGTTAGATGTGTGTATATATCATGCATATGTCATATAACAACATCACATAATCATATATGATAATAGTACACATTTATTAATTTCATGGTTGACTGATCTGATATCTGATGGGACTTGCAATTTATTGCTTCAAAACATGAAAAACAAAAGGATCTTAGTTGTTTAGTTTACAATACATATATATATATATATATATATATATATCATAAAAGTGCTTAATATTTTATTCATAACTGCACCATAAAACAATTAGTTGATAATGATTTCCTAATGTAGTGTGTGTAAAACATTACATACTGAACCATGTTTATTAGTATAAATATACGCATTATGTTTTTAATATGTTTATTCACACGCGTGCGCAATGAGTTACAGGTCATGGTGTATAGTTTAACAATAAAGATATTGGTAGTTAAAATTATTTGTAAAAGTTACAAGACTTCAAAAACATAACAGATAAAAACAAAAGTGAATAAATAAATGCTGCGCTTAATTTCTCTGAATATTATATAGTCCAACCTACCTATAGCATTGTTATTCTTCGTCAATCCAGGATTCTTATATGCTCTGGTTTGGACTTATGTAGTTAGCATCCTCATTAAATATTGGTCCAACTGTAATAAAGTATTAATATATAATTGTATAAATAGTTTACTATTATCAGAGATGCCAAGTTCTGGAGTGGTGAACGCGTGAGTTTTGGTCCTTTTCAACCAGTATATATTAAAATGTTAAAGATTTATTTTGGTTCTCTTAGGAGTGAGACAGCAACCAAATGAGTGAGACTTGGCATGTCTGCTATGAGACTTGGCATGTCTGCTATTATGCCATGTAATATAGATAGTAAACTTAACTTACCTCAGTCTATTCATTCCTTACTTTTTTCGTAGTTTTTAAAATTAACAATTTCTGCCTTTGGCAAAGTTAAATTTTCATAAAAAAGTAATTGAGTTGAGTAATACTAATTTGCAGCCAATCAGGCTGATTCTATGCATATTACCATCGAATAAATTGCTTGATTCGTTGCCAGAAGTTCATACAGGTGTGTAACATTTTCAGTAACATTCAACGACATGATAGCTCGGTCACACTCTGTTTAGATAAATGCAATGTATTTCTATACGTCCAGGACTTTCGGGTAAATCACATGGTAAATTACCATCTTTTGGCTTCCTGTCGATTAATCAAAACTTTCTATTCTTTATTATTAGTTTTTAACCAATAAATGAAATGACTAAAAAAAATATGTTGGCAATGTACCTTCCTCCTTTTGGTCTAATGACATTTTACATGTTATTTGGATATTGCAGAGTCATGAACATCACATGTAACTGTGTGTAATATATGAGTAAATGGTTGTGTATCATATCAACTCATAGCATGCAGACGGCTATGTGTAATATTCATAAAAAAATAGAAGTCTGATGATTATTAGACATGCCAGGACCACCAAGCGCATGCATGGACATAATGAATAAGGGATAACTTTGTGTTAGATTCATACCACTTGCATATTGCATGATGTAGTCACTAGATGGCTTTCGTATATTGCTGGTACATTTGGGATTATGTTGCATAAAGGAGGACTAGGAGTTTCATAAGGGAAACCGACATTTAAGTGGATATCTGCACTACCGTTTTACAATTGTCCGAATTGAAGTATGGATTATCATGCCCTTGGTGTATTGTTTATCATTGCACATGGGCAAATACCTTTTAGATATATAGATGAGATAGAGAGATAGACAGGTAGATAGATAGAAAGATAGATAGATAAATAGATAGCTTGATGGATGGATAGATAGATAGATGGATGGATGGATGGATAGATAGATAGATAGATGGGGATGGATGGATAGATGGATGGGGATCGATGGATAGATAGATAGATAGATGGGTGGATAGATAGATGGATGGATAAATAGATAGGTAGATAGATAGATAGATGGATGGATGGATGGATAGATAGATGGGGATGGATGGATAGATAGATGGGGATGGATAGATAGATAGATAGATAGATGGATGGATGGATGGATGAATGGATGGATGGATGAATGGATAGATAGATAGATAGATGGGGATGGATGGATAGATAGATAGATAGAAAGTGCAGCCCTCTAAGGGTTCTAAGAGTTCTTGCCTGTAGCAAGGTTGACAGCTTGAATTTAGTTAAAAGGGAAATATCTAAAATCACATCGTGGCAATGTTTATGCAATATTGGCTATTATATGCGGATATTTGGCAATGGTTTCTCTGAATATCACTGATTGAACCCGGGTCCTTGAGCCGTTAGGTGACACCAGCTGAGAGAAGTTGGAACTGTCAGCTGCCGTGGAGACGAAGGGTGTTCTGTCATTGATTCCATTGCAGATTTATGGCTGAAATTACTTAACTCAGTTCAATATAATATAATTATTGTAGGATTGCAGAATAGTGGATTTTCACGGAAGGTTCTCTGTATTTCCACCAGGTGGCTAAAACAGAATACTGCAATTCTATTGGCTGAAAAAGTTCCCGCCCTTGCCTGTGATTGGATGAAGCAAAGTGCATCCTAGCAGCAGTATTTTTAGTGCATTTTAATGTATATTTGACACTTTATCATGGAGTCACTAGAGAAGGAGGGGAAAGCTCCGGTTTTATTGCGTTCGATGTTAGTACCTACTGTGTCTGAAAAGAAAAATGGGTAATAGAGGAGAGGAAAGACTTATGTCCTGCTGAATTCAGGGCTGTGTAGTGAAAAGACTCTATTGCAACTAGGCCCAGTTATCTGCATCAGCATTCTCTAACATCAATGATGATCATTCACTGGAGCTGTAAACCGGTTCTCGATATACCGTTTGTACCGGTACAAGGATAACGATACGGGTATTGATAACCGTTATGCATAATAATGACACAATTAAACGGTATGCAGAGCAGCGTTTTTGAGCAAACATGACACCTGCTACCCAGATGAGATGTTCTGGTTTTTTTGAACAGATGTTGAAGAAAAACATCAGCCCACTTTAATTGCAATGACATTAAACAACAGTATGGAATTATTCCATAAAGACTTTGTAAATAATATATTTTATTGTACATGATACGTATCGTTCAGCTATATCAATAGGAGAATAAACGAAGCCTACAATGTTGAAAATATGTATCATGATACGTATCGTTATCGGTTTTACGGTATTGTAATACGTATCGTATCATAAAAAATGCCTGTATTTTGTTGTTTGCTGATTCAGGAATGTCATTTTTAGCATTGTTAGCTATAAATTAGCAACGCAAATAATATATGATATATAATAATACATAGCGCATGACCGTGTGTGATAATCTGTTAATACTCAATGATAATCCTCTCATAAATTGATACTTTTACGTCAGTAAATGTCATATACATATAAATTTCATCCTTCGAATTTTCTAATGTAGATAATATGTAATGCCAGCTGTTAAAATAGGCGGTCAATGATGTTACTTTTTGATTGATTTTAATTAAATGTCGTTATTTTTCATGTAGGTCTATTATAGCTTATGGCATCCATTCATTTTGTTTGTGTCCAAAGGTTTGAAAGCATCGTGTGGTTTTTGGTACGCCTACCAGGGATTATTTGTCAGAGAACCTGGGATTTTGTTAAAAGGAAGCACTAAGTGACATTATACCACAATTCATGAAACTTAAGAACATTCTTTTTTACGTTGTCTGCGTTTTTAATTTTTATGAGAGAGAAAAAAAATCAGGTCAACAAGTTAGAATAACAAGATGAAATTTTTGAAATTGCGATGTTGTAATTAATATTTTTCAATAATATAAGTAGAATTTTAGGTGATTTATAGTTAGAAGTGTGATTAGAATTTAATTGTTCACAGCCTGGATCAATAGAGAACTGTATCCAGATTATTTGCTGATTGTAATATAGTGTACTTTGGGTCAGAAGCTTAGTCAGCTCATATGACCAGCTGCCAGAGGCCAACATAATGATGAGATGATAAGGCTCGGAGGCCTTATTTACCCATGGGTGGGGTGTTTTACTTACCCCACCATAGACACAGATTACAAGGCACCAACAATGTAACATCTCTTACGACTGACAGTGACATCCAGCTTAGATGTTATTCATAGAGTGCCAAGGCTGGGATTCGAACCCAGGATCTTCAATGGAGTTAGCTAGGGCTGAAAAATATTCAGATTATACTCGAAATAGTATTTACTCTATGGTAGACCTTTGAAGGTATTGTGGTATATATCTAAAAATGGTGCTTTGATTTTAAAGACATTTTTGCTATATATATATCTATATGGTGCTGGATTAAATGATACCAGCTAAGAACATCTAATTCTGCTATCTTTGCAGAGCTCATTCTAAATATAAGCTTCTTCTGGTGCTTTAGAGACAGACAACTGCTCCCAGAACACCAGCTACCTGTATAATCATCGAGAATTGTCACCCGCTATCAAAATAAACACACACTGTGATGCAACAGAAACACAAAGATTAGAAGATTAGCTGATCGTGGTAGAGATTACTGCAAGTGTTCTCTAATTGGCCCACTATTTGGACCAGGCTAGTGTAAGTCATTAAGCAAATAGTTGTCATAGAGAATACGTTGTATAAATAGTGCAATGCACTGATCAATGATCATTGATGATATTGTTGGACAATTGCATTCTTCTATACAGTTCTGCAGAGAGTTTAGTTACTGACGTTACCATGGATACTAATGTGTGCACGTGAATCAGTGCTCTAGCCATTGCGAATTGAAGGTGTGGCAGTATGTCAATAGGAGATATTGAGATACTGCATTGGATGTGGATGGCTGTCGTTCATTATATTTGGCTCAATTAGATGGAAGGATAGCTACATTAGCATACAGTGATAGATTACTTAATGTACATGAGGTATGGTGGAAACAGAAAATGTACTTAAGTATGGCGCTATAGAGTATATACTTAACTCACTGGGAGCATTCTATGGTATTGCAGAAATTGGATATAACATTAGATTATGGATCCCCATTGAGTCATCTTAATTATTGCAGCGGAGTTAATAACCATCAAGGACAATAAGTTACAATAAGGACGCGACATGAAATTTAGCCCGCGGACGTACTTGGCGCTTTGAGATGCTAATTTGTGATTTTAAAATAAATTTGCATTAATTAAAACCAGTTACATGAATATTACAAGTTATGGACCTACAAAATCACAAATGTTTTACTCAAATGCACTCACTGCAGTTTGGATTAACAAGCAAATTTTACGAAATGAGACTTCAAATTATCATGGAAGAACAAGTACAATGTGATATTGATATTAACAAGTAGTGCAATCCAATTATACTGATATTAATTAAGTTAATCTCTACACAGTACACAGTATGTCATTGACTGTATCTGAGGATATAAACAATATATAAGTCTGATATACACTGTGTATACATATGTATGTAGTCAAATACACATGTACAAATATGTATGTACATTTTGTATATTGCATTAGATTAATGAAAATTTAAAAAGACCTACACAAATACGGATGTTCATATGTATAAACATTGTATAGCATTTGATTGCTGAGAGCTTCTAAGAAAGAGCTGCAACAACCATAAAAGGTACACGTGGCTATCGCCATGGATACGAGATGCGGTGCCACAAGAGACGGATAGCATCCGGCAGCCTCAGCAGCCACAGAAGCATGCAACGCGTCTCGGCCACCCGATGTCTCTTCATCGCCTGCTTCCTGGTTGCTGCTGCTGCTGTGCAAGTGATTCTGGGGTATGTCTGTCTCCATCAACTGATTGTAGCATTATTATTATGATAGTGTCAGGTCTTAAATGAACTGAACACTGTTGAAGTTGCCTGTTTTTACTTGTCGTGGCTTGGTTTGGTGGGTGTGACAGAAATGAAGAGTTAATCTGCAAGGTGTGGCAGACAGGAGTCATCACCTCGTGTTGAGCAATCATTGATATGATAGACACAGATTCTATCTAGTTTGGTCATTATGATAGTCTGTCATTATATATATATATATATATACATTGTATATAATTGTCATTATATGAACTGTTAGCTTATTACCTAATGGTGGATTTGAAGGTTAAAGTATGAAACATCATCTAATTTTTCTTTGAAAATTTAGTAGGTTCAGAATAGGCCAAATAAATAATTACTATAACTGTAGATATAAGTGGCCACTTTGTCAATAACAGTTATTATGAATTCTCATGGAGCTAATTTTATATTAAATTATTAGCAACATCAAGCTAATCAGTGATCACAAAATTGAAAAACTTCTATAGATTAAATTAGTAGGCTGCAATATAAGGGCTAATTTCCAATGTCACTTTCCAAGTGATGTGAACTCTGTCAGTCTCGGAGGGCTAGAATGACCTTGAAAATATGAATATAATGTCAATTTAACTATCATCAATTATAACACTACAATAAAAGTTTGGCTCATTTAGAAGTGGCGCATCATCGGGCCCTTTCTATAGAGTCAGCCCCTGAGGCTTATAATCCAGAAAATATATCTGGGAGTTGGTTTACCAGTTTTAAATAATGCTTACTCTACATCTTATACTAACTTAGTTATTGATGAGGTTTGTATGTGTTAGTTGTTTGTTGACTATGTAAATTTGGATGCTTGGTTGCCAAGGATTATATTGCTATTAGGTTAATTGTGGGTCTTGGGATCAAAAAATTTATATAGAGTGTTATTCAGCAATGTCGTTTGCATATGTACATTAGCTTAGCAGCACAATTCAGCCTGTGAAAATTAACTAGTGTCATTTGGTGCCGCCTGTTTTTGTTTGAAAGTATAACTAGCCGCATTGAACTTCACCGTATTTCATCGAAAAGCACAACTACTCATCATATTCATAGTTGAATTCACTTCAATCACGATTTGAATTGATTATTCAGACCCTATTGACATAAATCAGAAAATATATGGAAAATATTCTGATTTTGTTTACAATATTCATAGCTATTGATGATAATGGTCTTGTATTTGATTGTGAAATGGTGGTCGTACAAATGGAGATTCATGATCGAAAAGATTATCTTATTGGATTTGGTTTGTCTTGTGGTATTAATTGTTTATTGATTAATGAGATTGGGTGCAAAATTCGATTAAAATCTTACACTCGATTTGACCTGAGGAAGAGGCACCCTTTATTAATTGTTACAACTAATTGCTTCTATGATTAAATTTCAACAGCCCAAGAGGTCTGTATAACAAGTTTAACATTGTTGAACTATCTGTATGGGGTTCAAATTTATGCAATGTGAAAAGTCATTGTTTACTTGACATTTTAACACTTAAAGTGTAATATGAACATGACCATCAAATTAGCAACTATGTATTTGTGGTATTAAAACTTGTACAATGTAATACTCTACCCTAGAGCCTCGTGACTTTCATTAAGCATGATTTAATCATGTCAACCTGTACTCTATGGATAAATGCAGAGATGCCAAGTTCTTGAGTGGTGAATGCATGAGTTTTGGCTCTTTCAAACCAGTTTACGTTAAAATGTTAAGATTTATTCTGTTCCTCATTGCGTGAGTTACATTAAAATATGAAGAAAATACTGAAGTCCAGAGGCGTGAGACAGCAACCAAATGCGTGAGACTCACGCTGAATGCGTGAGACTTGGCATGTCTGATAAATGAGGTATAAATGCACTACGGACATGAAATAGTTCTGTTTCTAAAGTAAGCATGCTAAACTATGAATATTGAGTGATACATATAATTTGAAGTCTATGTTAAGTAAATCCATCATTGTGATATCTGAAATTACATTTTGATAGATAGAAAATTGTGTTAATTTGCAAGTTTGTTTGATAAGTGATATATTTGACATTTTATTTGCTTTGAGATCTAGCATGACAAGAATGTTCAAGCTATTTTAACATCAAGTTTTCCCTTTTCTTGTTCTTTCTCTTATCTTGACATTTGCATTATTCCCATCTTGCCGAGGCATTGACCCCCACTGTGTTGTGGATCAGGTATAGCTGTTATTTCCAGACAGGAACCTGGGGATGATATATGTTTTAAGTAGAATACATACAATATATATTCACTAGTAAGAACTCTATTATCCCACACAACATCATTAGTAATACACAGTACGTGTAGGAATCCTTCATTTTTCTTTTCGAGAGTTACAAAGGTCATTCAATCAAACTGACTACATTTCCCACATAAGATTCATGGAAGTGTTGATGTGATGTAATGCTGTTATGAGAAGCTCTGGCCAATCATAATTGATGATTCCAGGGAAGATCTTACTATTTATATGTGGACTGAAAGGTACTGCAGCAAGTCTGACAATTTTAATGTAGTGGCCCCCTCTTCACCTGCAAGTTCACTGCTTGCTTTGAGCCAAAACTTGCATACGTCACATGGTCAGTTGTGGTGGGTTGCTTGGACTCAGTGTAGTCAGTTTGATCGAAAGAGCAGTAAAAGTTTAGAAAATAACAAAGACTGACACAGATCATGAATAGCTGACACACAACTGAAAGTCTTTGTTTATATTGAACTGAACTATCGTCTTTGATCCGTCAATGAGCTTATCAATTATTGTAATGTCCTGATGATTGGCGATCTATTTTAACTTAGGACAAAGTTAATTGTACAATTCCGAAGGACAGGGCAAAGTACTCTGTTTAGTGGTAGATGTACTGAGGATTCAAATATCAGGCTCTAGGACAACTAAAATTGTTATAAGATGGTTATCATTGCATTGTTTGTACAGCATTTTCATGTAAATTTATGTTAGTTATCGCACCTGGACACTCGTATGAAATGAACTCTCAAGAATGTTCAACTGCATCAATACATTGGTGACACAGTTACAACTCCTGTATGATCATTTATTGATGTGACCTTGCATCATTTGTTGTGGCCAAGAACAGCATCGTTACCTCTCTCACGAAAAAACCTCATGAAATTTAAGTCAAAAATTGAAATAAATACTATGTGTGGTTATATGACAGGGAGGCCCATGATATGACGTTATGGCGCTGCTATCTCATGGGCCACCCTTGACAGATATGTTAATATTGTGGATTTTATAATTATCATGATTATAGTAAATTTATGTTAGTTATCGCACCTGGACACTCATGTAAAATGAACTCTAAATTGGTGACACGGTTAGAACTCCTGGGTGATCATTTATTGTTGTGACATCGCATCATTTGTTATGGCCAAGAACAGCATTGTTACCTCTCTCACAAAAAAACCTCACAAAATTTAAGTCAAAAATAGAAATAAATACAATGTGTGGTGGTTATATGATAGAGTGGCCCATGATGTGACGTTAACGTTAAAGCGCTGCTATCTCATGGGCCACCCTCGACAGATATGTTAATATGTGGATATTATAATTATCATGATTATAGCAAAGAAGCATTGACATACAGTACAGATACAGGACATATGTATTATTTTCAGAGCAGTCATCGTCTTTCTCGTGTATGTTAGGATGATTTTGTTAATTAGAAATTTATCACAATACATTGTCGTTATATTTTGCGTATAAAGTTATCCTTAGGTAGCCGTGTAATGGTGTATTGCTTATTGCATTTAATTAATGAAATCTTTCATTCGTTTGCAGTGCTGACTGTGAAACTGCTACTGAAGAGAAAGTAGTGCAAGTGAAGACAGATCCTGAAACAGAAACCATAGAAAATGGTGTGGCCAATGAACAGGCGGCTGATGCAACAGATAATGTGTAAGAAGAGTCTATCTAAATCTTTAACGTATTGTATTTGAGATGATGATTGGAGTCCTGATTTCATCTACTTTTGCAAAGTTAGGTATACCTGTTGAAATTTTCCAGTACAACGTGCTATATCAAGTTTATTGCATCTCGCCAATAATGAAGTCGTCTTAACACGTCATTATTATGGTCAGCTTTTGTTTTGATAATATATTGTCCTTATTTGGACGAATTACCAACTGAAGTTTATAGGTTATTGCTCAAAGACTTTTTATATAATAACTATATTTTCCCCGAATTGTGGAGCTAAGAAACTAGCACTAGGTGAGCTGCTGACACTACCAACGTCAGTAGTAGGCCTAAAACAGACCCGTTTTTTATATGAATTGTGATTGGTATTTGCTTCATGTAATACATAGCATGTCTTCCGAGAAGGAACTGGTTTTTTATATTAATACTCTGTATCCAAAATTTTCTATATATATATTCAATAGCAATGATGTCATCACTGCACATCTGTGTTTACAGACAATCAGAAGATGCGGTTGCTAAGGATGCAGACACACCTGCTGCGGAACAAGATACCAAACCACCAGTGGGAGACACTCAACCTATCGCCAAGGAAGCCCAGCAGGAGGAGCTGTCGACCGTTAATTTACCAGCCGTTGAGAATAAACTGGAAATTGATCTAGCAAGCGGAACAGGTACTCAGGTGTGTAGTCCAAGTAAAATGCATAAACCAGTTAAGAAAGACATGGAAATGGGAGCAAACTGTATTCTACTTAACTATATAACAGTTTTGGCTCTACTGTATACCAATCACCTGGTCTGTGGCATAATACATAATTATCTGTAATACAAAATCTTATTTACTGGTATTTCTTATCATTACGATCATGGTGATGGACTGAATATGTATAAGCACTGGATTTTATGGATTTCATGTTTTTGTGACACTGGAGAAAATGTCTGTAGTGCATTTTTACAGTTTTCAATCTTATGTATAACATAATTCAAGCTACCAACAAACGCTGTTCCATCATTGTCTTGTGTTTATGATGAATTCTACCCAAGCCTTTTATTGGACAAATATAATTTTCTATCCAGGAAAAGTCAGAGACAACAACAGAAAATGCCGAAACACAACAGGAAGCAGAGAATAAAGATGGAGACATCACAGCCCCAACGCAAGACTCGGACATGCCGTCTTTTGACGAGTGGAAGAAAAGAATGTTGGCAGAACAAGCGCAGCAGGAAAAGAGCAAACAGCTCGAAGGTATTGTATTGCATTGTAGTAAAGTGGCAATAGACTATAAATGGAGAGGTAACTAAATGTTACTCGTACAACTTAAGAACTAAAACATCTGAAGATTTTATGATTTCAAAAGACTGAATTACAGTAGTCCCAACTACAAATGACCCCTTCAGGACGCTGATGCCATTTACGTCATGTAAGACCACTCACAAGCTCAGTTAACATTTTTCCGTGTAACTTCCATGTGATCCTCTGAACAAATGCCGCAAGCAAAGACCACTGCCTCAATGCCGACCGGGCAGTCTGTCATAGCTTTAAAAGGATCGAATATTAAAGCAACAACTGTCTTAGAGATACTACAATATGGCAAAATTATGTCGTTGTTTTCATTCTAAGTAAATTCTTCAGCTCAAGTGGTACACACATCATCTGGATCCGGTAACAAGAAATCTGGAAAGGGTCGCAATTACGCGTCTCTAAATTGCGGTGCTAAAATCTTAGCTGCTAATCCCGAAGCTCAAAACACAGGATCAGTGCTCTCGGAAAACCGAGATTCCTACATCATTCAGCCTTGCAAAGCTAAGAAATGGTGAGTATAGCGAACCAACAGAAGACCGCCTTGTGCTATTTGTTTAGTAAGACCCGCACAATTAAGATATTATATTGGACCTAATTATGTTAATTATTTGTCCTGTTGTAATTGACCTTACTCATGAATTATTGAAATAACTTTTTAAAAATTTAGGAATTAGCGCCATCAGAGGTGGTCTTTGTGAAGAAGTTTTACTATGTATAATTTTTTTTTATTATATTGCATATTATTTTTTTCAAACTTGGGGTTATTGCTGCTGTAGTAGCATGTGTGTAACTGACCAGGTGGTTTTTGTAGACGATATATCCTTTGGGTTTGCATCCAGGTCTATATGTATGTATATTTATATAATGTATAATATATCATAACTTGTAATGGATTGAATTTGTGACATTTGATGGGGTTGATTTGTTCCATTCAGGTTTGTCGTGGAACTGTGCGAACCCGTCCAAGTCCGCAGTTTAGAAATCGCCAATCTTGAGCTGTTTTCATCTTTACCGGAAAAGTTTGTTGTCAACATAAGTGACAGGTAAGTCTTAAAAGCAAAGTTGTGTTATGTCTTAAACACTGACCTATTTTTTTCCTTCAAAAATCAAAATAAAATATTAGCCTGGCTTCATGCCATGTAGGACTATGAAATCTTTATGCTAATATTAAAAGCAGAGGCTGAGTCATGTCTCTGGACAGTGTTCACTTCACAATATATTTGATATGGGTAGGTGGGTCATGGTATGTGATAAAGATCAATTTTGTTCATATTTTCAATAATTGTGATATAATATGGGGCCAAGGTATTTTTCTGCGACATTTAATGGACACTGATGTTTATGAAAAATATAAAATTATTCTAGTGGTGATCGAAACTCATGTACATCCAAAATGTCATGTAGATCCAGGACTTCCATTTTGGGCTGTTCCATTTAAAAAAGGAGGACAGGAAGGTTTTTCAAAAAGGGGGGAGGAGGGGGGGGGGGGGTTTCCAAAAGAAACAAAGAGGTTGACCAGTATTTTCTTAATATCTTAATATAGAAAAAAGAGGGGGTGGGGATGGGGGAGAGGGTCTGAACATTTTCCTGTCCACCCCCTCTTTTTAAAATGGAACAGACCTTAGCTGAAGGACTGGATTCATATGATATCCTCTGGAATTCAGTTTGGAAGTCTATAGAATCTGCTGTAAACAGCGCACTCAAAGTTTTTGAAAATTATGACATTTTATTGAAGCAAGTGTCAGAATTATATCTATCAAAGATGTCATGTTTGCACTGCCCAGTTCAAATAGTTGGAAACTATTGTTTTGTCCTATTATCAATCGGTGTACCTGATTGAACTATCTGAATGCATCGATTTTGTTTTTGATTATTTCAGATATCCGACAAAAGAATGGAAAACTCTTGGAACATTTCATGCCCGAGACGAACGGGCTATTCAGAGCTTTTCCGTTGAAGATGTGGACATCTATGCTAAATACATCAAAGTTAGTAAATTCTACAAATTTCTTGAGACTTTAATTGCAAAATTCTGTTTTTTAACATGCAAGGATGAATCATGAAAATTCTTAATAAAAATCCAACTTAGGCCATTTCAAGTTTTCGATTTTAAGTCCTGATTTAATGAATAACAATGCATATGGAATATTATAAGTTATCACATGTTTATTTTGAAAATGTAGGAATTTATTCCATGAATTTGTCATATTTCACCAAGCCGCATCAGCGATCTGCATTTGGCATTGATAGAGGATAAATAATTGTATTTATAGGCTATTGACCATTCACAATAAGACAATACAATATACCGCAATATATCAACATCGTTTTAAATAATTATTTTATTTCCTGCTTGCAGATCGAGATGCTATCCCACTATGGGCGTGAGCACTACTGTCCCCTTACAATCCTGAGGTGAGCTGTGTTCCATAAAATATTGGTGGTACTGGTACTGAAATATGAGCATATAATAGTACATAATATCCTGATTGATGCACTCGAACACATTAGTCTGTGTCAGTCCTAATAATATTGATGTAAATTTTCCCATGTGGAAATCAAGTTCATTTCAGTTCAGTTCATCACAAAGACTGTTGGACACTATAGTCCATAGGGGTTGACCTAAGTGTTCGGTGACCCAGCAAGATTTCTTTGACTGCAAATATATAGACCTTTACCGACACTTGAAGTAATGTACAAGCGAGGAGTTTAATGTAATAAATGAGCTTATTTTAACCTGGTAAATGCAAGTGTAATTAATTCCCCAAGGTCATGAAATTGAGCATTAGATTGTGCAATGCATGAAGAGCCGATTTGTTCACTGCTTAGCCTAAATTAAATCAGGTCTGACCCATTAGCAAGATCACATAGACTGTTTGAAGATTGTTTGATTTCATCATTACAATATATAAATGAATGATTTTATTTTATAGGGCTTTTGGTACAACTGTCGAAGAAGATGATGATGCTGATCATACGGACCATGACTCCTCCTCGGAGGAGACAGGAGATGGAGAAGGTGGGTTTTGCAATGAACATGAATATATATGATCTTTAACTTTTGCCAGTAGATTGCTTTAATATAATTAAACACTGCAATGAAATGTTTCTATTCGTATTTTGCAGAGGGTATTCTTGATGAACCATCCAATTTGTTCTCTACAGCAACCGGTAAGTGTAGCAAAAGATGCTGAATACAACGTTTGTAATGGTTGTGGTCAGTATTAAGATTGATAAAGTAAAGAGCTGGTCAGTTCTAGTGTGACCTTTTACCGGGTAATACTCATACAATACATGACGTCACCAATACACAATACTAGATGACTTCATCAATAATTGGGGTGTTGTTACATCATGTATTATTGATTTGGTATTTCTGGGTACTACGTTGCACGAGAACTAACCAACCCTAAAATCACTTAAAGAATTTTAGAAGGACTTAACAATTGGCACATCTATTAACTCTTTTCTAGGTTTAGCAAATGATGATTGATACAGTAGAACCATTCTTTAAGAGTACTGCACTACTAGGACCACCTCGCAATTAAGACCACATGTTTCCAGACAAGGCTGTATGTTTGAGTAGTAATACAGTCCCATGACTGCAATTACACTGCAGGAGGCTCTGAGTAATAACTATCTGCCAAAAGTGGTTTATAGAGAAGTTTCTGCTGTACATTCAGTACATGGGTCACATAATCAATGTATGTGAAAAGATATGAACAACTCTAAACAGAAAATTTAACTTTTTGCGCACAGGAACAGTTCTCAGTTTGGTCAAGACGGTGCTGTCACCTGGTGAGAAAGAAGGGCAAGAACCAAATCTGGAGGGAGTAGTGGCGTTGAATGGAACAGCCACAAACCAAAGTTCCATCAACGTCACGGAACCCCTTCCACCGGAGGAGAAGAAGGAGCCTTGTGTGCCCTCTGGAAAGTAAGTGGAGGATTATTTGTTGATAAAATAGGCATTTAAAAAAGAGGGGAGGAGGGTGGACTTGAAGATTTTTCAGATATCGGGAATGGGGGGGGGGGGGGGGTCTGGGAAAAACTAATATCGGGGGAAGGGGGGGGGTGGTTGACTATTTCTTAATATCTTAATGCAGAAAAAAACTGGGGTGTCTGTCTGGGGGGGGGGGGGGTCTAAGCATTTTTAGTACTCATAGCCTTTAACATTTCATCATTACATCTGCCCCCTGGCGGTTGGTCATAGAAGCTGAATAAGTCTAAGACAATATTATTGTACAAATAGATAAGCAATAACAGCTTGAGATTAGTCATACTAATGTATACTGCAAAGATGAAGATTCATTAAACCCCCTCTTGCATTGGTTGTCTGTCAGATTTGAAGTAATCAAATAAATGAAGACTTTATAAAGAACATGCCTTCTACATCTAATATACAAGCCAATAGAGTAATGTAAGATATGTAATGTCTCTTTTCACAGCATGGAGGATAAAGATAAGGACAAAGGAGCTGCGCCTCAGCAAGTCACAAAACCAGAAACCCCTGATCCTGCCATGTTTCTTAATAACAACATTCCATCAGGTAAGTTCCATTTAATGTAATAATTGATATGGCTAGCACGATACAACTGAATGCTGGAATAGTGCGACGTCATCTCATGGGATACCGGATGTGACACAATTAACTCGGCAAAGTAATATTATTAATTTTATGCAAAAGTTTAAAACTATTATCTGTATATATGAAGGAAAAAAAGCATGCTATTCTTATGATGGCTCATAAATTTAGGAAAGCAGGATAGGCCTCTGTCGAACAGTGTATCTGGCAACTCCAAAATTCACAGTGGAGTTCCTCATGTAGGCACTCTATTATTGAAACGATTGATATGAGCACAGCGAATTTGTGTTTTTGCCAAGTTGTCGAAGGTAAAGAGTACCAAAAAGCCGGACCAGTAGGCTACTGAAGACATTTGTTCCGAGAGCAATTCATTCACTAAATGCGATACTCCTTGAATCTATCTAAAAATTGTCCCATTTCCTTTCTCCCAGAAAGTACTCACAATAGTTTGCAGTGACTGTCTAGTGTCATTACAGCAGGTTTTCATTAATATTTAGCCCACTAAATCATGGTAAATCCACATTTTTGGTCAAGAGTGACAGTTACAAGAATCATCCACTCTGAGCCATCTTCCTGTCACCAAGTGGGTCAGCACTGGTCAGTGGGAGCTGCAAGAATTTTGTAACCATGGCAACCTGGTGAGTCACCAGAGTCCAGGCCACTTTAAATTTGACCTAGTTCTATTGGTGGGCCACCTATAGAAAATAGAGGGCTAATTACTCCTTAATTAATAGAGATGACTTGATAGTATGCTTTGGTAGAAATCTGTTGTCATATACAAGAGTGTAATGGCATTAACTCTGGGAATTTAGTTGAGGCCATATTTTCTAGATGGGATTCAAGGAGTATCACTTTATAGACATGTATTTCTCATGCCTATGTGCCAACATTTCAATGTAATCCTATGGTTGACTAACAAATATCTATCTAAAGTATCTATCTATGACTAAAATGAATTAATCACAAATTTAACTGCAAATTTACTACATTAATACTAGAGGTGTTACAGAATCACAAGATTTCTTGAAAGAGGAATGTAATTTTGTCGTTCTGTATTGCTTTCAGATTCTGGAACAAAACAGACAGAAGGTGGCAGCACTGCCTCTCCGAGTTTTGCAACACAAGAGGTCGCTGATGAAGCCCAGGATAACGAGCGTCGTATGGTGACTCTGATAGAGAGTCCCATTTCGCTAAACACGATGCTGAGCAAATGCCACTACTGCGAAAAACCTGGGGGAGCCGATGAGTGTTATTTCGACACATCTAGCTCATGTGGTTACTACAAGTTTCTTAAATATGTCTACCCGACTTGCTGCTTTCATAAAGGAAAGATACTTCATGAAGGATCAAGCCCTCTTCAGCCAGCAAGCAATTCTAAGCGAAAGCCAAATGCAGTGGGTGATAAGAAAGGTGACAAAGAAAGTGATGATGTTCCATCTGCTACAAAAAGTGTCGGTACAGATGGCACAGTTGAAGAAAGTTTAAAACCCTCACGAGTCACAAGTACATTTGAACCACAGGCGTCTAGAGCAACAGAGACTCTCAGTTTGACAAAAATCACCCAGCTTGATGGCAATGGCCCTAGTGATGGAATAGTTAACCCACCGGAGACGATCAAAGCTACCACAACCTCAGTTGAAATGGCGGCCACCCCCACTGCAACAGTTGCTGATGATTCAGCATCAGCTTGTGACACAAAAGGTGATGCAACTGATGTCGCATGCAATACCATGGGACCAGGGGTTCTTCAAATTCGACCAACTGCTACCCTGGAAGAAACCTCCACAGTGGCCCCCACTCCGTCCCTTGCAGCACCTGATGCCTCTGTTGAATCTGGGTCATCCCAAGGTCAAGAGGCAGAAGTAGGTCAAAGTCAAAATGGAGGTCAAGACAAACAAGCAGCGAGTCCAGAGGATATGAAACCTCCTCCTCCTGAACCAACTGAAAAGGTGTGTAGAAAAAGTATTTCTCATCTAGTTCCAAGATAAATATATGCAAAACTTCAAATAAAAAATAAGTGACCAAATGAAAATATGTGAAGTCTGCTTCGCTTGAAAATGGATGTTTTTAGCCTAAATTAAAAACCTCTCTGCTAAAATAACAACATATGTGAGCATTGAGCCACTTATGTTGCCCCCCAACAACGTATTTACATCGGGTTAAAATTCATTAATGTTATTAATAAAGCAAGTGTTGACAGTTAATATAATATTTATAAACTATAGAGTCATACTCGTATTACCTAGTGGTGGAAATGACATTGGCATTGATACTCTCAGTGCTGTTTCCTTCAGTACATATTTATTATGAAAATAGATGTATTATATTTACTTCTCATGCATTATTCCCACAGGTCATTCATGCCGAAGAGACGGTAGACACCGAATATGATCAAGTTCCGATGCCCGATTCAGAGCTTGAACTCGTGAAGTATTCCTCCGAGAAAAAACAAACCACTTTCATGAAGCTAAAGAACAGGATTAAGATGCTAGAACTCAATCTCAATTTGAGCAGCAGGTATGGTTCATCATTATATTGCACTGCAGCAATCTATTTATTCCTAGCTCAGTGGTAGCACTCTTCCAACCGCTGGGTCCTGGGTTCGATTCCCGATCGAGCTTAAGTTGGATGGCTGTTTCATCCCTAATCTCATTGTCATGGTCCCTGTCTGTCCTAATTAGCCTATCAGGTGCAGAAATCCAGAACGTAAAGCCCTTATCACAACCAATGCCACCAAGAATGAATACTTTCACCCCTAAGTACTCTTATCTTTCAATTTTAATGTACAGTCATTTTTCATTCCATGTCACATACATAACATTCATACATTTGACATCATTCAATTCATTTCACATCACAATCATATATTTCATACTTCACATTCGCATCCTAATATTAATAAAATGTAATGTATGCAAAATCCGAATGATGACGACTTCATTGGTGCGATGTATAATGGTGAATATATAGATTGGTCCAGTGGGGATTGTGGACTTATTTGAGAAATGACATTAAGGCTGAACGAAAAAATTGTTTGTTCCGATTTTCCTACCGACCCTAAGGAAAACCCACCCTACCCTAAACTTTTATGGACTTTCCTAAGAGTATTTTAATAGTTTCAAAATACATTATTATACATTTTAATTATTAAAAAAATATTATTTGGTCAACCTACCAAACCTACTTCTTGAGGGCTATGAAATCGGAACCAATTTCATTCAGCCTAAAGGTTCATGATTGTTTATATCTGATTAATCCTGACTTTTATTCTTGGTTATTTAATTTAAGGTACTTGGAAGAACTGAGTCAAAGGTACAAACGACAGATGGAGGAGATGTATCTCTCCCTCAACAGAACTATCACCAAATTGACCAATACCTCAAAATCTGCCGAGGCTAGGGTAAGAGACTTACATTTCCTCCCGTATCATTAAAAATAAATTAAGTACATTATTCTAAAAATGTTTTATTTAAAATTAGAGCTGTAGAAAAAGTACTTAAAGTTATAAATGTACACTGTGTAGATTTTAAATAGTTATTGGTAACATTATTAGGGACTTCTACAAATGATAAAATATACCAATAAGTATTCTGTAAGTTTATTTTATTTGATGGCTTTAATTAATAAATTATTTACTATTGATGTTCTGGATTAAGAGACTATTGTTAGTAGGGTTTATATTTTAGTTCATATTACAGTTCACAATTTTAGCATGTTACACAATTCATTTTGATGTCCTATATGACACAATTAACCATTATTATTTATTTTTTACGTAAACGATAACGCAACATTTAATATTTCAATGATGACATTATGTTGGCCACTTCCTATATAAAGAGAAATTGAGAATATCTCCTTTTCATTTTCACAGGACTTGAAGCAGCAAGAGCACATATCTCAGCTACAGAAAAGAATCGGAAACTTAACGAGTCAACTGTCGACCTTATCAAGCAGCATCGCCAGTATTCACTCAGAGGTCATAGAGCGCCATCTATTTTTAATGCTGATCGAACTGGCGGTGTTCTTGATATTGTTCACCTGGTGTTTACATCGGAACACTAAAAAGGAAAACAGTCGCTTGGAAGTTGTTGAAATCAAAGCACCACCGGAAACGAATCGAGTACAAGATGTCACGCCTAAAAAGCAAGTTCTAAAAAGAAGGAATTCTATAGGGTTCTCGCCGTCTGAGAAATGTAATGAAACAAAAGAGGATGAATTAGTAGCAAGACGATCATTTGATGATCTCACACTTAGACGTTCTGGTAAGTGAATTGGTCAAGTCATGAAAAATGTAAATTAAACATATATATAATGTAAAATTTATTTGATATCACTCATAGTTGCAACTGAACCATCAGTCATGCAATTTCTTTGGTACCGAATTAAACTTTTAGGTTGCTGAGAAATAAGTAACTTCGTTACCTACTTTATGCAAGCATAGCATAACTTAAATACCTGTATGACCATTTTAACATATGTATAAGCTCTATAAAATTACCAACAAGTGACATTGGTTAAGTTTAATTTGGGGAAATTTTGCTTATTTTTCAGGGAGTGAAGGCAGTTTTGGAATAATTGATCCTTCATCAAACGTTTTCATAAATCAAAATCCAGATGTAAGTAAAACATAATTCTTTCAATATGGCATGTATATATCTTTATCCAATAACTTAAAAAACCGTACCTAAATCATGGATTTTTTTATTTTGACTTAAGTTGCTAAGATATCCCAGCATATTACATTCAGATACAAATTCTTGTAATTTGAATGATTTTGTAGTTTTGGAAACCACGTTTAGTTGAATCCAATTTAACCATGTGTGGTATGTATGCAAAGTTAAATTGGGACGTGTGTTCATGATTTATGAATTTTACCTTCATCTTATTAGAGTTCTAGTTGATTTGCGTGATTTATTTTGTTTCAACGCTATGTTGGGATTGATCATTTTGTAAAATAAATCATTACATTTTTTGCGTGAAAGAAATATATTTAATATACGTACACATAAATGATTACCTTTCTCTTTCTGTTACAGCAACAGGACCTGGGTTGGAGAGATCAAGTTCCAAAAAGAAAGAAAAAGAAGCATAAGGCAAAAGCTTCTTTAGGAATATATCAGACTACTAGTTCGTCTGATTTGTTTTCCAAGCAATCTTCTCAGCCTTCTAGTTCAAGCGGTAGTCAAGATGGCGACAGTATTTCTAATAACGACAGACGTTCAAGTTCTTTCACATCTTGGGCTGGTGTTCTATTTGGAAAGACTGGAGAGACACCTAGTGTTAATGGGTCTAAAAATGACGTCTTGCAACCGCAAATTGATGGAAGTAAACAAGAGAAATTTAAAGATAGAAAAAAACCGTTTAGAGGTCGGAGGAGTTTGGATTCCCATCTAATGGGACAACCTAATGGTTCAGTATCTCATGCCGAAAGTAAAATTAACGGTCATAAAAGTAGTCATATAAATGGAGATTTGAACCCCTCTAATTCTAATGGTTTTCCACAAAAAAATAATCCCGTTAATTTAGGAAGAGTTGATCTCACTAATCATGGACCAGAGACTCACAAGAAACAATCACAAATGAACGGTAGTCCTGGTTACCACACAAAAGAGGGCATGTGGAAAAATTTCCATACATAAATACTTTAAATCTGTACTAACATTACTCAAAGGTGCATGTGATAAATATATCAATCTCATTTATTTATAACAGTTTAGTCTATTACTATCTTAGCTACTATCTTTATTTTATTATTAAGAATAAAAAAGTTGCACTTTATATATGACCAATTGAAGTATTATCATGCTTATTGTAATTTCATTTACCGTATTTTCTCAATTAGAACCAGGGGCCTCTATTTTTTATCAAGACTGGCGTTTATTTAACACTGGTGTATACTGTACTATTTTAAACCGGCAGTGAATGTGAGATAGGACGAGAGCATAGAAGATTCATTTGCATGGCTGGACCCATTGTTGCTTATTATAGCCTACATAAATATTACGTACGGCTATAGGCAGTGCCCTCAGAGAACCCGATTTACCCACAGATCGGCCTGTATTCAAGACCGGCGTTTGTTATTTTATAGGCTGTCTACCACCCGGCCTGTATTCGAGACCGGACCAGCCTCTATTATGGACCTGGTGGTAATTGAGAAAAAATGGTATTTCAGTGAATTGAGTTGTACAAAGTTTATTTATTTATTCAACATTACTAGACGTAAAAAATGTGCAGATCTGCCTTGTTGTCGTAAACATTATTAGTGTTGTCTGGTCCCAATTATCTTTTTTTATTATTCTAGGTTTTGTTGAATTGTCGTTGTGATTGACATAATTGACAGTTATATTATAATATTCAGTATTACTGTGCAATGCTATATATAGTTCCATGCCTGTACAAAAGCTTTATTTATAATATTTATAGATAAATATTCTTAGAAATAACAATTGATTGTACGCCACAAAATGAGACCAAGTGTAGATTTTGAGGAGTTGGACAAAAAGGATGGAATTAATTTGCTTATAATATCGGTCGCTTATTTACAAATGCATCATTACTCAGTTTAGTAATTAATGACTCGTAAGAAGGACCAGATATGTATAGGAATATATGTAGTTATTTATTGATACTTATAGTTATTCTAATAGTGTTTATTGTTAAGGTCGGTTAGTGTCAGTATTATCTATTGTTTCGAGAGTCTTTTGAATCTTTACAGAGTCAGAGATAGGAAATTATTTCTCTGATTGTGATTATATGATTGTGTACCCATGGTGATACATGTATGTATCCGTGGTGATACTATGACTTAATGGTAAGGCATTGAAATGGCTCAAATGCAAGTAGGGAACGACTAGGAAAAATAGTAAATTTGAAATGTGATATTGTTTTTTCATTTGAAAAGCTAATTGTGCATTATTGTGTTAATTACTCTTTAATCAATTCTTTCTGTTCATGTTTAAGATGTTTTAGCTCTGAACGTGAGAAAATACAGTTTCCCCACTTACAATTAGCAAATACAATTTTGTCACTCATTGTATGTATAGGACTTACAAAATGCAGGAAAAGTGGCAAATTAATGGCAAAAGTTCATTACTACCGTCACAATGTGACTTTATACATGAGTGTAGCAAGTGAGTGTGGCAAGCGAGTATTTATAACCTTATCTCTAGTCAAAAGAGGCAGATAGATAGCAGATATTGCATAGATGTTCTCATAATCACTTGAATATAAACCAGTTTTATGTAGTCCCTTTGATTATTACTATAATACAATTTCATGCATGGTTATTATACATGCGAAGGGCGGTTTGCTAGATAAGAACATTTTGGCTTCATTTTAGTTGTGGTATCGCACCTCAATATTCACTTATGAGTTTCTGACGGTTGAGTTTAACTATTGAGTTATAAGCGGGGAATTAGTGATATTTATAGCTGATTTCGGTAATAATAAAAATGATTTTTGTCTAGGATTAAGTAGCAGTTCCTATGAAATTTTGGTATTGTAAATTTTCAAATTGGTTCGTTTGAAATTTGTTAACTGGGAAAATCTGCTGTAGTCATTCATGTGATAAATTGACGCTAAATGAATAGTACTTGTTCAAATTATTGATAGTGATGCAAGTGAGCAGTTTGAACAGAGACAGTGCTACGTATCGTTTAACAGAGTTAATTCCTTTAATGAATTGTTGTATATAATAGGAAATTACATGTAATTATTTCATTGATATTCAGTGTATGTTGTATTTAATCTGTATGTTTTAATACAGGCAAGTTATTAAATTTATCTCCATTATTTGTTGTGAAAACATTTTTGTCATGACTTACAACTACGTTATTTCCCAATAAAGGCTACATTCCACTATAATAGCGTCTTTTTCTTGTCCATATTGCTAATAGGTGTCCCCAATCGATCTCTGTATTTTCTTATGGTTGTGGGTGGATTAGGGATTACGTCATGTACTTCTGCACCGTTGGGCTAATTAGGACAGGTAGGTACCATGGCAATGAGATGAACAATGAAACAGCCATCCAACATGGGCTCCACCGGGAATCGAACCTGGGACCCGGTGGTTGGAAGCCCAGCGCACTACCACTGAGCTAGGGCCTTTGTGATGGCCAGGGGCAGATCCAAAATATTCTGAATGACAAAAGGATAGATTGTCACTCATCCACAATCTTTGTCAGAGTTAATTGGGCATAATCAGATGTCCTGGCCTAGCAGTTCAGGTACCTTTATCAAAATGAAACGGTTGTGGGCTTCAGTTACATAACATGGAGGAACTGAGCAGATCTTCTGTAATTTTTCTCACCCAGGTTTAAATAAATTCTTTACTACAGGCAGTGATGGCTATTCACTATTGTAGAGTGCTTTGCCCCATGAAGATAAATTCAGTACAACCATGGTAATGAGCTGTATAGTGTGTATACTACCCAGGGTTTCATGCTCGAATAGGCCTGCCAAGGGTGTAATTGTAAAGTCAGTCGAGTTGATCTCCCATGGAGGAGCCTCTACATAGCCCAATCAGGTGCTGATGAGGAGTAAAACAATAACACATACACACACACTCTCATGGAGGACACAGCTAGACTGTAACCCTTGATTTACATTATACAAAGGCGGCAGCATTAGCTGCTCCTTTGTTTCGATCAGTCCGCGGAAACCAGCATGATGAGGCATTGTATTCACTTTTACAACTAGGTCGGCGGCAAATTTGAAAACGTATGTTAAGTCAATTGGTACGAAACAATAGTGTCTGCGTGCCGCGATTCACGCCACAAAAATGACTCTACAGACTTAGCATTTTGTCAGCAGGCAGTCGACGACTTGCTTCAGAGCTGTATACTTTTTGGTAGCATTTCGTCCAGTAGAAGTTGGTACAAATCGCCATATCTGTTCAGAAAGGAATTCTATGACATTCTGGCTTTCATTTAATGTATAATTTGTGAAGATTGATCAATTTTTTGACGAAGTTATGCGCTCCTGCCGTCGTGGTTAGCAAATGTTCGCTTTGATAATGTCAGCTATCAAATGGTACCGACGTCGAATATGTATACATAACAGTCCTCCAGCCGCCTTTGTTGCACATCTTATGTGCTCTAGTTATACATGCAGGTGTTCCAGCTATACAATTCTGGTCTCCAAAATTTTATTTAAATTGAGTAAGAGGCACCTACCGCATGTCCCATAATTGCAATAATACAACAAACCAAATGAAACGGATACAATTTAATCACTGCATATATCTACAGTATTTTATTTTCTAAAGATAACAAAGCCAAAAATTATTTACGCAACTTATCACAGTTGCTCAACATGAACAATGATGAAATCCACAGATAGAGAGTTTAAAAAAAATGGCATGTTCTTTAGGTTAACATACTAATTCTTCAACAAATAATACATTTTTATGTAGCAATTTGAGGACAGGGATTTATAGCCGCGTGAGGAATGCATAGATTGATTTTAATGGCACAAGCAACGGTGCAATGGATATGACAATTTTAAGGTCCTCCCCAATGGGGGATAGGACCTATCTCTGTGAGCTTATAGCCCAGACCTATTGTCACACTCCATTGTAGTGTGACAATAGGTCTGTGGGCTTAAGCAACATAAGAGATTCTATTCTCTTTTCAAATCAATAGTAACAGCAGAATCATTGCCAGCGATATTGGCATCTGACCATCAACTTCATAACACAGCATGGCGTAAGTATAGGAGTGTAAGCACAATAAAAAAAGTTTATGTTTCACACATGAATTCACTAAAAAATTCAGCCGACTTGCTACGTCAGGATCGCACCTTCAGAAATACATTGTACACCCCAGTCATTGCAAGCAGATCTAAATGTAGCAATTCCACTAATTATATCAATATTCCAAATATTAATTATAAGCAGTTGATGCCTTAATTATACTAAGGGCTGATCCTTTTGTTTTTAAAGGGTGTTGGTTGACCTGAACATTTTTAGACCCTTCCCAACCAATATCTGGTTTTTGACAAACCCCCCCCCCCCCCCCACCCCTCTTTTTTCTACATTAAGACATTAAGAAAATACTGGTCAACCCCCTTCCTCCCCCGATATCAGTTTTCCCTAGACCCCCCCCCCCCTATACCGATATCTGAAAAATCCTCAGGTCCGGCCCACCCCCCTTTTTTAATGGAACAGCCCTAATGGTCCTGACTATTACATGCTACAGCATTATTTAATTAAATCTGACAATTTTGGCTATTATAATGCTAAGGTATACTGACTGCATGATGAAAGACAATGTTTTCGGGTCTATAGGACTGGACAGTAAATAGCTCATATGAACCTCCTATACAGTTTATTCCTGACCTAAAAGGGCGAAAGGATTGTTGGTGGATACATCTTTGTCATCTTCATCCCTTTCATCATCAGCATCTTCATCCTCTGCTTCATCTTCATCTTTATCATCATCGTCCTCATCATCATCACTTTGTGTGAATATGTCTCCTCTTTCAGCCTCCGCATCCAACTCATCATCACTTCCGCCACGACAAAGTTGTTGTAATTCTGCAATCCGTCTCGTTTCCTCATGGTTCTCCCAATCAGCTGAAAATAATTGAAAGAGGATGGGTTAAAATTATTAGATACGGTGGTGCTCAAAAGTCTACTCTCCTCAGTATTTTCCCCAATCCTTTCGGCAAATATATTAAGGTCTCTAATATATTGCTTATGCATTTTCAGAAGCTGTCATATATTATTTAAAAAGGCTTCTAGAGCGTATTTTAATATATTTAGTATGCTTGATTTAGGAAAATATTTACATTTAGATAGGGGTCATAAAGTTGTTTTAAGATCAACATCCTTTACATAATGCTATTTTAATGAGAGATGTGGCATGTAAACTTTAGATACATTTATAATCCTTATTTAAATTGAACAGCAGTTAAAACAAATTTGTATTGTTTTAAAGGAACAAATAGTTCCCTAATGCATACTCATAATAACTAGATTTTGACAGTAATTTCACAAATATAAACCTTCATAGAATTATTATGTTTGCTAATGAACAAAAAACAAATGCTGAAGTGGAGACTACAAATTATAGTAGCACAATTTACCTTTGTTGGCATGGTATCCTTTTGGAGGCAGGCATAAAATTAGCCGCGCTTCTACAGCTAATCGTAATAAACTGTTTGCTGCCCGGTAATCATCTAACCTTGCAGCTTTGGCCGTGAAATAATGTCGCTTTTGAGCCCATGCTGAAATTAGATTTAGTTTTCATAAATAAGCCACAACTGTAACAGTCAAGACAAAGACACAAAGGAATTATTCTAAAAGGCAATAGCAATGTGACAGATTACAACAGTCCAATTTCTGAAATTGTTCATATTCACATATTTATTGATGATATTTTTACCTTCGCAAATATCGTAAGCAGACCACTTGGGTTGTTCTCCTTCTTCGGCTTCGGGGTGTTTCAATTTCAAGAGGTTGGGTAAATTAAGTCGTTGTGATAAATACCCCACGGCCGTGTATGGCACTCGCACTTGCGCAATTGGATAAATTCCTGCTAAGATCTAAAAGAAAAAAAAGTTAAAAAAACATTAATAGTTTGCAAGATGTTCGGTCTTTTACAATTAACATTTTTTACGAGCAGTGATTCTCTGGTAGATAGCAGTGATAAGCATGGGCCGAGTATTGATGCCCGCAACCGCCCGCATTATAAGGCCTTAGCCCGCAGCCTGCCCCGCACTGCAGTTGATTTTATTTTTTGACCTGCACCCGCCCCGCATCAGAGGAATCCTGTCTGCACCTGACAGTCAAGCCTGCCCCATCCCACAGTCATTAAAATGTAGATAGACAACTTCATAAATTAATCGAACACTATGGCATTAAACGCAGAATTCATACAAAAAAATTCCAAAGCATAAAATATGGGTTATAAACAATCGCAATAAAGCAATCAATGAGAAAAGATTAGACATATTCAATCACAGTTTGGATTGATTAAAATCATCTTTGCGTACAAATATCATACAGTGAGTATGAAAATGTTATCATTAAAACATATGTTTACGGTATATGTAAATAAGACAATATTAAAAATACAGTTAAGTATCTATAACGGAAAAATCTAATTGGTACAGTAGAATTCATACAATAAAAAAGAAAATGTTGTGTATTGAAATATTGGAAACGTATCCTCACTTTAAAGGACAGCCATCCTGTAAAACAAGCATACCATGTCCTGCTAGACTTACACAATGCTTGGAAGAAAAACTGGTGCTCTAGAGTCCAAGAAATTTTAGCTAATGCAAACCGGACTAGCCTTTGGACTGAACAAAATATAAGCAGTGTCCAATATAACAAAATAACAGAACTTCACAAAACGTACATGGAAAAATGTCTAGATGAAATAAATAATTCCGAATTAAACCCTAAACTCAGAACATACAAACTGTTCAAAAAAGATTTCAAACTAGAAAACTACCTGGCAGAACCAAAGAATACCAAACATATGTTGGCCCTAGCAAGACTTAGGATTAGTTCTCATAATTTAGCAATAGAAACAGGCAGGTACACTAGACCAAAAACCCCAGTAAAAGTTATAGAATCTGTATTCACTGCAATGATAATCAGGTTGAAAATGAAGAACATTTCCTGTTAAAATGCCCAAAATTTTTAAACGAGAGAGTAATAATGTATCAAAATATTTCCGAAGCCATACCAAGCACCATGAATTTAGATATACTAAACCGATTCATAGCACTAATGACCAGCCAAGAAAAAACTGTAACAGATGCTCCAGGCAGATATATCACTAACAGTATGAAGAGTAGAAGCCAAAATATATAAAAGCTTACGTATGACCTAAATTACAAATTATTTACAGCTAATAATTTGGAATGTAAAGGTGACAGCTGAATTAGTTACAGTGTGAAGAAATTGCCCTAGATATTTAAAACATATTGCCATCCGAAGCCCCACGGCTAGGTTCATCAGTGGCCTGTCAGGATGACCTGAATAGAGTGTGTGATTTATTGATGTAGATGCACCAAGATGTGATTCGTTTGTGATTCATTTGTGATATGTAATTCAATATGCGATATGTATATATATATATGTTAATACGATACCATGTAGTAGTTCATTCATGTATGTTAGTGAGAAATACTCCTATAAATATATGCTTAGACTTACCTCATAGTAATGTATATTTGCGAATGTGCTTATACCAATGCTTATATGCTATATAGATGTACCTATCGAACGTGCTCCCTTCTTTTCTACTTTTTACTTCTTTTATATTTCTTCCTCTAATGTACAAAATGTGCTATAGAAACTAGGCAAAGACTGATTGGTGCTACAGTTAGTAACACCTTTGGTGCTGGGAAATTTTTAGCTTTTAGATTGTAGACTACAAATTGTATTTTGTCTAAATATGTACGCTTCAAAATTGTATAATTACTCTGTATAACATTGTGAATTTGTGACATGTATCAAACTTTGATATTTGAAATGTCAATAAAAATAAATAAAATATATATATATATATATATATATATATAGTCATAGTAAAACCCATATAGTGCAAACAAAAATCTGTGAAAATTAACTACATAAAAAACACACAGATCAAATGTGAGCATGTCAAAATAATTAATTTCAAAATACCTGCAAAGGTTTTTGAACCAAAGATGGAAAGACCAGACCGGGACAATCAATCAACTTGACTGTCGGTGTCAAATAAATCGTCTGGAAATGTTTTGTGTGTCCCGGTGTTTTTGACACACTGACCACTTTTCGCCCCATCAGGCCATTCATCAAAGAAGACTTGCCGACGTTAGGATAACCTGAAAGCAATTAAGATTAAATCACACATAGATTACTTCCTAAATGTTCTACTATTTCAAGTGAGAATGAAACCTAAGTGTCTGATACAGCATCAAGAAATTTGATGAATATTGTCAGCAACATATAAAAAAAAGAAAATTCATTAACCTTACTGAGGCTGTTCCTTTTAAAAGTGAGAGGGGCGGACTTGGAAAATTTCAGACCCCCCCCCCCCCCCTTCATTTCTTGAGACCCCCCCCTCCTCCCGTAAGGCAAAAAGGTGGTAATCAGACCCCCCCCCCCCCCTTTCTCACTTTTTGAAAAACCTTCCTGTTCACCCCTCCCCCACACTTTTAAATGGAATAGCCCCCGATTGTAGATGACACCACAGTGACCATACATAGCAATATTTTAGATTATGATTCGCGTGTATGCTGTATTATTTTTTCATTTAGGTATTACAAGATGAAATCAGCTTACCACAACATCCTATGTGTAGCATGCCATCTTTGAATCTCTCGTGTTGAGTAAAAGACGTGTCCTGGTCGTCAAGGCGAACTTCCGATGGAGGACCTGACTCCGCCCCCGACATTGAGTCCTCGATTTTTTCGCGCCAACTACTCAGATCAACTATGAACAAAAAATTAGTAATTCAACCAATTTGGTTCCCGTTTTTTTTTTTCAATTCAGAAATAAGAGTAAAAATACTTTTTTTTAATGAAATATGAAACGTTTTGTATACAATGGAACCCCACAATTCACCCCATTGCAATTAAGACTTATGAGATTAAATTATTAGAACACTCCATCGTATGGTGGTGCCCTCGTACACATGCTAAATAACGTAGTGCTGTTGGATAGGTAACTGTCAGATCTAAATGTGAGCACATGGTTGCTGGTCTTTTGCTCAAAAAATGAACAAGAAATACATACAGAAACTGTTACAAGATATAACAGTACAAATGTACATTACCTTCTCCTTTTACAATATCTTCACAAGCTTGAAGTAATTCTAATGGACCAACTGCGGTGAACTTCCTAGTTTTTCTTCTCTTGTGAACAACTGAAATAAAATGATATAATAATACTTTTTTAGTGTTAAGAATTTCTCATTGCATTCATCATTTGTCGTCTTCTAAAAATTTACAGCAGTACAATAAATAACACAGTTTATTAGGACATAGCTAAGACAAATTTCATTTTAAATTTATGAAAAGTAAAAAGACTTGTGTTCTATGCTTACCTTTTCCAGGCTCCTTCATCCTTTCTATCTCAGTTTTATTTTTCGGAAATGATGTGAAAAGCACGATGTGCAGTTCAGGGAATTTCTCTTCAAAGAACTTCTTCCAAGCAACGACAATTGAGGGAGGAGCAAGATCGATTTTATTTAAGACTAGGATCATCGGTTTCTTCAGTTCCTTGGTTAAATAGTCATACAATGTAGGTGCCAAATGGAGAGCCTGCAAAACAACAACAGAGAATTTAACAGGATCGTTTAATTCTCTAAACCTCTAAGGTAATATTTAATAAGCCTAAAAACATGTTAAAGAGGTTGTTCTGCTATATATACACATAACATGTCATGGAAGAAATGGTTTGAAACAACAAGTATAGGAAGCTTAGAAAATAATTTCCGATAATTCAACCTTGAATGTGCAATTATCAACTTAAAAATGCCATAAAAAATAAACTTTATCACTCTTTTAACAGCAGAACTTCGATGTATTTTTCATGGAAGCAAATAACCCTGCAATCCAGTCAATCAATACTTTTCATTACACACCGATTCATTATTCAAAACAAACAACTTGAAAATCTTGTCACTTACAGGATGTCTGATATCAGTGATCAACAACACAACATCAGCCATTTCTAAAACTCTCCACAGCTGTCGCCACGTTTCCAGATTCAGTTCGAAATAGCTCAAGCTGCTGTCACCATACTGCTCAAACAACTTTTCAAGATATTCCTGAAAATAAAGGCAGCATCAAGTCATAAAAGCAAAAGGTCCATGATCATTTCAGCTGACATACAAGGTGACATAGTATGACATGATTACTATAAATAAATGACATCGCACTTTCCTTCTGCTCGGCAAGGACCAGCGACAATCGATTGAGTCGTGTGCGACTAAGTTTCTGCCATGAACTGATTATTTCAATACACCATGACATTAAGATACATGTTGACAATAGCACACGTTCAGGAAAATGCATAAAAATTCAGAATTCAGAACTGTTTATTTCACTCTCATTCCAAGAAAAGAAATAATGAAATGTAAAACATGGGGAGTTAGGAGGCCCAAAGACTTTGCGTCGCTATTATTGAGCCACCTTATATATAATTTTAATTTATAATGATTCAATCAAAAGTAATGAATTTGTTTCCATCTTTTTTTTATATTGAATGGGTCAAATGCAATGAACTGTGAACCTAAATTTTAGATATTGCAAATGACACAGTCTCTGGTGATGCAAATTTTGTTATACTTAGAGATTAGGTAATTTTTGACGTAATTAGAGAAACCTGTGAAACTGTGTGTATGTATTTTCTCTCTAAGAATATGTGGACAGGAGTTGAATTTAAAAGCCTCCATTAACTTAATTATCAAACCTGAACAAACTTTAAGGGATCAACTCACTCGAAAATACTTTTCTTCTTTGGCATTTAGCTGCTCCTTTGTCATTTTGTAGTTCCATGGAGGTCTCTTAGGTATATCCAACTCAGTGCCCGGTTTATAAAGCTCGTTGATATCAAGTTCCAAACCCTCCTGAATCAATGGTAAACACACAAAGTTAAAGCACAGCATGCACATGGCTGCAGCACTGTTTCTTAAAATAACATTTAAAGCGTGCTGGTTATTATAAAATCATTCACTCACATCAGTGATTGGGTCTAGAGGCACCCTAGCCTGCTGTTTGCGACTTTCTATCTCATCTCTTGTTTCTCTTAAGAAATGTAGTCTATATCTGTAATGGAACACATACATGTGGTATTAATAAAGAAAATCAAAATAACATAAATTCAGTTATACCAGTCAACTTCCATATATTTATTTAATCATTCCCTGAATTTTAGCACTTTTATTATATCATCACATTGTATAAACATAATATATATCATAATTAATTAATCAACCTTCTCCTAGCAGTCAGCAAAGAATGTTCTTATTTCTCTCTAACTCCACTATAGCAAATAAATCATTTACTATTTACTTCTCATAGCAGTCAGTTGGTGAACCTGAATAAAATCAAGTCGCTATGTCTCAATGTCTCAATGCAACGGGGTTTGAAGCTTAGTCAGCTTATATGACCAGCTGCCAGAGGCAGACGTAATGATGAGATGATAAGGCTTGGAGTTCACACCATGTTACACATTTACCCATGGGTGGGGGTCTTTCACTTGCCTCAGCATAGACTCCAGAGTACAAGGCACCTCCAATTTAATGTGATGAAGATTGCCCGTGCCAAGATTGAACCCCACACCTTCAGCAGAGCTGCTCAATATGAAATGTGTGGTGCCTTAACCATGAGGCAAGTAAAAGATCCCACCCATGGGGTAAATGTGTAACATGGGTGGACTCACTCTCTCACCTCATCAATCAACCCTCGATAGTGGCAAGAACTTGCCTTAGAGGGCTGCACTTCCCATATCTATCTATCTATCTATTAGGCCACCAAGCTTCTAGTAATTTAAAAATAAGTTTCAATATTTATTGTATGTGAAGTCACATCACACCTGTTTGGGTCATATCCTTTCTCAGTCCTCCCACCTGGCTGTTGATTTATTCTCCTGGCTTCTGAGTCATCCTTATTAGCAGAACTAGAACGATCTCTCGGAGTACTTCGTCCCGAACCCCTTCCACTTCTATTCCGACCTTCGCCCTGTCCAGCTGAAATTGCAAAATATTGATATTTTTCTCTTATGCCTAGCAAGTATCAATCTCATGTACATGCATCTTGTTTTCATTGCACATTATGATAGAAAGTTGAATAAACTATTTCTAATTTCTTTGAACCAAAGAGAGAAGAAACTAAAAAGTATATCTTCAAATAAAAGAAAATATTGCAATCAAGATAATTAAGATGGCATGTCTAAGATGTAAAGGCGGCATTATAAATTTTAAGACATGTCAGCTTATCTTGATTGCAATATTTTACTTTAGAAATTTTTTTTTTATATCTGTAAGAATCTACCATATATGTAGCATATAGCCTATAAGCTACGAAGCCTTTATTTATAGCCCCAGAATGTGACTGCTCCGATGGCTATGACATATCACAGTCACAGTGCTTGCCTATCAGCAGTTTGCGAACAATTCAATAGCTACACTTGCAATATTAACACTTGCCCTGTCAATTCCTTACCCTAAATTGAATTGATTGGTACTAATGTAGCAGTGTTGTCCCTGGGACCAACGAGTAACTCTTTGGTCTAATGGTCAACATGCTCACCTCTTCAGGCTCTTGTGCACGTGACTTGGGCAGGGGCATCTTCCCGAGACATTACACTAATTATCGTCAAGTTGATATGGAAACATGGGAGAAATCAGTACTAATCAGTGCAAAAATCGGTCGAATAAAATTAATTAGGAATTGCGTGGATATTCAATGTTTCTGCATGATCTTAGTTCGTTTTTAATTTGTCCCCAATAACAACACGGGGCAAAAAGGTCTGTGACTCTTGTGGATTCGCCGGTTGGTCCATGTCCAGACATGTCCAGATACTGGTCGAATTGATCGCCAATTTTTCAATGGGTCGACACAGTAGCCTTGCGGTCAGGAGCAAATTTATTAAAAGCAGGGAAAGTCTATGTGAATTTAAAAAAGAATGAATAAATTAAATTAAATTAAAAAAAATAGATACCAAATATGGACAGTTTAGCAAGCAATGAATTGCTGAGACACTTAAGTCAAAGGTATCTGCTTGCTAAAATATGTGAATTATGCAACAAAAATTGTCAAAAGAAAGTTTGACACCTGTCATTTTGATTTCAAGAACTTGCCTTCTTGGTCTAGCTTTCTTTCTCGCTTTTCTTGCAATTGTTTCTTCTTCTGCTTTGTACTGAACGGTTTCTTTCTGTGGACTGGAGGCATTTTCGTAATTTGCAACTGTCAATGCCACTAGTCAATCAGTTCTTACAGTTCGTTTAGAATAATCGGGGAACTTACGATGATTTACCTATCTTAAAAAATTCATGAGCGAAAATATGCAGCAATAGCTTCTAATTGGTCAATTTGGTCGATTCTTACTCCCTCTTGTGGCAACTACAAAATTGACTTACAGTGCCATCTAGCGTATTTTTTATTCACTAGTGTTGTGTTGGGTTGCATCGTGGGTCAGTTACCGAAAAGATCAGAGGTGTAGACGTAAGCAATGGAGATGTGACTACAATCTGGCTGTGAAACGTCTCCCTCTTTCTTTCTAAATTGACCAAAATGGAGTGGAGATCGTGGTTCGGACTTCTCAGCATTTTCTCTCTCTTCTTTTTTGTGGATGTCGCTCTTGGAATGAGTAAATATGAAAAGAAAAAGCTGAGGTATACACAATATAACAGTACTTATTTTGATAACACCAATTCACAATGTATTGTCAGGTGGGATAATGAACCGGAGTGAATGAATGAATGAATCAATGTAATTATATTGACGCAGCTAACAAGGAAGTTGTCCTAATCACTTTATCCACTTAACTAATTGCTCATATATGGTAAACTGTATTGATACAATGATAGTGGATAATTTGGCATTTTAAATGTTATATAATATTGAATTTAAGAATGAAATGGAAGTGGCCATTGATTTAGACCAGGATGCTCTAAAAAGTTATCAAATGCATGAATCAAGTATCTGTATACCAGAATTTTTTTTTTTATTGCCACTTCGCAGTAAAACAACCTTAAGTTTAACAGTATGTTTTTATTTCAAATATATATTATGGCCACATCAGTCGAGTACCATGTGTGACATTAATAAAAATAGTATGAAAACAAGACCTGTTGATTATAAATGACAGTCGTATCGGCATGATCTGATACTCAAATACAAGCGAGCAAAGCAGAATACATCTGATAACAGTTAACAAGACATGCGCATGGTCTGGAAAAAATTTGGGGGAACTTTTCATGTTGGAAAATTGTGAGGAAAAGTATTATTTTATCCCCAAGCTCAAGACACAGCTCATTGCTACCACAAGCCCTTGAATTGTTTTGCCCACCCCAGGGTATCTTCATATAGAATATATATATTATACATGTATTGAGCAAGTGCTTAGGTAGTAATATAAATTCAAGTGCTTGTGATTGCTACTGTGGAACTCGGGAGAAGCCCATGTGTATGGACAAGTTCTTTTTGCTGTATTTTAATAGCCAAAATAAATTATTGTAAGTAATATTAAGTAATATGGAGGCACCTGACAAAATAACAATGGACAACCTGAATGAAAAATATTGGTTTATCTTTGCAGTGAAAAAGTGCGAGAGATGTTCAACCATGCTTATCACAGCTATATGGTAAGTCTGTTTACAATGTGATTATCTCTGATTGTTGTGACTCAGCATATAAACATGATATTGAAAAGATATTTACAGTGTTAGTGTCCAATACTGGTTCAGTAATGTCATCAAAAGCAATGAACTATGTCCAGTATGAGTTTGGGCAATGCTGTTCGATATTATTTGGCATATGATCTCATTTTCCCAATGTATTATAAATGGCATCTGGGGTTTAGTGCAGTTTAGCAGACCATATTTGGTGTCCATAAAATGTGAAATTTATTGTTATTTTGACCAACACGCACCAAGTTTTGAAGCTCTATTGCAACAAGAATAACATTTCTGAAGGGTAGTCCGAGTTTGGGGGAAAAGGAAAAATAAACGTCGTTCTTGTCGAGAAAAATGAAAATAGCCGCTCTTTAGTTTCTGACATCATTAATTGAAATCGTCATATGTATAGCAACAAGACTTGCTAAATATGGTCATAAATTTGAGTCCGCCATACTGCACTATTTGCGGCAACTGATTAGTTAAGTTGTTTCATTTGATTCTGTTGGATTTGGAACAAAAGGGGAATAAATCCTGCAATCTTAAAATTTATTATTGAATGTAAGACAGTGCAAAAAAATGCAATTAATTATTGATTTGTGGTTCCTTTCAGGACCATGCGTATCCAGCGGATGAGCTGATGCCTTTATCTTGCAAAGGTCGATACAGGGGAACATCACCCAGTCGAGGAGATATTGACGACTCATTAGGAAAGTATGTTGGTCTTGTTGATAAATTAGTCATAGAAATATTGAAACGCAACAACACCCAGATCTGGCACACTTTTGGGCCTGTTACTGAAAATGAAATTCTTGAGATCATTAGATATTTAATTGATAAAATAGATACTTAATTGATAAAATAGGTTGCAGATTGAGACATATCGGAAATTAAATTTGTCTTCATTTGTTTCCATTAAAGTAATAAATATCAAAGTAAGAGACTGCAGAAGTGTGACTTACTTTATAATTATTTCTTTAAATTTGCTGTTTTACAATTTTTTATTTTTTTCAGTTTCTCTTTAACGTTGGTGGATGCTTTAGACTCCTTGGTGGTGAGTTTTACTTCTTTGTGTGATCTACAAGTACAAGTAGACAATTTGGATTTAGAATCTTAGTAAGTGTGCTTGTGTTTATAATTTACTTACCTATTATTCCAGGTACTTGGGGAGCTTGAAGAATTCGACAAAGCTGTACGTTATGTCATCCGTGATGTTCAGTTCGATTCAGATATTGTTGTGTCCGTTTTTGAGACGAACATTAGAATGCTGGGGTACGTTAAAACTTTTCAATCGATATGAGAGCATCCGTTAAAGAGTTAGATCGAATTGTACTTGACATCATTACATCTTCTGTGTTATAGGGGTCTACTGGGTGCCCACAGTATGGCAATATACTTGAAAAAGAAACGTTTAGGAATGGCTTGGTACAACGACGAGTTGTTAGACAAAGCCAAAGATTTAGGATATCGTCTTTTACCAGCGTTCAACACAACAACAGGAATGCCGTATCCCAGGGTAGGTAGCAAGGTCCTGGCAAGGTCCTGATGAAGTACAGTGTGGCTGGGTGGTCTAGTGATAAGAAGCTCTCCTGCTCCTCTGAAGCACCCGGGTTCAATCCCAGGCCCAGGCAACCTTTCATGAGCATCATCCCAGCTGGATGTCGTTCGGATGAGACGTTAAATTGGCGGTCCCTTGTACTCAATGTCTATGCTGAGGCAAGTAAAAATACCACCCATGGTTCTTGCCGCTATCGAGGGTTGATTGATGAGGTGAGAGGAGGAGTCTACCCATGTTACACATAGTGGCAAGAACTTGCCTTAGAGGGCTGCACTTCCTATCTCTATCTCTATCTATCTATCTACAATACGATGAAAATAGCGAAAAAATGTCCTAATCAAAATTATGCGTTACCTGACATGGACCCAGCCTAACTGGGCTTTTTTTGTCACTCATAATGTGGTTTAGCTGATAAGGCAGTTATATAAAAATGTCAAAATATACTTTTTTACATACTGTATTATCAGTGTCAAAATCTACTTGTAAATTTGCTTTGCCCAATAGGTACTGATGAGGCATTAAACACACACACACACACATGTAATTTGATAACATTTAAATACAAATCGACTGGTTTTCAATTTCCATTTGTATAATTTAGCATGTGCCTCACTAATAAGATATTATTTTACATTTTCATTAAAAATAAGTCTGTCGTAATATTACATTAAATGAAACATACTGGTAGGCTTACACCATCTGGTGTGTTTGCCTTTACAAAACATGTAGAGCCTTACTTTTTTTAGTGATGTCAAAAGTTCACTTCATATGAAGAATTGTTATTTAGCTATGTATAGGGAGTAAATAACTTAGTACAAAAATATACAAATTAAAAAAAGTAGCCTTTCTGCAAAACTTAAAGGATGTGACATATGACCAATTCTTGATTAAGCAACTAATAAATCTTGATTGTTATCACCCAGGTTAATCTACGTCATGGTGTGAAGTTGGGTCCAGCCCGTACTGGTCATGAGAGAGACACATGCACTGCTTGTGCGGGGACAATGATCTTGGAATTTGCTGCTCTGTCTAGATTCACTGGGGACACCATCTTTGAGGTATGTGACGTTTGTTTCCTGATCCCCAAAAATTTATTGGAGTCGAGCCTGCCAAACTTATCTCACCTCCTTGTTTCTCATAGATATTTATTGTTAATTTGCATAGCTGCTAATTTGCACGATTAATTATTGTATTATTATTACTGATTGTTTTGCAGGAGAAAGCCAGAAAAGCTATGCAGTTTCTATGGCAACAGAGACACCGTAGTAGCGACCTTGTTGGCAAGGTCATTAATATTCATAACGGAGACTGGGTTCACAGAGGTCAGTTGCATTTAATTTATCTTATTATCAAGCTTGTTCACAATCATACAACGCTTGAATTATATTACAATGGACCTGTTGGTTGCTTCATTTCAGAAAGTGGAGTAGGTGCTGGGATTGATTCTTATTATGAGTATCTGATCAAAGCGTATATTCTTCTTGGTGATGAAACTTATTTGGACAGATTCAATGTGGTATGTATAATAACGTACACTAATTATATTTATTAGTTATTACTGCTATAATGTAATATACATAAGTGAAAGATGATAACCTTGGAGGACCCCGCCTGGTTCTATTCATTGAACTTGTCAAGTAATGTACTGTAACAAACATGTGCCTGACTCTTAAATAAGCATAGTCTGGGTGTATTAATCTACAGTTTATTAATTATAAGTTCTAGGTGGTCCCACATTGTTGTGACAGAGCTCACTGTATTCTTGTGTTATCTTTGCCTGTTTAACTATTGGTTTTTGCTTTTATTTCCACAGCATTATGGTGCCATTATGAAGTACATTTGGCAAGGACCTATTCTTGTTGATGTCCACATGCATAAACCTCTGACAAACTCCAGGAATTTTATGGATTCACTTCTAGCATTTTGGCCCGGAGTTCAGGTTAGTAAAATATAACAAAACCTCAGTAAAGTTTTAGATTTTCAGACAAACCCATTGTTAGCAACAAGGGTAGTCATAATAGAAGAGTTTATTTTACTAATCACTTCAAGTGACTTGACAGTATAATAAAAACCAGTCAATTTGATTAAATTTTGAAAATGAATACATCTATTTCATCCATATTTTCTCTAAACAGATCTTGAAAGGCGACCTCAAGCCGGCCATCGAGATGCACGAGATGCTCTACCAAGTGATGCAACGGCACAATTTCCTTCCGGAAGCTTTTACAACTGACTTCCGAGTTCACTGGGGTCAACATCCTCTACGTCCAGAATTTATCGAATCCACTTACTTTATTTACAAAGTAAGACGACATTCATTTACAATTTTTTAGCTTAAAGTTTCAGTGAACCTGACTTTCTGACGATTAATATACAATTTGGTTTGGTTTTACCAGGCCACAGGAGATCCCTATTACTTGGAGGTCGGAAGACAAGTCATTGAAAATTTGGAGAAACATGCGAGGGTTGATTGTGGTTATGCAGCTATTAAAGATGTCACACTTGGCACTCACGAAGACCAGTAAGTGCAGTTGGACATTTTCTGAGTTTAAATGGGAACCATTTGCAATACTTTACCTGACCAGGGTGTTTAATGTTCAGCACAAGTGCCACAAAATCAGCCAAGTCACCAAGATATTTGAATGACATTTAAGATGATCTCACTTATTTTGTCCATCTTGAATCAGTATGATTATATTATTCCCTTGGTATAACTTCACTATTGGAAGAAACCTTTCTATGTAGAGCACTTTTGCGTTGACTTGATTGACTTGTGTTGTTTTAATGGCTAGGTTTTGTGTATAACCATACCAGCATTTATCTACTTCAGTACCAGCTAAGGGTGCAAGGTAACACGTTATAATATATTGCAAGAATGATGTTTCTTTCTTTTTTTCAGGATGGATTCATTTTTCCTGGCAGAGACTTTCAAGTATCTTTTCTTACTCTTCGTTGATGATGAAGATATTTTGATAAATGTCGATGACTACGTCTTCACAACGGAAGCTCATCTTCTCCCTCTCAGTCTCTCAATTTATAGTTCCCACTTCAATTTTACTCAGGAAGCTGTCGCCACAGCAACAGTAAGTTGTGATAAACACTTGGTGCACTCGGTCAGAAGTCAGGCTGAGCATTGGTCTTGCATAGAGGCTCGAGATGCAGTTGCCCTGAAGATATAGATGTTATGTTTTTTGACATCTCGAATACACATATGTACCAGTCCTAGTTTGATGGTGTGTCAAAGGCATCCTCTTAGGGCTGTTCCATTTAAAAAAGAGGAGGAGGGGGATGTGGACCTGAAAATGTTTAGATCACCCCCACCTTTTGACAGAACCCCTCCCACACCCGCTTTTTTTCACATTAACATATTAAGAAAATACTGGTCAACCACCCCACCCCCTCTCCCGATTTCAGTTTTCCCTAATATCTGAAAAAAATCTTCAGGTCCACCCCCCCCCCTCTTTTTTTAAATGGAACAGCCCTTAGATATATTTGCTGAGTAATTGTTCTGTCTTTATCAACCTATTATGAAATGGCCAGGCTTTTAAGTTTAAAATATTCTGTAAGCATTTAACAATACCCTAGGCAGTCTTGGGGATGTATCATTTAGTGTTAAAGCAAACTTTGTTTATTTAAAAACCTTCTTTTCGGAACATTTTCAGAGATTGCCATTGGATGATGAAGATGAATCAGACCGTTCCTGTCCTAACACTCATTTGCAATTTCCGGACGTAATTAATTTTGCCAACAACATCCGTTTGCCTTTGAAAAACATGGTGGATAGCATCTGTCCCAAACCTAGGTCCAAGTGAGTACACTTCACATAATTTAGCTAATATTATATTGCGAGTGAAATGCTTCAGTACTTCTGTCCACTCTAGCTGTCGCAATATCATTAAATATGATTAGATACAATCACAAGCAGCGTTGGCAGATTAAATTCAAGGGATTTAATTCATTATTTAATCAACGCAAGTTTTTTTAAATAGTAAGTTTACAAAGGAATGCTGTAAAAATTGTCAAACTTGACTGATGCTAAACAGTACTTTGGCCCTAATTGAATCATTAAAAAAAAAAAAAAAGTTAAAAAATTTTTTTAATTCGGATTTAAATGAGAAAAATAAATTAGATTTGTTTTATTAATAATATCATGATTTTAACCAACCCTGCTGTATAGTAAAAATAAAAAGGTCATGCTCTCCACCAAAAACCAGCTGCCCAGGATGTGCATGAAAAGGTTAATGTCTCCTCTAATGTCCGCGACTATCTCTAGCCAATCAGCGGCCTTCTCCCGGCCAGCTGGGTGTTCCCAGTTCCAGTAAAGTGGGCGACCTTCTCTTATATTGTGTTCTGCGTAGTTCAATGATTTAAATCACTGGCTGACTGTGATACAATTATACAATTCTGAATTTGCATCTATTTCAGTAATCGCAGATCAAGACTGAAAGCGGCTGAGTTTGTTGCTGGAAACAAAAACCAAATAGACGAACTGAAACGGATGGGAATAAAAATAGTCACAATGAAAGACGGACGTGTTCAGTTATTACACACAGCTGCAGAGGTGAGTTTGTTTGTACATGTATTTTAATCAATGTTTCATATTTATTAAGCGTAACATTTGTTACACAACACTCTGAGTGCATTGTTTGTTTGCTATGATTGTATAGTCATGTAACAGCCTGCTAATCTAGAATACCGTCTATTTAACTTATAAGTACAGTACAAGCGTGTCGCCCTCCTGACATAGCTGATAATGGTCAATTTCATTGGCAATATATGTTAAGATGTATCGATTTTGAAATTACGCTCAAATTCGGTGTATGAGTGGATGTAACAATAACAAAACAATTTTAGAGTTTACTTGCTATTCTCAATATACTCTTTCAAATGATGGTTAGGGATCTGGAAATACTCGAGTGCAAACCTCAACCTCAAGTTATTGCTGCTGTCCATGGCAGTAATTGATTAATGTTGATAATTGCGATCATAGCAAACCAATAATGTATTCATTTTACTATATGGACTACAATCGCATGAGGTGCTATTCTGTCACATTGTGTGTCTTCCTTAATTGTTTATCTGGATAATCTGATATTGTCGAGCAGTCCAAACAAAAGGAAAAGGATGAGCAAAAAATGAGGCCGCAGGCTCGGCCCACAATTTACTTTCCCAAGGTATGAATGGACCTTTTCCTGCGTTTTGGACTGAGTTGTTTAGTGTTTGGTTGTGAAAGGATATGAGGCCATAGAGGTGGTTGGTTCAATAGGTTCCATTTGTACTTTTACTGATGTTCCTTTAGCCTCATTTTGGTATGTTACCATAGCAACCATGCATTTGTGAAGGTATGATTACAGGCATCTCCCGGTGACTTTAATCATTGAACCAGGCATAATTTGCATAATTCATACTTTAGTGTGAGCTCTTTCACTCGGGGAGTAGCATTCTCTAAACATGTTACTGCCGAATATAGACCCTTTTCACACAGCAGCAATGTTGGCATTTTTGTCTCATTGACCTTAATTTTGATTATGTGATATATAATAACATCGTTATTTTTCCATTGTACTTGCACTCTGTGACCTCATCATGGCCATTGTCTACTGACGTCACAATACTTGAAGCTCAGTGCAAAGAGAGGTCAATGAGACAAAAAGCCAACATGGCTGCTCCGTGAAAAGAGTGTATAATGGATATACTTGGTGACAGGAGGAGAAGTCTCTCTAATCTCTTGCTTTTGGCTATTTTATTTTTCATGAACTTTTCATAGTTTATTTTGAGGAAATGGATAAAATTTCTTGGTACCCACTGCGGTATGCAAGCGTGTGTAGCTGGAAGTCCCTTCTTTTTTTTTTTGCTAGATTATGAGCCTAGATCTCAACAGTTTTTAACTATTACCAGTAATGATGATTATATTAAGATTTAATTTTGGTTTTAATCCACCAAAAAGAAATAAAATTATAAATAAGGCTCCTAATAGAACAAAATCCATCATGGCTGCCAAAAGTCTATTAAAAAAGAAATCAGTAAATATCTACTATTAACAATGAGTCAATAACTAAATTTCTTTGAAGCATTGGGCATCAAATTATGAAAACAATTATATTGAACCCATATGAAACAACCTCTCATAAATACCAATAAAACACATATACTTAAATATAATTAGAAATCCTGGGCATTTATACACATTAGCAACCATTGTAGTTGAGATGATTACATTGATACATTGGCCTGATTGGATGATGTCATTGCAGGCCACATCACCTGAGGATGCTGAGGATGGAATGATGTTTATGCAGGAGATGATCGAACTGGCAAAACAGCAACAGACAGAAGGAGGAGGTGAGATGATGCTTTTGGCATACAGATTCATTAATAATAGTTTCACTGATATAATTGTCTTCCGAATACATGGTCAGTTAATTCAATACACAAAAACCAAAACAGTGTACAGTAATGAAATCACCAATGCACAATACAAGATGATGTCATCAATTATTGGCCTGTTGTGATGTCATGTATTGTAAACAGACAACAGACCTGTGGCGCCGCCTGTGAACCTAGTACATCAATGAATACGTGAAAGTCCTCTATTGATGAATTTGGCCAATTAACATAGAGGAGGCTGTTAAATAGATCCAGGAGGTATACTTGGGGTAAAAACAATTAATGAATTTGTAGTCTTGGGAGGTTGGAAGTGCCTGTTTACCATATGTTTACAGCCGGTGACCATTGCCTGGTAACTGTTCCCAGGTAACCTTTCTCAGGTTGCTGTTTTGTACAGGTGAACATAAGGGCAGGTATAACTGCGTAACTCTTAATGAGTCAGTGGACCTGACTAAATATGTTTATTTTAAAGACCATGCTTGTGAAAATTTACTGATGAGTAAAAAGTGATCTCAACAATGGTTAGTTACAATCAATCGGCTATAATATAGTTGTGTCCTAAAGCTGGTGATCTGGTCTTAATAGTGACATTATTTAAATATCTGGTTAATTTGTACATTGGTACATGTTCAACAGCATACGGTCACTCTATGGACACATCGTTATCAAACTGCGAAGTCACAAGATTGTGTTAATGATCATCACAATGATATAATTGGCTACTTTCATTACCTACTATCTACATAATTGGCCGAGTAATAAACTAATTATTATTTCTTCGCAATAATCAGGACCAGCAGACCCGAGAGTGGTCCAGCTTCTGTCCCCTCCTTTCCTTGGCAACGAAGTAATTCATGCGGGACCTGCTCAATTTGGCTACGACCTCAAGAATAACCCAGGGGTATGTATTGATTAATAATTATCTGAGATTAATTGCTGTCCTATTTGATGATGTTTGTGAAAAATCTATGTTTGAAAATTACTATTTTTTAGTATTAATTAAATTAGTAAATTCAATGTGACAAATATATGAGATATACTAAAAAAAATTTGCATAAGGCACATATAGCAAACCTGCTGATGTCTCAATACTGCATGGGCAATATAAGGCTCAATAACATCATTAATGTTGGAAAATACTGTAATAACCAGATGCTGCTAGGACATTTATGTAATGTCATCTGTCGTATTTTGATGTAGTCATTAATGCCCCAATACCAATGTACAAAGCTAATTTGCGCCATATTTTCTTTAATTGTTTATTGTTGTATTCCGGCGTTCAATAATTAAATTTGCTGTCTAGGATCTGTGGCACTCTGTTCCTATATAGCCACTGATGGTAAGAATCATGCATAACACATCAAATACATGTATTTTTTTTATAATTTCTTTTTTGTGCCACAGGTTGAAGGAGTTCTAGCGAAGGCATCACCAATACAAGCGTGTCGCCCTCCTGATAATGCGGACGAACTGGCTGGCAAAATAGTAATCGTGGAGAGAGGAGATTGTATGTTCATAAACAAGGTATGGCATTTCAATAGTCTCAAAAGCTACAAATCTTAATTTTTATTTATAACGTAAGGGGTGTGCACAATTTTACAGCTTTTTAGTAAGCTAGTGCACATCCCCCACAGTATGCTAATGTCATTTATTGTTTATGTAATGTACTAACCGTATTGAAGTACTACATACTGTGTACAAATAAAAAAAATCTAATCTAAATCTACAAATCTTAATAGTGGGCCGAGCATCTCACTCCAAATGTTGCATTTCACAATTGAATAGCAAAACAGAAAAAGATGAAAAGTCACATGGCAGAAATCTTTCTTGGTATTATAAATTTAGGTAAAACAACAAACTTCAACAATTGAACTACAGAAAATATGTTTTTTTTTTACGTCAAATTTTATGGATGTTTTATTGCAGATGCTTGTTGGGATGAATATAGTCTGTTAATAGGAATACAAGATAAAGTAATTTCTGGCATTATCTCTTTAGATTTGTGTTATCTTTACAATGTTCTTCCCTTACAGGCTCGTATCATACAAGCAGCAGGAGCTAAAGGATGCATTGTCATCGGTGAGTGTGATTGAAACATTTTAAATGGAACTTATGTTTTCCATGATTTTGAGTATATTTAATCGCTAATTAAATTTAAATGTGAATTTTCCTTATAGATCACAATGAAGGTTCGAGTAGTGAAACCGTGGCGATGTTCTCCATGTCAGGAGATGGAAAAGATGAAGACGTCAACATTCCATTGGTTTTCATGTTCCGAGCGGAAGGTTTGAAACTTCTGGAATATTTGGAAGAAAGTCCAAAACTGCAGGCTTACATTGGTCGTCATGGAAAACCATCAAGTGAGTAAATGGACTTATGAAGAACTTTGCAAGTACAATGTAAAAACAGACTTATTTTTTTTAATATTTGAAAAGCAATGTTGATGGAAGGAAATAGTGAGCAAATATGATGACTTGTTTTAACCAACCTTAGTTATAAGACTTGCCTCGTGTATATATTTCAGATGTTTAAAAATTCTAATAAAAATGTTTTTCAATTTCAATGTTGAAGGCTGGAATTGTCACGAGAATTAAATATTTTAATTTTGCATTTTAAAAGCAAATACTTTTCTATGGAGCTTTATGTCTATTTATTCATCCTCCATGAACTTGCAGCGACTGTGCTGCGAGACTTGTTGGCAAAACGTGAAGCAGAAAAACAAAAAGAGAGAGATATGAGGCAATCGGATAATCTACGAACGCCAAATGAGCAGGATCCGCCTGCCCCCGAAGCAACGACTTATGGAGAAAAGAAAGAGACGACCAGCGATGAACCTTCAGAGGGAGACAGGCTGCTTCATCAGTACTTGGAGAAATTAAAAATCGGTGGTCATAAGGTATGATAAACAGATTTTTCAAATGCACGGTAATCTCGCAATTACGACCACCAAATTATGCTGGGTCCCATAAGTTTAATTACATTAGAATTAGAGCTATTCCCAAGGATGGTCTTATTATTATGCTTTATAATTGTTTATTAAGACAGCAAACTCATTTATGTAGCAGTTTAAATCTAACTGATTGTTTATTTATAAACGAACTAACATGAGAATCATACTTGGCATAAAATAAATAAATGCAAGGTATATGAGTCAAGCATATATGATACAAGTTACAAAAAAATTATTGATGTAGTACGTAAATGTTGAACTTTTCCTGAAATGTAATTTGATTTATTTTCCAGATAAACCTAAAAGAGACAAAAGTCCCTTGGAGCAAGGATGCGGAAACTTTGCTGAAAATCATCGAGGGTCCCAATAACAATCGCCAAGTCAGCTTACAGCTTGAAAGGCTGATGTCTGATGATGTCGACCGTCGTATTGCGGATGTTTATACCGATTTGCTTGGTTTGTTAAGCAAGCATACAAACTTTGAAGACTTGCCGGGGCAAAATATTTACATGAAAGCCCTCGGTGCACTCGTCGAGACGATCATGTCCAACGGCGAACAAGGGTTGAACCAAGAGGCGATGCATGCCATCGAAAGATTAGCGGAAGAACTACAAGCGCCATCTGTAGGGGAGGATGAAGCCCCGAATTATTTTACTGAGAAGGACATGCTAGAGATGGCGGGCCCTGTTCCCCCACAAATTAATAACAATGAAAATGAAGATAATTTGAATATCGTGACTGATGCACTCGTTTCAACCACAGCAGATAAGTCGTCAACTGACTGCAATATACCAGTTGACGGCAATAATAATATGGTTGACACAAATAATGATATTGATGCTAATCCTAGTTGCGGCAAAGCGACTGAAGACTGTGAAATCAATCTTGTAGATTCATATAATTCAGATGAAACCGAATCTGAAAGGACTTCAAATGATTTATACTCCGAAAAACCCCAAAGGACTAGTCCTACGATAGATGCATCAGATGAATCTGACTCTATATCAGTAGATGATGATGACGATGTTATTGAATATGCTACAGAAGGTGACCAAAAAGACGTTCCAAGGGGCCCAGTCCCCGACTTATGATGAATGTGTGATATAGAACATATATATGTATTGTGCAATTTATAGATTGATCATTTGTGGTCAACTATCATCAAACGTTCACAAAGTGCCATTTTGGTTTTCTGCTAGCATATTTGATGGGTAATATGTGCACCGTCTTTTAGTTATGTCAGTCCTAACCCTCTATTGCGTTTCAGCTAATTTTGGCCTATTAAGGCAGTGTGTCAAAATGCTAGCAAATCTGCATATTTAGTTTCTAAAACAACCACAAAATACCCTGTTTTTTATCACATAAATATGTTAATTTGCAATAATGCATGAAAATTAAATTTATGATGTCGCACTAGTCATAAGTGCCATATACATGCATATTAATTGCGTAAAATATTTCTTAATGATGGTGATGAAAATATTACCATTTATGGAGTTTGAACTTTAAATCATCGCAATTTAAATATCATAGATTTTCATAACGGTACTTAAATTTTTCTTTTCTGACATTATTATAAGCAAAGTTCATGCTTGATTATTTTTAGAAAATTACCTGAAAATGATAATTTATGTAATTGATTAATTTTGTATCATCCTGGAGATGTTATTATATCTTTATTATGCAAATTGCCAACTGCAATTGATTGACATCGTCGTTTTGTAATATATTAGGTCACAATTTAAATAATATTTGATGCCACGAAGTGTTGAGTTAATATGAAATGGTGTATATATGGAGAAATCAGCAGAACATGTACTCACTCAGAATTTGATTGAAATGTTAAGTAAATAGCAACACTGCTTATAATTTGAAAATTGGTAATGGTACATAGTATCGTTATTTCTCAGCGTATTGAGTGCACTTCTGTGGGCATATACTTTAAATGAGGAAAATGAGATTCACATGTATTGTTAGCTATTTCGTGTACATGTATACATGTTTTTATATCCGGTATGTTACCTCATATTTTATGATTAAGGAAAGAAAAAACAGCCATTTTGTGTTTTTTGGCTGCTTGGTACACCTGGAATCTGTGATATTCGCCACCCCCAATAACTGACCATAATATTTATGTAACAATTAATAACCAGCTTATTTGTTGTGTAACCAAAATTTGTATTTTATTAGCAATGTTTTGATATGAAATCTATGAAAATCCAACAAAATTGTCAGGTTTTTAAGCAGTTTTCGGATGCGGCAAATTTCACTGATCTCGAGTGTACTATATATCTGACATTTGTTTGGCTGTTGAAAGTACAGTACGCGGGTGATAGTCTTCCATATAGATTAGTGACAATGTTGTCTGAAAATTGGATGGCATGTTTGAAAGGTAGTATATGTCAAAATTGTCCTGCATGAGTAAGGCTGTTCCATTTAAAAAAGATTTATCAGATATTGGGAGGGGTTTGGGGAAAACTGATATTGGCCGGGAGGGAAGGGGGGGGGGGGGGGTTGGTTGACCAGTATTTTCTTAATATCTTAATGTAGAAAAAGGCGGGGAAGGGGGTCTGTCAAAAACCAGATATCGGTAGGAGGGGGGAGGTTCTCAAAAGTTCCAGGTTCACCCACCCTATTTTAAAATGGGACAGCCCTAACAAGAATTATAGCTCTGTAGTATCACGTGGACAGGGCACGCAAATGAATTGCAATTGTAAATGAATGATAATTGAGTACCACGCAGTAGTCATTCTACATGGTCATTCTATCCTCCACTAAAAACAACACATTTTCATCATTGTCTTTTTTATTTTAATCAAGCATTCCATGGCACTCTGTCATCAGATATGTCATTCTCCTAAATATATAGGACACTGTATCTTGGTTTGTTTTGTTATATCACAGTTATTGCACTATTATAAACTAACACGAGTACTGATATTCTATCAGACCAATGTCTTTCATACAACATCTAGGCAACTTGTTTCGTAAACTTTAAATATCCTCTGATAAAATATTCGCTGATACTGACATAATGTACATTGAATATACCGTTCAATATACACATCATAATTATATTAATTATATATCCTATGGATCTGCATTTATAGCTGTTTACGTAAGTGAACTTGTAAATATCTGACTGTCTCGTCATTTATACAAAACACATTGTGTGTTATTTATGAATAAGTGAGGTAACGTGCATCATTACAAGTCATACTATGACGTAACAACCTGTGCTGGCTGTTATTTGATATATGAATAATAAATTAACTGACCTCGTTTTGCTGTCAGCCAATCAGAGGCCACGGCGAGCGGCAGCCTGCTTTGAAAATTCATGGTCTATTTTGTCCTTTATGGTCCTATGTATATATTATCATGCAAAAAGGGCATGACTATGTACGTGTATGTGGCACCATGGGCACATAGGGATAGGTCCTATTCACCAGCCAGAGATGACCTCTATATGGCATATCATACAACAGCTATCGTGTTTAAGTACATTGAAGACACGTGTCTGAAGAAAAATTGCAATGTTACACTATATACATGTAGGCCTAGATATATTCAGTTTTACAAGCATCAGTCTGTATAGTATAATACTGTTCTTGACTCCTACATATTATAGCGTGTTTGGTTAATATAAAACTATCAGAGTGCTTGGCAAATTGGTATGGATGCTCTATTCAGTGAACTGGCTGTACTTTAAAATGATTTATCAGATTGGCCCATTTCAAGTTAAACATGTGTCCTATCATATCAAGGTCATTTGTATATATATGATCGGAAACAGGTGTTCTATACAAATATATTCTATATAAATTTTCAAGACTTTAACATAGATAGTTAAAATCTGCTAACTCAGACAACAAACCTAAGTCAACTATCTTCATTAGAAATGGGTAAAATCTGGCGCTGGCCAACTATCTCGACTATAAAATCTCTTCAAAGATGTTTAAACAATGTTTGAAAAAACATATCTAGTTTGTTTCACACATCAGCATTGCTCCATTTCATGGTGTTTATTTCTGTTCTCGGGCGTTTTTATCATTCATCATTCATGGTCATCCTACACAGCTGGTGCATACAGAACAGTACACTTAAGTCATGTGAATTATGTCATAAAGTATGAATTATCCAATTCGCATGGAGGACAGAAAGCCTTACTTAATCATCTCCTCATTACATCTGCCTTTAGTAGCTGGTCATTCATAACATGGTCAGTATTGTACTATACAATCCAATACAGATTTAATTAAAAACATTGTGAGAACATACTTGTAAAAACCAAGTTGTTATTGTATCATATTCTGTATCATACACATTATAATAAAAGGATGGGGTATCATTGTATTGAGCATTTCATTTTGTAAATACATCAACCTTACATCATACAAATGTCTACATCATATGTAAAATATGTATGTTTTATTTGTATATAAGGAAGTCCAAATGCTTGTTAATTTTTGGTAATTGTATGCTTTTGTTATGCTGGCCATTGTTTCAATGTAAGCACCTAGAGCTTCTATGATTTAGAAGTTCTTGGTAACACTGTATAGGAGCATATCTCTTGTTTTAATTTTAATTTTGTTTAATTTACCATTACCAGTGACATGTGGAAGAAAGATATTCGATTTATAATTAATTAGAAACTGCATTTATATTTTCTGCCGTTATATCTGGTAGCAGCGAATCATCATAACATACTAATTAGTACCGTTTCTACCCAGTTACAAGCTGGGTCCTAATACTAGTCTCATTTATCACGTTTATAGCTTAGTACTGGAGCCAACTTGACAGTTTTAATAACTTATATAAGTACAACTGACAAATAACACTGACTGAGGTATGGGTAATATCTGTCAACGAGTTTGCAATTGATATTAATTGATTCATTGACTGTAAATTGTTTTTTATGTTATCAAGCATTGTTTTGTTCAACACTGTTTGTGATTATGTAATAAAAAATCTATAATATATTTTGATGTATTTTAGTTTGTGTAAATGTTTGTTTAGAGATTTCCTATTCACACAGCAATTATGCTATTAATAAGAATGAGAAAAAAAGGCAGAGGTTTCATAACCATTTTATTGAATCCTTACTCCTAACCCTGTAACCCATGAGCTCCAGAAAAGATATGTCAACAAACCATATTTTATTGCACTCATTGGATAAAAGATGCTTCCCCCCCCCCCCCCCCCCCCCACACTTGCAAGGAAATACATTCCTCCTGAATAAATGCATTCTCATGGCAAAGGAAAACAAACTTTTGCAAGCAAATGCATTATTTTTACAAAGGAACACAAAAATGTGTCTTATTTTTTATATTACACAAAAATAATAAAAGTGTACTCTTAATAATTGTAGTATTATCACATTAATTAAAGCTTCTCTAGTCTTGCATCTTTAAACAATCTTTAAAAACTTTACTTTTTAGAAAAGCATACAGACTACAATTATGCACCTTATTTTATTTTATTCTCGATTTTATATAATTATTATATTTGTTTTAACACTTATAAACATTTAATTTTTTTCATCGATTTCATATTTTTTGTACAGCGCCTGTGAGCAGTATTCTCTGGAACCGGCGCTTTTATAAGTTATATAATAATAATAATAATAAACTGTTTAACAATTCGCATTGTATATCCAAAATCCTGCAAAAACTGGTCATTTACAAATTGGTATTTCAATTATTGATCACGTCTTGTAAAGTCATTCTGGAGGTTGGAGAGCTTTGGGCACTTTGAACGTTCTTAGTCCATTCTGCAGATATATAAGGTGACATAGGTTAATAATTTGATATGAATATATATGAGAAAAAAATGTACAGTCAATGCAGCAAAAATCTACAGTGACAGAGCAAACACATATAAGATACACACCTTGGTTTGATGGTTTTCCATTATAGCAGCGATGAGTTTTGTTGCATTCAAAGCAGTACCATGAACCTGCAATAGCAATGTGAATTGATGTAATGTACACAAAAGTAGATATATTTTTTTTCTTATATTTTATTTGCAAACCAGCATTTACAACGAGACAAAAGTAAACACATTATGACAGCCAGCTCACTCGTGAAAGTGTTATTATATAAAATACTCAGAATAACGCTTAGTTTAATATACGAAGTCCGAAGGCAGCAATGGCCAGTTACAGTTAGGTCTTGAAATTACGGTTGTCATGGCAACGTGGTCTTCATAGTGAGGTTCTATTGTATACAGTGGCATGTACCTCACAATCAGGATAACTCCATACTAAGACCATCTCAATATTAAGACCACTTTTTCGGGTGCTTAAACTGTAATATTTTGGGAAAGGTTCTGAAATATGACCACCTTATAGACCACATCAGTAGTAGTGATTACCCCATGTGGCCTTAACCTGTTAACTGTGGGATTCCACTATACTCCAATCAAAATTCACAAAATATTCAGAACGACCAAGCAGAATGACATAATTCTTGAGAAGTTGGGTCTTGAAAATAAGGTCAACTGGGTTACGCTGTATCTAACGCTACGTATACATACAATACTTACCGTGTGAATGTAATTTCTGGAGTAGATGTCATCCAAATTTGCATTGTGTTTGACCATGAGTCTGCGGCTTACAAAGTTGCTGCAGCTGCTGACATGGGCAACCTGTCAACACAATTGCAAAAACATCCATGATATAAAGTTTTAGACTAATGACCTACTAAATTTGATCATATTAGATTATTAATTTTAAGTTATTCCTTGTACACATGAGTAAATATCAGAATTGTATGCACTAATTATCTCATTAAATCAAGTCAAGAGCTTTATTGCTATCACTGTCCAGACAATAAGATGCCATACAATAAAATATGATTAATTTCATCATTACTGAAACTTTACTAACTTGATGTACTTAACTTATAGAGAATACAGACTTAGGTTGAGTTAAAACACTGAGACATGTCAAAATATATCCTTCTAATTTTTTGTAAAATTTTTGCATTTTAACTAAAATTTTTAATAGCAAACTGACCCTGAAGTAGTTTTTTAGGCTCGGCATCCATACTTCAATGTCAGTTCTTGCTGCCTCATGAGGTAGAAGATTCGGTGCCCCAACATTCACTACTCTGTGAGAATAATAATGTGTTTGTATCATGTTAAGATTTTTGTCATAGTTTATATGTTCTGTAGACTTCAACTATTAAAAACACGTTTACCATATTATAAATTTTTCTAGTATTTTTCACAAAATAGGAGAGATACATATCCCCTTACCTCAAAGGCAGTTCAAAATCTTTGTACATTTCAATCAAGAGGTCTTTGTATTCATGATAAACAGGTATCATCTGGTCTTCATCCCTTGTGACACCAAACAGCGCCACCTAGTGTTAAACAAGCAAGACAAAAATTCATCTGGTGTGTTGAGCACTATGCGCAACATACTGAGATCATTTAACACTAATCTGCCAAACACCTTACAATCTGTTATATTTGCTTACCCGGTTTGTTTGTCTAACACCTAACAGGCCATGGGTTTCTACCGGACCAACCGTTTCTGTGAACACGAAAGAAAGAAATAACCATAGGGGACATTTGAGCCAACATGGAGAGCTGTGTATTATTTTTTTCAACCCTTGTTTGATAATGTAATCATGCAATCAGGTCACTCAGTGCATTGATGACATCTCAAGGTTGGGAGGACTGCTACATATATATATACGGCTCCCCTTTGATCTTAAGAGTCCCCCCATTTAAATAACCCACCTATACAGTGCTATATATAATAAATTAATTCGGATTCTTGGCAGATTCATTACTTGAATAATACACACCAAACAAATATATACGTAAGTTTGAATACTTCTGTTAAGTTCACCCTTAAGGTTTAAAATTAGTGCCTTGCTTTTAATATTGGAGTACTTTTAATGACAGCAAATACATTGACCCATTTTCAGCCACACACTGTTTTCATCATTAAAAATTTTAGCATTTTTAGTAAGTCACGCATTAAGATTATCAATGACAAACCATACCTGGGACATAATGATGACCAGCGGCGTAACATTTGAAGGGTAGACATTCACTCTTGATGTTCATTTTGGTAAAATACGCAGCAAATCCGAAGGGAGAGGCCCCTCCTGCTAAATGATAAGTGATGTCATGTCGACCCATTTCAAATTTTTCTCCATCGTTCAGTTTTTGTTCAAGGGTGTAGACCTAAAGACATAGAAGTTGCAATGTTATAATGTCACAAGCAAAATACTGTCAAAATAAATCATAATTTCATTAAAGCCAGCAGTTGGTTCATTCCATAAACATGTACAGTTCTATCATAAATAGTTAAGTAATATTTTTTTACGTTTTTCTGTTTTGACACATGTATAGATCTATTCGTGATATTGACGTTGTCAATAAAATTTAATATATAATATTTTATTGTCAAAATGAAGAAATAATAAATCTTTTTGAAACACAGATATTTTATAATGCATTCTTGAATCTCAAGAAAAGTTGATTCATTCAAAGTTCTCACAAAGTAACAATAACCAATTTATATAATAAACCATAACAGAGTTTGTACACAGTCTGATTTGGAATAATGAATGTCTATTACAGATTTTAGAAGTACTTCATACTTCGCAGTAATTTATTTACTTCAGATCAAGTGTGCTCACTAGATAGCTATACAAATAAATATATTAATGAATACAGATACATGGATAGTTATTTTATACTTAAAAAGATAAAAGATCATTCAAAGTCAACACTCACATGTTTTGGATTTTGGAAGTTTCTTCCACAAGCTTCCTGAAAAATGTTAAGACACAAATTAAATTTTTGGATGAGTTGAAGATGACACCATACACAACTGGAGTATTTTCATTTAACATTATATATACCATATATTTACAGGACATGATCCTTCCTGTTACTTACCACAATTAGAGATTTTACGAAGTCAACACTAGAAAAAGGCATAAGTCCGTGTTTAACCAAACGGCTTGTCACCAAATCCACCAGGTGGAGGTCAAGTATGGCCAATTGACCTTTGAGGTAGTAGGCAGAGGGCGACACTGGTCTAAAAGAACAAAAATATTTCGCTAATGAAAAATAAAAGCTTTTATTATCAGCAAAATATGTCTGATAACACATGTAATTAATAGTGTTTACTTACACAAATTCCAGTGTTTTAGTCAGTCGCCCAAGGTCTATGTGATTCTTTGGTTCAAATCGAAATACTGTTTAAAAAAAAAGATCGATCTATATCAGTATTATCAGCAACACAATTACAGTTAGTGTACCTAATTCTGTGAGGAAATAATTCTCTGAAAAAACCTTAATCCACCGTTGCTTGAATTAAATTTTTCACAGTCATTACATAACTGCACATCAAAATACTATGTTTTTTTATTTATCAGCCTTGGATGCCAGTTGTATTAGGGTTGAGGGCAATCACCTAATTAGGCCCATCACATAATTAGGCACACCTACTCTAACACAATTTAGAACTTTCCAAAAGTCTGCAAATTATTTTGAGTGTACTGTCTACCCAATGGTGATATCTAAATTGTAAAGTAAAGTCATAAACATAATTATATGTTATTACAGTACTCTCAAAACTTTGTGTCCTCAGGTGTGAAAGGCATCATTGGGACCAACCATATGAGTTGATGTCCTAATTAATACTGAATGTTGCATGTTTGCATTATTGTGAACATTGTAAAATAAAACCATGCAATAGTATGACCACAGAGGGGCCAACATTTGGAGGACCTAATTGCACATTTTGTTGCATGGTGATTGTAATAGTAAAGTTGTGTACTGAATAATTGAATACCTGGTTTTTCCCCGATTTCCATTTCTACAAGACTCTCGAGAGGCTGCAAATATCAACAGAAATTTTTTTATTAGATTACAAACGTTTCATAATTTCTGAGGGTTATAATGACTGAATCATTTCATACTCAACTGTGTCTGGATGTAAATCAGAAGGCAGCAATGTCCCTGTTGACATCACTTTGTCTTCTAACTCAACGAAGATCCTCTGGAATGAAAAATGACAGACACTGCATGTCGCTAGAAGCTTACTCCAATCACAGGCACTTCTTAGCTGTCTATTCAAAGTAAAATAATGTAGCTATACCATTATTTTAATGGGATTCCACGCTTGAAAATGCGTTCTCATCCCTAGTGGCAGCTCTCAGTGCTGTAGGCCAATGAACGCAATTCCAACATAAAGTATATTTTCAACATGGAATAAAAATGTATTTTGCTAAAAGCAATGCAGCAATGCAGCAATGCAGCAATGCAGCAATGCAGCAATGCAGAAAAGAAAACACTGCACTAAATTTGACTTTATAAATCTTAATTAAAAAGAGAAATAAAAAAAAAATAACCTGTTTTTTCTTCAAGTCCTCCCGCAGCTGTCTTCCTTTCAAGATAAGAGCTTCTTTTCTGGCTTCTATATCTTTCGAAGATCCTCCCTTTAATGATATAATAACACAATAAATGCACGTATATTACCACCAATTAAAATCCTTCCATAACATTTTTATGTATGATAATCAAGTCATAGCACAATAAAATAATGAAAATTCAAAGAATAGAATGTATTTCATGACAGGAATTTGTAAGCTAATCTAGCCTAACACTTAATACACTAACCTGTTTTATCAATACTTTCATGGCTTCTGCAACTTTTTCTCGAGTCTCTTCTATCTTCTCTCTCTCCTCCCTCAGATCTCGGTAAAATTTGTATTCTCCAGCCTGATGTTATATAAGGTATGCAAATAAAAGATGGGATTAACAACAGTACAAAATTAATTAGCATCTGTGCAATGGACATTTGACCAATCACTGGATCACTTCCAACATAATGGAGAAAAGACTGACAGAAACATAAGGCATGGAGATACACATTTTACCCAACATGACAATCGGTGTCATCCATTCAGTATTGCGTTATAATACTGCGTAACCTTTTCAGGAAAAAGTGCAGTATAGCGGACCCAAATTTATGATTTTAGCGAGTCTCATTGCCAGGCCTATTACGTAAAAATGCTTGAATTCAATGGATGACGTCACACACTAACGACGGCGGTGATCATTTTAAAGGCAAGAAAGTAGTTTATTTTCTTTTTATCAGGGCTACCGCCCCCAAACCCCCATTATTCAATATAAATTATTCTTATTGTTTACCAGAAAAACAACTGATAAGAAATAGTGATTATTTTAATGTTTCATGGATGCCAAATATGGGCATAAATTTGGATCTGCTATACTGCACAAAATCACCTTTTCAAATCAGATTATGATTCAATTTACCAGCTGTTAATAGCTAAAATTGGAGGAATTAAATACTACCACCTGATGACTTCAAGATCACTATTTAGACTTGATGAATGAATCATTTTAACATTGCCTTGCTGTTGATGCAATCAATTAGCATGTTCTCTCAATCACCAAATGCTATAAAATATAATCCATCACACTTACCAGTTCATAGATTTTGATGTCCCTGTCCATCTTCCGCGCTTTCAGATTATTTTCTAGCTTCTTCACATCTTTCAGTCGTAAACTTAGATTTAAGTCCGGCTCAACAATATTAGCATTTTCCAAATCATCACTTCTTATAAACAATGCTGATGTAGAAGTCTTGTGCCGAGTGAAATACTTGTTTACATGTCTACAGTCAGTTCTGGCGGTGAAATTGCATTTGAGCCAACAACTAAATACTGGTGTACTTCTTAAACCGTTTGTACAAAGCCATCTAAAATGTTGAGTCCGAATCTGATTTGTACATTGCAATTTGCTGGCATTGCCAATCACAGTCTGAGCAAGTAATCCCGAGCCCTTCATTATAGATGACATTGTTTATTATCTGCAAGAGGCAATACATTATTTGAGCATCTGATGTCACATACACTGTAAAGTTTCACTCATACACTGCCATGCAAAAGTTTGGAAACATTCAATAATTTGATTGTGACTTGATACTTCTAATGACCAAGGTAGAAATAAACTCATCCGCATGTTTGCACAAACAATTCTAGCAGCATTATTAATTTGTCACGGTAACTGATTGCTATTATTGTTTTGCTATTATTATCAAAATTCTGAAAACTTATGTGCGTTTCCAAACTTTTGCATGGCAGTGTAAGTCGTTAAATTATACAAAATTAACAGGAAAAAGAGCCAGGTCAAGAGAACATAAATCCTGATCAGCTGTTGATGTTTGCATAAATTTATTACGACTACTTTAATCGAATATCAGTCAAAATTTAACGCTTTGACCAAAGTAGGGAAAACACTGAAAATTTGCAAAAATGCTCGCAAAATTCATAACTATAAAACTTTCCCTAGTTGCAGTATAGTTTAAAAGCCTGAGACCTGCAATTATCTTATTGCGTTGACACTTGTGGACAACATGGGAGACCTAGACTATTGCAATGCCTTGAAATAACCCCAGGCTGTAGGAGGGATGACTCCTTTACCAAGAAAGGTTGGCCCATTCACATAATTAAGGAGATCTCTTCTTCCGCAGTGATAATAGCTATGCAGTAAACTGCATTCGCATTGGCCATAGAACAATGTAGACACATGCAGTATTTTCACTCAGATGAAGTGTCCATGAATGGCATGATAGACACTGATAGACAGAACTGCAGATCTGACATGCAGGACATGTCGTCCATCTACACGTATACACAGTACATGTAACCATACCATATGAGTCCCATATATTATTTTGGCTACACTGATGGTTTTGCCATTGTTTCGGGATGTCATGAAGGTTAGGATGGTCGGGGTAAAAAATTAAATAGACACTCCTAAAATTTAATGTTTATCAACATGGGTGAGTGACAAGTGATACACACGTGTGCACATGTCACGTTCATGAAACTCCATATTTTAAGATGAAAGACGCAAGAAATATATTGGAGACTATTTCAAACATTAGACAGCAATCTATAGCAACTATCTCGACTATAATTGCTGGCTGGCAACTTACCAATTCGAAATATTTACTCCTACTCTTTGCATACTTCTCAGGGCTGTCACAAGGTCGGCGCCATGTTGCTTCCAATACGCATGCGCACGCATCACGTGGATTTGTTTACAAACAAGTGCACGTGGTTTCTCGTTCAAACGTCATGACAGTTGATCTGGATATCAAGGTGAGACAAACTTTCGCTATTTTAATGAATGTGTGATCCCTAACTGTGTTTGTCATATTGAATATGTAAGTGGTACATTTAGCCCTTATATATTTAACTATATATGTAACTAAATTATGTTCATGTAGATTGTTGTTTTATTTTACGTAATCATTATATATGTATATTTTTATTTTTATCCTTGTTTTTATTTTTTTATGACACATGTATCTATTTGATGCCCTGCGGTCAATAAAATTCTTTATATACATATATATATTATAGTAAATCTACGTTTTGAGGAAAACTGAAGCATTAAGTAGAAAACTTTATTTTACCATTGCCAATGGCTTATCTGCTTATTCAATATGGAAATTTTACATGGACCACAATATTTAAAATGTTTTGTTTCAATGACAAGGCTGGTTATCCTAGTGAATTTTTTTAAAGATTAGAAAAAACTCAACAATGAGTTTATCCAGCCACTCTAATTATTAACGCTATTCAAATGAATTTGGACATACAGTTATAGTTTCATAACAAACTGTCGACTCTAGATGGCTGTAGCGACCTATACCTGACTGTGATCTAAACATGCTAATTCCAGCAGATCTGTGAAGTCAGCTACTGGCGCTGGCTACTAATTGGCATTTACTTGAGTGGGCTTGAAGGTAGCTACTTAGCGCTGGCTACTTCGGCTGTCGGCCGAAAACTAACTTTTGGCCAATTAAATGGAATTTTTCTCAAGTAAATGGGCTTGTATGCAAAAGTAATGAAACTTAGTTCTAATGGTTGAATATTGTTTCTGGAGTCCTTAGAATTAGTTTTGGTAGGTTGGTTGGTCGGTTGGCTGTCGGCCGAAAACCAACTTTTGGCCAATTAAATGGAATTTTTCTCAAGTAAATGGGCTTGTATGCAAAAATAAAGCAATGAAACTTAGTTTTAATGGTTGAATATTAATTCTGGGGTCCTTAGAATTAGTTTTGGTAGGTTGGTTGGTCGGTTGGCTGTCGGCCGAAAACCAACTTTTGGCCAATTAAATGGAATTTTTCTCAAGTAAATGGGCTTGTATGCAAAAATAATGAAACTTAGTTCTAATGGTTGAATATTGTTTCTGGGGGTCCTTAGAATTAGTTTTGGTAGGTTGGTTGGTCGGTTGGCTGTCGGCCGAAAACCAACTTTTGGCCAATTAAATGGAATTTTTCTCAAGTAAATGGGCTTGTATGCAAAAATAAAGCAATGAAACTTAGTTTTAATGGTTGAATATTAATTCTGGGGTCCTTAGAATTAGTTTTGGTAGGTTGGTTGGTCGGTTGGCTGTCGGCCGAAAACCAACTTTGGCCAATTAAATGGAATTTTTCTCAAGTAAATGGGCTTGTATGCAAAAATAAAGCAATGAAACTTAGTTTTAATGGTTGAATATTAATTCTGGGGTCCATAGAATTAGTTTTGGTAGGTTGGTTGGTCGGTTGGCTGTCGGCCGAAAACCAACTTTTGGCCAATTAAATGGAATTTTTCTCAAGTAAATGGGCTTGTATGCAAAAATAAAGCAATGAAACTTAGTTTTAATGGTTGAATATTAATTCTGGGGTCCATAGAATTAGTTTTGGTAGGTTGGTTGGTCGGTTGGCTGTCGGCCGAAAACCAACTTTTGGCCAATTAAATGGAATTTTTCTCAAGTAAATGGGCTTGTATGCAAAAATAAAGCAATGAAACTTAGTTTTAATGGTTGAATATTAATTCTGGGGTCCTTAGAATTAGTTTTGGTAGGTTGGTTGGTCGGTTGGCTGTCGGCCGAAAACCAACTTTTGGCCAATTAAATGGAATTTTTCTCAAGTAAATGGGCTTGTATGCAAAAATAAATCAATGAAACTTAGTTTTAATGGTTGAATATTAATTCTGGGGTCCTTAGAATTAGTTTTGGTAGGTTGGTTGGTCGGTTGGCTGTCGGCCGAAAACCAACTTTTGGCCAATTAAATGGAATTTTTCTCAAGTAAATGGGCTTGTATGCAAAAATAATGAAACTTAGTTCTAATGGTTGAATATTGTTTCTGGGGGTCCTTAGAATTAGTTTTGGTAGGTTGGTTGGTCGGTTGGCTGTCGGCCGAAAACCAACTTTTGGCCAATTAAATGGAATTTTTCTCAAGTAAATGGGCTTGTATGCAAAAATAAAGCAATGAAACTTAGTTTTAATGGTTGAATATTAATTCTGGGGTCCTTAGAATTAGTTTTGGTAGGTTGGTTGGTCGGTTGGCTGTCGGCCGAAAACCAACTTTGGCCAATTAAATGGAATTTTTCTCAAGTAAATGGGCTTGTATGCAAAAATAAAGCAATGAAACTTAGTTTTAATGGTTGAATATTAATTCTGGGGTCCATAGAATTAGTTTTGGTAGGTTGGTTGGTCGGTTGGCTGTCGGCCGAAAACCAACTTTTGGCCAATTAAATGGAATTTTTCTCAAGTAAATGGGCTTGTATGCAAAAATAAAGCAATGAAACTTAGTTTTAATGGTTGAATATTAATTCTGGGGTCCATAGAATTAGTTTTGGTAGGTTGGTTGGTCGGTTGGCTGTCGGCCGAAAACCAACTTTTGGCCAATTAAATGGAATTTTTCTCAAGTAAATGGGCTTGTATGCAAAAATAAAGCAATGAAACTTAGTTTTAATGGTTGAATATTAATTCTGGGGTCCTTAGAATTAGTTTTGGTAGGTTGGTTGGTCGGTTGGCTGTCGGCCGAAAACCAACTTTTGGCCAATTAAATGGAATTTTTCTCAAGTAAATGGGCTTGTATGCAAAAATAATGAAACTTAGTTCTAATGGTTGAATATTGTTTCTGGGGGTCCTTAGAATTAGTTTTGGTAGGTTGGTTGGTCGGTTGGCTGTCGGCCGAAAACCAACTTTTGGCCAATTAAATGGAATTTTTCTCAAGTAAATGGGCTTGTATGCAAAAATAAAGCAATGAAACTTAGTTTTAATGGTTGAATATTAATTCTGGGGTCCTTAGAATTAGTTTTGGTAGGTTGGTTGGTCGGTTGGCTGTCGGCCGAAAACCAACTTTGGCCAATTAAATGGAATTTTTCTCAAGTAAATGGGCTTGTATGCAAAAATAAAGCAATGAAACTTAGTTTTAATGGTTGAATATTAATTCTGGGGTCCATAGAATTAGTTTTGGTAGGTTGGTTGGTCGGTTGGCTGTCGGCCGAAAACCAACTTTTGGCCAATTAAATGGAATTTTTCTCAAGTAAATGGGCTTGTATGCAAAAATAAAGCAATGAAACTTAGTTTTAATGGTTGAATATTAATTCTGGGGTCCATAGAATTAGTTTTGGTAGGTTGGTTGGTCGGTTGGCTGTCGGCCGAAAACCAACTTTTGGCCAATTAAATGGAATTTTTCTCAAGTAAATGGGCTTGTATGCAAAAATAAAGCAATGAAACTTAGTTTTAATGGTTGAATATTAATTCTGGGGTCCTTAGAATTAGTTTTGGTAGGTTGGTTGGTCGGTTGGCTGTCGGCCGAAAACCAACTTTTGGCCAATTAAATGGAATTTTTCTCAAGTAAATGGGCTTGTATGCAAAAATAAATCAATGAAACTTAGTTTTAATGGTTGAATATTAATTCTGGGGTCCTTAGAATTAGTTTTGGTAGGTTGGTTGGTCGGTTGGCTGTCGGCCGAAAACCAACTTTTGGCCAATTAAATGGAATTTTTCTCAAGTAAATGGGCTTGTATGCAAAAATAATGAAACTTAGTTCTAATGGTTGAATATTGTTTCTGGGGGTCCTTAGAATTAGTTTTGGTAGGTTGGTTGGTCGGTTGGCTGTCGGCCGAAAACCAACTTTTGGCCAATTAAATGGAATTTTTCTCAAGTAAATGGGCTTGTATGCAAAAATAAAGCAATGAAACTTAGTTTTAATGGTTGAATATTAATTCTGGGGTCCTTAGAATTAGTTTTGGTAGGTTGGTTGGTCGGTTGGCTGTCGGCCGAAAACCAACTTTTGGCCAATTAAATGGAATTTTTCTCAAGTAAATGGGCTTGTATGCAAAAATAATGAAACTTAGTTCTAATGGTTGAATATTGTTTCTGGGGGTCCTTAGAATTAGTTTTGGTAGGTTGGTTGGTCGGTTGGCTGTCGGCCGAAAACCAACTTTTGGCCAATTAAATGGAATTTTTCTCAAGTAAATGGGCTTGTATGCAAAAATAAAGCAATGAAACTTAGTTTTAATGGTTGAATATTAATTCTGGGGTCCATAGAATTAGTTTTGGTAGGTTGGTTGGTCGGTTGGCTGTCGGCCGAAAACCAACTTTTGGCCAATTAAATGGAATTTTTCTCAAGTAAATGGGCTTGTATGCAAAAATAATGAAACTTAGTTCTAATGGTTGAATATTGTTTCTGGGGGTCCTTAGAATTAGTTTTGGTAGGTTGGTTGGTCGGTTGGCTGTCGGCCGAAAACCAACTTTTGGCCAATTAAATGGAATTTTTCTCAAGTAAATGGGCTTGTATGCAAAAATAATGAAACTTAGTTCTAATGGTTGAATATTGTTTCTGGGGGTCCTTAGAATTAGTTTTGGTAGGTTGGTTGGTCGGTTGGCTGTCGGCCGAAAACCAACTTTTGGCCAATTAAATGGAATTTTTCTCAAGTAAATGGGCTTGTATGCAAAAATAATGAAACTTAGTTCTAATGGTTGAATATTGTTTCTGGGGGTCCTTAGAATTAGTTTTGGTAGGTTGGTTGGTCGGTTGGCTGTCGGCCGAAAACCAACTTTTGGCCAATTAAATGGAATTTTTCTCAAGTAAATGGGCTTGTATGCAAAAATAAAGCAATGAAACTTAGTTTTTCTCAAGTAGATAAGGCTTAATGCATTTATGAAGCAAAAATGAAATTTACTGTGACTGCTTCATGATTTTTTAACATATGACAAGTTCAAGTAAATTGCAGCTCACAGCTCCCTCACAGCTCCCTCACAGCTCCCTCACAGTTTGCTGGGCCAGGGGCCAGTCAAAACTGCATGGGTAACTGCAGGTACCTGATACTAGTGCAGTTACTTGATCCCCGACAATGAAGTAGGAAACAATGCTTTCTTATGATGAGCTTAAAAATGGTCTATAGAGATAAGGTAGAGTAACTGCAGTTACTGCAGTTACCGGCACAGCTTTGCCTTACATGTGAGGTAAAACTGTGCCGGTAGCTGACGTTACCCTACCAAAAATATCTGACCAGTTTTGACTGGCCCCTGGCCCAGAGAACTGTGGGGGAGCTGTGAGGGAGCTGCGAGGGAGCTGCGAGGGAGCCAGATTCGGGGAGCCAACTTCACCTGACTAGTTTCCAGCACCCCAAAAAAAAAGGGTGCATTTTTTCGGGGTACCTTGTAGTATCCTGAGAACGTTGTTGGTGAGAGTGGTATGCTGTGTTGGGAACCCCATGCAGGGGGCTGGTTCGCAGCAAATGGGCCTGAAAACATTTTTAAATTAAGTCTATGGAGTCTTGAACAGGGATTTACCTACACAAACTGAAAGCTTAACAATATAGATAAAAAATATTGAGACATAATTCACCAGAATTTGGCCAAAAAAAAACGTGTGTGTCATGCCAGTTAGCCATTGTCAGACCCAACTTTTCCTGCTGAAGGAGCCTGTAGCATCTGGCTCTGGCTGGGGGCTAACCTTAAGTTAACCAGTTTTGCTGCTATAGGGTCCATTGTGTGGTTGGGTCATAGACCGGTCCATCAGTCTCTAAATGAAGATGTAGTTGGGTCATATAGTGCATGGGGGGGGGGGGGGGGCTGGCAAGGGGTGGGTTTTCCAAGGGAGTACGCCCCAACTCTTTAGAAGGCCGAGTTTCCAGTAATGAACATTGGTTGATGGTCTCTCCACAAATTATGGCCCCTTCATCTTAACAGCCAAAATTGTCTGTAGCTACTCCATCTGCAGTGTCAAGAGTAAAATCATCTATGGGCATGTCAAGTTTCAACAACTGAAAACACTCCTTCTTATTTCAGCGACAAAAAAATGGAACAAGCCTCTGCTGGTCACAAGAACCATTTGTTGGTGACACCAGCCCCAATATACACTCCAGGACCTGCCTGTCCAGCTAAATCACTGGTATTTGTATGACTTGTGAATGCATGATTTATAATGAGAGAAGTGGTACCTGAACAATTACAAGATGTTCTGTGTAGTGCAACATAGTTGGCTTTTGTTAATTTTTCAGACGTCTATCGCATCAGGAAGTCAGACTGTAACACTTACAGTTGGAGAATTAAGAAGTCCCGGAAAAGTTTTAAATTTAGGTGGTCAACCTACCATGCAAAATACTCTAAAAGGTATTCCTACTCAGCTTGAAAACTTTCAGCCAACCTGCACTCTCAAGAATGCTCAGCAAGCACCAGCTCATACTACAATTCTTTGCATCCCGTCAAAGCAGAAGCCGAAGATATCTGTTGCTCAGCCCAAAAGCACTGAAAAGACAATCCGGTGCACTGTAAACTTATTGGATCCAAGATTACAAGTTATTTCATCATCTGGTACATCGACCAAGCAGTGTGCAAAAACATTCCCTTCTTCATCGGTACCTCCAAAGAATCCTTCATCTAAAGTGCAGACATCAGGCCAACAAGCAGGAATTGCTCAAGGCTCTCGAGTTAGTTTACCGGAAGCAAAACCACTCAAAAGCAAGGCCACTCTTTTACCATTGCAACGGATGCAAACTTTGCAGAGTAAACCTGTTCAGATTCTACAAAAACCACTTAATGTGCCACGGTTATCATCGCCACGGGTTGCTCAAGGGACGCAGACACCTTCTGACTTTTATTTTAGTCAAAGACGGCCACAATATGGATTTCCAAGAATACCGAATTGTGCAAACTACAGATACCCACCCAAGTACAACCTTATGCAGCAAAGACACCCACTGGCTAATTATGTCCATCCACAAATTCCTGTTCGGTTCAATCATATGCCACAAAGTCAGACTCCATCATGCAGTCCCGCCTATGCAAGTAATTTCATACATAGAGGACAGCTACGTCCTGCAATGACTCGAGTGCTATCGAATACTTTACCCACACAGGTTAGCGGGTTAGTTAAAAGTGAAATGCCAAAAGTGGTAGCAGTCACTACTGATATGAGACTAACCAAACAGAAACTTGTAGAACAGCCTCATCAGCGAAATATCAAATGTAATGACAGCTCAAGCATTTCACAAATACTTCCTGATACAGATCCTCAGAAGGTCCCTTTTAAGACGGATCATTCAGGTCTTGAAAAGCAGATAAGTGGTCCCAGTGTGGTTCTTTGTAAACCAGAAAAGACTGAGAATTCGTCTGAAGACAAAGTGGAGTACACTCAAGATAAAGCGAAAATACACAAGCCTAGATCAGGAGAGAAGCAGAAGAAGAAGAAAAAGTCTAAACAAGTCCAGCAAGTTGCGAAGATGCAATTAACAAAGCCTGCTCCCACTAAAAAAGAGGGTCGTCCCCAAGGTCGTCCAGAAAAAAACTTCTGTCCGTCTGAACAAGAGAAGTGCTCAAACACACAATACACTTCACATGAGCATTTTGCATTAGCCAGCTCTTCGCCAAAGTGCTCTACCAAGCAGCAGAAGTCATCAAAGAGATCAAAGTTAACCAATCAAAGTCAAGGCAAAGTTTTTGAGGAAGTGGACTATTCAGAGTTCGTCACTGCCCAGTTACAATCAGCAGGAAAGGACCTGCCATCAGATGTAACATTTACATCTAATGAAAAGAAGGAGAAAAGCAATTTGGCAATGAAACCAGAAACATACCAAGCACCAGATTTTACTGGAAGTGCGAAATCCAACACAAAGAAGCTGCCGTCATTAGATCCAGTCATAAGGATTCTACAAAGAGAAATCCTCAGAGTCAATTCAAAAACAAGTCTCACTGACAAAAAGGTACAACCAGTGAATACTAATGACCACACATTCGTTATTAGTGGAAACAAATGTAGAAATGAACCTAAAGCACCCATTGCAAGTGAAGCATTTAGTTCAATTCAGGAAACAGCGCTTGATCTTTCTGGAAGGGTAACAGACAATCTCATTGTGAAGGGATACCACATTTCCTTCGAGAAGTTTAATGCAATAGATGACATTGAGGATGCAGTGGAAGTAAACGAAGAAGAAAAACCTTCAACAGAACATCTATCTGCTGCTGACTCAAGTGGAATCGGGACAGGCTTGGAGGACTTCTCAGGAGAGGAGATACAAGACAGCTGTTTACAAATCATCGGAACTACAGCACCAAATACTTCAGAACAATTAAATCAGAAGCCATCGGAAGACTCGATCCTTGAGCAGCAACAACTGGAATTGGAAACAACATTAGAAGCAGATAGTCAGTCTGAGGTGGTTCCACTTGAAGAGTTGTCTGGGGAAATTATTGAAGGTTTATTCGTCAAAGGAACACAAATCAGTGGCATAGATGTTTTGAAATCCTGCACAACCCTAGATCTAACTGATGGAGAGCAAGATGAAGTATTTGAGGAAGATATGGTCAAAGGTGACACCTTCAATGCATCCAGAGTCTCTGATTTTTGTGTTGAAGGAAAGCATGTAAATCCTGATTCGCTGGAATCAACAAATGAATTCAAAAGAATGCTGTCACATCTGACATCAAAGAATGAGGACCAGAATAAAACCTATGTCAAAGGAAACGATGATTCGAAGAACGAATTCAAAGACATGGTCAATAGCACCATCATAGATGCTAGGAATTTCAAAAACACCCTTGGGGACACTATAAACTCCATGACGCACAAGTGCACAGTGTCAGAACCTATCAACCATCTTCTCCAGAAAGCTTCGTGGTCAGCTGCATGCATCGTTCGTGCATTGAACCAAGTGTTGTATGAGATACAACCATGTGAAGATACAGAAAGAGATGTTCAGAAATCTGAAAGCGATGATGAAGCCCTTCGACAATCATCGCCTGTGGTCACTGAGTCCTTTGATAAGTCTGTCCGAAATCTACTTATCACTTCTTTTGTAACGCCACCAAGGTCTGAAGACAGTAAAACAAGCTTCATGGACATCTCCACATCAATGAATAAGTCTCAAGCTACCCCTAAAACACCATGCACAACTGCTGGCATCAATGATTCATTAAGAATAGTTAACAACTCCATCAGCAATCTGACAAATCTGTCAGCAGAATTTTCATCTGATGAACCGGCATCATTTGATGGAGTTGATGGGAAGGGCAAAGAAGTTGTTTTAAAAGAGACAAACAAACAATATATAACTTTACAAGAACAAGGTTTCTCAGGCTATTCCTCAGCGCTTGTCACTAGAAATGTATTTATCAGCCCTAGTAAAGAAAAAAGAGGTTTTAAGACAGGGTCATCACTGGAAAAATCTGTAACTTTTGATGAAGGTTTGTCCCCAACATCTGCTGAGTCACAGCCAAAAACCTCGACACCTAAGACACAGAAAGAACAAGAGAGGTTAGAGCAAAGTATACCAGCAGAGAAAAGCAAAGTAGAATCACCAATTAATACAATCAAACTGTATAAAGATGCTAAGGGCATCAGCCAAATGTCTGGATACCATCCCGGATGGAATTTTGATTGTATCATAAGTCTACAAGCACAATCAGATAGCGTTTGGAAGATGTATAAAATCCCAAAAGCAACTAAGACCCACACCGAAAGCATCGATGATCATGAGGCAGATTGTACAAACAAAAAGTTAGGTGATGATGATGACAATGATCAAAGCTTGGCTTCTGCTGCTGGAGAAAAATCTGCATCTCTGTCTTCCTCCGTCACTTCAGCCTCTTCCACATCTGAGAATGTAACTCCTCCAACCAGGGGAAATCCTCAAAAACGTAAGAAAGGTTATTCAAAGACATTCAAGCGAAGAGATCCATTGATACAGCATAAAGGTTTGTAGACAAAGTTGAAGATTCTCTGTAAAATTCTTGCTGATTATCAATTAACAAAAGCTTTAGTTTAGATCAAATTGCCACACAAAAAATGTGATGATTGGCACCTGGCTTAGTATTATACATTACACATAAAAATCAGATCAATTTTTAACCTCAAAATATTTATACAGTTTGAATTGTTGGTTTTCCGAGCACTATTGCTATTTTTCAACAGAGAAACACTCTACAAATCACCCACCATGGCATTCAAACAAGTGTCACCCATTACTGATTGACAAGTCGGCCAAAAACATTTGCAAATCGCGAGCACAGTTGCCAAAAAAACGGCACCGTCCCACAAGCAGCATTGAGCGCAAATCATCAGATGTTATGGTCACTGCAAAGGCAAGAGGAATAAAAGAAAGAGAGGTATATATCTGTTTTAAAAGTGCTCATGTACAGTTTGACAGAATAAAACCAAAATAATAATAATAATAATTTATTTTTTATTGCTTAATATCCATATACCAGTATGCTCCAAACGCTTTTACAATCAATATCACAGGAGAGTTTTTAAAAACTATTTATCAAAGGTAAAAAGAAGTATTAAAGTGTTATGAAAATATAAAATACAATACATGAAAATATGAGCATAAAATCAGGAAAAAGTTTCTCTGAATAGATGAGTTTTTAATTTTGATTTAAAAAGTTAAATTCATGGCACAGACCGGATATCACATGGCAAAGACTTCCAGAGGCGTGGAACATTAAAACCGATTATACAAGCGAATGAGGGAATAAAAAGAAAGAATAAACTTTGGTCCAAAATCAGCTATTGTAGCATATTTTAGAAATATGCCAAGGACACTTGGACCTGACATTAGAGGTCCACTTGGATTGCACCAGTAAGCAAATTAAGATGAATTTTCATCTAAGTTTTTTTTTTTTGGTCTAACTAACTAGTAAAAGTGGGGTTAATTAGTAATTCATGGTCACCCCCTAAAACTCTGTTCTAAATTCAAGAAAATTTTAGCTCTTGATCAACAGGTTCAATGGGTGCAATTGCTAGATAAAGGCATCTTGCAATTAAGAACAATTTAGGCATAAGGAGTGTCTCACTGAAGAGGGTTAAATGTATTATAGATAATAAAACTGGTCAACTTGCCTTAATTGATATACATGTATTTTCATTTACAGAAGTGTTTCCAGATACTTAACGCTGTTTACAACTACAAAGAGAGTGATATCGTATGCATGGAAATTTCATCTGAAGATGTAAATATCATTTCTAATTCTAATGCTTTATGACCTCAGATATTTTATAAGTCTTAATCAAGCAATATGGCAATTTGTGGAGTCCTAGCAAATCAGCTAAACTAACAACTTTGCAGGGAATAATAACCAGCTTGTCAACTTGTGCTGAATGGCTACACCTTGGGGAGACCCATTGATGGAAATCAGCAAAGGAAACTGAAGAAATCAATGTAACATTGTCTCTTTGGCCCATAAAGAGGACCCCTAGCTTTGTCAATAGTTAAAGAAAACATCTATAGTGACAGTTTAAAAATGTCTGTAGATCTTACCTTTTGCTTATAAAGCCCCTTTCACACTCAGCCGGTTTTGCCGTAGTGAACCCATAGTATTACATAACGGTTATGCAACAGCTTTTTTCGCCTGGTTGGCAACAGATTCTGGCGGCAAAAAGGGTTCTACGGGTCACTCGGCGGGTCGCTCGGCGGGTCACTCGGCGGGTCACTCGGCGACTGCTACCAGCGTCAGCATCAGAGTAGGCAGTGAGGGGGGTTGTATATACTTTAAAAGGCTGCTGCTCCCATAAAATTAGTCCGATTTTCGTCAAATAAGACTGAATTGTAGTATAGTTCATACTGATTCCATACGTGATTTCGGATCGAAAATAGACCAAATATTAAGCGAGTTATTTGTCTGAGAAGGCAGTTAGGTTGGCAGAGGCAAACAGTGGTGCTCCTGCACGTTTGGCCCGGACTGTATCAAAGGCTTCTGCTCCCTTAATTTAATATTAGTCCGACTTTCGTCAAATAATACTGGATTGTAGTATAGGTCATACTGATTCCATACGTGTTTTCGGATCGAAAATAGACCAAATATTAAGCGAGATATTCGTTTGAAAAGGCAGGTAGGCGGCAAACACTGGTGCTCCCTCAAGCGTCTGCACCTGGACTGTATCAATGCAGGCAGAGCTGAGCGCTTCTTTAAAAGGCTGCTGCTCCTCTAATATAAGTCCGATTTTCGTCAAATAAAGACTGAATTGTAGTATAGTTCATACTGATTCCATACTTGTTTTCGGATCGAAAATAGACCAAATATTAAGCGAGATATTCTATATTATATAATAAGCAAATAAATCTATCTGTCTCTCTAAACTATCTATCTACATATCTACATATCTACATATCTATCTATCTACATATCTACATATCTATCTATCTACATATCTACATATCTACATATCTATCTATCTACATATCTACATATCTACATTAAAGAACAGCGATTAATGAATATTCCTGTTTTTGCCCAGTATTATATACTGCCATGATGCAAAATGTACAAAGGTTGCTGGACTGATGCCTTTCTCTTTGGCATTTTCGAAGTGTACAGTAAAATAGTATCCACGGGTAGCCGTCGGGTTGGAGCCGGGAAGCGCGTTACGTCACCGTTATGTAATACTACGGGTTCACTACGGCAAAACCGGCTAAATGTGAAAGGGGCTTTAGTAACAAAAGTAACCATTGGCTTTTTACTGCCCCCAGGTCTGAATGGAATATTCTGAATGGAATATTCTGAATGGAATATTCTGAATGAAAGTATGAATGCAGCTCTAATAATTTTAAGGTCAATCTTGGTCTTGCATGTGGACCACTATTGATTCAACTTCAGGTGCAATGTTTAGTCCATCCTGGTTGTAAAGATGGTGCCGACCTATCTGCATTCAGCAAATGTATTCACATGACCTGTCTTTGTCAGCAGACAGGTTATTTTCAAAGAACCATTAGAATATGTTTTTCATCAGTTCTGTTAGATGTGGTATGTACTCTGACAAAATGGTAAATGGAAAATATTAGCAATGTTTGTAAATATTAGTCCAGGATGCTTGTAATATGAATCTCTGCATAACTTGAGACCAATTGATGAGAATCAGAGAGGAAAATAATACTTCGTCATTGTAGAGGGTTGGCACTCAACATTGCCTTAAGATTTCCTGTGTAGAGAGGAGTTGTAGCAGTGCTTGGCTGCTAAGCATACAATACACAAAAACTGGCCCCTGCATGCGCATTTAACTAATCCCTGCACGGCTGATATGAGATAGCAGTATCGGTATCGGTTCGGTAAATTCGTGGATCGGTACACCTCTAGTTATAAGGTGTTGCCAGCTATCCGTAAGGTTGTAGGTTAAACCCCCACCATGTCATCGAGCAGTTGGGCAGATCCTCTTCAACCCGACCCAGGTGCAATGGGTAGTTGGCATCAGGCACCCATAGTTATGGCACTAGTGTGCATAGGCGTAGGAGGCACCTTTCTTTTGGGGGGGGGGGGCAACGGTAATCTTGCCCGAATTTTAAGGCTTTTATTAGCACCCCTTTATGCCCGAATTTTTCAACTTTTTGCCCGAATTTTTGGCTTTCCTGGACACTTGGGGGGGGGGGGGGAATTGCCCCCCCCCCCCACCTCCTACGCCTATGCTAGTGTGAGCTATGAAGCCCCTGTGGTTGACTCCGTGTTGAATACGCCCCAGGGAGTTGAGAAAAACTCTTGCCTAGCCTGTAATTGTGAAGTGGGTGAGAATCTGTTAAGTGATAACAGGCTTTAATCGCTGATTGACATTTACACTGATCATGTGTAACTTTTTGCTCCACTCCACTCCCGCAGGTGTAATGGGGAACTGGCACCATAGTAATGAAGAGTTTATCCCGGGGCCTTGCAAGTAAACGTATGACGAAAGAGTGGGCACCCCTACTTGTACCTTGAAGTTTTTACCTTGGACTTCATAAACTGCATTCTCTTCCAGATTCCGGATTATCACTCCGTGGTCAAGTACCCCATGTGCCTAGATGTGATAGCCAGGAAACTGAGACAACTTGTCTACAACAGCTTCGAAGAATTTGTATCAGACTTTCGAAGAGTGTTTTACAATTGTCGGATATATTACAAGGTAAGCAGAGATGATTGAGTTCTTATATTACAAGGTAAGCAGAGATGATTGAGTTCTTATATTACAAGGTAAGCAGGGTAGAGAAGTCTCATAGAAATATAACATACCATTACTTATTGCTTCGATTAATTCATGTTGTTGTTTATTTCCTGAACAAACTAACCTACATGTCTAATAAGGAGTAACGAATCATTGGTATAAGGTAATACCAGGCGTTCTGATGTAAAGATGCCATCTGTACCATGTTGGCCCATTGACGGCCACCGTAGGCCTGAAAGTTGGCCAACATGGCAAGTTTTCTGGGTCCTCGATCTGCAAGTGGTAGTACGTGCCATGGCAGGTCTCCAAGAATCGCTTTGTATTTGCCAATGTACAATTGTACATGGATGAACGCTTTCTTTCCAGGATCCTGGATGCGAAGAGAGGATTAGCTGTGACCTAACTGAGGAAGTTTTTGAGAATATTCTGCGTTCCACATTTCCGAATGAAAATTTCACCGGTAATATTCTCGTGTTATCTTTGTTTCTGGATCTAGAGTGGTATGGTGCACTAAGCCAAATTTCATGCCTCTAATTATAAACATATGTCCATTAACATGCCACTGAACATCTAAAACGGGAGGACCTTAACCCTAAAAATGGGAACCTAAATTGTGCTATAAATACAGCAGATAGTGGCATTTCAAAATTTTCTTGTGTGTCATTTTTTATTCAAAATGGACAAAGAATATTATCAATGTAATTTCACCCCAATCTTTATGAATACATTTCTCTGAGGTGACATAATCAGTTAGAAAGCACTTGTGATGCACTGGTGCTTTGGAAAAAGCTATATTTGGTTTTTAAAAAGCATTTGATGCCAAGTTGCTTCCCTCAAGTGTAATTTCATGTAAAGGTTCAAGTGAATTCCAGAGGCTGGGGGCAGTACTTGTAAATGAAATACAGTACTGTGCAAAAGCTTTGAGCCTTCCTCAAATTGATGCTATGACAAGGAAATACATTTTATACAGTGATTATTGTGTTGCCTGCAGGGTTGAACATACTTATCATGAATGAATTACAGACATTGTAAAATTAGGAAAACAATAATAGAGAGGAAAGTTTGTTACTTCTGGTTCATGTCTGTTATTTGGTGGTCCCCATTTTATATAAACCTACATGAACTGGCTCTTACAGGCTGCCCAGTAATTTGACTGAAATTCTGTCCTAACATCATTAAAAGGTACCTTAAACACAAATACAAGTTATCAAACTTTTATTACTAGCATAGTGCAGGATCACTTGTTTAGATGAAGGTTCTGCATTTGAGCAAATAACACATAATGCATTAACAATAAGGTGGCTCAAAACTTTTACACATTACTATATTTTACTAAATTGCTACACAGGATGCCTTTCTGTTTCCTGTTCACCTGGCTCAGTTATTTCATCTTTAATTGCCAGTGACTAAAACTATCAATGCATCGTTTTGTTGTCAGCCATCACAGGAAGTCCTCCTCATGGCAAGAGAGCAGTGACGTCATCATCCACCCAACAGGAACCGAAAATAGCCTTTCCAGGGAACACAGAAGTCCCTGGCTTGTTGAGGAGGCTGATAACATGATGAATTTCATTTTTCATCAGGATTTTAATGAACTTTTGTACTCAAACATTTGTATTATGGAAGTCAAATAAATTGTTTCATTTCCTGTTAGTTCTGATATAATCATATATGATAATGGCGTCCTGATTTACGGAGAATTACCTTATGCTATCAGAATGTATCCAAATCCAAAGAAATCTTAATGGATGATACTGGAAGCTGGCTTATGCCACTTTTTCCAGATCTGGGGTGTCTTCTTGGGTTTGGTACTCGGAGTGTGGCCTGAGATCTAGTTCTGCCTTGTAGTCTTGTAGTCTGTTCTAATAGGTTGGTTTTTTTGCCTTGTAGTCTGTTCTAATAGGTTGGTTTTTTCCACCATCTGTCTAGTCTAGCTTCGAGGCATTTGATGGATGGACTGTTTACTACTGCTGCAGGACTGAAACAGCGCTGGTTATGTTTTCAGGGATCTTCGCATGGATAGTTTGTAGTTGTGGCCTCTGGTGTTGGTGTTTGAGAAAGCTAGTGATGGGATTACTGTCTTGTCGTAGTGGTGGAACATTTTGTATGTCTCTATCATAGCTCCTCTCATCTTCTATAGACTAGTGGAGGTAGTCTGAGGCGCTCAAGTCTTTCTGAGTAGCTTAGATTATGCATGCCGGGTAGCATCTTAGTCGCACATCTCTGGACATTTTCGTTGGCTTCGATGTCTTTCCTGAGGTATGGGTACCAGATTTGTCCAGCATATTATAGGTGTGTCCTAACATGAGCAGTGCATACCTTATTGAAGATGTCAGCATTAATGTGGTGGAAGGTCCTTTGTATGGTTCCCATGATTGAGTTCACCTTATTGATCTTACCTTGTATATGTTCTTGGAATTTTAGGTTATTGACCACACTAACTTTAAGGTCACTAATGCTACATATGGACCTTTTCCAGTTTTGTGTGGTTAAGAGTGTCAGGGTCTTTCGATCCACGGTTGCCTAGTTGTAGAATCTTACATTTGAAGGCATTGAAGTGCAGCAGCCATTTTTCTGACCAGTCATGGAGGGAGTCTACATCACTTGGATGGGATCGTCGGGGCAGCTTATCTTGTTTAAGATCTTGGTGTCAACAGTGCAGAAATAGCATTCTGACGTAAATGTAAATGGCAAATCATTGATGTAGATGAAAAAGTAATGGTCCGAGGACCGAGCTTGGGGAATGCCAGCCTGATAAGGTTGAATCATGGTCTCATATCAGAAAAAACGGTAAGAAAATTATAGCAAGTTTAATATGTATTTTAAAAAAAATTATAATTATGTTATTACACAGTACTCAATTGTTCACATAGTCAAGAGCTTCTATACAACGTATGCTTGACAACTGACAAGCCTTGAAATAGTTTGTTTAGATAGCCTTTGACTTTTTTTTATAAATGGGAACTAACTTTCCAATTTCAATGTGTTGGATATATGATAATGGTATACCTGCATGGTAAGATTCAGTTATACATTTGAGTTTGAGATACATTCTGAGAAGTTCTTGACTAATGAATTTGAACATAGGTCATCCAGGGTAATTTTTTCAAAGTTCTCGAGCCACTCTTGGTCAATTAAAGAACAACCAAATTGCATTAAATTTAAAAGTGCACTGTCTGTCAAATTTGCACATTAAAACAATATAAATCAATACTGCCTTCTTGTCTTACAATAAATAATATAAATATTAGTTTTTCATGCCATCAAAAACTCAATATCCTACTACTATAATTCACGTAAGGGCTGTCCAGTGTTGTCCTCTAACTCCTTCTAAGCTACTTACTGGATCGCCTCAAAACTTTGCAGGAGTGTAGCTATGACATTTTAGCCGATGCTGGCACCGTTCTGGCATTGAAATTATGCATGACTAATGTGTTTTCTGACTGCCAGTGCAAGAGATCTCTGCACGCTACAACTACGTTCGCCATGTTTACTGCGCACTAATTGCGCATGCCTGACCTATTTGACCAGTCACATACAAGGTCAGGGCCACAGATCAGAATAGACTTGGAAGAACAAAGATAATCCCTAAACTGCATTTGTATATCCATTACTGCACTTTTTCTTTTTTTTTTACTGAATCAAAGTCATCTGAATACTTTCTGTCAAATAACCATTCTTATTAAACTCTTCTGTGCATAGCACGGGTACATTGCTAGTGTAAACAAACCCAGTGATGACGTCACAATACTGAACAATGGTGATGATGTCATTTCCATTGTGTTTCCAATGTTTTGGTCTGGATTTTCTCAATGTATAATTTATTTGTAAGTAATTAATGTCTTATAAAATCATTAATTCACACAAATTTAGTGTGCCTTGATTAATAAAGGTAATTTTCAACTGTTTGATAGCATCTTAGAAAATTGCAAATTTTTCAGACAGTGGAATGACCCATACAAGGATATGAAGAGACTGATGCATATACTATGTTTACTGGATACTTGAGATTTTGGCCAAGTAGCCTCCTTTCATCACACAGCTGTGGTTGTGTGCACTAAATGGTGCGTCTGTTTCGTTGTAGTAAAAACAGAATACGTCCTTTAATGATGCCGGGAGGGCAGTGAACACCACCTGAACCTGAAGTAGATATGAAAGTACGGGCTCTAAAAGATCATGCAGAAAGTTTTGAAATAATACTCAAAAAAGATTGTCAGCTTATAGGTTAATATTCTCCAATTAAATATGCTTGTCCAATCAGATATATCTTCATTCTTACCATGTGACTGCCCAATAGAAGCTATAATGGCTTGGGAAAGATATATTGGACAGATCTATGAGTGAAGTTATATTGGACAGTAGGCAATGTTATCACAAAACTGCCCTTTGTTCACAATTGATCATTACACATGATGTAGGTGCAATAGTGTAAGAGTTTTTTTTTTTTACCAGAAACAAAAAAGAAATTTATTTTAATTATTCCCAAATTTTGTAAAACATAGCCGATATTTGTCAATGTAACTATAAAAAAAGGCACAACTAGGCCATATATACAATTTGTACAACCATTGGACGGATACTGGACAGCTTTAATGATGCCTGCATACAATGAGGCATTCGCTGAGTTTTTTGCTGCAGTGCATTCCGTGTTTATTTTATATTAGTTTGTTTTCTCTACATTGTGAAACTTTAACTTTAATATATCAATTGAAAACGTTGGGTGATTAAATTTACCGCGATTTGCAATAAAGATGTCATAACTTCTGGTTCTATCACACATTACTAGACAAGTGTATCACCATCTGAACAATAAATGCAACCAAAAAAATTTAAATTAAGATGCGAAGGGTAAAATATTAACAATTTTGGTTTTTTTTAACTTTAACCTCCACATCAAAGACACTGATAATCCTTCATTAACACAATTTTTAAATGTTGTGATCAAAGTTTGATCAAGGAGATTAATTTTGCTGCTCCTTTAATTTCACATTCGAAACTTCATTTTGAAATTTACTTCATGTTTTCTTTCAATAATGGAAAATTTGAATAAATTTCTTAACATTGTGTTATTTCCTACATTACTTGGCATGTCATACTTTACAATGACAGCCTTAAAATGTCCATACATACATTTGTCATATTTGATTAGCTTAATGCTGTATTCTTTGAATATTAGACATTACAACCATCTAACAGCTCAATACACAAAAGTTTACCACCTGCTGTTTGGCATCAGTTTATTTATTGTCCTGCTATAAGTGTTATGTAACAGCTATCAAGACGGACATGTTTGCCATTTAGACTCCCTAGTTCAAAGATCAAACTTTGCAGTGAACAATTAACCTCAGCAACATACTAAGCTTGTCCTGTAAAATATATGTAAATACCAAACATGATATACATTATGTACATGTAGTGATTGTGATGGATGTGGAGGGGGGGGGGGGTTTGGGAGAGCTAAGTCCCCCTGATCGACCAACGGGGGGAGTTCCACCATGCTACAGCTCCACAGTGACTTTACACTAAAATATAGAAACATGGGTCCTAGCTACAGGTGAAGTGTTCAGATAAATTTGTCTATTGAATGGCACACCACCGAATGGCCCTGCTATCAAATGATGAACTTCACCGGGGTTTTCCTCATCATCCACAGTTTCCATGATCTGCAGTGCCAAAGGCAAAAACTTGTCTATAGATGAGGTTCAGAATGTCCCCTCACTAATTATTTTAAACAAAGTTGTAGGCATGTAGGAGGAGTATTACTGTATGAAATTTTGTAAGAGTATGTGCATTAGTGTTCGTGTTCTGCTCTGGAAACGAAAGTGTCCTGCCTGCCTGGCAACGAAAGTGTCCTGCCTGCCTGGCTGCCTGCCTGCCTGGCTGCCTGCCTGGCTGCCTGCCTGGCTGCCTGCCTGGCTGCCTGCCTGGCTGCCTGCCTGGCTGCCTGCCTGCCTGGCTGCCTGCCTGCCTGCCTGCCTGCCTGCCTGGCTGCCTGCCTGCCTGGCTGCCTGCCTGGCTGCCTGCCTGGCTGCCTGCCTGCCTGCCTGCCTGGCTGCCTGCCTGCCTGGCTGCCTGCCTGCCTGGCTGCCTGCCTGCCTGGCTGCCTGCCTGCCTGGCTGGCTGCCTGGCTGCCTGCCTGCCTGGCTGCCTGCCTGCCTGGCTGCCTGCCTGGCTGCCTGCCTGGCTGCCTGCCTGCCTGGCTGCCTGGCTGCCTGCCTGCCTGGCTGCCTGCCTGCCTGGCTGCCTGCCTGGCTGCCTGCCTGCCTGGCTGCCTGCCTGCCTGCCTGGCTGCCTGCCTGCCTGGCTGCCTGCCTGCCTGCCTGCCTGCCTGCCTGCCTGCCTGCCTGCCTGGCTGCCTGCCTGCCTGGCTGCCCGCCCACGGACAGACATGTATTTCTCCATGTGATAACAACTACCCTCTTTGAACTTCATTCACTGAGGGTTAACAAAAACTGTGCATGTCAAAGAAACATCTATTTTTGATTCTGCGAGCTCCTATAGGAGATGGTATCATTCAGTGCGAAGGGTGTACCTGTTATTAATGAACACTGTCTTGTTACCAATCTATTTTATTGGATTTGGCTAATCTTTTATAGAGTAGAATTAAGGTTTATTCGTTTCAACATAGACTGTCAGCTGATGTCATGCAAACGGTGCATCAATTTCTAGTTGACCATTGTTCTCATGAAAATCATACAGAAATTGGTTTTGGCACACCAGATGCTTTTAAATTATCCTCCCAACTGCATTAAATTTAAAAGGTCTTGCTACTGAGACAGCCATTGACCTAATCAATCAAGTTCTCTGACAAACCATAAAATATGGTCGACTCCAGACAGCTGTATCGACCTATTCCTGGCTGTAACTATAACTGGCTAAACCAGCTGCTGCTGTCTATTCCTAGCTTATAGGCGGCTTACACCTACCACCACTGAAAAAAAAAACCTTTGTAAAATGTAAGAAATTTATAGAATATATATATATCATAAATATGTCTTTTCAATAGACATGCATCTTTTCAACAAGAAATGAAAAATATACGCAACTCATGCTCCAGATGGTGCTACATGTTCTTTCAGATCCAGCTTTGAGTAGCCAGCTATAGCCTGACAGTTCCATTGGCAGGTAGTATTGTAGCAGAAGTTGTACAGCTTTGTCTAGCTTTAATTTTTTCCACCACTGTATGTATTTGGATCTAGGCAGATGGAAGCTATATCTTCCCATTGTCTTTAAGCACTGACTCTGCACATCTTTATTCTTTTCACCCTTAAAAGTCATGCAAGCCACTAAGAAAACTTGTCTGATTGGCTGCATAGTGTGGAAACTGCGTGTATTTATAATAGTGGGCACAGTACATGACTTGTCAAGAAAAACTGGTGCGCTTATTTTCTTGCCATCATTGTTTTACCTATTAAAAAACACAATTTTTAAAATAACATGTTTTATAATTCATATTGGTGTTGCATACCCACATGATGTAATTGCAAATAATTATGTCATTTAATACTGCTAGGTAGATGTAATTAGGTTCATTACTTTTCATAGGCATATGATAGCTCTATAATGATTATTATCCAGATCCTTCAAGTTTCACATTTTATGCTTGCTCTTAATTGTTTTCATAACAAGTATTGCAACTATCAATCAAAACAAATATATTAACTCACCTTTTCAAGCACAATACAAGAGTATTTGGTGGTTTGGCAAACTTCCAGCACCTTTTAACATTCATGCTTCCACATCTACCAAAAACATACCAGCTAATCAACAAACAATACCATTCCTATGTTAAGTTTCCTCACAAAAAGTAAATTTAAAAACCCTACTGGCGAGACTGCCCAAACAAGGTATACCAGTATAAGTGGGGTTCTTGCATTCATACACAAAAGAAAAGTATGACTATCCATAATCAACATACTTAGGGTTCCTGCACTTGTAATTCTCTATATCACCGCAGTTCATGTCTTCATCCAGTATCTCTCCTAGATGCTTGTTTGGCTTCTGCAACAAGCAAGCTTCATGAAATGAGGAGACAGGGCAGCAGTTGTGCCATTATTAGATAAATATTGTGAAAATGATACAGAGGACCTGCCATTGTCTTGGCACTTTACAATTAAGTACCATAAGCTTTGATGATATTTAGTGGATATATATTACATAACCAAAATACTCTGTGGTAAATATATTTACAAAATACATACCACCGAAAGGGGAATTGGCAGTGTTCTGTCCAGGGTAGGTCTTGCTTTCGAACCACAATCTTTGCATGTGTCTGCAACAATACAAGTGAACATTATATCCTGCTTCAAAACTTCCTTGTAATATTACAAATTAATGAGACATAATAGGTAAGCATATTAACTTCAACATAAGTAAGTTGTATAACATTTTCTTATAGCTTCATTCCAGGTATTATCCAAACTGGAATATTATATCCTTCAAGCCGATGTGTAGAGAAAACCATCTCCTGTATCCACACAGTTATTAATTTAGTTTATTAGTTTATTAGTTATGATGTGCTTGTCATGTTTTGGACTTTAAGAGTGAAATGTTTTTATTAGCCGCTTGTATTTTTTTATTGTGTATGTGGATTTTTAAACACGTATTAATCGTTAACTTGGTGGCTGGAACCTTGATTATTGAAATTTTATTGCTTTCTGTATTTACATTAATGTCTCTTTCATGTTATCTTTTAACTGAATGACATATGTATCACTTATGATATTTTACATGTCAATAAAATCTATATATATATATTATAAATGTTTTAAGGTCACTGAAACTTTCTGGGAATATTGGGTTTAATTTAATTGATAAGCGATTCAAATTTGTTTAACTTAAAAGCCCAACAATACTGCACTGTCGCTTAAAATTCAATAGAATGATATTGTCATTCAATAATGTTGTCATACTTACTTTGGTATTGAAGTTCACATTCAAAACTATTTGAGGCAGCCCCAGCACCGAAGTGTTCTTTTCTGAAAAATAAAAGGCGCTATCCATACAGTCACAGAAGAATAAGTCACAATCACAGAGCAGGAAAGTCTCACTATATTGACAATAATTCTTAATTCATTTTAGACATGCAAACAAGAAACCAACAATCAATAGAAATACATTCACGACAAGCAAACATACACAAAGTAGCATTCAACAACCATTCACACATCATGTATACCAAAATAAGGAGTATAACCAATAAATTTCAACAGGACCATTATGGCCATATTCTCCAATTCAGATAATTTTATTGCCATCCAACCTTGTTGCAACGTCAATTGCCATGGTTATCTTGGAGAAACACTCTACAGCGCACTGCTGTTCACCAACTGTGAAGTACTGCCATTTATTTTGAAAGAAAAAGAATTGCCACTTGGATAACTTTGCAAATATATTTAAAGTTAGTGGGTGAACACCTTAACGACTAGGCCATGGCACCTCTAACATAGCCCTTACTTAAAAAGAGTTATTTTGTCTTCCCATTTAATATAACTGATATTAAGGGATTTAATGCGCACAAGTTACTAAAAGAACACTGCATGTATGGTTTCAGCTTACCTTGCATTCTTTCCAATAATGACATATTCATCCGCTTGCACATAGCCTTAGGGTGGTACTTTATTGATTGATCAAATTTGATAATGTAATAAGTCAGCTAAAATAGGTGAAACTAGGCATTAACAATATCAATATAAATAAAAGAACATTCCAAAAATATGTACAAGAGGTCTTTCTATGGAAGTTTTCTAGAGCACAAACTAAGGCGTATGTTTCTTTCAGACAAGTGAGAGCAGCCCCAAGGAAACAGGTATTTCCCAAATTTTTCAGTCCTTTAAAAAAAAAACATATTTTTTCATCATCAAATTGAAAGAACAGATAAACCTATTGAAATAATCCATGCAGGTTTTAATAACAATGTTACGGTCAGCCCAAATTTTCTAACGGGTCATCGCATATAAATGATCAACCTTCCCCCTCGGGCCCTCAGTCCCACTACTATTGAGCAATATGCTGTCTGGTAAAATAGAAAATGTTTTCCATGCAAGTAACAATTTCAAGCATTTAATAAGGGCAGTAAATATATTGCATACTGTACCTTTAATTGGGGGGAACTGGAAGACTTTTCTTAGCTGAATTTGGTCTTTGGGGCACAGCTTCTGAATGAACAAACATATATCTGTAAGCTTCAAAATAAGTTTGCAATTAAAATTGTTAATGTGTACAGTACCTGTAGTTGGTGATTTGATATTATTTTCCAGTTGCCCATTCGAGCTTTTGGCACTGTTGTTTAGTGTAACTGTGGGCTTGGATGCTGTAAACAAAATATTTAAAGATATTCCAGCCAAAGCAACTAATAAGACATCTTCCTTTTATCTTTTTCACAATTTTCATGCACTTTGAACCTATGAACAACAAAATATCATAACCCTCGTAAGTATACACGAAACTTCAAGTCAGAGTGCCAAACAGAGGAGTTAAAAACACCATAATCTCACCACCTGCTTTTATGTCCTTGAAACGCCGTACATTGCCTTCTGCATTTCTCTTTTCCAACTCAGTGTCATTCCTCTCTGCTTTGAAGAAAGTTATCAAGGGCCACATGTTGCCAGTAATTAGAACACTTTCTATTTGTTACTTGAAGAATCATTTTAAATGTTTCTAAACCATTATACTTATAGGTACACATTTATAACCTATAAGCATTTTTTATTTTTAACAGTTGCTGAATTGAATTAGTTGCATACCTTCAGAATGTTGCATTGATAGGTGAATCAGTAGCTCCCTCCGCAGCATGAATGCCTCCAAACAATATTTACATCTCCACTTCCCTGCGGAAATTATTAATTAATTCATGGCATATAATATATAACAATAATGGCATTTATTACAATTGTAGCACAATTATACAAGGTTACAGAACTCAGTCCTATATTTGGACACAAACTCAGTCCTATATTTGGACACAAACTCAGTCCTATATTTGGACACAAATCATAGCATGGCTACACATCCTATAGCATGCCCCGGATATGTCTCCTTTTAACTAGCTCAGTATTTCTTATTCCACCTGTACCTGTAATCTGAATTTTGGAGTTTGAAGGCTGTTGGGCCTGCTGGACAATTTCAACATTCTCCTGAGGCATCTTGTCTGCAACACAGTCACAAAATAATTTATTTTTTATATTCTTTCCCAGTCAATTTCCTTATGACAAACTGGAAAAGACTGTTTTACGTGAGATGTTTTAAAGATTGGTCTTGACACATCATTCATATGTTTTAGTAATTTCTAAAATTTGTTTGAAAACAAGATTTCTACATACCATGTGATTAGCCCACTGTAGGATCCTGTGACATATCCCGAAGTGTTACCTGCTGTTGTTGTTGACCTTTATCTGTAAATAAAATGTCCATTTATAGCTGCAGCTATAATTCCAAGACCATTGCACATAAGTTTTGACAGACTTTTTTTGTACTCTGTGACATATCAATTATATTACATAACATATGAGTCTATCGTGTAGAAACATATTCAATAAATTGTCATACCCTGAATATAAGGTCTCCATAACATAGAAAGAGAAAAAAATTACTTACTTTTTCTTGTACGCCTTCATTGAGCAAGTTTACCACATTTGACCTTCTTGGTTATGGGAACTCGTACCCTGGGTTCCCTCAGGAAAGCCCCATCTTTTTGGCATGACCTTAACAATGATTCTTTGCATGTTTCCAATTGGGTAAGCACGTCTTGCAGTGCGGTACTACTGTCACAGAGGTACGACAGTGATTCCAGAGTCTTCAAACTACCTCTGACCTGAAGAGCAACTTCCCTCACCTATGTAAGATACAGTCTTTGTGAAATGAATGTTAGCAATGATATTTACAGTTTGGTATGTTCATTAGGCTGAAATGATTTCAAATGCCCATACATTCAGGTAGATTTTTCTACTTAAAATGGTAGCTATTATAATTTACTTACAGGAGTTTCATTTGAGTTGTTTAATGCACTCTTTTCAATATCTGCAGTTCCATTTTCTGGGACATTTTCATTTCCTGGTACAGTAGAATTGTGTGGAGACTGTCTTGCAGTAGTTGGTGGTGACACTTCCAGCACACTGTGCAGAGTCAAGAACGGGCTGTTGATGTATTCTGATGGCAGATTCTCCCACGTCAGATTTGTACGGGCAGATATTAGCACCGCTAAAAGATGCTTACATGGTAGGTGATGACGGCGCCAGTCTTCACACTCGCAATAAGGAAGTCCATTACCCGCATCTATCTTTACCTCATACATTTGTCCATTTGATTTTGCACTCTTTACCATGAATACATCTTCCTGCTTTTCTTCAATCTAAAAACATTAAAACAGTTACTATGAGGGTTCAAAATGACCATTTTTCACCCTATCTCAATAATCAGATTTACTACTCTAGGGCCCCGATGATATCACGATTACGTAATTTGCCCTGAGGGCTTGATATCATATCGAGCTGTACCTGTGGATCCTGGACCTCTCCTAAGATTGCCCGGGGCGATGTTAATTTTATGCTAATTATTACGTTATTATCCTTTCATGTTTCGGCCTCAGGCATTAATCATGATGATCAGTGACATTGAAATGTAAATAGTTTAGGGGCATAGAACACCTGTAAACTACTATGTGCTTATGCCAAATATTGCGTAGTGGTGCTGACTATGATATGCTATTCATTTGAGCTTTACGTAATGGAAGGAGAGGACGTTACAGGGAAATTCATTGGAGATTTATCTCCTGAACATAAAGAGGAGAATTATGGAAAAGCTACTGTGCAAGACATACAGGGAACAATAGACATTCACTCTATAGGTAGTGCTAGTACTTGGAGACTTTTTGGTAGAATTCTCCCTAAAAATGAAGTTATTTTCATTTGTCAAGTGGTGATTCTATACATAGTCATTATCACGTGCATAGCTAATCTCTCAATGCGTAATGGTGACAGTAATCTTTGGACAGCACTTCTATCTTCATCACTTGGAATAATGCTGCCCCAACCCACCCTGTCATCACGTAAACATTGAAGGCTGAATGATGAATTCCTACACCTCAAACAGCAGTTGCTCGAGGCAGAGCTCGATATGATAACACTTGCTACTTGTCAATTCAAACAGACGCTAGCCTCCGGTCATCTGAAATCGAATATTACTAGCCATTTGATTGGTAGAATTGAACCTAATCGCAATCAATTTGCATAAGCCACGTAGTATATAAGCCAGTGCTCCCATCACAGTGTCATTCGCTTCTTCTGTGTGAAAATAGAAAAACTCTACAGCAACAATGACTACTACCCAGTTGAATGCTCAGACTCCTCATGGATCTAGTGGAATGACTATTTGTCTCTCGGAGAAGACCCGCGTCATCGCCCATGCAGCCCTCCAATACAAGGCCGGATATATAACTGTTTCCAGACTCAACGATGATACAGGCAAGTGGTGTAATGTTCACATTGCAAAGAAGTCTTTCGAGAAAATTCAAGAATCCGCAGCAGAGTTACTCGATGCGATAGTGAACCATAAGCCTGTGCAGATGAGACTGACCAAAAAGCAGTTTCTCATGGTCACTAAATTCCAAAAGTATAACAAGGAGGAGCTGTACTTTTTATCCATACTGCACCCCAAGACTGAGCAGGAGAAAATCTGTGATTTGACCGAATTTTTACACAGTAAAACCATCAATCTACGCCGAGAGGAATTCGAAAAGCTTCACTCTTCACTTGCCAAACTTTACGAGGTTATAAGTACACCTCAACCAGGTGGAGATGATGGAAGTAAATACTCTCATCTCGAAGAGTGTCCAACGGTCAGGTGCTACAGGTGGTCTATCGAGAAAAGAGGTCTCAAGTCTCTCACAGTGTACATGGAACGTGAACAGTGCGAGGCAAGTGTACAGAACTACATGGAATCGACACCTGGAAATGACAATGATCAATGTGCATACACAATAGAGCAAGTGCAGCTACTCAGGCCTTCAAAGCTCGAAATCACGCAGCGAGTTTTCTACAATCTTCTACTGGCTGAGGCCGGCTATGACAAGAGTGATTTAGCTATGGCCCCACCTTCACCCGTAGACATTAAGACTGCAATCGAGGAGAAGCTGACCAAGACAAGTGTGCTACGAGTGGTCGAGGCCATTGCCTCTATGCTCAACCACAAGAGACTGTATTTTTTAAGCGAAATTTATGATATATTCGCCTATCTAGGCGGAATAGCCAAAATCGAGGCTCAAATTGTAAATTGTGAATCACCCTCTGAGCATGTGACAGAGCGATTGATAGATTTTTGCTATGAACAGACTCTCAAAAAAGCTGTACCCGAAATTCTAGCGGCTCCCAATACTGGTACTATTCAGCAGTCAAATACTGAGGAGATTCACCAGGACATGTCAATGTAAATTTTCATGATGCTTTTTTAATAAATATTTTTTCAAATGCAAACAACTGGTTTTACTTATTATTATTATGGTGTTATGAAAACAGCCTGTGAATTTCATATGAAAAAAAAAAAGGCTTGAAAAAAAAATATTCGTTATAAAATTTGATATTCTCAGATTTGTCCAATGCAAGACAGCTGGTAAGGGGTCAGGTGTATTTTACAAGTACTGCATTAAATTGGTTGATTACGGTTATTTAACTTTACTCAATAACATTCAAACAGAAGCTCCAATGCATCAAAAAATTAAAAAACCGCCATGATACTCTAAGGTGAAAAATATAATAAAAATGAAAGGCAGTATCTTCGATTTAAGAAAAAAAGCACAATGGCTCCATTTTTATTTATTAACAGCATAGTAATAAACCATGTGTTACAGTAAACACAGGGGCTCCAGGGGCCCCATACGGGTCATGCTAATTTGTATCATTCAAACAATTATAGAATGACATCAAAAAAATAAACATACATATACATATATACACAGCAGTTACACTAACATGAACAATAATAATAAAAATAAAACACACCCGAGGCGTAAACATATACATACACATATACATATACACGTACCAGAAACCGTCACTTAAAACGTGTTCTATGGGGAAAACAGCAATAAATTAAATAAAACACAAAGTCAAAGACTCAAATTAATACATTGCAAAAATTCTAACAGTACTAAACGCAATTGACAAAATGACAGTAACAAGGTATTAAATGAGGAGAGGTGACACTGTGACTAGCAAATTGATACAGTCTAAAAACCATAGGGCTCAGTGTCGTAAGTACCAGCGATCAGGCGACGTTTCGAGTATGTGACTCTGAATTTCTTTAATTCTTCTCTATTAAAGAGTTTAAATTGGTATTTGTTGCGACGAATTTTATTATACTGCACTTCAACATGGGGTTGTTCATCAGGGGGCAGTGGATTGTTATCGGGGTCGGCCCAAAAAAGTACCAACCTACAAATACTGTCAAAGTTTAACAGCTCCCCCGCTTCATGGTTTAAGGTGAAGCCTTTTAGTTTTGTAGTTCGCTCTTCTTCACTCGTAACAAAAGCATACGATTTCGGGCCACTACTAACAAAACGTGAATGAACTGTCCAGTCTTAAGTTCGTTCGTCCACTGCCCCAAATGATCCCCCATGTCTGGAGTGTACTCATCTAATTTCCTATCATCATATTCGTAAATAACAGAATCGGTGTCAAAATATAGCACTCGTCTGTCTAGATTGTGGAGTGTCTTGAACAGTCTACTTCTGGCATTGGCAGTCGTGAATGCCGCTATGAATACATTCACATGGGGCATTTCAGGGAGGAAACCCTCAGCCTGACTGTACTCCAGCATACATCGCTTCTCATCGAGCACATGCATGCCTTTGAGAGCGATAGAGGGGTTGGTTAACACCTTAAAAATGTCTAGCCCCTGCTCAGCCAGCTGGTGTGTCCTGTGGTTGTTGTTTTCCCCGAACTTGCCCCAGAAACTGTTCAGCAGTAATTTGTTGGTTGCTCTTTTCCCTGGATTGAGTGAAATGTTACAGGGTTCAAGTCGAATACCTTCCACCTCCTCATACTGATCTATATATTCAGCCTTCTCAGCATCACTCATATCTGGAGAAGGCCACCCCGAAGCCTCCTGCTTCCCTTTCAGGAAGAGATTGACATAGTCAGAAAACAAGCCTGGAGTAGCCTGAGCCTTGTCGAACTTTGCACTCTCCCTGAAGTGATACACCTCATAGACTTTGACCACTGTGTAACCTACACTGATGGCATCGCCTAGGTCCACAGTAGTCCATGTGCCTGTGAGGTCTCGCTCGCTGTCTGAACACTTACATGGATCAGTGCTCATCTTAATTGCACAAGTGACACAGAGGGGGAAAAATAGTTTACCGTTAAGTCGCACTGGGAGACATGGGTGATACAGCCCTCGTGGTGGTCGAACTCGAGCTTGAACAAGACCAAAGTAACCGCTGATGTCGATGGTTTGTGGCTCCACTATGACTTCAGGAATACCCACAGGGAAGATGTCATTCTTTGGTACCATTGGATATAGAGAGCAGATGTCTACATAGCCTATTTTCTTACCCCCCTCTGCTTCATGATAGAGCTTTACGGCGTTAACACGTCCACCATAAAATGCCGAATGCGGATCGAGGCGAGGCATGATGTCACAGGCACTCTCAATGTCACACAACATAGGGTTGCTTTTCAGCATCATGCGGTACTCGCACTCCCACACAGTGTGAACCTCGAACTTGAGATCTTTCCTCAGATAGTTTAACCTATCAACAGTGCGAGTGTGTAGAGTCTTCATGCTTTCACCTGTGTGGGGGTGTCTGACAACCGATGAACCGTCACCGCCGCTGAAGCACCACTGGCAGCCATGGAAGACGCATCCATAGAACTCCCATGCAAACTCCCTACCCGACGCTGAGTCAAGATAGTAACCGTCGAGCTTCACCCAACCATCTCCCCGCCTATTCCTAATACGGTGTTCACCACCATTGCGAGCATGCTGAATAGGCACACCCAGTCTCTGAGACTCATATTCCAGCCAGACGATTGAGGATCGGCTGTGGGCGTCTATACCAGCAAAACCGCATGAGGGCATTCTGGCAAACGGTGTTGATTTGAATTTCATCCCACTCACACTGACAGCTTCACTATCGACAACTTCACCCTGCTCATCTAACAGTTTCAATTTGTCATTTTGTAAGAACCCTGAAACTGTGCGCCCGTCCTCTAGAGTGACTGAATATTTCTCAGTAAGAAATAAATGTCTGTATGTTGCCATGCAAACACTCGCCAGTGTGTTGTATTGGAGCGGGTCAACACCTATTGTCTTGGTCATCCTCTCACCACCCTCACCCACATCAACCACTTCCTCTCTTGATGTGATCCCCAAAAGCCAGTCTCTGAACGCATTGCAGCTTTCCTGTAGGATATTCACATCATCCTCACAATATGCCAGTAATTCTTTTTTGAAATTGAAGACTTTACCCCTCTGATTCACATACCACTTCATGAACTCTTCACGAGCCTTTGGTTTCATGCTGTTCACTCGATAGCAGTAAGGATGCGGCATGGGTCCAACATAGTCCCAGTTTTCTTTCTGATTAAAAAAAACTGGGAATGTACCCTTCTTACACCTTGCAACCCAAAAACTTTGGGCATTTGACTCAATGGGAATGTCAAAAAGTTCAGCGAGTCGATCACTCTGAACTTCCCAGTGTCAATAGCCACAATCTTGCTACCACGATAGATCACTTTAGGTAGCTTGCGCATTGTACAGAATATGTACTTGGCGATGAAATAGGCGTCATACGCTTGACCATTGTGAAAGATGAGTGTATAACCCTCGAATTCTCTGCTGAACAGAAATTTACAAAACTCAGTTGCAGTGTCATCTCCGAAAAAACTGACAGACCTCATTCCGCACGTTTCACCTGACATACATGTCGTTCTCTCAGGGTGGCCCCTTGATGAACTACTCGAGATGAGAGCTGAACATTGAGCACATGGCGTACCGCAGTGTTTACATCGCTGGTTCTCTCTGTAAGTGTAGCCAATGCAATGTTCACACTCCCAGTGAGCTATCAACAGATTGGGTGTATGATACTTTGTGGTGGGGTCCGTTTCAAAATCCGCAAACATGTACTTGCAAGACACTCCTCGAGGGAGTTGCTGTCTGATATAGCAGAAATGAACACCGGAGACCCACTCATTGCAAATTTTACACTCACGCGTGTCACATCGGTGTTCAAAGCTAGGTCTGTAGTAAGCACCACATTCTTTACACCGATGAGTCGTGGAACAGACACCATTTTCTTTATGACGGCGAGCGCACTCGGCCGACCTCATGAAGCGATTACACTCTGCACAGCAATGTCTTTCACTGTTAACAACTTCGCACCTGTCACAACGGCATGATACACAGCGCTCACAGCCTCTATGGCCGTAACGCTTGTCATACGACTGCAGACACTTACTGCAAAAAGCACTCTTTCCAAAGATACACTGTATTCTAGTTATGGTGTGAAAGTGTCCGACTGCTTTTGGGTTCAGCGGATCGTCAACATAGAGCAAGTAAATGGTTCGCTGTCTGTCTTGGTCACCTACATAGAGGGGCCTAACACCCGACCCTCGGCCAAAAAACGACAATGCGTGCGTTGGCTTCCCTCTCGAAAGCTGGAATGTCAGTGAAAGATGGAACATGGTCGATAGCCAAACCTACACGAGCGTGTAGCTGTGAAGCCTTAGTCTTTTGAATATTTCTCCTTGAGTTAAGGATATGGTAGTATGCTGACTTTGCTTTCAGGTGAAGGGCACGGTTCGACGGATGAACTTCGTCTAGATTCGCCTTGGCTGTACCCACGACAATTGAGCGGGCTAAACATAAATTATCATCATTAGATATTTTGCAGATGCATCTCAGACGGTGCAGGTCATCGACATAATTGACTCCAGCACTCCTGCCTGCCCCGAGGGGGTTGCGTATCACACCGACATGGATTTCAATGGACTTGTCTAAATGTAGCTCTTCATCCGATTGCAGTAGTGACTCTAGCAGCTCCAATACTTTAAAAATACTGAGCTGGTGTAGAGGTAGAAGACCAAGTGTGTGAGGGCTGTAAAAAGCAGCATTTTGCATAAAAAATCTCACTAGGTCATGGGGGTTGTAGCTCTCATTCAGCTTTGCAATGATACTGTCAATCACTGCTTCAAGATCCCCCATTATATCGCGTAGATTAACCCCAGCCCAGTTGGCATTAAGGTGTACACGGTAAACCGTTTCACGTGCGGCTCCACCGTCAAACTCGAGGTCTCTTATATTTTGTACATTGATGCTGCGATGAAAATTCACGGAGTAGTCAGGACCCTCAAATATCATGTTACCTTCCATGTCTTCTTCATTGTCATTATCGCCATTATTTTCATTTACAATAGGTACATTTTCACCATCATTACCCCGACCATCTACTTCTACCTCTCCCTCCCCCTCTCCCTCACCCTCTCTGACTAAATTGTTGTCATATAACATGTCAAGTAACAGTTTCATCTCGTTTCCATCCTGCAGCTCCTCCAGTTCAATCACATCCGAGTCAATTCCAATCTCAGCCTGTAGCATTTCTTTCAAACTGAAATGAAATGAAATGGAAGAACAATAGTTAGTTAGTTAGCTAGTTAGTTATCTTTCTCGGCTGTATATAATAGCCTTAGCTTTGAGGCATCGATATCACTGACTGAAATACATGACTACTAACGCACTAGTTGCACTGGGTGTTGAGCCCTCTGTCTCCTTGCCGTTCTCTTTGCGTGTATGTTCCTTCTTTTTCTCCTGCTCATGTTCATGTTCATGTTCACTGCCATTACTCGTCTTATTCGCTGTCACTGAGGTTGTGTTGATCTCTCTGTAGTGAAATGAGTCAGACATCCTTATATCGCACTGTTTTTTATGTTGGAGGGAACACAGAAAAAAAAAAAAAAAAAAAAAGCAGTAATACACTACCAGACTCACCTCAAAGCCGAAGCGGTGTCCGCTGCAGTACCTCCGCACCGACCCCTATTTACAGCTGACTGGCTCTCCTGACCGCTGGAAAAGAAATAAATGCATAAGTCAGGGAGCAATTATAACCGTACACCAATACAGCACTCACGTATGAAAAAAACATTTTACAGCTGGTAAACTTACTTGGTGTCTACTTTTCGTTTCTTAGGTGAGGGCTCACCGATTTTCACTGAAGTGAAATGGACAAGGAATTCTTCGATTTCTCTGGACCTTTTACGATGAAATTGCAGTTGCTTCTCGAACCTCTGAAAAAAAAATAATAATAATTAAAAATAATGTTGAGACCGAAGAGCATGTCGGAGGCTCCAATATAATTTTTTAATTTATTTATTTTTTTTTTTTTTCCTTTTACCTTGAGCATTTGACTCTCAGTGTTGCGCAGAGTGGTGTCATCATCATCATCAGACTGCCATCCCTCAACGACACCCTCCATTGGTTCATCTCCGGCTCCACCTCTGTCTGCAGCACCAGCACAGTCATCAGCAGTCTGCGCTACGGTGCCTGTATATGTACCACTATCAACATCCATCTCTTCGGCTACATCAACTTCCGAGACATTCGAGACACTTTTGTCTCTAGCGGGGGTGCTCGTCGCCGTACTCACTGTAGCGCTCGCAGGTGCACTCATTGTTGTGGTAGTAGTAGTATTACTCTGTGTAGTAATCTCGATCTTATTTTCAACCGACATAGTACTAAGCTTCGATGCGCCTGCAACGGTGACAACACTCGGTGTTCTAGAATTAGCTCAGGTCGGTGAACAAGAGGTAGAACTAGAGCTAGTGCGGGAACTAGAAGTCTGTTGCCGAGTACTCCCATCTGCACTAGCCATGTTATTCTTAGAGGCAGCAGTTTTTGCTAGTCTCTTAGACGTTCTCTGAGGGATTAACTCAACAGGTCTCCGAGCTGGTGCATCCTGAGCGCTTCTGAGGCTTTTAGACTGTTCACCTTTCCCATTCCCATTCCCATTCCCATTCCCATGTCCTTTCCCTTTCCCTTTCCCTTTCCCTTTTCCTTTCCCTTTGCCTTTGCCTTTTTTCTGATCATTCTCCCCCTCCTTCGCGTTAAGTTGCCCCTCATCTTCCGATACATCATACGAATCGGACCAGTCAGACTCATCACTAGGCCACATGCAGTACAATGGCGTAGGCGGAACAGTGGCTGTACGGGTCACACCTCCAGTTGACGTACCCGCTTTCGAGGCAGGGACAGTCTGAGGCCCTAGTGGTGAGCTGTCCAGGTTGGAGGTACAGCTAGTTGAACCATTCGTCGGGGCAGCTTCAGTAGCTACTACAGGCTTTTGATATTGTGAGTTCGAATCAGTGTCCATTTCCTCTTCAGCGTTAGAGGGTCTCGTATTCGCTCTTCGTGCCAAATCGTTCAAGTCTTTCATGACTCTATCCGCTAGTCTACAAAGAAAGAAAGAAAGAAAATAATTAAAAATCATGGAGAAGCATCGAGCCATATTCAAGTTCGAATCGCCGTCCTCTACAGTCATTGCGGGGCCTTCGATGTCGGGTAAGACAGTTCTAACGCTGGCCGTGTTGAGGAACTCTGGGGAGATGTACACTACACCACCCGAACGAATACTTTACGCATACGGCGTGAAGCAGAAAAAAATTGAAGAACTCGAGATCGAGTTGCCTAACCTATCCACTCACCATGGCCTACCTACACTCGAGATGATTGAGGAATTGAAAAGCCCAGACGAGGAGGGACACAGTCTACTTGTGTTGGATGATCTTATGGACGAAATATGTAAATCTAGTGAAATGTGCTCTCTCTTCACTAGGGATGTTCACCATAGCAGAATTTCAGTCATTATGCTGACTCAAAATGTCTACCACCAGTCGTGATACTCGCGTACCATCAGTCTCAATACAGGCTACTTAATATTGATGAAGACGTGTCGAGACTTACAGCAGATACACTTCCTCTCACGGCAGATGTTCCCTGGCACTACCAAGAGGTTAGTCGAGGCGTACGAGGACGCAACGCGTAACCCACGCGGATACCTAGTAGTTAACAACTTGACTGGCTCGGGCGACGAGGACATACGGCTGAGCTCTTCTATTCTGCCCGGTGACACTCTCGTACTATACACTCGTAAATAATGTCAGAGGCGATGGGAGTCAGGATGTGCATGGATTTTTTAGAACTTTTAATACGCACTTACAGAGTGACGTCGAGACTGAGTCGAATCTTATTGGATGGTGCTACCCGAGAACAGGTGCTTTGCATAACGGAGGTCATAGTGAACACCATGGAAGGCAACTTGAACCTACCCAGTGACACTCTGCGAGAGTTAGGTCGAGGCAAGAGAGTGCTTAGGAAGGTGTCACCCCTAGTTCTAGGGAAGGCTAGTAAATTTCGTCCAACAACAAGGATCAGCGCAACAGTCAGGAGTCAGTTGAAGCGTGTTTACGTAATGCACTACAAGAAACTGGTGGAGTTTTTGGAGCTCTGCGTACCTCGCGTGAAGAAATTACAAAGACAAACGCGAAGATGGCTCTGACGCTGAAATTTAACAGGAAGGTCTATCTGATACCTCATGACAAATACGAAAGTTTGATTGAGAGTAATAGAAAGAAGTCTCACGATGAGCCAGGACGTCTGGCCGCCACCGCTGCCATAGGCAGCGGTGCAGGCCAGTCGTCCTCCCTGCCACAGTCAGACGCTGCTACGCCTTTTGTACCTCCTGCATTTTGGGCAGGTATGCCCACTGGCAGCGGTGGGGGGGCCTCTAGCAATGAAAATAAATCTCTCAGCCTTGAGCGTGCTGAGACTTTGACAACTCTATCGGATGAGCTCTCTACGCACTCTCGGGGTGACAGTGGAGACAATGCGTCCAGTGTTGATGACAATAGGTACAGTGGCGAGTCGATATTGAGGAAGGTTGAGAACACGCTGACTTCTAAAGAACATAAGTCAAGGGCACACGCCATTCTACGAGTGCTAACTGCTAGCGGTTCTAGTACCGACTCGTGCGGAGGTGACACGTCAGTGATCGATTACCCCGCATCGCTACTCCACACTCAATCGAGTGAGTTCCCTGTACCCCGTGGGCATCGCAAGTTTTACTGCCTCCTCCTAGAGTTCGATGTACCTCTAAACCTCATCTCGAATGTCAAATTGAGACGAATTTTGCATTACATGAAGAATAAGTACTCTCAAGGAGAAGAGGGGGAAGCGGAAGAAGAAGAAGAAGAAGAAGAAGAAGGAGAAAGTTTGAAGAAGAAAAAAAAGAAAATAGTCTCGAAGAGTAGTAGTAGTAGTAGTAGTAGTAGTAGTAGTAGTAGTAGTAGTAGTAGTAGTAGGGCTAGTAGTGGTGAAAGTAGTGCTGAAGTTGAAGTACGAAAGACGAAGAATAAAACAGCCTGGATTTGCATCAAACCGGCGTAATGGGCATTCCTAAAGATATAGATGCATATTTGGCGAGGCGCTTTTACAATCCAAGCTTGCCAGGTAGTTTCACAAGCACCACTAAGCTAGTCATTAAGCGTGAAGGGAGATACAATATAAGTCTCAGAAGGATCAACGACTGGGCCAAATCGCAGGACATTATCACGCTGCATAGACAGGCTAGGGAAAAACCGATCAAGTATCGCCGCGTCATTGCACCTGGTATAAATCACATGTGGGACTGCGACCTACTCGTCCTGAATGGCGTCAGATTCACTGGGGCCAATGACGGTTTCGCATACATTCTTGTTGCGATAGATGTCTTTTCGAGATACTGCCGTGCTGTACCTGTCAAGAGCAAAGGAGGGAAACACATCTGCGAGGGATTCGTGAAAATATTTACAGACGGCCATGCAGAGGACTCAGGCCCCTCCGACTCAAATGACACCAGCGCACCCGGAACTAACCCGGCCATAGAGGCTAATACTGATGAAGATCGTGACTCTACGGTGACTCAGGAGCCTAGAGGTAGAACCGATGAGGGTGCCGATTCAGACCTACCCCGCTTCTTGAGGAGTGACAGGGGTACCGAATTTACCAATGCAAGGGTAGCGGCTCTTATGACGGAGTACGGTGTCAAGACTGTTTACACTAACACCGAAACCAAGGCAAACTACGCTGAGGCAGTGATAAAGGGATTGAAGAAAAGACTGTTCCAGTTTTTCCAATACAGTAACAGCTACAGGTACATCGATGAGTTTCAGAATATAGTATCTTCGTATAATCGCACCGTTCATTCGAGCATAGGTATCACTCCGACTCAGGTCAATGAGAGCAATGAGCAGGACATTTGGGACTTCCAGTATGTGACTCAAAACACCACAGACTTAGCTACAGCTTTCAAGAGAGCCATTTCTTCTGCCAGGAACAAGAAGAGAATCATTTACAAATTCACGGTAGGAGACAGAGTAAGAGCGGCGTATCATCGCCGAAAGAACTTTTCTCGCTCATATGACGAACAGTTTACAGGCGAAGTGTTCACTGTGCGGGGGAGAAAATTTTCGGATGGTATAGCCGTATACTACCTCAGGGATTACGGTGGTGAGACAGTCGATGGACCTTTCTATTCGAATGAACTGACGCCTGTTAGGTTTGACCCTGATGCATTCTTCAACATCGAAAAGGTGATTAAGACAAGAGTGAACAGCGACGGCGTGAGTCAGAGTCTGGTTAAATATCAATCATGGCCTAGCAAATATAACCAGTGGTTACAGAGTAGTGACCTCAAGACTCTGAAGCAAACAAAGAGAAGGAAGAAGAAGAAGAATTAAGCAGGTGGAGATGATTATTTACGTATCCAGCCGACAGTCAAGAGGGATCAATCCATCCAACAATGCAGGGAGTTTTACGGTGCAGATGCCCGAGTCATTCGTCGCTCCAAAAAATACTCAGCTGAATGGACAGTGGTACTTAGGCCTGATTGACATAACTGTTGCTTCTGTTAACAATAGGTGGTCCAAGGGTGAGGTGATGTATGTCACATGCCCTCAGCTTGAAGGTTCAATAGTTGGCGATAGCTACAGCCCAGTGCTGCGAGCTATCCCCCTTGGAGAGATAAAAAGACACAACTTCGCTCGCATGCAACCAGTGCTGTATGTTCCATTGAGAGTGTCGGACGTGAGACATATTTCTATAGAGCTTAGGGACTCGAGAGGAACTTTATTCCCTGAACTTGCCGGAGAGACAGCGCAATCGACTCACTGCACACTGGAATTGACATGGAAGAGAGATACAAATCGCTAACCGCCATGAAGGCTGAACCATGGATAGCCCATTTTCAGAAAACTGTAGGTCTTACGAGACCCTGGTCAAATAAACCAAGGGCCATAGTTATCGAATCGAGTGAGAGCAGGAGCAGGAAGGGTACAGGGAGCGATGACGAAGATGGACCGAAAAAGAACCATGAAAATTTACCTCTGACAGTGGTGTCACCTATAGAACAGTCAAACGAAATGACTCAAGCAGAACTGGTGGCTAAAAGCGATAAAAGAGTCGCCACAGAACGAGGACAATCAGTACACTCTCAGCGCAAGGCAGTGACGCAGCGACTTAAACGCAAGCGACAGGCTCAGAGCGGGACTCCTAGTAAGAAAACACTGAGACTCAAAGACATATTCACTCAACATGTCAAGCGGTGAAAAAGTACTAGAATCGGCTGACCTAGCCTATGAGGACACGCTAAATTTGTTCAGTGTGCCTGTGAGCAATCTGGGAGTTACTGACGTGAAATACCTGACGCATAAACCCGTAAACCAGTTTTCAACCGAGGGCGATGCTAAGTTCCACGTACCGGGTGTGGGCACCTCATACATAGACCTGGCAAATGTCTACTTGTCTACACGAGTGAGAATAGTCAGAGGAGATGGCTCACTAGTACCAGAACGGCCCACCTCGGGCTCACCCGCATCAAAGCCTTCAGCCGATGCACCTCCTACAAGTAGCAAATCAGCCATAATCGAAGATGAGGGTTTATGGAGTGTGGGGCCAGTTAATAACCTGGCCCAGGCATTATGGGACCAAGTGGAAGTACGACTTAATGACAGAGTGGTGACTGGCGGCCAAACAGGGTACAGCTACAAGGCCCTAATGAACACCCTCCTATGTGAGGATGGGCTGAATGATGCCGACTTGGAATGCTCAATGTTTCACAAAGACACAACTCAGTTCATGGAGGACCTTAGTATTGCTCTAGGTAGCAATGCGGGCTTTAAAAAGAGAGCCGAGGCTATGAGTGGAAGCACCACTGTTGAACTCTTAGGTAAAGTCGATGTTGATGTTTTCAAAGTGAACAAATATCTCCTAAATGGTGTCACCATAGACCTGACACTCACACCCACATCGAACAGATTCAGACTACTAAGCGCCAATAAAGAGTCAACTGACTACAGATTAGAGATTGTGGACATTACTTTAATTCTGAAACACGTGACTCCCACCGGGCTTATTCTACTCGGCCATCAGGATGTGATGCTGAAGGAGATTTCGCGTGCGAAATATTTCTACACAAAAGAAGAGCTACGAAAATTCAACTTGGCCAGAGACACATCTTCCTATTACATGGAGGATGCGTTCAATGGAAGAGTACCCAGTAAAATTGTCATGGGGTTTGTGTCAGGCGAATCAATGAGCGGTAGCCTGCTCAAGAATCCCTACAATTTTCAGCACTATGACATCACTTTCATCAATGTCACGCTATCGGGGACGCCCACTCCCTGTGGCCCTCTGAGCATTGACTTCTCAGCCGATAAGTATCTTCATTGCTACTCGGACCTCTACAGGGGAAAGTCAGCTATTGGAAACAAGGCAAGAATAAGCAGGGAGGAATACAGGGACGGCTACACATTATTCGTCATTGACCTGGCTCCTCAAAATTACGATGAATTCTACCCCGTGACAAGAGAGGGTTGTGTCAGAATAGAGCTACGATTCAAGTCACCCTTACAGGAGTCTGTTGTTATGCTCACCAAGGTGACATATCCAGGCCTATTCGAAATTGATTACGCACGTAATCTCTATTTAACATGAACACCGATCAACTATATGAGATACTCTGGAATGACACCATTGCCACTGCATATGTCATGGCCATTATGCCCTCAAATGCCCTGAAATATGTGAGACCAGACCAGCGGGAACGCTGCTACATCGTGAATTGTAACGAAAACTCGTACTTACGCGGCGAGGTGGGACACTGGATGATCCTGATTGTTCATAGCCGAGATGTAATTAAGAAGACTCGAAATGAAGAATCTTGTGGGCTAGAGGTTTTCGATTCCTTGGGAGAGCGGACCTACAATGGAGAAATGACTGCTTTTATGTCCAAATTTAAATATTGTGCCACGTATTCTGAGCATTTAGCTAATAGACAGTGCGGTTACTACTCGCTTGTATACGTTTACTATAGAAGCAGGAAATATGAGCCTACAAGTGTGATACATCTGCTGAGTAAAATAACTGATGTAAAAAGTCATTGTTTAGCCCTATACAGTATGCACGGATCGATCTACTAGTCTCCGATAAATTGAATTGAATTGACTTGAGCTATTGTATGTAATATGTAAATTAACCCTACACTGTATACATTGTTCAAACTACTAGTCTCCGATAAATTGAATTGAATTGAATTACTCTATTCCTTGTAATATGTAAATTAGACTTATACTACATGCACTGATCGATCTACTGGTCTCCGATAAATTGAATTGAATTGAATCGAATTGTACTATTTCATGAAGTATGTAAATTAGTTCTATAGGGTATGACCTTGTCAATCTACTAGTCTCGACTAAATTGAATTGAATTGAATTGAATTGAACTATTACATGTAATATGTAAATGCGACTGTATAAACATTTTATTTTTTTTTTTTGTTGCCGTGTATATGCCTAAGCTTCTTCTATAAACATATATATATATATATATAGATATTTGCGAGTATAGTGTTGATTAAAAAGGTATTAAGGTTCTATACATATGTGTGTGTTTGCAATGATGTGTAGCGAAAAAAATGTCTGAATAAAATGCTTACCTCAAATCATATATGAGTCTCAGCTTTTCAGTACCATATTAATACATTTACGGTAACACGATACTCATTAGAGTATGCCAAATAAACACAGTATATGGCCGCAATAAATTTACAATGTGACTTACCTTTTTTTCTAGAGTAGAGTGAAGTGTAGAGTGAAGTGTAGAAAGTCTAAGTGCTGATCCCTGTGGCTGAAAGCTCTGTTGTCGTTCTACAGTGTGATACTGCCGTTCAATGATGCCCTCTGACCCTGTGTCAAGTACTTTTTATACTCGATATTTCCCCCGAGGGCTGAGAGAGCGGTTCCCCAAGCTACGCGGCTGGCCAGGCCAGCGTTGTCGGTGCCAGATCGGGCAGGTGTATGTCACTTCGATGGCTTTAGGGCACAAGCTTTTCACTTTTGGAGAGCCTAGCTGAGATACAGCTGACTGTATGAGCAGTGTATAACCAATTATATTAATTTTTTAATAAAACTTCGCCTGTATATATATATATATATATATATATCACGGTATTATGAAAGTAGCGGGTAATATATAGTGAAATGTGGTGTAAATGATGTTTTAAAATATTTGAGGTAACACTATGCAAATTATGAGATGAATAACTCTAAATACGTGTTTAGTAAATCGACTTTAATTTCTTTAAAGGCCACCTTAATATATTTGATGCAGAATAACTCTTAATATCCATTCGACCAATTTGGTTCAATTTCAATGGAAAAAACACGATATTCTTTATGCTGCTGAAGAGAGTGGGAGAAATATTAATCGGATTTTATTTGGTCAATTGACTTGCATGAATATAACTTGTGGACATGAGTATAATATACCCCAGTCCTTTGTTTCTACATTGTACACCCTGGTACTGCCTTTTGTTTCATTACATAACACCACTGCAGCCCAGTGGTCACGTGAGGGGTTTTCTTTAGGGGTCACAAGATCATTGAGCGTTTTTCAAGAGGACAGAGAGCACGTCAAGAATCAAGAAAAGGAATTATGATTGGGGCTGGAATTATTCTGCTTCTGAGTTTACCTCAGATTACTGCATGGGCGTGCGGTAACGATGGCCAGTGCAGCTGCACTTCCACGGATTATGTGGTGTGCAGAGATGCTCACTCAGCGCCTTTTTTCAGTGCTGATCACCGGAACAACAAGATGCTGATCATTAAAACGAGCGGGAAATTCGATATGGCGAGTCTCCGTAGCACAGTTGGTTTTGCAAGCGTGCTAGTTGTGGGGCCTTCCTCTGATCAGTGCAGTGAAATGACCCTTGGCTTTCCCTGGGTGAGATGTAAGACGACGGAGAATACAACACCGATGATGAAAATTGAGGCTACCTCAGGGCTGGAAAGTGATACAGTGCATGTCGACACCACTGCAGCGCATGGAGAACATGCTCAGCCCCTAATTTACTCTGGTAAAACGCCTGGCTATGACGTGGGGATGATAGTGTGGACAAGCCTGAGCACCATTTTTGGAGGGATCACCACGTGCTGTATACTGGTGAGTCTTGTCAACCTTCATGCCCGCATCAACAGCCATGCGCGTGCCAATGACCCTGCACTGTTTGCTGTGGCAGGCTGTCTTAAGTGTATGGCTTTATTGCTCTACCCCATAACTGCACTTGGGGCGATATGCACACCATGGACAGGGGCCCTCCTCAGGCAACAACACCTTTCCAGGTTTAGGTAGGATCTCTTTAAATTGAAATGATATTTTTTCAGTAGTTATTCTCAACTGTCTCGATGAAGACTGCGACTATTGTCACTTAAAGCTGCTGAGTAAACATTTACATTAAACGTTCTCGCGATAATCACTATAGTTGTTTAAACAATCGCCTTGAAGTGTACTTATCATATATACATGTTTTCCAGAAGCGAGAAACAATTACAAAACACCTATGGACACTGATGGGACTGATACGATTTTTCGTTGTAGTTTGGATTTTGTATGAGGAGGAGACAGGTATTCTACGCAGAGAGAACAACAACAACAACAACAACGACGATAGACACCCTGCGAATGTTAATTACGATCCTAACATACGCCACCATACTGCTAGGGGTGGCGATGATGGAGAGTCAGTCCAACACCCTGTCGCTGACCCTGACCATCATGTAGCTGCAGCTGATGTTTTGCCGAGGCCTCCCCATGTCCGAAGAGCGAGGAATCAGGCATGGCTTGACATCAATAATGTCATCCATAGCAGGCTACGTAATGCAGCTACTGCTGCACAATGATTAGGTGCATTGTACCTAATTTCCACTGACATTTTCAACTTTTTTCTTTCTTTTAGCCATTTTACTCTTGTGTATATTGTTTACTGTTTACCTCACTGGCTATGTATAAGCATATGTTGCTATATTAATTTGATATTTAGTGTGTGTGTGTGTTAGTGTGTGCGTGTGTGTGTGCGTGTGTGTGTGTGTGTGTGTGTGTGTGGTATAATGTTTGACTTATATTAATTCTGTATTGAACGTGCTTTAGTATAGATATAATGCATTGCAGATTTAGTCTAGACCTAATGTATCGCTGTAATTGATGCGTCTTGCTCTTTGACAGTCGGTGTATCATTGTCTTTCTGATAGATTAGATAGTAGTTTACTGATTGAATTGTACCATTGACTCTGAGCTATTGTATGTCTTGCTCTTTTTACTACTAGTCTAGACTTCAGTAAAGTATATATATATATATATATATATATATATGGAAAAAATGCTTAACTTGTGCCATGACCAATTTGTTTTAAACTTACGTTTTTTTTTATGTATGACTTTTGCGTTTTAAGTAGATAGTTTTTTTACGCTTATTGTAATTTGAATGGACTTGACAGTGTGTTTTTTTTGTTAACTGAAGTACTGGCTTTACTTAAATAAAAGACTTTCGAATGGAGCTACTATGTATTTTTTTTTTTTTGCTTTAAAACTATTAACATTACACTGATCCACATATCGGGTAATAATAGAGCTCATTTGGCATGACACCAGGTGCATGATGCCACTGTGTTACAGGCCGAAAAAAACCTGCTCCTATTTGCTTCGGGTATAATGCCTTGATAAAACCTGCTCCAATTTGCTTTGGGTATAATGCAGTGATACGATCGCGTGTGTAAATCTTATCATATTCAGTTAATACAGCATATCCTTATCGCAATGTGCGCTCTGTACACCTTTTCGGTGCAGAGATAAGATCGTTTACAAACAACTAGCAGTCAGATAACAGTGACTCCACGTACTGATGAGCGCGTGTCTGCCCTCAGGGTTTGAGAAAGTCCTTCAGTCTCCTTGACTGATTAACTTAACGGTTATGCCTTCAGGCAGAGCTATATAACTTAAAAATGTGTCTGTTAATTCGTTCAACTTAAATAAAAAATAAATATGTTTTATATACTAGTGTAGAAATTACACTTAGCAAGTTAAATATATATTTGATATTGTGTAAAGGAGAGATTGGAACTGAGCAATTTATAAAGACGAGATGTACTGTACTCAAGCTGTGATTGGGGTTAAAGAATTGCCTGAGCACTCTCGCATGTATGAATTATAAGGAATTCAGTGAAGGTGATATGTCAATAGCGAGTCTAATTCTCAATTACGGTGCGTTTGTTTATAATTACGTAGTGCTGCCTCAGAGACTTCAATGTCTTATTATTTATTTGTGAGACATATACACTGATTTTGGACTTTGCTCACTCTACATATAGCGCACAAATATATTGTATACATTTCTAAAAAACACTAAGTATACACTAATTTTGGTGGAAATAAAGTGCTGATTGTAATACATAAATCAAAAAGAACCTTGGTGCCTCAGCTAGTAAATAAATCTAATTAAAACAGACTACTGTCATGTTACACTGTTTTTGAGTCCACCAAAGGCTACAGTACTCAAATTGATGTGTCTACAGACAGTGTGTATACAATAATTTTTATAAAAACAACCTCAGGGATTTAATACATAAATTAAGCGCTGAGTAACGATTTAATACATAAACTAAACACTGAGTAACAATCTTTCTGAATAAATTAACTTAATTAAACTTAATTAAATCTAACTACAAAGAGAGAATACCCTTAGGCGCTACAATTGATCCCTGCAGCTCAACGCCCTGAGGGCAAAATGGAGGAGAGACTCCGGATCGTCGGAGTCTGCAGGTACAGCTCGATATGATATCAAGCCCTCAGGGCAAATTACGTAATCGTGATATCATCGGGGACCTAGAGTAGTAGATTTGCTGTTGAGCAAGTGAAATGAGAAGTATAAATTCCCGTTCAATGACAGGTAAGTATTTGTTCAGTTGTTCTATTGACAACCAGCATTCTACTGCAACCGTCACAACATCTGCACTTAGTAAATCTGATGTACAAGGCCAAAAAAGAAGATATTTACCATGGAAACAATGTAAAATAGTTCAGCTTGTAGTGTAAAATTTAATCAATCAAATATCATTGTGGATGTACTAATGAATTTCTATAGTTAACTGACAAGTGATCCCATACGTTAATTAACCCCTACCTGTCCAGCTATTTCATGGGCATCAAACAATCTTTTCATTGCATGCTCAACCAGATAAATTTCTTTACTAGTGAGCTGCATTTCACATTTTCACGAACGTACCTGTAAAAAAACACATTTGATTTAGAAATTAATTTTGAAGGACTGCTAGAAAGTAAGGCAGACTTACTTCATCTTCTTCATCTAGCCATTTAAAAAAACATGGATGACGTAAATCATACCTCACGTATGTGTCTGACAGGAAATTAACCACAGTAGTCTTCACTAATGCCATCACTGTCTGACTCTTAGAGTTTCCACTCCAGAGGTACCCCCACTTTAATGTTGCGTTCTGACGTTCAACACCATTCGTTGTATTTATGGAGACATTAAATCTATTTTGTCGCCAAAATTTGACCCATCTCTGCAGTAAACAAAAGCACAAATAAAGTTTAACATTACTGCAACTTTTTTTTTTCACCCATGTTGAGAGAAGGATGTCGGATACTTGCATTTGTTTTCTTTACTTTATTTAAAGAGACTATGTAATTATTCACTTACAGTTTTATTAGAAATCCATTTTGTTTCCAGCCAGTGCTGCAAGTTACGATACTTCTTCCAATAACTTGATGATCTTAACGTTTCTAGTCCCTGCACAAATTCGCTCTCTGACTGAGAAGCTGCCAAACGTTTCAGGAAACTCATTAGTTCTTCCTTATGTTGACTTAGGCCGTTTGCAGCTGAGGAAAGCCATCTATTCCAGGCTTGAAGCCTGTGGAAGTCACAAAGGTAGACATGGGTGTGCACATCTGAAATTAAACATAAAATAGCAAAGATAAAACAACTACCATGAGCATTTTACAATTTCGAGCTTTAAAAGGTAGAATATATTGAGTTATATCCATTTACCATGAAATGTCGACTCTATTGCAGAGATCTCTTCTTCGGCATAGTCCGTCAGAAAATACTTAGGCATCCAGGCTGGATTCAAGCCACGAATGATTTTCAATGCCTCACTGATGGAGAGTGAATCTTCTGTTTCAGTAATGAAGGAGGCCACAACCACATAGTTAACATTCGTTGGGACCACTAAAAAATATAATGGTAATGAATACCTAGAGGTCCGATAGGTCGCATCAAGCAGACAAAGTTCGTTGCCATATCTCGCCAGTAGTTCTCTTTGCCATCTAGTCTGATAGACAAACAAGAACTTCGCCCGGTTTCCCAATAGACTTTGTGCGACTTCAGGGGTCATTGATGTTGTGACCTCATCCTCATTCAACAGGAGATCTGTTGGCGGACATATTTCCACTCCTTGTTGGTCCTTTACTGTCTGAGGTAGAATTCATCATCATTGTTCTCCTGCCTCCAATCTTCAACCATGTCACGCAGATAGGATTGATCAAGAGCACTATCCCTGCAATTTTGTGAAAGATATTGTTAACATTATTAATATGATACTACACAATCCTGACCAGGTAACATGCACATGTAGGGCATATTGAAATTATTACATATGTACCTCTGTTGGGTCATCAGGGTTGCCAGAGTTGATCCCAGAGCATTTTGCACAATAATGGCGTAAGCTAAGCCGACACTGTTGTCCAAACACTGGTCGAACATGGCCCTGATGCCACTGACAGAATAATGTGCCCAACATCAAACAATTTGTACAATACCAAGACTCATGCCTGCATGGGAACTGCAACTTTGCCTAAATTATGTGGCCCAACGCATACATTTCATATTGACTGGACAGTATATATGTTAAATAGTGTAATGGGTAATAGAACCATTTAACATGCTAAATCAGTGACACCAGTTTGGCAGTAATTATGAAACCAATTCACAAGCTTCCTCACTAAATGGATATCTTGATTGCAATAAATATAAGACAAAGTATTTTGACCTCAAGAATAAATTTAAAAAACTATCATAGCCTAAGGGAAATGGATTATTCAAGAACAAACAAGCAATATGTATACTACATGCACAAAATACTAAATATACAAAATTAGAAATGGAAAGTAAATGGTGGTTAACCTTGCGTGCATGGTGGACATGAGCATATTATTGCGTATCTGGTCGGTTGTCGGCCAATATTTTGTATTGGTCCTGGCAGGCAGGCATTTTCCCTCAAACAAAACTTTCACATATTCTGCTAAGAGAGTCTTCATCTCTTTTGTTCTTGAGATGTTGTCTTCCTTTACTTTCTTTCTGATATATATGCTGCCAGGCGGTTATCAATAATTATTGGCATCACAGAATCTGCAGCCTGTCAAAACCCAAATGAAACTTTATCAACACATGCAACAACTGCATTAATTTTGGTAATGATAAACGACATGTAGTATGTAAGTGCAGTTAGTGCATTGTTTTTGCATATATAGCTTCCATGAAGATACTGCAATGGTGACAAAACTATTATTTTTTGGTCATATAATCTTGTGTTAAAAAATTTCAAATTTACAAATTAGTACGTGCATTACCTATAAGTGTGCAATTTATTTATCAAAATACAGTTCCTAAAATAACTATGGTGTTAAACCTGTTATTAGGTAAAATATGTACAGCATAATTCTTGTCAAATGGCTGTGAATTCATATATGATATCATAACGAAGCCTCAGTTTATATCACCTTAAGTAATTAAAAAACATACTATCCTAAACCAAAAACTATTAATGTATACTCGTTTTACAAAGTGTTGACGTGATACCAATGCAACAATTTCACAACATTGAAAGCTTGAATGTAATTTATCACAGACTCAGACAGTAAAGGCTGCAATATTGCATACACTGTATTACATAATAATTTAAAATAAATTAATCTAAAATCAGCAAGAACCATTATCCAGTAAGCCCATCAACCAAAGAGAAACTGCTGCAATCAATCACTCAAAAACAATTTAAGGTTCCAGACCCTTTTTTTTGTTATTAGTGGGAGAGAAATAGAAGTAGTTAGGTAGGCATTATTAAGTCAAATTACCAATATAACAATAACGTGTTTTATGAGAGCGACATGGCCTTTTGACAGCCCAAGAGACCGGTTGTCGGCCTGACAGAATAATTGTCAGCCCGAGTGAAGCGAGGGATGACAATGATTCTGGAGGGCTCAAAGCTGTCAAAAAACCATGTGGCCCGAAATAAAACACGTTATTATCATTATTCCAATCTGCCATCCTGTCAATATCATTCCTGATTTATAATAACAACAAAACGAAAACTAACAGGCATGTGCACTGATTTATAAATGTAAACAATGCCTCCAATGTTATCAACTTATAACAAGATTATGAGATGACGTCACAACTGCTTTACAATGTCAATGACGTCACAAGCTGCTAGCTATAAATAACTGGTCAACAATGAGCATAACAGACCAGCTAAATGGTCTGAAAATGCAGATTGACAAAATGTTAACAACCACCTATGGCATGGCAGACTGGTAATAATGTGTGTATACACTAATATGGTTATGCAATGTGCATGAGAAGCCGCAGGAGGTGTACTGTAATACATTTGTCTGTACACTGTCTTTGACATATCAACACATGCATTGAACCTAGACAAAGCATGTATCTTTCAATCTGTGAATAAATAATTTTAAAAAATCTGATATATATAGTACTTATATAGCTTCGCTCACTCTAAAATCGCGATCGTTCCGGTTGAGCGAACACATCGTTTTTTGTTCGCCAGTGGTGCGGCGCCAAAGCCATTTTCTGTGATGTCATCAATAAAAGTTTTAATTGTGACGTTTCTAAAGGCCTTTTTTGTCAGCGCGCATCATGACGGCGCATTGATTTTAAAACCTAAGCGCCACGGCAAATCACAGAGTTTGTTAAAGCTCGTTGCCTAGCAAATGGCCTAGTAATTAAATAAGCTCTGCTCTGATTGGTCGAACGTTCATTTAGTTGGCTAGCTTTGTGGAAAATCACGGCAGTGGACATCCCTACCATGGAACATTCAAAAACCATACTTCTACTGCTTGTCCAGTCTTGAATCACATAGAAATGATCATTAACAGTGTTTTAATGTGAGTTAATTCAATTTGTCTGCTAGATCTTAAGTTAAGAGCTGTTAAGAATGATTTTTGTGTAAGTAGGTCATTATTATTTTGTGCGCATCATGGCCGCGCAGATTAATTAGGACAACATAGTTCGATCCGGTCATTTGAGAATAGCATGACAGTAGATTTTGTTTTTGGCCAATCTCTAGTCATTTTTGTAGTTCACATTAAAAATGTTAAAGTCACTGTCGTCAAACTGGAGTGGGGGTCCCCCGAAAGCCTTGAGGCAAATGCAATATTACCTACCTGCATATGGGTACATTTTCTAAACATCTGGCAGGTTAATACAGTAATTCCTAACATTTGTAGTATGTCAATTTAGTGGTTTTTGCAATCTACAGGGATATAGCCTACCTCTCCAATTGTATGGTTTTTATGCATCTCAGCTGGTGGCAGCTACAAGTAATACATATTGAGCATTTCCACATCATATGACTTCAAAGCGCAACTCCTTTGACGCAGCTTCTCTTTCCTTTTTCTTAGGGCACGCATAGATCTTGGCACTATACAAGAAAAAAATCATTAGGATTTCCATGTACATGGCTTTCTATAATATACATATAATTGCAACAGGTTATAGTTCATAAATTTAAACAAGCTCCAAGTAAGCAAGGTGGGTAATTGTGTTGGTTGGCAGGGCGAATTCTTTCCAAGAAGTCTTGAACATGGCATACCTTGTGCTGTGGGAATTTGACAACATGTCGCATATATATCCTGGCAGGAAAATCCAGCATTTTTGATGACTGGACCAATCGCCTTTTCTTTCTTGCATAATTGTGGCAATCCTGCCGTTTTCAGAAATAAAAATAGATGCAACAGTGAGATTTCTGATATTCATGCATAAATTGTAGTGTAAAATTGTGTTTGTGGCTTACTTTCACATTTTCTTTTGTCTTGTATCCCGGACCATGATGGCATTCAAGCACCCTTGTTCCCATTATGATGTACGGAATTCCATCACATGGAATTTGGGGAACTGATTTTGGATGAGGATCAGTCCATCTGATCTTACATGGTGAAAGTGTTGTCAAATCTGCCAAAGAGAAAATAATGCTACAAAAACCATCGGAAATATTCACCATTGCTCTATGCAAAACAGAATAATCATTATGTCATGGTTGTTCTTATTCAAAGTGGAAATCTATAAATTATACTGTCTTTTATAATATAATAATTTCATCAGTTCAAAAGAAGTGAAAGAGTTGTGGGAGAAGATCTATATGGAGCAACAATGGCGATAATAGGATTCATTTGGCATACAGCAGAACAAAAAGGGCATAAATTAGCTACATCTAAATATGAAACATACTCTGCATTTTAAGTAATACCTCTTCATGGGTTAACTTAGTCACATATATGACAAGATAATCAAGAAAATATGCACATGAACTTAAAACCTATTTATGTATCCTTCAATAATCCACTCACTCCTAAATGGAACATATCATACATTATCAGTTCCCTAAAAAGCAATATTAAAGCTTATATTCAATGCATGTCTCTTACGTAGTATACACATAATGTTCAAGGTGAAGGGTTGGTTCAAATAGAAATCTACCTTGTTCACTCTTCAAGTTTCTGAACTGAGAGAAGATGGAAGGTTAGCATGCTTTACAATGCCATATAACATCTCTAGCCTTGCAAATCTCAGACTCTAGGAATTATATTTGGTAATTTCTGCATATATCTACTTTCACTTTTGTCAGCTTTTGCTTTCCCAATTCCTATGTAATGGACCAGAAAATTTGTTGCTTTTTTCTCTTTTACTTTTTACATATATTGTATTATATATAATCTACCATTGTCAACTACTTAGTAAATCCACAGAGAAGGCTTCTCTGTGGTAAATAGGATGCCATGGAACAAAATGTCAGGGACACCACAGTAACCCAGCCCATCCTAAAACCCACCTGGATACAGTGACCAAATTGTTTGGGTCAAGATTAAGTATGACAATTATTATACTTTATGACTGTATTATTCTCTTACATTATTTAATGGGCTTACTGCAACATAATAATAAATCATAGGCACAAAAATAGGTATTATTCCTTACCAGTATTCAACTTTCAATGTATTGCAACAAAATGCGAAATTGAGCAATTTTACCTGTATGATCATATTAATGTAACCCTTCAACTATTGAAATGGAAGACATTAGTCGGAGGAATACAAGTCGTTATGTATTTTTTAAATTTGATAGTTATAGATAGCCAGTTTGTTAGGCAATCAGTTTGTAACAAGGGGTGGGGCTTGATGGTTAAGTACTCATCCTGTTAAAAATTAAGCTTTGAAACACCTAATGGTCACTTCAAACAACAGCAACGAGTTATTTCATATAACAATAACTTACCAATTTCTTTCGGCTACATAAGCAAGACATTTATGGCACACATTCGTCTAAATTTCAGCAGGTTCCTCCTACATCACAACTGTCAAACTGTAGTCTTACTCAGTTTCTTCTAGAACTGGAATGAATAAAGGAAAGTAGAGGATTAAGACTGCTTAGGAGTAAATCCATTTAACAAGAAAGCTTTCCATTTTAGCTTATTTAAAGCCACAAACTATGAATATGTTTCACCCATCTAGGCCTGTCATATCCCCTATCTAGACCTATGTTAGCAGGAGTGATATACTAGGAGCATCTACCAGCCATCCATCGCCCTAGTGTCACCTATCTGGGCCTATATATCAAGTATGAAGTCTTATTAAGATCTATCACCCATCTAGGCCTGTCCTATCACCTATCTGGACCTATGTTAGCAGGAGTGATATACTAGGAGTATCTACCAGCCATCCATCACCCTAGTGTCATCTATCTGGGCCTATATATCAAGTATGAAGTCTTATTAAGATCTATCACCCATCTAGGCCTGTCCTATCCCCTATCTGGACCTATGTTAGCAGGAGAGATATACTAGGAGCATCTACCAGCCATCCATCGCCCTAGTGTCACCTATCTGGGCCTAAATATCAAGTATGAAGTCTTATTAAGATCTATCACCCATCTAACCCTGTCCTATCACCTATCTGGACCTATGTTAGCAGCAGTGATATACTAGGAGTATGTACCAGACATCCATCGGCCTAGTGTCACCTATCTGGGCCTATATATCAAGTATGAAGTCTGATTAAGATCTATCACCCATCTAACCCTGTCCTATCACCTATCTGGACCTATGTTAGCAGCAGTGATATACTAGGAGTATGTACCAGACATCCATCGGCCTAGTGTCACCTATCTGGGCCTATATATCAAGTATGAAGTCTTATTAAGATCTATCACCCATCTAGGCCTGTCATATCCCCTATCTGGACCTATGTTAGCAGGAGTGATATACTAGGAGTATGTACCAGACATCCATCGGCCTAGTGTCACCTATCTGGGCCTATATATCAAGTATGAAGTCTGATTAAGATCTATCACCCATCTAACCCTGTCCTATCACCTATCTGGACCTATGTTAGCAGGAGTGATATACTAGGAGTATGTACCAGACATCCATCGGCCTAGTGTCACCTATCTGGGCCTATATATCAAGTATGAAGTCTGATTAAGATCTATCACCCATCTAGGCCTGTCCTATCACCTATCTGGACCTATGTGAGCAGGAGTGATATACTAGGAGTATGTACCAGACATCCATCGGCCTAGTGTCACCTATCTGGGCCTATATATCAAGTATGAAGTCCGCGTAAGATCTATCACCCATCTAGGCCTGTCCTATCACCTATCTGGACCTATGTTAGCAGGAGTGATATACCAGGAGCATCTACCAGCCATCCATCGCCCTAGTGTCACCTATCTGGGCCTATTTATCAAGTATGAAGTCTGATTAAGATCTATCACCCATCTAGGCCTGTCCTATCCCCTATCTGGACCCAATATTAGCAGGAGTGATATACTAGGAGCATCTACCAGCCATCCATCGCCCTAGTGTCACCTATCTGGGCCTCTATATCAAGTATGAAGTCTGATTAAGATCTATCATCACTCTAGGCCTGTCCTATCACCTATCTGGACCTATGTTAGCAGGAGGCGATACATCCTGGGAGTATCTACCACCCATCCATACCCCTAGTGTCACCCATCTGGGCCTATTTGTTAAGCATGATGTCCGAGACAGATCTATCACCTATCTACACCTGTCCCATCCCCTATCTGGACCTATGTTAGCAGGAGGTGATGTCCGACATCGATCTATCACTTATCTAGGCCTATATAGCCTATCTGGACCTATGTTGGCAGGAGTGATATACTAGGGGTATCTACCACCCATCCATACTGCTTGTGTCACCCATCTGGGCCTATATATTAAGTATGATCTCTGATTAAGATCTATCACCTATCTAGGCCTATAACATCCCCTATCTGGACCTATGTTAGCAGGAGTTATATACTGCAAGTGTCTACCACATATCCATACCCCTTGTGTCACCCATCTGGACCTATATATCAATTATGAAGCCTGATTAAGATCTATCACCTATCTAGGCCTATAACATCCCCTATCTGGAACTATGTTAGCAGGAGTGATATACTATGAGTACCTATCACACATCCATACCCCTTGTTTCACCCATCTAGGCCTATATAATAAATATGATGTCCGAGACAGATCTATCACTTATCTACACCTGTCCCATCCCCTATCTGGACCTATGTTGGTAGGAGGTGATATAAACTACAAGTATCTACCACCATTGATAACCCTAGTGTCACCCATCTGGGCCTATATGTTAAGATTCAGGTCTGAGCAGTGTTGGGGGTTTTTTTTTTATAAATGAAATAAATCGGATTTATTTCATTTATTTGATTTTAATCAGATTTTTAAAATTTAAATCAAATTTCTTTTTTTAACAACAAAGGAATAATATTCTCAAATGTTATACTACCATTTGCCTACACAACAAGCTGAATATGGTAAAGGCTGACAGCAATTTATTATCTGCTTCACACATCTGTAAGTAGCTCAAAAAGGAATAGGGACCTACGAATTGAAAAAACGAATACTAAATTGTACAAACAATGTAATAATTGCAGAAACAAACAACACACTAATCTGTATATAGTGAATTGTGCAAACAATTTAATAATTTTTTTTCAACAATATGCATATGATAAATTTTTAAACAAATATAATACATTGTTTAAACAATGTAATAAATTGTACAAACGATATAGCAATTGTACAAACAGTATGATACATTTTTAAACAATTTAATATATTGTACAAACAATTTAGTGAATCATATGCAGTTAATTTGAACCTGTGTTAGTTAAGCCTGCAATTTTAGGCCAAACATGGATGATATATTTCCCTTTAATTCAGGGAGGACCCGATATACTCACAATATACTAATATTGACTGGTTATCAGGGCAAAAATATATTCCAATAAGGCCCAAATAAATCCAGTCAATACTTATTTTATTATACCTTCCATGTTCATTCACAAACATCCATGTAGTTCATGTATGAAAAACTTTTGACGGCAAAATAAACTTAGATCTCTCAATCAGCCAATTAATTCATTGGTATTCAGGGTTTGTTAAGGCCTGTATTGGGTAAAATTATATATTAGTGCCTGGAGGTTTATCACATGACCAGATACGAAAAGGATTATTAGCAATTGATATGTAGCATCTATATTTATATAATATCTTTATTCACAGCATGAAACTGAATAATATTAAAACCAATAAAAACAAAAAACAAAAATTACTCATTATAAGTGCCTCCTGTGTGTCACAAACAAAAAAACAACATTGCATAAATCCATCTTTAGCACCAATGAATTCTTTAATTGTGCCAACCATTTACAATTAGCTATTAGCACGGATCAAAATATGAAAATGGCGCAATTAAAGTATGCAGCACATAATAAACACAACTGCAAGAATTAAAGAAGGGAAGGCAAGACAAGGCTAGGCAAGGCAAGGCAAGGGAAGACTTTGGCCTGCCAGAAAGAGCCGATTATACAGACAAGGGTAATTAGGATATGCTATACTGTTCCTAGAATTTTCTACTTAGATTGTTGGATAGCTCTGGCCAAGGCAAGTCTTTAGGTCGCCGGTTTAGTGATGGACTGAATAAGTTATGATAAATCCAATGTGTTTTTTGTCGTAGAAGCACTCAGTAACTCCAATTTTGTGCTTTTTATGTGCGAGACTGTCAGACCAGCAAGTGTTTTGCAAAAAAATAAAAAAATAAATATGTGACTGCCTGTTATGTGTAAAGATTTGCACCACGCAATGCATGAATACTGTCCGAGTGTTTTATATTACCTGTCTGAAAATAAACTATACTAATACTATTACTACTACTACTACTAGAAAATTCAGTTTTAAGAACCAATTTCGACTGTACCAACAGAAATGGAGATGTTTAATAGTTGGTTCAAATGAAATGACCTGTAGCATGGAAACTTATAACTAACGAATGTGATTTTTATAATAACTTACATTTATGTTATGCATATTAATGTGATCATGATGACTGGATATGTTATTGACAAGATTTGTATTTGGGTTCTGAGGCCATCAGTCATCATCATCATGATTATTGTCTAACAACGTTCAGTTTATTATTCTCTGTAAATACAGTGAGTTGCAGTACATGCCACGTGGGTGGGTGGATTAGGGCTTTACGTCCTGTATTTCTGCACCTGATGGGCTAATTAGGGCAGGCAGGGACCACCAAGATAGCATTCCAAATTGAACCAGCGTCGTTTCTATATTGGCCGCAGATGGAACAACATTGTTTTGACATGGCCGACATTGCACCAGCGTCGATACGATTTGGAATGCTATCTGGGCATGGCAATGAGATGAAGGATGAAACAGCCATCCAACTTAGGCTCGACTGGGAATCTAAGACCGGATCTTAATCAATTATATTAAGTGGGTTCCACCACATGTGTCAGATTCCCACTTTCAGCTTGCATCATGTTTAGCCTTTTTGGGCCATAGCCGCATCAGTGCGTTAAGGCTGATGCTCCTCCCACCTCCAACATCTCTTGATACAGATGCTACCAGCATCAGAAGCCATTCAGCACTTCACAGCAGACAGAAGATCTTACCACCAAAAACGTGAGTAATTTACCTATTATTTTCCACCAATTTATCTGTCTAATTGTAGCATTAACACTATTGCATGGACAACAGCCATTGGTAGACGTAATGATGAGATGATAAACTTTGCAGATTTCACTATCCTAAACATTTTTTGGGGGTATTGCCTCTGCATAGACACTGAATAGGGTTAAAGTGGTCAAAGTGCCAATTAGTTGGCGTCCAATTAATATTTAAAACATATGTAAGGTTTCAGTTGATCATTTAGTGTGGACAACCATTTATAATCTAAAATTCTTTCTACCTTTAACCAGCATATTTATATTTCTTTATCTATCATCATCCAAAGCATAAATATCTTTATCATCATATGCCTTAAAATTTCGAAGTCAAACAATCAAATTGTTGGGCCATTCGTTTTATATGTCTATCATATCCCTCGTTGGAGTTTCCTAATATGAGGCCTAACTTTATCTTGCCACATATTCTCGTGACTCCCATAATTAATTATTAATGAAATGTGGTAATTTGGTGAAATAATGAAAGTCTTCTGCGACATTATTGGTGTTTACCTCTGTGTGATATGTTGCCAGCACTAGGCCTACTGTATCATCATTCTGTAGAATAAGTAAATCATTTCAGTAAATAAAAATTTCACAATTAAGACCCTCCAAACATTGAAAGACTCAATGCAATGACAAAAAATCCTATTTTAAAGACACCTACCCTTGTTGTGAGATACTATTTGAAAAAATGAGATCAGGTGGCATGTAGAAAATCCCTTGGGGGGGGGGGGGGACAAAAAAGAAACACATCTATTGTTGAATTTCAATTGAACATTGAAAGTAAAGGCCTACGCCAGCTGAGCATATTTTCCCGTTTCTTTCAGTTAACGTTTGCAATACAATTTCTTTTCTTTTACCAATCCTTCCTTTTTCGTCTTTCCTTACCATTTTTCTTTTTATTCTTCTTGTCTGTCTATAATTCTTGTTCGCCAGTTCTTGACTTTTCTTATTTAGGCCTATACACTTGTTGAAACTTCTTTTCTATTATTATTCTGATTATCTCAATTAATTTTCTCATGTTGTTTTCCTTCAACTTCTCTTCTTCTTCTTATACCAACTTCTACTTCTTCTTCATCTTCATCTTCTTCATCATCTCTTTCTTCTTCATTTTCTTCATCTTCTCTTTCTGCTTCATCTTCTCCCTCTTCTTCATCATCTTCTTCTTCATATTCTTCTTCATCTGCATCACGTCCTTCTTCATCTTTTCTCCTTTTTCTTCATTGTTTTCTTTGGCTGCATCATCTATTTCTTTGTCTTCTAAATTTGTTTTCTTCATCATATCCTTCTTCTTCCTCATCATCTCCTTCTTCATCTTATTCTTATTCTTCATCTGCATCATCTCCTTCCTATATATCAAATATTTATAAAATAGTTACCATAACAACAGCAAATTGAAAACAACAAAAAACAGATTTTACTGCAAAATTATGATGAGGTAAGCCGTGCAGATTAATCATGATATCAACAAATTCCAAGCATTATAATTAACATAATACCACCAAAATTGTTTTTGTTAATTTTTCCAATACAAAAACGTACTGGTTGCCATGGATACCCGAAAAAAACATCTTCGGTCCAAGAAACTGACAAAACAAGTACCAGTTTAAAAAAAATCAGAAAATTTCAGATACGATGATACCAAATTTGAAGTGAGGATCGGTGCAAACAAAGTGCCCTTGTTATGAACTTTTTCTGGCCTAGGCTCCCTGACTATTGTTTTCTTCTTCATCATCCGCATCACCTCCTTTATCTTCTTATTTTCTTCTTTTTAATCTTCTCCTTCTTCTCTTTCTTCTGATTCTCTTGCCTTGTCGCTCAAAAGTCGCCTTTATAAAACCTCTACTTGAAATCTTTCAAACAGAATCTTGGGAAATAATTATTTGTTAAATTGTTGAAGCGAATAAGTTCCTAGTGTAATACAATTGATCTTTCTCACTTTTTGGCATTGCTCCATAACCAGTTACAAAACTTACTCATGTATCTGTTATTTGAAATTTTCCATTAGTTTTTTTTTAGTGGAGACCCTAAAATATCACCATTATTTCTCTTTCAGTGAATTCAGCGCACAGATCTTAAACTTCCTCATTCCATTCAAATTATCTTATCGCTATTCTTTGTTTTGCACCCTTATTATATATTTTAATTTTTTTGCTTCATCAAACCACCGCTTTCATAATGTTTTCTTGTCTTTCTTTCAATTTAATGAGATAAAATCCCATTTTCCAAAAGAAGCTTTGCACTTCCTGTCTGAAAAAGAGCATCATGGATAATCTAGCCCAATTAGTTCTTTATAAGTCCATATAAGATATTATTAAATGATCTCAAAGAGCTATTGATCGACTATATCTGTGCACAAATAAAAAATGCAGATAAAACAATAACAATTAAAACTAATTAAAAAATTATAAAACAACCATGATAGATAGTTTTCGTTCATTGTTACGTACACAAATTTCAATCTACAAGGGCAAATAGAACGAGTCTCATTAAAAAGAGACCACAGTAAATCGCCAACCTACATCTAATGAAATAGAAAATAATGCCAAAGGCACATTTATGACCTTTTTTATCCACATGGGAGACAAAACATGCAGCACGGTATCTAGAATCACTTATTCTCAACACCGCAGCTTACAAGTATTCACTTTAGTAAACGAGAGTCGATGGCCACACAGATGGCACTTGCAAAGGAACCATCACTTACACACATGGCAAGTATCTATTGCAAAAGTTAAACACACAATAAATGTGAAAGCTTGTACAAAGGTGCAGCAGTGGATGAGTTCTGCTGTCAATGGATACTGTACAAATTCATGCCTGGCGTCTCTCAGGTGCTTAATGCGTTCAGCTTTCACAGAATGAGATACTCACATATATATAAATATTATGATACATTGGCACACAAGAAAATCCTGGTTAGCCTAGATTCTCCACTAAACTACTGTTAGCCAATCAGAATGCCCCATTGTCATCCAGCATGGGTGTGTGTTGGATGACTGGGGGGTATATTATGTATTCCATTTTTCACCACCTCATGCAGTTGCTTTGTGATTTGAGTCAATAATAGACAGTGAGCACAGTGGTTGGATTGAAAAACTAGAATTCACCAGTCACACAAGTCAACAACGTGGGCAGTAAATAATTTGCATGATAACGAAGCGGCGAAACAAGGCTTAAAGCAATAAGAGGCTGTATTGGTTTAATATCTAAGTACATAGTCATCCAGAAAGTAATACGTGGCTGCTAACCTCCGTTTTCATCTAAAAAACAATCACGGAATTTGGCAGGAAAGGCGACATCACTCATGAGGCGACATCACGCGAAGTGAGAACAAAACCTCTGCCCCCTCATCCATCTAATGAGCCAGTTAGATAGATGAGTGATCAGTGGTTGATATCAAATTATACACCAAGTATACATTCAGATTCTAGTAATTATATTAGGCTGCCTGTATCTACATTCACTTGTTTTTTTTTTACACCATTTGCCTTCCCAATAGTGGATTTTCACGGAAGTTTCTTGATATTTCCACCAGGTGGCTGCAACAGAATACTGCAATTCTATTGGCTGGGAAAGTTCCCGTCCTTTACTGTGATTGGATAAGGCAAAGTGCATCCAAGCAGCAGTATTTTTAGTGCATTTTAATATATATTTAACATCTTATCATTCAGTTGGTATCTGTTATTTCCCTGAGTAAGTTGTATTTATTCAATAGGTTAGTTATGATCTTCCATGTCTGAAAAGAGTTATAAGAAGAGAAGAAAGACTTACGTCTTGTCGAATTCAGGACTGCTCAGTGAAAAGACTCTATACTGTGTAACACACCAGCCACCTTGTTACTGTTTACTGTTTCCTATTCTTCATGTATGATACAATATATCTATGAAGTCTAAAGGATGTCCTCACTAAAGTTAGAAAACTGCTCACTAAAAGTAAAGACACTGGCAATAGCCTAACGGCAAGGAGTCTGATAAACAACATAAAAGCACCAAAGCAAAGACCCAGTGTCTCATGATACTCATCAAGAGACTATAAAGCTTGTTACATCTCATATACAGTGTGGTACATCAGTAAGTGAACCCCTCTGAAAAAATGGAACTGTCTTTAGTTGAATCAAGCTTGGATGAACCAGAGAAGGATTATTCGACACTTCCATACTTCAAAGGTTCAGCCTGCGTTTTGCGACCATCCAGACAAATGTTACAACTCCCCCTCACTGATTCCACGGGGAAACAATAGAAAGGGGTGTTAAATATGTATTCATATATAGGACTTCAATATCTCTATAACTATATATATATATAAAGTTGAAATTTTTCCTTCAGTGTGTTTTAGACTTTGAAAAATGTATATAAAACAAACTACATCATTTGATAGAAAGTTAGAGAGCTGCCAATTGTATGTAGCAGTATTCACATCTATATATTATACAATTGTTGCACACAGTGGCGAGTGCAATATGTGTTTAATATTGCAAGAGACACTGTGCAGTAATTGTTATTAAAAGAGGGCTGGTTTTGTACAATACACTGAGTAGGTCTTTGCAACCTTGATCTAGTGTGAACCTAAATCAGTAATATTTTCTTTTCGTTCTTTTTTCATGACTTTACAAAATACATGTTTTTTTTTTACAAACAAATTTCTTCTTCTCTTTTTATTTTATTTGAAGAGTTATTGAAAAAATGACAACTGTGACATAAAGTATACACAGCAACCGCAATAACCAATGATATTAACTTGGCAGAAAGAGCCTATTTTATTTAATGATATTATCCACACATTATTATTTTAATATTTTAATCATTACTTTTACACTTACATAGTTATAATAGCAACCCACAACCAAATTATATTTAACTTAATTTACAACAAAACGTGAATTGTTTTAATGAAAGACGTTGTTTACCTATTAGACACGCAATCCCAATTGCCTGTTACGCAAAATGTTGACAACCAAGATGGCACCATGAGAAGCTGTCTGACTATTCACTGTAAAGAATTTCCTGTAGTTTTTAAGACATCTTGCTGACGAGTTTTTGCTCAGCAGATAGATAAATTTTATTGACACTTTTTTAGGTCAAATTTAACCTATTTGTCGTACAACAGTAAAAAAAATCAAATCTCAAAATACATGATACATATCAATAAAAACACACATTGAATTAGACTGTAGTGCCAATGTAGTGCATCTTACCATGAAATGGTGTAGAGTTGTTTTACACTATCTTTCCATAGAATATGCGGCGATTTTGGTCTGTTTTACGGCAATTTACTAAATTAATTTACGGTAGTCTGCCACTTTCTTTACCTCAGCTGTAAATTGAATAGTATTATGCCGTAAGATAGATTTATGGTAGCTCGCCTTAAAGATTTTATGGTAGTGTGCTGTGCATGCCAAATTTACAGTATTTTGCTGTAAAAACTACGGCAAAATTGTAAGAAAACTATCTTGATCTAGACTAATTCAGAATTTAGAATTCCTGAACAATACCAATAGAGACTCTCTCTACTGGTATTAAAGAGGTTGATCTAAGCATGTTCATTTTGGATCACTCCTCCAAAATGTTCTCTGCATCTGGAAAAATGGTTAATTATGTACTTTTATGCAGATGAGGAAAAAATTATTGTCATGTGACTTGTTATATATGCAATTAATATGCATTAACTAATATTTGCATAAATGCATATTTATAAGTAGGCATAGTGCACCTAAGTATCCTATAGAGAGAATAGGCCACAATTTAAATCAAGGGTGTACATTTGCCCTATTGCCATTGTTTCATATACGTTGCTTACGTTAGTGTGTAGCAATTTTTCTGTATGTAATGAATTCACACTCCTGACCTGTACAAAAAGCTTGTCAAACACACAACACAGGGCCGCCTAGACGCAAGGTTTGATCTCTAAACTTCATGTTCTAAAAAACTTGCATAAGTATGATAAGCTGTTGGGTGGCTTAGTGGCGAAGATGCTTGTTTACATGTGGTACTCTTGGGTTTTGCTCGTCTGAAAGCTAGCTATGTAAGAATCAAGAAACCGCATGTGACCTAGCGATATGTTACATTGGCAGTGTCCTAGAATACCCCATGTTTAATTTGGGAATATACTTTATTTTGACTCATTCATCCTTCATTTATCTGTCATATATACCATTCGTGCCTTTGCTGGGGGTAGTAAAAGGTAGCTTGGCGTGGGTTCCAAGACTTTCATCTTATCTTTACGTCTGCCTCAGGCAGCTGGTTATATAATCTAACAAAAATTCAGACATGTCACATTGCAACAACAATAAAACACATATACCTGTATGATGTATATTCAAATATTGTTAGTGATCAAGTCACGGTAAATACTATTCTTTGATCTTTGTATTTTTAGTGTGAAGCAAATTATAGGAACAGTCGCTATGTCATCATCAATCCAAGATGAGTCTGTGTACTCGGAGACCAACACTGGTTTGAGTTCCGAAACACCGGTGACCGAGCAAGCTACTACAGCGCAGGTTGAGGTGGATGACTATGAATTTACAGCTGAAGAAGAAACAGTTCGGAACATCTACCTAATCGGGCTGCCAATTATTCTCAGCCTTGGTAGCTTAGGAAATGCCCTCAGCTTTATAATAATGCTACGAAAGAAGATGAGATCAAGTTCAACTAGTTTCTACTTTGCCATTCTCGCCGCTTCTGACACACTCTACCTCTTCAGCTACATCCCAACTGAAATCGCATACAGTTATAGTCGATACCAAGTGGACATTAGTGTCTATGTGAGGTCTGTCTATTTTACTTGAAAATTTCTCACTGATGCATCCCACATTATCTGCCAAAAATTTGGTACCACCCCAAGAACTTGCTGCCAATTTAAACATCTGAAAGTCGAAGTCTATTGCACGAGGGTGCCAAATAGTGTTTCATAACTGTGTTTGCAATACACCTTACATGTTGAATTCACATAATTTTAGCTGAAGTTAAGTTTCTTCATTATATGTGTTATATGTATTGCTTGAACAAATGAGGTTGGTACCAATATTTTTGGTAATAGTGATGGATCAGTTCTCACCACATCCGATGGAGGGGACTGGTTAATAAGTTTTAAGTTCTCACTAACTGCATCAACAGTTTGCCTGTGTTATCAACTACAACTTACAGCAAATCCACTCGCACTGTTCTATAAACTCCATTCAATGCAGGCACTAATGGCGTTCTGTCCTGTCGAGAGATGGAGCTACGACCACACCGGTCTTGCTATTGTTTAATGACGTCATCAACAAAAGGTCAATCAGTGCATTTGATGACGTTACAATTGGATGACGTCATTAAACAATAGCAAGACCGGTGTGGTCGTAGCTCCATCTCTCGACAGGACAGAACGCCATTATCAGCTTACTTTCATTTGCTTGCACTTTCAGGTGTTTCAACTTCTACACTCTTTACGTCTTTTCTGAAATCAGTGCCTGGATTTTGGTTGCGGTGTCCTGTGAGCGCCTGATTGCGGTATTCCTTCCTCTGAGAGCCAAAACTCTTTGCACCTTAAAGAGGGCAAGACTGACCTGTCTAACAGTTGCAATCTGCATTGTCTTGATCAACATTCCCCATCTGAGAGCTTGGGTTCCGATCCACACCCCGGGATATCCATCATATTGCTGGGCGGGCGACGCCATGCCTCACTACGCTCTGGTCGTGTGGCCGTTTCTTGCTGCTTTCATCTACTCCTTCATCCCCTCTACCTCCATGACGATCATGAACATCCTCATCATCTGGAAGCTGTATAAATCTCGAAGAGAAGCCGCTGATTCCGCCCAAGCCATCTCGAAAAATGCTCGCAAGATGACCATCACGTTACTCACCGTTTCATGCACCTTTATCGTCCTCACAGTCCCAATTACGTAAGTAATTAGCGGAAATCTTTTAATTCATACAGTGCATGCCAAATAATAATACACATTGCCAGATTTTGCAGATTACATGGCAAAAAAGAAAACATTCGATTCAGATCCTCGAAAACATCAGCCTGCTAGTTAACTTATTTGACATAATATTTATAATAATATGTTTATTTGTATTCCATTTTCTCCCAACATCAAGCGAAATGTTAAATGCTTCACTGCACTGTTTTAACGCTATCGGTCTGAAGATGTGTCAGCCTATCTGTTAGGTTGTGTGAAAATGAGACATACAAAAGTAGACCATGTGCATATTAACGGTTAAAACAATACCCTATACAATATTAGAGTGTATTTTCCCTCATTACATCTGCTAATCTACAAAAAAACTGAAGAAGAAGACTGTAATAGTCTGAAGTGGCCAAGCGGCCATTCTGATGACGAACTAAGACAAAAAAAATAATTTGTAATAATATACATTTGCATGGTGTGGAACTGTTGTCATTAGTTGCTTATGACATCTGCTTTTTTCTGGCTTCTCGTGCCAGTGACATCTCAGTGTGCATGTCTACAGCAAAACCAATTAGGGCACAAAGCAGGACACCACACCAACAAAAGGCCTATCTCATTGCACAGACAATTGGCAGGAGCAGTACCTTTTTAAAGCTTACTTTGTTACCAACATATTGATAGTCTTTTTGTATCATATGTAGGCCTATTCATTGCAATATGTGACACCTATACTCATGCTCTTAAGCGCACCTGCACACGCATGGTAGACGGTGTATTCACGCACATCTCCAAGCATTGACATGTCATTTGTCGCACATCCTACACGGCCAAATGTGCCACGTGCGTTTTCCATGAGTTTGGATAAATGCATGGAATACGCATGGTTTTTGCCTCATTATAATTAGCTAAATACCATGCATTTTCCATGCATTTATCCTTCTCATGGAAAACACACTTGGCACATTTGGCCATGTAGATATGTTAAAGTTGCACTGTCTGTCAAATTTGCAATTTTCTAAGATGTTCTCAAACAGTTGAAAGTTACCTTTATTAATCAAGGCACACTAAATTTGTGTGAATTAATGATGTTATAAGACATGAATTACTTAAAAATAAATTATACATTGAGAGAAAATCCAGACCAAAACATTGGAAACACAATGGAAATGACGTCATCACCATTGTTCCGTATTGTGACATCATCACTAGGTTTGTTTACATATTGAGTTTTTGATGGCATGAAAAACTAACATTTATATTATTTATTGTAAATTAAAACTAAATTGTTGTGCAAAAGTGGGTATGTAATGGTGAAAAATATCATGAAACAAGAAGGCAGTATTGATTTATATTATTATTTTAATGTGCAAATTTGACAGACAGTGCACCTTTACACATGTAATCTAGCGCACCTGTGGATGTGTATAATGTAGACATATATATAGTTTTATTGAAAAACTTGGTATGAGGAATTGATACGTGTCATATAATAAAACAAAATTAATGATAGCTTCTCGTGGATGTGCATAATATGAAATGCGTGGACATGCTATAAGTGGATGTGACAAACAGCACATGTATTATCTTTTGTGGTGGCAGCGGGCATTGTACAACAATTCATTCAAATTGCTGACAAGCAACATTGAAGCAGATATTAAATAAACATCATCTCCACAGCTGTTATATGTACTACATTAGACAGTCACACTTCGCCATTGTATTGTATAACATTGTATAACATTGTATAACATTGTATTACATTGTATTGTATTTTATTGTATTTTATTGTATTTTATTGTGTTGTATTGTGTTGAATCTTGGTTAGGTCATCCTGTTTATAGCATGCATGAATAAAGAACCTTATTGGTGTAAGTTTTATGAAACGAAAGTCCTCGATTCAAGTTTAGAGTGGCTTTATGCTGGTGAGTTACACATTATTTTCACAAACGAGCTTGCTTAGGGATAAAGCTAGACCGGCTGAATAGGATCTGCATTACACAGAGCCCATTGTTAGCCACTAGGGATTGATGTCTTCACCTGAAGTGTTTACACCTTTACCACACAGGAAGCCCAGAACTCTAATTTGAAAGGCTGGCTGAACCCTGGCTAATGCCTTATTAAATAAGCCTCGAGATTTTCATGCTGGTTTACAACAACTTCAGTGGTGTTTGTGGTGTCTAATACGGTCTATACTGAGAAATGTAGAAAACCCATCCATGGGTGATAGGCTGTGGCTCCAAACCTTTGCAGCATCAGTCATCAGATAAGCTAATTTCCAAACAATTATAACCATTAAAATCAAAAGGCTCACACTGTCATATAATGTCTATAATCAGTTTCTCATAAATTGAATTTCTCAATCATTCTGTTCCAGAATTGCCATGGTCTACATTGGAGTGAATAACCTTCCAATTAGAACCATCTACTACGCCAGCTCAGACCTTCTCGTTTATTTGAATCATTCCATCAACTTCCTCCTCTACACCGTGACCGCTGAGAAGTTCCGAATTGAATTGCGCCATCTTTTTAGATGTGGACGGAATATTGTTCACCCTAGTGGGGGATTATCAACACAAACAGACAATACTGCACCAGTAAATGCCAATGAATAAATTCAGAAGACAGAAATCAGGCAAAGCCCATTCACCTTAATGTCAAAAAAGTTCTGGTCAATACAGTATTACTGGAATTTGATGCAAAACGCAGGACTCAAATATCTGGACGCACTTTAAAAAATTGGACATCGTGTATATATATATAACAGTTATAGCCTATTAGCTAAATACAGTACACAATGTAGTGTATCGTCTCACAAAAAGACAGGCAAGAATCTGCAAGATTATCCCTAATATAACTTATAATCCACTTAAGAAAGTTTTCCTATTGTTCTGAGAGGGCTATAGCCAACGGAAATGTTAGTTAACTCCCTACTGAGTGCAAACTGAACTTATCTTGTCTCATAAAGGCAGTAAGGCAAAACAAACAATTGAACAAATTAGTAAATATGCCTAATGGAGTATAAGTTATATCCCTCACAGTCGGGAGTTAATTAACGTTTTTGTTGCTTATATCCCTCCGCCTTGGGCATCAAGATATTTATAATCAACAAAAATGTTAGTTAACTCCCGACAATGAGGCATGTCATAGAAGTTGATGCTGCATAGAGAGAGATGTGAATAACTTTGCCATACCTTGTCTGCAAACGTCTGTATTGTTAGGATTCGAGTGAATATGATTATGAAAGGTACTTTCAAGATGTTATTGCAAGAGGTCTTATTATCAATCTTATAATACAGTCACTGCCAAAGCCGTTATAACAAGCATGCATATGTACTTATACCTCATTACTATATTGTGACATCACTTATTATTGTGAAAGTTGAGGAGAAAAAGTAACAGATGGGGCACTACAATCGCAACATATGAACAAAGAAGATTACCAAGAAGTGCCACCCCTTATACTTCTCATTGTAAACACTGCGCCTACTACCCCCCCCCCCCCCCCCCAGAATTCCCAGCAGGCCAGGAACTCTGGGAGTTGTAGGTAAATACTTCAATTCCCCTAGTGGATAATAAAATTAATTTTGAAATAGCTCTGTCCTGTCCGTAGTTTCATCAATTTGACAGTTGAAAGTGTTAAAATATCATTTCCACGTGATTTCTGTTTCCAAATGTGCGACTAGAGCAAATTATTACCAATTTACAACATCTACAAAAGCTGATCAATCTGAACATATGATCAATGTCCAATGACGTCAGTGTGATGTCACTCAATAGTAGCCAATTGTTCTCTGTTCATTCAGACCTTAAACAATCCGCCTATACTCACCTCAGCATGCCTAGCGTGTCCTAAATACGAGAGTGCGGGGTCTGTTTTATGTGTGATTTGAAAAGACAAAAAATGACCCCACTAAATACTGTTACATGCATGACGTCACAGAATAGATGACGTCATCAAACAATACTTATCTGCTACGGTGTCAGTGACCTCTCGTGGTACTTTTTCTCGCCTTCATTCTGCAAATGTCAGAACTGCTTAAGACAAACTATATAGTATATATATATATATATATATAGATGTGAAACTGTCAAGAAGAACAAGTTTGGTATTATTGGGTTTTGTCTTATATATATGGTCTGGTGTGAAAACTTTTTTACTAAAATGTAGACAAAAATATGGCTCTTGACAAGGATCTTGTAACAACTGGATTTTCGTTACAAATGGGTTCCCCTGTATTGCATATTCTGTCCATATTTGTACATATTGTGAGGGTATCAGTGATATTAAGTATTGTATTATGACATGCATTAAAGTTGCAATAGCATAAATAATATGACGTGGCGCAGCGTTATTTATTAGGGAGGTATGACTTTTAATATCATCTCCTCAATGGCAGGGTGGGGGCCTAGCTCAGAGGTAGCACTTCAAAACAAACAAAAAACGGGTTATTGTAACCAGATTTGGTGGCGCAGTCAACTTGAAGAAGCACGTGTTACCAACACGGCTGATGTTACAGCATCCAACGAATATGTATTAATTGTTAACACATTCAGGAAAGATAGTAATTCCAAGCATATATATACACACACAGTTAGTTTCATTAAAAAACGGTCCATCAAATTGAACCTAGACAAAGCTAGACAACTTCTGCTATAAGATGCTGCCTGCCACTAAAGTCCCAGTCACACTAGCCCTTACAACAACTTAAGACAAGAAAAGACAATCTACGACTGAAAATCATCACCTGTCTTTTAGAAGTCTTGCAAAAAAAGTCATTCATAATCTCAGATGATCTTAGGTAATCTTTTATGGTTTTGGAACTGGTTGCAGGATTTTTAACATGTTCAAAACCTGGCAATCCCTAAACTGGTCACCAACAATCTTAAGTTATCTCAAGTCGTCTTAAATTGATCATAAGTAGTTGAACAGTGGTTGTAAACCAGACTTTAATGATCTTGAATGAAATTGATCATTGATAGTCTTTGCTGATCTTTTAAGAGTGGTATGACTGGCATAAAACTAACTTTGACGAGCTCCACCACAACTGAAGATCGTATAAAAGATCATGTACAATCACCAACGACTACTGAAGATCAAAACACAATAACCTACGACCTGTTGCATGATTGTTGAAAGACTACTGGGGACTAGTTGAGATCATTGGCGACTGGTTGTAGGACATGTGACCATACAGTATTATAACTATAGAGTGTTTGAATCTTTGCGGATCAGTTGACCATCGATCATCTATTTCACAAGTTGGTTGTATGATGATCATACGATGGTCATATGATGGTCATACGATGGTCATATGATGGTCAAACATAACCGTTGGTGATCTTTATCAATCTTTGACGGTCTATTCTTATCTTAAGATGTTCTTACAATGGTTGTAGACATGTTGTAATGTAAGACTACAATAAAAATTTAGGGCTGAAATTGTGAAGGCTGTCAAAGATCAAAAGCAGGTCTCAGGCAGTCTTCAGGCTAGTTTGACTTAATCAAGGACGTGACAAGACGCTAGCACATAAGAGTCACGTTTGGGGCTAAGTGTGACTGGAGCTTAGAAACCTTATACCAAAATGCCACTGTACAACTATGTGATGTTATCTTAAATGATGAACACCATCCGCTACATGTAAAATACAGATTCTTGCCATCCGGGAGGCGTCTCAAATACATTAGGTGCAGGGACATCTCGCTAAGACTAAACCACCGCACTTTTTTCTGTGATGTCTGTGATTCTTTGCCTGATTATGCCTTTTCTGTCTGTGATATGTATGCTCATGTTTGTCTGTTATACATGCATGTACGTATGTCTGTATGAATGCGTGTCAGTGTGTATGATCTTTTTCTGTATTTGAAATGCACAGCAAATTCCAACATCTGGAAATAACGTATTATCTATCTTATCTCTCTTAAACGGAACTGTCTGGATGCTGATTAAAGAAGGGATGTAGCATCATCTGGTGCATAAGGTGAGTGTTACTCGACATTTGTCACTTTTTTGAAAAGATGTCTATTGCTCATACATTGGCTATATATGATATATATACATTTTTTATACCTGGGCCTAGGCCTTTATCAAGTATAGAACTATTATACTATGTTCTATGACAGACCAGGTATCTATAAGCGAACGAACTGTCTGAGTGGGAGGGGGATTTTGCCAGGCCTGAATTTGTACTATAATCAAAATTTTCTCAGCTTCTACTGGAAATTTGATTTTTAAGTTGCGCTTTTGTATCGCGGTTCTAATGGTGTGTCATTTATAGCTGTACTCCCAAAACTACGAAAGCGCAAGTTAAAAAAGTTTTGGCAGGATTTCCCTGTTCTACACACAACACCAGGTATCTATTCTCTTTTTTTTTAAGAATATTCTTGTTACATATACTAAGGTATATTTTGCCTATGGATGATAAATAACCACTCTGAAGTAAAATTGTTCAGGTGCATTGTGAAGTCAGTCTGCTGCTTGTACACATGTTGTTGATGGTGGTAGCTACTGGCAGGTGTAAGCTGACTATAAGTTAGGATTAGACAGAATTAGATGGCTACTGCTGTCTAGAGTCCACCGTATTTTATGAAACTAACTGTATATATATGTGATGGAAACTAAAACCTCATAGTATTTGAGATGTTGCTGAAGATATTATATATTGTGCAGTCCCTAAATAAAGTTATTTACGAACAATTAAATAACATTTAAGCTAAATTTTAAAGTTACTTGTTCAGGATTCCCTAAAATTTTTGTTAAAAAAATTAATATATATATATATTTATATAAGCACAGTAGAAACAAATATCTTTAATTTAAAACAGAGGTGTTTTAGACTCAACCATTGTAGGTCATAAAGAACAATGTGCCCTTTTTAGTTAAATCAACCAAAATCATTAAATGAAGTAGGAAGGCATATTAGTCATTGAAGTTTTCCAGAAGCAAAGTCTATAGACCAACCAATGATAACGCTTCACACAATTTCCCTAGAGAGGTTGGGAGGGGGGGGGGGGGGGGCACTCCATGATAAAAAATTTACATGATACATGTAGCTGCATGGTCTCTGACTTCTGGGCCTGGATTCATTTGGGGCAGCTGGTAGTTTGCCGAGCTACAGTTCGACTTAATCCTCCAAAAGAAATATATATAATTCACTGCAATATAAATCTGATTTAACATTGCTTTGATAGATATATAAAATATGTAAATGGTAAAAAATGTAGTTTCAACAGACTTTACAATTACACCCTTGGCATGCCAATCCAGTGTCTTTCTCAACTTCCCTTGAACACGGGATAACTACAAAGGCTTAAGAGCCATCACTGTGAGTGCCTAATGTCAAGTACCCATTGTACCTGGGTGGGGTGAGGCAGCGGTTGATGAAGATCTGCCCAACTCCTCGACATTGCGGATAGCAGGCAAGAAGAACACGAGGTTGCACCAACTCGTCACCATTTTCAGTCCCCTTGGCTAAGGAAATATAAACTCCCAGTATATACCAACCTAAACCTCTTTGGCTAAGGAACAGTTCCTTTGGCCCAACTGGGTGAGGAGTTGGTTAAATAAATAATATTAATAGCTGCAAAATAACACCCAACTCCAAATGTACAGAGCTCATCAGTGGACCCATTCAAAGGCAAGTCTTCTCAATTTCTTTAAGAGGAAACAGTCTGCTGCAGAATTTCGAGTAAGGAGCAATCTACAATCGTCATTGCTGTCCATGTCATTTACCAGGCAAGCACTTTGACATCAGACATAACCGCTGGGTCCCGGGTTCGATTCCCGGTCGAGCCTAAGTTGGATGGCTGTTTCCTCTTTGTCTCATTGCCATGGTCTCTGCCTGTCCTAATTAGCCCAAATGGTGCAGAAATACAAGACGTAAAACCCTATTCACACACACACACACACACACACACACACACACACACACACACACACACACACACACACACACACACACACACACACACACACACACACACACACACACACACTTGACATCAGACATGCCTTGATCCCAATGTTAGAGGTGTCATTTAAATGTTTCTTCACAGGTATTTAATCATTCAACTGAACGGACAGAAGACCAATGATAGCAGTTTTGAGCGCTCCACGAGACTGGGGAATGCTCGGCTGCCCAGAAACATGGCAGGGGTGTCTTATCTAACGTCCGCGCTGTCTCCTCTGAGGTCCGCGACCATCGTTTACCTATTAGAGGCTTTCTTTTGGCCGGTTGACACCTGTGGTCTCCATCCCAATCCCTCCAAATACTAAGGTAGCACCCCCGCCCCCCCCCCCCCCTTTCCAATATATTTTAGCATGTGCACGTTGTTTACGGCAATCAAGATACCAATGATAAAAGATAATAAACAATTCCTTTATCCGTTGATCTTCTATACACAATTCGTTTTATCTTTTGATCTTCTGAAGACAAGAGCTAATTGATCTTTTGATAAAAGTGAAAAAATTCCGTTGTGTAATATAAATGCTACTTTGCACAATTTACACTTTACATATGTGTGAAGTAGTGGAGGTGAAATTGACTATCAATAGTTCATGGAGTTACGTATCAATGTCAATAAAACACACCTGTTATACCATGGATAATGATGGGAAACAACATAGTTCAAATATATATTAAATTGAGTGTTACAAGACAACCCAGCATTTAGACAAGGCAGGAATGACACCAATTATGGACAAGGTATTTTAAAAAATACACCTACAACAAACACTTACCATACTAACTTTCAAAGGATTTACAGGGCAATAAAGAGACCAGTAAGAATTTACAACACCATTCAATATATAAGGTAGGATTTCGTTTTACAACCTGTAGCAGGGAACTAGATAACTTGTCATCAGAAATTCAGTGAACAAGCGAGTCACCCAGGATATGCAACATACCTAGCATCCTTGATTATTGGGGCATAACGGACACAAAAGGATTGCGCAAACATGACCTTTGAACTTTGACCTTCTAGGTCAATTAACACGTAAACAAGGTATGTTCTTACAATTTCATAATCTACCTACCATATTTGATTTAATAGCTACAAAAAAACAGTTCAGGTAAAGAGTTTTAATACAAAATTACACAACTTTTGACTTCTTTTTACTTTTTTCAAATAATTTTTTTTCATTTTCCTTTTCATTGTATATATAAATGAATTAGTAAAGTAAGCTAGGAGTAGACTACTCTTGTCTCCGTAATAAGCATAAATTAAAATGTAATTTTTAAGTAATTGGAGGCAATCAATTGTCAATACCTACCAATAAATTGAACTTAAATTGTATTTATCAAGTGTTGAATTAATATCAAAGTTAGTAATTCTAGTTATTTGTTAGGAAACCAATTCCAAGGGTACTTAGTCTTTACTAACTTAATTTTAATCATATATTACAGTTATATGAAAACGTAGGCATTAAAGATATCAGTATCTCTATGATCATGATATCAGGAATTATAATTTCACTGTTTCCTGACTTTTTTTTTCCAGAATTGACTTAAATCATTGAGAGTAGGAGGTACTTGCCGAATAACATGCATGAATGACCCCACTTCATGTAGGACACGGTCGACCGACCACATTGGACTTCCATTCAGCGAATGGTCATTCTCACCGAAAGTGTGTACGCATCTGCACTGAACACAACTTTGGATAGTAAACATGTTGTTCTTATAGACTACCTTCCTGAATACAGAGAACTAGGCAGCCCTTATTGCAGGACGGGATAATTCAACATGAATAACACAACAGACCTTCCCCCTGAATTGTAAGTATGCACCTGTATTAAAGTATACATATAAATTTACCTTATAACAAAAACACATGAACACATCACAAAATAAACCAAAATAATTAACCATATAGATCGCTAGATAGATAGATAGATAGATAATAGATAGATAGATATATAGATAGATCTTGGATGAACTAGAGTTCATCTAAGGACATATAGATAGGTAGATCTATACCCTTACCTATCCACAAAAGTTATGTACATTGCACTTATTCTCAAAAAGGGAAGGGAAACATAGGCTGCGCCGCAGCAAAACCCTCACACAAGCACCAAAAAGATTGTTCCAAGAAAACATCTGAAACAAATGTTTTAGAAACTGGAAAAAACACTTTTGTTTTTTTTTGTTTCTGGAGTAGAACTCTGACACTACTGCACCTACATGCTTACAACTTTGCCATAATACAGTAGTCCCTGCCAATAATGACACCCTGAGGAATTTCTTATCTGACCGGTCGTTGTCTGTTTTGACGTTTTCTTTGTATAAATACACCCTGAGCAGCAACCAACTAAAGTGACCAACGACCATTAAAAATCATCAATTAAGGATGTTTTCCCATCTTCAATGACTGAAAATTATATGTGCAACCATGCAGAACGATCACGATTGGCCCTCTTGTTATGTAAAGGCAAATGGGGTCACAGATGTCCTACTTTTCTGAACTCCAAGGGGGTTTAGTGCAGTATAGCGGACCCAAATCTATGCCCATATTTGGCGTCCATTAAAAATTAAATTTTTCAAATATTTCACAAGTTTGAAGTTCTAGCACAATGAAAATAATATTTGGTGTAGAATAGCGGGGGTTTTGGGGGCGGTAGCCCCCTAGAGAAGCTAAAATAAACTCTGTCTTTACCGTGAATATGAAAACCGCCGTCATAACTACATTAGTTTGTGACGTCAATAGATTTCTTGAAAGCACTTATACGTCATAGGCCAGGCAAAGAGGCTCATTAAATTTGGTCATAAATCTGGATCCGCTATACTGCACTTTTTCAGACTAATTGTCATTCACTTTAACTGGACAGTGGTCATTGCCAAAAGTCATTGTTTATTGAGCAGAGATGTGAAAATGATCTATCGACTCTTAGTTATGAACTTCTCATGTGAGTTATTGTCGCTCCAGTCAGCAGCCTGACTTTGACGTCATCAGGACATTTCCATTGGAATAACATTGTAAAATGACAACAATTTAACAGTGCTTGACGCAGTAAATCTACTAAATGCACTGGGGTGAAACTTTCGTAAAAGGTAAAATAAATACCTTAGAATTGTATTATCAACTATGCAAGTGAATATCTTGCTTATCGTTCTCTGAATTTGACTTGCCGTTGCAAAACCGTCCATTTGTGCGCTACTTTTGAACAGAAAGTGCCGTTCTGCTACTTTATTTTGAAAGATATCCACTTTTATAGTATATAGGCAGAAAGTAGAGCTTTTGGGCTTTCCTTGGGTATATTTATTGTTATTTTAGTTATTGCTAAAATTCTTCTCTGAACGCTTTTATTTCCTGAATTTAATGTCAACATTATTTGTCCGAATGGTCAAATATTTATTTCTCGAAGTCAATAGGCACCCAGGCATGTGCTATTCTTGACAGATGCTTGTTTTGGTATTGAGTGTGTAATTCTCAAAGCTTTTTATTATTATTTTGAGTATTGAAGCAAAAACCATGACAGAATAACCCTCTTCGAACTTTGTTTGGAGTTAAAAATACATACATAGAGGTTAAAATACATACATAAAAGTATCAAAGTCGTGACAATATTTAATGAGGGGTGCCTGGGAAATACACCATAATACTAATTCACATAATAAACAGGGCATACGATTGAGGGATAAAAATGTGAGATTGAACAAAAATGTTAAATATAGTTCCAGATGTTTCACAATACATACAGTCAGCTGTATAAGAACACATTCATGATAAGTTCAAAGTGTTAATGCACTGGAATTTACAGCTGAGTAAACATTAAGATAATAACGAGATAGGGAAACGTTGCTCAGATGGGAGGTCAAGAAGATAAGATTAAAAAGTTGTCATTTTATCTTTTATCATTTCATTGACAGAGAGAAGTGTGCATAAGCATGCTTACAGGTCAAGTTTGTGGGAGGAATCGGTTTTTAAAACATGGTCGTTTACAGCAGGTAGCCGCTCCATACAAGTGGTGGTTACAGCAGGTTCGGCTTCATACGAGAGTAAAGACAACAAAGTAAAATCAATGTGTTTGGGAAATGACTGAGATGTTGTTCATAATACAGTAAATTGGCAGGGTTGGAATCCATGCACCCAAAGTTCCAACTTTAGAAACTGGTCAAAGTGACCCTGGGACACCCAATCCTAAGAAGCCTGTTACAGTGGCATTTATTCAGAGTTGACAACTATGGTCATGATTACGACAACCTACCTCATAACTCCTTAATATCCCTGCTCAGCCTATTTATTTGGCTTCAGGGGCCTACGTATGACCACGTACGTCAAGAATTGGCTATACGTGCTCACTCGTGGCTCTGTTAATCACGTATAATTTTTTCTACGAGCATAGATGAGGCAATTGTAGATCGCTTGCCAGACGTCCGTGAAACGGTCGCCGAACGTTCGTGAAACGGTCGCCAAACGTCTGTCAAACGCTCCCCGATCGTCCGTCGCCAAGCATCTGTCAGGCATCCGTGAGGTACTCGTAGATTGCTGTAGAACATACGTAGAACGCTCGCCGAGTGAATCGCGAGGGAGTTACGTAACTAATGTAAACAATTCACTCGTAGAACGTCCGCCAAAGTTTTAAACATGCTTAAAAATGTTTGCCCTCTCCACGTATGTCCGTGAGTGGTTAAGCGCGACCAGGAGTGAACTACGAATTAGCGGAGTATACGTAAAACGCTCGGCGGGTGAATCACGCAAGAGCAAAAGAAAAATCCATCCGTCATCATACGTTGGTCTTATACGTGATAGTGTGAACGCCCCTTTAGACACTTCACTCACTCCAAACTGGTCATGCCATACATCCACTTACAAAATTAGTGCACTGGTCAATTCCATTAATTTGACACTAAGCAATAAGCTTAAAAAAATCATAAAATTGAAGAGTGGTTTCTTTGTTTCATAAGGTAATGCACTGTTGTTTTTCTTTTCAATTCCAAGATTGTCAGAATCTGCTGTCTAGATAAGATGCTTTGAAGCTTGACTGTTACCACACTTCAAAGTTGCATGCGATAGTCCGCAGAGGTTGATTCAATATGCTGCGATTGCATTACTCTTGTCTCAGCAACTCTTTGACGTCTCTTCTTTGATGTGGTTTTATTTTTCATTGCGAAAATATGACCCATTCCAAGCACAGACAGTTATTTGAGTTCAATTACTGCAAGAAACTGTGTTCAGACATTCCTAATACCATATATTTAGTGTCTATGCTATGGTAAGTAAAAGACCCCCATCTCACAATTATGTCTGCTCTGGCATCTACAGTCAATTCAGATAGAAACAAGTAAAGGGCATATGCCAGAGAATATTCCAAAATTAGACATAAATCAGGATAGAATATTGAATGAAGGATAAGTTAAGATCTTGCAATGAAGTTATAAAAATAAAGATTAAACCTAAAGTAATACATATGTAGGAATGATATCATTCCAACATTGGCTATCGTCGGCCAGCCTAATTTGTATAAATGCAACAAAGTTTTGACACAACAGTGATTAAAAATGTGTGGCGAGTTGTTTCTTGACTCACAATCAGAGTAATGCCAGCCCAATGCCGTTTTCCCATATCAAGTTGATTTAAAAATTGGCCTGACATAGGGCCGACCTCTTGGCCTGACATAGGGCCGACCTCACAGTCTCAATACTATGGGTCTGAAACTATAACAACTTATGACCAGCTATGTTGGTCCATTGTCTTATCGACTCAATTTGGTCTCGACCCATTGTCTTGTAAACCCATTATCTAGTAAGTCAGTTCAAGGTTGAACCAAGTGTCAGATCAGCCCACTTTGGGCCCAATGTTGTGGCAGCCCACTATGTTGTCAGTGTTCGCCATATGCCCAATGTCTGGTTGGCCCACTATAGGCCTACTGTTAGGTCAGCCCATGGTCGTGTTGGTACAATGTTAACCCGCTGTCTTCACTGGGAATGCATGGCATCACTGCTATATTGGAATTATGGGATTGAACCTTTTTTTTTTCAAAAGAAGGTTAGGTCATAGGTCAGGATTAAATGTGCCAAAAAGTTCTAAGCTTAAGTGCTTGTTGAAACAATGACCCAACCATGACAAATTGAATGTTTGGATTGTGTTCTACAGAATGGCCTAGCAAAAGAATATGACTGAAGGTCATAATTAACTGAAAATAAGATAGGATAAACTCAGCTGAATACTATTAAATTGGCGGTCCCTGTAATCGGTGTCTATGCTGAGACAGGTAAAATACCCCACCAATGAGATACAATTAGGATGGACTCTCCTCCTCTCTCTCCCCTCATCAGTTAACCCTTGTGAGTGGAAATAAGTTGCTTGTGAGGGCTGCACTAATAATCAAGGGCGGCTCCAGGTATGACCAATAAGGTTTTTACATTTTATTTTAGGCGAAATCCCCCCTCCCCCAAATATAATCTATCTACCTATTTATCTATCTATCTATCTGTGAAGATAGGACTGAATAGGATTTTTTTTTTTTTTTTTTTTACGTTCCTGGCTTATTAAATTGAGTCTGAACCAGCAAGCTCCTCCATTGGTCGTATTAATCTTGGCCCAGTAATGAGCCAGTTTGGCGTAGTATTACCTGGATATACCAATTTGGTTTATTGTAAACAAAGGTCAATGTCAGAGAGGCCACTCCTGGCAGAGTGGCCGAATGGTTAGAGTGTGACCTTGATTGCAGTATTGTCTCACTTCAGCTGGTCTGAATCAACTTCATGACCAATCTGCTGTAAGGCAGAAGTAATGATGAATGAAATGATTAGCTTGGAGGTCATACAATGTTACATGATAACCTCATGGGTGGGGAATTTAACTTGCTCCAGCAATACACTGATACAAGTAATAAGTTGGTCAGCCTTAGTCAGTGTCATGTAAAGCGACCCAGTTTTCATAAAGTTAGTCATAACGTTGAGTTTGATTCCAAGCATCATTATAACCTGTATTATTACAGTTGATACAAATGAATCAGAAAAAAAGTACAATGCTGATGACAAGCTGTACATGGTGGATGTATACCATAAGATATAAGAAAAAAATGTGCAAATAAAAGTTTTGTAAAATAATTTTTAATTAATTGAGAAAAAGTAGCAAATAAACGAGCAAGTATGTTTACAATAAAACCTCGTGAGTGGGGACTTTAACGTGTAAAGAAATACATGACACTAAGACTAACTAACGTATTATGTTTAAGAGGCCAGTCTAGACACAGTTAAGAATGTATATAAAAGTAGGTTTGGCAAATATTCTCTTTGAGACAATCTTTTTGAGCCAGAGCAATAACTGAGAAACTTGTTCCAAAGAATCACAAAAATGTTTCATATCTGTTGCCGTATTAATCATGGACATGCTTCGACTCCCATTCTTGGCATATGGAAATGCAGACAATGCAAGAAATGAGAGCAAATACCAGCAAGTTTCAATAACTCTAGTGTTTACAGGGAAATATTGATAACAGTTTTTTATTATAAAACAGGTACATTGTATGAACTAACTCTGAGAAAGGACAGTGTAGGAATCATATCCAGGACCTATTGCACAGTTATCTCGGAACATTATCCATCACTCCTAAGCATCACCCTGCTGATGCCTCACAGCCAAATTTTCATAGCGTTAGAAACCATTATCATCGCTATCTCCAGATGACTTCATGTGAATGTAGGACTCTCATTGGCTGAGGGATTGCTTTGACCAACGAGAGTCCTAAATTTACATGACGTCATCTGATGATTAGCTTCCAAGTCTCTGAGATTGGTTTCCAACTCTATGAGTTTGGCTGTATCATGTTACTATTCAAAACCGCATAACTAGTGGAAAACCTGCTAAAGCTTTTACAGCTTTCTCTAATTAGTGAAAACCTCACTTAACTCGCCAAAGCAAAGACAAAGCAAAGACAATCTAAAGATCATATTTATTGGAAACCCGGCTAAGCCTTTACACCTTTACCATCCAAAATAGTCTAACTAGTGAAAACCCTGATACAGCCTTTACACCATTATAATATCTTAGTGATGCAGTGCAATGCTACTTTGTGCATTAAGCTAGAGAAGGTTGTTACGCAACCAATAATGGATTTTCACGGAAGGTTCTCTGTATTTCCACCAGGTGGCTAAAACAGAATACTGAAATTCTATTGGCTGAAAAAGTTCCCGCCCTTGACTGTGATTGGCTGAAGCAAAGTGCATCCAAGCAGCAGTATTTTTAGTGCATTTTAATGTATATTTGACACTTTATCATTTAGTTGATTTTTGTTATTTTTCTGAAAAAGTTATATTTATGGAATCAGTTAGTTATTACCTACTGTGTCTGAAAAGCAAAATGAGTAATAAGAGGAGAAGAAAGACTTATGTCCTGCTGAATTCAGGGCTGTTCAGTGAAAAGACTCTATTGTCATGCCTGACTGACTGACAGTGCAGGCAGCTTTCCCAATTAGGCAATAACCATACACTAGTTAAACAATGCTTATCAGGCGTGTCTGAGATCAGTTTCCAGAATAAGGCCCCTGTAATCAACAGAGTACAACAATTAGTGACGAGGCTGATGCACTAAGCTCACACCATTGGAACACCTCATCACCTCAGACAATAAAGCCTAACACCTATGACTATCCACGATCTAACTAATGGAAACCCTGGTAATACCTTCACATTCGAATGGTCTAAGAAACTGGCTAAGGGCCTCATTTTATACCTTCCCCATGCAAAACTAGCTAACTAGTGGAAACGCCTTTACTTTAAAAAAAAAAACAGCTATGTACAGTTGGATGCGTTTATAACACTCACACTGAAAGTCAGAGTCGGAGTTAGAATAGCATTTATTCGCCCACATAATCAAACATACACACAAATAAACAAAAAAGGCGATCACATCAAAATAAATACGTAAGTGAAAGGTGACACCCCAAAGACAATGACATGTCGCTATAGGGGTGCTACCGGATAAAGGAAGGGGTGCACTGGAGGAACCATCCTGCAGACCACATCATCAGCTACAAGCTAACATAAGATAAAGATAGAGAAAGAAAAGTAAAGAGAATCCAGCTATTTCAATAAAACATTGCAATATCTCAGAATTGGATAATTATCAAGATAAATTACAGAAATTGTGTTTTACTCCTCCAAATTATGCGTCAATTTTGACAAATATAACATGAAGGTCTATCACATATTGTCGTATACAAAAATCCATTTACGACAAGGTCATTGTCAAGAAACAGATTTGTTTATCTGTGAATACAGCCCAACCCAGCTTTAACGAACACTTATTGTATCGAAAAACATCAGACACCCTCCATCATCTAATGATATGATTTCTGCTACAGTGAGAACCCCAGCATAAATGTGTGGGGCATCGTCAGCATTGTCATTTTCTACCTCGTCATCCTCCTCATCGGACTGTTCGTGTCATGGAAGTCCAAAACGCTCAAGGACACGGACAGCGAGGACCTCATGGTGGCTGGACGGAGTATAGGGATGTTCGTTGGCATATTCACCATGACAGGTTTGTTTCTGTGGTTACATATCTTATCAGACAAATTATTCCAAATTTTGGGTGACATATGGCACTTTAATACCAGACACCAAAAATAATTTAGAAGAAAGTAACGAATAAACAAAAATTATGGAGAAAATTTTGGTTGATATAGATCATATAGTGGGAAGAATCTACTACCCAGATTACCTCTCAGATATTACGTCAAAAGTTTGATTGAATTTCTATGTCCTGGTGTGATAAACTATAACTGTTACATAATAGCAAATTCTTTCAAAATGTCTTTTTTTATTTCACATGTCATGCTATCGTTCGTTTCCATAGCAACATGGGTGGGAGGAGGGTACATCAATGGAACAGCGGAAGCAGTTTTCACTCCTGGTTCCGGTCTGGTATGGGCCCAGGCTCCCATTGGATATGGCATCAGTCTTTTATTGGGTAAGTACAACGTTAGTGTTGGTTGCAATCGTTTCAACTCAAATGGATGTGCATGTAGCCCAATGGTTAAGACACTGATCAGGGTTCAATTCCAGTATACTTGTGGCCTATGCAGAGGCAAATGAAAAACCACCTATAGTGGACCGAAATTCTTAACTTGCCAAGAACTCAAAAACTACTGAAGTTCACAATCTTGATGCAAGACCCTGGATTAGGCCTCTACGCAGGAGAGATTCTTGGTGAATTCAGGGGAGCAAAAAACCAATGGGAGAGCAAGGAATTTGACTACGCAGAAAAGTTTAATTAATCATGAGAATGCAAATCAACAATCCCCAGTTTTTAATAAAATGATGCAACGTAATACCGGACACATTTCAAAGAACTATTTTGTTCGCCAAGTTAAAATTAACGAGCATAATGATTGACCTCCTTTCAGTGTATTCATATCAGTCAGACCCTCACCTGTGGACAGGTGTGATTGAGGGTCTGAAGTTCAGACTGGGAAGTTCATGTATTAATTATCATAAAAAAATATCTGATAAGTATATATAAGTAATATAATGATGAACTATGGACAGAATGCACTAATCGATTCAAATCACTGAAGAATTAGTTGTCCTGACAAAAAAATGACACTTCTGAGTGCTTAAGGTTATGATAAATTACACATTAAACATAAAACTGATAACATATATATATACTTCACTTTGAACTATGTACAACATGTACAAGGTAGAAATATTCAATATTAAATATACACTTCATTGTCTTTGATTTATAAGAAAGAAGTCCCCAATCCAGTTCTGTATGTCAGTAGATAACCTATATCATAAACGACTTTAATAGAGGAAAGCAGCTCAGAAAATACTTGAAAATTAGCACATTAATTGACAGTTTGCAATTGATTGGATGCATGGCATGATGGGAGGTCGTCATCAGGGAAACAAAGTTCCAGTGGGACATTGAAAGGTCCCCCAGATCTGCTCGCCGAATTGCGGCCTCTCAGCTTCATTGAGAACTTAGTCAATTTCATAGACTAAACTCCAGGGCAGAGAGAGCTGCTCCAGTAGAGCTCCAGCCCTTTTTCTCATTGGCTGAGATACAGCTTTAACTCATGGGAGTCCTGTTTTCACATGACGCCTTCTGGAGCAGCTCTCTCCGCTCTGAAATTTAGTTTCCTATGAATATGGCTGTAAGGGGTATGATCATGATGATCAGGACTATTGGTTTTAGGAAAAGTCTGTCAACCATTGCTCAATATTCTGCAGCAATAAACATATCACATCTAATGAAGCCATGGAAGGGGCAAAGTAGATAATGATTCTTCTGTATATGTATTTTTTATAGTAGACACTATTTCACTTCCAGCATCAAGACAACCACTGATCGAATACCCAAAAAAATAGAAATTTATTTTGCTGAAGAAAAGTTAACGTGCTTAACTGGTGCAAAACGCATAAGAAGTGTATCCATTGCATGTGTCACCATTATCATGGGAAGTTTTGTTGCCTGATGATGCAAACTGTCAAATACAGCTAATATAACTTTTAAAGATCTCGAGTCAACTTCAGTTCAAATTCGAATCCATCGATGTTGGAAGGTTGCTTCATCATTCGCCTTACTCCCTTGGAATCTACCTGTCCTGATCAGCCCTATCTGGTACAAAAATATAGAACATAAAGCCAGTCTCACACTTCCATCGATCATTCACTCAAACCCCAACAACAAATTCTTTTGATATAAATGCTAACATCACAATGTCTCAGATGGACACTTTCATTCACTGTCACCAATTTTCGATACGCAGTTTTTGGCCAATATTGCCCCAATACTAATTCTACAGTGTCACATTGGAACATCACTATCATTACCGTCTTTATTTTACAGGAGGACTGCTCTTCGCAGAGAAGATGAGGGCTGAGAATTATGTGACCATGTTGGATCCTTTCGACAAGAAGTATGGCTCCGTGATGGCCGGCTTTCTTTATATTCCCGCTCTTCTGGGAGAAGTATTTTGGTCCGCTGCCATTTTGTCTGCATTAGGTCAGTGTTTATTCCATTCTTTGAACAGTAGATTGTTTTAAATAAGAAATTTCCATTTGTTTGCTACATTAAAACAGTGATTAACAGCCATTCCAAATTGTATTATTTCAAATTATACGAATCCTCATCCTTTCCGGAGTAAAACAGAGATAAACTGTTGCTCTACAGTACATTCAATGTCATTCATGTCATATTAGAAAGCCCCACGAATGATTTCTTTTACATTACAGCAAACGGACACTCAGACCTTCATTAGAGTCTTTCTTTGCTTTGGAAGACAATTTTTACTCCTGAGCACCATGCATGATGATCGGTATATATATGGCTCCAAGAAACCAAAGTCTTATTCTCCGTGTCTTTTGCAGGGGCCAGTTTGACGGTGATTCTCCATTTGACACAGACAGTGTCCGTCATAGTGTCCGCTTGTATCGCGGTCTTTTACACTCTCATTGGAGGACTGTACTCAGTCGCGTACACTGATGTGGTCCAACTGATGTGTATATTTGTGGGTTTGGTAAGTATCGAGTATCTATACAGACCTGTTAGAGTGAGTGAAATTGATATGTAAACTTCTGGTCACTTGTCAATTGAAAATTGCACTTTACGAGTCATTCATGATGCATGGACCTATATTTTGTTGAAGTATAAGCTCCCTTGATGACTCATACTGGCTTTAATGGCAATGGATAAACTGGTGAGTGTCCATCAGCTACAGTGACACCATGCCCTCAAGTGATAGAAAACTCAGGAAACAGTGATTGACACAACTATACATTATGATGGGATAGAACAGCTATAGTAAAACATAGGAGTGTGACTCATCAATGCAGTTTTTCGAAGAAAAATTTACATATCAATTCAAACAACAGTAACTATGGTAACGTAGTTTCTTAACTAGAACCCAGGCCCCTATGTTATGAAACATTTAAATAAGATCTTATTGACTTGGAAACGTCTGGGACGTCCTCTGTAGTTGCTGTAAACAGTAAATATGCAAAATCCCTCCAAGTCTAGTAATGCAATCTCAGTATACAAATACCTCACCTACTAGCACACTTGGCTAGGTGGCTGGGGGCACTGCCCTTTAGCTCAACTGGTAGAGGCATTGTAAAGTTGCTACACTACATGGTGGAGAATCCGGTTCCCTGTGGTCTCCTGAGTAAGGTAGTAAAGACCATATATGCCATTTTGGCAGCTTGCGGCCAACATGTTATATACTTAAATCGAGGTAATTTTGTATACTTATTCAAACTGTATGTTTATCTAACATGTCAATAAAATCATAAATCTTGAATCGTAGTTGGTTTGAGTCCCACTCATGGGGTGAGGTTGTTGACTAGGGGAGGCCAAAAACTTGGCGGTCATCGGGACAACTACCTCACCTACTATAGCACTTGGCTAGGGAGGCAGCTGCTCTAGACAAGCTTCTATTTTAAATAGGCTATTACTACATAATCTGGTATAGAAAAGAGGCTATAGTCCTGTTAATGTAGCTGAAGCTGATGTAATGATGAGATGGCTAGTTTTGGAGGTCACACCAAGTTACAGTTTTTCTACCTCAACATAGACATCCAGTGAAAGATACCACCAATTTAACGTAGTGGGATATATTCATGATATCCTGCTAATATTTAGCTCACAAACAGTGAAACGGTCAATGTATTATTCCTGTATCTCATCATACATATTTCAGTGGCTTGGAGTTGGTTTTTCGCTCACCCATGAAGCCGTTCTACCTTTGTCTGAAACCAAATCAGAGTGGCTGGGAACGCTGACTATCGACCCCTCAATTGGTCTCTACATTGACTCCTACCTCTTGCTTATATTTGGTGGCATTCCTTGGCAGGTAGGTTAACCTTGATTGTGAATATATTTCCTGGTTTTGTTTATGCATTTGGGACAATATTAGCTGCCTTTTTGTTTTTTGCAAGAAGATTTTGCAACTGCCAAAATATCTTATATTGACTATACAGCCACCAGTTTTACCAATATAATGCAGCCTATACAGCCTATACATAACGATACCAGAATTCCTGAACACATCACTTTCAATCCACCACTTCAAAAAAGCCATCATGCAATGATCACCACTTAGGCCAAAAGCCAACAATAAAAACAAAATACCAAACTTCAAAAGCGAAAAATAATAGCAAACCATGTCATAAAACCTGGATATCTTGTGGCTAGTAGAGTTTTAATGTAATGCAATTAAGTGGAGAGAGCTTAAAATATGTTAGTGTGTCACAAATGACCATAATCTTGGTATTAAGAAATCCACAAATGTCTTGCAAACGCGACACTTGAGAAATGCACATCTCCATGATCGCACACTGAAGCCCACAGAACATAAACATACACACACACACACACACACACATATATGTATATATATATATATATATATATATATATATTACATAGCAATTTCATTCTCAATTTGATTGTTATTCAGGTATACTTCCAAAGGGTGCTTTCTGCGAAAACTCCAAAAAAAGCTCGAATTTTATCCTTCAGCGCATCTTTTGGGTGTATCTTTATGGCAATTCCTGCTGTGATGATAGGAGCAATTGGAGCATCAGCCAGTAAGTCACATATACCTTGATATACTGCTCAGAAAATTACACTCATTTATACCTTTCATTTGATATCATAACACACAATTTAATTTCAAAGGGAAACTAAATCAAAGACCTTCACTAAAAAATAACTGCAACTATCACCAAAGGCTGTTATGAAACATTTAGATCAGATTTCATTGTTTGGAATTTAAACTACAGAGGACGACATGTGAATACAGGTCTCTCATTGGCTTTAGCCCATGCGAGTCTGGGATGTCCTACTAACTCAACAGTATTTTCATTAGGACCACAAGAATATGTCCCATAGGTGTATATAGTGTTATACTGGAAATACATCTATAGGAATTGAATATGAATTCCGTTCCCGGATCATTAGGCGAACATAAGTTAGGTTGGTAATTAACAATGCAGTTGGCTTGGCATGAGTTGGACCAACTAAGTGCCAAGCCTTGGAAATCAAGCTTTAAAATACTGAAGGAAGTCTTAATAAGAAGTGCTACTGTTGACCCAATAATTAATTAATTGCATGGAACAGCGATATTGTCACTTCTTGGTAAACGGTGAACAACAATTGTCTGCTTATTAGTTAGCAATCTTTGACAGTTGTAGACTCTATACATTTTCATATTACAGAGTGGAATGAGACGGAATACGCTCGTTACTACCCGACACCAATCCCAGAAGAGAACTACGGTCTGATCCTGCCCCTGGTTATGCAATATCTGTGCCCTTCTGCAGTAGCAGTCATCGGACTAGGTGCTGTATCGGCAGCAGTCATGTCTTCTGCTGATTCTTCGGTTCTATCAGCAGCTTCTATGTTCGCTAGAAATATCTACAAACCACTGCGAAATGCTATTTCCAAGTCAGAGGTACATAAGAACATTCATCATTTTGGTTTTGAAAGTAAATAAATGTGACCATCCTATCAAGAACTAAGTGAGAATGATACATTAACAATTATTATCAATTAAATATGACTATCCATGTGCTCATAAATTCACTAAATTGGGTTTATGGGGATTAAGTAATTGCTTATGAAATTAATGAATTTAAAGGATTTTTTTTTTCATTCATTTTAGGCTTCAGAGCGAGAAATAATCTGGATGATGCGACTGGGTATCTTGCTCGTCGGAACATTAGCGACAGTAATCGCTATCACTGTCAACAGCATTTACGGTCTCTGGTATTTGTGTGGAGACGCTGTTTACGTCATTCTGTTTCCCCAATTATTATGCGTCATCCACTTTCCATGGTCAAACACCTACGGAGCTGCTGTGGGTTATGTTGTTGGACTTACATTGCGATTAACGGGCGGCGAACCCCTTTTAGGTCTTCCAGCAGCCATCAAATTTCCGTACTACGAATGTGACGCGCTTGGTAAATGCACCCAAAACTTCCCCTTTAAGACGTTGTGTATGCTAATTAGCCTCATTTGCATATTATCAATGTCCACGTTGACTCACTGGCTCTTCGCTAAAAACAAACTTCCTGCAAAATATGACTTCCTGAAAGTGTTCAACATTTACGAAGTGACTAAAGACATTCCAATGAAAAGTTCTAAACAGAATAATGACCCAGGAAAGGCAAATGCAGCTTATCTGCCAGATGCTAATTTCAACTGAAACAAGTAGACTTTACAGCAATTATATAATTTCAAATTATCTCATAACTCAACAGTATTTTAATTGGGACACAATAATATGTCCCATAGGTGTATATAGTGTTATACTGGAAATACATCTATGGGAATTGAATATGAATTCCAAGTTGCCTATGTTATCCCTGGCTTCCACTGTATGAGTTGGTAACATGTTTTATTGTGTATTTTTAATACAATTACATTCCTGGAGTGATCAATAATTTTCACTCCAATGTCCAAACTTCATAACATTCCTCCTTCAAATAAGAATAACAATTTTTTTTCTATCTGAAGATAATCATCGCTTATTATCTATAGGACATGGCAAAAGAAAAATTTGCAGATTAGTTGTGTTAATTTACCATTTTCTTCATAAACAACAGAGTCAATTCATGTCTTCCCATAACAGATTTGCTCACACTACAAATTACACTTCTCTATTATATTGTGATTCAAATTATAATTTTTTATATTTACACAACAATGTGTATGTATACTTGTACATTTTTAATAAAAAAAAAGATTGAACAAAATAAATTATGTTTTTATTTTTCGTTTAAATTACTGAGGAATGCTTCATTAAAACCATTGAAAATCCATTGTATTAAGACTCAAGACTCAAGAAATTTAATTCACCTATTGTAAATAAATTTGGTTACAATAAGTGGGGTGGCATCATAAAGACAAATTTTGTCGCTTGCATGATGCCACTACGGGAGTTACAGAACAGCAGAGAGACCCATGCAAGCTCCATATATACATGATACACTAATGATGATACATGGAAAGTACATGAGAGTTAGAGTTTATTTATTTTTAATGTTACGTAATACATGAATATCACAAAACACTGACTGGTAATGGGGGTACATCCGAGTATAAAAATATACAGTAACCCATAGGGTGGATGCCCCCCAGTCAAAAAATAGTATTACTGAGGTTCCGCATGATATACTGATGATGATGCTTGATAGGTATACATATGTTTAGATGAGTGTGTGTGTGTGTGTGTGTGTGTGTGATTAGGGCTTTACGTACTGTATTTCTGCACCAGTTGGGCTAATTAGGACAGGCAGAGACCATGGCAATGAGACAAAGGATGAAACAGCCATCCAACATAGGCTCAACCGGGAATCAAACCTGGGAACAGCGATATTGTCACTTCTTGGTAAACGGTGAACAACAATTGTCTGCTTATTAGTTAGCAATCTTTGACAGTTGTAGACTCTATACATTTTCATATTACAGAGTGGAATGAGACGGAATACGCTCGTTACTACCCGACACCAATCCCAGAAGAGAACTACGGTCTGATCCTGCCCCTGGTTATGCAATATCTGTGCCCTTCTGCAGTAGCAGTCATCGGACTAGGTGCTGTATCGGCAGCAGTCATGTCTTCTGCTGATTCTTCGGTTCTATCAGCAGCTTCTATGTTCGCTAGAAATATCTACAAACCACTGCGAAATGCTATTTCCAAGTCAGAGGTACATAAGAACATTCATCATTTTGGTTTTGAAAGTAAATAAATGTGACCATCCTATCAAGAACTAAGTGAGAATGATACATTAACAATTATTATCAATTAAATATGACTATCCATGTGCTCATAAATTCACTAAATTGGGTTTATGGGGATTAAGTAATTGCTTATGAAATTAATGAATTTAAAGGATTTTTTTTTTCATTCATTTTAGGCTTCAGAGCGAGAAATAATCTGGATGATGCGACTGGGTATCTTGCTCGTCGGAACATTAGCGACAGTAATCGCTATCACTGTCAACAGCATTTACGGTCTCTGGTATTTGTGTGGAGACGCTGTTTACGTCATTCTGTTTCCCCAATTATTATGCGTCATCCACTTTCCATGGTCAAACACCTACGGAGCTGCTGTGGGTTATGTTGTTGGACTTACATTGCGATTAACGGGCGGCGAACCCCTTTTAGGTCTTCCAGCAGCCATCAAATTTCCGTACTACGAATGTGACGCGCTTGGTAAATGCACCCAAAACTTCCCCTTTAAGACGTTGTGTATGCTAATTAGCCTCATTTGCATATTATCAATGTCCACGTTGACTCACTGGCTCTTCGCTAAAAACAAACTTCCTGCAAAATATGACTTCCTGAAAGTGTTCAACATTTACGAAGTGACTAAAGACATTCCAATGAAAAGTTCTAAACAGAATAATGACCCAGGAAAGGCAAATGCAGCTTATCTGCCAGATGCTAATTTCAACTGAAACAAGTAGACTTTACAGCAATTATATAATTTCAAATTATCTCATAACTCAACAGTATTTTAATTGGGACACAATAATATGTCCCATAGGTGTATATAGTGTTATACTGGAAATACATCTATGGGAATTGAATATGAATTCCAAGTTGCCTATGTTATCCCTGGCTTCCACTGTATGAGTTGGTAACATGTTTTATTGTGTATTTTTAATACAATTACATTCCTGGAGTGATCAATAATTTTCACTCCAATGTCCAAACTTCATAACATTCCTCCTTCAAATAAGAATAACAATTTTTTTTCTATCTGAAGATAATCATCGCTTATTATCTATAGGACATGGCAAAAGAAAAATTTGCAGATTAGTTGTGTTAATTTACCATTTTCTTCATAAACAACAGAGTCAATTCATGTCTTCCCATAACAGATTTGCTCACACTACAAATTACACTTCTCTATTATATTGTGATTCAAATTATAATTTTTTATATTTACACAACAATGTGTATGTATACTTGTACATTTTTAATAAAAAAAAAGATTGAACAAAATAAATTATGTTTTTATTTTTCGTTTAAATTACTGAGGAATGCTTCATTAAAACCATTGAAAATCCATTGTATTAAGACTCAAGACTCAAGAAATTTAATTCACCTATTGTAAATAAATTTGGTTACAATAAGTGGGGTGGCATCATAAAGACAAATTTTGTCGCTTGCATGATGCCACTACGGGAGTTACAGAACAGCAGAGAGACCCATGCAAGCTCCATATATACATGATACACTAATGATGATACATGGAAAGTACATGAGAGTTAGAGTTTATTTATTTTTAATGTTACGTAATACATGAATATCACAAAACACTGACTGGTAATGGGGGTACATCCGAGTATAAAAATATACAGTAACCCATAGGGTGGATGCCCCCCAGTCAAAAAATAGTATTACTGAGGTTCCGCATGATATACTGATGATGATGCTTGATAGGTATACATATGTTTAGATGAGTGTGTGTGTGTGTGTGTGTGTGTGTGATTAGGGCTTTACGTACTGTATTTCTGCACCAGTTGGGCTAATTAGGACAGGCAGAGACCATGGCAATGAGACAAAGGATGAAACAGCCATCCAACATAGGCTCAACCGGGAATCAAACCTGGGACCCAGCGGTTAGAAGCCCAGAGCGCTACCTCTAAGCTAGGCCCCCGCCCTGTGTTTAGATGAGTGTGACCTTGATTTGGTAGGATGATGATGATGTCCCTTGGGGACAGTACTCCTGCATCGAACCAACAAAAGAGTAATAATTTTAGAAGAGCTTTATGTCCCCCAACTTTGTTGCAGGGGCATAAGTTCTATGGCATACTATTTATTAATGATTATTGTGGCAGATGTAGCAATTTTGTATATCACAATCAGACTTATATGTGTTTAATAGAAAGTATTTGATATATTAAGTGAAGCCAGGAAGACTGTGTGTATCTATTTTTTCTTTTTTGCAAAATGGGATATGATTATAAATATACGGAATGCGGAACTTAATACTATTTTTATGATGGCATGTCTACTTACAGGTGTCCTATAGTCTCCAGCATGTCTGGTATCATAATAATGTACCCCACTATTTCTTACAAACAATGAGGATATGAAATACATTGATTTTCTAACTTGTATATAAACTTGTAGTGCTGTACTAGATATATGTCACTTACCTTTAGGAGGAAGAGATACTTAAAAAGAGGCTCAGTATGTGCACTGTAATTAGCATTTGAGAAGAGTCTTACAGAACGTTTTTGTAGTTTCAACAGTCGCTCAGACACAGAACCCCAGACTATTATCGCATAAGTAAGGTAGCAAAATCAGTGAACTGTATATTGTCTTAAGTACATCATAAGGTAGGACGTTTAATCTAGATATTATTCCATTTGCCTTTGCTACTTTTTTGGGATATTTGATTTAGATGAGGCTTCCATGCTAAGTGTTTATTCCTAGATACAGTCTGACCTTCCCATATCGCGCCTCTAATTAACGTGAACCTCCATTATTTGCGGTACCCGCATGGCCAAGGATGGATTATATAATCATTGTAATGTTATATAATTTGTGTAGAAAAAGATTATGTAATACACTTGAGCCAAGTGACAGGCTTGAGTAAATTGCAATTAGGCCTTCATAGCAGAATATCTGCAGTATAATTTATTTTAATGCATAATAAAAAAATTAAGATTTTATACACCATTTCCAGCTTAATCCAGTATTTGACCATATCAGCATAAATTATGCAGTATTCGTCTAAATGTATATTCGTGTACATTCTTCTATATCGCGGTCGTGATATTATGTCTCCCAAGGACCGCGCTATTTGATTTAAACCATTTACATATATTTTCCAATTTATAGTTTAAAGTAATATTAGGATTTTGGTCTGAAATAGTAGAGGTTTCTAGAACAGTAAATAGTGCCGTATCATCTGTGTATATAACTGGCTTAAAAAGAGTACATGCTTGAATTGAATCATTTAGATAAATAATAAAAAGTAGTGGACCTAACATGGAACCTTGAGGAACCCCTGTTTTAATAGTTAATTTGTCTGAGACAAAATCATTGTATTGGACAACTTGACTTTTATTACTCAAATATGTTTCAAATAGCTTTAATGCAATATCCCTTACACCATAATGTTTTCATTAATTAAGGAGGATTTGGTGGTCCAGCGTATCAAAAGCCTTTGAGAGATCTAAAATAATGCTACGAGAAGTCGTTTTCTGTCCATAGCACAAGTTATTCTATCAACTAGTTCCAAAGCTGCCATTTCTGTTAAGTGTTGACTTCTAAATCCATATTGATTTTCATAGTATAGTTTATTTTCAGTGAAATAGTTAAAGAGTTTTTTATGTATGATCCTCTCAAAGACTTTCGATATGCTGGGTAGAATTGAGATAGGATGGTAATTTTCTAGCCGATAATCTTCACCTTTTTTTATAAACTGGCAGTACTTCAGCATTTTTTAGTTTGTCTGGGAATGTTCCTGTGTTTAATGTCTGATTTATTATTAAAGTTAGTGGTTTAATTATTTCAGATTTAATGTGTTTAAGCAATTTATTTGATATATTATGTACTCCATAACTGGTCTTTGGTTTCAATTCATCAATAGTCTTTAGTACATTATTCTCATTTAGGTTGGAGATATAAGAATTAGGTAATTTATTATTATATGACATTAGGAAACTGAGTAATTTTACTGGCTAGTGTTGGTCCTATGTTTACAAAATACTTATTAAATTAATTTGAAATGTTCAGGGAATCATTATGTGGTATATCATTTATTAAGAAATAAGTGGAACATTCAGTATCTTTTGCAGAAGATGCCATGCTTTATTGTGTCCCAAGTTTTCTTTATGTTGTTTTCATATTTATTGAAAGATGTTTGGAAATATTGTTGTTTTGCATTTGTTTTAAGATTCTGTAATATGTCTTTAGATTTATCTTAAATGTTTCATAAATGTATCTGTTGTCGTTGTGTCTTTCAATCTTTTATACAATTTATCCCTAAATGTTATTGAATTTATCATACCTTTTGTGATCCAGTTAGACTTTTTGTGCTTATACTTATGATATTTACCTAATTTCACAGGAATATTATTGTTGATTTAGGTTCCCAATAAGTTATCCAATATATTGTAATTTTGATTTGGGGGATATCCTCGGTTAAACTTTAGGGAGACTGTACAAATAAATCTGGGATTCCTTCATCAAGGTCATCATCATCATACTCCCAAGTGAAGTAAATCAAGTAACAAGGCGGTCATTATGTGTCAATGGGTTGAACAGATATAATCCTGTGATATTGATAAACAAACAGATTTATACAGTTGAGTATTGGGTGAATTGTACATGATTGAGCAACACTTAATTAAATATTCAACAGAATTAAACAAACTAAGAGGGTGTGATTTAATGTTAATTGAATCAGGAAACAGAGATACACAAGGGATTTTAATAAGAGATGGTTGAGCAATTGAGAAGGATTGTAATTAAATCAGCAATAAGCATATGATAAGATATATTTGAACTCAAGGCGAGATGAGTGATATGAGAATGAATGAAAGGCATTTGGATGAGGTTTATCAAAACGAAGCATAAAAAGTCTTTGACATAAATTATCAATATATATGATGAGCGTTATGAGCATTTTTACCAACAGTGAGTTGATATTTAAACATAGACACCTAAGAAAAACAATTTTGACTGAATGATTCAACTACTGCATATCTAAGATCAAAATATCCTGCAGCTGTTCCACTGAAGTGTGGAATCGATCCCACAGGTGGCAGATCATAAGCCAAACCTTCCATTCATAGAGGGAGCACCTGATGTTGTCATGGATACAACGCCAACATGGGTGATAATGGAAAGTTAGAAGGGCTCCCTGGTGTTCCAAATGGAAATATTATGACTTGAAGGTACTATACAAGTATTAAATCTAATATTTCGCATAAACTATCAATCAGTGCATTGTTATTCAGTAGTTTGTAAAGTTTCCATGAAAAATGTATTATACAAACAACCCCCCTCCCCTTATGGTTTTTTCTTATTTAAATGGTTTTCAGAATAAACATTTTTCATTTCATTGTATTGTATCAATATAGTGGAAAATTACATAAATTAGCACGAAAGCTTTCCAGAGTGAGAATGTGTGTGTTGCATTAAATTTTTTACGAATTTAAACTTTACAATATTGTTATTTTTCGTGCAATAATTTACTGTTTGCAGACCCATCACAGATTTTCACAATGGTCAGTATAATTGACCGCTCACGTCTCGGAAACCTTGCAAACCTGACCGAGAAAAAGGCAAGCTTGAATAACTCAAAGAACGCAAAAAGTTTGACTCGATATTCCAAACAACGTGAAGAGGAAGCGCTACGACAAGCTGAAGAAAATGGCTACTTCCTTAACATCACAAGATCCTTCATCACAGAAAATTTTGCTCCTGAATTCGAGGTTGCTGATGCGGATGATGACAGATCATCAGTCGATAAGTTTTTACGAGGAAAGGCAAAATACAAGGATGTGAACGAGGTGTATTTGATCGATCTCACTAAATCACATATAAGGAATATTGGAGAGACTGGACTATGTCGCAATCTCACAGTATGCCTCATGCCTAATAATTTCATCGCCAACTTCGACTCTCTTATCAACTGCTTGTGTCTAACAAAGCTTGATCTCCATGGAAACCAGGTAAATCATTACCCTCATACATGTACTTCAGAACCAGAAGAATGTACAAAATTCTACCAATAAACTTAAGACATTTTAAAAATGTTATGAGGAACACATCTCAAATAATTACAGTGGGTACCCATTCTATAACCACCTCCAGTCTCTGCTCAGGACCCTTGAATCTTCAGGGTCCCTGGAAACTGAAGTGACCTACTTTTACGAGATCGCTACACACGTACAACGTATTACTGACCGAACAAATTAGTTTTCAATTAGCGTATAACATCCTCATTTTGCATGATTAACCCTTGAACATTATTCAGCAAGTTTGAATCGATGACCATAGGTCAAAAGTGGCTGGGTCAGTTGTGTGAAAATTTAGGTGAGTTGCTCTAAATGAGAATCTGTACACACTCTCGCTGCTCGCCCAGTAATTAAAGTCAATATAGATGGTGCGGGCAGTGGACTGGTACAAAGGATCACCTCCTTATTAAGACCACCTTACCATTAAAACCACCCATTTTTGGACCCAGAAATTTACTTCTTTATTAAGACAGTCCCACCTTTAGGACCAGTAAATTTGGCACCAAGGGTGGTGACCGTCGTAATGGAACGTTCCACTGTAATACTGATGTAACGCGATCAAGCTGGAATTGAAACACACCAAAACAAAACTTTTGTAAGTTGTGTAAAATATAAAGATTGATGATTACAGTATTTTCCTTCATGCCATAGATCTTCACTATTAAGACCACACTTAGTAAAAAAAATCAGCAGTCTAAAACCAGTCTTCATTTACTTATGAGACACCAAGAGTGACTTCAATACAACAGCAGTGTACTAAGCAAGTGAAACATGCAGTGTACGAAGCAAACTGACTATTAACATACGATTTAGATGAAATTTGTTGGTATTGCAGATCACCAGTCTTCCTCACTCAGCATTTTGGGCCAGTCTAGTATTTTTGCAATTTCTTCATCTCCATGACAACCCGCTTGGCGACACCAACAGCATTCACGATTTAGCTGCTTGTGAAAATCTGGTCGCCCTAACAATCTACGACACTCCTCTGAGTCTGAGACGAAATTACAGGCACCTTGTCGTCAACAGTATCTGGTCCATCAAGGCCCTAGATCATCATGTCATATCGGATGAGGAGATAGTTGAAGATGCTAACTTCAGGGGTCGATTCATGGCACTCTCGACAAATTTTCAACTCAATCTTTGCCCTGATGTGGAAGAGGTAAGGCAGACCTGTCACCTAAGCCACTGACTATAATGATGACAACCAAATTTAATTGAAATATACCTTATAAAGGAAATAATTACATACAATTATATTTGATACGACTTCCAAATAATATACCATTGTTGATACTATTTAAGTTCTTACATGCCACTGCAATTACAGCAATTTCTTGGGTCAATTTCATTTTATTGAATGTGTTTGTATTTTAAAATTCAGACTGCAAGAAAAAAGATCTGAAGTTGTGATTAAGGGCTGTTCCATTTTAAAAAAGAGGAGTGGGGGGGGGGGGGGTAGTAAACAGGAAGGTTTTTGAAAAAGTGGGGGAGGGGGTTCATTGTTTCCAAGGAGTTGCTGAATATAGAACGATGCATTTTTAATCATCACATTTTCTGATTGCAGGGCACAACATTAGAGGGAGAAATGCAGACCCTACGTCATTTACTGCGCACAATTGACCGAATATTAGCGCACAACTCTCCTGTCCTCATCATTCAAAGGTACTTCAGGGGCTATCGAGTAAGACAAAAGACTCCTGGACTTGCTACAACAAAACACAGGTGAGTAGAAGTCAGCCTACATACTACAGCTAGTACAAAACACCCAATCCAGTTTATAATGCCACTCATATTTTTGGTTCATTCAAACATAATTTTATTATTTACCCACCAAAGTTGACAACATACTGAAGTATACTAACTTACTAATCAACTCCATGTGATCAGTTACCCCTTTGACCTTGTATTGACTCAAATTTAATTTGTATGCTATTTTTTAAAGTTATTTGTTTGTTTTTTTTTTTTTTTTCAGAAAATCACGACTAAAACACAACACAATGGTGGACTTGCACCGACAGAGAAGTGGGCCAGAATCCAATTTTCCCGCGATAGGTATGCAAAACTGATAATCAAAAGGCTTATACCTTACCTTATATTCATCATGCCATGCATGCAGTCTTTCACTACTCTCAGCTTACACTGCATGCTCTGATGACAAGTAAAATCTTCTATAAACAACTGACTGCCAGTTATGACTTTACTAACAAATTAGCCAGCAAAAATCACTGGCTTTCAAAAAATAAATAAATAAAAAATTCCTCAAGTAAGCTGGCAAAAAATCACTGGCTTTTCAAAAAAAGAAAAATCCAAAACCTTCCCTAATTTTTAGGGGAACCAGTGAAAGTACCATCAAAGGTGACAGACTCAATGGAGGAAGACACCATGAGGATAGATTTTGATTCATACATGAGTCATGCTAGGCCTGGATCTTCAAAACAAGTAAGGATCAATACTGGCAATAGGCAATAAAATTCTCTAGTACCAAAGTTATGTGTGTAAAATGTAAAACATTTCACCGTTAATATTATATTATACCAGAGTAAAATCATGAATGTGTGTACACCTGTATTATAGGCAATGAAAATGGGGATCACATTATGATTCAAGCTTGATATCGTATTATTCATGCATAAATGGTAAATATTGTTAATGAATTATTCGTCACTCATACCCTTTTCGGTCATAGGCTTGAATATAAAATGCAGTTTCGAGTTTTACTTATGAAACCTAAACGTTCTCAGAAATCACTTAACTGGTGAATAGTATATAATACAAAAGTAATGTCTCCAAAGAATTGTTCTAGCCAGTTTGTATAAAATCAGAGAAAAATTCAGTCTTTATAACAGAAACAATTAAACAAGAAAATTCAAGATCAGAACTCACTAATATCCCAGAAGTGTGTACAGATTAGGTTGTGTCCTGTTCAAACAGCACCTAGAATATAGCGTTAATAAATCAGATATTTAAAAGGAAGATTATTTACATTATACAATATACATTATAATATAAAAATTAAGAAATGCTAGTCTTGCAAAAACAATGATGTAAAACTTACTAACTTTTATAATGTTTCTCTCTCAGGTGACCAATCGAAGTGATCTGGAAGTTTACAGTGCAACAATTCCAGCGAACATCCGCATCGACCCGAACAAACTCCAAAGATTGATGAATCAGTTGGATCAGGATTCCGTAGATGATATTCCCGCATTGCCAAAGACAGCAGGAGACCAGAGAAAGAGCAGTGCTGCAAAGAAACAAACAGAACCGAAGTTTAAACGCATCAAAGACATTAAATACATGTTCGGGAAAATGGTGAGCGGTGTACCTTTGCCTGACGAAACACCGACGGGTGATTTTGACGATCTTCCAGACATTAGCTTTCGTCTACGTGGACTAAAGATGGACCCCACTTTCTCAGATCCCATGTTCGAGATAATTATGGCTCGCAGGGAGGCTGGTCATGAGGTACGTCTTGCGGAATCAGACTACCATCGTCATTCAGATCTCGCTCCGAAGCCAAAGATCCAAAAACGCAAGAAGTTGAACAACGAGCAAAGATTTTTCACCCAAACCCAAGGAACAATGGGACTAGCTTGCCTACAAGCCGTGCAACAAGCTTATAAAGAAAGGGACAAAGCAGAAAAGAAAGCAGCAAACATCAACTATGTAACAGAACTTAGACAGCAAAGAGACCAAGCAAAATCAAGGGTGAAAATTTATCAAGAGGTAACAATTCAATTCACATCAATTAAAGACTACCTTATCAGATTCCAACAGTTCCAACAATGTTAAAAAAAAGCTTCAGAAGTCGGGCCATATCATTTATTTTCAAGGATAGTCTTTAGTTATAAATCTTTTGCCATGACCACGGACCTACATATATAATCAAATCTGGCTGTATTGCACATTTTTACAGTCTCTATTAGTTTGTTATATTTTGCAAGTTTGATTGTATGAAGACCATCCTAATTTTGACTAAGATTTCTTAGAATTATTTTTTTGAAGAGGTTCTGATGTACAGGAATTCAATTTATTGATTTCAGGAGCGAAGAAATGCCATATTGAGAGATCGTGAGCTTGAGAGACGCTGTGTGGCTGATGCTCTTGAACAGAAGGAATTCAACCAATTGGAAGTAACTGACAAAATTCAGGAGAAGAGGAGCAAATTGGAGCAATTCACTCATCAGAGAAGGGGTGAGCTGTCCTTCGTGAGTGATTTCAGTGCACAGATTACGTCAGTATCAAAAGCACTGATGAAAGAGAGCAGTAAGAAAAAGCGAGAGAATGAGCTCTCGAACAGAACAGATCTTATCACGAGTCACAAGATGACAGCCGGAGAGAGCCACAGCATCGTCAAAAAATTTCTGGAGCACCGAAAACTTATGCGTCAAACAGAGTCAGCCATTACTCGAGCTGCCATGGAAACCAAGATGGTAGAGGATGCGAGCAACCGCCTCCTGGAAGCTAAATCTAGAGTAGCTAGTTTGAGAACTCGTCACGACACAATAAGGGAGTTTGGGTTTCCTGCAATCCACTCTCCTAGCCCCCCAGTGGCCAAAAACAGAACTGATACAACCTTTGCCAATCTTGTGATGTAACTATATAGGATATACAGTATCCTGTATCCAGCCTAAAACAGGGTAATAACCTCCGATACAGCATTTATTGCTCTAACTTTTGTAGGAATTTTACATGCATATTGTAGAAATATAGAATTACTTAGTTTTTACAGCATGAGCCAAAATATAATAGACTACCTTATAATTCTAGCCTAACATTTTACATTCTTAACCTGGTTTAGCTAGAATCAAGGAGGGGAATTTGACAATATTGTATTATGTTTTCAATACAGCCTCATGTGCAAAAGCAGCGATGAATCTTGATCTCCAAGCTCCTCATGGCGAAGCCCCTGGTGAATTTTATCAGATCTGATAAACGATTCTTTACAAGGATAGATCGATATCAAGTATTATTTGGCATTTTCACCGCATTCAATTAAGCATCAACAGCATAGTGGCATTATAATTTGACATTTACACATTTATAGACAAACAATAATAAATAAAAACTTAAATTTGATTGCATTGTTCATTTGTGAATATACTGCGAAATATTTTTTTATTTTTTGGGGGACCAATAATATATCACAAATAAATATTTGACAAATATTTATTCAACACTATTCGCACACAATTTCACAGAAACAACAAGACAGTCAACCACTCTTCTGAATGTTCATGATTATCAATAGTCATAATTGTTTTGCTTCCACATTTATCATTGTTTATTCATCCAAGATCCCTTTATCAATCCATTCCTTGCGTTTGGCTTTTCCTTGTAATATTGCTTGTTTAAACAAATTACAATAAAGCTGAACTGAATCAGCAGAGTCATCATTCCCTGGCACTGGGTAGGTGATCAATGTGGGGTCACAACTCGTGTCCAATATACCGACCGTTGGGATGTTGAGTTTTGCAGATTCAATAACCGCTTGGTGTTGTTCGAACACAGTGTCGTGTGTTGATAGGAAGATCACAAGATCGGGGAGCCTTGTAACAGCATTGAACTGCAAGGAAAGAGAATGAGAATATGTTGAGTTATTTACCAATTCAATACTCCATCATAACCATCTCTTCTAAGTTCTAACAGGGTACAGTGAGCCAGCATTACTATAGTTAAGATGTGGGATTTTAAGGTGAGCTTCTGTTGTTCACTATAATAAAATATTCATTTAATTACATTATATTGACAAATTGGATGAGGCCAAGTGATTTTCATTTCAGGGTACATTCATGATGACAGACCAGCACTTAGTTGAGGTCGAGCCTTATTTAAGTTCGATTGAACCACAAGTTCACACTCCATTAAATCGTGTTGAAGTGTGAACATGACAGTAAAACTGCTTTCATAGCGATCAATAAGAGCAAGCAAATAAGCTAAACTATCAAATTAAACAACAAAAAACTTCTGCAAGCAGCCTTACCTGTACATTAGCATTGGTGAAAGTGCCCCCCTTCCACTCTCGACAATGTGAGTATTCTCCACATTCAGCTGCCGTTTTCTCGATGGTCAGCAGCATTTCCTGGTGTCTGCTTACGAATAATATGACACCACCGCGAAAAGCTATGTGCGCTGTAACGTTTAATGCATCCTTCAACAAAGGTACAGTCTGTTCTAAATCTATGATGTCAGTCTTTAAGCGTGTCCCAAATATAAAAGGGGTCATAAAAGGGTTTCGAACACCTTTGTTATGACCAAGATGAACACGAGCATCAAAAAGTTCTTTCAGCGACACCAGTTCTGAGATGTTGAAGAAGTCTGCATGGCTCAGGGGATCCTCAACAACTCTTTCTGTACAAAACAAATGATGGCCATGGGTAATTAATCATTCGTATAATTCTCTGAGGAATTTTACATGCCAAAAAAATATATTTCTAAAAATTATAGCTTTCAATCAACTTACCATCAGCTACAGGCTTCTGTTCTGCATGCACCATGGCTTGCCCATTCAAAGGCTGGGACTGACTGGAGTAAAAGCACTTCACACTCGCAGTCTGTGGAATGCCATTTGCAAGGCACCTAGGCTGTACTTGGCATAATGCAAATGGGTTCACTGGAAGTAAATATTAATTGTTTTCAATTTAAATGTGCTCACCAAATCATGTCATGAAGTAAACCTCACCCATAAGACAAAAAAATTAATTACATTAAATAATAAATGGCAAATTATTTGTTTCATAAAATTTGTCTTTTTTTTTTTTGGAATAAAATACAACTATGAATTCAAGAAAATTAAGTTATTGATCAACTTTTAGAATGTGCATATTCTTCATATTAGTATTGCAGTAATCACATCAATAGATATACAAATATATATTCACGGATTTGTTTATCACCAGACAAGGTCCGAATCGGCTATATGAACGGCGGCCGTGTACGCATGTGTGTTACAAACACGGCCGCCGTGCGCGCAGGCGCATTATACGCACGGCGAGTCTGAGCGCCCTCTACCTGCACTGTACTCCCCCTAGTGTTGAGACTGCAAACATTGCCGAAAAATATAAGATATTGCTTGATGTGTTATTTTATTTAGTTCAGCTGAAATCTTAAGTGCAAGTGATAAATCAATCAACTTGACAGCAATGATAGCTATTGGTAATGGATGATTACACCAGTGGTGTAGGCCTAGGTCTCATTGCAATTAATAATGATTATAAGAATGACCAATTAAAGAATATGTGTGAAGTAAAGTACGAAATATACTATCATTATGAATATATGTTATTATTCTATAGATATTCCAATTGGTTACATGTGATGTACAAATCTGCTTTTTAATGGCCATAAAATTCTGTGATTTTATGTCATCCAATGATTTTAAATTATTTATCCATTTTACATCCATCACATGTACCAATTCCATATTTACATAATTATATAGATATTTTATGACAATTGAATAAAATATCTATATTGTAATTATTAAGAGTGTCAATAGCACACCCTTACATTCACAATAACAAAAAGTTTGATCATTGTTGATATTTTTTCCTGATTTTTTCTGAAAAATTATGAAAACAAATTATATTCACAAAACTATATCAATAATTTTCCATGAAATAAGATTCATATAAAAAATATTTTTCAATTTTTTTCGTATATTACTAAATGCTTCAACATTCCTGTTGGGGGTTTACAGTGCTCGCAATCATCCATGCGTAAGCCAAAGGGTTTACAAAATTTATAAGTTTGAAACCATGCGTTTCTATATTCGTTTTAGACAACAACTCATTTATACTCCCACTAACTCTAAAACAAACATGTATGTATATTACGAAATAATATTCATCTATAATTTCTATTAGGTCAAACTTTAGTTAGTACTTGATATTGCTTTTTTCTACCTGTATACTCTAGTAATTATGTAATTTTTTTCTTATTGTCAATTAGTTGATCTGAGTTAGCTATGTTGATTTAAGCCTTTTAAAATTGTAACTATTAATATTAGAATATCTCCAAAATAATTAAATTTTATAAAATATATTACTTTTTTTTTGCTTTGTGAAACCATAACCATTGCTACAAGTTTAGAAATTGCTAGAAATTAAGTTTTTGTTTCAGTGAGTTGGCAGAGAAATTTAGAAAAATCTTTCGGGTACGGCGCACATACAGGTGGGGGGCAAGGGCTCGCCGGCAGTTGATTGCCGGCCCTGAAACTCATTCCAGATAAAGTAAGTTAGATAAAGTAAGTTTTAGATCTAAGGAAAATATTTATTGCAATCCTACAAGACATTATCTGTCATTATACTTCAAAAGATAGCATAAATCTGTCATTATAATTAAAACAAGTAGCATAATCCATTTTTTATTTCATCATGGGATCAATTGCAATCAATGCAACGATTGCAATTAATGCAACACAGGGGGTGGAGACTTGTAGTACCACTCTTCTCATTGGTTCATTTTTTAGTGGTGAAAGTTGATTGCAATTATAACTCTACAGAAATCAAATAAATTGTGCGGATGGGGTTAACATTATCATTCGATACCAGTGAACACAAACTAAGCGCTCAATCGTCGTCACTGCCAAAGTTTCAGTTCTTCCATTGTGCATAAAAGTCCAGCACCCTATCAACCCCCCAATTATGTTTTTTAACTTATATATTTTTTCTGGACTTGTTGGGTCCCATTGGCATTTAACAAGCCCATTGCTGGCCAGTCAGAACTCCCTGCTCTCCTCACAAAGTTTATTATACCAAGTGCCCCCAACCTGCCAACCCCGGGTCCTAACCCCAATCAGGGGGGGGGGGGGGGCATATCTGGTGTTGTACAATGTATTAGAAAAAAGATAATAGCATAAAATTACAGGACTACCATACCAACATTTTTTCCTATTTCCAATGCATTTAAAAGTTTTCACAAACTATTTGGAATAAGAATATACTCTAACCTAACCATTGAACGGAGTAGAGTCAAAACGGCCAACGACCATAACGGCCACTCCCCATAACGGCCAACTAGCCAAAACGGCCACTCCCCATAACTGCCAATCGACCAAAACGGCCAATTACCAGGACGGCCAACTCAGTATTTTTTTTTTATTCATATATAAAAATATATATATATGTATATATATATATATATGTATATATATATATGTGTGTGTGTGTGTGTGTTTGTGTGTGTTGAGTAGTACTTTCATATTTTTCTTATATTACATGCTTTCTTAGGTATATTAAGATAATTATCACACCATGAGACAAACTCCACTTAACCTAAAAATTCCCTTGAATCATAATCCTTGATTTTACCCAGAATCACCAGTTAAAATCACCAGTTCATTGATGCAAAATTATGCAGTTTATATAATAATCCATATCTCAGTGTAAAGAAGACAAAAGAAATGGTGATTGATTTTCTAAAGAGAAGCTTTGACTGTGACAGAGTGATAAGTGCTAATAGAACTATAGTGTACAACAAATTTGTACAATGGGTTCTATTTTTAAGAATCATGAGAAACATTAATGTTGAGTGTAAACTTCTCACCCTATTCTACAAATCAGTTCTTTTAAAGATAAAGCTAAATTGAAACAGATTGTTAAGACATGTGGTAAGTTAAAGGCAGACATAAAAATAATAGATGAACTTTAAAAACAAATGTTATGAGACAAGTTGATAAGATTATGAATGATGAGCAGCAGCTTTTACTTAATTATTATACATTGTTAAGATATGGAAGAAGGTTAGCCCTAACAGTACAACATACAAATAGGTATAATCTTTTTTATGCAGTAGCATAAGAGTCTATATAATGTTATGTCAAATTAATTTATCTTATCTTAATTGATTACATCAGCAGTGCAGTGGTTTTATGTTGAAATAGCTAATTTATGAATAAAGATATGTAATAGCAATCAGCCGTGACCGTTATGTCAATTGCTATTAGCATTTTGAATGATGAAAATAATGGGGTAAATCATGTTTTTTCATCATTGATCAAAAGCATGAATTGAAACTCTGAATTTCAACTGATTCCTGGTTATTATGCATATTAATATATACAATTAAGTATTTCATATACAGAATAGCAATCTGCCATGTCAATTGCTATTAGCATTTTGAATGATACAAAGAATGGGGTAAATCATGCTTTTTCATCATTGATAAATATGTAAATATTAAAGAAGGATATTGTCTATAATTAGTTTTGATCATGAAAATCCAGTTATTATATAAATTATTAATATTTTGTTGTTGTTGTTTCTAAAAAAAATCCAACTGGGATTAAAATTGCATGTTCCATATGCTTTCTCATTCATCTATCTTTTATTATAGATCATGTATATACATCTATAGCCTATATGACTTACTTAATTGTATATATTTCATTTTATATAAATTATGAAATATATACTATTAAGTAATTCATATAGGCTAGATGTATATATATAGTATAGAATAAGATAGATGGATGAGAAAGCATATAAAGCTGAAAATAGTACAATTGGCCGTTTTGGTAGGTGGCCGTTTTCTCCTTTGGCCGTCTTGGTATGGTGGCTGTTTTTGCGATTGGCCGTCCTAGTATATTGGCCGTTTTATATTTGGCCGTTTTGACCAGACCCCCATTGAACATAGATAAATTCTACACATTTTCATGAACAATTCTGTTTATAAGTATAAATCCCATCCCTGTCGGTGAACGGCCGTGTGTATTGCTCATATAAATACACGGCGGCCGTGTATATTGTACAGTAAATACACGGCGGCCGTGTATATTGTACAGTAAATACACGGGCCGTGTACAAACTTTGTTTATACACACGGCCCGTGCATATAGGCTCTTCCGACAAGGTCAATGTGATTCGAGGCGATAATGGAAGAACTTCGCCTCAGCACCTACCGTTACGATTTATTCGATTAACATAACATTAACAACACCACAGGCAAGTGCAGTACAGTTTAAAAAACTTAATCAGTCACCTTTGACACGAGGAAAACCCTGAATTAATCGGAGAAATCGCAGTCCTTTCGAAGCCATGCCGATACAAAATTCACAAGTTCTCAATATTCTCACAAGGTGGCGCAAATGCATTACTCACGCGCCACCTTTGGGTAAACTCGCCAATTAACTTCATCAGTGGAAGTTATTCGTGCATTGAGGGTAAGAAATTATGGTGATTTCTACAAAATTACAGGTTGTCAGTTTGTTATGTTAGTGCACATAGATAATTTCACTCTCTTACTATGTTGTCAGCTCAAAATCTTAGCAAAGACATTTCGCAGGACTATAAATTAAGTATAATATTGATGCTAATTAAGCCAGTGTTTGGTTGTAGCATTTTATGTGTGGTGTTGCTGTCAAAATATCATGACATGACAACACAATTTTTTTTTAACTGTATTAATAATTAAATGATAGTCACAATTATCCTGTCTTTTATATATTAATTATTTTAAAACAGTTAATTTTGATAATGATAAATAACAAATAAGCATGGTCCTGATTTTTAATGACTCACTATTTAATTACTGCATTGTACACATTGTCATGTAAGATGTACTTTTTCATTTCAGATCATGAATTCTCTTGGAGAGGTCATCACCAGCAGTGGGAATGCTGTGATTACATTTTACAGAATTTTGCAAGAACAGTTGACATGGAAAGCAACAATAGTAACTGCAGCCGCTGTGGTTCCAGCTTATGCATTGTACAGGATATTTCTTGTCCATCTCTTGTCACCACTGCGAAAGGTATATAAATATATGGCTTGCCAAGCCAATGATATATCAATTATATATGACTGTAATTACTCATACTTGCAAACCGTAAATGTCTGCATTTTTTGAAATCTTGTCCATTTAAATAAAACTATAATAACTAATATGTTTTTATTTTTGTGCATAATTTCATTTGTTTCATATGCTCAAGTTCATATGTTAAATTACTGCACACCGGTAATATATATATATAGATTGTATAATAGCCTATAGGCCTCTATATCCAGATTCTTATTGTTTGGTTTCGGTCAGTTAACATTAAACATGACGTCCATCCACAGATTCCTGGCTTGCCTTATGGACCGTTATTTGGAAATATGAAAGAATTCATGAGAGGACAGGCCATGGAAGAATCTGTAAAGTAAGGTTCATTGCATATTTCTACGAGAATGGAATTATTATAATACAACTGACCAGCTAGAAATAATTATCTTGATTATGAGATAGCATAAGCTGGGAGAGCATGAAATTTAAAGTTTTAAGTAATGAATACTTCCAGGCAGCCTCTTGAATTGTTGGCATGACATAAATTGGTGCCTTGTGAAGTTATACTCAGAGTGTATAGTGTATGCTTGGGCAGGTAAAAGACCACACCCATAGTGCAATGTAAAAAAACCACATCATTTGCATGGGGTCTCCCTTTCTTATCTCATTTCGTCTCATCTCTAATCTTGTCTCATCTCATCAACTGAGCCTTATGGGCAGCAATACAACACTTGCCTTAATCTCTGTCCTGCATAAAGACAGTCAGGCAGATATCAAACCTCAATTTCGCAGATAAGCACTCCAATGCATATAACCACTATATACCATTTAGCTGTGAGATACATGTGATATCTTGTTAATTTTCAGGGTTGCAAAGGAAATTGGTCTAATGGCCAGGTACCACTTCTTTTTTGGATCGCCCAGAATTCTTGTTACTGACCCTGAAGTTTTTCGTTATGTTTTTGTGACAAACAGCAAAAATTATCAGAAACCACCAAGCAGATTGCAGTAAGTCTCATCTTCGATAAATAGTTAGACTCTTATAAATATAGTTTATTTGATGTCATGAAACTATCATAGAGCATTGTGCATTTACTGACTAATTAGTAATTATTCAAATTAATGTATTCATTGTCAGGTTGCTTCGTCTTATTCTCGGCGATGGTTTAGTAACGAGCGAAGGATCACTGCATGCCATACACAAGAAGCTTATGTCTCCCTCTTTTAATAAATCATCCGTCAAGAGTAAGTATTTGTATTGTATTGTATCACCTCAGTGCAATTTGTCTGTAGCTTTGTTATGTTATTATAGTATTACGATCCAGGGGTACACAACTAAATCGCCTACTAGCACTTGGCTGCTGGGCAGCTGCTCTAGCTTACTGTTAGAGTGCAGGAAAGTTGCACACAAGATGGTGTAGAATCCGGTCCCCTCTGACCCCCATGTATAGGGTAGTTGGTTCGAATCCCGTTAGTGGGGTGAGGTTGTTGACTAGGAGTGGTAAAAACCTCATGTGTTCATTGGGGATATAGTATTACGATCCAGGGGTACACAACTACCTCGCCTACTAGCACTTGGCTGGTGGGCAGCTGCTCTTTAGCTTACTGTTAGAATGCAGGAAAGTTGCACACAAGATTATGATATAGGCTGGCAAAGGCTGATGTAATTATAATGAGATTGCGATTATTATCGCATAGTCTGTAGCACACAGAGACTGACTCAGAGAAATATTGTCTTTCTGGTGTTATCCCTGACTCCTCTCTTGTTTGACTAGGCTAATTGTCCTCTTCTTTCTTTCAGAAATGACAGAAATCTTCATAACTTACACTCATAAGTTTGTAGAAGTATGGAAAGAGAAATTAGCAAATAATGAAGAACGCGAAATGAGAATGCCAATGCAGGTAGATTTACAGAGACTGGTGAGTTTGTCATTTTATTTATTTTGTTCATTGTTTTTACCACAGTATGATCAGGGTTTGACAATAGTTTATTCTATCTATCAGTTTTGTTGAAACAGAAACAAGTAATCACTTTGTTTTGCATCATTTCAGACCTTAGACATTATTGGCAAAGCTGCTTTTTCTTACAACTTTGATAGCATTGCTGACAGTCAGCATGAAACTACATTAGCAGTGGGTCGTATGTTATCTGGTCAAGGACTAACGTAAGTGTTCAACTAAATTCTTATTGTTGCTGTGTAAGCCTTGGAAGTATGTTTGAAAACCATATGTAGTCCAGGGAGATGGTGCATGCGTCGAGTCAATTGTGCGCATAGTTCAGCAAACACCTTTTGGACAGGACAGCACGTTGTTCCGTTCAGAGCATGTTTGCGTCGATTTTTACCTTTTCTGTTGAGCGTGAGCGCTTGACTCTAACAATAAATGATTCATAAGTCCCTGTAAACTGGGCAGACACACAGTGGCAATGTGAACTTTTCCTCTGCAATAAGCATTTCGATGTTTTTTGTCTATGCATAGCTGGGCAAGCCATGTTGTTGTCTTCGCACTTTAGCACATCTCTATTGGTTAGTTATCACAATCTCTGCATCATGTGAATTGCCATCTTGCATTTTATCATTTGTTCTGCTCTATTACTTAATAGAAATCCACTGACCTTTTCTTCCAGTAAAATATTAATAATCATGTCAATTTTGATTAGCAAAATCGTGTAAGAGGTCATGTATCCCTATTGAAATTAATTTTCTCAAAGGTTTCCTTATGAATTTTTTTTTCAGGATTCAGATGTCTCTTCCTTTCTATCACCTTTTGCCTTTCCCGGACAATCTGCGCTTGAAGAGAGATCTCGGTTTAGTGGAGGATGCCATTGTCAAAGTTATTCAGAAGAAACAAGAAGCCATTAATGCAAATCAAGGTGATTATCATGGCTTGATGACATATAGTAGTATTCAAAATGTCCACTGCACGATACTTCATGTTATAAGAAAAATAGGACCCAAAAAACAAACACACATTCATCATTGTTCATTTGATTCTTACTATATAAAGTGCTTAAAGTAGTAAGCTCCACTGAAGATCCCTGGGTTCAATTCCCAGCTTAGTCATTCTTAATGAGGGTAATGTCTGCAGAAAGTGGTTCATATAGATTTATTACATTGGTTATATGGATGTGACCTGGTATTCTTTGTCGATGACTCCACCCGCCCTTCATTTAGAGGAGCCAGCCGGGCATTGCCACCCAGCTACTTAATGTTTTAGCATGTTGCGGTACGGATGATTTGGATGGCAAGGTATGTTCCATTATATTTAGTAATTTTGTATATGATGTTGTTCCAGACCTAGAAGACATAACGAAGGATGTGTTGGGCATCATGATGCTGGCAAAGGATGAGGAGACGGGGAGAGGGATGACGCTGCAGCAACTGAAAGACCAAGTTATCACCCTCATGTTCGCTGGTCATGAGGTGAGTTCATGGTGGTCTGCACTCATGGAATTGTTGCAAATTAACACTGAAAATAACACTGTTTTACTAAAAGTTTGCAAAATAAATTACTGAAATTTACTGTTCTTGTTTATGAGAATACATTTAGAATGGCTTGCAATTACTACTTGCCAAAGTTTTTTAACTAAGATTTTCTTCTATAATTTTACAAGAAACTTCATAATCTAATATTGGAGAAGGCCAAAAATGCTGCAAGGCATCAGGTTGCCAAGTCCAAATCAGACAGTTCAAGTCTTGATTCTTTTTCAATTCTTATTGGACTACCTGAAGTGAATTTTAATTAAATCAAATTTAACTTCTTACAGACCACAGGAATCTCTCTGACTTGGTGTCTTCATCAACTTTCACTTCATCCAGAAGTTCAAGACAAAGCCAGGAAAGAAATTCAGAGCGTACTGAAAGACAATAGCAAATTCACTTGGGAAACTCTGGAGCAACTGCCATATCTAAATTGCGTAGTCAAAGAAACTCTTAGGTCTGTTTGTGGTGTTATTTTTTAAAGAATGAGATGAAATAATAAAGGTTAATTTCAAATTGATGCTCTAGCTTTTGATGTTTATTTCAGGCTTTTCCCGGCTGTACCAATGACCCTCAGAGAAGCAAAAGAGGATGACTATTTTGGCGACTACTTAATTCCAAAAGGAACCATTTGCCTCATGGGAATGGGTGCCATGATGAGGTACGTTAATGGTTTTAAATGGCGGAATTAGATGTGATTTTATTTTTAGTCATTAAAGTAATTGTCACACATTCTGAATATTTTTGGTCGGAATTCTCAACCCATTGTAGTCATCCACTGCTCAACCAACCAACCAATGCTCAGCCAACTGACCATCATCCAACATTGGGCCAACCATCCTCAGTCAAGAAACAATTAGCCAAACAGCCAATATTGGCCAAATAGTTTTATATTTGCTGGGAAATCTCAGCTAAATCTCAGCTTTGTATGAAGAGTTGTGTCTGTGTTCTTGACATCACTATTGATGCAAAAGAAAAACCCCAGTCGTAGGGTGAAATTGTAAAAATGTAATCATCTTATCATTATGTCTACCCCTAGCAACTGGCCAGTGACCCAGAGACACCATAGCACTAATTAATAGCTCAAACGAAGTCACAAGTAATAAATAACAAGTTTATGGCCTAAAAAATTGCAAAATGTAACAATGTGGACTACAAACTGTCATCTCATCATTTTGTCTGCCTATGCCAATATTGGCCAAATTGTTTTATATTTGGTGGGAAATCTCAGCTAAATCTCAGCTTTGTATGAAGAGTTGTGTGTCTGTGTTCTTGACATCACTATTGACGCAAAAGAAAAACCCCAGTTGTAGGGTAAAATTGTAAAAATGAAATCATCTTATCATTACGTCTGCCCCTAGCAACTGGCCAGTGACCCAGAGACACCATAGCACTAATTAATAGCTCAAACGTAGTCAAAAGTAATAAATATCAAGTTTATGGCCTAAAAAATTGCAAAATGTAACAATGTGGACTACAAACTGTCATCTCATCATTATTTCTGCCTATGCCTTTAGCTGACTAAACTTTAGACCAGTAGCAGAACAATCAATACAATAAACTAACTTCAAAATTACTTTTTTTGCAGACTACCACAGTTTTACACAGACCCTGAGACTTTCAATCCAGACAGATTCACTGACCCAGACAATGATGAGTCCAAATCATTCTACAAATATTTGCCATTCCTAATTGGGCCTAGGATGTGTCTTGGCTATAAGTTTGCTCTTCAAGAAATGAAGGTGGGCATAGTGTGGTATTTTCTCAATAGGGCTGGTCAGATCTCATGTGACCTTCTACCTGGAAATACTATAATACATGATGTCACAGATACACAATATGCGATGACATCATCAATAATTGGGCTCTGGTGACATCATGTATTTCTGAGTACTTCATCGCACGAGAGCAGCCCAATTTGGATGTTGAAGTGTTGCATATTTTCATAGTTATTATGCTGCATGGTGTCAAATTGATATAGTCAGAAAATTGTTAAGTATTTGGCTAAAACGATATAAAAAATAAATGCACCTGCAATGTCTTAAAATTCTATCTCGTGTTGCCATTCACAAAACTTGCAAATTGTTTATCATAGCCAATGACATGTAAATAACTCAACTATTGCGAACTGTCCCCAAAGTTGACAGCATTTGCTTATATATTTCTCTCGCTTTCTTGCCCACTTCTTGAAATCTATTGTTTTTGAGCTTGTAAATAGCAATCGTGGAGTTTTTATCATGTTTTATGATTCTGGTTTTGGTTTTACAGGTAATTCTTGCCCTGTTGCTGAAGAACTTCGTATTCAATCCAGTGGAGGGGCTAAAGTATAAGAGAAGTACACGGATAACGATGAGACCGCAACCGGATATGGAGATGATGGTGTCACTCGCTTGATGAATCTATGATGTTATATAACAAATGCAATAGGAACAATCCAAACATCAACTTTTTTAATTTATGTAAAATTTTTATGCTCAACTATAACACCAACTTTTATTGAGAAATTATGAACTTAAACTATGTGGAAAAAGCGAAGTATATCGGACCCAGATTTATAACCGTGTTTAGAGAGCCTTGCTATGTATGTGACGTCAAAAACCTTGAATTCAATGTATGACATCACAAACGAATGACAGCAGTTTTCATGTGCACGGTAAAAGTGCTGTTTACTTTTACAAACCCCCGAATCTATACCAAATGTTATTCTAATTGTGCTAGAACTCAAACTTGGTAATATAATCTATAAAATTTCATATTTCATGGATGCCAAATATGGGCATAAGTCTTCACAATATCACCAACATGTTACCTGTCTGTCCAATGTTAATTTATTTTCTGAAGTTTTTTCATTGGCATTACTCTGGAGTTGGACTGTTTAAGAAACAGAACCAATGGAAAAAAGTATACATCAGATTTATTACTTCAGAAAGATGTCAAATGACTGTGGTAGTGTACATGTACAGCTAGTGTATTACTAATTCGCCAATTGATTTACTAATTCATTTATGTATTTTTATTTGATATATTACACGCAAATAGGGTTATTATCTCTTCTTTGCCAGCTCAATGTGTGTCTGTCGTGACATTTTTGAATTGCATAAAATATCACATGAATTAATGTAACTGTGCTGGAATGACCCAATTTCAAGAATAAATAAATATGTAAATTACGATTTTTTTAACCTTTTTTACTGTTTACAAAACATCCCACATTACATTTTGGTAAGGGATATTCCATTTAAAAAATGAGGGGGGGGGGGGGGAGTGAACATGAAAATTTGTCCCTTAATGGTTAAATCTAAATCGAGCTCTGGGAGTGTTGTCACCATTTCTATTCATTGTCTATATGGATGATCTCAGTATTATACTTAATCGACAGCAAACGGGACGTACAATTGGTGATACAGTTATTAACCATCTCATGTATGCTGATGACCTTGTCCTAATTTCATCCTCAGCCTCAGGGCTCCAAAAATTAATTGATGAATGTTCTACTTACGGCTCTGCCCATGACATCAAGAACAATTGTAATAAAAGTGCAATCTTGGTGGTAAGGAGTTCATACATAATGTTGCTCTGCCTTCTTTCAGCATTAGCCATGATTTAATTAATGAAGTAGATCATGTTAAGTATTTGGGACATATTATAACTTCAAATGCATCTGATGACATGGATATATTGAGACAATGTAGAAGCTTGTACATTCAGTGTAATGTTCTTGTTCGTAAATTTTTTATGTGTTAAGTACTGTTAAGAAAATCTTATTTAAATCCTACTGTTATCCCATGTACACATGTTACTTGTGGCACAGATACAATATGTCTACCCTTAAAAAGCTAAGGGTGGCATATAACAATGCATTTCGTGGTCTGATGGGCTATCCCAAGTATTGTAGTGCCAGTCTGATGTCCACTATAGTCATAGAGTTAGCACCTTTGAAGCAGTTATTAGAAATATTGTCTATAAATTTAGTGAAAGGATCAATATTCTGAAAATAGTATTATTATGAATGTTATTAGTAGTGACGTCTTTTGGCATTCTTACATTAGAAGACATTGGGACTCATTGTTATATTTGTATTGGACGAGCAGTTGAGTGTGAATTCGTTTTTACAGTGCCATACAATAATACTCAGTAGTTAGGTAGTTATTAGAAGGATATGGACCCCCATATATTGTAACTAATGTATGTGTGTGTGTCTGCTCTCAAGGTGCAACTAGTTACTAAGTCACCGGTTTCTAAAGCTGATAAAAACTCAGGTTGCAAGTAGCAATAGAAAGAAAAATGGATCTAAATGAATAGATCTAAAACAAGCACTGTCCAACAAAACATCGAGTATCTGGCACAAACATGGAATATTACCAGTGCTAAGATAATTGACGATGAAGCAAGACTGAAAACTGATCTCTCAGTACAATTTGGGCATCAGAAGAGAACTGCTGCAATTATTGAGTTTTTAGATTTGATGGTGGACCGTATATTATAATGATACAGGCAATACAAATTTAATTTTAACACATATTAAACTTATTAGTACAAATAAATAATACATACATAAAACCTATACGTCGTGTACATGTATATAGAAATATATATTCAACTCTGCTCCACTTTGCCTTGGTGTTAATAGGGTGCGGCCTATACATGGACATCGCTCCCACTGATGGCAACTGTGGAGTGCTAGGCTAGCACTTCTATAGCCATCCTACATCACTGATGTAGGAACTGACGAATCGGTTGAACGTAGATCATTCTGCATGACAGGCTGCATACACCCAAGACAGTTGAGAAAGACACATACTTGAACAGGTCTGTTAGCAGGTAGTCTAGTGCTGTCATACTATACTTGGATGTCAATTCATCGTCAGTCAATTGAACATGTTTCAGTTTTTTTTTAGTTTTTTATTATCTATATAAGAATATACATTGAATATAACCTAATACATCAATAACAATGACAAAAATTATGGAAAATAATGAGGTAATTATGTTTGATCTGGATTGTCAACCCGGGTTTTCCTTGCAATGTCAGGGGTGGATGCTGATGTACTGGGTATCTGAGGTGTAATGGCAAGTTTTTTTAAGTCTTTCTGAATAGACAAGGCTCTTGATTTTTTGTACTCGAGAAATGCGCAGGTGGTTGGGTCAGCAATGTAAGTTTGCAGATAATCCGCGACATCATAGCGTTCAAACCGTTGAGCGTCACTCAATGGTGTGAAACCCCATCTGCAATTAACATTATACGACACTTCAACCTTGCTAAAAAAATTAAATAAATTATAGATATATATAACAAAATTTTAAGACCACCATGAATAAGATCTTTTCTCAATTGAAGCCATTAGGTTGGAGGTAAAAATTAATGTGAAGAGACTCCGTTGTGACATGTTTGTTTAATGTTTATGGGCAAGATAAAAAGCGTAAACATGCTTACTTGGGCTGTTGAGCATTAAGTGCAAATAGAATGGTCCAGAGTCAAAACCTTACAAAAATTATATTACGTCATCATTTGTGTATTTATTATAACAGGTCATATCGCCACAACGTCGGCTAGATGTTACAAATGTGGGATCAACATTGGGCTGACCTGGCAAGCTATTTGGGTTATTGTCTGACTTTATAAGGAGCGTAATTTACTAAACATTTTTATCACTGACTTAGTGTGCATGGGTGGTGCTACATGGATTAATTAGGGCTTTATGTCCTGTATTTCTGCACCTGTTGGGCTAATTAGGACAGGCAGGGACCATGGCAATGAGATGAAGGATGAAACAGCCATCCAACTTAGACTTGAATGAGAAATTGGGCGGGAATCGAACCCGGGACCCAGTGGTTGGACTGACTGGGTGTACAAGTTCGGAGAGAGAGAAAAAGAGAGAGTAAATATGCAGTTTCACTGACAAAATTGCAAGTTTTTATACTGGTATGAGTTAATATATAAAGTTAATACTTTCACTCGTTTTCACACATCAAGTTTTGGAGAAGGCTATTTAAACTTATTCATAATCAAGTAACTGCAATAAAATTTCAAGAACAAAGAAGCAGTTGCGTACCTGTCTTTAGGTTCAGGGTCTACCTTGCACTGTTCCAAGAGCATCATGACGACCGCGAGATGACCCTCAGCCGCGGCGAGATGGAGGGCTGTTCTTCCATCGTAGTCACTGGCTCTCATATCCATACCGGACAATGCAAATCTGTGAAAAAAATACCACAAGATGTAAATAGACTATGACACAACCAACCACATTTCTTAACTGCATTGCCTGTAATAAAAATAATGCAGATAATTGTACCTCATTTACCATCCCAAATCATGCACTAATTAAACAGGTATTTTGAAATGAACATTCGATCATTGAAGCAGTTAAATGCGTTGTGACTTGTACTCAGCGTATAAGTACAGCCAGGTGAAAGTTCCAGCATCCCATCCATGATTAAACATGCAGAGTTAATTGTGTTATAGTTATTTTTTTTCCAAAGCCACATTACAAGGACATCTTTGGCTATAGGGTCGATCGCCTCACCTTCGAATGGCAGTAACATCTCCATTAGCAGCACCAAAAAGCAAATTCACCACCGAGTCGGCTTCGTTGTCTATTTTGCGTCTCCTTGGGTCCAGTTTCCGCTCCGTGTGGTTGAGATCATCGTAGTTGTGGAAGTTAAAAAGAGATACAAGCTCCTGAAGAGAAAAAAAGTTTTTAAACTAAATTTTTGTACATGCTATAAAAAACAAAAACCATTGTATACTGCAAATTTGCAGTGAATTATCATTGGCTCCACGCGGCTGGGGTCTTAATATTGAGGTGGTCTAATTAGAGGTGATCAAGGTAGTTAGTTGGACCAGGTGGTCTTAATAGCGAGGTGGTTTTAATAGCATAGCTCCCAAGTTTCAGAAACTGGTTTGCTGGTCATCTGAGTTAGGCTGCAGGGTCCGCGTCCAGGAGTCGGCAGACAACCAGAGAGGCCACCAGAAGCTGTAGCATCTGAGGTGCTCTATGGTGCATTCTGAGCATTTTAGAGCTAATAAAAGGTCCAATAGCAATGGAGCTTAAAATGTACATTGTTTTACTTCAATTTGCTAAATTTGATACACACAATTGCACTATAGATAACTTTGCTCCTTTCAACCACTGATCATGGCTATGTAAAACGGGGCAAAGTGCCAAATGAGGGTTTTTGGCTAATGTGTGCTGGTCAGAGGGTTTTGACATTAAATACTGGCCAAATGAGGGTCACTTTGGAGCTACGGTTTATGTAACAGTGAGATGGTCTAGATAGTGAGGTGGCCAGGTGGAGAGATTCTGATGTACATACACTTTCAAACGTTCTTGTTCTAGCAGTTAAAATACATTATACTAACTGAATTAATAATTAATTAGCAAGTTATTACCTCACAAAACTGTACTCCTCTGCAAGAGTTGCCGAGTTGGTCAAGGTTCGGACTCCAGGTACAAATTCCCATCACATTTGGAACCACCAAAAAGATGGCGCCAGATACCCCTGATTTTGCAGGGAGACCAACCTAATATTTGAGAAGAAAACATTTCTTTACATGATTTTTGTTAGACAAAGTTAAGCTCAAAACCAACAGATCCAAACTCAATTATTATAAGGACAGAGAAAATTGTCACATGGTCTGGTGACTTTACATAATACCTGATGTTGGTCATAAAGTCCAACCATTTGAAACAGTCAAACAGTGTTTGTCAAAGATGAGAGTTTCATTAGAATCAGAATTATTTCATGTGCACAATTGTACAATATTTAATAATTTTGCTGGGGACTGCCAAAAGGGGCTGGAGGCCTGGTGGCCACGAGTTTACATGATTATAATCTTCATGTATTGTTAACATGCATGCATAAATGATATATTGAGAGTTATATGCTGGTCTGATTTAAAAAATAGGCGAATAGCATGACTGGAAAGCATTATAATCTTCATAATATTACATCTGTGGCAATGCCTACAGCGAAAGCCTTCTGAGAAATTTATTAGAGTTTACCACTCAGTCCCCAAAGATTTATACATTAAGTTGAAGACTAAATTTAAGCAAGGCCAATTTTACCTTGAAAGCAAACTGTCCAGAGTAATCATACATTCCACAAGAATACATTAGCGACAGAGTATTCCGAACAGCTTCTCCAGCAAGGACTCTTTCTCCTGAAATCGGACAAATGCCACCATTTGCAAGGGTGGCTGCAATGACCGCTCCTGACTCTGCTGTCACATCTATAGCACATAGCTACAAGAGTTCGTGAAAATAAAAAAAAGTATAATTTCATTTAATATGTATGCATAAGTTGGCGCATACTCTACATTGCTCACCAATACATTTGTGATTAAGATAGATAGATAGATAGATAGTTAGATATGGAAAGTGCAGCTCTCTAAGGCAACTTCTTGTCGCTATTGACGGTTGATTGATGGGGTGAGAGGAGGAGTCCATCCATGTTACACAATTACCCCATGGGTGGGATCTTTTACTTGCCTCAGCACCTGATTGTAAAGTCATCCTTACCTGAAAGTAGAGTTCCAATGTCTGAAGCAAATCTGTATTTTCAGGGAAGCACTGAAACAAGCAATCATAAAAACGCATGGCCTAAGGTCTTTTCAAGAAAAATTCTAGCCATAAAAGGATCCGTCCAGACAAACTGATATCTATCTCACTTACCTTATTTTCCCGCATGTAATATCCCAAGGCAAAATTTCTGTCAGAATTCTCCCTTTCCGAAAGATACCTAGGAAAGCAAAAGTTAATTATCTTGATCAATAAAAGGAAATGCTGATATTCAATTTAGCAATAATAAAGCATGCATATAGGAACAGGGTAGTCTGATGATTATAAGACAACAGGCTAGTCTTTGCTAGAGCATGTAAAAGACTCGTTCAAGACGTAACTTATCTCATCATTACGTCTGCCTCTTGTGGATTATATAATAAGCTTAGGCCAACTGAAAAAATTGTTAGTTTACGATTATATTGTAAAAAGTTGGTTTTGTAGGTCAGAGGCTTTTATTTTTATTTTTTCCCCTAAAATCAAGGTTTAGAAGTAAAACATTGGGTTTGAAATGTCCATTTTCTGACAGATGCCTAAAAAAAAATGTGGTTCTTGTGAAGTCGGGTTGCTTGAAAATCGGAAACAAATATTTTTTTCAGTCAGCCTTACTTGCTATCAATCCCAGTAACGGGGAGACTAAAGTAATACATTACGTGGAGTTGCTGAAACCTATGTATTCCCCTCCTGCCAGCCGTTTATACTGGCTGAACACCTGTTTAACGAAAAATTATCAAAATCATATTAATGCGATTATAATTTGAGTATAATATATTTCGATTCAGATACATTTATTTGCAATTTACATAAAAATGAGTGTTATAATAACAATTTTACATTAAGGCAGGAGACTCCACTAAGAAAACTAGAGTTTTCGCTACCGTGGGGCCACCTACAGAGATTCTATTACGTTATATAAGGAAAGTGTAAAAACTGCTCCCAATAGAGTTGGCTAACTTCCAATTGAGAAGATAAATACGTAAATTAAAATAGAGAGTTAAAGACTTGGCTTATTTATTTTCAATATGCAAGCAGATATAAAAATCATCAATATTACATTCAGCAACATATGATGCAACTATGCAATTCTTTATGTACTTCTAGAATATAAGCTGATAAGGTGGTGGTGGATTAGGGCTTTACGTACTGTATTTCTGCACCTGATGGGCTAATTAGGACAGGTAGGGACCATGGCAATGAGACGAAGGATGAAACAGCCATCCAACATAGGCTCGACCGGGAATTGAACCCACTGAGCTAGGCCCCCACCCCAAAAGCTGATAAGGAGACATAACAAAGAAAATCCATTTATGAGTTTAAATTCTTGTCTGGAGCGAACACCAAATTTTCACAAAATTCTGGAAATAGTTTAATAGACATTTATCTAAGAGGGTCATTTTGGCAAATGTATGATATTAGTTCAAGACTGACCTTACGCTCAAGTACATATTTTAGAATACTCACATAATCAAAACGGTCAGCCATATGTTCTTTTGCCTTCAATAAAGAAGTCACACCGATGGCTCCTGCATTTATCATTGGGTTATGTGGCTTGTCTGAAAATGAAAAAAAGAATTCAGAAAATACAATAAAAATGATATAACACTGGAAAAGATGTTTTTTTCTGCCATCATACATGTACAATATAGTTTTGATTGTATTTCTACTTATTTATGTTTTTACAAAAAAAATTCATTTTCATAATTTTAAAAGTAAGCCACATTATACTATGAGACCAGGCTAATTTCTATGTTTTCAAATCACAATTATTGTAATAAAAAGGGTATAAGTACATTTAGTCAACCTCCCATAGTTTCTGCTTTTCAGAGGCAGTTAATCTGCATAAGGGTGAAGGATGGCATTATGGTAGGGGGGCCAGCTGGGTCCATCCCATGCGACATGGCATGGTCTTAGCTTTATAAACAGGCCGTCAGTGCCATCTAGTCACCTTTTGTATATCAATCAATATGTGGGGTTCAGAAGTAGACTACACTCACTGTTTTGGTCCAAAGTGAGCTCGTTAAAACTCCGTCCTGAAGGTTCTTGTCCGAGGTTCTGGTGAACAACATCTGATCCGAGATCCGAAATAGCCAGGGCATAATTGAGAGGTTTAGAACAGGACTGTAGACAAAATGGTGTGCTGGTGTCACCAAAAGAGTGTCTAAAAAAATAAGCATATTAAGTCTCATTTAATAACTAATATCTTAACTTTAATTAATAACATTCTTTTATTTATGAGGTTGGCCAATAAACTGACTGGACATTTAGTTGGCAGTGTCTTCCACTTAGCATCTGTGCTATTAAACTGTCAACATATGTGAAAAATGGGTCTTATCATCTCATCATTACATGTCGCTGGAAGCAAGGCATATATAAGCTCACTACTTCCACTGTCAATATGTCAAAATGTCATTGCCAATTTCGAAGTAAGGTCCTTAGTAAATTACCTTTGGCCATCTATGGTGCAGATAGAAACTCCCCATTTATTTGGGTCTGCCCTGGCAAGTTGAGGAATGTATGTGGCCACCTGAAAATAAAATAAAAATTATTCAAAAAAAAAAGAAAAAAAAAGCCAAATGAGTGAATGGCTGAATATGGGTTGCCGTTAATGTTGGATTAACACTTAAAAAGACATTTTCACGTGAATCCTTCTAGCATAATGAGTCTGATTTATGGAATGTGTTACACCACCGATTCCAAAAAGTTAAACACGACACAACAGGAATTATTCATTATCAACTCAAATGGCATCAATGTCAACCAGTTCTAAATTTACATGTTACTACATGCTGCACTGACAGCTGAAATAATTCAACAGTTTGTGTACATCATTAATTTTTAAACACAGATGCATGGAACTTCACTCACATGTCCGCGAGTACTGTTTTTGCAGCGTTTGTAGATCTCCTCAACATGACAAGTGAAGTTGTAATACTCAGGAATCACCATGTCATTCTTAAAGGCCTTTCCTATGAGGAAGATATTCTCTCCAATACAACTGAAAAACAAAATAGACGAGTCAACTATAACTGTTATTGAAACAGTTATGGTTCTTCACCCAGTTATAGTCTTCCGTTCCTTTGTTATGACATGTGTTATGGCATTGAGTCATCATGTCATATTACTTTGTTACTGATACAAGAATAAACTTATGTGATTGCACTGAAATAGATAATATTGTAATCTCATGTACGTGACTTTGATGTAACAGTCAATGTCATTCTGTAACCCAAGGTCATCCAACAACCCAGATTGGGTGAAGATCCAATAAATTAGTGAGGAGTTATAGTATGTTACCCAGTTTGGAGGGTACTTATCCTCGAGGCAGAAAATGACATGTGGATGCCCACAACATCACTAAGCATCACTGAGCATCAAGTTTTGAGTGAAAATCAGGGCCAAAACCTGTCAAAAATACCACAAGAAGATGATACTCCATCTAAGTCGATCAGATCATCTGTTTAAGATCACCAGTCAATCAGAGGTCTGTCAGAGATCACAGGTGTGGTGTCGATAACTTCAATTAAATTTGTCTTGCTTTTGATGCCACAGTGCTGTTATTGACACTGTAATGTCAGAGAGTTTCTTGATAATTGCCACAGCATTCTGGGAGCAGCCATTGCCTACATTTATGCTTTTTATGGTCCACTTACTCCTTAAACTCCTCCCGATCAACAGTGAAGTCCCAGGTCTCTCCATAGCCTCCCAGGTTGGCTTGCAATTCCTCAAACTTCATTTTGCATTCCCTCAACCTGGGGTCAGTGGGTCGCAGTCCGGTGCTCTTGATAGCCTGAAGATGAAAGTGGTCACTCATATAAGCCATTAAGCTAGCAAGAAAAAAGTTCTGAGATTAGTTAACCATAAACATGATGAGACTAATCTGCTGCAAAGTTGGAATTCCGAGTGAACTCAGGAGGTTCTTAAGATTGGTGTTTTGTTGTCATATACATTACTAGAAAGCCCACTCACTATAATACATGCACCTAAAATTAAACAAAAAATGTGCATCCGTCATGACCTGCATTAAAATATTGGATTTATAATAATTTAAAATTTGTGTGCCATTAATTTCAAATATCATCCACTGCTCCTGGATTTTGTATCCCTGTTCAGTTAAAGAGTTCCAAAAGGTCACTTGCTCTATGAGGTCATGTGACCTGCCATTCAGCCTCGTTCTGAGTTTCATTCAAGGGCCCTGGCAACAATGGTGTGAATGGTTGCTAAAGAGCTTAGTCTTGCATGCAATCATATGGTTGTTAGGAGTGGCCATATGACCCACAGGCATGGTTGCTATGGTGCCACTGGACCTTAATCCATTCAGCCTCTTTCTCAAAGTTATGGCGGCCATATTGGTAGCAAGCATGTGCTCACTTCGGTGGAAAGTTGGTGGAAAAAGGAGGAAAAGTGTGCAAATAAAGAGTTGTAATGGTGACAGTTAGTTAAAACAGGAGGCCATAGAAAGAATGAGGTAGGCCACAACACGATCAAGGCCCAAACGGATGGCAGCGTGCATTGACACACAAATTTGAGGTTACTCACTTACATAATATATAGATACATGGCATGATGCACTTATACTCACACTCCAGAACTTGTTGACAGCCAACCTGCATTCCCTGTCGGCCAGCAGGTCAAACAGCACATCATCAAGATCAGTTGGGTTTGAAAGGGCACTCAGTCGTACTTCACTGAAATAAAAAAAAAATTATAACATTATGCATGAAAATCAGAATTTAATTTGTAAAGCAAAATAATATCATGATTTGTCTTTTGGAAATTAAAGCTAAGTTTGGAAATTGAAGCTGAAACGTTCTACAAACAATATATATTTATATCGATTTTTTTTTATCTATATATCTAAGTGAGTAAGCCGGTATTTGTGCATAAAAGCACCCCACCGTTTGGGCCACAATCGTGCCTTGGCCTGCCCCATTCTTTCTATCTTCCCCGGTTCTAACTGTCACCATTACAACCTTCTATTCACACTCTATTTCTCTATTTTACCCAGGCTACTTTCCGCCGAAGTAAGCACATGCTTGCTACCAATATGGCTGCCATCACTTTCAGAAAGAGGCTGAATGGATTAAGGTCCAGTGGCACCATAGTAAGCTCTTTAGCAACCATTCACAACATTGTTGAAATGAAACTCAGAACGAGGCTGAATGGCAGGTCACATGACCTCACAGAGCCAGTGACCTTTTTTAACTCTGAGCAGGGAGACAAAATGCTAGGGCATTTTTGCATCCATCCTTTGTATATTTTGCTTATTGATCTTTTTTTATAATAGGATGAACATTTGAAATTAATAGGGCAAATTTTAAAGCAGGCCAAGATGGATGCAAAAATTTGTTGAAGTTGATAAATTCAAGTGCATGTATAGCAGTGTGCTTTCTAGTAATATTATATTAGGACAATGCAATCCTCGAAGGCAAGTTCTTGCAGCTTATGAGGGTTTATTGCTGATGTGAAAGCACAGACTAAGCTCAAAATGTCCACCTAATTTGAACCCGGAACCTCCAGGGGAGCTATGCAAAATCCAAATAATGTTATTGCGATGATTAAATTCCATCAAAATTCCTGTTATTCACCACATCATTACATTGACCAGTCTTGTTCATTTTACACAATCTTTCATTGTTTATCACAACTTTTGTCACACTTTGTGACAGCCCAAAAGGTCTTTAGGTCAGGGCCTTATATAGTCGCTGCTGACCACAAATAATGACAACTTCTATACAAGTGTCACAAATAAGTTTTTTTGTTAGAACCTGATATTTAATATCAATATTCAAAGGATACCCTTGAACTACTGGACTGATTGACATAATTTCAGCCAGTTTGAAGATCGATCACTAGTGTTTTGTATTCTACTGTGTGTCTGGCCCACTCTGTATTTACCAATAATTAAACATTTCCTTTTAGAAATGTGCAATATTTAGCCTCTAGAGATATCCTAATTAAGGTTGCTGGGGAAGAAATAAAATTATTTTTATATCAAAATTTGCAACTTTGCGAATTTCTGTGACCTTGAATATTTGTTCAAGGACACTGAAATTGGGTCACGGGATAGTTCTTGCCAATCAGAGAAAGTGATGCGGAGAATAGGGAATAATAATAGTAATATTTACAAAAACAATGGGATTGGCATAGCCTAATAATATAATAAGGATTCCATATCATCGTGACTGACTAAGCTTTAGATTTACAGGATACATGTATACTTAAAATATGTACGAGCCCAGATTATAAACCAAATAGATCTATACTGAAGTTAAGTCTGAGTCTAAAACCAGGATAACCTGATATCTACTCATTTTTCATTTTTAAATAGCCAACTTTCCATAACCTTTAAACTACAAAATAATGCATATTGCATCTAGCCACAATTTTTCATGTTTGCGAATCTGATGCAATCTTTCCGCCAATTATGCCATTTGCAGCATGTACCAAATTGCTTTGTCAGCATGTTTGGTTCAATTGTATTTCAAGCAATAGAAAATAAATGCTGTGTTCAATAGAATAATAAATTGCCCCTTTAACGTAAAAAAAAGTTGCAATTATACATAACAAGTGTAAAATAGGATTATAACTTGTACCTGTGCAAAATAACAACAAACATTCAATGTCTGACCAAAATACCATAGGCCTAACACTTAGAATGATGCAACCTGCATTATAAGTGAAAGCATGCAGCCACAATTAAAATGAATGATGCAACCTGCATTGGTGAAAGCATGCCAATTAAACTGAATGATGCAACCTGCATAAGTGAAAGCATGCAGTCACAATTAAAGTATTTATATCTGATTTACTCCCTTAGTATAATAATATATATATGTAGAGCTAGGGCTGACCTGTAGAAGTGAGGAGAAAGGGGAGCCACTTTCTCCTCTTCGTAAGCCCCTGCATCCGACTGTTTCCTTAAAAAATTAATAATGAGTGCTTCGTTGTCCGTCATCTTGGACGATGATGAGCAAGGAGAGAGCTTCACACAGAAAGACATTGCAAGATGGTCCTAAAGAGAATGCAGCATGAATTCACACGTGTAACTAGTGTGTGCTGGGTTTCTGGCCTGGCTGCATGGCCTCACTTAAAACACCCATAGCTTGAAACAAGTATGTATTATGAAGCCTACAGGCAGGGGGGGGGGGGGGGGCACTGCCCTCATAAAAATATTTATCAAACTAAGCTAATTTTCGACTTAGTGTACACTGCACATGCACGGATCAATACTAATAATCCTGTAAATTAAGATTATATATATTTTCATAGTTTAAGGCCCTAAATGTAGAAATATATGGAAGAAACGTATAGGCTTTTTCAGGCTTAATTTCTCTTAAAGACTATCCCTACAAATCAAATTAAGATTCAGCCATATGTTTTGACACAAAATTATGATAAAATTGATGATCCCATTGCAAGACATCATACACTCTTAGACACATGAGACCAGTCACAAGAACAAAAGTCTTACTTGTGAGTACAGTTAAAGCTGACAAAATAAAAACAAAATTACCCAATAAATTCTTGATCGTGTGGTTGTGTGTGTGTGAATAGGGCTTTACGTCCTGTATTTCTGCACCTGATGGGCTAATTAGGACAGGCAGAGACCATGGCAATGAGACGAAGGATGAAACAGCCATCCAACTTAGGCTCGACTAAGTTCTTGATCGTGATAATTCGTAAAAGTGATGCGATTTTCTGCGGTTTCATCTTCATAGCCCTTCGACACCACTAGCGACACTAGGCCTTCTATGGGAGCCTTCGCAACACTTGACAAACTGGAAACAAGGAGCATCCATCCCCATACTCAGTCTATTAACACTATGATACTTAATACATAGATAGAGCTCCACCAAGTCTTTCTTTGTTTATTTTAGGCTCTATGCCTAACACGAATGTTTAAGCCTAATCTGAGTAACTACTTTATTTACCACAAATCTTGACAGCTTGACAGACATGTTTTGCAGTAAATATAAAAATATATAAATTTAAGTGAGGCCAGCGCCCCTTAGGGAGCGTATTATAAACGAATCTGACATCAAAGAAATTTTAATGAAAGAAAGGCAGCACGAAAGACAGAAAGACAGAGAAATAAGAAAGAAAGATATATATCTTGATAGACAGAGATAGATAGATAGATAGACAGAGATAGATAGATAGATAGACAGAGATAGATCGATAGATAGATAGACAGAGATAGATCGATAGATAGATAGACAGAGATAGATAGATAGATAGACAGAGATAGATAGATAGACAGAGATAGATCGTTAGATAGATAGATAGACAGATAGATAGATAGATAGATAGATAGATAGATAGATAGATAGATAGATAGATAGATAGATAGATAGATAGATAGATAGATACAAAGCTTTGGAAGCTTTAAGGAGCTTTGTAAACATGAAGTATGGAAAACACACTTAATGAGGTTTGAGCACCGTCTAAAGACAAGCAGCACACTCACTAACCGTACCTGAGTAACCCGAGATGCTGCAGTTGCCTCCCCTGGCAGCGTTACCAAGGCAACTAATAGATCAACCAATCTAACTGGCAACATGGCTTACTGGTGCAACCCTGATACTGAGTCAGGGCTTAGAACTAACACACAAACTCCTGATGTAAGTATTCAAGCAAACAGTGTCTCTATATGTTCTGGAATCTTGATTGTGAGCTATGAAGGTAGCTATTGTAGGCCTCTATAGATACCAAATCTTGCTTGGAGAGGGTAAAACATGTCATTTTTATCATAATGTAAAAGTTTTACAGGGGTGTGTATGGATATTTTGTGTTTTTGTGACTGCAAGCCTATTCTGTCTTTATTTATTATCTGCCTGCTTGTCTGTGTCTGTCGGGCTGTCACGAAGTATTATTTCTCTATACAAACGCACTGCTGGTACAGTTAGGACGCCTTTACCCTCTCCATGGCTCTAGAACACTCTTAGGTTTAATTTTAATTATACTCCACATCGTGACCTATTCTATTGTTCTCAGGCGGGGTGTAGCAAACACAACTGCTAGTTAACTCCCTCCTGAATGCAAACAGTACTGTAATTGCTTAACAGTTAAACAAAACTAACAACCGAACAAATTAGCAAATGTCTAGTGTATAAGTTATATCCCGAATAGGAGGGACTTAACTAACATTTTTGTTGGTTAAATCCCTCCGCGATATAACCAACGAAAACGTTAGTTAACTCCCTCCTATTCGGGATATAACCATTAAATAGACAAGTCTGCATAGCTTCTAGGTCAGCAAGGTAGACCTATGTCGATCAGCATGCAGGGTTCAAGGCATCACAGAAACTTTACAGCCAAATTCATCGAGTTGGATACCTTGAACTTGGAAGCTCAACTCCAGATGATGTCATGAGAATCTAGGACTCCCATTGGTTAAAGCATCCTTTGGCCAACGAGAGTCCTGGATTCACATGACGTCATCTGGAGTTGAGCTTCCAAGCCTGTGAGATTGGTTTCGAACTAGAGCTATGAATTTGGTTGTAATAAGAACAAACTTAAGAAAGTGACATTCCTGTAGAATTGTAGGCCTACATATTACTGGATGGGTTGAACAGTTGACCTCTGAATAAAGTAGTCAGCAACATAAAGAACTGGTCAATGAGTATAGTGAAGCCATCAATGAGAATAGGCCTACCAGTGAAGCCATCAACATCATTTAAAGCGAGTACTTGCCATTCATGATGGTTGATTGATCAGATGAGTGAGTGGGGGGGGGGGGGGGGGGGGGGGAGTCCACACCATGTTACGCATTTACCCCAATTTACCTGCCTCAACATAAAGCATCACCAATATAACATCACATGCAGGGGTAGCTCTATAATCCGGCTCATGAAGAGCTCATAAAACAGGCACACAAAAAAGAAGGCTAATATGTCAACTAGCCCTGAGCATGCTATGGTAAATATAGAGTCCAGTAATTGGCTCTTCGAATGCATTTCATGGCTGTCTGGTTCTAGCCTAACAAACCTTTTTGACAGTTACTGTAAGTAAGTATACATGCAATACCTTTATCCATACATTACATATATAGATATAAATAGTACCCAATTAATTGTACTATACATTATACTGTCAATCTTTTATGAACTACAAATAGCTGTACATGCCAATAAGTTGTGAATACATACAGCAGGCTTCTTAAATAATTAACTTTTTGTAAAGTGCACGTATAATAAAGATTTGTACTTGCAGTTGGTCCAAAACTACTAAAATGTATAAAATATAATATATCCTACCTTTTCTCACCCTTCCTTCCATGCATTATTTTTTTGTTGTTACATTTTTCGTTATATAGAAGTCAACAAAATCCGCAAAACTGCCCAATGTTTAAGTTTGGCAACCAAAATGTGACCGATTTCCGGTTGCAGTCTTAGAAACCCCAATCTCAGGCGAAACCACTTTGCCAACAGCCAATCAGAAAACAGCTCACTTGGCACAGCTCCTGTGTCTTAAAGAGGATTACAAATGGCAAAAATTTCATGAAGAAAATTTAAGTGCTGCTGATTACACTAGAAATACCTCAAATATACTCAATACTCGAGCATTGTCAAGACTACCGCACATGGACTGTGACCACAGCATCCTACTTGGCAGGAAATGTCCTTTATTTGCATGTCACACTGACTAGCTTTTCTGACAGAATACAAACAAAACATCTTGACCCGTTTGTTTTGTGATTATTTCCGGGTCATATCTATATCTATTTATCTATCTATCTATATATCTATTTATCTGACAGTGCCACAATTAAGCAGTCAATCAGGAGACGAGTGTCCGAGTTATTTCAGGATCCATTTTATCTTAATGCTTTTCTCTTGTTGGGGACTTCAACGCACGTCAAATTACGGACATGTCAGACTGGATCCTGTTGGCTGCCGTCCTTGGTGGGGACACTTAAAGTTATGTAAACTGCTTACATTTTATTTCACGCAAATGCCCCCACAGAATTAACAATTCTCAATAATAAAGTAATATGAATTAATATTAAGACAAAAATAGACCACCCCCCTGCCACATACATACACAGAAAATCTCTTCAGAAGGTCATTCAAAGCATTGTGACTAACTTTAAGGATTTTTTTTTTTTCGCTAACTTTAGGCATGTTGACTGTTCAAATAGAAAAAACTGAACCATGTAGTCATTTTAGACTAACATGTTAGTCAGTTTGAACAAGTTAATACTAAGTTAGTCAGCCTTAGTCAGTGTCAATCCATGTTATTAGTCTAATGAGTGACTTCACAGTCAGGAACATGTTCACATTATGTAACACGGACCTTTTACAGCATGAAATCAAAACTATAAGTTCACAAAGGTGTTGAAATAATGAAGAACGATTACCATCATTACCATGTGATGGGTGGGTGGGATTAGGGCTTTACGTCCTGTATTTCTGCACCAGTTGGGTTAATTAGGACAGGCAGAGACCATGGCAATGAGACAAAGGATGAAACAGCCATCCAACTTAGGCTCAACCGGGAATCGAACCCGGGACCCAGCGGTTGGAAGCCCAGAGCGCTACATCTGAGCTAGGCCCCCGCCCTCAATGAGACGAAGGAGGAAACAGCCATCCAACATAGGCTCGACTGGGAATCATACCCGGGACCCAGCGGTTTAAAGCCCAGGGCGCTACCTCTGAGCTAGGCCCCCGCCCTTGAGGATATGATGTTGAGTACATACCAATGCAATAGGACAGGGACCGAGATGTGGTTCATATACACAGCAGGGAGTGTGCTTTTGACCCACGTTACCAGTCACTACCATGGCTATAGGACAAGGACTGAGATGTGGCTCATTAACAGTGTATGAAACAAGAGTTCAACCCCAAATCTCGGAGTCATTGCAAGCTTGTCATACCAACTGCTTGGTCATAGAATCCTTTGGCTTGAAAAGAGCTTCAATCAAATTTATTTATAATACGTTAATAAATAGAACAATAATTAAGTGTACATACCATCGCAATGGAATGTGCTCAAACCACGAACCTCTTCTTTTCCGATCTCTTGGGACGATATACCCTGAGTCTACAAATGGCACAATTTCCATTCTGCATGAAAGAACAGCGTTGTTTTTAAGCTACCATCACTTTTCTTAAAAGAAAATTATTTATCTATAATAATTTCTGTCCAAAAATCCGAAAGCCAGAGTCATCCAAATCAGCTACATGACGGTGCCCCCCCCCCCCCCCCCACCCCCACTTGACTTAAAATTCTTAATAGGGTTAGTCATTCAAGACTGTCAAATATGTCCAAAAATTAAGTGAAGGTAGTCAAAAGGTCCAACAAACTTTTTTTTCTCCACAAACAATTTATAATCAGAATTTTGCATGACATAAGTTGACAACTTGTTTTTGTTGTCAAAATCATATTATCTTGCATGATACTGCATGAATCTGACAAAATTAATAAAGTTGAGGAACTTGTCAGTAAAACTTCGGATAAACGTGTAGACAACCATATTTATTTAGGACAAGTCCATAATTTGGTTATGCTCCTTCAGTTAACTTTACATATGGGTCATTTAAACAGCTAAAATCTCAGAAATAGGTCAAAGTGAAGTTTTGAATTGAAAGACTGGCTAACCTGCATGGTGTTGTCTGATAAAGTTCACATGACGCTATAACTAGCCGAACCTTTTACCTGGCTCAACTGCAACACAAACAGCCTGTTAATATGAAAATTTGCCTAATTATATAGATGGCGGGTTGTATGACCACAAAATGGCATAACTGTTGACCATAACACGTTGAAAAAAATGTCACTATTCAAAGTTAGAACTTTAATCCGATTATATGCCAGTCATTCAGCAATCACACATTTTACTGGTCACTTTTCAAATGCAGTCAACCGAAGACTGGTCAATCTATGTATTGTTTTGACAGTCAGAGATTTTGTAGCCATACAGTGGGTGGGTGGATTAGGGCTTTACGTCCTGTATTTCTGCACCTATTGGGCTAATTTGGGCAGGCAGGGACCATGGCAATGAGATGATGTATGAAACAACCATCCAACTTAGGCGCAACCGGAAATGTAGCCACACAGCACTAAATATTTCACTTCATTACAACAAATGTAAAAGTGCATACATTTTAACAGATACTTCACATATTTATATTTATGTTATATAAGCATTTATCATTTATTGACATAGTTGAGTACAATGTGAAAATTAAGCATTCTAAATCATTCTCACTGGATTCTATGATCAAGAGTGATCAAGTTGTCATGGCATGCTACGTGTTCTTTTAAGATCTTGGCCCTGTTAGTGAAGTCAGTGTTATCATTTATATACAGGGTATACGGATATGCACCTGGGTTTTAAAAGTAACGGAATAAACAAGACACACATTGAAAATCCAAACCATCAGAAAAAGGCACTAATATTAAGTTCATTTAAGAAATATTACGCCAAATGATTATAAATCACCTCTCTCCAATTAATTAGTACTTTAATTGCACTTAAACCGCTAACCTATCGTGCTCCATCACTTGAGAAGAAGTTATTGGTCTGGTGCACAAGAGGTAATGGAATAAAATGTTTATGTTTCTCATGTTTATATTTACCCCATGTTCTGCTTTGAGGAGGGGGGGGGGGGGTCATACGTCACAAGAAAGGCCAAGACAACCAATTTATTTATGACAAGTCCATATTAGTGCTTAGCATTGCTTAATGCCAGGCTTTTGGCCTGTTGATAAGTATATTAATTTGGTTATGCTCCTTTAGTTAACTTTAAGAAAATAGCTAGGCTAATGATAAACATTATAAAGAAATAAAAAGATTGCTATGCTACAAAACCTCGACATTCTATCCAGTTTTTTTTTGTTTTTTGGTTTTTTATACAAGGTGATTTCACTTGAGTAAAAGTTTCATATTTCATATGTTTAGAAAATGCAGCAATGAATTGCAGATTAGGAACACTGCAATAAAACATCCTTTAGCTGATACCATAAAAAAATACACACATATTTTCTTGGAACGTTCCAAGTTGTATTGTGGATGCAGTGGATCGAGGCGCCACCTTTCGGGAGAAACTGGGGTGGGGGGTTGTATTGGTGCGTACCAACTTTCCTTCACTGGTTTTCTGCCCCACCTTTGAGAAGACACATGGCTTTTATTGGTTGGATAGAGTATGCTTCAAGGATCAGTGTTACTTTCATGATGGACAACAGCTGGTGTAGATGTGTCAATGCGCATGCGCGAATTAAAATAAGGAAAGAGGCCCCGGATGGGTTTTCACAATTGAACAACCAATGAAAGGTAAGACACTGCAAGAATTCCCCGCATGGGGCCTCTGGGCCGAACATGCACGAAGCTGTACAACGCACTTCGGTAATTTCCGTTGCAGTTCGCCATATTGTTCATCCGAGAGGCACAGCGTGAATGATGCATCTTTTTACCGGCGATTTGCCCCCACTTCTACTGGATGAAATGCTACCAAAAATTATACAGCTCTGAAGCAAGTCGTCGACTGCCTTCTGACCAAACGCTAAGTTTGTAGAGTCATTTTTCTGGCGTGAATCGCGGCACACAGAGACTATTGTTTCTTGCCCATTGACTTAACATACGTTTTCAAATTTGCCGCCGACCTAGTTGTAAAAGCGGATACGCCTCGTCAAACTGGCTTCCGAAGCCTTTGAATTAAACAGCATATAATTAACTCTTAATCTGCAACATGCACTCCAAACTGCTATGTATGTTTGCATTTAAATCAATCAATCAAGAGCAGAAACTACTACTTAGGTTAGGTAAACTTCTAACGTCATAAAATCCCTACCATCACTCTTCTATGACATGCCTTATTTCAGTTTTCCTTTGTGTTTCTATCAGGTTCCCTCTGGGCATTGTTCTTTCTCCCCTCCTTAATTTACTCTTTTTGTATCTATCGGTTCCTGCAGAATTCTCCTTTCTTTTTTCTGGCTTCTGGTTTCTATTTAATACATGACTACATTTATAAAATAACAGTAAAAGAAATTGTATGTATAAGTCTGGCTGTCAAAATGTATTACACTCAAATTGTGCATATAGATGAAAAAGCTGCAATATTATAGCTTGCGAATTTTATCTCAATTATTGGTAATCTGTGTGGTTGTTATGCAGTGGTTGCACTCAGGAATTCTCTAATTACTGGATGAAACAGAATGAAAAAGTTACGATACAATAGCTTGTGAATCTCATCCAAATGCTTTCAGTTTTCTTGCTTTCATTGCCTACATTACTATATATGTGTATGGGCAGTTGATGTTGCACTGCTCTTTCTGAAACACAGGAGGATGGCTCGCTAGCTACCCAGGTGGGGTCTTAGAGCTATCCTCCTGGTCTGTTGTGATCATGTTGTTTATTAATGGGTTGTTTATTTTTATATGTATATATGTCACTTAACAGATGAATAAACTTTCTTGGGTCTAAGAAAGTATTCTATCACCCTATCAAGCTACACACCAATGGAAAGACTAGAGATTATGCTTCAGAATAGATGTTTATGATTTCTGCACCTCAAGTTCAAAATACCTGAAAATTCCACATGTAGAACACTCTGTGACCTTGTCCCTTAGACCTATAAATCTAACCTCGCTAGCTTACTTGTGTTAATGACCAATAAATTTAACCTCTGTAGCTTACTTGTGTACATGCCTGTAATTTATTATATTTTTTTACCAATCCAACTGGGTCAATCTATATGAATTCACCAAAATTCAGACAAACTTCCCAGGTCACCATCTCAAAAAATTCTGCAAAAATACTATTTGTAGGACTATATAATTAATGGAATAATCCAAAAAAATATGGAAGTGATGGTGAACTCTCTTGTTGGTCAAAATTACATTAGAATAAAGGTTTTTTTCACAATCGTATATTATTTGTCTTTTTAAAACTACTCTGGCTTCCATCTTTTTGCAAATAAGGTGGTTTTGGCCATTCATATATGTGCAGGTGGACCATAAGAAGCAAGAAAATAAATATGAGTTCTTATTCTTGCATAGATTCCACACAGCCCTGCAAAAAATAAAGTCTTGTTTTGCAACATTTTCCGTTTTCACCCTTTTTTTAGAGCATTAAAGTTTGAAAATATTATATTAATAAAATTTCAAATTGCTGTATCTTCTAAACCATTGACACTGGAGACCTGAAATCTTGGATTTTTCCATTAATTATATAGACCTACAAATAGTAATTTTTTTAATTTTTTTGGAGATGGTGACCTGGGGAGCATTCGGTGAATTCATATGGATTGACCCAACTAATAATTTTTTGAGTTGGAGAATTTAAAAGATTTTTTGTGAATGTGATTTTTAGTCAATGTAATAACATCAAGTGGCTAAGTCACATAAAAACCCTAAATTTCCTTACCTTAGCCTTCCATGCTATACACCAATGCAAAAACAATAGAATAAGCTTTCAGAACCTATTTTTTTAGATTTCTTTACCCTGCATGGGACCCAAGTACTAAAGTCTGAAAATGACACTTCTAGGACACTTAAAAATTCACACATATTTAACATACTTTTATACAACCCGGTAAATACTTTTGGACCGATCCAACAAAACGTTTTGAGTTACAGCATGTTAACAATTTTTTGGCTCTAAATTAGTATACGGGAATCTCAAAGACCTTTCCTTAAAGCTCCATTCTTGCTCTTTGCACGGAGCTATAGCTTGATACTGTATGTCGTTCTGTTTAGAGCCAAAAAAATCGTGAATTTAGAGAAATGACAAGGGATTTTGTAAAGATACTTATGAAATTTTTTTAAAGATATTATTGAGACCATTGCTGCAATGATGTTGCACTGTTAGTTTAAATTTACAAGCGCCATCTAGCGGAGTATATTCATCTGGTCGCCATTTTGTTGTGGAAAGAGTTATCAAGTCTCAGCAACAAAATCCAGGAACATCTAAGAAATAGGTTTTTTTTTTTTCATAGCGTAACCACTGATTAATCATTGTAAAAAGCAAATAAAGATGAATTCTCGGTGTTATGTGAAAATATTTCACCCTATTAGTCCCTAAAGAATTGCAATAGTAACCGTTAGTGTAATTTGAGGGTGGGGTGATTAGGGCTTTACGTCCTGTATTTCTGCACCTGATGGGCTAATTAGGACAGGCAGGGACCATGGCAATGAGATGAAGGATGAAACAGCCATCCAACTTAGGCTCGACTTAGTGTAATTTGAGGCGAATCAGTATAACTATTTCAAAAGCTTCTGCTGGACGCAAAAATAGTGCAGGAAAAATGTTGGGCATAGTGGTTTTGAAATATTAATTATGTGTTTTCTGTGCTATTTTAAGATGAGTTATGTGAGTTATTGTTTAACGCCTCATCAGCACCTGACTGGGCTATGTAGAGGCTCACTAGGGTAAGATTGATCATCCATAGTTGGTAGTAGAAACCAGAAGCATGCAAAAAATCAATAAGTGTCTGTGTTGAATAGCTGGAGCAGCTTGTGCAACGCGCACTGTCCTGTTTTAGCCACTGGGGATAGAGGACTTCACCCCAAGTGTTTCCACCCTCGCCGCGTGGAGGCCCAGGACCTTTGAGGGCAAGAAATGTATGGAACACATTCAACATGAGTGCAAAACACTCCAAAGGCAGTACACTAAAGACGGGCAACGTGGCAAGACGCTACTACGTGTAGAAGTATGCTATATACAAGCTTGAACGTACACCCAAACTGGCCTCATTGGATTAACATGTAAGTTCAAATTTGCCGCTTGCAAAATGGCAAACCGGAAGCATTACGCGAAAACGCCTCCGGCCACAAACAGAATAATTGACGCTAGCGCGCCAATAATAACTAGAGCACATAGAAATGTGCAAATTGGCACGCAGTTATACATTAAATAAAAGGCAGAACGTCACAGAAGTCATTTCTGAAGAGAAACGGTATCCATTTGCTCTCGAAACTGCATAATTTGCCGTAGGTACCATTTGACAGTTGACCTTATCAAGGCGAACGTTCGCTGACCACAACGAACGGAGCGCATAACTTCATGAATAGTTGATCAAATTTTTAGCTTCTACATTTTAATTGCTATTTAAATATAGTGAGCGCGAATTACAGAAACGGCATATGCTTGCCAATTGATATTTAATTAATAATATCAAATTGATTAATTGATATTAAATTGATATTACATTGATTAAATGATAAATTGATATTAAATTGATGTTCCCTTTTATGTGCAATTCTTTAACGTTTAGTGAAGATTTATTATTTTCTCTTGTGTTTTACCATGCTTTAATTATATAATATATTGCCAATTAGTAATTCAGTAATTACCTTAGACAATAAAATATTAGTATTATTCTAATAATATATATATATCTATATCTATATATATTTACGTAATAATGAAATTTAAATAAAAATTTAACAAAACCACAATGAATCGAACATTATACCTTTTCTTATTAATTCTGTACTTATTAATTCTTGGTGTATAACCAAATGCATAATAATTCAATAAAAATGTACATAACCACAATGCATTGCTATACTTTTTCTTTCTCAGGCTTTTTATTTACTTTTTGTTTTAGATACTACTATGTACTTAATTCTTGGTGTATACCAAATGATGCATAATAATCATAGGCATAGGAGGCACCTTTCTTTTGGGGGGGGGGGGGGGGGGGCAAAGGTCATCTTGCCCGAATTTTAAGGCTTTTATGAGCACCCCTTTATGCCCGAATTTTCCAACTTTTTGCCCGAATTTTTGGCTTTCCTGGACACTTGGGCAAAACATGAGTGGAAAACACTCCAAAGGCAGTACACTATAGACAGACAAGGTGGCAGGGCGCTACGACGTGTAGAAGTATGCTATATACACGCTTGAACGTATACCCTAACTGGTCTCATTGGATTAACATGTAAGTTTAAATTTGCCGCTCGGAAAATGGCAAACCAGAAGCATTACGCGGAAACGACTCCTCCAAGCAACGTAAGAATTGGCACTTCGTGCCAATAATGATAAGAATGCAGAATGATAGGTTAACCCATCTTTGTCCTGAATAACTACAGGACTAAACAACAGAAAACAATAGCATCTAGGGAAGTTTTCATATCTAATAGGTCATTAGAGGACCCATGAGTACACTTGGCCCCATGCTCATATATGTGAAATATACATTTTTATCTCTGAAATTTTAGCCTGGCTGAAGTCTTACACCTTATCTAGAAACAAGTAACAGAGATATTTAACCACCCTGCTGCACCCCTTTTAGCCATCAGACACTGTAAATATCCGGTTTAAAAGAAAAACTTAGTCGAAGGGTGACGAAGACCTTGGTCAATGGTCACATTATTAACCCACAAACTAATCATTTTTATGAAATAATGAGACAAGGCGTTACATATTTACCCCATAGGCTGGTGTTTCACTTTCATCAGCACAGAGTCAATTCCCTGCCCAGCATGTTCGTGCACTTTACTTGACCCTATTTGACATTGACCAGCTGTGCTGAAGGTTCTGGACACAACAAGGTAGCATTGATAATGTAGATAATATAAACAAAGCATCTCCAATTTTAACATCTGTTATCGTATGCAGGTAGATGTTATAACCATTAGGTCACCCAGCTGCATAAGCTGATAAGCAGAAGGCTCTTTTTTGGGAGATTAACCCACATGAAAGGACAACAGCGAGTTTCATATACACTGTACCAGAACGTTTGCATGAGTATAAACTTCTGGAAGGCTGACCATAAAATTGTGCATATACTAAAGATGTCTTTGGCAAAACTGCGGGTATCAGATGATTGATCCCCGCAAGTGCGGTCTTCCACAGCACTGAAACACATTGCATTTCCGATTTTCCAATCACAGCACATGACCACTTTGCTAAACTGGGCAAATTTGAGACAAATTCAAAATTAAATTTGATGATAATCACAGCAAATGAGCCATTGTAATGACATTCACAAATCATACAGCCGATTTTTTCCATCAACAAAACTCAAGCCTTTAATTTAGAAATAACTGCAAGTATACTTAAATATGCATCACATTGTCCATTAAAAGCATCAGTAAAATTCACAAACAGCAGACTGGTTTTTGGTTGTTTTTAATTTTTTGATTAATCATCAAAGGATAATATTATATTTATAATTAAGATTTTCTTTATCACTTGCATTTATTCTCGAAGACAAATAGATAATATTACAAATTCACTTCACAAGATAATCCAAATATACATTATACATAAATATTTTATCAAATAACAATGCATATTACAATTACAAAGTATATGACCGAATGATTTATTCACTCAATTGTAAAATCCCCTATTCAATGGAAGTAAAACGGAAAATTCAGCTGCAACACAGATCGGTATTAAAATTATAATTTAGGGCGAGAAGCATTGTGTTAAATTCTATTAAGTTATTACAATACATACAGAAGATTGCACTCACTCAATAATTTAATTGTACAATATATGTTAAGAAGACCCGGGTGGAACAATCAGGTATTTACTCGTTTCACCGCCTTGGTCTTGGATATACTGGTATAATTGTTTAGCATTTCGCTTCCGGCTTGCACTCAGGAATCTTTGTTCTCCCTTTCCATAGCTTTGGCTCTTCAGTCCAAACTTTGTGCTTACTCGATGAATGATCGCTCTTTCTTCTTTTGTAAAAGCCGAGGAGAACACCAAGTCATTCTGGTCGTCGGAGCGAACATAATTCTGAATCGCTTTCTTGATATGATCAGCAAAGTCTGCCGCAATTCCTTTCCCAGATGACAATCCCAATCCTTGACGAAATTTCACAGATGTTACGGAAACCGGTTCAGCTATCCCTGCGCCATGTTTACCCACACCCCCTCCCACCCATCCCATTTTCTTGAGCAATTTACTGCCGATATTCGATTCGGGGATCACCGATTCACTGTCACCAGTTACTTCCCTTCTGGTGACGCCCGAATCATCACTATCAACTGACTGCTTGATCCTGATTGTCCAACAATGCTGTTTCAATGATTGGAGAGCTTTAGCAACAGCTTCTCTCTTTGCAGTCCTTTTGCTTTCGCCAAGTGCATCAGCTACAACTTCACTTCCGATTACTATAGTACATCCAGTCCTCACCTCGCCATTCACTAACTCTGTTCTGAAATTATAGTCAATAGGGATTTTATTGAAAGCTGCACTCTTATTTAATACACTCATTTCATTGACATTCTTTTGCATGGTATCTAACATGAAGAAACTTGATAACACCATTTCAGAATAACTCCTCTTTGTCCCTCTAACAGGCGAGTGAGATGACTGAATAGATTGCGCAGATTGTAAATTGCTCTTCGGATTAAAATTCCCCTGGTTAGACATTTGTACCGGAGGTGCATTGGAAGACACGAGCCTTCCGCCATCAACTCGCAAGTGAGGTTTGTTCAACAGCATTACCGCTTCCTCAAAAGCAGCCAACTTTGCAATTTTTTTGTTTGCACCAGACCCACGTCCAACGGATATAAAATCTGCTGTTAAATGACAATGGTAACATTTCTGGCCACTGTCAAAATCAAACTTGACTGTGGGTGTTATTTTACACTTATCCGCTGCTTTGTGAAACACATCAATCCACTGCTTATTGTCAAGCTCACCAAGATTACCAATTACACTCGCAAGTTGGTAAAATTTGTCAACATTAGCTCCATCAGCATGACCCCCTGCCGAGGTACCCCCTTTCCCACCATGGCTGGATGAATCCGATGAATGGGGACAATTGTTATTCTGCACAGACTCTCTGGAAACGTCTGTACTTGTAAAATCACCACCTGATTTCACAAAAGACATCCCTAGAGAGTCTGGTTTCTTTTTTGGAGATGCCGCAGACTCACCAGCTTCCACAAACTTCACTGCCGTTAAAGCTTTCATTTCATCGCGATATTCTGCCACATCATCGACAATATCTGTAATCAATTCCTTCAGCTGCAGCATCACACCTGTTGGGTACGAGCATCCATAGCATTCGACATTGATGAAGCAACTGGCCAGACATAGTAGCCGCCGTTCATCAAATTTGTCGTGATGAGCAACAATAAATTTCTGTCTTAAACCCCACTCCTTGTCGCTCTCATGTTCCTGACGGTACTGTTCCGCATTGAAGTCTCCCATGATCTGAAATAAGCAGGACAAATAGTTTATGAATTCAATTTGTTCGGTGCTTTTGAACATGTGTTCGATCAATTTACTATCAATATTATACTCTCTTCCTTTATTAATTAATTTGGTACCTGTATGTAGACAACCCAGATCCATGATTTTGTTGTAAAGCTTGAACGGCTTTAACTGCTACAAATGTACAAGCAGCATAATATCTAAAATACAAAGTCTTCAACTCATGTTTAAGTAAAGCTCGTTCAGTAATATTGCTATGGCAGCCCACAGGCACTTGCCAAACAATGCACTGTCAGTATTAACTACGATCATTTATAACTTGCCGGCAAGCGCCTGTGGGCAGCCCTACCGATAAAGGTTGCCATAGCAATGTACACATGTATTCACAACCTTTTACCTGTAAATATTTCACTTTATAAGTAATTATAACTTTAGAGGCTGTAAAACTTTACAACCAAGATCTCCACGAACCACTAAATATAGAATTTTCAGCTTAACTTATCTTGTGCCAAATTGTTGAAATTCCTGCCTAATAATTTAAAAATGATAAGGATGTCGACACTTTATTACAATTGGGATTTACCCTATGACATGACGTATGGGCTATTGTATCAAGGGTCGAGGGGGTCGTTCAACCCACCCAACTTGGCCCATGTCCACTGGCACACATTGGTCCACATCAGGGAATGCTTTTTTAAAAATGTGTATCGAAGGTCCACAATTTCATGAAAAAGATCCAACCAACGCCAGCTGCATGCTACGGGCCTGAGATAGGCTACTCATGTTTTTAGTTTGTTTTATTGCACATGTCATGTGACATGTACACATCTTTTAGTTAGTCACCAAATAGCATTCATGCCAATAATGATGCTAGTGTTTCATATTGACATTATTGTGTGACTAAATAAACATTTGTTATTGTTATTCTGACAATGATATCATTGAAGTCAATCACTGAAGGGAAGGTCATGACAATAGGCATACTGTTTCAGTAGAATGCAGGTAAATTCGTTGACACCCAAATTCGTCGACATTAGAAAGCCTGGTACAAATTCATTGCAAACCAACTCGTATAAATTTGGGAGACACTAAGTCGTTGACAAACCTTTGACCACAACAACCAACTCGTTGACAGGTCATTACAATCTTGTTGACATATTAATGCAATCTCATTGACAGCTAATCTGGCCAACGACCATTTCGTAGGCAAACTACGCCAGTCCCCTCAAGACGCACTTACTCAGTTAATAAAGATCCCAAACCGGAATTCTTGCTACGGATACATTTGTATGAATGAGATCTATAAAGGGATCTCCATAATATTTCTGCGTGTATTTATGGATATTAATGGCATAATACCGAGAGGGAGGTAGCAGGTCGATTCGTCACTGCGCGTTTCGTCCCACTGAAAACGGGTCCGTTCCTCACCGTAAATAAGTTTGTTCGTCACTAGAAAGTAGTCTGTTCTTCACCCAAAATTTTTCGATTCGGCACTGCTGTAATGAATGCAGAATGTTGTGTGATTATTGTTATTGTGTTACTATAGAATAAATATATCTAACGCCAATTTATTTATGTTGTTATTGCTTATTTATAAAGCTGTTTTGCCTAAATACAATCGTACATAATAACGCTTCAGGGTAATTAAAGAAACGGCTTCTGCATTTAAATTGCTATTTAAATATAGTGAGCTCGAATTACAGAAACGGCATATGCTTGCTAACTGATATTAAATTAATGATATCAAATTGATTAATATTAAATTGATGTTCCCTTTTATGTACAATTCTTTAACATTTAGTGAAGATATATTATTTCTCTTTTGTTTTACAATGCTTTAATTATATATATTGCCAATTAGTAATTTAGTAATTGCCTAAGATGATAAAATATTTGTATTATTCTAATAATATATATATCTATATCTTTAAATATGCGTAATAATGAAATTTAAATAAAAATTTAACAAAACCACAATGAATTGTTATACATTTTCTTATTAATTCTGTACTTATTAATTCTTGGTGTATAACCAATGATGCATAATAATTCAATAAAAATGTGCAGAACCACAATGCATTGTTATACTTTTTCTTTCTCAGGCTTTTTATTTACTTTTTGTTTTAGATACTAAGGTTTTAATTCTTGGTGTATAACAAATGATGCATAATAATTGTAACTAGAATGCACATGGGATGTACGGAGCTCTGCCCATAGCTGCAGAAGATTTAGATCCCGAATGGGATCGAAACCGCGACATTTCCCGCCACTTTCGCCGGGTAATTCTGTCAACGCCCACCAGGGGCGCTGCAATCGCTCCACCAGCGGGCTGCATTGTGGGCTACGTCCTTGATTCGTGCGGGTTCCCCAAATGGGAACTAAAATGGACGAGCAAGTGAGGAAACGAGTTGTATCGGACAAAACTAAGTTGGAATGAGTCAATAACACAGAAATGTAGCGTTTGAATGACTTATCTGGAGAGGTGGGAGCCTTGAAGTTGTCAATGAGGCTGCATTGAGGCAGCTTGTGGACTGGGCTTCCCCCGTTACGGGGATTCCCTTGATGACGTCATACAGACGTCTCGGGCAATGGCGAGAGCTGGGACAAAGTGGAGGGCAAAATGGGTGTAGAAAGTGGCTGTGCGTAGAATAATGGAGCCACGAAACACACTGAACAGATAAAGGAACCTGTAAAAGGGGAATATGTAGCGTTAAACCACGGGATGTAGTGGAAGACGCCATGTAAGTTGTGTTATCACAGATCATACAGTTTTCCCCAAAGGCGACGTCATCTTGCGAGATCGATGTAATAACAAAACCTCTGCCCCTCCGGGGGCAGAGCTAATAAATTGTACAGAACCAAAAAGACTTGTCATACTTTTCTTTCTCAGGATTTTTATAAAACATTTTTTCTTATTGTTATTTTGCTTTGCATTCATGTCATATGCATTATTTCTTGTTGTATAAATATAATAAAGTTGTGGAAAACCAAACAGTTGTTCTTTATCAGACCCTCAACTAGCAAATGAAGATAATTGTAATTAATGAAGTTTTCTGGCAAAATATAGTAACACTGATCTGCTGGAAAAAAAAAAAAGATTGACCAGAAGCTATTCTAATAAATTCAATTGCTCAAGATAATTGGGTCATTCTACAGTAAGTGGTAAAATTGGTGTTACATACATGTTCATGACCCAAACCTTAAAAATACCTGGGAGAAATTTTTTTTAAGAGGTTGCAATGGATTTTGCTCTTTTTGAAATAAAAAAAATTTATTTGACTTATTTTAGAAAGGTAATTATTAAAAATGTTCACAGTTAAAGTGTTTAAGGTCTGCAATGATGTGGTGTTACAAGGCCAGGTAAATAGTGTTCGGTTGACGTAAAAAAGCAAAATGTCCATCAAAATGGCTAAAACTGGAATTTTGTCAGTGGTGTTACTGTCAGTGGTGTTACCTGACTTCATGTCACACCACTGACCATGGGTAACACCACTGACAAATCATGGCAATCAAGGTTGCATTTCATACTTAACTTATCTATTTAAATATTTATATTGAATTTTTCTTATACAGTGATAAAAGTCTGAATAATCCTAATTCCAGTATGCATTAATCAGCATGTAAATTTATGCTTCTTATCCCGTAATTTCAACTTAGTTGACCAGTCAAATGTGATAAAGGATTTCTATTAAAATGTCTTGGTGTAAATGTTAAAACATATGATATAAAATCTATACCTACATTAATATATGAGATTTTTAAAGGCAGAGAAACAACTCGGTTGACATATTTAATTGGTGTCAATTCTTCCTGCATTTGTACAAATCAAATGTACCAGACAAAATTATAAACGCCATGCTTATATTTGCATGGTGAAGCCTTAAAAATGTGAGCAATGCCTACTGAAATTCTAAAAACTGTTTATTACAAATACTTACTATTGCTGTATGATAAATACACAGCATTCTGATGATTTTTTCCAATTTTAAGAAGCTCAAAATTCAGAATTTCTATCAAAATGTGCGGGTAACACCACTGACATATTCTTCATTATTACGAAAAAAAAACCTAAAATATGAAAAAAATTATTGTTCATTAAGGTCGGCTTTATACAGCAATGAACACCTTATTATATACTTAAACCGCCTTGGCCTAAAAATTTGGATGAAGAGCAGGTTGACTTTTTTGAAATCTTGACATCTATTTTGACCTCTTACTGTAGAATGACCCAATTAGTTTGTTATCACTATTAAATTGTTTTTTTCTTCTTTTAAGCTATGAGAAAGGTAGCAGTATGATTTGCTTCAAACAGAGGATAATTTTCACTGTTTCAATAGCACGGCGGCCGGACGTGGGGGGGGGGGGGGGGGAGGGGTGCAGGGCAGGCATTTAAACTTAAAAAAAAAAATCCAGCCCTTAACTAGAGAAATAGCTACATCTACCACTAAACTTACTTGTTTTGTACTTTTTTGAACATTTAAGTCATAATATTGACAGTACACAGCATGAAAGCACTGGGAAAATCCGTTAGGCAAGATTTGGGCATTATGGAGGAGTTACTGTGTGACTGGCTGCTGCTGCTGCTGGCTATGGGGTATTATCATAATTTATTCATGTGGCCCATGTGGTCAGAGCTGTCAAACTAACAGAAACAATTAGATGGGCTTGTCCTCCATTCACAGTGTATCGTATTTACTCATATGAGTTGTGAAAACAGTTTACCTTGTTCAAAATCACTTTTCATAGCTTCAATTAATGTATAAACACAATTTCCAGAGTAAACAAAACCCTCGTGGTTCCTGATGGTTGGAATTTAGCTCTGCCTGGCTGTGGTCATGTGACCCAAGCCAAGTTTCAAATTATTTCGGTGTTCACCAAAATCACTACAGTCGATTTTAAGACTGAAATGCTCATTACTAATAAATGGATGCGCACAAAGCAAAGTGCTTTCTGACAATACACATCCTCCACTATCATTCAGTGGTAAATTAAAAGAAACTTTCAGTTGACCTAGATATGAGACTTCATATCACTTTAACAGCCTTGCGAGATTGTGAGTACTATATATAATGTATTTGAAAAAAAAAACGGGTGACGAACGGACTTATTTGCGGTGACGATCGGACCTGTTTCCGCTGGGACGAATCGCGCAGTGACGAATCGACTAGAAGCCTGGCAAGGGTAGATCGGCCGGGAAATACCTTGTCAACGAGTTGGCAGAATCAACTCGTCACGTCACGAATTGGTATACATGTAGCCACGAGAGTTTGTCAACGAGATGGTCGGCCGAGGGCGTTGATTGTCAACGAGTTTGCCGTCCTCATGTGTACGGATGGTTGAAATGGTTGTCAAAGAATTGGCTCTCGATTTTGCGTGTCGCCGAATTGACACGTACCCTACGCATGGAGCTGAGTAGGTCTAGGTGAATCGTATTTACGCCTCATATGGCTGTATATCACATTATATAAATAAAGTTGGCTAAGTAATGGTGACTCAACCACTAGATTAACAAACCAACTTAAACCCAGCCATTACAATACCAACTAAAGGGGAAAATTCTATCGAAATCGCTAACTGCTTTGTCCAACAATCTTACCATGCGTTGTACGGTTGACGCGAGCGCCCCAAACGGGAAAAGGTGCAAATAGGTGGGGAATAAGGCCGTCCTACCGGTTGATCTCAGCGTGACGAAATAAGCGGAACACGCGGAACGGACCCGCTGATGGCCCAAACCCATACCAGAAGCCCAACTAACCTTTTTCTGAGTCCAATTATTGACCTATTTAATATCTCACTAAGAAAACCTTACATTGCATATTTGTGCTTCGACCATTTCCACATAATATTATGTTCATGTAAACAACTTTGAAAGTGGTCGAAGCACAGAATCAATAATTAATTTAACGGCCGCTTGGCTAATCAGATGGACTAAAAAAAGTGCAATCCTTTTGCAAAAGGACACCCGGAACTCAACCAGGACATCACACCCAAGCAAGTAATAATTTCCTAGAACATGCATGGTAAACTCAGCTCCCACTTTCAGAATATAATAAGACCCAATTATTGTAGGAAAAAAAATGAAATACAGGTTTTCCAAAGAAAAATGTTTCAAATAATGAATAACTGAAAAGGCCTGACTATGACGTCACCATTGTGATGTCAATATTGTGACCTCATTAGAGCCAATGGTGACATCATCACAATTGTGATGTCATCAACCCAAAATGCCTTGCACAGTAAAATAAAAATGGTGGCATGAAGAAGATTTCTGTCAGAAACTGGTTAAACTAGCTGGAGATAATTAATTGTACATATATTTTCAAATCTAACTCCAGTTTTTTTCATGTCACCCTAGAGAATATAAATCAGTATTTTATGAGGGCATCTATCAAGTATTTCTTAAGAAATTGAGGTTCCACAAATTTAAATTGTTTGAAGTGGCCCGCGCGAACGTCATTGATTCAAGAATTTGGGTTTTAGTGCAGTATAGCGGACCCAAATTTATGCCCATATTTGGCGGCCATTAAACGCTTAGGCAGTTCCCAGCCAAAGACTGGTTCCGATCAGTCTGCTTTTTATTGCATCAAGTAATGAACAGCGCCCTCTTACGTGTTTTGCCTGAGATGCCGCGCTGTCTGTCGGAGAACCAAGGCGGAGAACTTAAGAAGGCAGCCGGTCAGAGTGCTTGCGGATCAGGAGAGAAGATGATCGATAAATCAAGTCTAGAAAGCCTAACGTAGCAGATCACTGGGTATGTACGCACAGAACACTTTCTTACACAAGTTGATACTATCTCCTAAGTTCGTGGAGTGAGTGTGATGTGTACTGTCGTGGTCGCCTCTGACTGTGTGAGTGATAATCGATCTGCATCTGCACCCCTTCATTATGAAATTGTAACTACCGTAAAGGAGGGTATTATCGGTATTTTCGACACTCACATTAGAATTTTAACAGAAATTTTATAACATTCTAATGTGAGTGTCGAAAATACCTGCCCATGGAACGTCAAGGTTCAAATAGGCTGAGCGGCGGCGGCTCAATGAATTCATTTTGATTTGTGCCACTAATTGTGGCCAAATTAGTATATATAGGGAACGATGATCAATCTGTCAGTTGGCTTGAACGATCACAGGATGTGAAACCCGAGTTCTAGTGTTTCTCTGAAACGTGATTCGGATACAGGTAATTGTTTGTCTATCAATTAATCCTGCTGTAGAGTGGACCCAGTTGCTTTATAAATTATATGAAGCCAATATTCAACATTCTTAATCATCTACACTCTGTGAGATTCGCCACTTAATTTCTTAAAATAAAGTGCAATAAACACTTTCTAGATCATAGTAGATGGTTGTCGGAGTGATAAAACATTGTCAATGATGGAAACAATTAGTTTTGTAGCAAATCATCACTTTGGTAAAATTACTGGTCAATTGATCAACACACAGCATAGTGTGTCTTGGCATCTGTTTAAACAAAGATGGCTATTGCATTCATATCTACAATTGAAGCAATTTCTAATGCATTATAATTATAAGTGACAGAAGCTGGGTAATCAATAGGTGTCAGATGGTAAAGGAGTCATTGCAGTTGAAGTGATTAGTCATAAATTTTGATAAACCAAACAGGTGATCTACTTCTGTTAATTAGATATTTATTTTGTCTTATACAATTAGGTACAGCAGTCGGTGTTATCGATGCCGCCACAGACCTGACCAAAATTAAGTTAGGTCTGTGCAATATGGATACATTCATAACTGGGATCAATTGATTAATGAGGACAAAATTAAAGCCATTATAAAATCAAAGGAGCCTGAGTTGTAAAATTCCTTGTGAACACTGGTGAATGTTGATGTTTAAATGTCATCTGCGCCATCACCCATCTTCTAACATGCTGCTGTAACTTTCTTTGTACACATGATTTTATTCTGTTAAAGTAAACACATTTTCGCACAAAATGGAAATAATGTCCATAACAAATACACCCACACATGTATGTATATATATTGTAAATATGAAAATGTCCTGTAAAACATATGCAAGTGCCTTTGATGGACATATATGCTATCTGTAATTTACTGATTTTTCTTATGAATGCTACTTAATTACTTATAAATATGTCACATTAGAAATCATAGATTTTTTACAAATATTAGTAGATGCTTTGGACTAAAATAATAGATGATGACTGGAACCTTTTATTTTTTTAACCCTTTTAATATAATTACCTGTCATTTTGTAGCTGCTAAATCATTACTTTATTGCATTGCCTTTGTTGTATTATTCTAAGTGAACATGGTGAAGGCGTGGTGTCTTGCAAAAACTTAAAAAATGAAAGACAGCCTGGATAATCAGTTCGCTACTTGAAATGAAGTTTTAATACTACTACTTGAAGTGCTGAGATTGAATGCACGGTGAACAAACCTACTTAAATGTTGCAAACTCTTAAAATGTCAATAAAATTAATGTTTTGCAGATGTTCAATGAATTTTTTTCAAATCGCTCTATCATTTTCGAAGTGCATTCATTTGATAATGGAGAGCTTTGCTATTCATCATTTTTGACATCATGATAACTTTTAATGGAGTCAACAATGTGCACATTGTACGCACATGTATGACCTAGTAGGTCAAAATACTGATGTGCTAATTTTGGGTCTTAGATTAGATTCCTAGTGTGTCAGTGTTCCAGCTAGGATTTGAATTTGGCATGGTGACAGAAGAATATTAGGGCACCTAAATAGACTCGATGTAGGGTGTCAAGCTAGTTGAATGGCAAACAAAATTAAAGGTCTTACTTTTTTTTTTTGGCATGGCGCAGTTATCTCTAGCATTAGCCATGTAGCATTATGCTAATCTAATAGCCATGTGGCTAATCTAATTTTGTACTTCATCATTTGTGGCTAATTTTCATATAACCATTTACTGTACCATCTATCAAACCGTGGCTAGTCATATTTAAAGTTAGGAGAGATCCCTGGGCTGCGCTGACATAATCGGGCATGGTGAAAGGGGCATTGCGCCATGCTCAAATGGCCTAGCTGGAACACTGTCTGGGCAGTCTTTATTATGTTTTGGGTGTTCAAGTGAATTTTAAAGATTTTATATGTTGATATTGTTAAATAGGAGATGCCCTGTAAATTATTGTGAAATTTACCGTTTTTGGCTCCACATCAAACAGGGTCTTCAGATTCAGATATATTTATTTGCAATGTATTGCCTTCTATTTGTTAGATAGCTTTTCAGTAAATTCAAAGAGGTCTTTCACACCATAATATTTCAGCTTATGCTGAAGTATTTCATGATCCAGTGTATCAAAGGCCTTAGATAAATCAAGGTAAATTTTAATACGAATTTTAATGTTATCCAATTCAGTGATGATAAGTTCTATAAGTTCAAGTGCAGCTAATTCCATAGAGTGACAGTGTCTGAAGCCATACTGAGTTTTAAAAAATAATTTAGATGAATTGAAATAGTCATTAAACTGATCATGAATGATACGTTCAAAGACCTTTGATACACTGGGAAGTAGAGGAATAGGTCTGTAATTTTCTATTCTATTATTTTCATTTTTTTTGTGCAGAGGGATGACCTTCGAAATTTTCAATTTGACGGGGAAGATTCCAGAAATTAGGGGTTGGTTTATCATAATATTGATGACATCACAAACCTCCGTTTTAACACTCTGGAGTAACTTAGTTGACATCATGTCAAGACCACTGCTATTTTTTTGCTTTAAGAGAGTCATTTCTACTTATATGTTGAAATTCGAAATTCGGTACTTTTGGGGCAGAAAGATAATTTATGAAATTAATTTCATCTGGGGTTCTGATCGTGGTGGCCAACTTTAGTCCTGTTATAGCATAATATTTATTAATGGCATCAGCAAATTTTTGTTTTTCAGACGTACTTTGATTATCAGTTATAAAAGCTTTTGGAAATTTCTTATTCTTAGTTTGGTTTATGATAGAATTTTTCATTCCCCAGGTTTTCTTAATATCACATTTTTATTTGGAACAGAATTCTTCATAATATAATTTTTTTTTGCAAGCCAAGTTAGTTTTAATGATATTACACTGATCGTCATATACATTTAAGCTTTTAAGTTTCATATACAGCTCTGTATACTATAGATAGTCTTATATTTTGGTTTAATGGATAACAGTAGCGAATATTGTAAAACTTTCTAAATGTTGGTGACATGTCTTTTTCTTTGCAGGTTAACAACGATGTGGATGCAGAACTGAGTCATCTCTGGGTCTGATGTCCGCAGACACCAGACTTCTAAGATGAATATTCGCAAGTTGTGATAAAAGCTGCTATAGAACTTCTATAATGAAGTTCTTCCATCCAGGTAGAACATCCCTGCTTAGGCCTTTTATAAGACTCTGGTCATTCGTGGAGTATTTTCTTCCAACAAGATTCCGCTATACGCACCTGATCGTCATTGCAGTGTTCCTGCCAGCGATCTACTACCAGTACAAATACAATGCCATTGATTACGTTCTCAGCTTGCCCTTCTACTTTTTCACTTATCCCCTGGACATCAACATGCCCGAGGTGGTCAAGAAGGTGATGAACAATCAGCCTCCCGGTGCGGAGGCAATCAATAGGGATGATTATCCATTTGTACTGAATAATGACAAGATGTGCAAGACGGGGGAAGGAGCTAATGATGATATATTCTTGTTGCTGATGATTAAATCATCGCTGAACAATACAGAGGCGAGAAACACTATCAGAAGGACTTGGGCACAGGAATACAACGTTCCTGGGGTCACCGTGAAACATATATTTATCTTAGGTGTGCATCCGGGCGACATGAAACTGCAGCAAAAAGTGGGACAAGAACATGAACAGTGGGAGGACATAGCTCAGGGATACTTTTTAGATTCCTATTACAATAATACTATAAAACTTATGATGGGATTTCGTTGGGCCACGACCAACTGTAAAGGGGCTCGATTTATTGCTTTTGTAGACGATGACTTCTTCATCTCACCTTTCAATCTGGTCTCGTATCTCCAAAGCAAACCTAAAAAAGAATCAGAAAAGACTATCTATGGATACGCTTGGGAATATGCCATCCCGTTCCGGTACAAACGCAGCAAGTGGTATCTTTCCCGAGAAGAGTATCCGTATAGATTCTTTCCTCCGTACCCGGCTGCCGGGGCATTCTTCTTATCCCAGGATGTAGCCCAGCGTTTGTACATTGCTATGCACTACACAAAGTACTTTAGATTTGACGATGTCTTTGTTGGAATTGTAGCATGGAAGTTACAGATTCCTGTGAAGAATTGTGACTTAATTTTGTTTCATCCGAGGGACCGAGATAAAGTGAGCCAAAGGCATAGGAATATCATCGCTGCTCATGGATTCAAGGTAATTTTGTAACTCTGCATTTAGAAATTGTTATTATCTAACTAACTAGCTATCAACAATGTGCTGGTGTGATTGATTTACCATCAGAGCATGCGTTTTGATACATAATGATAATGTTATTACAGAATTTAAGCCATTCTTAAGAATATTCCTGTTGCAGGTTTCGCGAGCGTAGAGAACATATCAGTGCGTATGAAAAAAAATGTCCCTTGCTCTTTAACCCTCAGCAAAAGAAGTTTGAAAAGGGTTTTTGTTATGATCAATGTCCGCTTTTTTTTTAACTTTTTTAAAATTTTATATTCCCCAATTTTTTTCTGGGTCTATTCTTGCGGTGGTAGCGAGGGGCCCCGCCGGTTATTTGAACATTGGTAAAATATTTCTTCTGAGGTAAAAACAGAAAAATTCTACGTAACCCGCAACAGAAATATTTTAAACGGTGTTTACTTCTATTATGAGAATGTCATAATGCAAGAATTAACATTTAATTTTTACTGAGGCTACAATGTATTGCCATTTTAGGCATTGCAAAACAGTATATATATATATATGATCGCTTGTGTCACTAAGGTCAGGCTTTAAAATGCCTGATTACCAACTTAAACTATGTATAATTTAGGAATCATCAACAATGATCAATGGTGAATGGAACAGCTCCAAATCCCTGATTTCGTAAATAACTATTTCCATTTATTATCAAACGATTATCTTTTGGGCTCTTGAGTTTGCCTTTATCATTGTTTATTGTATGCGTAATGTCTTTAATTCTAAATTTTGAAATTTAATTATATGAAGAACCTTTAAATATATTGCTTTGTTTGTTCAACTACTTCATGTTCTTTGGTTGATTGAGTGTTATTTCCGTACTTCATGAAACACATTCAATAGAAAATCGGTGAAGCAGAAATATTGTTGAGTCAAGCACTTTGGAAATATTAATCAGTGAATATGACAAGTTATATTGACAGGCAGCTTCCTTAATTCTTTATGAATTTCCTAAATATGTTAAAGGCAATACACTGCTTGTTTCTAGACTTGTTTTATAATGAAGTTTTTGCCTAATTGTTTTTCTTTTTTCTTTTAAGGACGTAAATGCATTGCAGAGGGTTTGGGATGAACACATGGATTACAGACATATACACGTATGTATGCAACATTAGGAATTTTTTTTACATCACATCAAATTCTAGGCTTTTATGTATGTATGGATGGATATGGAAATTGCAGCCCTATAAGGCAAGTTCTTGCTGCCCCAGGGTTTGTCGATTTGCCAAATGCAATAACAATTCTAAGACTGTCTCAAAAACTAATATTTCATTTGACATTTAAGCTTTCACCAGACTGGCTAACGATTTAAGATGTTCGGCTAAAGCCTAGATATTGTTGCACAATATGTATATATATACCAATGATAATTTAGGTCACTCATGCGGTCCTTCGTACCATAGATCATTGTAGATTGGTATTCTCCAGTCTCCTTATCATTCAACATTGTTCAACGTGACCGATAGAAAAAGAACAATGGATGACGAACACTTATTCATGGTTAAAAAGAACACTCCTGTATTTGTCTAGCAGTAAAGAATAACTGCCAATTTATTTTCTGAACTTCCGCATACTATATTACTGGCTCCCCTGAAGTTAATTCCTCATGTGGACATACCTGTCTCAAGCACATATGACCCGTCCCGAAATAAAACTAGCTGTTGTTGCATAATGCTGGACTTTAGGCTGTTGTTAAAAGGTTATGCGGCTCTTTTAAAATAACTAAGAAAACAGGATTGAGTCTTACATCATATACTTAGTACCTACAAGTATGAAATGGTTTTATCGATGAAAGGTTATACAATTCCTAAGCCGCCTATTGTTTATTGTTGTGTAAAGCCATACATTTCACAATAATATTGGAGACAGGAATACAAGGAAAAGCTATTATATAAATAGAAAGTTTGGTCTATTAGAAACCAAAGCTGCAGTGGCCTTCACCAACACGCTAAAGTTGAAAAATTTTGACTACTTAATAAGAATACAAGGAAAAGCTATTATATAAATAGAAAGTTTGGTCTATTAGAAACCAAAGCTGCAGTGGCCTTCACCAACACGCTAAAGTTGAAAAATTTTGACTACTTAATAAGAATACAAGGAAAAGCTATTATATAAATAGAAAGTTTGGTCTATAAGAAACCAAAGCTGCAGTGGCCTTCACCAAAACGCTAAAGTTGAACAATTTTGACTACTTAATAAGAATACAAGGAAAAGCTATTATATAAATAGAAAGTTTGGTCTATTAGAAACCAAAGCTGCAGTGGCCTTTACCAAAACGCTAAAGTTGAAAAATTTTGACTACTGAATGATACAAAAAGATTTATTGTAAACATGATATTTATAAGTCCTAGATAATATAATATTTATTCTTCTTAATGCATTTTTTTCTTAAGCTGTTTTTTTCTTTAAGCATATTTAGTCGCTCTTGAATCTTGATATCTGCGATGAAAACAAGATTGTGTCCTTTTAAAATGCAGTACTTAACAAATATTTGCTTAACTAATTATCCAAAAATACTCCTCGAGCATCACAAAAGTAATGACTTACTCAATTGAACTGTCTTTATATCTTTGATTTATCTTTTTAGCGGTTGACACTGCATTTCACGATTCTCCCTCCCTTGCTTACTATTTGATAACATTACTTATATTATATTTATTGATAAAGGCTGGTGGCTGTCAAAAAAACCAAAAAAGAGGAAAGAGATTACGAATAACTAATAGTCATGGGCCATTATTTTATCAGTCAAGTGTTTGCGCAATGACAGAAAGGAAAAAAAAGGGAATGAAATGTGATAATGTAAAATATTCGAGTTGGCGGATTTAAATCAGGTTGATTTAAATCTCGATTAAAATCAAGTGATTTAAAAGAAATTATAATTAAATAAAAAATTTTTAAATTTAAATCAAGTGATTTAAAAAAAGAATATCAAGTGAAAAAAAAAAATCCTTGTTTAAAATCAAAATGCTCTTTTCACTGCTTCTATACCTCTATATGTATGTAAATAGCAAAAACCTTTATTTAATACCAGTGAAAGTTAGAAATTAACAAAACTACGAAACAGAATTATGTTGTTCTTTTCGATTCCATCAATTATAAAGCTATTTAAAACATTAATGAAGCACTCACTGACAGTCAGGTTTTCACTTCATCCTGAGTGAAGTATAGGAATAAATAAACCAATATCAATTAATGCATTAAAACAATGCCATAACTGCAAATGTATGATTAGAATTTTGTTATTGGGCAACCTGTGCTGAATCAATATCTTTTGAGTGTGTTGTGATTAATATGATCTAGCTTTTTGCAGGCATTTCAAGTCAGTGATGTATTTTTCTTGAAATGAAAGAAAGCCAGGTGTATGCTTTAACATCTTTTTAATGTTAAAACTAGCTTGATGTAATTGTAACAGGTTTTCAAAATATTTAATAACATTTCGGAATATTCCTTTGTTGTTTGAAAAATAATTTTTTTTTAATATTTCAAAAATCCGATAAAATTATTTTTAAAAATAAATCCAATTAAGTTTTTTTTTTTTTCAAATCAAAAAAATCTCTAACCCTGTCAAATATGATATTAATAAATGTGTCATTAACCATATATGTTAATGGGGAACACCTGTACATTTTTTGATTTTATGAAGCCTCCACTTACTAGGTTAAACAACCTTTAGAATCAGTTTTAATGTATATTATAGAAAATTTTGATCAACTAAACAATGAAGAAAAATTAAAGACCATCATGAATTCAAAAGATCCTGAGTTGTTAAAATCCCTTGGATAATTTCTTGTAAATATTGATGCCTAGTGAATGTTTGTGTCATCATCCATCCTCGAGCATTAACCATCACTCCCCAAACCAGCAGTTTCTGCACTATAAGCATTTGTATATATTGTGATCTCAGGGCTTTTACATCCATGTATATAACTATTAACTATGCCTTGTTGTACAGGGTGCGCCATAAAAACTTGCACAAGGCATCTCTACTTTCGGGATAGCTCTAGGTTACACAAATGCTTATGAAGTCTTTTAAAGTTTTGCCACATTTAGTTAGGGGTATAAGCAATTGGTCATTGTGATATTTTTGATCTTATAATGTTAGTCAATATCAGTATCTGAATTATTGAGAGGGTGTATACTGCAGGGCTTGTTCTGAGTGATACACATCACAGAAGTCAAATTTCTGTCTGCTTGCATGGTGTCTCTAGTTGCAGAAAGTTTACAAATTAGATATTTCCTAGTTACTACACCTCTGAAGCCATAGAAAATATCATATTTGCACAGAATCCTCCTTCAATGTTTGTTATATGTGCATATATATATCAAGGTATTAGATGATAAGAAGGTTGGTTCCAGTTTTGATTCAGCAAGGTCATGAAATTAAAACAGAGAAATATAATGGCATTCCAGAGGGACTTTTTGAATTTACAACTAATCTCGAAATAATCACATGATTTTCAGGAGGATTGGCCAGTTAATTAGACAGAAAAGACAGAAAATTGACCAAAATCCAAAATGGCACTCCGCCTCAAAAGTGTCAATGCTCTACCTTCTTATTAAAAATGAATCTATTTGCCCTATTTTTGGTGGCAAAGGTCAAGAAAGGTGTCTGTAACACATCTGTATGATCAGTGACATAATCTAATGCTTATATTGCAAAAGCCGAGGTGAAAATCACCCGAAGGTGTGATAAGTGTGCATGTGCTATATTTAGATCCATATTATCTATAATTCTTGAGGAAAAACGAAAATATATTTATAAACATAATTTAGGACTATTATTACTTTCGTGTGTATGATTGCAGCTGCATGCGATTACAGTCAATTGAGGTAATAACAAAAGAGGTAGCAGTAGCTGCTTGTGCAAGTTTTTATGGCGCACCCTGTATATACTCCTGATTCAAATGTTGTACTTAATTTAACATCGTGATAATGAACAGTATTAACTACAGTAATATATGTATTTAGGTTTACTGAATACATTTGGTATATGTATATATATATACATATTTAACCAATGTATGTAAACAAAACTTAATGCTCTATTACCGTGCTATTGTTCGGCAACTGGGACCATGGATAATCTATTGATAATGTGTGCTGCTTTAACTTTTATATATATATAACTTTTATGTATATATATATTGAATATAGGAATAGTGAGTAGAAGTAGACTTAGTACATGTTTTTATCTGTTATTTTTGACAAATGTATCATGTATGATATTACTGTGTCAATAATAGCATATATATATATTTATATATACAATGTATATTATAGGACGTAATTTGCTGCATTGTCGAGTATTTGATACATTTGCCTTCTCTGTGAACCCCAAGTTGACAAATGCAAGATGTGTGAACAGTCGTAGTCTGAGTCAAGAACACTTTATTTTCGTTAACTTTTAAACTCATTCTATGTCATTGATTTTAAATTATAAATTATTTTAGTATTATAAAATATCTGCCAAGTGTGCCATATTGTTCAACTTCGACTCCTGTAGCAATAAAGTCAATAGTTTTTTTTTTTTTAAAGACAATGTTAATGTATGATGAAATCGCGTATGATAATTAAGTTAGTAATAGACGTTAGATTTAGATTGGTGGTCTTTTTTAAAGATTCAGATTCAGTTTCTTTTTATTTTGCCAAAAATTTACAATTACTTTCATATTTTCATTTATAAACATTCGTTTCGCAAGGAGACCTCACAAAGATAAATATATTTTATTGCTAGCGGCCACCTGGAGAGATCCATTAATATTACATAGTGAACATTAAATCAAATACAGTACAGAAATTACTCTCATCAGTAGTAGTCTCATCTACGTTACTCATTTCAAGTTAAAGAATATATTGTTGAAAATTATTATGAAGAAGCAGTAGGATGAACATTTATACATATATAGCAAACTGCAGTCTGCGGAATAAGATGCTACAGTGCTATTTTTCACATATTTCTTAAATCCATCTAAACTATGCGTTTCTAGTTTTTCTCTGTAAGTTATGGACATATTATTAAGGGTTTTAATAAATCTATACTTAATACTCTGTTTTGCAAATTCATGTTTAATTAATAAAGTGCTGAGGCATCAGCAGATACTCAGTTCATGATATATCATGTCAATAGTGAATATGGTGTTCAACATGCTATTGCAATATACGCTTTCTGTTCTCTTATCAGCCACAGGCAATGAGTGACATAGGGCACCTCTGTGATAGGCTGTCCCATGAACTTGTGAAACTAATTAAAGATGATATCTCTGAATCACTAACATTAATCATAAATCAAATCCTATACACTGGTATATTTCCACCGAAATTAAAGCTTGCTAAAGTAGTTCCACTGTTCAAAAAATGTGAAAATTGTTTCATTTGATAACTATCGTTCTGTGTCATTATTACCTAGTTTGACTCAAATTGTAGAAAAAGTAATGTACACTCAATTATATGATTATTTTAATGATAATAAATTATTTTATGATAGTCAATATGGATTCAGGAATAAACATTCCACTGAACTAGCTGCTTTAGAACTTACTAATAAAATAGTAACTAAAATGGATCAAAATGAAATTCCTATCAATATTTACTTAGATTTTTCCAAAGCGTTTGACACTTTAGACCACAATATCTTATTGTTTAAATTAACATTCTATGGTATTACAAATAATTCTTTATTGTTCCTAACAGATTACCTTTCAAATATACAGCAATATGTGGAATTTGGAGATGGACAATCTGATTTTAAAATGATTTCTACTGGTGTCCCTCAGTGATCTATTTTAGGGCCGCTTTTGTTAATCTATCTAAATGACATCTCGGCAACCAAATTTTTCCAACCCATTATTTATGTAGATGACACTGCTCTGTCTGCAACATTAAATACATTTTGGTTATATGAAATAAATGATTCTGATTCTGTGCGACATTGTTCAATTATTACACAATGGTGAGTGAAATATAAGTTTTTATGGCACCTCGACAACCGATATTGCACTCCACTTCACCTCGTGCAGTATCGGTTATCCCGGTGCCATAAAAACTGATATTGCACTCGCCACTGTGCAGTAGTTTTTTAATATATAATATCAAATAAGTGTAACGTGTTGGACAACATCAAAGCTAATTTAATTATTATTGATATTTCTTGTGAGGGATGTATGGAATGTAGCTCATACTAAAAATCCTCGGGTCAGGAACTGAACCCATGACCATTGGATATTGTTGGATGACCACATCACCAGGATGACCACTGAGCTATCTAGAAACTATTCATCACAGAAATGAAATTACTCTCTGTTCTGCATGGAGACCATTTGATCATAGTTCTCCACAATTAGATTCATAGAAGCGGTGCATATGCAGAATTTAGACAAATTCCATATAATAATCCCCGTTCGAATTAGCTTGCTACTAAATGAATGTTTTCTACTGAAGTCAAAATATCATCATTATATAATATATACATATATATATTGCTTCATATTTACAATTATGACACCATTAACGTAGTGTTGACCACTGTAGTTCATCACTGTGCCACAGTAAATTTGTGTTCACATATCTGGCAGGAGGAACTGTTAAGACGATCTTTACAATTACCATGACCATTGCTACTTCCGCTCTGTTTGCATTATTACATTACCTAATCTGGTCCTACTTTTCTCTCAATTAAAAACATCCAGCTTAAAATAATGATGTGTCAGTGGAAATTGCTTCATTTGTTTGTACATTTCGCGACCATGAACGGAAATTGATGATTAATAGGCAGTATGCTATCTTGAGAACTCTTTTGAGATGTGGTGCATGTATTTGTTAGATGTTATCTTGATGATAAAAAAATTAAAGCAAAACTATATCTAGTCTCAGTTGATTATACACTACTGATATGGTGCAGTGTGTCTAGCAGTGATAAATAACTGTAGGTTCTTTTGTGTATAATTAATGTATTCTTACTCTTATCGACCTGCGTAAACAAGTCTATTATAAGTCTATTGGCCTCATTAGTTCAAATTGTACAGGGGTTTTGTGTCCTCCTTTCTGGAATACAGGCTGTAGGAAAATTAATCTATTATCACGATTACAAAAAAAAGTAATATATATATATATATATATATATATATATATATATATATATATATATATATCATATCATATGTCTTTGTGCACTCATGATACAGAATTTACATTGTATTGGTAATATTATGTTAGATACCTCTTTTCAAGGTCACATTAGCCCCAGCCTTCTAAGTGAATTTATTTTGTGCCCGATGCATAATTAAGAAAATATGGTTCATTTTTTTGTACTCTGTATTATATTCACTATGTTCACAATTTGTATTTTAAATTTGTGTTTTATCTTTGCAGAGAGAATATGCTAACTGAAATGGTATGAAGTATGAAGAATCATAGGAACCTGTTATCAACACACAGAATTGTATTGAATCATCGCTAAAGTTTTTATTAATTAATGACGTCAACAAGAAGTTTTAGAATATTTTATATTGAAAGCCACTCAATCAGAATATTGAGTCATAGATCAAAAAGTCATTATTATATTTTTAAAGAGTTGATTGTAAAGTTTATGTCAATTGCTGAATTCTTTTAATTTGATACTAAAATGTTACCAAAGTTTGATTATACTAATACTAGTCGTGATCATATAATCAATGCTAATTAAGTGTGTAGTTAAGTAGTAGTAGTTGTTTTGTGAGACGAGGGCGGAGCCAGTTATTTTTGGTGGGGGGTGTAGGAAAGTGCCTTTATTGTAACTCATGACATTTGTATGTTGTTTTTTTTCTCCAAAGATCCCTGTACATTGTTGCACAAAATCGGATATGATTGTAAAACAGTGAATGTTAATGAAAAGGTAGTTACAAAGTTACTTTGCTTTTAGGGGTAACTCATACCTAGCTCAGTGGTAGCGCACTGGGCTTCCAACCACTAGGTCCTGGGTTCAATTCCCAGTTTAGCCTAAGTTGGATGGTTTCATCCATCATCTCATTGCCGTGGTCCCTGCCTGTCCTAGTCAGTCCATCAGGTGCAGAAACACAGGACATAAAGCCCTAATCCACCCACCTGTTACTTTGCTGTCATACCCATGTTACACTATGGCTCAAAGGTCTTGTAATCTTTAGTACCATTATTGTGCTCAAGTTCAGGATATAAAGAAAAGAAGACTTATATACAGTCAGTTTGCACATAAGATATGGAACTGACCTAAGAATGCATCTAAATTTTATAGCTGTAAGGGGGTTTTTTTGGTGATAGGCGATGAAGAAGTTTCCAAAATACCTGAAATCTTTGAGTTTCGAAGTCTTATGTCAGTTGGGTCATTCATATACTACTTTGGTGATATGTTACACGGACTGTAAAGTAGAATTTCAGACTAAAATTTTAATATTTCAAAAGATTATTCTTTCTCACCTGTGACGCATTAGCAAATATAGCAAATACTATTGGAAGATTATTGTACTGAAACAAATGAATATTTCTGAAAATACCTGGAATCGTCTGGAAGTTGCTGTCATACCATGAAAGCATTGCTAATGAATTATAATATAGTCGCTTAGTTACACAAGTATCCGGGTTACAAATTGTTATTTAACATATTGAGGGGTGACTAATTTGGTGAATGGCGTATTTCTGTGATTCTGTGTAATTTATATCGGTAAAAAGTATGATGATAGACCTTGCAGTACATCGTTTTATCGTTCAATACTTGAAAGCCATTCTTGCTAGGAAAACACTATGAATTCACATGTGATTTGCTAGGAAGGCTGATGTGTGTCTAGTCACAGTTGGGTGGAGTCTCGAGTGATATTATTAAAAAAAAATGGAATGATATTATGCAGAGAATGGACTGTGTTTATTGTTTAGCTGAGTATTTGTAATTATTTATGGTATACATCTCAATATGCCTTCAGTATTTAAGTTGTACAAATTGTTAAACAGAATGGTTGCTTGCAAGTTTGACTACATCTCTAAATGTAAAGAGGAATGCTTTTTGTTTCCATGACATTCATAGTACTATGTTAAGAATGGTATACGATACTTCAATATCAAATCATTACTATTTAAAATAGAGCTTGGTATGTAAAATTTCGCTGTTCTGCTGGCTTTAAGAACTTCTCTTTGAATGACATTGTAATTTTATGTTGTAAATGAAAAGTTAAATTTGCATTTGGCATTGCTTTAGCAGGGTAAAATTTTTTGCTTTTTGACAAGGACAGCATTCACACTGTTTTTGAAAATGCTGAAATAGCAATATATATTTTAGTCAGTTCATATGTATGGCTTATTCTTTGTATAGTATCCCAAATGGCATGGGGGAGGCACTCCGAAAACATAGTTATGAATGAAAACACCACCCTCAATTATGATCCCAAATTGTCTGAAGCGGTCTGTTGTACTTAACTCCAAATTTTAAAACTTCATCTCATTTTACAGAAGTCAGAAGTTGTCATTAGTTTTAATATATAGCTCCTTGTGATTTTAACAGAATTCAACATTTAAGTTGTCTGTCGTTTTTATTTTATTCGACAGATATGCCCAACAGTAAATGAAGTGCCTCCCCTATACCGTCCATTTACAATCCTCGGGGGTCTGGGGTGTATCACTTAATTTTTTTGTGCAGTCGAGGAGCATAACATTGTGAAAATAACATGTTACACATATCCACAATGCCAAATAAACATAACATTTTCTTCCTTTGCAGAGTATGTTTGATTGATTTATTTTTTCTTATTTCCACTTTGCAGTATTTCACATGTATTTTAGCTGAGTACATAACACAAACAAGCACTGTACAATTTCTTTCAATTTATCTTTAGTAAAAAAAGAGAACAGGATGAGCAAAAGTTCAGAGTTTTTGTTTCTCATGTCTAATCTATAAGAAGTCCTTGTCTGATGCTGTCCACTGGCAGATAGTAGTAGTCCGTACTGGCTGAATAATCGTAAAAAAACTTAATCACTTCTTCTCGGAGGTATTATATCGGTGTAAAAAATTTGGCCAGAAGCTTTCAATTTTTATGGCAATATATTGGGCATCTGGATCCAAATTCAGAATGTAATCCAAGTTAAATATTTGGCCTGGGTTTAAGATCCGTAGTGTTGTCCACACCATCCATTAACAACAGATGATGTAGCATTACATGTAAATTTCATCGAAATACGGCCACTTCAAAATGCAGTTCTGATATAGCATGTGAATGTCATCAAACTAACATGGGCTCAGTGGTCTTTCATGCTTGATTCTTAAATTTCCTATCTGTGGGATGCCCTTCTGAACATTTTCATAATACAAAAAAGATATAATAAGCCATTATTTGCCATTAATGATGAATTGCATGGATCTCTCAGAAACCCAGGAGGGCACTGGACAGTGATACGTATGTCAAAATACTTGTCAACATTCTGAAACTTTCCAAATAAATAAGTTGTGGGAATTTCATCAGATTCAAACTGCATTAATTATGTTTAATGCATGTGACTGTCATTTAAGAATAATTTGCATTTTAGGATACATGTGGATAGGAACATGGCACCATATCATACATATTGGGTAATGGAATCTGCTACATGATGTGTAACAAATCACTCAGTTTGAAACCTTATTACTGCCTGTTAAACAGCTTTTGAAGAGGGGGTGGCAGGGTTGGGGGCTTAGCATACTTCAAGTCTGGAACATAATGGCTTGAATTCCTCCACTACTAAAACTGTTGCAGTCCATTTGTGCAACAAACAAATTCCTCATCCTCACCCAGATCTATCCTCTATGGGCCATGGATACCAATAGTACCTTCTATTGAAATTTTGGGTCTTATTTTTGATAACAAGTTGTCCTTCACCATCCCCATCTGACATTTGAAAGCTAGGTGTCAGGAGAACACCACAATGGGGAGAAAAAGTACCAGAGCCTACGGAGGGCACTATGACCGTAGCGAATAAAAGGACAGTGAGATGACGTCACTGCTGTCAAACTCCTTGAGGCACTAGGGTATGCCTTAGCCCGATTCCATTGTTTTGAAAAGAAAATCTGTGTCAAATACATTGTCCAGGGGCATAGCGGGGATCAATTTCCGTTGATCAGGCCAGGAGAACGAGGCCACACGCCCCTGGCATCATGTCCTTTGTGAGGAGGGGCGGGAGATCACAGTGGAATTAACAGCCTTGGTAATCCTGGACGACACAAGGAAGGGCAGGGATGGCTGTCTCGACAGGGGAGGGAAGCATCCATATTGGTTCCCCTAATCTCTGAGGGCAGTGGCGGCCAACACCCTGTTAGCCTCCTATCGGGTCACCCTGTGGGCAGAGTAGGGGCCTAGCTCAGAGGTAGCGCTCTGGGCTTCCAACCGCTGGGTCCCGGGTTCGATTCCCGGTCAAACCTAAGTTGGATGGCTGTGGGGGGCCACAAGTACAGAGATGACGACTGTGGTGACTCTCCTGGGGACAGCAGAGGAGAGGGTAGTAAGGGGCTTTCGAGGAAGCAACAGACCAGGTCCCCATTGGTCGGGGCCATTGCCTCGCAGCGGGATCCAGGGATGGGCTGGCCTGGTGCTACCTTCTCCATGATGTCCTGGATCAAGGCCGCCGTGCGGCATCTAATTGATCCTTCTCTCTTCTGCTGACTGGCCGCAGGGCTGCTGGCGGCTGCAGGGGCCCAAGGAAGGGGCCCCTTCGCAGCCTCCCTACTGGAAGGGGGGAAGATAAATGTGCTGTAGGGGCCTCCACATCTCCAGCTGAGTCTCCTTGAAAAATTATTTAACTTAATAAGCTTAAACCGTCAATCTTTATCTGCAAAAGTTGACCAACTACAGGTATATATTGATTATTACAGTAACACTGGCATCCATGTTAGTCTGATTTCCCGGAAATTGTCATGGTTCATTTTGGTCTTAGGGGTGAAAGCGTGAAAGTTTTCAACAAATATCTGTTGGAGGCCCATCATGTAAAATGCCTAGCAACTCAACAAAAGCTTAATATCTACTTACAATATTTCATTCCTATGAAAACTAATGTGATTTGACTGGTAACTATGCTGCTTTGGCTGTTAACAAAAATCCACCATGAATTTGTGCTTGTGATGCTGCTGGTGTTATGCTAGTGTAGCAGTGGTCACTGCATTGCAGGCATCTGGCTATGATTGGCCAGTTGAGTGACACACCCACACTGTGACCTATAAAATGAATGAAACTGGCCACACTCACTCACTCACTGTTCTCACTCTTTCTTAAGTGAAACAGTGTAATTACACAAATTGGATTTGTCAATTGCTCTTTATGTTTCTGATAGCTGATTTTATTTGAAACTGTACACTGTAATTGATTTCAAGTTATTACAAATAAATGAAATTATATCTCTGTTTTAAATAGCAGATATGCAGTTAAAAAATGCTACACTCACTGAACCTGTCAATTATGTATGTTAATGTGAAAAAATGAAACATGACTATATATTTTTTAATTTGGATCTGAATTATTCTATTAGATTTGAAAAACATGTCACATTTTTCTGAAAGACTTTTTTGGCTACAAATTTCAGAATACTAAAAGTATTTAGGTATATATATAAAAAACAACTATAAAAAAATTCTATGCAACTTCAAAGCAGGAAAGTTTGAAATATATATATATTTTTTTTTCTTCATAGTATGACTAACAAGCAAAGGTCTTTTTATGATAACTAATACTATAGGTGGTGCAAGTGGTCGATTTGTCGGCAATAAAGACAAAGACATGAATTTATATGAACTATACTAATTGATTGTAATATTTTGACATGATACCTTGTCAGTATCTGTTCCCTGCAACTAATACCCTTTAGCATATGTTTAGTCTGTAAAAAATAGTTCAATTAATTTTTATTTTTTTTGCATGTCTAGAAAGATTCCTTGATTTAGTGAAAGATTAATCATATGAACAAATGGAGTAACAATGGCAATTGTTCAATGACGTCATCAACAAAAGGTCAATCAGTGCATTTGATGACGTTACAGTTGGATGACGTCATTAAACAATAGCAAGACCGGTGTGGTCGTAGCTCCATCTCTCGACAGGACAGAACGCCATTGCGTATGTGTTTGTCTTATCAGTTTGGGTGATATACCATCATAACCTGTTGACACTTTACGCTTCATTTTGTAAAATATTTTTCTTTAAGCACATGGAATTGATGTAATGGTCTGTGCTAGGTGGTCCCACTTATCATAGCTTAATAGTTAGTGGCTCCATCAATTGTATAATACCATACTATTTTGACTGTGGCCATAGGTAAGTCCTTATGGATCAAAAGTATTCCTCAGAATGATTAAGTCCAACATTGGATGTCAACTTGTAAGGTCCCTCTGGGATTGACTCGAACAAAGACAAGGAATATAGTTTTGATGCTTTATTGGCCCTGCCTCTACTCTGAACCCTACTGATGCTGCCAGCATCCCTCCGACCAATTCTGGCTAATGGGAAAGGAACCACACAATAATCCATTGTGCCCTTTTATGAATTCATATATGTAAGCTATAAGGGATGTGAATGTTTTTTCCTTCTGCTGGGTGCCTACACTGCCAAGCTATGATCGGTCGGCTAAAGGCAGCCCTTAATCTCTGACTGGCGTGTTGTGCCAAGGAATATATCTATGAGGAATGGCAAACAAAGTGGCTGTTACCAGTAGGACATCTCGAATGGAAGATGTATTTCTAATCTGACTCAGATTTTGCCATACTTGGGTATACCCTTTCTTACCTCCTACGAGAAGAGCCTCAGGTAATATGTGACTTCTGCAGTGGGACGTGGCACCAGGTCTAGATTTTATATGGCTGACTCTATGAATAACCTTTTTAGCAAAGGTAGACCTTGCTGCTATTTTGTTAATTTTCTAAAGGCTATCTATACTCCACAAGATTTGTCTTTCCCTTACATGTTCTTTTCGTAAGGGCGGAGGCCTAGCTCAGAGGTAGTGCTCTGGGCTTCCAACTGCTGGGTCCCTATAGTTCGATTCCCGGTCGAGCCTAAGTTGGATGGCTGTTTCATCCTTTGTCTCATTGCCATGGTCTCTGCCTGTCCTAATTAGCCCAATTGGTGCAGAAATACAGGACGTAAAGCCCTAATCACCCACCCACCCACATGTTCTTTTCATATCTTTCATACAGTTATTTTCTAACCATACTGCCCTACTTGCAATCCTGACGTGAATGACCCCTTGGTGGTCATTACTTCTACCACTGTTATTATCTTGGCTCCTACTGCCTCATAATTGAAAATTTGTCATATTTAGGTGCCCGTAGGACATTAATTTACTATAATGCTGTAACTCTTAAGTGGAATGCTTGGATTTGGACAACTAGAGATATAGGGATATAAGACTAGTAAACAATTAAAGATTTTCAATGCTTCTCCATCTACATAATGAGAATTTGTTTGAGAATATGCACTCAAAATGCTTCTCCATCTACAGCTTGTAAACTTTGTAAGAATATGTACTCAATACTCCTGCATCTACATCATTTAATTTCATCTGTGAGAATATGCACTCAAAATGCTTCTCCATCTACAGCTTGTAAACTTTGTAAGACTATGTACTCAATACTCCTGCATCTACATCATTTAATTTCATCTGTGAGAATATGCACTCAAAATGCTTTTCCATCTACAGCTTGTAAACTTTGTAAGAATATGTACTCAATACTCCTGCATCTACATCATTTAATTTCATCTGTGAGAATATGCACTCAAAATGCTTCTCCATCTACAGCTTGTAAACTTTGTAAGAATATGTACTCAATACTCCTGCATCTACATCATTTAATTTCATCTGTGAGAATATGCACTCAAAATGCTTCTCCATCTACAGCTTGTAAACTTTGTTTGTAAGAATATGTACTCAATGCTCATTCATCTACATCATTTAATTTCATCTATGAGAATATGTATTCATTGCCCCTTCATCTACAGCATGTGAACTTGATTTGTGATAATATGTACTTAATACGCCTGCGTCTACAGCATGTGAATTTCATCTGTGAGAATATGCACTCAAAATGCTTCTCCATCTGTAGCGACCTGTACCTGGCTGTGGTCTAAACATGCTAAATCCAGCTGGTTCTGTCCACTTCTATAGCTAATAAACGGGTTAAATCTATCACCAGATAAATATAAACCTTGGTAAATTTAAAAAATAACCAATATATCATAAATATGTACTTTTAGATCCGGTTTTGAGTAGCCAGCTGTGACAGTTTTGTCTAGTTTTAATTTGACTGGTCGTTTTTAATGAAACTAACTAGGTTTCCAGACAGTCCCACATGACCTTCATATCTGCATTGAGGGAGGAAGAGAAAACATCAATCATATTAGTGATTCTTAGACTGGATTGTAGAGTGTTTTCCCACTCCTCTAACCTAGACAGAGGAAGCAAGACAGAGCCCTACAGCTTTGAGGGCCTTTGCACAAAGAAATTCATTGGGAGGGAAACCATAGTCAGTCATGTTTACACTACAGTTAGCTTCATAAAAAATGGTTGACTCTAGACGGCTGTAGCGCCCTAAACCTGACTGTGATCTAAACATGCTAAAGCCAGCTGCTTCTGTCCTCTTCTATAGCTAATAGTCTGCTTACATTTATCAGAAAAGTGTAAACATTAGCAAATGTAAGAAATTAATGTAATATATCATAAATATGTACTTTTCGATCCAGTTTTGATTAGCCAGCAATTAAAGCTTTGGCTAGGCTCAATTTGACGGGCCGTTTTTTATGAAACTAACTGTAGGTTTGGGGATCATTTTGTTCATCTTGGTAGGGGTTGGAAGGGGGATAGTTCCTATCTGGATGCTAGTCTTCCTATCCCCTAAAGGGGGTTTCACACATAACCGGATCAGACGCCGGAGCATCCCGGAGTAACATTTTATTACCTCCGGTGGGTTCCGGGATCAAAGAGCTGTTAAATGTCAACAAAAAATAAATGTTTGACGATGTGTACACGATGTCAATACGGTCTCAACAAGAAGCAACACGGAGCTAACACGACTGTCCCGTTTAGAGTGCGGAGTGAACCGGATTTTCACGGTGCCTTCGCGGATATCACCGGTCTTTACACCGTGTTCATTCGTGTGGAACCGTGTTGCTCCTTGTACTCTCCGGCGTTAATGGCGGCGAAATATTCATGCCCGGTTGACGCCGGAGATATGCCGGAGTCAATACGGAGATTCCCGGAGATCGGCGGAGTATATTGGGAGTCTATACGGATCTACACGGATCTACACGGATTAAATTACTCCGGGAACTCCGGCATGAAAAATTAAACATGTTTAATTTTTTCCCCCGGAGTCCCAAGGTGGTCCCGGAGCGCCCCGGACAATTACGGACAATGCTGGACAATCCCGGACATGAACACGATGTCTATACGGCTTTCCCCGGAGTATGCGGGAGTATTCCGGAGTTGTCCTCCGGGACGCTCCGGCGTCTGATCCGGCTATGTGTGAAACCCCCTTGAGTCCTGCCATGAAGCACCATGTGTCCCCTACTCTTGACATGATCATTTCCACGAGTAGGAATGCTTTGCCACGCGCTTCTGAGGTCTGAGTATGCTAAACTCATGTCACCAACTGGAATAATGCTTTGTTGCTGTTGCATGATCACATGAGAGTGATGCATATGACGTCATCAAAAGAATACCCCAAGCTTAAACGGAGTAAACTGCATGCAGGCCAAGATTTTCATGTGTTTTGCATGGTATTTTTAAGATTTCGAGAAACTGCACAAGAACAAGACTTGATTATACTGCATATACTCTAGCAGGGTGCTTTACAACCAAGTAGTACAAATGACTGGTTTTTATGAGTACCTGTTGCCTCCAATGCCATGCTAGTAATGGCAGACTTGACTGAGATGACGGAACCTTACATATGTATTTGTGTGTCAGGTGATTTTTAAAATTTGAGGAATTTGGAGTGCCAGTCATACAGGGTACGGCCAAAAAACTTGCACCAGGCATCTTATCATTCAGGATAGCCCTAGGTGACTCAAATGCTTATGAGTTTTTTTTTAAGTTGTGCCACATTCAGGCAGGGGTATAAGCAATTGGTCATTGTGATATTTTTGATCTAATAATGTCAGACAATAGTATCCAAATTATTGAGAGGGTGCATGCCATTGGACTTGTCCAGAGTGAGATATATCACAGAAGTCTGATTTCTGACTGCTTGCATGGTGTCTCTAGTTGCACAACAGTTTAAAATAACAGATTTCTTAGTTACTATACCTCTGAAGTCACAAAAAAAGATAACATTTGCAGAGAATCTTCCTTCAGTGTTATTTAACACTCAGCAAACAAAGTTTGAAAAGTCATCAATGTTTGTCTGATGGGTGGACAGACGGGAAGGCAAATGGACGGGCGTAACACTTTCGTTTCTGAAATTTTGTACAGTAATACTCTATATGGCCTAGTGGTGCTTCTGATAGTATGTTGGCTATGTTTTACAAAATTTGGAAATAGAAAAAAATTATTGTTTTTGTTTCCGGAGCAGAACTCTGACACTACTGCACCTACATGCTTAAACCTTTGCCATAATATGTCTTTAATAGTGTAGTGGTGCCTTTTGGGGGGTCTTATGGCCGTAAATACTATAGAGTTTTCAGAATTAGGGCAAAATAGGGAAAATTCCTAATTTTTCAAACCTCCATATAAAAGACACTATTAACCTTACATGAATTAAATTGTATCAATAACATATCTAAATTATAGTACTTTTACTTTTCAAACTTCATTTGATATTCATTTCATGCTGATTACATAATAATGGTAAATCTAAAAAAAATGCTAAAATTTTTGTTAAATTGTGTTTCAGGAGCAGATTTTCTAGCATTAATGCACTCACCCTAACAACATGTTATATGTTATTGCTCTATATATGTAGCTTAGCTGTGCATTTTGATAGTCACATTGACATATCTCAGCTGTGTTTTAAAATATTTAGAAAAATGAAAAAAAAAAAATAATTCTGTTTTCAGAACAGGACTAACATATTACTGCACCTACATGCATGCAAAACTTAATAAGAATATGTCTAAAATGGTGTAGAGATACCTATTTGGGGTTTCATGACCATTAATGACAGATAGTTTTATATAATAAGGAAAATATTAATATTTGGTACTTTTTCAATGACTATGATCTTTACATCAGTAACATTTTTGCCAATGATATCTAGGTATTATATATCTAGATTATAGTACTTTCACTTTTAGGCTTCATTTTGGCATTTGTTTCATCCTTCTTCTTTTTTTCACAATAATGGAAAATCTGGAAAAATGCTAAAAATTGTGTTGCTTCCTTCATATTCAGTAGCATCCCATACTTAGCCATGACAGCGTAAATGTTGTACAGTTCATGTGCATACAATTATTAAATATCTGATCATAGTATTGCCATGCTCAACCCATTCAACAGTTTTTGTTTATAATTAGCAATTTCATAATAATTAGTTGCACAATAATCTATATTAATTTCACTTGACTCCAATACTTATTTTGTCTGTTGAGGGACAGCAGGACAAAGACAGTAGTTTTGGTATAAACACAGGGGTTATTTATTACTATGGAAAAAGTTTTACAAGCTAATTTGGCAAATTAGAAGTGACAATTTGACAACAAATTATAAACTTGTGACAGTTAGACAATCAGCAGTAGGCAATAAGTTGTGAATTTAATATAAATGTGAGACGAACCTTGTTTGTTGCTACTGTTTAAGATGGAGAGTTGAGACTGATCACGTGACTTGGTCATGTGATCTAGTCATGTGACTTGGGGGAAAGGGGGTTTGTAGTCTGCTGTCCCCCAGACAAATGATTTTTATGAATAAAAATTGCTTATTGTTTTCTTCATTTGCACCTGTAAAGTGTTCGGTTAAAAATACTAATATAAATGCCATAGATTTAATGCTGATCAGCAACCCAACATTCAATAACTGTTGAAGGGAATATGGCAATTGATATTAGTTCCTTCAGTTGCCAGCTAAATGTAAACAGCAAAATATTTTGACTTATAAAGGCATTTAAATGGGTGTGTTAAGTATCATTCCATACAAAATAAACCTTTAAGATTTGTATTAATTTGTATTTAGACTTTACTTATTTAAATACTAGTAAATACAAACCTTAAAGGTTCATTTTGTATGAAATTCAACCCAACATCTTTATGTGGCATAACATTGTTGCTGAATTTCATATATATTCCTTAGGATCATTGCCATAGCCCATATATGACTATTTTTGACATATAAATGATAATCTTAGTTGTAGATTAGTTAAGGGAACATGCTATTGTGTTGATAATTTTAGCTAACTGAATACACCTTATTGTGCATAAAATATTTAAAACAGAACAATTAAATGGTAGGAAAAGGATAGACAATACTTTGTATGCTAGCTTGACTTTACTCTGAACAGAAACAATTGCATTGCTGTTACTACAGGGTTCCTGCAGGTTTACCTTCATAAGAAGTAAAATATTTGTAAGGTATTAAAATAACATGCATACATGAAAAATTAGACCACTAATATTGTAATATACACCAATATTTTTCATTTCATCATCCATAAAACAATCAGGGTATTCATAATAATTAATAATAATAATTAGTTGGATAATGATCTTTATTAATTTCACTTGACTCCAATACTTAATATTGTTCCATTAAGCAATGAAATAAACACAGTTCTTGTGTATTTAAAGAAAGTTCATAATTTCTATTCATTCATATTTACAAAATTGTCTGAATATTACAATGTGGATGTTAATATCCAAGTATATTGGCATCAAAGTAAGACAATGTGAGACTTAGTGGACAAAAGTAAGACTTAATACAGGCCTTACTTTTTTACAAAAACAAAGTAAGATTTTATCAGACTTGGTAATAACCCACGGGAACACTGTATTATTTCACACTTAACAGAATATGATGAAGAAATGAAGAAATTCATGAGTTCAAAAAATAGGACATCTTGGACTCTAATTAGCATTGCATAACCATCTATGTAGGCCAAGTGGCAATTGTTTTGGTTCATCGCACACACTATATAAACACTCAAGAAATAATATTTTTCCGAATTTTGTAAAACATAGCCGAGATATGTCAGTGTGGCTATCTCAAGGCACCACTAGGCCATATAGAGTGTTACTGTATAAAATTTCATTAGGGTAAGTGCATTAGTGTTAGAGTTCAGTTATAGAAACGAAAGTGTGTGTTAAGAGTTCTGCTCGGAAATGAAAGTGTAATGCTGGACGAACTTAACAATTTTAATGATGCCTGTATGCTATATGGGATTCGCTGAGGGTTTTGCTGTAGCACAGCCTATGTTTATATTATGGTATTAGATGATAAGAAAGTTGGTTCCAGTTTTGATCCAGCTAGGTCATAAATTGAAAAAGAGAAATATAATGGCATTCCAGAGGGACTATTTGAATCTCCACCAATCTAGAAATTACTGCATTATATTCAGGACAATGAACCAGTTAATTCAACAGAAAAGACAGAAAATTGACCTGAGCCCAAAATGGCACTTTCCACCTCAAAGGTTTCAATGTTCTGCCTTCTTATTAAAACATGAATCTATTTGCCCTATGTGTGGGGGCAAAGTTCAAGACAGGTGTCTGTAACACATTCGTATGATCAGTGACATAATCTTATGCTTGCATTTTCACCTCGGCCTCAGAAGGTGTGATAAGTGTGCATGTGCTATATTTAGACTCATATTATCTATCATTCTGGAGGGAACAAGAAAATATATTCATAAAGATAATTAAGGGCTATTATTACTTTCATGTGTATGATTGCAGCTGCATGTGATGACTGTTAATTGAGATAATAACAATATAGGTAGCAGTAGCTGCTGGTGCAAGTTTTTTGGCCGCACCCTGTAATATGAAGCACATTTATCAAGCGAATGAAAATCCTCAAAACTTGAGTTTGAAGAAAAAGTTCATTTAAATAAACTGACAACAATGGATATGTGTGTTCTACCTTATATTTTAAACCAAATTTTCATTACAAGTTTGGCTTTGGTACACATTCACACTTGAAAGTTCTGTGAAATTAGTTTCAGAATCATTTTGCTTGGTGGTGCTGGTTCTCCTGGAGCCCCCTGGTGGATTGTCCTGATCTACTTGTTCCTGATTGGAGGACCTCCTCGTGTCACTGATGACGTCACTACTTGCATTACTGTACTTCCGGCCAGGTGCCTTGGTTGCAGACGATCCCATCTTGTGATTAATTTTGACACATTCAGTCTGTTATGCACTTCATTGTAAGAGAACTGAAAAATATAAAACATCGCCATCATTGCTTAGTTGAACTATACCATAATTTCTAGAAGGCCTTGGAGTTTTAAGGCCTAGTGCAAAAATAACTAGAGTGCATGCAAATGCGCAAATGGTGCGTAGAGCAGAACAGCACAAACTAATAAGTTAAGAAAAAAAAGCATACAATTAAAGACCTTTTGACACGTAGACATGCCAAGTCCACCCATTCAGGTGAGTCTCAATCAAATGATTTGGCTGTCTCAATGCGAGTATTTTCTATTTTAATTTGTATCTCTCTTAATGTTAAATAAAGCATTTATATACCAAAAAAAATGAAGTGACATATATTGCATAATAACACACTAATATTAATTGCAAAGTTGTCCAAGATAACTTTTAGTGTATATTTTTGTTGTATGATGTGGTGTCCTTAAATTGTTTCTGTTTCTTGTATTGTAGTCATGGTTTGTTAGGCTAAATAAGTTCGTAATTCTTAATGGTTGTGTATACCATACCATGCATTCACTATTGATATATCTTGTAATTATATGCAGGTAACATCCATATAATTATCACGTCCAGACATTTGCATAATAAATCCATCCTACTTTCATTTCATCATCACAGATGGACACACGTATAATTATTATCAAACACACTACTGTAAAACCAGGTATCTTTGGCAGTCCTGTACTTTTTTACGGTATTTTGCAACAGGTTGAATAAATATTGTCTAGACAGTATGCACGCATCAGTGCCAATTATCATCATTTCACATAATTGAAAATGAGTAACATGGTTTTTATTGGCAATGAATAAGTCATTCAGTAATAACATTAAACATTTTTAAGAAGCAGAAGTTAATATTGCCGATTCACTGCATGAAAATGATGATTGTGAAAAAATAACAGCATCTCAAGGTTATTAATAGTGTGTGCACTCATTATTTTTCAGTATAAAGCACAATAGACAGGTAGGAAGGCTGTATCACCGCGTGCACATATAATCCCACGAAAAAATATAAGGACTGCTGCATGGCCCTCATTCTGCGAACTCAGATGCAAATGAGGGCGAAGCTTGCTTGGCTAATCTTTGGCTGCTATTGAAAATAGAAAAAGAAGAAGATTTTGTCAAGTCTCCCTCTAAAATGGCTCAATAGATCTATAGGATCTAGGTATCCTACAGATTATGGCAGCCCATTAGGGTAGAATACTTTGGTTCAGGAAACCCAATTTTACACATGCCAGCAACTTGGAATGCATGTCTTCTGCAGGTAATGTCCCACAGATCAAATTGATGTACAGCTACTTAAAATTCTCGGTAGAGCATATGAAAATGAGTGTTTCTGCCCTCTGAAGCTTAGTGTGGGGTATCTTTGGCCACATGAAGATTTGTGTATTGAAGTCATCAAAGAATCTTGTTTTGCTTTCTTGTAGTCTTTTGAATGTTATACTTTTGGTAAGATAAGATAAGATAAAAAAAAACTTAATTAAAAGTCGGTGATGATTGACAACAATAAAATAAGCTTTAAGCTTTTTACCGACAATAAAATAACAGAAAATAAGATGAAGTTATATACAAATGATAAAAATGACAATAAATGGAAATATGATAATTATTATTATTTCGGTGTTGTGATAAAATCATCCATTTGTTAGAGTAAATAATATATGTTCGTTCTTGAGGAACCTGTTAATACAAAATTGTTGCTGTTCCACCTATGGCTGTGCTATTGAATTTTCCTATGCCATATAATAGCAAAATTTCCATGAACAGTTATGCTGTCAATCCTTACACCAGGTCCGCTTAAGGAACACGTTTATGACAGTTTCTTCTGTACTCAGGTGACACTCAGTGGAGTCAGTGCTTCACCACATCAACTGTGATGTTTCAACACAAAGTAACGATGGTTAGATCTCATTTATATTTACCATGTACAAGAACTGTCTGATGGTGACCTTATTAATCTGGAAAATGCAGAGCGCAGAGAGAAATTTCAATGTGACAATTATTTTAGACTATCAAAAACTGCAAGTGACAAGCAAAACCTCACCTGACTTACCTTGTGATTTTTTGTTATGGGTTACAAAGTCATAACTTACCTCCCGCAATATCCATTTATTGTTGTGGTAGATTGCTCATGGGACTGAATGCATGATCGATAAAACATTATTGATCATAGTTGCAGCGAAACATCTAGGCAAGCCTTGCATTTGTTGTTGTAGTTAATTATTCATAAGTTGTAATTTGCCTCTCACACACTTACTCCAAGCAACAAGTGGATGGATGCTGGACCCAAATGCTCCGTAATGGCTGCGGAGGTTAATATGTTAGTCTCAACCGCTCGATGGAGTTGTGAAAGGCTCAAACTTGAACAAGCCTACCAGCTGGTCAACATAAGTAAAACCGAATTACATCAGTTTTCTGCAATGCTATGAGCAAAGCCCAAGATGGCACTATAGTGTAGACTGCACTGCACGCCAAATTATTAGGCAACTGACATTTTTAAATAGGCATATTTAAAAAACTATATCTTTGTGGATGAAGGTTATTGGTGTAGATGAATCATTTTGGAGGTTAAGTACAAAAAATATGACAGAAATTCAAACTTGGAACACAGTATTCTACTTTAGACACAAACAAATGAGAAATTGTTGCCACATAATTACGAACATTGAATTAACTAACACAATTTGCTGGTGAAAATCACTCATTTGCAGGTGAATATGAAACTCTAGGTCAAATTACGTATGTTTCTCATAAAATAGCTAATTTATTTTATTTATGGGGTAATATAAAAAAAAATGGAAACAATAAAAATTATAAGTGTATTCATTGTAGTGATCAAGCTTGCATATTGTGCCACATGTGTTTTACATAGTTGGCTATATTTTTTTTAATCAGCAGATAATATGCACCAACTAAGTGTTATCAGATAAAATTTTATCCTAGTACTCTAGTGAATGGTTAGGCCAACTTCTCCTGCCAAATAGTTTTAGCTTTACTATATAATGAAGGGTTTTTTTTGGGACTGTACTCGCCTTATTTTCTAGGAATACCAGCCCACCCTAACCTGCTAACACGTGTACCAGCTCCTTGCTGATACATCCACCGCAATGGCTTAGGGTAGCATATGACGTGTCCTTGTCGAACTCCTTAATGACTTAAAAAATTTACCCTTAGAGCCGTCTCGGAATCTGTTGTCAGACATATAAAAGCTAATTAACACATATTATCTTTTGATTTCTTTTGAAATATATAGCCAAAATAAATTAAATGCGTGTTCTATAAGCGCCATCACAAGCAATGTTTACAATTCCAGCTGCCAGGAAATTTGAAAACACATTACAATCAATTTTGTGACCCCAGTCACATATATATCAATAAGTATTTTAATAATATATTTTTTTTATTTGTCTTAAAATTGTTCTCATAAGACCCCATATATATGATGGCCGGGGAGTACATTTTCTGGTGCGAAGCTTCGCCCCACCCCCACTTCCCCAACAGAAGAGATTTGGCCCCCCCCCCCCCCCCCCCCGACATTAGAGGCTTTGTCCCCCGACAGTCAATAGTTTCTCCCTACGAAAGCTTTTAACTTTAGCACCACGAAGTTTCCGAAGTTTGCACTACGAAAGCTGCAGCCTTGATAGTACAAAGTAATAGTGTAGGTTTCGAACCACGAAAGTGAAGGCTAATTCAATTTGCAGACATGCAGCTTGGTAAGAGTAACTAACTCCTCCTCCTCCTTCCTCATACCAATGCACTATTCGTCACATCTATAATACATGTGATCTTGATCCATTTGATAGGCTATTCTGTCCACTATATCTATGGCAGCTTGTTCAGTTGAATGAGATTGACAAAAAACCATATGGCATTTTCAAAGATTTTAGATATTGTTAGTAGCCTATATGGAAAAGATGCTGGGCCGATTTGGAATGCTATCTGTGTATGGCATGGGTCTACAATATGGTCACAAGAGTTACCAAGAGGACAAGGTTACATGTATTGCAGAATTTCTGTCAACTTTTAATGATTCCACTTGCATCCATCCATTGACATAGTGGAAAAGATAGTACTCTCCAAACAGGAATTGTTTTTCACCAATGGAGCTGCCATATAGCCCTCACATATGCTAATACGTACAAGGTGGTCAAAAGTACATGTGGTCCTGTACAATGGAGTGGGATAATATGGCAGCCAGTGGCTAGTAGGGTTTTTCTGATTAATGTAAAACCTATTCCATTTTCCTGAACATGATGTAACTCACGATGTCGGCAATGTCAAAACGATATAGAAACGACACTGGCCCGATTTGGAATGCTATCTGGGAACTTTGGTGAAAAATATTTTCAGAACAACTCTACAACATTCTTCGAATTACATCCAAAACACTTTAAAGCACTAATTAGCTTGAACAAATTGAGCCTATGACTAAAACTATGCCAAATGATCCCTTAAAGATATGTAAAAGAAGCAATGGAGCATCAGGATAATTCCTTTTAAAGTAACCAAAGATCACAATACTCTAAGCACCATAAAACACACGATAATTTTTCTCAAAGTTTCCCACAAGCATGCTCCACAAAAAAAAGTCTGTTCAAGGTATTGCTGCTTTTTACAATACATCATTTGAAAGCTAATGAAATTATCTGTTTTATCACTGCGTTTCATTGTTTTAGAAGTAATGCCTTTCTTGTGAACAAAACTTAAAGATATATCGACGGAAGAATTCTATTGAGTAGAAAATAGTCTAGAACATTGCAATCAACACATTTAACATGAAGGAAGACATTGTGGATAACAACATGATGCATAATACCCTGAAGTGCAGCGCAGCTAGGCCATGCATCTGGTGAGGATTTCTTTGCAAAAATTAGGCTGTCTGCTAAATTTGTAAACCAATATGGCATGAGAGTATGACAATGCCCCAGCGTGTACACCACGCTGAGGAAAAATTAGTTTGGCTCTTAGTGACTCCTGTCCTACATGTTACATGACTCACATCTTCTAATGTTTATCAAGTTTTACACAGCAATTTAAATGTAACAATCTGAGCTATACTAGTATTTGATGTACGCACAAAATCTTTATTAAAAAATCTGATACAGCCAAGCCAGTGCAAGATAGCATTCTAAATCGGAAAAACATTATCTTGACGTCAGCGATGTTGATACAATTCGATCCGACGATGGAAAATATACAAACAACGTTGACTTGATTTGGAATGCTATCTCAGTACAGTGTCTGGGGTGTCGATTGCATATTGTGACATCCTCTGTTTTGTGCTGCTTTTCCCATTTGAAACTTCAATTACTATCTCCTATCTCAAAAACAGAGAGGGCGCTATAGTTGCTGTACATACTCTAATGTCCCGGGTGGGAAATATTGTACTAACAAGAAAATCCTTTCTAAAAAAGGATTTACTCCAGTATTTTATGATATATAAGTAAAGTATACGGTTTCATCCAAGATAATTGTTACTGGTAAATTAAAATCTTATAATTAAACTAAAACAAAAAAAATTTAAGAAAAATTATACTGATTACACAATGTACAGCATTGCTGAAGTTTTTTGTTACTCTACATACTAGCAACCCCATGGACTAAATGTATCACTATATACACATTTCTAATTTATATGAACATACATTTGCATCAACAACAGACATTATTTAGTATTCAGACCCCCAGGAGAGAAATAAGCCTAGCTTAGTTTTTCCTTTTCTCACTAGGTGGCTGCATATTGCTTCGAATACACATCCTTAAATTGTAAAAATATTCATGCTGGACATGCAAATAAATGTGCATACAAGTCAAAAAATCTTATCAGAGCAGAGTGTGCTGAGTTTGTATTAGTCTCTTCACATAAAAATGAGTTTATTTGAGCTTATAAATATTACTATCAATATAAAATACACCAATAAACTTTGAATAACTGGTGTATTACAATGACGATGCACTTGGAGCACTCCATTTCCTATTTCATTGTAAAGTCCACTGTCCTTTACTCCTAAAAGTCTTAGCAGTACATTATTAATATATTGTTAATATATTGGTTGCATAATTGCACATATTGTATAGTCTGCATAACTACTGCTCAGGTCATATTTATGCATGGGATCTGAGGTACTCATTCAGACAGAATAGTCGAAGTGCAATCAGCAATAATCTCCACACAGCATTATCATATATATCTTTTATTCGACAGATAGAAAAGTAGAAAATAAAACTAGGTTCCAGCTACGATAAAGATTTGTTACAATACAATAGCAACATAATAATGTACAGTTTTCAATGTAAAGTTCAATCTTGTTTTATCTATATATAAATCGTACAGCATTATCCATAACAAATGATCTAACACATAGGTAATTAAAAGGAACGTATATACATGTATGTAAGAATATACAAGATCAAAGGTATGGTATACAAATGTTTATAATGCAGAGACTCTCAGAATGATGGTCAACATGTTTAAAGCTGGACGATGGATGATGACTCAAACGTTTATTAGGCATCAATATTTACCAGAAATTTTCCAAGGGATTTTAACAACTCAGGCTTTTTTGATTTCATGATGGTCTTAAATCTATTTTCATTGTTTAGTTGCTCAGAATTATCTATGTAATCATTAGCTACTTTAAGGAGTTCCTCACAACTAAGTTTATTATGCGGACATATATGAGACAATGTTTTTCATCTTCAATTTCATGCATGTCTTTTGCAAATTTTCCCTTTTTGTGTTTTCTATTGTGTTCCCAATGGGATTCTTCTTTCCCTTCCTTATTTTATGCCTTTTTGTGACTGTCGGTTCCCCCGGGATTCTTCTTTTCTTTCTCTGAATTAATAATCTAAATGTAATGACTTCTATTCATAGATGGCCTAAACAATTTTTAGCTTAAATAGCATGTGAATTTCATTTACTTGATCCGGCCTTGCAACAATTAAAATATTGTACAATACAATATAATTTTGACTCGTCAAGTTTTGTTTGTGGGAAAGAGACTACTGACTACCCATAATGGCCACCTAAAAATGCTCAGTCTTAGTACAGCATGTGAATGTCATCAAATTGATATGGTCACAATAAAATGCTCATTTGGATAAATAGCATGATGTGAATGTCATCAAAAGATAACATGGGCTCAGATCCATGAAGTCTAGTTCACCAAATTTGTTGAGGAAAGTTAACTTTTTTGGTTTAAAATGACACATAAAAGTCTGGGAGCTGGGTATTTAGAATGGTAGGAGATATTTGGTAGTGTATTTATTAGATAGCCTGAATCATTGGCTATTTAATGGTACCAAATGTTAGTGCTTACCGGACAGCAAACTACCCAGCTACCAGAAATTTATTGAACAAAGGTAAATTTTTGTGTAAAAAATGACACGTAAAAGTCTGGGAGCTGGGTTTTTAGAATGGTAACAGAAATTTGGTGGTGTATTCACTATATTGCCTTAACCATTTGCTATTTAATGGTACCAAATGTTGGTGCTTACAGGAAAGCTAACTACCCAGCTACCAGAAATTTGTTGAACAAAGTTAAATTTTTGTGTGAAAAATGACACATAAAAGTCTGGGAGCTGGGTATTTAGAATGGTAACAGAAATTTGATAGTGTATTCATTAGATAGCCTACTCTATTGGCTATATAATTGTACCAAATATTGGTGCCTACTGGATAGCTAACTACCCAGCTACCAGAAATTTGTTGAGGAAAGTTAACTTTTTTGGTTGAAAATGACACATAAAAGTCTGGGAGCTGGGTATTTAGAATGGTAGGAGATATTTGGTAGTGTATTTATTAGATAGCCTGAATTATTGGCTATTTAATGGTACCAAATATTGGTGCTTACTGGACAGCTAACTACCCAGCTACAAGAAATTTGTCGAGCAAGGTAACATTTTTTTGAGGAAACGACACATTAAAATCTGGAAGCTGGGTATTTAGAATGGTAGCATAACTTTGGTATTGTATTTATTAGATAGCCTAATCTATTGGCTATTTAATTGTACCAAATATTGGTGCTTACTGGATTGGTAACTATGCAGTTAAGAAAAATATGTTGAGCAAATTGAAATAATTTTAGTCAACTTTTCACAGAAAAATCTGGGAGTTGGGTTCATTGAATTATAGTACAAAGGTGGCAGTATATTTACTAGATAGGCTAATGCCTGAGCTATTGAATGGTACCAAATATTGATGTTATTCCATCAGCTATTCATTGCTACAAACAGTGGTGCATGCTTATTTTATAGCTAATTTTCCAATGACCAAACAGTTGCCCAGATATTTTACTGGTAGCTGACTGGGAACTAGAACTGGGAGCTGACTTCACTTTACTGGTAGCTGACTAGTAGCTGACTGGGAACTAGAACTGGGAACTGGGTTCACTTTACTGGTAGCTGACTGGTAGCTGACTGGGAACTAGAACTGGGAACTGGGTTCACTTTACTGGTAGCTGACTGGTAGCTGACTGGGAACTAGAACTGGGAACTGGGTTCACTTTACTGGTAGCTGACTGGTAGCTGACTGGGAACTAGAACTGGGAACTGGGTTCACTTTACTGGTAGCTGACTGGTAGCTGACTGGGAACTAGAACTGGGAACTGGGTTCACTTTACTGGTAGCTGACTGGTAGCTGACTGGGAACTAGAACTGGGAGCTGAGTTCACTTTACTGGTAGCTGACTGGTAGCTGACTGGGAACTAGAATTGGGAACTGGGTTCACTTTACTGGTAGCTGACTGGTAGCTGACTGGGAACTAGAACTGGGAACTGGGTTCACTTTACTGGTAGCTGACTGGTAGCTGACTGGGAACTAGAACTGGGAGCTGAGTTCACTTTACTGGTAGCTGACTAGGAACTGGAATCTGGGAACTGACTTCATGGATCTTAATATAGCAGTATTTTTGATGTTTGATGGCACTTATAACTTTACAAATTTTCAAGTGTGCCCCAAGACAATATGAGTATAGCAGACGTCTGAATATTAAAGTTACACATTGTAATAAGTCATCAAAGAATGTAATGTTTATCACAAGAAATTTAACTAAGAACTACAGCCAAATTCCTTGACTTTGAAGTAGATCCAGGACTCTCATCAGTGCTCATTGGCTGAGGGATGGCCTTAACCCAATGGGAGTCCTGGATTTACATGACATCCTCTGGACTTCAGCTTCCAAGTCAATGAGAATAGTTTCCAAGTGAATGAATTTTGCTGTAATATGTGTTCTACCAGGTATATGTCACAGATGCTTTGGACCAGTTATAACATAAGTGCTGATCTATACAATGTCGCCTCCACATCTTGGGATCTTCTTCAATACAAAGGACATCAACAATTTTGACTGTGTCTATTTAAGGTATGCGATTAATGCAATGAATTTAGCCATATTGCATTCTGCTAGCCTCATACTGTGATGGAATTCCTTTTAATTTTTCAGACAACATTCAGCAGGCTCATGTTACTAGACTGGCCAAGTTATCAATGGTGCCCTTAACTGGCAGGGGGCAGTATCTGCTGCTTCAGCTAACGGAGTGCCCACTGGTGAAAACAATAATTTTTACTCATGTTTGATGAAAGATAGACAGTGATTTCATATGTCTAACATTTTGTTAATTTAATTACAGGGGGCAGATGGTACAATATGAAAATTGCAGTGAATTGCAAAAGAACTCAGATTTACCGCGATGGAGTTTTGATTGTTTCAACGACCACCCACTTGACCCCAGAGGGAGTGGTGGTGTCCTTGTTGCCAACAGCTTCAAAAATCTTGGTCACTTTCGCAATGTCAGAATGTCCTAGTTGTATTCATGTGATATCATACAGTAATCTTATATGTTACATCTTGCCAACAACTGGCATTGTGAAAAAAAAGTTTATAAGGGACTAATGCATAATGCGACTATTATGTGAGAAATAAAGATTATAGCAACCAAAAAACAGTTCCTTCTTTATCATAACAATCTGTTATTAAAAAATAGTGAATGAAACATTTAAGCAGAAACATTCTCAGGACTATCATCATACTGGTCTGACATTTTACATTGCAGTTTTACTTTTGCTAGTTTTTCATATTAAAATGCCCATGATGACTCTTGATCCCATGGAATAATGACTCAGCAAAGGGACCTAAATTGCAAGTTGGTCAACAATGTGAATGCCATTGCAGTGGACATAGGGATATTACAGGTAATCATGTCTGCAAACAGCAGAATCGTCATGGCCACCCAGTCGAAAATATGATGTCACAACGATCTTATAGTGATCTCTAACATGATCTCAGAAAATGAGATGTTCATGAGCTGAGTATGATATAAATTTGCAATCACAAAATGGTCTCACAATGATCTCATTTTTTAATATAAATTTGATATTACATTACTTTGGAAGTTTTGTCACTACATTATCGTTCACAGTGGTTGCCATTGACAATTTTAACTAAATTCAGGATATAAACAACAGTGTAATCTCTAAAATTCCCTTTCCAGTGATTCTCTACAGTGTTATGCGTCTGAGAAAATTGAAGTCATTTACCAACCTTTTCAGCTTGTTTCGACCAATTCATCAGTCACTTGCTTTGTCCAAGTCTTGACCAAGTGAAGCCAGATAATGATATCGCGGAGATGTCAAGAAGTGATATCATTGTATAAGTTCATTATGAGATCATCCTGATATCATTTATGACAGATATAAATGACATCATGTTGAGATCTCATTGATCTCACCTTTTATCTCATATAAATGACATCATGTTGAGATCACACATTTTACCTCATGTTGAGATCACATTGATCTCATACATTCTGAGACTTTTGTGATGTCATCTTCATTATGTCATGCCTTGACTGGGCAAGCAGCTGGAGGTTGAGTTATGACACAGAACTGTGATCATGAATCATCAAATGCAGGGTGCGTATAATGGAACAGATAGGATATATATATATAGTGCTAAAAGACGTGTTTAACAGGGTCCAATAGAAAAACATGAACAATATTCAATACAAGAAGAAATACAGATGGACAACACTAAAAATTGAGAGAAAATAAACTACAGACATTAAATAAAAGAACACAACAAAATATTACACCAGTGCTTTGGAGAATTTGACCAAAATTAAGCAGCGACAAGCCAGCCGAAAAAAACCACATTCTCGGCTGAGCGATAATACAGCACTCACAAAACAGTGACAAGCGAGCACCAAAAAACGAATGTCAATACACAAAATATTACATGAAACCAAAGTTTAGAGGTTTGTTTTTGATTTTGCAAGGGTTTGGTTACATTTTGCTGCTTACTTAGTTGTGTTTCGTTATGTTAAAAAAGAGGAGACAGATAAATCCTTGTCTGGGTTTGAGTGGAAAAAAACCAGTCTATAGAAGCATATCAGCACCAAATCGCACTGGTGTGCCCTCTTGTGTATATTGATGACTTTGTTATCATGAATGAGTAGAAAATGGTTCAGAACATTGCAATCAACACATGTAACATGAAGGAAGACATTGTGGATAACAACCTGATGCATAATACCCCGATGTGCAGCACAGCTAGGCCATGCATCTGGTGAGGATTTCTTAGCAAAAGTGAGGCTTTCTGCTAAATTTGTAATCCAATATGGTGCAAGAGTATGACAATGCCCCAGCGTGTACACCACGCTGAGGCAAAACCTAGTTTGGCTTATAGTGACTCCTGGCATAAATGTAACATTACTCACACCTTCTGATGTTCATCAAGTTTTACACAGCAATATAAATGTAACAATCTGGGCTATACTAGAATTTAATGTATGTACAAAAACTTTATTAAAAAATTTGATACAGCCAAGCCAGTGCCAGCTAGCATTCCAAATCGGAAAAAACATTATCTTGATGTCAACTATGTTATTACGATGTCGAACCGACGATGGCAAATATAGAAACAACGTTGGCTTGATTTGGAATGCTATCTCAGTACAGTGTCTGGGGTGTCGATTACATATTGGGACATCATCTGTTCGTGCTGCTTTCTCCATTCGAAACTTCAATTACTATCTCCTCCCTGGACAGTCCTTCTCTATGCTTCCCATTTGACCTCAACACTCAATACATGTTTCTTAAGAGAGCATTGACCCGGTTTCCTTAATTGCTAAATTACAGATGCATTATGCTCATGCAAAGTGGCAATGGCAAAATGCCAGCAGGATGTACAGCCCACTTGGTTGATGCTAACAAAAACAGAGAGGGCGCTGCAGTCGCTGTACATACTTTAATGCTCCAGATGGTAAATGCAGTACTAACAAGAAAATCCTTTCTAAAATAGGATTTACTCTTGTATTTTATGATATATAAGTAAAGTAAACGGTCTATAGAGCAACACTTTCATCCAAGATAATTGTTACTGGTACTTTATACTCTCATTATTTAATTTAAAAAAAAAGCTTTTTAAGAAAAATTATACTGATTACACAATAATCAGCATTTCCGAACCTTTTTGTTACTCTACTTGCGCACCCATAGACTAATTGTATCACTACACATTTTAAATTTATATGAACATACATTTGCATCAACAGACATTATTTAGTATTCAGACCCCCAGTAGATAAATAAGCCTAGCATTAGTAGTTCTTCCTTTTCTCACTAGGTGGCTGCATGTTGCTTCGAATACACGTCCTTAAATTGTAAAAATATTCATGCTGGATACTAAAAGTTCATACATGTCAAAAGATCATTTCAGAGTGTGCTCAGTTTGTATTAGTCTCTCCACATAAAAATGAGTTTATTTGAGCTTATAAATATTACTATAAATATAAAATACTTTGAATAACTGGTGTATTACAATGACAATGCACTTGGAGCACTCCATTTCCTATTTCATGTTGACAATTCTAGTAACTAACAACATGTTTCGCTGAAACTTCCTATTGTTTAGCATGTGTACCAAACACTTCAGGATCTTCATTTGAACATCCTGTATCAAACTCACTTGTTTACAACGTAATGTCCGATTGTAACATAACTAAACAGCCAAGGTACATAAACTTCCATTAAAGGGCTGAGCTCTGTCAATCAACACAGCATCATGAAGACATACAGCATTATTCTCCTGTCCATCTGCATTTTTCTGTGCAAGGCCCAAGATGGCCCCAGCATAGTAAACATTTATCAAGGGCTGCCAATCCAGAACATTTCATCTTCTTTCCAAATCATATTGGACCGTTTAGATGCCATCCAGGTATGGGTTACAACATTGTTTTTAATTTTACCATGGAAGAATATTTGCAATTAATGAATTTTACTGACATTTAGATGTTGTTGCAAAAGACTTGTGTCATAAAATGATAAACAAGAAGCAAGCAGCACGTTTTTTTGACATTTTTTATTATGGCATTCTGATGTGATTCTGTGAATTAATATTTCCAACATACCTATGATGTTAATTTCATATAATTTATTTATGGATACTTTTGGTGAGAAACAAGATATTTTCTTTCATTTCAGGAACTAATTGAAAAATGTTCCTGTAACGGTAGTAGTTCAGGTAAATAAGGATTGTTTTAATTTATTTATCAAATGTCGCAGTCCACTTTATTTTGTTTTACTTAAGAACACTATTAAAGCTATTTGAAATTACAGGAGATGTAAAACCAAACATGCAAAAGGACTTCGTGCAAACTGCATGTGCCACTGCTGAACCAGCTGTAATTTCGCCCGGAGTGTTTGCTTTAGATGGATCCCAGGCTGGATCATGGCCTGCCAATGGATTCTGTCGGGTAAGAACTTCAATAATCATCATCATAAAATCAGACCTTGAAAATCCCGAGTTTCCTCAAGGCTGGTAACGCTGTGGGTGAAAACTCTAGTGACCAACAAGGGCTCTGAACAATGCACACTCCAGTTTACCTGTCTATTTATCAGATACCTAGCCCAGACGTTATTGACCTTACCGGTTAAAACATGGTTACATATTTATAAGGTGGTAACACTGTGGTCTCAAACACCAGGGCTCTGTGCAATTATTAAATTAAATACTCAACCACTCTTTCTAAATTCACAAACAGCTGTCCTCCTTACCTCTCCCTCCAACAATTCCATTTTTGTTTATCCAGCATAAGCCATACAAATGTGTGTTATGACAATTATATATAGCCATAACAGTTTTAGCATGCTTTTGTATGTGTTTTAAGTTGGACCTGCTACATCTGAGCTAGTATTTATGAGAGAAATATTAACAACTCTCTGCTATGCGAGACAGTTACCTCAACAAGTAAAGGTCTCTTTAAAAAAGAGACCTATATCAGACCTATATCAGAATTGGTTGAAAAAGTCAAGATATGAATTGAAGTATTATTTTTTGCTGAGAAAGGGTGTTGTTTCAGTGTAAAAAAACTACAGGTGGCGGCACCATATTAATAGCAATGTAGCAGTAAGTGCACAAAGAACAGTAATGTTGAGCAAATCTTCACAAAACTGGGCCAAAATTTAGTAATCATAAGTTCTGATACACGTAACATACTTTAAGAAATATAGATTCTGATAAAAATAATGATATTGCAGCATTTCTGATAATTGATGGCACTTTTAACTTCAAAAATTTTCAAGTGTGCCTCAAGACAATATGAGTATAGCAGACATTTGAATATTCAAGTGCAACATTGTAATAAGTCATAAAGTATGTAATGTTTATCATAACAAATTAAACTAAGTATTACAGCTAAATTCCTTGACTTTGAGACCTGTCTCATAGACTTGGAAGCTAAGCTCCAGAGGATGTCATTTAGATCCAGGACTCTCATTGGCTGAGGGATGATCTTAACCAATGGGAGTCCTGGATTTACATGACGTCCTCTGGACTTCAGCTTCCAAGTCTATGAAACTAGTTTCCAAGTGAATGAATTTGGCTGAAATGTGTGTTCTACCAGGTATATGTCACAGATGCTTTGGAAGCCACCAGTTATGACATAAGTGCTGATCTATACAATGTCGCCTCCCAAGCAGGACCTAACACCGGACATCTTGGGATCTTCTTCAATGCAAAGGACATCAACAATTTTGACTTTGTCTATTTAAGGTATGCCATTAATGCAATGAATTTGGCCATAATTGCATTCTGCTAGCCTCATACTGTGATGGAATTCCTTTTAATTTTTCAGACAACATTCAGCAGGCTCATGTTACCAGACTGGCCAAGTTATCAATGGTGCCCTTAACAAGCGGGGGGCGGTATCTGCTGCTTGTGCTAACGGAGTGCCACCTGGTGAATACAATAATTTTTACTCATGTTTAATGAAAGATAGACAGTGATTTCATGTCTAACATTTTGTTAATTTAATTACAGGGGGCAGATGGTACAATATGAAAGTTGCAGTGAATGGCAAAAGAACTCAGATTTACCGTGATGGAGTTTTGATTGTTTCAACGACTGCCCACTTTGACCCCAGAGGGAGTGGTGGTGTCCTTGTTGCCAACGGCTACAAAAACCTTGCTCACTTTCGCAATGTAAAAATTGCGAAGTCCTAGTTGTATTCATGTGATATGAAATCATACAGTAATCTTATAAGTTACATCTTGCCAACAACTGGCATTGTGAAATTGAAGTTTATAAGGGACTAATGAATAATGTGACTATAATGTGAGAAATAAAGATTAAAAATGACAGTTCTTTCTTTATAATAACAATCTGTTTTTAAAAAATAGTGAATGAAACATTTAAGCAGAAACATTCTCAGGACTATCATCAGCTTCATCACATGCAGCTCTTCTATATACTGGTCTGACATCTTACATTGCAGTTGGTTCACGTAAAGTGCTTACTTTTGCTAGTTATTCATATTAAAATGCCCATGATGACTCTTGATCCCATGAAATAAAGACTCAGCAAAGTAACCTAAATTGCAAGTTGGTCAACAATGTGAATGCCATTGCAGTGGACATAGGGATAATATAGGTAATCATATCTGCAAACAGCCAAATCCTCATGGCCACCCGGTCGAAAATATGATGTCACGACGATCTTATAGTGATCTCTAACATGATCTCAGAAAATGAAATGTTCATGATCTCAGTATGATATCAATTTGAAATCACAAAATGGTCTCACAATGATCTCCTACTTTGATATCACAATATGATATCACAATATGATATCACTTTGATATAAATTAGATATTGCATTACTTTGGTAGAATTGTCACTCCACTATCACTCACAGTGGTTGCCATTGACAATTTTAACTAAATTCAGTGTACAAACAACAATGTAATCTCTAAATTCCCTTTCCAGTGATTCTCTACAGTGTTATTTACATGCGTCTAAGAAAATTGAAGTCATTTACCAACCTTTTCAGCTTGTTTGGACCAATTCATCAGTCACTTGCTTTGTCCAAGTCTTGACCAAATGAAGCCAGTTAATGATATCGCGGAGATGTCAAGAAGTGATATCGTTGTATAAGTTCATTATGAGATCATCCTGATATCATTTATGACAGATAAATGACATCATGTTGAGATCACATTGAGATCTGACATTATATCTCATATAAATGACATCATGTTGAGATCACACATTTTACCTCATGTTGAGATCACATTGATCTCGTACATTCTGAGACTTTTGTGATGTCATTATGACATCTTCGTTATGTCATGCCCAGACTGGGCAAGCAGCTGGAGGTTGAGTTATGACACAGAACTGTGATCATGACTCATCAAATTCAGGGTGCGTATAATGGAACAGATAGGATATATATATTGCTAAAAGACGTGTTTAACAGGGTCCAATAGAAAATCATGAACAATATTCAACACAAGAAGAAATACAGATGGACAACACTAGAAATTGAGAGAAAATTAACTGTAGACATTAAATAAAAGAACACAAAATATTACACCAGTGCTTTGCAGAATTTGACCAAAATTAAGCAGCGACAAGCGAGCCGAAAAAACCACATTCTCGGCTGAGCGATAATACAGCACTCACAAAACAGTGACAAGCGAGCACCAAAAAATTAATGTCAATACACAAAAAATTATATGAAACCAAAGTTTAGAGATTTGTTTTTGATTTTGCAAGGGTTTGGTTATGTTTTGCTGCTTACTTAGTTGTGCTTCGTTATGTTAAAAGGGAAGAGACAGATAAATCCTTGTCAGGGTTCGAGTGGAAAAAAACCAATCTGTAGAAGCATATCAGCACCAAATCGCACTGGTGTGCCCTCTTGTGTATATTGATGACTTTACTATCATGAATGAGTAGAAAATGGTCTAGAACATTGCAGTCAACACCTGTAACAGGAAGGAAGACAGTGTGGATAACAACCGGATGCATAACCCCTGAAGTGCAGCACAGCTAGGCCATGGTGAGGATTTTGTTGCAAAAGTGAGGCTGTCTGCTAAATGTGTAATCCAGTATGGCGCAAGTAAGTCAATGCCCCAGCATACATTTAACATGACTCACACCTTCTAATGTTTATCAAGTTATATGCAGCAATTTAGACATGACAAGCACCTTGTATTTGTTGTATATACAAAGACTTTAATAAAAAACTGATACAGCTCTATGAAAAAGTGCCAAGCCAGTGCCAGATAACATTCAAAACCAGAAAAACATCATCTCGACGTCGGCGATGTTGAGTAGATGTTGTACCGACGGCGGACAATATAGAAACAACCTTGGCTTGATTTTGAATGCTATCTCAGTATAGTGTCTGGGGTGTCAATTTGGCATATGGAGCATGGCTTCACATCTTACGATATACAATTTGCTGGTTGTTTGTCCTCTAACAACCCTTGTTAATGCTTGATCCAATTCAGCTATGAGGTCTTTCTCATCTTCAAGTACGACTGACAAGCGAAAGTGATTGTCCATAATGCCAAGTATCTCCCGTTCGTCATGAGGGATACTTGCATGTGTTAGGTAAGTGTTACATTAATTCATAAATGGAACCACTTTTTTTATTTCTCAGTAATATTCAGATAACATGCCATATCGGCTCAATGTGGAGTGTTGTCAGTACCATCGGATCCATAGAAGCCTGACATTTGCCCAATATGATCACCTGCCAAAGTCAAACGGGAAAATTTATTTTGTACTTTAATAATAACAGTGAATAAGGTACATGTATATCGCTACAATATGCCTTTAGTGACATGCTGTTATATGGTTTAGTACAGTTATTGTAGTAGTGTAGGTTGGTTGAGCTTCCTGATGAAATCAGTTATTTTGGGCTCTACTATACTTATGGATGGTTGGTGAAGCTCTCTGGTCCCCCAAGACTTCCTGCCAATGTGAATAGCTGAAAAGAGCGTGATTATAGAAAATCATTCTGTAAAGACATGCCATAAATCAAATCCAAATTTATAACATCAGTCTTCAAGACTGCTGTGATGGGCTAATAAAGTGATTTCAATGCATAAATGTGAGAATATTGATCACCTCACCTTTACATTATTAGACTTCAAATAATTCCATAGTAACCTATTTGTTGGGTTTTATTAAATTGATAACCGTCATGTTTCTATGCATTGGGGTAATATGGGGTAATATGAGCTCCTGGTTAGTATGGGCATCCTCCACTGATATTTTATTGGTATTTCAAAAAATATTATATTAAAGAGTAGTGTCTACTATCCAGAACAGAACAATTAAGGTATACATTGGCGATCATGATAATGATATTGAGAGTATATATCATGTGTACCTTTAATAACATCAGAAATTTGGCAGTCACATCCAAACCTCCCTTATAATGTAAAAGGCAACCATTCCACTAAGTCCATGCATTTGCCTGGCTGCCAAAGCATACGGGGGATGAGACTTCAGGCCTAAAATGCCCGTTTTCTATTCAAATCAACTGAAGTAAATATGATTATAATGATAGTTAAATTATCGTTACACATCTGTATATATGTGAAAAGTTAGCTTTGTCAGTGTCTCGAAAAAATTTAATGTTTTCTTACATATATATTTTCTCCGAATGAAGTCTCTTTCATGAAATTCTTTGATATTTCCTTCCTGTGATCTTCATTGTAAATTCTCGAAGGTTCCATTAGAGCTCAATGACATTTTGGATGTAAAAATTTACTAGGATGTAGGACTTTGTAAATTCGCTGATCGCCTTTGAGGAAACGAGCTACAGTAAAACTTTTCTCATGCTCCTTCATCTAGCCCCATGGGACTGGCTTATGTTACATGCGTAATCCCAGTCCCAAACCCATGTATTGAAAAACCTCGGGGGTCACACTTCACCTTTTGATTGTAAACAAACTAGAAGGAGTCGGGCCATATAAAACCCCTCAAATTAATCGCCTAACTCCTAGCTACAAGGGCGCTAACCAAAAAATGCTGTTCACTAAATAACCGGCAGTCAGCATCACCTTTTCCCAAAAAAAGTTGGACATCATATCTAACAGGCGAATGTCCGCCTATGTATTCATTGGAGAGCATCATTGTGACATCATCAATGCAGAAGTCGTTCCCCAAGGTTTTTCAATAGGATGGTTTCAGACTGCCTCGCCGGCACTGCCTTGCGAGGCAGTCTGTTAGGGCTACCTTCATCCGAACATGGAGAGTTTTCAAACGTCGAATCAACAAATAGCAGTCAAATGGTGATGGAACTGCCCCAATACCTGGAATATGAAACTAAATAATCTAAACTTTGTCTGCTCAATCATAATGTACAGATTACAATTTCATCATCCATATTCTTGTCGTATGTCAAATGGCCATAGTATTTACAAATTATCAGTATAGAAGATATTTAATTGTTCCATGAAAATGTTTTACCAGATATAAAGTTGGGGTTTGACTTGAAATTGCTGTCCACATTGTGCTATTGCATGTTGGGTTGAACAAGATGACAGAAAAATTACAATGGCCATAGTATTTACAACCTTTCCTAATTGTACTGTAGCCACCACTTTGGATATATCTGAGGACCAACCATTTCGTATATATCATAATAGGCCTACCCACCATTTTCGATATATCTGAGTATCACCCATTTTTGATATATCTGAGTATCCACCATTTTGAATTTATCTTGGTATATTTGATATATATTAGAACACCTGTTTTTTCTTCTTTTTTTGTGATTTATCATAGTACTAGCCATTTTGAAGTTGTCTCGAGTATTTTGGATATACCCGAGTACCCACCATGTTGCACATTTCTGAGTTTTTTTTTCTGCCACAACTTCATCATTGGTCACCAGAACCCCATCACAACATCAGAGTGTCCTGATTGCACAAGAAATATGCATTACAGCTAATGATACTCCCATAAAATATGCACTATTGCCCTATAAATTTAATATTAGTATTTTGTGAAATATATGTTAAATAAAATATTCATAACAAACACTTGTAAATCTTTATTTATTTATCCTAAAATTTCAAGTATCTTTACGACATAAGTCAGACTTTGGAGTATCTTGTTATCACCAGATGATTTATTTATCAACTTTATATGTTTATTGTATTATCTATAATATGCATACCATTCAAGTATTTAGTGCATGAATGTATCACACAGTCTGTGCCAAGTTCAAGGGGCTCTGAAATTGGGAAATGGATATAATGGTTTAAGTGTCTGGTGAACTTGAATTTGCTCAATAATGTCTGGAATAGCATATAGGCTTTTTGTTGGCCAAACCATTAGCATTGAGTTCAGTGTTTACCACCATTTACCACCCACCAGTTGTAGATTTGCGAAATAAAATGTATATTATAAATGCTTCAAATTTGGGATGAAAGGTGAGAATACTTTAATTTAGATATGTTATTGACAACATTTCATTCATGTAGGTTAATAGTGCCTTTGGTATGGAGGTTTAAAAAGTTAGAATTTTCCCTTATTTTGAAAATTCTTAAGTGTTTACAACCATGAGACCCCCAAAAGGCACCACTGCACTATTTTTAGACATATTATGACAAAGTTTTAAGCGTATAGGTGTAGTAGTGTCAGAGTTCTGCTCTGAAAATGAAATATTTTTTTTTTCGAATTTTTGTAAAACATAGCCGACATATGTCAATGTGACTATCAAACGGCACCACTAGGCCATATAGAGTATTATTGTACAAAATTTTGTTTTGGTAAGTGCATTAGTGTTAGAGTTCTGCTCAGGAAACAAAAGTGTTACGTCCACCTGTCAGGCGGACATTGATAATAAAAATAACCCTCTTCAAACTTTGTTCGCTGAGGGTTAAACAAGTTTACAATCAAAGCGTGCATACTGCACCACACATGTACAATAAATAAATGCATATCACTAACCAGGTGGCTGATGCTTCCCTGGGTCACGAAATGACTAAAATTCAGTGTTATTGACTTTATTATTCATAGACAAGATGATCAATGTCTTAATGGTGAAAAAGTTATCCCAATGTTGGGGCCGTCTAGAAAAGATTTTTGAATATTTTTTCCTACCTACCTACCCTAATTTTTCAGGGGCGGGTCACCAAAAACAATTATTTTGTAGACCTTGTTTTGTGATGCATTAAACACGAAGACCTATTTCACATATGCTTTAGGTGTTGCATATCTTTTGGTATTGGGTGTAGATCTATGGTGCTACAAGTAGGTCAATTACAACAACTGTTGATTTCAATGAAGTGGCAAACAACATAGTAAACTGAACATCAAATCCTTATTTCTCTTATTTTGACTTTGGACATTAATACTGAAATGTTACGTATATCAAGGTTTTTGTCTTATATAACCTAAACATAAATAATGTTAAACATCTGTCATGATTTGGTCATCAGGTTATGCTTGATTGCACCGGGATGAATCCCGGATGATCCAAGATGCAAAATTACTCTGATTAAGCAAGTGCTGCAGAGGTAGTGATTGAATCTTGCTGTGTTTTTGACTCTCTGAAGACTCTTTTAAATAATACTGAGAAAAGTGATGCCCTAGGGACAGATGGGATGCTGAAGGTGGTCCCTTCAAGAAGAGGAAGAATACTGTTGATCATTCTTCTGCACCAAGCTCCAAATTAGCTGACAAAGTCCAGACTGCTCAGCAGACAGCTGCAAGGATTGACCAGCACATCAAAGCCATCGCACAGCCTCCTCCTCCTCCTCCTCCTCCTCCTCCTCCTCCTGCAGATCCGAAGACCCAGAGAATCCGCTCGATGACTGACTAGATATATTTTGAGTGTCTTCAAATGGACTGGGACACGTATGAAGATGTCGAAGCCTAGCTGATGTCATTCTTCCTGCAGCTGAAGCACAAATCAGGAGGAACAAGCAGCAGCAGCCACAGCAGCAGCAGCAACAACAGCAGTTGATTATTCAGCAGTAGCAGCGGCTCCATCAGCAGCAGCAGGCCCAGATGTTTCAGCTGATGTTCACCCAGTTCCAGCAGGCTACTCCTGAGAAACAATGGACTACCTTGCAGATGATGTCTACACAGCCGTCTGCTTCAGCTTCTTTACAGCCTGCAGGAGCTTCTTCTTCAGTTGCCACATTCCAAAGATGACATCTTCTGCATACTCGGCTATGATGGCTTCACACACTTCTAGAATGATGTTGCTGATGGTGTTTTGGGCCACTCTGAAGCCATACATCAATGACTTGTAGCTGTTGCCAGTTGCTAAATACCTCAGGGTGAGTCCTGGCTCCAAAGCTTTCCTCCAGAAGGTGTCTTGCTTGGTAATCCTAAGCCCAACTTTGGCAAGCAGCTCTTGGAACATGGCTGCCTGCATTCTCAAATTATTAGTAGGGTTCCATCCTCCATCTATAGTTCATTCATCAAGCGTTCGTATTGGCCCATCTGAGGTCTTCGCAAGAGCCATGGCCTCACCCCCCAAATCTTCTCCTTCTCTTGATGACTGCTTGTCTTCTTTCTGCAGCTCTTCTAGACTGTTTTTCATTGTGCATAATAGCCTGTGCAATAGTTGCTAGTTGCAGATATAATTCCAAGCTGGCCTGAGCCAATTTTACACTGGCTGTTGGTTGGTCTACTGCATGTGCCATGGTCCTTTCTCTGTGGTAACAAGGAGCAGAATGAAGGCTACAGACTTACGTATTCACATCTGCCCCCTCCATCTTCAGGGGTATATTTACCATTAAAGTTAGTCATCCACTCACTCGTGGTAAGCGAAGTTTTTTTTTTCACCCTTTGAAATATGATTCATATAATTAATTTAGTCTATAGTTCTGAATAGATATGCATTTTTTCCAACAATAAGGTGGCATCTCAGTGAAGAAGTCTGAAATATTATATATATAAAAATGTATTACATTATATTTCTTTAGAACGGAAATAATTGCTGCACTCCTTTATCTGTAAACATATGTGAATCTTAATTACTTGCTTAAACAGCGTATTCACAATAAAGTTTTTTCGAATTCAACTATATTGTATTTGGGTTGTGTGTATTTCTAGTTCAAACTATAGGATATCACATTAAATACATCTCAAGTCGTCATCAAAATGTAAAACCCCAAAGACGTCGTCAGATGACATCTTTTTGGAAGTCTAAACATGGTCATAAATATGTCTAAAAGATGCCTGATGACGACATCAAAATGCTGTGTATGAGACACTTTGGCCTACTGGGTAGTTAATATGTCTAGTGGAGAAAAAGTTAGTTGGCATTGGTGTCGCATAAATTTATTAACATATGCACATTTTTCGCATGTTCCTTTATACTTTTTTACTTGGCTATATACTGTTGTGCGCATATATATTGCATATCACATATTATGAGAAGTAAAACGCCCATTTGTGTACAGACATTTACTTAAAAGCTTTAAAAATTTGACTAGAACTGATGCTTTATATCTGTTTTATTATATGAAGCAAGTGAAGATCTTAAAGCTGTCAATCAAAACAAGCTGTATCATACATACAATTATCATTTTTTTTAAACACAGAAGAAAAAGAAAGAACCGTGAACAAAAAACTTCCTTGTTGGAAAGATATTAAGGCTGGACATGCAAATAAAAGTGCATACATGTCAAATATCTTATCAGAGTGTGAACAAATATTTTCTGGTTTTGTATGAAGATATGGAAAATCCGTAGGACAAGTTGCCAATCATTCAGGAAAAAACTAAGTTTTTATTGATCTCCACATAAAAATTAGTTTATTTGAGCTTATAAATATAAAAGTTATGATCATCCATTGTAGAAGGAAGAAAATACACCGATAAACTTTGAATAACTGGTGTATTACAATGACGATGCACTTGGAGCACTTCATCTCCTACTCATGTTGCATAGGCGGGGGCCTAGCTCAGAGGTAGCGCTCTGGGCTTCCAACCGCTGGGTCCCGGGTTTGATTCCCGGTCGAGTCTAAGTTGGATGGCTGTTTCATCCTTTGTCTCATTGCCATGGTCTCTGCCTGTCCTAGTTAGCCCAACTGGTGCAGAAATATTTTTTACCATGTACCAAACACTTCAGGATCTACATTTGAATATGCTGTATCAAATTCACTTGTTTACAACGTAATATCAGGCCATAGCCAGCCGCTAGTGCTGGGTGGGTCTCTTTCATAAAATTGTGGACTTATGACACAAATTTTGTAAATAGCATTCCCTGATGTAGACAGATGTTTGGACATGGACCAAGTTGGGTGGGTCGATGACCCCCTGGACCCCCATCTGTCCACAGGCCTGAATGTCCGATTGTAACATGACTAAATAGCCAAGGTATATAAACCTCCATTTAAGGGCTGAGCTCCGTCAATCAACACAGCATCATGAAGACATACAGCATTATTCTCCTGTCCATCTGCATTTCTCTGTGCAAGGCCCAAGATAGCCCCAGCATTGTAAACATTTATCAAGGGCTGCCAATCCAGTTATTGGACCGTTTGGATGCCATGCAGGTATGGGTTACATTTTTTTTTTATACCATGGAAGAATATTTGCTATTAGGAATTAATGAATTTTACCGACATGTAGAGGTCATAATAAAAGACCTATGTCATAAAATGAAAACAAGAAGCAAGCAGCATGTTTGTTAGAATTTTTTGATTGAGGCATACTGATTTGATTCTGTGAAAGCTAACTTTTCACATATATACATGTTTTGAATTGATGAGAGACAAGATATTATATTATTTTCTTTCATTCGAGGCACTGATTGAAAAATGTTCCTGCAAAGGTTATAGTTCAGGTAAGTAAGGATTGTTTTAATTTATTTATTTAAAGTCTACTTTATTTGTTGTAACAAAAAAACACTATTAAAGCTATTTAAAATTACAGGAGATATAACCCCAAACATGCAAAACGACTTTGTGCAAACAGCATGTGCAACTGCTGAACCAGCTGTAATTTCGCCCGGAGTGTTTGCTTTAGATGGATCCCAGGGATCATGGCCTGCCAGTGGATTCTGTCGGGTAAGAACTTCAATATAATCATCTTCATGAAATCAGACCTTGAAATTCCCAGGTTTCCTTATGGCAAGGGTGGTAGCTGTGGATGAAAACCCCAGTGACCAACACAGCGCTCTGCACAATGCACACTCCAGTTATGCCTGTCTATTTATTCGATACCTAGCCCAGACGTTAATAACCTTACCAGTTAAAACACTGTTACAGATTTATAACTAACTAACCAACTAACCCACATGCCTGCTCATGGCAAGGTGGTTACACCAGGGTTGAAGGCTTCAAACACCAGGGCTCTGTGCAATTATAAAATTAAATACTCAACCACTCTTTCTAAATTCACAAACAGCTGTCCTCATTACCTTTCCCTCCAACAATTCCATTTTTGTTTATCCAGCATGAGCCATACAAATGTGTGTTATGATAATTATATATAGCCGTAACAGTTTAGCATGCTTTTGTATGTGTTCAAAGTTTGACCTGCTACATCTGAGCTAGTATTTATGAGAGAAATGTCAGCAACTCTCTGCTATGCGAGACTCTTCCCTCAACAAGTAAAGGTCTCTTTAAAAAAGAGAGCTATATCAGAATCGGTTGAAATAGTCAAGATATGAATTGAGTATTATTTTGTGCTGAGAAAGGGCATGGTTTCAGTATGCTAAAAAAACTACAGGTGGCAGCACCATAAAGAGTGCACAGAGACCAGTGATGTCAAAACCAATCTTCACAAAACTGAGCCATAAATTTAGTAATTTGGATTGTAGTATTTTGTATCATCATAAGTTCTGATACGATTCTGTTAAATATATTGATAATAGCAGTATTTCTGATAGTTGATAGCACTTTTAACAAATTTTCAAGTGTACCTCAATACAATATGATTATAGAAGAAGTCTGATTATTAAAGTTCAACATTGTAATAAGTCATAAAAGTATGTAATGTTTATCACAACAAATTTAACTAAGTACTACAGCCAAATTCCTTGACTTGGAGACCTGTCTCATAGACTTGGAAGCTAAGCTCCAGAGGATGTCATTTGGATGCAGGATTATCATTGGCTGAGGAATGGCCTTAACCAATGGGAGTCCTGGATTTACATGACATCCTCTGGAGTTCAGCTTCCAAGTCTATGAAACTAGTTTCCAAGTGAATGAATTTGGCTGTAATATGTGTTCTACCAGGTATATGTCACAGATGCTTTGGAAGCCACCAGTTATAACATAAGTGCTGATCTATACAATATCGCCTCCAACGGAGGATCTAACGTCGGACATCTTGGGATCTTCTTCAATGCAAAGGACATAAACAATTTTGACCTTGTCTATTTAAGGTATGCGATTAATGCAATGAATTTGGCCATAATTGCATTCTGCTAGCCTCATACTGTGATGGGATTCCTTTTAATTTTTCAGTCAACATTCAGCAAGCAGATGTTATCAGACTGGCCAAGTTATCAATGGAGCTCTTAACTGGCAGGGGGGGGTATCTGCTGCTTGTGCTAATGGAGTGCCACCTGGTGATTACATACATTTTCACTCACGTTTAATGATATAAAAGCAGTGATTTCATATGTCTCATTTTCTTTAATTTCAGGGGGCACATGGTACAATTTGAAGGTTGCAGTAAATGGCAACAGAACTCAGATTTACCGAGATGGTGTTTTGATAGCCTCAACGGCTGCCCACTTTGACCCCAGAGGAAGTGGTGGTGTCCTTGTTGCCAACGGCTACAAAAATCTTGGTCTCTTTCGCCATATCAGAATTGTCGAGGCCTAGTTGTATCCATGTAGTACAATGTCGCGCAGTAATCTTACATGTTACATCTTGCCAACAAATGTCATTTTGAAATTGAAGTTTGTAAGGAACTAATACGTATATTATGTGAAAAATAAAGATTATAGCTACCAAAAAACAAAGTTTCTTCTTTAAAATAACAATCAGTTATCCAACAATAAAGAATGAAACATTTTGATGAAGTGACATTCATACTGTCTTACTGTAAACATCTTACCATAGTGCAACATCCTGAGTATCTAATGTAAAATTTTGAATTGTATATATTGTTTGTAACTCCTATCTTCAAGAAAGGCGTGCGATACGACCCTTCCAACTAGCTATATCACTGACATGTGCGAGCAGCAAAACTACGGAAAATATCGTCACAAAGCATATCCTCAACCACCTAGAGTCCCATGACCTTTGTACAGGACACAATCAACTCAAGAAATATGGCATAAAGGGGCAAATCAACAAATGGATATCAGACTTCCTAGCCTCTCGCATGCAATGTGTAGTCTGCGATGGTGAAGCCTCAGACTGGAGCTCAGTAGTTGGCCCCATATTGTTCCTAGCCTACATCAACGACCCGCCCGACAATCTACGGACACGAATGCGCCTTTTTGCTGATGACACTATCATCTACCTTACCATCCAAGGCCAGAATGACTGCAGAGCTGTACAAGAGGATCTCATAGAGCTCGCGCGATGGGAAAACAAGTGGCAGATGTCATTCCATCCACAAAATGCAGTGTACTTCGTATAACTAGAAGAAGGTCACCAACAATATTCCCGTACAAGCTGCATGGACATACCTTACAGGCAGAAGAAAACTCGAAATACTTGGGTGTCATCATCAACAGCAAATTCTCCTGGAATGAACACATTAGCAGCATCTGCAAGAAGGGCAATCCCAGTCTAGCATTCTTAAGGAGAAATCTACAAGTTAGGCAATGGACCATCAAAACAAGTGCATACAAAGCACTAGTGCGACCGCAAATCGAATACGCATCAACTGTGTGGAACCCATTCACCAAGACCAATCAAACTAAGCTTGAAAGAATACAGAGGAGGGCAGTGAGGTACGTGTGCAACAACTACTGATGGGAAGAGCCATGTTGAAAGAACTCCAACGGAAGACCTGCTTTTCAAATGCATCAACAGTCTCATCGCTTTTGATTTCGGACATCATCTTATCCCCTTGGACAGATGATCCAGACACCATCATGCCAGAGCCCTCTAACCACCATTTGAGAGTAAACAACAGAGCTTTCTGCCAAGGTCAGTTATCCAGTGGAACAAACTACACTGAAAACTATAAGTGCTATATGGAACCTTTAAAGATTCAAAAGCCCGGTATAGATTTGGAACCTTTATTAGTATTTTTAGAACCTCTCTAAAGGTTCTTTAAAAGAATCACTGAAGAGTCTATATTAAGGTTCTTAATGGAACCCAATGGTTCTTGAACAAAGGTTCTGTATGGAACCCAATGGTTCATGAAGAAACCCATCAAATGGTTCTGTAAAGAACCTTGGATTGTTCAACAGTTCTTCAAAGAACTTTTATATAGGTGCATCCATGGTTCTGTTTAGGGTTCATTTTAGAACCCTGGGGTTCTATTTGGAACCTAACAAGGTTCAATTAAAGGTGCATATATTGGTTCAATAAAGATTCATATATTGATTTAATAAAGGTTCTTTTAGATATGATATGAAAAAAAAACAATTTTACCTGTGAAATGGGACTAGATCTGCCAGCAGTTGCCATTTTCCCATGATACAATGTTATTACGGAAATGTCGCTCAGGAGAACTCTGTCATTTCTCTTGATCTTAACAAAAATAGGCTGCGCGCAGCTAAACCCTCAGCAAATCCCACATAGCACACAGGCATCATTAAAATTGTTATGTGTTTGTCCATGAGGCAGGAGGGCAGGCGTTACTCTTTCGTTAGCAGAGCAGAACTCTTAACACACACTTTTGTTTCTAGAGTTGAACTCTAACACTAATGCACTTACCCTAATGAAATTTTATACAGTAACACTCTATATGGCCTAATGGTGCCTTGTGATAGCCACACTGACATATATTGGCTCTGTTTTACAAAAATATTATTTGTTGAGTGTTTATATAGTGTGTTGAATTTCTTCACTAGTTCATTATATTCTGTTGTGTAAAATAATACAGTGTTCCCATGGGTTACAAAAAAGTCTGGAGAAAGTCTTACTTTATTTTTGTAAAAATTAGGTCCCGTATTAAGTCTTATTTTTGTCCACTAAGTCTTACATTGTCCTATTTTGATGCAAATATACTTCGATATTAACATCTACATTATAATATTTAGACGATTTGGTAAATATAAATGAATAGCAATTATGAACTTTCTCTAAATATACAAGAACTGTGTTTATTTTATTGCTTAATAGCCAATACCCTGATTGTTTTTTTGACGAAGAAATTAAATATATTGGTGTATATTACTATATTAGTGGTCTTATTTTTCATGTGCGCATTATATTATAATGTCCTACAAATATCTTACTTCTTATGAAGTTAAACCTGCAGGAACCCTGTATTAAAAGAATCCATTGTGTTCAGAGCCCTCCCACCAAGTGAGCATAAAAAGTATTCTCTATTCTTTTCTTGCCATTTAATTGTTCTGTTTTAAAGATTTTATGCACAATAAGGAGTATTGAGTTCACTAAAAATATCAACACAATAGCATGTTCCCTTAATTAATCTACAACCAAGATTATCATTTATATGTCCAAAATAGTCATATATGGGCTATGGCAATGATACTAAGGAATATACATGAAATTCAGCAATAATGTTATGCCACATAAAGATGTTGGATATAATTTCATAAAAAATTTACCTTTAAGGTTTTTATTTACTTGTATTTAAATAAATAAAGTCTATAGACAAAAAAAAATACAAAATCTTAAAGGTTTATTTTGTATGGAATGATACTCAACACACCCATTTTAATGCCTTCATAAGTCAAAATATTTTTTGCTCGCTGTTTAAATTTAGCTGGCAACTAAAGGAACTATATATTATCGATTGTCATATTCCCTTCAGTTACTGAATTGTTGGGTTGCTGATTTGCATTAAATCTATGGCATTTAAATTAGTATTTATAACCGAACACTTTACAGGTGTATATGAAGAAAACAATAATAAGTATTGGAGTCAAGTGAAAGTAATATAAATCATCATGCAACTAATTATTATAAAATTGCTAATTATAAACAAATACTATTGAATGGGTTGAGCATGGCAATACTATGATCAAATATTTAGTAATTGCACATGAATTGTACAACATTTACCATAACGGCTGTCATTGCTAAGTATGGGATGCTAAGGAATATGAAGGAAGCAACACAATATTTTGCATTTTTTACAGATTTTCCAATATACCGACAAAAAAAGGGGTGAAACAAATGTCAAAAAGAAGCCTAAAAGTGAAAGTACAATAATCTATATATATCATTGGCAAAATGTTACTGATGTAAGGTTCATAGAGTCATTGATATAAGCACAGGCGTTTGCCATCATGACAGCCCTTAGCAAGTTAGTATACTGTAAGACCAAGGCTACTGACTTTGTCAAGAACAGCTTTTACTCCCCCTGCGTAACTGCCTTCAATGATGGGGCTAGTTTCAGTCAATAATATCATATTACACATAAAAAATGGCTTTATTATACACAAAAATAATTTTCCTTCTTATTCTAAGTGATAACTTCCATTATTTATGGGTATTTACCACTTATATACAAGAAATTCCTTGCCTGTATGCACGGAAATGTTCAATTCTCATCTCTAATGCCAGATTTGCATATTTCACCATCTACACACATGATGGCGCTTCCTGATTGGCCAATATCTCCCAAGCACAGTCTGCTGTCAGCTTTAAGCCAATTAAGTGACCTAACTGAGTAATCTTTGTTTAAGAATTGAGTGTAATCATAATCAATGCAAACAAAACAAATTGATATGCAATCTGTTAGACATTCAATGCCATAAGCCAGCCTATATGCTATTGAGCTAATTTGTTTGTATTTAAGTCTAACTGGTAAACTAGCAAAATAATTGCCATCAAGCTCAGGGCATTTCCTAATGTATTCAGCTACATTCTGATTGGCAGTTGCAAATGACAGAGATGAGAAGCTAATTAAGGCAGTCAGTAGCCTTGGTATTAGTTAAAGTATAAGTGTGTCATCACTGAGCAATGTCACATATGTTGGCAAACGCCTGTGATATAAGGGTTTGAAAGAGTACCTGTCCACATTTTCATATTTCCCTTTTTAAATAAAATTATCTGTCATAAATGGTCATGAAACCCCAAAAAGGTATCTCTACACTATTTTATACATATTCTTACTAAGTTTGGTACGAATGTAGGTGCAGTAGTGTGCGAGTCCTGCTCTGGAAACATACATTTTTATGTTTTTCTTTTTCATTTTGTCTCTAAATATTTTAAACCACACCTCAGATATGTCAATGTGACTATCAAAATGCACAGCTAAGCTATATAGAGTGTTAACATATACAATTTTGTTAGGGTCAGTGCATTTAATGGTAGAGTTAAGCTCCGAAAACACAATTTTTAGCATTTTCTTTTCCTATTTTCCAATTTTTTGTAATTAGCATGAAATGAATATCAAAATGAAGTTTACAAAGTGAAAATACTATAATTTATATAAGTTATTGATACAATTTCATTCATGTAAGGTAAATAGTGTCTTTTATATGGAGGAATTTTCCCTATTTTGCCCTAATTTGGAAAATTCTATAGTATCTACGGCCATGAGACCCCCAAAAGACACCACCACACTATTTTAGACATATTATGACAAAGTTTTAAGCATTTAGGTGCAGTAGCGTCAGAGTTCTGCTCCAGGAAAAAAAAAACAGTATTTTTTTCCAGATTTTGTAAAACATAGCCAACATATGTCAATGTGACTATCAAAAGACACCACTAGGCCATATAGAGTATTACTGTTCAAAATTTAGTAAGGGTAAGTGCATAAGTATTAAGAGTTCTGCTCCGGAAACAAAACTGATTTTTTTATTAACTTGTTAAAAATTAAAGATTTAGCTCATGTGAATAGTTTCTTTGATGATAAATTGTGGTTTTTTGCCAAAAATTACCTTTCTTACAAGGATAACCAGTCAAAGTAGCACTCTTATTGATAATTGTTTAGTTAAATTATCATCAGATTTTTCAAACACAACAGCTGGAATCTTAAATCATAAAATTTCTGACCATCAACCATAATTCGTGACCCTTGATTATTTAACTATGAATAAAGAGAGTGATAAATATGTTAAAATATATATAAACACACCTGCAGCCAAACAGAATTTTAGAAATGATGTAGCATCAAATTGTATGTTAGATAAGTTTAACCTGAGTGATCACGCACATCCAAACATTCTTTATACAATCTTATATAACCTATTGACAACTGCGTAAGATAAACATTTACCAGTGAAATATGTCAGATATAATAAATAAATACAAACATAAAAAAAGTAAATGGATAACCAAAGGTATACTACGTTCAATTAAATTTAGAGATAACCTTTACGTAAAACTTAGATCTCTCCCTGAATCAAGTTTAGATTATAACACATATAAGACTAATCTACGAACATATAATAGAATATTACATCAGAATATTAGGTTGGCTAAGAAAAATTATTACTATGATTGTTTTGATAAATGTTCAAAAATGATATAAAAAGTACCTGGTCCACAATAAAACTAATTATTTTATAAATTGGTAACTCAAAGAAAGCTAAGTCATCTCCAACATATTTTTTGATAAATGACTTACCCGAGAGCGATCCAAAAATCATTACAAATGATTTTAACTTATATTTTACTAATATTGGTCCCAGACAAATTTTTCTTTTAAAGATGTAGACAAATACTGAAAATGTTTGATGATCTAAAGCCTAAATCTAGTTGCGGAGTTGACAATATATCCAATAAGTTATTAAAGTTTATTAAAAATGAATTCGCTCACTCTTCAACACTTATCATTAACCCAAGTCTTCATACTGGTTTATTTCCACAAAGTATAAAGATAGCTAATGTGCTGCCACTTTTTAAAAAGAAAGAGAATTATTTACTTGATATTTATCGACCGGTGTCATTGCTAGCTAGTTTATCAAAAGTTTTTGAAAAGGTTATCATTTATCAACTGTATGAATACTTAAATAATTTAAATTTGTTTTATAATAGCCAATACGGATTTCGAACCAAGCGTTAGCAGCCTTAGAGCTCTCCCTACTAGTGTTCTGCTAACATTATATAATTCGTTGATACTGCCTTTTGCCGTAGTGAACCCGTAGTATTACATAACGATGACGCAACACGCTTCCCGGCTCCAACCTGACGGCTACCGTATATACCCGGCTATACCCGTCAAGTGACTACTGGGACTCGTGGCCAAGCGGGGAGTTTCGGGCCCGGTAGCCGGGTATGCCATGCTTGCATGGCTCACCCGTGGCAAACTCCCGGGTGTCCAAAATGTTCGAAAAGTCGGCGGGTTACCCGTGGAAGCCGGCGGTTTACTAGGAGTAAGCCGAAGGGTAGTAGGAGTAACTCGACGGCTTCCAGGAGTAACCCGTCGAGTTGTAGGAATAACTCACCGACTGCTACCAGCGTATGGTAGGCAGGGAGGGGGGGTTATATATAATTTTAAAGGCTGCTGCTCCCCTTATATTAGTCCGATTTTCGTCAAATAAGACTGAATTGTAGTATATTTCATACTGATTCCATACATGTTTTCGGATCGAAAATAGACCAAATATTAAGCGAGATATTTGTCTGAGAAGGCAGGTAGGCGGCAAACACTGGTGCGTCCATGCCCGGACTGTATCAATGCAGGCAGAGCTGAGCGCTTCTTTAAAAGGCTGCTGCTCCCTTAATATTAGTCCGATTTTCCTCAAAAAAAAGACTGAATTGTAGTTTAGTTTCATACGTTTTCGGATCAAAAATAGACCATACATGTTTTCGCATCGAAAATAGACCATACGTGTTTTTCGGATCGAAAATAGACCAAATATTAAGCGAGATATTCTATATTATATAATAAGCATATAAATCTATCTGTCTCTCTAAACTATCTATCTACATTTCTACATATCTACATATCTACACATCTATAAAGTTAGTAATACCTCATAGAGTATAGATGTAGATATGTAGATAGACAGATAGTTATAAGATCTTCACCTAATAATACGTTACTATCAATAATTCATTGAATCGTAATCAATAAAAAAAATGAAAAAAAAACATTGATAGAAACTATCTTAAGATAGATATACTCTAGAGTATCATTTTAGATATTTATTTCATTTTATATAAATTATTAATATTTGTTCTTGTTGTTTCTGAAAATAATCCAACTGGAATAAAAATTGATATTGCATGTTCCATCCATGATCAAAACAAATTATAGACAATCTCCCTCTTTAATATGCATAATAAACAGGAATCAGTTGAAATTCAGAATTTCAATTAATGCTTGTGATCAATGATGAGAAAGCATGATTTACCCCATTCTTTGTATCATTCAAAATGCTAATAGCAATTGACATAACGGTCACGGCAGATTGCTATTACATATATAGGTTAATTGACTTTTACAAAACCCAAGAAAAAGTCCTTCCCATTGGCCAGTTGGCAGAATGAGTAGAAATGAATTGCAATAAAGCTCATCCAAACATTGTATATATGATGGTCAAAACTATTTGACTGTAAACTTCAAAAATGCCAAAGAGAAAAGCATCTGTCCAGCACCCTTTGTACATCTTGCATCATGGAAGTATATAATAGATAAGGTGAGGAAAATTAATAAGGTATACTGGGCAAAAACAAGAATATTCATTAATCGCTGTTCTTTAATGTACATATGTAGATATGGAGATAGATATGTAGAGATAGATAGATAGTTTAGAGGGACAGATAGATTTATTTGCTTATTATACAATATAGAATATCTCGCTTAATATTTGGTCTATTTTCGATCCGAAAACATGTATGGAAAACCGGCTATGTGTGAAAGGGGCTTTAAGCTATGGGCAAATAGTCTGGGATACACAATGTGGAAAATTATTTAAATTACAAAAAAGATCAGTGAGATTAATCATTAATGCTAAATATAATTCTCATACTAATCCAATTATTAGAGACTTACAGTTATTGAAAATACAGGACTTATATGCTCTCCAAGATTTGAAGTTTATCTATATGCTGGAAAAAAGACTACTACCAACATATTTCATAAATAAATGGTATTCGAGACATTCTGACCGGCATACATATGGTACACGATTTGCAAACAATTTGAGAAAATTTAAGTCACCATACTTTTACAAAGAATAGTATTTGCTATCGTATTCCTGACATTATAAACAACTGTCCTGTTTCTATAAAAGAAAGAATACATACTCATAGCATAAGTGGCTATGCAAAATATATCAAGACAATCTATTCAGAAAAATATCCGATACAATGTTTTATAAATGATTGTTATATATGTGAAATTTTAATTGTAATAGGGCATGCCCAACTATCTTCTCTTTGGTCCTCCTTCCCCTTTTCACCTTTTGTGTCTGTGGTTCCTGCGGGATTCTTCTTTCACCCCTTCTTAATCTTGTTCCTTTTGTATCTATCGGTTCCCTCGGGATTCCTTTACTTTTGTCCTAATATCATGCCATTTTAATATCATATATTATAAATAGCATTTCAAATGTGGCTCTGTGCTTTCAACAAAATATGTCGCTAAATTATTCATGTTTTATTTTATTTTTTGACAATAATCTCAACTGAATGGATTAGAAGGGGATCTTCGGAAATCATTGGTGGCACCTCAGTAGCAATATATATTCATCTTGGAGGTGTCACCCTTATTACATATATATGTCATGTTCATGCACCATGTGTGTCGTAATGATATCTGTACAATAAAGTGCACATATATATGTAATATGAATAAAATGATTCTGTGTTCTGAGTTCTGAATACATTAATTATATATATTATTACAGCTCCAAACTATGTTTTGTATATTTATTAACTAGGTAGCAAGAAAACAGTTTTTTATATTTATTAACTAGGTAGCAAGAAAACAGTTTTTTATATTTATTAACTAGGTAGCAAGAAAACAGTTTTGTATATTTATTAACTAGGTAGCAAGAAAACAGTTTTTTATATTTATTAACTAGGTAGCAAGAAAACAGTTTTGTATATTTATTAACTAGGTAGCAAGAAAACAGTTTTTTATATTTATTAACTAGGTAGCAAGAAAACAGTTTTGTATATTTATTAACTAGGTAGCAAGAAAACAGTTTTTTATATTTATTAACTAGGTAGCAAGAAAACAGTTTTTTATATTTATTAACTAGGTAGCAAGAAAACAGTTTTGTATATTTATTAACTAGGTAGCAAGAAAACAGTTTTTTATATTTATTAACTAGGTAGCAAGAAAACAGCTTTTTATATTGTTGGTGCTATAACTGTTGTTTTCTGCCCATTTGGTGGGTTTTGTTCTTTATTGTTGACAGGCAATTCGCATGTAATTTTTGTACATGTCATCCAGTCACTCATTCTTCATATTTTTTCATGGAATGTTCTACTTTTTTGCATTCTGTCTAAGGGTGGTTCTTTATTGAAAATATCAATATGAATACACAACACCACAGAGTCATTTACAGTCTATATTTGCATTATGGATGCTTCAACAAAAATTTGTGATATTTTTTATGATTTTAAGAAAGAAGATTTAAAAACTATGCAAAGTTTTTTTACCTTTCATTTTCTCCTTAATATACCCTGGCAAGCTGACTTGCACATTTTCAAGTCTTTTGGATAAATACAGTTCTGGTTCATTTCTTTATGAGTCTGCAACAACAAATTTTATTGATATTTTCGCCGAGGTTGGCGATCTACATCTCCGTACCCTGAATATGCAGGACAAGCTGGTATTTTTCCCATCTCTAGTATATTTTAAGTTCTGCTTTGCGATGACGATTTGGTTGTCCCCGTTTTTGTTTCTGCTACTCACAGTTATGTGCCTGCCTTTACAGGACACCTACACCTGTGTGTCCACCAGATCAGCCAGTTCGGCCGATTGAACCACCAGACCTTGTCTGTCCCGACCACCACAGCAGGATATCCCACAGCCGCAACAGGACGTCTCGGCTCCGCAAGCCTGCCAACACCTCGACCAGGCAACGTTGTCCGCACTTCACTCTGAGGTCACCCAAAGAGTGTTGACCAACCTTGCTAACTGGGGAATTTTGCCCGCTGCCCCCTCGCCACCAGTGCCACCACCTCCTGCACCCCTGCCGAACGTCTCCATTGCTGACCACCTCCGGCACGATCTTAACCTTGGGCTCCTCCATGCTTGTCAGTCCTTCAATATAACAACAATATAACAACCTGTTTTCATGTCTTGATTAAACAACCTATTTACATATTATATTAATTACCATTAGGCATTTGACAAGTAAAATATTTATTACTCACCAGGAACCGAAATCCAAGTGCTTGTTGATGTAGTAAACTGTAATGTAATGCTCAATTGCTCTTTGAGGCTGCACAGTCTGGCTTTATTTGTTGTTCTAATCAATGGTGTGTGATTGAACCATCTGGTTCTTACATTGAACCTTTAAGAACCATTCGGGACCTTTATATGTACTATAGAACCTTCAGGTTCCATATGAAACCCCTAGGTTCCATATTGAACCTTGAAGAACAGGTGGCAACGGCAGAAATGTTGGAAGGCTTCAAGCGAGGCATTCAAGGAATACTGTGTCCAAGCTTCAGTAAGTCCATCCGCATATCACTCTCCTATCATCCTTTTTTTTCTCGACTTTCTCTCCTCTTCCTATATGATTTTACTTTTTCTAATGCACATGCACATGCGCCAAACTCCGTCCCTATAAGCCTCATCAATGAGGGATGGGATATATCAGAATAAGAAGAAGAGTGGGAAATGCTGTCTTTTTTTTAAAAATATGGTCAAGGAGCTAAAAGTGAGATATGGGGCACCTTGAGCCAACCTAACAAACACCTGGCATCTGCTAAAAGGACTTTCATTTGCTTCATTAGTGACACAAACATGGATTGTCAAAGACTTAGAGCAATCAGCAATTAATTATGAACCATTAAAGCCCATTCAAGGAATACTGTGTTGAGAAATAATAATATCATTTATCTCAAGGTGCATGGTTTCTTGACAGTTATATTAAGAAATTCTGGTAAAGTCCATACCAAAAAAATAAAAAATACAGAAATGCAGGGACCAGCCTTAATGATTGTCTCACTTTCCAGGGCAAGTGAAGTGTGCCTTGGGTAAAATTACATATAAAATACGTTTTTTGGCCAAAATGAAATAATTTCAAGCCCTTGTAAAAACATGCCTACATTGGCTTATTATGTTAATAAAGGTTAATTATTTTGAATGTCTAAAGTAAAGTGTGCCTTGGGTAAGGGGTAATTGGAGGAAAATTACATATTTATAGAATACACTATATGGCAGGTTAAATTAACATGCAAGCATGGCACAACCGGCTATCGGGGCCGGGTTTCGCGGCTTGGCCAAGGGTCCCACGGGTGCTTGCCGGGTATCCCCGGGTATCCACGGGTGGCCGTATTGGGGCCGCCGGCTTGGAGCCGGGTAGCGATTTCCGCAACTATTACGTAATACTACGGGTTCACTACGGCAAAACCGGCTCGTGTGACAGTGGCTTAACGGACAACTTTTCACTGAAGTAACTACAATACCTTCAGAAAAAGATTTTGCTGAGGGTAAAAAATTAGTGTCGCATAAATTCCTTAACATTTGCGTATTTTTCACATTTTCTTTATACTTGGGACATGTATACTTGGCTATATACTTTCTGGCGCATGTATATTGCATGTTGCATATTATCAAAAAAAAAACCCCTCCACCCAATTCATTTGTGTAGAGACATTTACTTAAAACCTGAAAGAACTTGACTAGAACTGATGATTTTATATCTATTTTATTAAATCGAGTGAGTGAAGAAATTAAGCTGGCTGAATCATACACACAATTGTTTTTTACACAGAAGAAAAAAGTCCATCACGTCATGATCATTAGTCCTTGGGCCAGCCTACATCACCCCCCCCCCCCCCCCCCGCTCCCCTTTGGAGAATTGGGAACCCATATTGCTTAAAAGCCTATATTGTAAGGAATTCATGTTTTTTTGCCTGTATGATGAAATATAACCTCATTACATGCGGAAGGTCAAAATTCACAAAATGTATTGGCTAAGGAGCCATTTACAATTGTTTAAGCTCCTGTACCCCTAAATGTTGAAGATTGATTATGGTATACAATATTCCATCTGAAAGCGTATCAAATACTTTCTAATAATGTATATTACATCCCATTTTGTCATGCCTATATAAACAAAGGCAAGGCAGTCTTGACCCAAGATCCTCGATCAGGCCTCTACGCAGAGAGGCAGAAATGGGTCTTTGGGAATCCCGGGGAGCAAGGATCCCAGTGCAACGTCATACTGGACGAATTTTAAAGAACTACTTTGTTTGCCGCTTAGTATCCATCCTGAGTAAGGAAAGCACCTTCACTAGAAACTTGGGCCCAAAAAGAAGATAGCCCTAGTCTGAGGGAGGTAAATGTTGGCCCAGGAAGTAAGACAGGTTGGCCCCAGTCACAAAGGCTGCCTCCTTCACTGAGAAGTTGCCAGGATGAGAGTGCATACGCAGTGCTACATTGTTGTAGTAGTATACAGCATATGCCAACATTATGCACTAATATGCAGTGCCAATAGAAACTCCTTAAACTATTTCCTCCAAAAATCTAACTGAAGAAAAATCAAGTGGATGTATTTTATTCTACTGGCCTTGAGGGACAAGGGACGCATACATTATATGTCACCTAGCTTGAGGGACAGGTGACAGAAAACGAAAATAGCCAAGGAACAGGGGACACATAACCTCATCCTGGGCCTCATTTACACCTTGGTGGAGATTGAGTGGAGTGGAGCAGTGATGTCAAGAGGATCTGCTCAGCTCCGTTTGAAACCACGACCTTGCTCTTATGAGTCCAACACCGTATCCACAGCACCCATCAAAAGAAAAATCATGAGACACAAACATCTGCTCAGAAAAAAAAAAACCATTGTGAGATCAAAAATATCAACTCAGAAGCAGGCGAGCAGGCATATGACGAGAATGTAATTTCATCAGACAGCTCAGTGCCCTTAGGATTTGGGGAATTCAACAGTGTGAAGTGCCCAATAATTAAAACCAAACCTGTTCTTGAAGAACTGTTGAACAATCAAAGGGTTCTTTACAACACTATTTAATGGGTTTGTTCATGAACCATTGGGTTATTATTTATTATTATTATTATGTCACACTTACATAGCACCCAACCAGTAAAAGCTGTACATGTAAAATTTGTAAAAATTCAGTTCCATATGAAACTTGTTCAAGAACCATCGGGTTCCATCAAGAGCCTTCACATGGAACCTTCAGTGGTTCTTTGAAAGAACCTTTGGAGAGGTTCCAAAGGTTCTAATGACAATCTCCAAGTGAGGAATGTATATTTTGTTAACAGTAAACTGTATTATTCCTGCGCAACCTTATATGCTTTGCAATCGTCCCTTTTTTACCCATTAGTTATGGTACCATTCATTGATATATTGATTTGATTCACTTTTGATGTATAATGCTTCACATGTAATGAAAATATTCAAGCACCATCCCTTGTCATGGAAAACATTTGTAATATCTGACATTTCATTGCCACAGACATATCGTTTAGCAATCATACATTGTATTAGTATACTAGTAGTTATGACTCATAACTTATAGTGACCCAGATAATACAAATATATAGGACATTCTCACCGAGTCTTGACACTACTACTATCTAACGTGTCCCCATGACCATGATGACATGATCTCTTATTGACTCAACCAAATAACCTTCAAAATCAAGTCTTTATATAACGTCATCTCCTGAGATGTTCTTGTGTAAGTGGATAAATTAAAACAATTGCAAAAGTTTGAATCACAGGAAATATTATAGAAATACACAAAATGGATTACATTATTAACATAATTAAAGCAAGACCAATCCTGACTGTATCGGCTATATCAGTGGTGGCCTATTGCACATTTAGGATCCTTAAGTATGTTATGCAGAAGTTCTTCAAAAATTTATTTGCATCACTGGATCAAACGCCAGAGCATTACGAAGATGGAATTGTCTACATACACACCTTTCCCCGAAACACAGTTCGCCAGCTTCTAAACTTGTCTCCCTTCGGAATAAAATTGGAGTCATGGCTCAGACTTCATAAAATACCCCACAAGGTAAGTATTACATTTGCCACACTGAAAATAACATTTCATTAATTCACTCGTGCCAGGTTAGAATACGATATGAAACAAACAGGTGTCATAAAATAAATATCATGAATCTTTTATTATGTCAGTACCTCCAGCTTGGCAGATGATTTTGTCTTAGGGATGAGAAAACATGGGGAAGGTAGGTCATGCTGGACCCAAGCTAGTCTTTTACCAAGGTCCCAATGAGGACATAAAAAGTCCAAAAAAAGTATGGAAGGAGCACCATTCTGGGTAAAAGTTACTGAGGCCTAAACCAGTTTGACCTTATAGATGGTTTTAATGCAGTTCAACAGGCAAGATAGCCTTATGTGTCCCAATTGTGGAGCATCACCTATGTGACAATTTTATTGTGTGGTAATCCACGTGAAAGAAATAAAGTTACAAATATATAAGTAAAATAAACAATTCCTCATTAAATTGAATGAAACCCAGCAATGTATTAATAATGCAAAATATTAAATTTTCTGCTGTGGCGTGAGAAGGTGTACATGGCTTGATATTCTGACTTCCCAAGGAAAGGGGTGGTTCAGCAATTTTAAGCAACACCATTTGTGCTTTACAGTAATTTAAGTATTTCACAACAGAAAATCCAGAATCTACCAGTCACCAAACCAAGCAATCTATAACTATATCTGCTTTGAGATGTAAATATATAAAGCATTCCGTATAATGGTCAAGACTTGGGTGGCTATGCAGACGACCACTATATCAAAGACAGTTTTGTCCCATCTACACTGCATTCAGAAAATCACTGTGTGGAGCGAATTGAGAAGTCCATCGGAAATATCATTAATTGGATGTCTGCCAACTATTTTAAGATAAACCCAGAAAAGACAGAGATTACTATATTTGGCAGTCACCAATTACTGTCAAAAGTGCAAACAAGGCATCTCAGTATTGGTCAAGAGCAGGTGTCTGTCAGTGATACCATCAAATATCTGGGAGTGTATTTAGATAGTGGATTAAATCTACAAGATCAGATTATGGCTAAATGCAGAACTGCCATCTGTAACATCCGCAAGATCAAGCAGATTAGGATATTCATTGACACAAAGACAGCAACAACATTAGCATCATCGCTGGTATTAGGTCACTTGGATTACTCCAACAGTGTACTTTGTGGTCTTTCGCAAGTTACAGAGGGTCCAAAACTGGGCAGCCAAGGTTATTCTATGCCGTTCCAAGTATGACAGCTCTTCAGGGGCACTGCTGGCATTACACTGGTTGCCCATTAGACAGAGAATCGATTTTAAAATTCTTTGCTTAGTTTTTAAATGTATTCATAAGACTGCACCAACTTATCTGTCTGACTTGATACAGATTCAATCATTTGCTCAGATTACAAGATCATCCAATAGTGACAATATCATCCTCACTGTCCCATTTACAAGACGTTCAACCTTTGCACAAAGGTCATTCAGTGTATATGGTCCTCGTGTGTGGAACTCTTTGCCAGGAAGCATCCAAAATATAGACAATTACTTAACTTTTAAAAGCAAATTGAAGACATTTCTTTTTCAATCTATTTAAATATCATTGTACAGCGCATTTGAATTACCTTTGTAAATAGTAGCGCTATATAAATTTAATAAATAATAATAATAATAATAATAATAATAAATTCAAAGCCTCGTTAACAACAAACGCTTGGATTCCCTAGGCGTTTTGTCCGTTGTAATGAATCGTTTGGATAACTAAAGCACCTTAACAAAGGCAACATAGGCTTATGTTTCCAAAACAGCTGTTCGGATAGTGAGACAATAGGACAATTGAAGTCAGTTATAGCAAGACATGACAGTTTACCAAGAACAAGACATTTGCTGAGAGATCATTCAGTGTTGTTGCTCCACTGTGGAATAGCTGACAAATGTTGATTTTTTTTTAATCAAAACTGAAGACATCTTTATTTACAAAGTTTTAATCTACTATCTGAACTTATTACATTATTCATATTTTTACCAGTGTTTATTCATTTTTAATCTCGCCTTTTAATTTGGTACACCTTATTACAAATGTACAGCACATCTGAAGGTTTTTTGTATAGATTGCGCTGTATGAAATAAATTATTTACTATTTACATTATATTCTTGTTATTTTGGGCCAAATCATGATTTAATTGCATTGATTTAGTAAATAATGCGTTGTAGCTTCTGGTTGCGCGGGTGTCCCATAGTACCCTCCTTACCCCATCAATCACTTTTTTTTCTGAGTATGTAGGTCATCAAGCTATCTTTTTTATGCCAGTTTAATGGGGTCACACTTCTTTGTTCTTCACTTTTGTTAAATCAGTTGTAGCTCTGAATGGTCACAAGGGTATAATAGGTTATTTCTTTAACTGAATTACTATGGATTACCTAACGTCATTTGCCAAGGACAGGCCACTGTTGAGCCTCTCAGCATATCTTTCCACGAAGCACAACTAGGCAGGTTCTCAATGCATCGCCCTTTGGAATTAAAGTGGAGTCATGGCTTAGACGTCATAAAATACCTTACAAGGTCAGAATTTTATACAACGAACCCACAACAGCAAGGAGGGCTTTAAATTGCCCTTGCAGCCAATTTCTTGCGGAAACCAAATTTACCAATCTCATAGACTTGGAAACTAAAGATAAGATAAAATTTTACATTCTGTCAAATACAATATACAAACAAGTTAAACATAGGGATTAATGACAAAGGATCCCTTTATTATAATTTCTTTCTTCACATGAAATTGATCATTGAGAAATTCAGGATTTATTTAATGTATTCATTTGAATATTTCGATCAATACTAAACTCCAGATGATGTCATGTGAACCCAGGAATCTAATTGGCCAATCACTCAGCCAATGATTCAGATTCAAAAATTCTTTTATTTAGCACAATTGCTTGAGTCCTGGATTCACATGACATCATCTGGAGTTTAACTTCCAAGTCTCTGAGAATGGTTTCCACGTGAATGAAATTGACTGTAAATTATCTGACAGGTGTTTTAGAATTGTCATAAAATTGTTGCTTCTGATCGATGAGTCACATTGGTTCAATGTCAGCATGTCAGATCGATGGGGATATCAGGCCTATATAGGAAAAAAAAATGGAATGCTGCTTTAAAAATAAATCACATAATATTTGCACACACTACAGATAAACAACATTTTGGGCACAAAGGTTATTGTCAGTACTCAGTATGGCCAAAACATACATACTTATCTAGGTCAGATGCTGTATATTATACAATTAGTACAAAACTTTGACAAGATAATGTCTCATGCAAATGAAATCCAAACATTGAGCATAAATAGCCAATTTCACAATGTGATGTTAATATGTTTTAAATCTCATATTAAGTAAATAATTACTTGTAACGACATGGATTGTTTTTACCCATGTAGGCCTACATTTACCTATTTAATAATAATAATAAAACAGGTACACAATAAAAATGCACATTTTTTGCAATACTGGGTATTGCAATAATTATAAACAGGACAAATTTTCATCAATAAAATTTTGTAAATTAAATAATAAATTCATTGCAATGTTTTCAATAAATTTTGTAATTAATTGAAAACATTGCAATGATTGTATTGACTGAATTTAGGCATTTCATACATAAAGCACACTTTGTCTTAATCCTTAATTCTTTATTCCTTTACCCATTGAAATCATTCAAATCACTATTCTGGGTTGAAATCCGCCGTTCCGCAACTGGTAACATGCTGTTTTAAGGCCTCTATTGCAGCGACCTCTCATGGGACAGAGAAGAACTAAAATTATCCGGCAAGCCGATTTTGGATTATTTGATAGGATCTATTTATTTTTTTCTCTCAGACACCTATTTTTGGGGATATTTTGACTATTTGGATATTGGCATGCAGTCTTTCGGCAGTAGCACCGGTTGTTTATTGGCTGGCTGCTGCTTAATGGGATCATGGGATATCCTGATGTGACGTCAGTGCCTCACTAGAGGGCACTGTGCTATGACCAAAAGTTTAAGCCAGAGACTGACTATTAGGGTTTTAAAATCACGTAATTGTAGTGTGACTGGTGAAAGTTTGTTTACAATATATATTTCAACATTTTGATGACATAAAAAAAATTGCATTTTGGGGCACCTTTAAATAGAACAATTCAAACTGACACTACCACACAAATATAATTCATAAAATGCTATTTGATGATTACATTTTCATATATAATTGCTCAATTTTTAAGTAATTGAAAAATAGTGTTATACTGAAACTTCTCTTAGAGTTATCGATGATTATCTATAACAATTAAATTTTCCTTGTTGCAGACAATAGAGACTCTGAAGATGTCCTCAAAGACCGGCCAAATCCCGTACATCATATTGGATGGAGAAGAAATCGCAGACTCAAACAATATAATTCAATATCTTGAAAAGAAGTTCAATCTTCAGGAAAATGAGGGGCTTACTGATGAACAACACGCCATTTCTCATTGTCTGCTGAGGACCATTGATGAGAGCCTTTCATGGTCAGCTTATATCTAAGATAAAACGTTGGATGACTTTACATACATTCACTTTACTTATGCTAAATTAAATCTAAATACAAATTTGCACCATTCAAAGTTCTGAATACGTTTAACCTTGATGCACATATAAAGCTTTAAAGACAATAACAAAGTATATAAAATAATACAAGAAGGCCTAATCTCAAATAAAGACATTCACAATTTATTAGTTACAATATGGCTGCCATGAACCAAACCCAACTTTTTCATACCATGGAAGATATCATTTATAAAATCACAGGCGCCTGTGATAAAATGTAAAATCATATTAAATGTTTCATAACCCAATAAATATCAATTTATACATAATCTGGCATAAATAAAGAAAGTACATACCTAGGATAGCTAAAAACCAACTAAGTTGACAATAATATGCTGACATAAAAAGAAGCTAAAACCTTCATGCTGACTGGAACACTTCTCAGCTCCAAATGTCATCCAATTTGAAATCAATCAACAAAACTGAAATACAGGCAATCAAGAAAGATAACAATTAGGTCAAGTAGACCAATACAAATTTTCCACCAGGAGAACCAAAATACTTGGCTGGGACATGCCTAAGCATAAACGCGATAGGCAGGTTGGCTCTACCTATCCCGCATGGCTGATTGGCCAAGCACAGAATTTTCTGATTGGCTGTGCTATTTTTCGAAGGGAAATACCTTCCGGTCCACAGGAAACCCATTACAAAGTAAGAGCCAGCGAATTGAAATGCAAACCAGGAGGTGCTGCCACCTGGACTAAATAATTACAGCTGGGGCTACTTACAGCCAAACTGGCTGTTACAAACATTTTATAATTTATTCCAAAGCAATGGCCTATTCTGCTCCGGGTGGCCTTGCTAAATGTCACAGCAATGCCGTTGTTATTTTCGTCATGGCCCTCTAGCGGCAAATACAAACGTCACGCCACTTGGCTAAGTAGGTCAGCCAATGCAAGCAACACATTTAAGTTGGACTCCTTCCGCAGAAGTGCAAAGGAGTCGGTCTTGGCCGCCATTATCACGTGACTTTGTGTCAGGATCCTGACATTTTGCTGATTGGCTGATTGTTTTCTGGTGTTTGATTGGCTAATTCTTTGGGGGCGTGTCCAAGTCAACCTACCAGAGAGCATGACGCAATGACCAATCACAGCATGGCTTAGACTCAGCCATTCATAACCCATGTAAGAATTGCTAGCGACCAGTCTCACTACAGTGTAGGAGACTGCGGTTCCAGTGCTAGCGACACATTCAGCATTAAAAAAATTCAACTGTCGAACTAGGCCTTGTTCATTGATGTTGTTGCACTAAATATAGACCCATTTTGTAAACATAACGCTCATTTGTCGGTCCACCGTACTCCGCAACCAATCAAACTGGATATATAAACCAGGTAGTTAACCCAGTTATAGCAAGGCACACACCGTAGCCGTGTGGAGGAGTGTGGCTTGCTTCAGGAAGATCAATAATGTATCGTACCAGTACTACAGTGTTAGTTGACCAATTTGCACAGACAGATTTAAAGGTAAACTTGACATAATACTTGGAGAACATTTTGGTAAACAATATTAAATATAGTTTACAAAGTGAGTGTGGTTAGAATCGAACCCAGGACCTGAAAAGACACTGGTTAAAGCATCCGCATGTAAATTGGTTGTTCCATTTAAAAAAAAGAGTGGGGGTAGGGGGGGGGGGTGGACCAGAAAGTTTTCAGATCTCCCCCCCCCCCCCCCAAATATGTTTTTTGAAGACATCCCCCCCCCAAACCCCGCTTTTTCCTACAATAACATATTCAGAAAATACTGGTCAACTATCCCCCTCCCCCACTTTTCCTCTGTAAGCTGACTTTTCTTCAGACCGGCCAGTATCATTATGACTTAAAAAGCAACAAGTAGCTGAATATGAATGAGCCCATTATTTAATAACATTTTGTTTAATAAATTTTTCTTCACGATTAATTTAATAATATCGTTTTTTTCCACAGGACCTACTTCACACTGAGATACATGCACTACAACCACTTTTATGGCAAATATTTCCAACTGCCACTTCCAAACTTTTTCCAGAAAATGGCTTACAAAGACATGAAAAAGAGGGTTAGTAATAATTAATTTCCTTTCCAGCATAACTCCCACACTATTGTATGTACATTGATATAATTTGGTATATTTAGTCTCAGCTATGTTTTACACAATTAAGGGGGGGGGGGGGGATGTTTTTCATTTCCAGAGGAGAACTCTACAACTACTGCACCTATACACTTGAAACTTTGTCATAATATGTATAAAATAGTGAAGTTGTGCCTTTTGGGGGTTTTATGGCATAAATATGGAATTTTAGTAATGAGGAAAAAATTAATATTTTCTCAAACCCTCAATATATCAAGTTCTGGTGGCTCCATAATCATATCTACATGGATGAAATTTGGCTATAAAATGTCTAAATTATAGTAGTTTAAATTTCAAAACCTCTTTTTGACATTTATTTTATTATGAAAAAATGCTCAAAATTTGCGTTTAATATTTAATATTTATAGATTTAAAGTGATATGAAGTCTCATATCTAGGTCAACTGAAAGTTTCTTTTAATTTACCACTGAATGATAGTGGAGGATGTGTATTGTCAGAAACCACTTTGCTTTGTGCACATCCATTTGTTAGTAATGAGTATTTCAGTCTTAAAATCGGCTGTAGTGATTTTGGTGTACACCGAAATAATTTGAAACTTGGCTTGGGTCACATGACCACAGCCAGGCAGAGCTTAATTCCAACCACCAGGAACCACGAGGGTTTTGTTTACTCTGGAAATTGTGTTTATACATTAATTGAAGCTATGAAAAGTGATTTTGAACAAGGTAAACTGTTTTCACAATTCATATGAGTAAATATGATACACTGTGAATGGAGGACAAGCCCATCTAATTGTTTCTGTTAGTTTGACAGCTCTGACCACATGGGCCACATGAATAAATTATGATAATACCCCATAGCCAGCAGCAGCAGCAGCCAGTCACACAGTAACTCCTCCATAATGCCCAAATCTTGCCTAACGGATTTTGCCAGTGCTTTCATGCTGTGTACTGTCAAGATTATGACTTAAATGTTCAAAAAAGTACAAAACAAGTAAGTTTAGTGGTAGATGTACCTATTTTCTGTAGTTAAGGGCTGGAGTTGTGTGTGAATAGAAGACTTCCATTGGCTAAGGCCATCCCACAGCAAGAGGCCTGGATCCACATGACGTCCCCTTGAGTTTTTTTCCAAGTCAATGAAATTGGCTGTGAACACAATGAGCATTATTTCCTTGATAATGGTTTCTCAATTCAGCTTTTGTACCTTACTGCTCTATCATTTTCAGATCACCAACAGGATGAATTTGCATGGCATGGGAAGAAAGACCATTCCTGAAATTGCTGAAATAGCTGGTAAGGACATCAGGGCAATTTCCAAATACCTCGGACAGAAAAAGTTCTTGTTTGGTGACTCTATTACAAAGGTAAAAGTGTATAAAAATGCGTTTGGTGTCATTGGTACAATACTCCATTTTGATACAAAAAATTGGTCATTTTGATCACCTTACGAATCCATTAATTTCCCGCGGTTCCAGTTTCTAAATTACAATTAATTTATGATACCACTTTTTCAGGCGGACTGCGCTGTCTTTGCTCATCTTTCGCAAATTGTGTACGTCACTTTGGAATATCCCCACAAAGAGGCCGTAAAGGAATGTTCCAACGTTCTTCCTTATATGGAAAGAATCAAGAAACAACTGTGGCCTGACTGGGATGAACTTGTCAATATGAAGCTGTTTGATGAATGAATGTCTTTGATAAAGATGCAATAAAAAGTATCATCATTGTTGTTTTTAATTGTCATAAAGGATAGTGGTATTACGAAGCAATATGGCTAGACAATTTCATTTGCAATAAAATATCGCTATGCTAATGTATCAGGAAAGAACAAAAGTTACATATAAAGCTGGTAAGTTACATATACAGCTGGTAAGTTACATATACAGCGGGTAAGTTACGTATAAAGCTGGTAAGTTATACATACAGCTGGTAAGTACACATATAAAGCTGGTAAGTGGTGTCATGCTGGGAGAAATTTCTTCATGACCTCCACAATATTGCATAAAGTTGTTAAATGCATGGGTAAATTCTTGTCAGAGGAAAATCAAACGAATACCATACATATGTGTAGGATTTCCACAACATGAGCTGCTTGCTATGAAATATGCCAGAGCCACAGTCACTTTCCCAGCTTTTTTTTCTAATACATATCACTTGAAGGCTGAAGCCACTTGAAATCTCTGTGTTATTTTTGGTTATTGAACCTGAAAGCAGGTTGGCCTAATGGTTAAAGAATCCATCCCGTTCCACATTGGCCAGCTGTGCTGAAGGTCCTGGGTTCGATCTTTAGCTCTGGCACTCTTCATGAGCTGGATGTCGATCACATGAGGCATTGAATTTGAGGTGCCTTTTACTCTGTGTCTATGCTGATACTAAGGCAAGTAAAAACACCTATGGCATAAATGTGTGACATGGCATGACTCCAAGCCTTATCATCTCTTCATTACGTCTGCTTCTTGCACCTGGTCATATAGGACTAAGCTTCAGACCCAGTAGCATTGAGACATTGAGCATATCTCATCAGAGCTGGAAACATTATCTGGCACATTATTGTCAAGTTATATGTATATCGAATATGAATAGGGAAGGCCATGGGATCCAATTGACTGACTCAGCAACTGATCTTGATATTATATGTTGTGACTAAAATGATTAACCTGACCATGATAAATAAGAATAGCAGCAATCAACCCAGAAGCACTCAAGGTACCACTGGGGGAGAAAAGCAGAGATGACTTGGACCAGGACAATTCAATGATGAAACCACCATCCAAACCACAAGATGGCAGCAGCTACCCACAAGGAGAGATCATTCGCTGGGCCGCTGCGACTAGCTGACGCAGTACGCAGGTAGGGGCTCCCATTAGCCGGGAGGGATTCCTTCCGTGTAGCGTGCGCGCGCATCCTAGGCTTTAACATTGAAAATGCCTGGACCAGAACGTGATCCCCAGTCTAAAAATAGCACAGCCAGTCAGAAAATTCAGTGCTTGGCCAATCAGCCATGGGAGATGGACAGCACCGACCTGCCTATCGCGTTTACGCTTAGGCAGTCCCCAGCCAAGGAGAGATCAGTGACTATGAAACACCACCTAGTGGGAAACCCAGAGATGAAAACAACATGACCTCAACATGACCTCAACTGAACCCAGGGAATGAACAATGATTAAATGTGAAGGGAATAATGTATTGATCAGAAATGCATTAGGCATAAACTCAAAATTGAGTTAGCAAAGCAATTGATGCAAGTTAGGAAATAATTACTGCAATGAAAGATTGTGGATCCATCAAACGACAGGTATGGAAGGTTTAATAGCAAAAAGCAGGGAATAATGAAAAGAACACCAGTGCCACTAGCACAGTTATTCAATGTGCATTGACTGTTAAAGAGCTTAACATAGTAGAGGGAGAGGCAAAAGCAATTTGTGCAATGTATTACTGAAACAATATCAGATATAGGATAATCAGTGGACATAGACAGAGACAGACATAACTAAATGCAATGAGTAAATTTCTAAAGTATGATTATGAATTTAAAGTAGAATTAGCAAGAGATTGGGTAAAGGAATAGGAATAGTGGGACCAGATAACTGACTATGGCAGTAGAGACAATAGAAGGATATCTCAATCCACCCAGGTACATCACGGCAGCTAGTGATGACCATAAACAGTCACCCAGCTGCCATGCCCACATTGATGGGGCAAATTGGGCTGCTACATACAATTGTCCGGGGTTAAAAGTGGTGGTGGTGGTGGATTAGGGCTTTACATCCTGTATATCTGCACCTGATGGGCTAATTAGGACAGGCAGGGACCATGGCAATGAGACGAAGGATGAAACAGCCATCCAACATAGGCTCGACCGGGAATTGAACCCAGGACCTAGTGGTTGGAAGCCCAGCGCGCTACCACTGAGCTAGGCCCCCACCCCTGCGGGGTTAAAAGTACAGGGATACATTTTAAATGAACTAGTACAATTAAACCCCTCAGGTTTTTTCCAAATATGGGGATCAGAGTCACGTACTGGAGGCTAGAGATAGCCACACGAAAGGGCAGACAGACATAACAAAGGGATGATAGTCAGAGATCGATATAATTGGGCTTGACTGACCAGCTTCTCACGAATCTTGGAATCAGGTGGAAGATGGATCAATATGTAAATCAACCAACCCAAGCATACCATATTTGGTAAGGTCTCAGCTGTCAATCAATGTGGCTGCCCATTATCTTGCATTTGACACTCCCTGAGTTTGAGCTGCTGGCAAGAGACAGGTGGTTGGGCATGCAAATGTCCAAGGCCTGTTGGGCAGTAGGCCCTGATTGGCGGATCCCTTTGAAACCCCATAGGGCCCATGCTTAAGGTTTCCCTTATGAGGGCTGGAGAGGCCAGAAAACAGGGTTCAGTTCAGTTTTTAGAGAGTGGTTGTGAGAGGAGAAGAGGTTTCATTATCAAAAAGTTCGAGTAGAGTTCAAGACTGGAGAAGACAGTCAGAAGTGACTTAGCAACCGTGATCGGTCTGTATTTGTGCAAGTCAGAGGGAAAGCGGTAGGCCACTCGAGGGAGACTGAAGTGAGCATTATCCAGAGAGATAAACAGGAAGTGAAGTTTGATATACTGGACTCATAGGAAGTTAGATACCTGATAGAAATTCAGAGGAAGTTAGATACCTGACAGAGATTCAGAGGAAGTTGATACCTGATAGCACTGACAAGTGTTCAGATAAAGCAGAATTATTTATTGGTTTGGTGCACTTTTGGGGGTTTAATTGTTGGCAATTGCATTGTATTTATGTGTTTGAATTATATATGAAGTGAAAGGGACAGAACTGTCCATGTTTTATTGTGGTGAGTGTGTATTGGTTAATGATTGGTAAATGTGTACTTGTGTGTGATTAGTGATTGAATTTGAGTATACTGAATTTAGTGGCTTGGCCAGGCAAACTAACGAGGTACCAAATATTACTAGTTATCCTTATATTAATGAGTGTGTGTAGTATTGATAAATATTGAAACTTAGCTTAAGAAGGATAATTTGACTTGACCTAAGAGCAACAATAAGAGGTCAAGTAATAGATAGATGTGGTGATTCTAGTTCGGAGTATTTATGAATATTGAAACTTAGTGAAGCTTAAGAAGAACGATTTGACTTGACCAGAGAGCAATAATTATAGGTCAAGTAATAGATAGATGTGGTAATTCTGGTATGGACAGTGTGTGTCCTAATTTAATGATATTGAGTAGAACTAAAATACAGGTATAATTGGATTGGTCAGGGACCATATTTGAAGAAGGCTGAGAGTGTGCTGCATTATTGACAGCCAGCCCATCATTTTTATTGATAGTAATAACTTTAGGGTCTGTTGCATTGATTACCTAGAAGGTGCAATTAATTAGCATGATTAGCACCCTGGTACCTGTATAATTGTATGAATTAGTGTGAATTGTGTATAACTTAAGAATCTATTTCCTTTAAATATGTAAATTCTCTCAGAATACATTTATAAATCTCATACCATTTCTTAGTTATCCTTGTGTTGAGCGATACTGAAAGGCCACTGATTATTTCCCAGTGGGCCAGAAGATAATATAGAGAAGTACATTCATCTGACATTTGCAAAGAAGCCAAGAAGTGGAATAGTAAATATAATTCCATTCTTGGTCAAGGTTAAGAGATATTGAACAGCCACTGATTATTCAACAGTGAGCCAGAGAATAACAAAGGGAAGTACATCCCTCCTAGCATATTCATAGAAAATAAGAGGTGGAACAGTAAATGCAGTTCCATTATTATTAGTCAGGGATAAGAAGTTGAGTTGAGTTTGACTGCTAATGTTGCATGGCAATTAAGCTGTCAAACTAATAGTTAAAGTATCCATAGCCTGTACTGAAGTGGGCTAATCATATTGGTCAGTTAGATAATTCAAGAGACCAATTTGAAGGTAGTTTTGTGGAAATATAATAAATATTTTCAATTATAATTAATACTTTCACAGCGCGAGTTTCTCAGCTAAATCCCCCAGATTTAGTAAGATAGACACTCCAGATACCGGTGGAATTTAACATCTTTATCATCTGAGGAAGCCGTTAATTCCACCGGTATCTGGAGTGTCTTACTGGCTAAATCTGGGGGATTTAGCTAAAAACTCGCGCTGTGAAAATATTAATTATAACTGAATATATTTGTGATATTTCCTCAAAAATTTTGGTAAAGAATGAGAAAGCTGCAGTTAATGCTAGATTGGGTCTACACCTGGTATAATAAATGGAAAATGACAATGAATATAGAAGAAAACAAACAAATGTTATTTGCTTTAGCTGCAAAAACAATTTGACAATGGTGTACGCAATAAGGTGAATGATTAAAAATATCTTTGAATATTATTAGATGAATTTTTAATCAAACATTGCACTCTCAGGTGCTGCTGATCGAGCTTTTGGAGCTATCATTATTCTGTTTAAAAATAAATTTTTAAATGCTGGAAGGGATGCTTGCAATAAGCTTTTTCACACATGTTTGTCCACTTTTAGAATACTGTTTGTATTATTAAGTCAAAGACATATTAATATGTTAAAGTTATGGAATAGATTAGTCAAAATGGACAACAGTAGAATAACTAAAAGGATCTTTCTGTTGGACAATGGTAAACAATATGGTAAAGGTTATAACACTAGCCAGCTAGCTAACCTGGATATTGATTGATTGAATAACACCTTGATTGATGGTTGATTGATTGTTGATTAATTGTTGACTGGTTGATTGATTGCGGTGGATAGAAAGATATTGCTACAATAATGCTTATGACAAGATTTTGCAGAACAAAGTCATTAGAGTTCGGGGCCAGATCTTAGTGGTCACGAATAATATTATGCATCACTTGACCTAGTATAGCTGTTTGAGAGTGCCGTGTTGTCAAGGCTTTGACTTGTCAGGGTGCGTAAGAGGCAATCTCATTATATCTAGGACATCGACCTCTTGGGATGAATATCCACTTGTCCTGTCTGAAAGACAGGGTCTATGTACACATAGGCCGATTGGAGAGTTTTTGTGCCCCCATTCATTCATAGGGTGGGTGAACAAGGTGAAGGTTCATTGTTATCATAGTTATGCACTAACAGCCATCTAGGACACACACCCATACAGAGGTATAGAAGCCTAGAAAATCATTATCTGGGTCAACGTGAGTCAAGACTAAATATAGAGGCATATGAATGGAGCATTGATCATAACTCCATTGGGGCAGCTGAGAATTACAGGATACTGTACAAAATGGAGAAATTATTGAATTTCATACAGGAGAAACCAGTATTAGCAGCCACAACATTTGGGGTTGCCACATACTGTACAGTCAAAATGACTAAAATAGTATCATACATGTTAATGGGAAAGGCATTTGCGAAAATGGAAAAAAGACCTAATTATTATGAAGATGGAGTGATCTACTTCCACACATTTCCCAAAATATTTCGGCAGCACCTCAGCATGTCACCGTATGCGATTAAGGTAGAAACTTGGATGCGACTTCACAAAATCCCATACCAGGTATGTGTTAGTTGTGGTCAACCATAAAGGTTGTGGTGAACTGCACTCAAAAAACCGGGGGGTCACGTTGAAACACCTTAAGGGTAGTATTCGACTGGGCTTTTTCGTGGAGCATTTATGTTTCGTAAAGCACGAAGTGTATTCGACTGGAGGTTACAAAGAAATCGTAAATTTTCGTGAAGCAAAAATATTCACGAAGAAAAAAGTGCATAAACCTCTGTAAAACCGAGTCACGTGATCATTTGTGGGCAAAACTGTAATGGAGAGCATCGCCGATTCGCATCTTCAGAGTCATTTTACGAAAAAAATATATCGGCGTTGATTCAATTCACACCATAAGCAAACAAATAAATTTTTGTACAGAAGGAACTTGGATTTTTTTAAATCAGACGAAAATTGAAGGAGCAGCTTAATAAAATGTATTACGAAGCAAGGACGCTAATGACGTTCATTTGTGCCTCGTTTTCATGTCATTGGACCATGGAGTCTCTAGTGATTGGACAATGCAATGTATTTGATTTTTTTGTCAGTGTGCCAAGGGGCAAATTCCCAGAATTTTATTTGACTGGGAAATCTACGTAGAGCACGGAACTGCCATTGCGCAAGTGGGTGTGGCCTAAATGTACTTCACGGAAAACTCCCAGTCGAATATCACCCCAAGCTGCTTGCAGCGCCTCCACTCCTCCGTCATTCCATCGCTGCCACCAAACCGAAATACTTTCAGCTAATTTGCATGAGACCCACGTGGTCAGAGCTGTCAAACTGTTCTCCTGCATGCACAGTGTATGACATTCACTCATATGGAGTGTGAAAACAGTGTACAATGTTCAGATTCACTTTTAAAACCTCCAGTTAATCCCTGTGTGCCATTTCTTTTATAAACAAAACCAGCGTGGTTGTGACCGTTGCAACAACATTTTTTGCTATGAGCTGAAGGCCTGACCTCTGATTGGCCAAACGCAGTGATTTGAAAAGGGATTCCACTATGTAGATTAACCCATTTACTCATGTGTTAATGCTTACAACAGTATCACACAGTAACTCTCTCCATATTATGGTAATGTGTCTGTTTTCATGCTATTTTATCCTAAAGAATATACTGCCATATATAGGACGTAGTTTGAAAACACACTACAGCTGTTTGCAGAATGACCCAGGAACTATATGTGCAAAATGTGCTCTTGGCCGATCGAGTGGTGGCAAGGGTGGTGTGCACCCCGACTTGCACCCCCCCCCCCCCCCTTGTGAGCAAGTTGATATTCTTCCCATTGGTTGCTTTGAGGAAATCCCTGGGAATTCCGTGTGCTGTGCGATATGAACAATCATCATTCCAACTCGCTCGAGATCTTAGAGGCTAGAAATATATTATTCATGGACTTACCGATCAGGCCAGCTATCAGAATATGCAGCTGAGTCTTGTAGTTGTCATGCAGGTTAGTATAACCACTGTCACCCTCTAGAAAAAGTTTCAGCAGACTGAGCACTGAAAACTGAAAACTGAAAACAATCCTTTTCAGCGCTCCCTCGTTTTTTAGTGCAGTTCACCACAACCAATGGTTGACCAAAACTAGGTATGTGTTTAACCTTATGCTTTAATAAAAACTTCTTTTTTTTAAATTTAAGATTCAGGGTTAATTAAAATACATAAACCATGCAGTACATGTATTCAGATCCTGAATTTTTCTAAACTACCAGACAATTAATTTCTTGTCCATAGTGAACTGGTGTAGAAAACCCTCAATTCAAGAAATTAATTGCAGATAGGACATTTAACCCCAAGATTGATACACACTGTATGTATTATTTTAGTGTACATTACAGTTGTAGTTGATTTCATAAAATACGGTCGACTCCAGTCTCCAGCTGTCTGTAGCAACATATGTACCTGGCTGTGGTCTAAACATGCCAAAGCCAGCTGCTTCTGTCCACTTCTATAGCTAAGAATCGGCTTACATCTATCACCAGATAAATATAAACCGTGGTAAATGTAAAATTAATGTAATATATCATAAATATGTACCTTTAGATCTGGTTTTGAGTAGCGAACTATTACAGCTTTGTCTAGTTTCAATTTGATAGGCTATTTTTTAATTAAACTAATCATTTGCTAATTGTATTAAGTTACTGTTCATCTTACAGATTTGTATACTTGCAGGTTGTTGAGACTATGAAGTTGTCTTCTTCAACTGCTCAGATTCCTTACATCATCTTGGATGGAGAAGAAATTGCGGACTCCAACAAAATCATTTGTCATCTGCAAAAGAAGTTCAATATTCCTGAAAATGAGGGGCTTAATGATGAACAACAAGCCATTTCTCATTGTCTGCTGAGGACTGTTGATGAAAGTTTTGCATGGTGGGTGAACTGCAAATTTGACATCTTTTTTAAAACCTTTGTTTATTTATGAGCAAAACAATTTTGTCAAAAAATAATACAACTTTTATTTTTTTACATTGAGTGTTTTTCCACTTGTGTCATGTTCTTTGGTAGCAGAAAAAATGAGATTTGACATTCATTCAATAAATAAGAGTAATATTTGTCCTCAAAGGAAATTTATTTGACTATAGGAATTTTAACTTGGGGTCATTACATTGCAGTTTTATACTTTAACCACTCGAGCCACCTATAGCTCCATGGAAGCTCCAATGAAACTTAGGACAGAAATATCGGACAACATGTTCAATTTCATTAATATAAATGTATTATTTTTATGTAGGTATATTTTTATCTTGTAGGACATATGCAACACTTCGATATCTCCATTACGACCAATTCTACACTGACCTCATGGTTGTACCTGCTTCAAAATATATCAAAAATCTGATAATTAAAGAAATGAAAAGAATGGTAAGAACAATGACCATAAAATTTAATTACAATGTACTTGCAAACTACCCAGATAGCATTCCAAATAAGAACGACATAGGCACCACACCGACAATGTTGATATGATGTTGTAATGACATTGGTTAACATGGAAACGATGCTGGGCCGATTTGGAATGCTATCTGGGGACTGAGTATTTTGGAATGTACTTAAAAACAAGTACAAGAACATTTGAGTACTAGTACAAGACAGTACCCAGGAAGTTGTACTCAAGTACATGAGTATGGAGTTGAATACATTAAGTAATCAGGAACAAGCCTGCTTCCATCTTACATGCCACAAATATCTGCATATTATAAAATCCCTGACAATCGATCAGGTGAAAATTGAAGCTTCATACTTAGAAAGGAGTGCATGTTGATAGTTGCCGTATGTAAATAATTCCCCTTTTAAACAGGTGTCCATCAGATTCAAACAACATGGGATAGGAAGAAAAACTATTCCCGACATTGCAGAAATTGCTGGGGGTGATATTCGTGCACTTTCAAAATACTTGGCCACGAAGAAGTTCCTCATGTGTGACTCCATAACTAAGGTATTATTTTGATGATGTTCCATATTTGTGCTGAATCTGCTAATGCTGTTGCTTAATTATTATGTAATGTAATTAAAAGAGATAAGTTAAACAAAGACCATTCAAATTACGTATATATGATCTAATTCATAGAGTTGGAACCAATTTCATAGGCTTGGAAGCTCATTGCAACTGCAGATGACGTCATGTGACTCTCAGGATTCCTGGATTCACATGTCATCTGAAATAGCTACAAGTCCCCTGTCCACAGGACAGGTTAACAATGTCGTACTCAAAAAAATATGGAATTTCCACTTGTGTGGGAACTAGCCTTTTAATAAACGTTTGCCACACAAAATACACCTGCGCTAGGTTTAGACATACCTTTTTTCGATTGTATCGCGCTCAGATATGGTTGATTTCTTCCAATTATCATCGATTTCTGCACTATTTTTGAACTCAGGTTTCCTTGATTATACATGACAGCAATGGCCGTCTAGTTCCGCAAAAACTCCCTACAATGCCCCTGGTGGATAAAAAATTTAATTTTGAAATAGCTCTGTCCAGACCATAGTTTCTTCAATTTGACAGTTAAAATAGTTAAAATATCATTTCCAAAGATTTTCAGTGTCCTAGTGTGCGAATAGAGCAAATAAACTTATTAATCCGTGATGTCGCCGGAGCCCTCTAGTGAGTTTTGGCGGAACTAGGCAACCATGGCTATGATGCATTACCAACGAAACGTGAATTCGAAAATGGCACAGAAATTGATTAAAATTGAGAAATTAACCATATCTGAGTGCTAGACAATAGTAAACAGAGCAGTCCTCTTGTACATAACGACGTAATAAGGTATGCTACTGTATTTATTGAGAAATCGGTCACATAAATATCAAATTCCAAGAATTTCTTTACAAGTCGTTCCGACCCTACATCACATCTAATGCAAGGTCGGTTCTGGCTACATCTGAAATATAGCTTACAAGTCCAGGCAAGTCCAAGAGATTAGTTTCCAACTCTATGAATTTGGCTGTAAATAGTGTAGTGAATGAATCTGAAAATATGGCCATTGTGATGAATAGATCCTCCTTCATTTTTATTTTTTTTAATATTTCCAGTAAATGATGCTAATGTTTGAACGACAAAATGATTTTACACCAAAACATTATAATCAGAAATTTCCATTTAATTATTTCCAGGTGGACTGTGCAGTCTTTGCACATTTAACCCAAGTCATCTATGTTGGTCTTGAATATCCGCACAAGAAGATAATAAAAGAAGAATGTCAAAATATTCTGCCGTATATGGAAAGGATAAAAAGCGAACTTTGGCCAGATTGGGATGAACTGGTCACTCAATGAAAAACAGCAAAACCTAGAGCTTAACTGACTGCTACCTAGAGCTAAAAATATCTCCAATTTAATTATGTATGGTTGTATGTTTCCTTTTGAAGCATTCTAATAATATATATTAATGGAAATAAATATACATGTATATACATATTATGCAAATACTCATCTTCCGAAGATTTTTATATGGAACAGCTGACTTCTTGGTATCTCTTGGCAATACATTTTAAACAGGAAATTTCCATTTAAAAAAAGAGGACATGTTTTCCTTGAGGTGAAAACAGGAATTTCCATTTTTTATTTTAATTTAGTCCTGACTCCTTATGGGTGCTCCAGATGAGCGTTACTTACTTTAGAAATTCTTCCAGGTGGTGGCTCATGGGAGTTGATTAATGGAAACATCTTGTTAACATCTGTGACTGACTTCTGACTGACCACACAGGGCTTTGTGCCCATCATAACAAATCAGAAATCTGCAATTTTCCAGGAACCCTAGAATAGTTCTGGCACTAAATTATTTCAACTGCTAACTGTGTGAATTGATCGAACATTGTAACCCAGGCAACACTTTTTTCCTTACTGCAAATTTATGCAAATTAGCAAAATCTAGGGGCGTCAATTTTACGTGACGGTTGGGGAGATGCAGGCCTTTGTCTGTCCCACTGTGACTTTCCTTCGCTCGTACAAGTAGTAGCAGTTAATGCGCTGACACTGGATAAGAGGTATATTAATGGTGGATTGTAATGATATTTGGATCATTGTTCGTGTAATGTCCGCTAGGCGGCGTTTGTGTAGTTGCGCGTCTGGCGCATGCGCGATAGTTAATAAAGTTTCCACAGAATCCAACATGTCTGGCGTGTCATATTGTTACATGGTGGCAGCGGAAAAGCTAAATTGTGGTGAATAACGCCTGTGTCATGGGAATATTATGGATTCACTTCGTCAGCTATATTGTATAGCATGTTCGGAAGTCGTTCTGGATGCTGTGACTGTGTTTCCTTGTCCGTGACGAACGATTTACTTCAGCGTGTTCGGACCTCGTGGTTGGTCTGAAAATGGCTGGTGGATCGCGCACGCTAGACTTTGCTCATGGATCGCCTATATCAGGCTAAATTGTGAAATTATGACAGTACCAACGTGGATTATAATTTATTCGTTCCTTTGGATTGTTCGGAAGTTGTTCTGGATATATTAACGAAGTGACACGTCCGTTGGAGTATTTTTGTGCAGTCTTGTCAGACACGTGGTTTGTCTGGAATTGTTGACTTTTTGGCGCGAAACTGGCCGCCAATCGTTTTGACAGTCCTGAATCTGGATTTTAATGTGAAAAATAACGTTTTTCAAGTGCCAGATTGGATTATTTTTCGTGCATGGATTATTTGGGAGCTGTCCTGGATGTGGGCATGAAATGACATTGTGTATTTTTCTGCAGACTTTGTTTTGACAAGTGCCTGTCTGGAATGTCTGTCTGGGCTGATAGCACATGGTCATCATGGATTATGGTGTTTTCCTGCAAGGACTCAATTATATGTGTACCAAATAACTTTCTGTGACATTGTGGTGTGAGAGTGTGTTCGCATGATTTTTGTCATTGTCTGGAAATTGTTCTGGATTAATCATGGCGAAATTACCTCGTCCGTCTGATTTTGACTTCTCGAAGCCTTCGAGTTGGCCTCAATGGCGTGACAGGTACACACGGTACACTATTGCAGCCAAAATTGATAAGGAAGATGCAAGGATACGGATTAATGATTTGGTTTACACCATGGGCTCCGATGCGGAAACTGTTTACACATCATTTAAATTATCTGCAGATGATGAAAAGAACTATAAGACTGTACTTGACAAGTTTAATGACTATTTTGTGCCTCAAGTTAATGTGATACACGAACGAGCTGTGTTCAACGAACGTACACAAGAATCTGGTGAATCCGTTGAAGCCTTCGTTCGAGCATTGTATGTATTGTCTGCAACCTGTGATTTTAAGGATAGTAAAGATGATCGTATCCTGGACAGGTTGGTTGTGGGACTTTTGGATAAAGAAGTATCCAAAGAGCTTCAAATGAAGAAAACTCTGACATTGACCGATGTTATTACAATGGCACGGCAAGCTGAACATGTAAAAGACCAAGTGACATCCCAGCAGTCTGGTGGCAACTCAGTTGACGAGGTAAAGAGAGGAGGCAAGCGCCCAAGTGGTTCCACTCGTTCGTTTCGTGGAAGAGGTCAGGGTGCCAGCTCTCGTGGTCAACCGAAGCCGGATCATCGTGATAGCCAGTCTGGTTCAAGCGGAAAAATCTGCAAGTTCTGCAAGGGAGACCATCCCATGGATAAGAAGCTGTGTCCTGCCAGGAATGCCAAGTGCCATCAGTGCGGCAAGAAAGGGCACTACGCTTCATGTTGTCCTAATCGTGGTGGTGGTAGTAGTCGTCAAAATGTTCGTGAAGTGACCATGCCAGGTGGAGAAAACCCTTATTTTCTCGGTTCGGTAGGCTCCAAATCTACTGACAAGCCTTGGGAGGTTAAGTTGAAAATTCATGGTCGGAGTGTGTTGTTCAAACTGGACTCAGGTGCTGATGTGACCGTCATGACTGGACAGTCGTATAAATCCCTGAAAATTGCACCAGCTCTTACTCCCACGGAGGCTACTTTAATCAGCGTTGGCTCTAGCTTAAAATGTGCTGGAACGTTTCTAACTGAATTAAAACACAAGGGAACACTGTACAAGATGCGAGTGTTCGTGGTACCAAATGCTAAATGCAATCTGCTCAGCAGATTTGCCTCACAGACTATGGGCTTCCTGCAGGTTAGGCTCAATGAGACGGAGTATCACCATCAAGTCTATGGTGAAATTGGACTTATGAACTGTAAACCTGTCAGGATACGCTTGAAACCTGACGCCACTCCGTATAATCTGAGTGTTGCCCGTCGGGTTCCGTTGCCCATGCTGGAGAAAGTGAAAGAAGAATTACTTCGAATGGAGAAAGATGGTGTTGTGGAATCCGTTACGGAACCAACCGAATGGTGTTCTCCGATGGTACCGGTGTTGAAGAAGTCCGGAAAAGTTCGAATCTGTGTTGATTTGAAGAAACTCAACCAAATGGTAATGCGTGAACGATACGTTCTTCCAACTCTCGACGAGATATTACCAAGACTGGCCGGATCTTCCGTATTCTCCACACTTGACGCTGCAAGTGGTTTTTGGGCTATTCCGTTGTCGGAGGACTGTATTAAATTGACAACGTTTATTACGCCCTTTGGGAGATATTGCTTTAAGAGACTACCCTTCGGGATCTCCTCTGCTCCAGAGATCTTCCAGCGGATTATGCACGACCTGTTAAGGGACATTGATGGTGTGACCGTCTATATGGACGACATTATAGTGTGTGGTTCGTCCATGAAACAGCATGATGTGCGGTTACAGAAGGCCTTAGAAGTGATTCAGCAATCTGGTCTGAAACTAAACAAAGACAAATGTGTGTTGAGAAAATCTAGTCTCAATTTTCTAGGCCATCATATCGATGCAAATGGTGTGCGACCCGCCCGGGAAAAAGTTGAAGCCATTGTGAAATTGCCAGCTCCAAGCAATGTGACTGAACTGAGGAGGTGTCTTGGCATGATAAATTATCTGGGCAGATATATTGGCAATTTGGCCAGTATGGCGAAACCCCTTAATGACTTGTTGAGGAATGATAGTGCCTGGACATGGGGTGCCCAGCAGAAGAAAGCGTTTGCCGAGGTTAAATCTCTACTCACGACAGCACCAACTCTGGTTTACTTTGATCCCAGGAAACCTGTGACCGTCAGTGCAGACAGTAGCAGCTATGGACTGGGTGCTGTTTTGTTGCAAAAGCATGGCAACAAAGATCTGCCTGTCGCATTTACGTCAAGAACTTTAACTGACAGTGAACGTCGCTATGCACAGATAGAGAAAGAATGTCTGGCCTCTGTGTTTGCGTGTGAAAAGTTTGCACAATACCTGGTGGGTCTCGAGTCGTTTGAATTGCAAACTGACCACAAGCCTCTCGTTCCTCTGATGAACTCTAAGGACCTCGACAAAGTACCTGTCAGGTGTCAACGGTTGCTCATGAGGATGATGCGATTTAACCCCAATGTGGTATATGTGCCTGGTAAGGATCTTACAGTAGCTGATACTCTGTCAAGAGCTCCCCTGAATGGACCAAATATGGCGGATGTCGAACTGGCCGAAGAAGTTCAGCTCTATGTCGACTATGTGGAAGAGAGATCGTTTTCCCCGTCGTCACTTGCCAGCATTCGCGAGGCGACTGCAAAAGACTTGCAGCTGCAGGCAGTGATTCAATATACGTTAGGTGGTTGGCCCAAGTATGGCCAGGAAGTGCCTTCGTCCTTGGGAAAGTTCCACTCCATTCGGAGTCATTTATCTGTGACAGATGGACTATTGTTATACGATGATCGTATCTATATCCCTACGGGTTTGCAAGGTGACATTCTGAACAGAATACATGATGGTCACCAGGGCATTAATAAGTGTCGAGAGAGGGCAAAGTCGTCTGTCTTCTGGATTGGCATATCCGAAGCGATCAAGAGCAAGGTGGACTCTTGTAAACATTGCCAGAAACACAGGAACTCTCAACCTCATGAGCCCTTGAAACCAACTCCTCTGCCGGAATTACCATGGGAAAAAGTTGCTATGGACTTATATGATTATTGTGGTGTGATGTACCTTATTATTGTGGACTATTACTCCAGGTTTATTGAAACTCTGCGATTGAGTAACACCACCAGTGCTGGTACGGTATCTCGAGTGAAGGATGTGTTCGCCAGATGGGGCATACCGTCAGTCGTCGTATCTGACAACGGTCCTCAGTTCTCTTCCAGAGAATTTGCTAGTTTCGCGACATCCTACGGATTCACTCATGTGACCACAAGTCCTCATTTCCCACAGGCAAACGGTGCTGTGGAACGTGCAGTTCAGACTGCGAAGTCCATTATCCGGCAGGAAGACCCCCACCTGGGATTAATGGTGTACAGGTCGACGCCCTGTACCACAACTGGATTTAGCCCGTCGGAGCTAATTATGGGCAGAAGAATTCGCACAACGTTGCCAGTGCTGGATAAGCATTTAGAGCCTGGCTGGCCTGCTGCTGAAAAAGTTCAGCATAATGATTCTCGTGCGAAAAGCAAATATAAGCAGCATTATGATCGGCGTCACGGTGCCAAAGCGTTGCTCCCTATACAGGATGGTACCAAGGTTCTAGTCAAGATTGACTCGGAAAAGGAGTGGATGCCAAGAGGATCTGCTGTGCAGTGCCCTGAGACTCCTAGATCTCATGTTGTGAGTGACCCGACGGGAGTCAATCGATCTGTCCGAAGGAATCGGAAACACTTGCGTCCTGTAAAGGAGAGTGTTGATGTGAGCTCTGATGCTCCAATGGTCCCTGTTTCCCCCAAGACCCCGATCTCGGACGTACCTCGGGAAAGTGCCGTTCCCCCTACTCCAACTCGTCCCCCTGATGTTGTGACCCGGAGTGGGAGAACTGTGAAGCCAGTGAATAAACTGACTTTGTGATTTGTGATAACGGCTTGATATTGAATTTGGACTATGAACATGAATATGGACTCTTGACTTTCCCGTGGAATTAATTGATTTATTGTGTAATATGATTACCCTCCTTATTTGTGTTTAGTGCCACTGCTACATTAATTGTATAACTTAAAGGAGGGAGATGTAATGATATTTGGATCATTGTTCGTGTAATGTCCGCTAGGCGGCGTTTGTGTAGTTGCGCGTCTGGCGCATGCGCGATAGTTAATAAAGTTTCCACAGAATCCAACATGTCTGGCGTGTCATATTGTTACAGATCACTTATGTGATATCAAGCATAAAGCTGTTTAACAAAGCACAAATGTTCCCAAACTAAAGTGTGTGAAAAAGGGTAACTTGTATGTGAATTTCGGGGGGGGGGGGGGGGTTATGATTGCATTGATCATCCCCCCCTCCTTCTCAGAAATTGGGGAGTATATATCCCCCACATTCCCCTCCCCCTGAATCGACACCCCTGGAAAAATCCAACACTTACTGATCCCCCTTCCCCCCACCATAATGTTTGCTTTTACAACCTAGACTCATTCACAGCAAAGAAAGAATCTTTACTGGCTTAGAGGCAAACATATCGGACATTTTCAAAAACGAGAATACGTTACCATACTGTTTACCATTGAGGACAAATTAGTAAGTTACACAATCTAATTTTTCAGTTATGCCTGTCGAGAGTTGCCATCTGGTGTTAGTTTCAGTAACAAAAATTCACAATGCCAGTTTTTCTGTGGAGCAATGAACAACCCTTATTGTAACCAGAGAACATGCTATTTTTAGAAACAACTATGCAACAACAAGCAGTTATAACTAACCTTTCATCTAAATAAGGACACTTGAAACCTAACTAATTTGGCCTTGACAAACAGATGCCTTTTCTTTCAATGAAACAAGTTGTTTCCATGGCCAAGAATCCACAAAATAAATTTGTAAAACTAAAAAACAGGCTGTGCGAGTGTTTACAATTTGAATTCGACAACAATCTTAACTTTGCCAATCATACAGATGAATTATGCAAACAGACAAGTAAACAAATAAATGCTTTAAAAAGGATTAAAAACTACTTTGATAAACAATGCAAGAGAGTATTGTATAACAGCTATATAAGTAGCAATTTTAACTTCTGCCCAGTCGTATGGATGTTTGCAAACAGATCAAACCGAGAGAAACTTGAAAAAACTAATAAAAGAGCATTACGATTTGTTGCAAATGATAGCGAAACAGAATATGACGACCTATGCAGAAATGAACAGCAACTAAATATATATAAAAGATGCATAAAAACTGTAGCAATCCAGATGTACAAAATTAAAAATCAAACAGCCCCAATATTCATGCAAAACCTCTTTGTCCGTAGGGAATCTCGGTACGAAATGAGAGACAATGATGTATATAATATTCCACGATTCAAAACTGTTACTTATGGAAAGAAAAGCTTCAGATACTATGGGGCAAAATTATTGTCGATTATACCTGTAGATATCAAAGATACAAACTCTCTTGTTAGTTTCAAATCTGCTCTTACACAATGGTTACAAAACTATGAAAATGTGTCAAATTTAGAATTTTTATAGAAGTACGTTATATAATTATTATGTATACAAATGTATTGCCTTTGGGTGACTATGAACTGTATGGTGCTATATGCCAAAGGTACTAAATATGTATATATTACCAAGCTCTGTCATGTAGCCTTGATAAATATTACTTTGACCCTACTAGATAGGAACTGTATGTAGATTTAAGTTATTCATTTCAAATACTATTTGTTTTATTTTGATTTGATTTAATATACATTTTAACAGTATTATAGTCGTACAGAAGCGTAATGCTTGGATATCATGTAAAATGTGCTGTATATATGTGTATTTTATATGTATTCGGATTGTATACGACTCAAAATAAAATTTATCTATCTATCTTACATAGTGTGTGCGATGAACCGAAACGATTGCCACTTGACCTACAAAGCCTGTTGCGCAATGCTAATTAGTCTAAGATGTCCTATTCGTTGAACCCTTGAATTTCTTCATTTGTTCAATACAGTGTTGCCGTGGGTTATTACGAAGTCTGATAAAGTCTTTATTTTTGTAAAAAGGCTCATATTAAGTCTTATGTTGTCCACTAATTCTAACATTCTTTTTTTTTACAAATATACTTGGATATTAACATCCACATTGTAATATTCAAACAAATAAATATGAATGAATAGAAATTATGAACTTTCTTTAAATACATAAGAACTGTGTTTAATTTATTGCTTAATGGATGATGAAATAAAAAAATATTGGTGATATTACTATATTAGTGGTATTATTTTTCATGTGCACATGATATTATATAATGTCTTACTAAGATCTTACTTCTTATGAAGGTAAACCTGCAGGAACCCTGTAGCAATCCATCTGTTCAGAGTAAAGCCAAGTGAGCGCGCGCACATAAAAAGTATTGTCTATCCTCTTCCTGCCATTTAATTGATCTGTTTCAAAGATTTTATGCAAAATAAGGAGTGTTCAGTTCGCTAAAATTATCAACGTGTTCCCTTAACTAATCTACAACTAAGATTATCATTTCTATGTTCAAAATAGTCATATATAGGCTATGGCAATGAGCCTAAGGAATATATATCTGAAATTCAGCAACAATGTTATGAAACATAAAGATGTTGTATTTACTTGTTTTTAAATAAATAAAGTATAAATACAAATAAATACAAATCTTAAAGGTTTATTTTGTATGGAATGATACTCAACACACCCATTTAATGCCTTCATAAGTCAAAATATTTTTCACTCGCTGTTTACTTTTAGCTGGCAACTGAAGGAACTATATATTATCAATTGCCATATTCCCTTCAAAAGTTATTGAATTGTTGGATTGCTGATTTGAATTAAATCTTTGGCATTTAAATTTGTCATATATATTTTATATAACGACTTTACAAGTGTATATTAAGAAAACAATAAGTATTGGAGTCAAGTGAAAGTAATATAGATCATTATGCAACTAATTATTATGAAATTCCCAATTATAAACAAAAACTGTTGAATGGGTTGAGCATGGCAATACTATGATCAAATATTTGATAATTTTATGCACATGAATTGTACAACATTTACGGCTGTCATTGCTAAGTATGGGATGCTAAGGAATATGAAGGAAGCAACACAATTTTTAGCATTTTTTCCAGATTTTCCATTATATTATGAAAAAAAAGAAAAAGGATGAAACAAATGTCAAAATGAAGCTTAAAAGTGAAAGTAATATAATCTAGATATATCCTTAGCAAAATGTTACTGATGTAAGGATCATAGAGTCGTTGAAATGGGGATTGAAAAGTACCAAATTTTCATATTTTCCTTATTGTATAAAATTATCTGTCATTAATGGTTATGAAACTCCAAAAAGCTATCTGTACACTATTTTACACATATTTTTACCAAGTCTTGTATGCATGTAGGTGCAGTAGCATGTGAGTTCTGACCTGGAAACAGAATTTTTTTTTTTTTTTTTAATTTTTCCTCTAAACGTTTTAAAACACAGCTGATATATGTCAATGTGACTATCAAAATGCACAACTAAGCGATACAGAGTAATAACATACACAATTTAGTTAGGGTAAGTGCATTAATGCTGGAGTTCTGCTCCGGAAACACAATGTAACACAATTTTTTTTACAATTTTCCATTATTATATAATCAGCATGAAATGATCAAAATGAAGTTTGAAAAGTGAAAATGCTATAATTTAGATATGTCATTAAATTTCATTCGTGTAGGGTAAATAGTGTCTTTGGCATGGAGGTTGGAAAAAGTAGGAATTTTCCCTATTTTTCCCCAACTTTGAAAATTCTATAGTATTTACGGCCATGAGACCTCCAAAAAACACCACTGCCTTTTAAACATATTATGACAAAGCTTTAAGCATGTAGGTGCAGTAGTGTCAGAGTTCTTTTTTTTTTCCAAATTTTGTAATACATAGCCAACATATGTCAATGTGACTATCAAAAGGCACCACTAGGCCATATAGAGTACAAAATTTCGTTAGGGTAATTAAGTGCATTAGTGTTAGAGTTCTGCTCGGAAACGAAAGTGTTACGCCTGCCCACCCATCTGCCCGCCCGTCGGATGGACATTGACGATCACATTAACCCTTTTCGAACTGAGGGTCAATACCTGAATATTCTTAGAGATGTTGCTCCTCCAACAATGTTCCTTTTTATGCAGAGCATAATCAAACACATGCAGCTTAACAGACTCTTTCACAGTAATAGATTAATACTGGCGTAGGTGCAAACATACAACTAGCATATATATATCTAGTGTTCGTTGTAAGTTTTGTTATGTTAGCATTCAAGTGGCCATGATCGACTGGCCCTTCACTGGAAGTACACTTCAAACACAGTCCTGAAGGCTGGCCCCTTCACCAAGAAGTTTGGCCGTTTACTTGGCAGAAAGGCTGACCTCCTTACTATGCATGATATGTGTCAGTGTCAATAGACAAAATCATGACATTACCTGCAGTGCCAATAGCCATTTCATGGCAACTGCACATGCAGTCTACTGTATATGTGGCTAACATAACACTGGGCATCCTTATCAGCAGCAACTGGGTTGCCTTGCTGTTGTTAATGCATGAGCTCATATCTAGGTCACTGACACACTGTGCTCATATAACAATGAATGGAGCATAGAGTCTAACCACACTCTGGTACAGTTGGTTAGAGGTAACTGAGCAGATGTCACTGAGCAGAAGTCATTGAGCAGAAACAACTAATATCCATAAATAGCTACTACAATGCAAATTGTAGAGAAACTGGTGAAATTCATTGAAGACAGGCCAGTTGTGGCTGTCTCAGTTCTTGGTGTTACTGCTTTCTGCACTGGGAAAGCAGTTAAAGTGGCATTCAACAACATATTTGGCAATTCCATTGGAAAGCTAGACAAGCGACCAGACCATTATGATGATGGTACCATCTATCTGCATCTGTTCCCACGAAGCCTCTGTCGTCAACATCTCAACCTGTCGCCTTATGCAGTCAAGTTGGAATCATGGTTGCGCCTGCAAAAGATTCCATATAAGGTATGTCTAGATTATGTGGTGTGGTACGTGATACAAAATTACAACCATAAGGTATAAAGATTCTATTGATATGATGCCAAGTCAAGGTATACAGATTATGTGACTACTACATATACTCCATTATAATATCACAATAGGTCATTGTTACGTAATAGGGACCCCCCCTAAACTTATAATATCAGCCAGCTCTGGACTCCAGTGGGCCTTCCAAATAGCCCGGGGGCCCTATAATTAAAAAACGATTAAGACCCTTTGATCTTATGATATCACCGCCAAAGCCCTGTACCTGGGCTGTACACCCTCAGGGCACTATAATTAAAGGTCATTATCCAGTTAGCATTGACACTTGAAAGACTATAGGGGGGTGCTCTGCGTGGGAAAATATATATGCCAGGTTTTAGTCCTATTACATAATGAATGGTCAATTTGACATAAAACATTTTAATGTTCCTATTACATAATGAATGCTCAATTCGACATATGACACATTGACAGGTCAATCAATGTTTGATATGTCTTGACATTGCATTAAGTAATTACATGTCATTGTGTTAATTAATTGAAATGCATTCCATATGAAATGTAATGAATGACTGTTTAAACTTACCAGTCAATTTACTATGTGTCAACTTACAATAGGCCTACTCTGCAGTCCATGTGCCTAGCTCTTGCTGAGTTTGTTTACATTTCGGCCGACAACTTCCTGTTGACTTTGGAGCAATGTTTTGAACTTTTCAATGCTTTGTCATACCAGAAAAATTATTCTGAAGTCACTTTAGTATGTTATTCACTTATTCCAACTTAGTTTTCCATGTTAAAAGCCGTTTTTGAGTTGTAGTGAGTGTGTGAAGCATTGGGCAGCAGCTCCTGCTGAGTTGTGGAGTTTGTTTACATTTCGGCCGACAACTTCCTGTTGACTTTTGAGCGATGTTTTGAACTTTTCAAGGCTTTAACATACCAGAAAAATGATTCTGAAGTCACTTTAGTATGTTATTCACGTATTCCAACTTAGTTTTCCCTGTTAAAACCCGTTTTTGAGTTGTAGTGAGGGCATGAAGCATGGGCTGTTCCAGACTAACCTAGTACTTCATACCACCACCAGGTGCCACATGGTAAAGGTGAAGGCCACTCCGAAAATGGTTCTTGTCCCGGTATGAAACCCATGTTAAAAATGTGAAATGAGTGATTCAGGTAACTGAAAGACACCGCATTAAATACCGGTGTCATACCTAATAAATATTTACCAATGCTTTATTGACAGCACACAATGAATGTTCAATTTACATTGCTTTCACCCATTTCAACGAACTTCTAGTTAGTTTAATAACAGGCATTTTAAAAATATAGTCTCAGTCAAGAAGAGTTAATGTTCTTTTTATAAAGACCTATTATCCTCACAGCAACAGTCGTATAACGGAAAATTCGTTCAAATCTCCCTCTGCCTCCTCTAACTTTAGGTAGTGAGCCATGAAAGAAAAATATTTTCAAATCAAGTACGCAAACCGCGATCAGTTTCAGTCATGATCACCAGGTCCCAAAAAGATATATATATATATATATATATATATATATATAATCCTTCTCAGTTCTCAGCCTGCATCCGACATGGAAGGATCTACTTCTTTATTTACACTACATGACCTAGCAAACAAATCAAACATGTTAATGCCTACTTCAACAACCGAAGGAGAAGAAGAAGAAATGGAAAATTTGGACTCACCAGACATGTTAACATTAAATGACAGCCAGTCCATAGAGAATAGCTGTGATGAACCTCAGCAGTGGAAATTATTTGGTCAAGTTGTTCCAAAAAATGAAGTCATTTTTTTCTGTCAAGTCATTATTCTATACATCGTTATAATCGCCTGTATAATTAACCTGTCACTTCATAATGGTGACAGTAATTTATATACGGCACTCTTGTCCTCAAGCCTCGGAATTTTACTCCCCTCTCCCCGTCTCTCCCATAGGAAGTTGGGTAGTCAGCTGGAACAGGGGTTACGTAATTAACCCTCCTCCCTCTCAACTATAAATAGTCTCATCCAGACAACGCAGACATATCTTACTACTACTACTACTGCGACCACTACTACTGTTCGGACTCTCTTCATAAATTTACTCAGCAATGGCTACAAATACTGTCTACCCTGCCAAGTTGAATTTCAAGGTCAACTCTGGAACTTCTATCTTGGGTTAACTAACGCCTACGATGGAGGACAACTACATTACTGTCACACAGACCAACAGCAATGGAACTGAAAAATACCAGAAATTCGACCTGACAGCACTGAGGAATCTGCAGACCTACATGCCATGCATCTCGGAAAGAAACATGGCTTACGAGGAGTTTGGTGTCAAGCTAAGTCAACTTCAACATGTCAAGTTTAATAGAATGACTGTTAAAATGGGGAAGCCTCTATCGCCTTTCAAGGTCACAGAGATGCACCTACACCCTGGAATAGTTTATGAGTATCCTCATCAGTACATATGGGTAGCAGTTTTTATTCGTACTGTCAATCCCACCGATAATGTAGCTCCAAATCAGCGACTATATTTGGACCAGAGTCTACACCTCGACTACAGAGATTTTGCTACATTCATCAGTCGTATAGACGACATTCTTGAAGCCCTCTCAATAAGTGCCCCCCTGACCTCTGAGTGGCCGTATGTACATGCCTATATATGGCATGAACAAATAACAAACAGAAACTCTCCATTGATGTACCTCAACATTGAAGCCGCTTTCGAAGCCCATGAAGATCACCAGGCTCTTAAGTCAGCACTCAACGGCTCTCGAGATTCAGATGTACCCTGGGATGTTGCACGTTGTAAGATCGACCGACCCGTTATGTTATCATTATGTCGCTATTTGCTCGAGAGGGCTAGTCTATCAAGATTACGCTCACTGCAAAACCCTAGCAACCCTCCTTTCACAGACAAGAGTATCACCCAGATATTCCATGGACTTTATGACGACGGATTTGATCAAATTCTAAAATCAGTACTTCAGGAGTTAAAGTACAAACCAGAGGAGACAGTAAAACAGATTACTGAACTGATTATGGGTGAGAGAAATCAGTGCTCAGTTTATTATAGACTATTTACTAATCCTCAAGTGCCTACATGTATGACACTTGACCAGTTCACAGAAGACATGCTCCTCAATTCTGTGTTTATAAATTGCGTTGAACATCGCATTGCTTATTGACAAAAAATAAATAAATAAATAAAATCCACTTCATATGTATAATGGGACGTAAATAAAAGAAATTATTGTAAACTGCTCTTCTTTTTATTTCTTATTTATTTTTACTTATTTTTTCTTACCTTTAAATTAGAGTGAAATTGCTCAGTTAAAGGACAGTACAGTACAGTACCCTTCTTTACTAGAAATCCTTTCCAGTTAAACAATGAGGGATTGTTGTATTTGTTAATTATCATGTCCTTGAACTCCATGTCTATTGTACCCGTTACAAAGGCATTGTATGAATGGAGTCATTTCAAGTACTCAGTCGACCCCTATACATATATCACCTATAGCAGAATACCTCACTCAGTATAATTGTCAACTGGGAAAGACTGGTCTAGTTATTATAAGTCATTATTCACTTAAACTCTCAATGACTTGAGATTAAAGCTTACCATACCTTGTTCAGCTGTACTTGCAAAGAAGTTGTCACAGGGTGAGACTAAAGCCCTAAGGTCATTTAACACAATAAGACAAACCCTGCACTGTTGGTGAAATTTCCATTGTATTCTTTTTATTCCTAGCTATTCAAGTAATCAGTTCAAACAATGTATACAGTAAACATCGAATATAAAAGTGATACATGTACTTCAATAATTTTTTTTTTTTACATTTAATAGCAAATTTCTATACTGCTGTAGCACAGTAGCAAACAGGACTTTAAATAATGCACTGATCAAAAGTAAACAAATGAAATAAAAAATCTAGTATCAAAGAAAACTAAACAATAAATACAGTTCAGAGCAAACATTTTAGTACATCTTTAAAAAAACCCGAGTCTAGCACATCTTTAAAAACCTGAGTAACATGAGCCCATGTCAAAAGTAACATGGTCACATGAGTAAAACACCCGTCAAAAATAATACTGAGCATACTACTACTACTACTAATGGCATACTAACTAATTAGTGGTAAATCTAAAAATAATACTAAGATAACAGCAGTCTGCATAAAAATGTATACAAAAAGCCATGAAAACCGGACGATAAAGGGCATATTTGAGTAGTTAAAAGAACTCTCATGATACAAAAAAATGAAATAAAAAAAATAACATTCTACACATTAAAAGCTGTACATGACTATGAGTATGGCGTAAAGATAAATGAAAAACAAGTTAAATACAATAAACATTCGAACATCGGTAAAACTGTTAAAAGTACAATAATAATGATGATGATAGTTAATATGCTATAGCATAGCACTTCCTGGATGACAGCTAATACCTAGGCCTAAGTCTATCAATACCAGGTATGATATTGTTGAGGTCAAGACCTCTCATGAGTCCAGGTACGTGAACTGCAGGGATAAGGTCACGGCGAGGTACACGGGGTACACCGGGTACACGGATTACACGTGGTGCAGCAGGGCCATGGGGGATAGGGGGGACACGGTCGATAGCTACTGGGCCAGGTCGGGGAGCGTCTCGAGCGGCAAGAGCTAGTTGGGCCAGATATAGACCTACTCTGCGAGGCGAAGCCTTATCCTGTATTTCCTCGAGTCTCTCCTGCATCTTCCCCAAAAAATTATCTAATACAGTGAGCAAGTAAACTACTTGAATCATGCACTCTCGTATATCTCCGTACTTCTACAAAATCAAAAAAAAATCAAATATCAAAATCAGAAAAAATAATTATTTTTTTAAATCAGCCTCATTTCATTGTCCAGATCTCTTACCCCCCTCCAGTTGCAGTCATGACACTTGGAACACAAATGGACAGGTATGAGGCATATGGCAAGTAACGCTTTACAGCAATAAATGGCAAACACAGCATTATCATCCGATCTAGTTCTTAAATTTAAACGTTCATGAAGATTAACCAGACTCACTAGTATGCAAAGTATGAGTACAGTGAATCCCAAGCCGCCTGTAACAAGTCCCGTTATTGCCCAAGGTGACAGTCTAGCTGTTACGACTTCATCCTTTTCGGCCGTGATGGTGGTTCCTAGGGTGTCAGCTCCGCTTGCAGACGTCTTCGCGTTAGCATCTGACGTGAGCTCAGTTTCCACTGAATCTGTCCTTCTTGCGGTTTCCATTGAAGCGAAGTCGGTGGTCACTAGTTCTTCAGTCATCATTGTCTCATGACCTTGAGACAAACAGCGTACCCAGGGAAAATCGCGCTCGACATCAATGCATTGTTGATAGGTCATTCCGAGTAAGGTCACACTCGAGAAGCCATAAGTTACATCCATCGATGATAGATCGAAGTCCATTGTAGCTTGAACTGTCAGAGATCTGCCTGATCTCACCCTGAGAGGGAAACTGGGGGCCGATGAAATCAACTGACATGTTACCCCTCCTTCGTAAGTGCACATGCACTGTCCGTCATCCCCGCAAATCCATGCATTTGTAGACATAATCAGGAGTAATGGACATAGTAAATACATGACGTCCATTTTTCTCACTTTACTCTGGTAACTTTCCTCTTTTGTCTTAAATCTCAGTTTATACAGCCTTCCTTTTCAAAATCTCGAATCAAACTGACCATTTACTGTCCCTTCAATTACATCTACGTCACACGTGACCTCTATTAGATAACATCTTGCTGACCGTTCAATTGTATCTGCGTCACAATTGACCTATATTACATAACAAAACAGGGTGTTTAGCACGTTGTTGCATAATAGTTTTGGATCGGTAGTTGACTTAGCAAGCCCCCCTGCAGTGATTCCTCTATTATATTGTACACTAGAGTTTTTTACTCTGTTACTTGTAGTTTTCTATTAAGACCACCCACCATTAAGATAGCATCCTGTTGACCTATAGAGTGAACATTGACAGTTCCAGGGGTGAAAGATCGTAAAATAATTGACCCGCTTCTCTAATAGTATTACAACCGCGCACAAATGGTGTGAAATTGTCTTCAAAGATAACCAAATATTTCATTTTAATCAAATGCTTCAATCATTTAAAAATAAAGTCTTTATATATAAAGTCTTTATATATCTATAAATATATAAATAAGGATATCCCATTCAATGTTTTCGATGAAAACAGCTTTAAGAAAATTTGACATAAAGCAAAGGTTGGACTAAAGAAGGTATTTTTATTTATAAATTTTTATTTTTTGTTTGATCTCACTATTTTGGTCATACGTGAAACAGATCTTTAGACCAACTGCTCCGGTCCAAAGCAATTAAAACCAACAGTGAATCTTTGTTTCCTAGGGTGCAATCTAGGAAAGTTCAGGTAGGCGTGTCAGAGATCGAGTACAGTACTGTATTGTGGACATCAATCGATAGGTATGGGTGGGTTTTAAGCCTGACTAGGTATGAACAATGGTTTATCTGTTAAATTTCGTATAAAAGCTAGGCATGATCGTGGTGATCTTCATCCAGCTTTCATCTCATCCTAGACAGTCAGCAGAAGTACTCAGCTATCCACTCCTAACAAGGTGAGTCATATTTATTTTATCTTATCTGTAGTACATTATTCGTACATAACTTTGATCAGAGAAAGAACACCATCTCCTTCATATTTATAGATTTTCTTGTAATTTCCGATAATTATTAGGGTACTAAAAGCTATTGTTTATGTACTAGATAAAATAATATTGATATCCGGCTCTACCTAATTCATTTGGAATAGAAATGAGCGCTTCTATATATTTGAAAGTTAGAAATCACGTATTGATCTACTTTTGAGTAACTGAAGCAACTGAAGCAACTGAAGCAACTGAAGCAACTGAAGTAGCTGAAGTAGCTGAAGTAGCTGAAGTAGCTGAAGTAGTAACTTTAACCGAATGGGTAAATATATTACTCCCTTTTTTTAATTTAAATAGTAAAATACCTTCTCTATAGAGCCTACTTAACTAGTCATAGAGGATTCCAACGAAATTGTGACTTTCTAAATAATATAAGTGTTTAGATTATATCCTTTAGTCTCATGCCTTATTGATCATTTTAGGTGTAGTAATTTAGTTTACATCAGTATTCATAATAGAGAAAATTCGTTAAAAAGCCCTGAAAGTTTTGAATCCTTAAAAGGAGCGTCGGTAGTCACGTCGCAACTAATTTAACTTTCTACTACTTTTTTCTCAGTCCCTTTTTTAGACCTCTCCTTAAAATACAATGTCTTATCACCGGAGTAATGATAAATTGATACCCCCTACTTATTATTTTCAAACTAATTATTAGTCTAAAGAGAAATTCACGGTAAATACCGGTGTATCTGCAATGGGCTAGAGATCCTTATTCAAGAGACAAATTTATGTATTAACGACAGAGGGCGCTATATACCATCTGAGTTAAACATCTACTAGCTCCACCAGGTGTTAATAATGACTTTCCTTCTTAAACTCTCGCTTTACTTGATAATATATTTACATCGGCAGGCATTAAAAATAGTAATCATTTCCAAAGACAGTCAAGCACTAGGTCATGCATTCATAAAAAATAAATGAATAAGTCAAAACATAATTTTTTCAAATATATATTTTTATTCCACTAAACTACATTATATTTTCGCATATACAAATGAGTAATAGACTACATATGCTATGTTACTTAAGATAAATAATGACACTACGGCAGATACAATGTAATTTTTTTTTAATTTATTATGATTAATTTTTTATTTATTATTAATTTTTTGAAAGCATACAGTATACTGTATAGCAATTAAACAGTCATGATAAAATACACTATATTCCGAAATATAATCATTAGCAGTAGCTTTTATTTTTAACTTAATTGTCAAATAAAAAATAACATCCGCTGTAATTCTACTGCTAACTAAATTTTAACATTCGGAACTAGTACTGTAAAGTCAGTCGAATAGTGTCAAGCAGTGGCTTTCTATATCCACTGTGTTCTTCAAAATGTCAAGTACTTCAACCGTTTCAATTCCTCTGGCTCTGTAGTACGCATAGGCTAAACAGTAGTAACCGCAGAGCGATGATGCCAGAACCCGACCGTTAACATTAATGTATCCATGATGGTTAATAAATGTCATTATGTCACCATTCCAGGTCCCATCTTGTCCTAAAGAGTCGAACAACTCAACAGCTTCACCATGAATAATAACAATGAGCAGCCAATGTCCCTTTCTCGGGACTCCGAGACCCCCGAGACCCCCGAGAGCTCCGAGAGCCCCGAGAGGTGAGTCACATTTCTTTCTTGCCATAGTGTTTACAATGTAACATCTCTTCCTGTAGTCCGGTTGAACATAAGGCAACGCCTCTGATGGTATTACAGCCATGACGTACGAACTCGTCTTCTGGTCCTTCCACAGCAATTCGTAGATCTCGGAAGCGTTCATGCTAAGTAAATATTTCTCGCATAATCCACTTCGTATAATGAAGGGTAACTGACTCTAGCTAGCATCACCACTGATTCCGGTAGAGGTTTGGCAAATCGCAGCTCTATTCTGGCATTTCCATCCCTGTTGGCAGGGTAGTATTTGTCATAATTTTGAGGAGCAAGATCAACCACGAAGAGACTGTAGCCTTCAGGGTATTCCGAGAGCGTAATTCTCCTCTTGTCAGATGTACCGGTCTTTCCTCTGTAAAGGTCTCCGTAGCACTGTTGATAGTTAGAGTTAAAGTCAAAAGAAAGTGGTCCCCGGGGTGTGGGATTTCCGCTCAGGCTTACATTGATATAGTTGATGTGGTAATGTTTGAAATTGAAGGGGTTGCTTGTAATATCACCAGTCAACGCATCTCCAGCCACAAAGGCTAGAACCATCTTTTGAGGGATTTTACCATTGAAGGCATCTTCGACATAAAAGGAAGATGTTCCCTTGGCTAGGGAAAATTTACGTAACTCCTCTTTTATATAGAAATATCTCGCTCTGGAGAGTTCCTTCTCCATGACCTCTTGATGTCCAACAAGTATGGGATTGCTAGGCATGACTTGTTTCACGATAAGGGATATATCTTGAATTTCGAGAATATAATCCTTGGTTGAAACATTCGCTGTCATGAGACGGAAATTGTGACTAGTGGGAGTCAGACAAATGTCTATCGTAATCCCATTAATCAGACATTTCTTCACTTTAAAAACATCTAAGTCTAGTTTAGCCATCAATTCCACAGTCCGACTACCCTCCATCCTTTTAGATCTTTCGACGAAACCTTTGTTTGAAGCAAATCTCATTGTAGCCTCGTTCATACTACCAGCTGTATCTTTGACAAACATGCTGCATTCTAGGTCCGAATCATTTCCGCCATTGTCATCCAAGAGGGTGTTTATCATTGATCTGTAGGCGTAACCCGTCTGACCTCCTAGTACCACAACATCGTTTAGCCTTACTTCTACGGAATCCCACAGGGAGTGGGCTAGATTGTTGACAGGGCCAACACTCCAGGGACCTTCGTCAGAGTTTTGTTTGGAGGTACTACCGCTAGTACTAGAACTGGTAGCCGAGCCTCTAGCGGACCCACCAGTCGAACTACCAGCGGCGGAGCTACCACTCGTGTCACCCGTGTCACCAGTGCCAGCCGTACCACCCGTACCACCTGTACTGTCATCAGAACTGTTACCACTACCGGTACTCCTTTTAGTAGTGGAGCCTACCGACAAACTTTCCGGTTGCTTAGGGAGAGTTGTTCCATCCGCTCTGGTTATCCTCACTAGTGTCCTAACATAGACATCTCTTAGATCCACATAGCTAGGGCCAGCCCCTGGTAGTCTGAATTTGACATTGCCCTCCGAAGAAAATTGATTTACCGGCTTGTGAGTGATGTACTTGATTTCCGTTACCCCCGAATTCGTGACAGGTATTTTAAAAAGGTCAAGGCTGTTGTCATACCCCAAATCTGAGGAAGCCAAAACCTTTTCATTCGTAGCCATATTACTTGCTGAGTATGTCTTTACCTACAGTCCTTCTCTTAGGCGTCTTGTTCTTGTTTGCTTTGACCGAAGTTGCAGGTGTCTTCCTCTTCTTACCTCGATGATCCTTCTTAGAGCTCGAGGTAGAAACTGACAGAGGCTTGTACGCGGGTGTCTTTTTATCCATTTCGGCTTGCGCCATGTTGGCGTACTGTTCTATGGGAGAAACCACGTTCAATGGTAGGTCCGCTGATGCCGTCTTAGCCCCTCCATCTCCTTTGCTATGCTTTATTACCACTAGTCTAGACTGATCATCCCATGTCGAAGGTTTCCCTACTGTGTCTTTGAAATGTTTCACCCATGCATCCGGCTTTAAGGTCGCCAGGGACTTGTATCTTTCATCCATTTCAACTCGAATGTACACTTTGTAGCTTGTCCCCTGCTGTTCTCCTTCAAATCTTCCAATATTTCTCCCTCCGAACAGTAGATCTCTACAGTCAACTGACTCAAGCTCTGTACCCTGAGAGGCACGTAGTGTACTGGAGAGAACCTCGTAAAGTTATTCCTTTTTATTTCACCGAGGCTAAGAGAGGCGATGATAGGTTTGTACATTCCACCCAATGGGGAGGTTTCACAACCCTGACAGCACACGTACAGAGCATCCCATTTATTCCCCTTCCTCACAGATGGTAAGACAATTTCCTGCAGTCCCAGATACCAACGACCTCTTCTTTGCGTGTCTAGGTTATAGTGTTCGGGTAATGTACAGGTGAAGAGGACTGGCGTATTGCTAGGGTTCACGGTCGGTGACTGGTCACTCTGCAGACAAATTAACATTTTCTTCTTTTTTCTTCTTCTTTGGCTTCTTCTATTTCTTCTTCAGTTCTTCGACTTCTGCGACTTCAGCGACTTCTGCGACTTCTGCGACTTCTGCGACTTCTTTTTCTTATCCAGATCCTTGATAGACGATGTAGCGATCCACTCGTTGTACTTGTCAGGCCAAGACTGATATTTTACCAGACTCTCACGAACACCCTGGCGTACTCTGGTTTTCAAAACCTTTTCTATTTTGAAAAGGGCCTTAGGGTCGTATCTAACCGAGGTTAATTCACTGGCGTAGAAGTGACCGTCTACATTCTCCCCTCCGTAGTCTTTGAGGTAATAAACCGTGACACCATCAATAATCTTTCTAGCTCTCACCGTGAAGACCTCGCCCGTGAACTGTTCGTCGTAAGCTCGATGAAACGGTTTTCTGGCAAAGTATGCCGCTCTCACGGTCTCACCTACAGAGTATTTGTAGGGGTACGATTTTTTCCTCTTTTTCCTTCTAGTCAACCTCAGAGCTCTTTTTAGTGTCTTTCGATAGTGAAGGGAATTGATCACGTACTGGTAATCCCAGACATCACGCTCATTTCCTCGAGTCACTGAGGCAGGGGATACGCCTATGCTCGAATGCAGTGTGTTGTTGTAAGAGTGGATAATGTCTTGAAGACTGTGGATGTAGCTATAGCTGTTGTTATTCTGGAAGAATTGGAAAAGTCTTTTCTTGATATTTTTTATTAGAATTTCTGCATAGTTCGCCTTTGTCTCCGTCGAACCGTAGTAATGCTTTATCCCCCTTTCTTTGAATAAAGCCTGTACTAGAGAGTTTGAGAACTCCGTTCCTCTGTCACTCCTTAGGAAACGGGGTATGGACATTGACCTATCCAAAATACTTTCAAAAGCCTCGGTCACGTCCTTTCCTCCTTTACTTTTGATCGCTTCGGCGTAGCAATACCTCGAAAATACATCAACCGTTATGAGAATGTACGCGTTACCCTCATTAACTGTGGTGAATCTCTTACCCGTGAGTACGAGTAAATCCGTGTCCCACAAGTGATTCATACCAGGTGCAATGACTCTTCTGTACAACGGTTGACGTTGCCTGGCCGTCTTATGTAGAGTCAGAATGTCCTGTCCTCTGGCCCAGTCCTTTATCCTAGCTAGCGTAAGGTTGTATCTCCCCTCTTTCTTTATTACTGAGTGTAGTTTGGCAGCACTGGTAAAACTTCCAGGAGATCTAGGGTTGTAAAAACGTCTGTTCAAGTAAGCGTCGATATCCTTAGGCAGCACCATTGTCACTTTTCTTTTTTTCTTTTCCCCCTCCTACCTCGCAGTAATCCTTTTACTTAGACTTTTATCCAGGATTTCTTTTTTGTCCAAGTCGATGTCTTACCGGCTTTCTTATTACGACGGTCCTCGACATTTGACCCCTTGACTTTAGTAGTATTCGTTGTATCCGTATTCGCAGCTATCTTCTTTCGTAGCTTCTTATTTTTCTCTTTCGCAAACTTCTTTCTACTTGCCCCGAATTTCGACCTCTTCAAATTGACTTCTTTTTCTTCTTCGTCTTCTTCGTCTTCTTCGTCTTCTTCGCTCCTCTCGTTCTTCAAATAATGGAGTACCCTTCTCAACCTCGAGTTAGAAATGAGTCTCAAGGGCACTTCGCACTCTAATAATAGGGAATAAAATTCTCGGTGTTTCGGAGGAATAGGGTAAAGCTGGGATTGAGTATGTAGTAGTAAATCTATGTAACCTTCCTCTTCTCCGTCCTTATTTATCATCCAGTAGGGAAGAATCTGATAGTAAATTGCCGTCACGTTACTCTTCCGAGACTCTTCGGAGAGTGCCGATTTAGCTCTTTCCAAGACACTCCCACTTCCACTTCCAATTCCACTTCCACTTCCACTTCCACTTCCACTCCCTCCGGTACTTATCCTCCTATCTTTAGCCGAAGAAGAAGAAGAAGTAGAAGAAGTAGAAGAAGGAGAGACTCTATTCTTTTCAGGGAGATGGTCTCCGGAGCCCCCGATCGATTCATCCTCCCTCTCGTTAATTTTTTTAGCCGAAGAAGATTCTTCCGATCCTGCCGGTACATGGGAGGGAGGAGGGCGATCGCCTACGCGATCGCCCTCATCCCTCAACTTTTTATTTTCCAACATGTTGAGATACTTCTCCTCCGGTACTACGAAGACCTTTTTGTTAAATTTCATTACGGAGGTCATTCTTCTCCTTTGGATTATTTCGATTCTTCTACGGATTATTTCGATTCTTCTTCTTCTTCGGATTCCCCTTCGGATTCCTCTTCTTCTTCCGATTCTTCTTCTTCGGATTCCTCTTCTTCGGATTCTTCTTTAACTTCTATATTTCCTCGGAAACGAGGAGGAGACGTAGGAGGCCTAGGAGGAGGAGGAGGAGGACGACGCTTTACACCTGCTACTTTATCGAGGAAAGGAGTGCAATGAGTCAGGAAATTCACTACAGTCCTGTAGTGCTTACAGAGGCCATCCTTGGCTAGTTCGGGGTCATCTATAAAAGATAGCTTCCTCAGAATAGCCCTGCTTTTCACTAGAGTACGCCGAACCTCCTCCGGTATCTCCAGGTTACCCTGAAGCGTGTTGACTATGAGTTCTATGATGCATAGAGCCTGTTCGCTTTTGGCCTTGTCCAATAGACTTCTAGCTAGGACGGGTGAAACTTTACCCGAGTTGACAACTAGCTCTATAAAAGTCATGCATTTCCTGAGACGAGTCGACATGTTACTTTCTAGTGTACAAGACAAGAGTGTCTTTAGGTAAAATATTCGTACTCAGTCGTACGTCTTCGTCACCGGAGCCCGTAAGATTGTTAACCACAAGGTACCCTCTCGGTCGGCGAGTGGCGTCTTCGTAAGCCTCCAACAGTCTCTTAGGAGTGCTAGGGAACATCTGACGAGAAAGGTGATGTATCTGCTGCAAGTCTCTGCAGGTCTTCATTAATATTAAGTAGCTCGTGTTCAAGCTGATAGTGCGCGAATACTTGGATTGATGGTAAATGTTTTGGGTAATCATTATGACCGAAATACGACGATGATGTACATCTCTAGTGAATAGGGCACACATTTCGGCTGATTTACATATCTCATCCATGAGATCATCTATGACCATTAGGCTGTGGTCTTCCTCTTCTTCCGAACCCAGACTCTCTATCATTTCTTTGGTAGGTAGTCCCTCGTGAAATGTAATATTATTCAGTTCCGTTTCCAATTGAGTGAAAACCTTCTGATACACTCCGAAAGCGTAGATTATGTTCTTGGGAGGTACTGTATACATTTCTGTAGCATTTCGAAGTATGTCGAGAGTCAGAACTGTCTTACCTGCCATGGATGGTCCGATGACCATAGTCGAAGAGGGGCTCTCGAATTTGAAAATGCTCGAAACGTTCAAAGAGTCACTGTTCATATCGATTTCTTTTTTTTTTTTTTAATATTTTTTTTTTCTTCTTTTCAGAATGGCCGATGATCTCATACGCGAACTACGGCTTCTCAGGCAGCTGTGTTCTTCTCAGAGGGGAGAGAGCTCTTCGAATGGTACACAGCTCGAGGATACAGGGGATACCACAGTTGAGTCTGCCCCTGTAATGGCTTCAACGGTTACGACAACGGCCATGACAACCGCAACGGCAGTGACGACAGTGACGGCAGTGACAGCAGTGACGGCAGTGACGGCAGTGACGCCAGTGGCTACGGCCTCAGCCGCTATGGAGGTTGATGACATTGATGATGAGGAGCTGGTTTCTTCGGAGCTCGCTCTTAGCAGGGTAGGGATGCTTAAAGAATTTGTACATAAAAAAATAAAATTTGTTTTGTCATTTTATTTTTTTCCCCTCCACCTCTCCAAGCCTCCTCAAGAACCCCGTGTTAATTATGTTTTATTGGTTACTTCAGAAAGTCCATGAGCAATTAGCCTTTCACGCTAAGAAGCTCATCGAGCTCAGTAGAATAGCCAGAGCATTGTCAGCTAAAAGGAAGAGAGAGGATGGCGAACGTGACATCGATGCTGAGGCTAAACGTCTTCTCGTGAACATGTGAGTATCATTTGACATTGTTATTTTCTTTCTTTTATAAATGCGAAGTATAAATGACTCTCTATTTATTTTTATTTTATTTTTTCTCAATAACAGGGGTGTGGCAAATGTATCGGTTGATAACCATGAAAATGTACCAGCAGTTCCCGCAGTTCCCGCAGTCCCGGTAGTCCCGGCAGTCCCGGCAGCCCCAGCAGTCCCGACAGTACAGGTAGTCCCGGTAGTACCGGTAGTCCCGACAGTTAACCAGTCCGTACATAGTCCTTTACCGGGTCCCTCTGGTCTACAAGTTAATGAACCCGTAGCAGGTCCATCGGGAATACGTAAACCATCAGGATCTTCAGTGACGGATTTCCTAGACAAGCTACCCAAACTGGATTACAGGTAGGTAATTATGCATTCCCTAAGCGTTATTTTTTAACATTACACACTCATTACCTATCAGAGCGATATGAAATGAAAATTAATATATATATATTTTTTTTTATTATCCATTTGAAAGGGAGGCAATGGATATCATGGGGAGGTTGTCAGGAGGAGAGTTGAAGGAAGTTTCCTCACAGGAATTCGTCATGGATGAGGACTTTGGGAAACTGGTCTCCCTCATTTACAGGAATAACTGTATAGGCGATGGTGGAGACAGTGACCTTAGTGACCTGAGTGACAGTCTAAGTACTCCTCCTCAGTCCCCACGAGTTCGGGATAGCCCCCTACAATTCATGGAGGAGGAGGATGATGATATTCAACAAGTTCAACAGGTTCAGCAGGAGGATGAGGAAGGTAACCCCATGTTTCCTGATGGTGTTTTAGACAATATGGACTTTGAGGATGGCATGTTGTTTGAAGGTCCGAATTACGCCGTCAACTTTTATAGAAATATGGAAATTCGGCGTAATGATAGGGAGTTTGCTGATGGAGTGGTTAGGGAAAGCATATATAAAGTATATTTTGATCAGTCTTGGGAAAATAGAACTCTTGCAAGTATTTTTGCCGATTTAGCCGAACTGTTAGGAGGGATAGTAGATAGACTTAGGAATAGTTATGATCAGGCGGATCTGGTGAGATTCTTCATCACCAATGCGGCATTCTACAGTCCTCAGGGTATAGGACTAATACCTCTAAGGGACTTGACCCTTGAACAGATCCTAGCTCACTTGGAGGAAATCCTTCAATCGGATGAAGACCTCTTCTTGGATGAGCCCATGGAAATTCATGTGGCAGTCATCCGAAATCCTAGGGGGGCAGGAAGAAGACCGGGTATGGAGGGTCTCTTCACGGAGGATGACCGTCTAAAGTGTTCCAGAGGCATTACTAAGATTGTGAATAATGATAACCTGTGTCTGGCCCGATCTGTTGTCGTTGCTCTGGCTAAACTGAACCTTCAGAAGATAGATAGAGAAAAGAGTCCGGTTGAGTGGAGAAATGCCCAATCGAGGCTCACTCAGCTGCAGAACACTCGGAGGAAGGTCCAGACCCGTGAAGCCCGTCAATTGCATCTTAATGCTGGTTTCCAGCTCAATTACATCCCTTCGCTCGAGGATATTGTAGCTTTTGAACGCGTCACCAACTCTCAAATTATCGTGTTCAGACACGGTAAAGTAGATAAACCGATGTACGTGGGTAGCGAGGAGAGACAGAGAACGATCTATTTACTGTACGTGAAACATCCTCTCAGGAATAATCCAGGCCACTTCCACCCTATCATGAGTATAGAAATGGTATTGGGGTCCTCAGGGTTTTGTCATAAGTGCCTGACATGCTATGATAAGAGTAAGGGTCATAAGGGTTGTGGACAGTGTATTTCGTGTAGGGGGGATGATTGTGTAATCGTAGAGGGGGAAGAAAGGAGCTGTCTTAAGTGTAAAAGGGATTTAAAATCTCAAGCCTGTTATGATCGTCACGTACAGAATAGTGTGTGTTCCGGTTCTCATCGTTGCCCTCACTGTAATGTTTTTTATCGTCCAAGTTTAGACCACCGCTGCGGTTACAGGGAGTGTAATGTGTGCAATCAACAAGTGACAGGTGTTCACTTTTGCTACATCCGCCAAAAGAAACCTAAAGCAATTTCCTCTAAATATATGATCGCCGATTTTGAGGCAGATCCTACAGGGGCTCAACACTTGCCTAATTTGGCCGTAGTGCATTGGCAATGTCATCACTGTGAGAGTACGAGTTTTCGTGAGAATCCTCGTTGCGCTCACTGCGGTAATGCCTGCGTCAACTGTCGCTCACAGCTAGACAAATGTCGACGGGGAGATGATCTCCGTATGGTATGTATGACTAGTAATGAGTGCGGGAGGAGGGCCGCTGATTTCTTCGGGGATGAAGCTGCCGCAGACTTTTGCGACTTCGTCTTCTCCAAGGAATTTGAAGGCTTCACCCTCCTGTTTCACAATGGGCAGGCGTACGATTGTTACTTCATCGTAAAGTACATCTTCGAGACGGTAACAAAGATGCCCAAGGTGATTTACAGGGGAAGCAAGATTGTCAGTATTGACACGGGGAAGTTTAGGGTCATCGACACACTGAACTTCCTCACCTTCCCACTGGCGCAGATGCCCGGTATATTTGGATTAAAGGATGTCCGCAAAGGATATTTTCCAGTTTTCTTTAATCAAAAGAACATGTGGAACTTCGTAGGCCCTATGCCTCATCCCTACTGCTATGGGGTTAACACGATGAAACCCAAGGTTCGTGAAGAGTTCCTTCACTGGTACAAGCAGCAGAGGGGGAGGCAGTTTGATTTCCGAAAGGAAATTCATGCTTATTGCGAGGATGACGTTCACATCCTACACGAAAGTTGTAACGAGTTCCGGAATTGGCTGCTGTCAATAACCTCACGGGAAGATGTGATTGATGTGGGGGAGGGAGGTGAGAGAATCACGAAGAGAGTAGGTGTAGACCTGTTTCAATATAACACCCTAGCAAGCGTGTGCATGGTCACCTACAGGTACCTTTTCCTTACAGAGAAGTACAATGTAGAGTTGGCTGACGGTCGTACCGTCACGGGCTACCTCAAGAATGAAAACATGAGGTTGGTAGACCACGAGGGAGGGGCCATTGATCCTACTTCTGTCGAAATCAAGAGTAGGACTTTTGCTTCCACACCTTTGGCCCGTATGCCCGCTTGCGGATTCGGTGGATTAGACACCCATAGTCGTTCGTCCATCCTCTGGCTTGAGCACGAGACTCGCCGTTTGAATGTGCTTATTCAGCACGCTAGAAACGGAGGAGAGCATCGTGTTCGCACCAAGTCGGGTAAAGGCTGGCTTAAGTTGGACGGCTACCACTGTAATCAACAGACAGGGAGGGAAACAGCCTGGGAGTTCCTGGGGTGTGTGTACCATGGGTGTAGACAGTGCTACGGTCACGTCAGTGAGGAAGTACGAGTGAAACATCCTCACACTGGAGAGAGTATGGATTCTCTCTACGGTCAAACCATGAGCAGACTAAGATATCTGAGAGAAGAACTCAATCTAGAGGTGAGAGTGATCTGGGAGTGCGAATTCAGAAACAGACTTCGGGAAGAACCCCACCTGCAGATCCTCTCGGAAGAACTAGACTTACTCCCTCGTCTGGATCCTCGCCAGAGTTTTTACGGAGGTAGGACAAATGCAATGAAGCTTTACCACGAGGCCAAGAATGGTAAGAAGATAGGGTACGTGGACATTTGTTCGCTTTACCCTATGGTTCTTAAGAATGATGTCTTCCCCGTGGGTATACCCGAGGTAATATGTAACCCTGAGGGCACTGACATCAGCAAGTATTTTGGTTTGATACAGGCCCGCGTTAGACCTCCGCGAGGACTATACCATCCGTGTTTACCCGTCAGGTGTAACGGGAAACTCCTGTTCCCTCTTTGCGCTAAGTGTGCTAGAGAAAACTCGCCTACTAAGTGTAGGTGTACTAACGATGAGAGGGACCTGGTGGGTACATGGACTACTGTAGATCTGGAAGATGCCTTAAACGTAGGGTACACGATTATACGCCTGTACGAAGTTTACCACTTTGAGGAACGAGCAAAGTACGATCGAGATGTTGAGGACTCTGGTCTGTTTACAGAGTATGTAAACATGTTCCTCAAGGGGAAACAGGAGGCCTCGGGTTGGCCCTCGTCTGATATGACCAGAGCTGAACAGGATACGTATGTATCCGAGTATGAGGAAGTTGAAGGGGTTGTCCTAGACAGGGGCTCGATTAAATACAATTCGGGGAAGAGGGCCACTAATAAACTTTTGTTAAATAGTTTCTGGGGTAAGTTCGGGGAGTCTAATAATCATAGAATACACAAATTAGTGGGTAGCGGGGTTGACCTTTTCAAAATTTTACTTAACCCTTCTCTAAAGCCTAGGGATGTCAACGTTATCGCTCGAGACCGCTGTCTTGTACAGTACGACAATTCTGAAGGGTTTCTACCAGAAATGTCTCACGTCAATGTCTTCGTAGCGGCATTCACCACGTCTAATGCGAGGCGGCGGTTATATAATGTGTTACTGGGTCTAGGGAGACGTGTGCTCTATTTTGATACCGACTCTGTGGTTTATGAGTACGATGATCGTGTAGCAGAGTACTCTCCGGATATGGGGGATCATCTTGGTCAATGGACTAATGAGTTAAAGGCCGGTGAGCACATTACCAGATTTGTCAGCAGTGGGCCCAAATCGTACGCTTTTATAACAAACTTGGATGGACGTATGGTTAAGCTTAAAGGTTTCACTCTGAACCATGAAAATGCTCTGAAGCTGGACTTTGAGAGTATAGCTTCATTGGTACTCTTTTGGGCCGACCCTGACAATCATCCTTTACCAGAGGACCAAGACCCCTTCGTATCCGCGAGATATACAAAAATTGCTCGAGATAAGGCCAGATTCCGTCTCTTTAACAGGGAGGAGATTAAAAGGTACAGAGTCACGTACAGTAAACGTCAGTTAGTCCCTAAGACCTTTGACACATTACCTTTCGGGTATTAATGTTTGACATCCATTTCCCCCCCTTCTTTTTTTTTTGTATTTTGTTGTTTTTTTACTATATATATATCTTTTCTATCCCCTGTAGTAATATTTTATTATTCCCTTATACTTACTTCTTTCCCCCTAGGTTAACCTAACTCCTCAACTCCTCAACTCCTCAACTCCTCAACTCCTCAACTCCTCAAGTGCTCGGTTAGATCTAGTCAATATATATATATATATATATATATTTAAAAAAATTAACTGTGATATTAATCTGTTCAAACCTTATTGTGATAGCTGAAGTATAATCTGTGATATCAATGATGAGAAAATTGTTTTGTGATAACCCTAGTATAATGTGTGAAGTCAATGATGTGAAAATTGTTTTGTGTATAATTAATACCTAATGTTATACCCTGTATTTGCTGTGATATTTTTCTTGTTTTCTGTAAAGCTTATTTACGATAAGGATAGTGTGATGAGATGTAGTAATGCGAGTGTGATAGTTAGTAGAACTCGTGATTATTATTGTTGTGAAATATTTCGTTATTAATACTTAGGATATATGTTGTATTTGTTGTGATATTTTTTTGTGTTTTCTGATGTTGCGAATATTGGTAGCATATATTGACCTTAGTTATTCGTTTTTTTCGTGTATATCTTTGTAGAATCAGTGTTATTTTTAATTGTGTATTATGTTTTTTTTTATTTTATTTTTTATCTTTATCATGATTATAATAATAAAAACTTCTTATTGATAATTATAATTCAATAATGTCTTAATGGTTTTCATTTCTTGGAGATAATATAATATATTATTATGTAGAGGATATTGGTTACTCTATTTGACGGAGGAATACAATAAAATAATTCCATTTTTAAATTGACAGAGAAATGCAACAAAATAATTCCATTTTTAAACGAGGATTTTCCTCTTCATTTTATTGAGAATATTTTTCTTGTTTACACATTCAAAGAGTTTTCATACTCTCAGTTATGACTTGGTAGCTACCATCGAGTAGACGAGCGTATGGTAGACAAGAGGGTGAGACTTTATGTCTCATGAGAGTCTCTTTCACTAGATCAATCCCTCGAGTGTAAAAGAAAATGTCAATCAGTTCATTGGCCAAGTATACATTGCGATACTTGAGCTGAATAAGTGCCTGTTTCACGACTTGACGGATGAAGCTTATGTCAATGTCACGGATGGCTGTATCAACCTCTTGGTAACCTGGAGAGGTAAGACGGATGTCGACTGACATCGAGAGGAGCTCCATTTGTAGGGTACGATAAACCATGTGTTCGATGAGTTCCAATTTGCTAGAGCGGTTGATGTGTACTGTATCGTATTCGTAGAAAGATTCAGTACTGAAACCGATAGGAGCGGTTTGCATCTGCTCGCTGTGTTTGTTGATGTAATCTTCTGCGGCATCTTTTTTACATCGGAGCAAGTCGATGTAGATCTTGTCACAGCGTTCTCCGGTGTCCTTGGCCCTCCACCTGAAACCTTGTATGAGACTGCTCTCTTGTTCTTCGGGTTTTTCCACCTTAGATCTCACGACTTCGATAAGCTCTGTAAGACTATCCTTAAGTTTTTCAAACTCTGTAGTTGACAAGTTGATGGTTTTGGCATGGTTTATCTCCGTGTCATTGGTCAAGTTCTCTTGTTCGGTAGTGGGATGTAGAATACTGACATAGTAGAGAGTGTCATGGCCTTCCCTCTTAAAATGGCTGATCAGTACGTGCTGTTTTTTGTTGAGCATGAGTTGGTACACGGAGTGGTTCTTGACAGCCTCGTGGATGTTCTCGATATTTTCGCAGAATTTTTCGAAGGCCCTCTTGGAAAGATGTACACTACGCCAAGCGTTCTTGGTGCTTGCAACACGATAGAAAGTGAAGTAACCGGCCTTCCACTTATCTCCGGGATGAGCTGTGACCTTGGTCTTCTCTCCGAGGATGCATGTCATGTTGATCACTTCGGAATTTGTTGACTGTTGGAGTTGAGCTGAAGCCATATTCGTAGTAGCTGCAAGTGTAAGTGTAAGTAGCTGCGAGTAGTTGTAAGTAGCCGAAAGTAGCTGTAGGTAGCAAGCTGTAGATGTCAGAGCTCCTTGTTCTACCGTAGGGTGAGAGGTAGTGGCGTAGTGACGTAGTGACGTTGTAGTTTGGATTGTAAAGGTTAGCAGCGCTGAACTACTGATGCATGAACGTTACAGCCCTCTGGTAAGGAGTAGGTAGGATTTACTGAAGCATGAAGGACTTCAACCCCTCCCCTGGTGGATGTAAAAGAAAGGAGAGGGAAATAGGAACTTGTTCAGACTTGTAACTCCGCGGTTCACCGGTTCGGTGAGGTCAAATGAAAGAAAGAAGGGGTGTGGGAGATCTAATACAATAGTCTATTGTTCTTACCCAGGCATGATAAGGTTGACTGCTTAATGACCTTTTAAGAAGGGGTGTGAGGGATCTAATACAATAGGCTATTGTTCTTACCCCTACCTGACAAGGTTGACTGCTTAATGACCTTTTAATTATAGGGCCCTGAGGCTGTATGCACCCCTACTCTGGTCCTTGGCGGTGATATCATAAGATCAAAGGGTCTTAATCGTTTTTTAATTATAGGGCCCCCGGGCTATTTGGAAGGCCCACTGGAGTCCAGAGCTGGCTGATATTATAAGTTTAGGGGGGGTCCCTATTACGTAACAATGACCTATTGTGATATTATAATGGAGTATATGTAGTTATGTGGTATATGGCATGATGCAAAGTTAGAACTTAAATTCCAGCTGCAGGTCAATCACATGAAACTAGTATATATTGTGTTATGACCCAAATAGCATTCTAAATTGGCCCAGCATCGTTTCCATATTGGCCACTGTCCTTACAACATCGTATCAACATTGCCGACGTCGCGCAGATGTTGACCCGATTTGGAATGCTATCTGGGAGTGACATGAATATTTGACATCCCTCTCTTGTTCTTCTTCAGTGCATCGAGACCCTGCAAAGGTCCTCCTCTACTGATCAAATCCCCTACATCATCTGTGATGGAGAGGAAATTGCCGACTCAAACAAAATCATCCATTTCCTGGGGAAGAAATTAAACATCCCATCCGATGAGGGACTCGACAAAGAAAAATTAGCAGCTTCTCATAGTCTCCTGAGGATGATGGATGAAAGCTTTGGATGGTTTGTAAATTTACCACAAATACATTGCCTTGACTTCACCATGTATCTGCAATTTAAAGAGGCATTTTCTGCTTTCAAAAAATCTCTTAAATTTAAGAGGGGCATAACATGCAATCAATGAATGTCCGCAGTAGTATGGTTTGTGGGATGCAATTGCAATTTGATTGTCAAACCTGTACCATTCTGCAATCAAAGAAATAAAAATATTTTGAAATTAATTGCATCTCAGGATCTTTTACAATTCAAAACAAAACTAGCATCTGTCTCCATTTTTATAATTAATAAAGTCTACCTTAAGAGGTACGGCTACTGCCGCTACTCACATAACTTAAGACCGTAGCTTTTTGTGCTATTTAAACATTTAATACTGTATAATACTGAATCTTTTGTATTGCATTTAACCAGGACCTATGGGGTTCTAAGGTACCTTCATTATGATTACTTCTACACAGACTACATGCAGCTGCCAGCTTCTAGATTCATCAAATACTTGTCAAATAAACAAATGAAGAGCGTCGTAAGTATAACGATGACACCCAGAAAATGTACTAACTATAAATTTATTAATGACCCCCTAGACCTTTGTATAATAGTGCAGTGGTCAGCAAAAAGTACTTATGTATACTTTTAGTTTGTGCACGCCATTAAAAAGTAATTTACAAATGGGAGTCTTTGCTTTAAATCAAGTACGTAATTGAATGAGATTGTGGACATTGTTAATATCTTCCAATTATGTTGTTACTCGTTTTTTGCAGGTTTACAACAAATTGATGACACATGGTATTGGAAGGAAGACAATTCCTGACATTACGGAAATCGCAAGAGATGACATACAAGCCATTTCAAGATATTTAGATAACAAGAAGTATCTCATGGGTGATGTCATAACGAAGGTATAGCATTAACTCCTATAACACCATTCATGTCATACTGTGACCTTCCTAAATAGCAGAACTATTATTGTTCGATTCCACAGCTTCAAAATATAGCTAGAGTTCACCAGGTTGAGAATATACATTATCAAGATTATCCTGCTAACCATTTTCACCAAGAATCCTACATGTATTTGATGAAAATCACATGCTATATATAATGGAGCATTTTTTAAACAACTATTTGATAAGAACCACATGATATAACAGAATTTTATCCAGAAAACTTATTAGATGACAATCACATGCTATGTATGACAGAGCATTTTATCAAAGAAGTTCATATTCTCACGCGAAGAAATCATTTTCCATGACTTGAATGAAATTCACATGCCACTTGTGACTTAGCATTTTAAATCCTCATCATACAATTCATTACTGTAATATTTAATAAACCAGTGCTTGAAGATAAATAGAATTATGCAAAATTTCCCTACAAATGGTTGGGGTTGTCATTGAGAAACAGCTACAAAAATATCTAACGCCTGTCTGTCCTATAAAATTATTATTATTTATTTAATGATAAATGCACTACTTCAATTTACTTCATAAATTTATAACAATGTATAACTTTACAGTTGCTTCAATAATGGTGCAAATTTCATGCGAATTAAATTTTTTTAACAGATGACGATAATGCTATGTTTTTACAGGTGGACTGTGCAGTCTTTGCGCACTTGTGCCAAATTGTGTACAACGACATCCAATACCCGCAGAAACAGATAATAAAGGAAGAATGCCCAAACATTCTGGCGTATTTGGAGAGAATAAAGCAAGAACTTTGGCCAGATTGGGATGAATTAGTTGCTCCATGAAAAGACATTGTGAAATTTCAACACTATTTACAAACAATAAAGAGAACTGCTCAAGGGACAAGTCATTTTACAGCATGTAACCGTAATGTTATCAGCGACTTGGATGACAGCGTCAATCTGGTTTTCCTTGACAGAAAAATCAAGGTATTCATAGCTTTCTAGTACTACATGGACCAAATTTTAATTAACTACATAAATGTATTTGGATTGGAAACAGGTCTGGTGTCAAAGCAAGGCAAGAAATCCGATCCTGGACATAATTGTTCATAGCAAACCACAACAAGGACTACTATAGTATTCCTAATAAAGCTCCCTTGTTACTCAAAAATGGTTGTGTAAGGATTTTATTTCATGAAAATTTATGAAATTCATAATGAGATGTGGCATTCAAAAATATCATCAAAAATGGATACACTATTTATCTACATCTATGTACATGATTTCTGAATTAATTCGCATGAACTGCCTGCTGCCTGGTTATCAAAAAGCATAAATACAAAATCCTATAAAATGTAGCAGATTAGTTCATTAAAATGGCTTAAACCAAGGCATATGGCAACCTTTCTATATCAGAATCCAGAGTATATTGTACACAAAACTATCTACATTGCTAGATTGTAATGGTTTAAATGTTTGTTCAAGAATTCAAGATTCACCATATCATTACAAGGTTGTAAACTGAGTTACCTGTTAATTTCAGAACAACAAGGTACTTAGTAATAAATTTAAATTCAAATAGACTAGTCCTCCGACATGAACCATATTGCAACAATGGGACAAACCAACATGTATAAGAATGTTCCAGTACATAATATCAAATTTCATTCATAAAATACTGGATGACAATAAAAACATAGATAACATAAAATACATAACACCGTTCAAATTCATGCATGCTAAATTGTCAACACATTAATTAAAATGCATGCAATATTCAAACATTCATTGATGAGGGAAGAGAAATTGTCACTGATAACAGAAAGTCTACATGATGACACCTCGAATTCTCCTTGCGAGCCACATATCCCGAGGCATGATGGTCACTCTCTTGGCGTGAATCGCGCATAGTAACGTGTCCTCAAAGAGAGAGACCAAGAAGGCCTCAGCTGCCTGCAAGACAATTTGAACAGCATCTTGTATCAAGCTATAAACTGATATTTTTTAGCACATTATCCATGTAATGAGAAAATAGTTACCTCTTGAAGAGCCATAATAGCTGTGGCTTGCCAGTGTAAAACTTGGCCAGAAGGATAGACAGCTAGCGCAACTTCACGTACCTACAACAAAGATCAACTCATTAGCTCTGGTCAACATGATATTGCTAATATCAATGGGCTACTTTTCATCAACCGAGGGGGCCATCAGTAACTGCGCCCAAATCATTGTTTGATTACGTAATCATACAATGGGGTTATTTAGTGCAGTTAATGACGTCACATTTAAATGACGTCATAAAACAATGGTTAGGCGTAGTTATTGACAGTCCCTTTTTTGATAAATACTAGCCCATTATAAAATATGCGATCAGTTTAAACATGAATGTGTCTTACCAGCCTTGAAAATGGCAATTTCCTGATTAATAAATCCGTGGATTTCTGGTACTTTCGTATCTCTAGCAAAGCCCTTGTTCCAGGACGATAACGGTGCTTCTTTCTTAATGTCTCCTCCGTAGCTCTTGCACCTGCAAAATATTGAAAGTTAGGCCTACATGAGCAATTCATGATGTACAACTTCAAAAGTCTTGCTTTAAAAATCTCTATATGAATTGCATGATAATAAAAATTAATAACTTTTGAATAAAGGGAGAGGGGGGGGGGGGGGGGAAGAGGAGATAAAATATTACAAATATAATGCATTGAGACTTTTTTTATTAAAGTTTCCAATGAATGTTTTTTTTTTTTTTTTCTAATAAAAGTTTAAGGCAGGCTTCTGTGTTTAGCAACTGAAACAGAATTTTTTTTTTTTACTATTTTAAGATTTGTTATCCCAATCTCTGGTGTCCCAATCACACCAACCTAAATGCCTACACACCCTTCCTACCCTCTTTGAAAGTGCACTCAACCGTAACCCACATATATATAGTTATATAATTTACATTAAGAAAAAGATTATTGATAGTTATTTAAGCCAATAACATTTCAGACTGTTTTGTGTGTCATAACTTGTTGTGTCTTTTATTGTATAATTATACTATTTAGCATGTTTAGTTAATTGAAGAAAGCTATATTTTTCTGTAAATAACATTCCATATACTTCATTGCATTGTAATTTTCCATAGGTAGTGTTGGTTTGTGGGTGGCCCCCGGCAGCAATGATATGATATATTAGAGGAGTCACCCTGCTCAATATTTTATTAAATGAAAATCTCTGTATTTTGAACATGTTTTTGTAATAATAGTGGGCAAAATAAATGAAACTGACCAAACCCCTCCTCCCTCACTCACCGCGTTTAGTTGGGCTCTGTTGTCCTGCAGACCTGGCTGGGGACGATCTTTGGCCTCCGAGACTAGATCTAGCCACCGGTCTCTTCGATTTGGCTCTAGTCATCTTAAATTCAGTGAATAAACAAGTGTTATTTTCATTTCCAAACACTAAGCCCTGAGCGAAAATTTGAACTGCCCGGTTTGTCGAATGCGCATGCGTATAAACTTTGTTACCTGCTTTATTGGAGAGCACTTCCGCTTTGCATAGCAACCAGTGTAAACGTTGTCTTTTGGCACAAAGTTTTTGCAAAATAGTTATTCTTTTCTTTTAAAAAGAGGCTCCATGGGACTCAGATAGTTCGCTTATAAAAAGGTAAATTTGTTAGTCGTACTTTCATTGCATGACACTCACTGTATCACGATATTTGGCAGTTTACAGGTGGTGTTTTGTCAAACTGAACTGCAGCTGGCAACTAATTGCAGGTGCCATAAATAATTAATTTACCCTCTTACTGAGCACTCAGTTTGTTAATGAAGTCCAGAAACTTTTACAAGTAAGGGAATAACAGAACGCAAATGTACTGAGAGTAAATTTGCTAATACAAATGTATATATATACACCAGTACTTTCAATTTCAAATCGCTCGCAATTTCACGATTTCCCTGAATCAGTGAATCGCTATCAATAATGAGTATCAATATCATAGCATGTGTGATGTTTATTCAACTTTTATATTGTACAAATTTCTATTGTACATCATACACACTTCCAAATCCCTAAGCATTGTGTTAGATGGGGATCTGATGCATCCATCAGTATAATATATTGTACACTTAAACTGTAAGATATTACTTTTTTCTTTCTAAATTTATTTTATTTTATGCTTGATGCTGAAGCATGAAGCATGTCATATTGCTATGTAATAGTCATGAAGTACAAGTTCACTGAATTGTACAGTATTTGATTATTACCATGATTGCCCTGAATAAGATTGGTATCTTTGTTTCTGATAGGCATGGGATAGCTGTAAAGAATCCTGACCCTTCTTATACCTTACGTCCCAACACCAAGTGGAACTGATCAACAACTTATCCCAAACTACCAAGAGAAGGACGAGACAATGTTAGCAGCAAGGGGTTCATCACAAAGTATGTTCCATTCAGTTCTATTCCAGCATTTGTTTGCTATGTATCAATTTGTGTAATGTTATATATATCCATAGTTTGAGTTTTCAGTGGCTAGTATTGTACTACAGCAATGTATCTCTAATCAATGCTAAGATAAAGATATTTCGAAATTAAAGGCAATACATTTCCACAGTATTTGCTTATAAATTGGCGTTATTAATAACTTCAAAACCTCAAAATTAGATCTATTATTTTGATAAGTATGTTTGCATATTATAGTACTATGGATGTTGGTTTTAGTCATCATGTCTGTGAAACTCTGTGAGTACTTGCTACACAAAGTCTCCATTTTCGTATCCATCTACAGGTCTTCTGCCTGAGTTGAAGACCAATGGATCAATGGACCTGAAGAAAGCCCTTTTGCCTTCAGCGCAACAAGACTACATCCCAGATGAACTGCTTTTTGCTCTGACTCAACCTCCTCCTGTCTCAGATTCCCTGGGACCACCTGGGCGCCAAAGGAATCTTGCTGTTTCTAATGTAAGTGGGTTTTTACAATTAAATACATAGCTGAATACACTCAGCCCTAATTTCCCTTTCACAGTTAATTAAGCTTATGGCATACACATCATGCAAATGTCTTATACCAGCCGACTATATATACATCTCTGATGTTGTCAGACAATTGTAAATGGATCATTCCACAGAAACGGTGCACCCCCCCCCCCCCCCTGTCCCTCAACTTTCAAATGTGATTATAACATGCAAAATGGTTGTTATAATATGAATGTGGTATGAAGATGGGCAGACCAATGTTATGATATAAATACACACAACAAATGTTTGCAGGAGTCTGTTATAACATATGTATCACTTATGATATTTTACATGTCAATAAAATCTATATATATATATAACTGATATTTTGGCTCTTTTTGCTGTCAATAAACAATGATAAACGGCAGCAAAAATGGCATGTCCTACACATAATTTTATATATATATCTCTTCACCTTGCTAAATGATGTAAGAAAATTGTGAAATATTTGCAGTTCTAGTAACATGATCCATTTGTTTAAGTTTGTCCACAGAATCAATGTCCCTCCTGTTCCCTTGGTAATAAAATGCTACTAGATGAAAAACAAAAATTGTTAGGTTTTGTGCACTTTTCAAGAGATGAAAGCACTGATATGTGGGACTTCAGGATGTCTGCTTAACACATTTCGAATCATATTTTTTGTATTGTGACTTTTATGCGTATCATTCCTGTTAAAAGTTTATAAGGAGCCTATTTATCATGCTTCAAAGCAATTTTGAAAGTACTCCTTTGTTACAAAATGGAATGGAAACTTCGGTAATATTACCTTGAATTCCCTTTCAAATATCAATAAATGTTTCACTAAATGTCAACAGGTCACATAACCAACCTATTTTGATGGATTTTTCAAAGATTGAAAATTTCTTTTTTTTTTTCTTTGCACTTCAAGTGCCAAAATTGCACCGTTTCTGTGGAATGACTCAAATATGATTGACATTTTTTAAAGTAAAATAATAAAGCTACCTCCCAGTGACCAAATATATAATACATTATTTGTCAAATTGATGTCTCTTGACTTGTTTTCAGATCCCTCATCGTAAAAATGCTGCCAATGTATGGAACCATCCGAAAAGAAGAGAAAAATTCAAACATCTCACTGAGAACACACCTTGTGTCTGTGGAGCTGGCACGTAAGGATTATTAATTTTATTTTATTCCATACGGAAATTGATAGATTAGGGCCAAACAAAATTCGCTCCTGCAGGCTCGGAACATCCCATAGCTCAAGTGACAAACAGCCTCATACATAATTGACTTATGCAACCCTAAGTGTTCTCTTGACAATAAAGATTTGATATGACACTGCTTTATTGAAATTTTCAGAGACATCTCCTTTCTTTATGATGTCCCAAAACCAGACCCTGGAGAAGAAATCTCAACATCCAGGGACAAAAGTGCAATTCGTGTTCGAGACAATCAAGAGAAAAAACATGTAGGTACACAAATATACTTTCAAATATGTGGGTATTAACAATGACCACTCCACAGACAGAAATGCTATGATGTTAGCCTTTTTTCAAATACTAAAGATAGATTTTAATTGCTGTGATAAGCACCCTAATTGTTGAAGATTATGGTCTGTTTTCAAATGTTATAAAAATTCTTTTAATTTTTCCTAGACATTATCTTTGCCAGACACCTTAATCCCCAAAGAATATCACATAGTGAAGAACAAAGGAGTTCTTGGTCTGGAGTATCATGAGGAGTAAGTCTTCTTTAATTTTATGCCAGTTTAATTATGTGGTGCAAGATCATGTAAATAATACTTCAGCAAAATCATTTGTAACTCTACAGCTACAATTATAATTTGTAATACTAATTGGTTTATTTATAATACAACACTCTTTATAAAATAATTAACTCATATAATAATGCATGATTATTTTGACACCTTTCAGCAAATATGCGCTGCAACCAGTGGACCATGAAACGCATTTGGTCGTCTTCCCATCAATGTAAGTTTATGTACCTGCTTATTAATATATTAATGGTTCACTGGAACAGGCCACTTTAAGGTTATATTTTTATGTGTGGCATTTTTAAGTCTGATAATTGGTCTGATAAAATGATATATAATACAGTTTACATATACTGCATGATGATATAGAGTAGCAAATATGGTGTTAACTCACAGCCTTATCATGTCATCATTATGACTGCCATAACCCACGGGAACACTGTATTATTTTACACTTAACAGAATATAATGAACAGATGCAACTAGTTTACAGTTGTTGTTTTTTTTAATTTTTTAATTTCATTAAATTCATGACAGGAAACCAACAAGTCGATATGAAGTCCTACAATTGAAGAAAACCATGGAAACCATGTTAAAGAAATTGGGAATAGAAGCTGGAAAGATTGAAAACATGAAAGGCCCAACTCAAGTATGTTTTAGTATCATTGACAATAATCAGTTGTATCATTAACTGGAAGATAAAAAATGTTTTTCATGGGTCAAGACTGAGACAGTTTAAAATTAAATAAATGAAATTTTTTATTTTTTATTGAAAAAACAATTTCGAGAGTTAAATATATTTCTGTCATGTTTACATTTGTTTACTTTAGATGCACAACCTAATGGAGCTGATCAAAAAAGAGCAAAACATTTACAACATAATATTTCATGAAATTATCAGACAGGTGAGACATTTTGTTACTCAGGTGATTTTCTTTTTTGCTGATTGATTTTTTTTTTTAAATATCAATGATAACATACATAATATTATTATAAGTAGTAATGCCTTTGTCTGAGCTATTTTTAGGATCTGGTGCCGGTAATTATCAATTTTTAATATTTTTAATCGCATAGTGAATATTGATTGTTTACAGATTAGTGTTGAATGCATTGAGCGGGGTGAATTGCTTGCAGAGGTGAGAGATAGATACAGTCGATTATTCAACCAAGTTCCACTCCAAGTCAAAAGGTTAGGTTCTACTAAAGTTGCCATAGATTGCAAAATTCAAAAATTTATTTTCATTTAATTCTAGAAAATCTGTATCGGCGATTTAATCGGTGCAATATAAATTCTTTGCTTTACCTTTTTTAATTTTTTTTTATCAAACAGTATTCATGAAGAGGTTCTTGCTCAAAGAGCACTTGACAGAAGATTGACAGATGAATTGATGCGATTTAAAACTACTATAAGCTCATTAACAGAGTAAGTAGATAGGTCTTTTATAGTTTAATTGCCAAAACAAAACATTACACTACAAGTAAACACAATATTTGAAATGATGTTATATCAGTTTCTCTCTTGTTTTAGTGAACTTTCACAAGTCAAGGCACATGATAAACAGGTTACCAAAGAAGCGGCCTTAGCTCGTAGTGATGTGAGTAATTTTAAAAGATTTATAATTAGCATATGACAGTTATTACAGAGGTTTTATTTTTTTCCTATTTTTGAAATTGTGTCTATTACCAGTTGAAGCATGCTTTGGCTGAATCTCAAAAAAGCACCGGACTCTTGACGGAGTACCACAATTTGTATGAATTGCAAAGAAAACGACTCGAACAGTCAGTGCAGGCTTTGTTGGACGAGAAAGAAATATGGAGTACGGCTGCCTACAGTCTTGCTTTGAAGGTTTGTTTGCTAAATGTATTTAATGTATAGATAGGCCTGTGTTGAGAAGCTTTGAGTCTATTTATAGATCCTATGACGTCACTATTGTTGTAGTATTGATGACATCACAATCAACCCAATGAGTTCAAATAAACAGTCAACATATATCATATCCACTACAGCCTGATGTCTATAATAATTAAATTATGATTAAAATGCGAATCATACCTTTTTTAAAAATTCTTTGGATGATTCCATAATTTTAAGACATTTTTTTAAAAACATTTTCACAGGTTACCGAGGAGCACTCGTTAAACACAGCAAGGCGATTACACGTCAGCGAAAAATCCTGGGTTAAACTGGCGACTCACTTTACTATCATGCTGAATGACAAGGATACTGAGTTACTTACGCAAATACAGGTAAAGTCAAACAATTGATTATTTTCAATGATTAATAAACCTTTGGAAAAAGTGCAGTATAGCGGACCCAGATTTATGACCATATTTAACCTATTTCACGAGCCTCATTGCCAGGCCTATAACGTAAAGGCTTGAAATCTTTTTATGACGTCACAAACTATTTTAGTTACTACATCGGTTTTCATATTCACGGTAAAGACAAGAGTTTATTTTTGCTTTTTCTAGGGGGCTTCCGCCCCCAAACCCCCCCTACTTTACACAAAATGTTATTTTAATTGTGCTAGAACTTCAGTCTTGTGAAATATTTGATAAAAATTAAGTTTTAATGGACCCTAAATATGGGCATAGATTTGGGTCCGCTATACTGCACTAAACCCTAACCTTTTTGTAATTTTAGCTTCATAAGATGACTTTTTTTTTTTTTTTTTTTACCAAAATGTCTCTGTAGCTGATCATTATTGACAAATACAAAATAGCAAGCCAATCAGCTGCACCCCCCCCCCCCCTCCCCCCACACTAAAAAACAAAAATGAATTATCTTAAATAAAAAATTTATTGCACACACCAAGAACAGACAATAAGCTGATAATCACAGGATTACAAGTTTAACAAGCATACAAAGTATGATATAACAATAACAATTACCCCATCCACTTTAACCATCATTAATGCATAATATAGATATTAATTGAAAAACCATATGGGTTATGAACATTTGAAATTAATAGCAAACTTTTAAAATCCAAGGCCATTCAAAACCCAACTGGGTTGGGGGGGGGGGGAGTTGATAAATTTGTATTCTAGTGGGCTTTCTAGTCGTAAATAATTAAAATAGAACTCTGAACTCAGAAATACTTAAATCACTGCATGGTTAGATATTCTTAATTTTTGTTTTTGTTAAATTATTCCTCAACCAAAAAAAGGATCAATCAGGTGATAAACTAAGTATAATAAAATAATTTAGTTGTTATTCTGGAGTTTCTGATAAAACTTTCTTTAAAAAAAAATTAAATAAAAATTTTCACAAGGGTAATGACAAAGGACTTTTTAACAATGGATTTCATAAGACATTGCAGTTTTTACCTGATTTTATTATTATTACCACCACCTGAAAGAAGCAACATTTTATAATACATGGCACATATGGAGCACAAGATTCACACTATTAAGTTAAACGTTTTTTTCCAAAAAATAAATCTAAACTTTTATCCATTGATTAGTATTTTCACCCGGCGAAATGGGGCTTATCAGAGATATGCAGTAACACGTACGACGCTTCTGATTAATAGTTTTTTTTTTTTAAAGAAAAGTAAATTTTTCATCCACTGACTAGTATTTTCACCACGTAAAAATTCCCAGGTTGTAACACTCTCATGGGGGTAGAACATACAAAACTATGATAAGCAGTAGCACATGTAACATTTCTCATTAGCATAGTTGTCCAGTCCATGGTCCACATGTTGGTAAAATAGATCACTGAGCCCCTTGTTAATATTTGTTTTTCTTCTGATTTTTTGTAACGTGAAATAGGAGACCAACTCCAGCTGCCACAGCAGTACCTACGGCTGCCCATGTAAGGGCAGTTTCTACCTGCAATTTGAAATTGAAAATACTTATATTTTGCTGCAGTAATAACGTAGTCCTGACTAGTGGAAATTTCCAGATTGTTTTTGTGGTTTTGATATATAGGTATTTGTACATATATAATATATATTATATTTACATAGATTGATTGAGACCAAGGTCATGAACAGCATCTAAAACTATTATTGCTGTGCTGACACTGTATATTACGCCCATTTGATGCATTATACCAAATACAGACCTGTTCACTCCATTCAACTCCGTATCGACACCAGGAAGCAAAATGTTCACAATTCTTCCAAATGAGGTTGTAACCCTCCTCTCCGATCTTGCTTAGAGCATTTGCAATGATCTGCTCTACACTCAGTGGACTGCAAATTGCCAAAAATAGAAGAAGAAAAAAGGATGTCTTAAGAGATAGTCAACCAGTTTTAAGCTTGTTATCAATAAGCTTCAATAAAATGTTAGGCGCTAATCAAGGATTTGAAATAGTCTCCATTGAAGAGCTGCAGAAATTAATGAAACGAAAGGATGTGCAGATCTATATGCATGTAAAAGAGTTACAAGTAATAATCAAAAGCAGTTATTGTATATTTAATCATCTGCTGATAATCAGAGTCATATGGTTTTAATACTGGTTGTGGTCATGATGGGATCTATGTAACCCGTGAACATGAATAGACACATTAAAAAATATTAAGTTAATTCTCAGCCTGTCTGACTACACTCGGCGACAGTGAAATTCGCCACGACAACGAGATTCGCCACCCCCCTAATACGCAATTATACACCTTGCAAGTTCATGATTTGTTACAAAAGTAATTGTTTATATAATTGACAATACTCTGTCACCCCAACAGCCATCTAATAAATGATTATTGCACTTTATTACGAGTGGCGAATCTCGTTGTCGTGGCGAATTTCACTGTTGCCGAGTGTAATAGCTCTATATCTCTTTCTAATTATATTCACCTGTGTTTCTTATCCTTTCGATTGTTGATCTTGGCACGACTGTTACCAACCACTTCCCAGAAATGATTGTGACACACTTTGGCTTTATCGAGGTTAAAACCAGACGCTGCGAAACTGGCGTTAGAGGCATTCGTCATGTCCCCCATTCCATCATTGTCACCCCAGAGGTGAACTAAATTACCGTTCCCTGTAAATTAAAAATATGTTATTTATTCATGCTGAAATTATCATAAAACTGTAACATGAACTTCCTCTTTGCATCATAACTAGTGTAACCATATGATAATCATGATTATCTTAGCAATTATTTTTAACATGCATCTTACAGAAATGCAAAAAAAAACCAGTATATCAAATCGATAAGCACAATCAGTCAACCATACAGCTTACAAGTATGACTCACAGTCGCAATCAATGAATTCACATTCAGAGTGCTGGTCTAATGCTCTGGCTATCTGCATTATTTAAAATTATCATATTTGACTATTATGAAATGTGTCAGCCGATTATAAACATCATATAACGTACCTTGAAGAAACAATTAACAGTTCAAACACTCTGAAATTTGTACAACAATATTACACCAAGTCCCAAGGGTAGGCCAAATGTATACATTAATTACAGTAATTGGCCTTGGTTTTAAACATTATTATGTTAAAATATAATATATTGTACCTACCAACATGTACTGCCCAGTGAGAATATTTTCCTCGTGGAATTTCAATCAGATCTCCTGGGCTCATTAGTTGATAGATCTCTTTATTATGTGCTAGAGATGACATATTGAAGTTTTTCACTCAGCTTAGCTTCAGTGAATAATGAGTATCACTCCAGCTCAATGCCACAGCTGCCTTATAACTGTATGCCTATATATACATAGATTACTATACTGTTATCTGCTGGCGAGTTTCGCTTTACATCTTGCCAGATAAACACAAACAAAAAGTGTTTCGATCACTCTTGTTTGTTTTTGTGCATTGCTTCAACCATGGAGTTTCCAAATGGGAATCACCGTCTATTTATAGACATGATGTTTTTGATCCTGCCACATGTCCACAGAGGGCGTCCTTGTCGAATTCGATCACAGCGCCACTCGCCAATGCCGACTTGCTCTCCACCTAATAAGGACTGACCCAATGTGGATTACAGGACATCCAAGCAATTTAAGTCATCTGAAAGACTATTTGAGTGTAACTGATGGACATTTTGTTTTTTCAAGGTCAAAAGAGAAGATGTGACCTCAAATGATTCCACTAATTAACTAGAAGACATTTATCAATTACATTTCTTGTCATTCCTATTTATGTACATTGTATTATAATACATCTCAGGTGTATATTATAATACATTATTTAAAAAAAATTAAACAGTCAGTTTCATATTTAAAATGTAAGAAAATGTAATTGCTAATTTTTTTTTATTTATTTTTTTAGCTTTTTTTTTTATTGATGTGAGATTGACAAGTTTATAATGTGTAGTTAATGTAATTAATCACATCTGTTTGTGACGATTTATTGATGAGTATTTTGTTTATTAAATGACGCATGCTTTGCTGTTACAAGCTGCTAAATGATGTCAATGTAAATTTTTTAATTTCAGCTCATCGAACTATATATATATAGTGTATTAATAATCTTGACTGCAGTCTTTTTCAACATTATGTAACTGTGCTTAAGAACTCTTGGGGATGATAATGTTTTTGTTTTGTTTTTCAGGGCTTCGTTGACCATTGGAGGGACATCATTGAAGACTTTGACATGACCTTGAGACAGAGAGAGGAAACTATCAAGGAACAAATCAGAAAAGTCCAGGAAGGTCTAAGACAATGGACGGCAGAACTTCGATCCATCATGATGTAATTTTAAATTGATTTCTGCATCAATGCTTAATGTATCACATTGTAATTTACAAGAAGTTGTTAGTGCAATTCAATTTATTGTGTACAGATAGCTTCTTAACACTAATTCTGTGAGGGTTTTTTTTTATATTTTTTTTAATCTATTTATTTTTCTCCATTCTTAATCAAGTAATTTCCTATTTACCTTATACCTGAAGTCTTTTTGTCTTTAAAAGTATCACTTTAAATGCTCTGAATTGGGTTTTCCTGCTGTTTGAAATAATTAAATGTCTGTTTTATTGATATCTTAAATCCTCTTCACAGAAATAAAGAAGGGTTCCTCGTCAGAACACCGGTACGAGAGAAAACTGAGGAACTCTTTCATGACCTACGGTCTTTTGAACAGGTATGTATTTGTTGATTGTGTATGATCATGATGATATTAAATCAAAGTGATTTTTAATTAACCTCGACGATATTTGTCTGATCTGCTTTTGATGGAGAATGTGAAGTATAATTAATTTGCAATTGCAATGACAGAGTGTAATGGTAAGTGTTAGTGTCTAGTGTTTTATAATTCATGTTTTATTTCCTACATATTTTGTCAGTTCACTTTGCCCAAATTTCAATGTTGTGAATTTGTTTATCGTGCATTAGCACCTTAATTTCAATTTTTTTAATAGAATCATTCAGAATGAGTTGCTTTTCATTTGCTAATTGAATTTACTTCTGGCTTAGCATTGCATGTTTTCAGTTGTATCGCAGGTTTGACTAACGTTTGTCGTGGACATGTTTTTGCTTTGTTAGCTCAGTTGGTATTTATAGTTGTCTAGAAAGTCATTTGTAACTCTGTGATTTTGCTGATTCTATTTCCTCTCATTACCAGTAAGACCAAGGTTCAGTTTGTTAACTTGCCCCATCATAGAGTATGAGTAAAAGGCAACCATTAGTTGACATCTTTGGCAAGTGACACCTAATTTATAATTATCACCTTGGCTAGGAGTCAAACAAAAAACTTTCAACTTAATTGATCTATGCCAAATGATTAGCCCTTGTGGCTTGAATTTTATATATTTGGTCCTGCAATATTATAATTTATTTTTTCATTTTCTAAATTCCAGGCATTAACAAGTCAATCAGAGAAGCTCGGAGGAGACACAATGTTAAAAGGACAGGAATCATTGTTGAAAATTCGACGAATGATGGAGGCATGGACTGACGTAGCACTTCAAGTATTCCTTCGTCACAAATCGGAAAATGGAGCAAACTTTCCCGAACATGATGAAATGAGCATTATGAATGAAGTATGTATGTTGAACTGTGAAAATAAATCATGATGTGGTCATAATGAATAAAACAAATCACGATGAACCTGACCATTACCGAGGTGTGAGATCATACAGTTAGTTTCATTAAAAACGACTTGTCAAATTGAACCTAGATAAAGCTAGACAACTTTTGCTTTACGATGCTACCTGTCACTAAACAGAACTGTCTGGCTATAGCTAGTTACTCAAAGCGGGATCTTAAAGTACATGCAGCACCATTTGGTGCATACATTGAGAGTTATGCATATTTGTAATCTTTTTTTAAAAAGATGCATGTCAATTGCACATACCTATTTATGATATATTAGATAAACTTCTTACATTTACCAAGGGTTATATTTTTTCAGTGGTGGTAGTTTAAACTGACTATAAGGTAGGAATAGACAGAATCGGCTGGCTTTAGCCAGCTACAGTCACAGCCAGGAATAGGTTGCTATTAGACTAGAATCGACCATATTATGAAACTAATTGTATATATGTATTGTCTTTAAGCAACTGCAAAAGTGCGAAACGCAATCAGCTGATTAACCAGTAACCATAGCCAGATATAATGATGAGATGTTAAGTTAGAGTTCAAATTGTTACATATTAACCATATATAGAACATGTTGGGGTTTGTTACTTGTTTGAGCAAGTAATTAAGATATTTGGCGGGAAAATTGTCTGTAAACTTGCCTGTATTTTTTTTATAACCAATACAAAACTTTCCCTGATTTCAACTGCTTATTTTCTTCTCATGACAGGAGGTAGATGAAGTTTTGAGTCAGTATCAAGTGAGATTAACTGGTGAAAATGGTATGTATAATGACAACAATGAAATAAATGAACAATAATGAAAATATACGAATTATCAATTTCATAAACCACAATAAATTTAAAAAAATTTTGCTTTAATATTTGTCTTTATACAAATTATTACAGGGTCTGCAACCAGCTTGATTCACCTGGCTAGTGCCCTGGATAGCTGGCAAAGCAAATTTAATCCTTTCACCCTGGTAAGAATGAAAGCATTATTAATGTACAAATTGTAAACTAAGATGAAACTGTGTCTTGTTTCAAGGCCTTGAGCAAAAACAATTATTGTGTAAAGCGCAATCAGCAAAAACAATTATTGCCAACTAGTGATGCAGACCTGACCGCCTTTTGTGGGGTGGTCCGATATTCCTTAAAGTGGTCTGGTACTGGTCCGGTCCAGGGTCAGGTGGTCCGGTATTATTACTGGACCGGTCCAGAAGCGATCCATCGGCATTTTTTAAAATTATGATAAAAACAAAGGTTTCGCAAAAGTTTTTTATTTAAAAAAATAATAAAATTATATATATATTTTTTTTTTTAAATAAAAAAACTTTTCCAGCGGTCCGGACCGCGGTCCAGGCACCCAGTACCGGTATTTTGTTGCTGGTCCGGTACTGATGCGGTCCAGGGTCAAACCGCGTACCGGACCGGACCCATGCGGTCCGGTCTGCATCACTATTGCCAACCCAACATATCAATCTATGCTATATAAATTTTCAGGTTGCTGTCATTGCCACCTTATTTAAATGATTGTCAAGATCTTTACTGTGAAGGATGCTTATTTACAACTTGTGACCTTTTTCCAGGGATCCAATCAGATCCCTGATCAAGAGTGGATGCGGTTCTTGAAAGCTTTAGACTCTTGGGATGCGGGTTTAGACGAAACTCTCGACATTGTTAGCTGTACACAAAGAGAAGATGACAGGAAGGAGGATAAACCACACAGAGTGTAAGTTATAAATAAATGCTGTGTATACATAACCGCATCCCAATGGCACTTCTCTGATGTGGCTTCCTATCAAATGTCACCGATTTTAAGCAAATTAATACTATAATTAATATTATCATATACAAAGCTTATATAGCACTAAAATTATGGCTTTCAACATTTGATAGAATAATAAAAAGTTGTAGAGTACAATCATTTTAAAGTTTAAAATTTGTGGTGATATAAGAAATAAAAGGCTTATATAAATTATACAATTATCTAAAATCTTAAATAATCGTAAACAAGGTTGTGTCTGAAAAGTTGAAAATATCCAGGCAGCCTATAGTAGCCCTAAGACAGCAGTCCAACTCATTATGAAATTAATGCGAAACTGAAATGATCAGATAATAACTGATCTGTATATGTTCTTACTATCTTTCTTTTCAAAGTAATTTTTGTGACTTTCTTTACTTTCAGTGTGGAATTACCATCTGTTGTAAAACAGGCGCAAAAATGGCTCGATTCAACATTGAATGGGATTGACAGTGAGGATGGGAAACTCATGGAACAGGTTTTTATGATTTTTTTTTTTTTTTGGGGGGGGGGGGGGGGGCGGGTTCTCTATTTGTATTGCCTCAATGCTCCTGGTCTCATTCAAGTGTGGTTGGTTTGTGTGACCAGCTGCAAACATATTGATATATATTATATGAGTTAATTAGACTTGGCCTCCATAGGATGTTATAGATTTACTCCACAGATGGGGTCTTTCAGTCACCCCGGCATAGACATCTAGGTACTAGGTGATATTTTAAAATCTTTAACAATGTCCAGCTAGATGAGAGACACCTCAAAGAGTTCCTGGCCTGAGAATTGAACCCAGGTCCTCGAGCAGGTCTTGCACGTCTTTAACCTCTAGAGCCCACAGCTGTTGTTGAACGTTTTATCATAGTTACAAAATTATACACTTGAAAACATATCCACTTGTAGATAGATAGCTAGATATGGGAAGTGCAGCCCTCTAAGGCAAGTTCTTGCCACTATCGACGGTTAATTAATGAGGTGAGAGAGAGGAGTCTACCCATGTTACACATTTACCCCATGGATGGGATCTTTTATTTGCCTCAGCATAGAAACTGAGTACAAGGGACTGCCAATTTAACGTCTCATCCAAAGACATCCAGCTTGGATGTTGCTCATGAAGAATGCCCAGGCCTGAGATTGAACCCAAGTCTTTCAGAGGAGCAGTCGAGCGTCTTACCACTAGTCCACCCATCCTGTTGACTGTATTCAGTTTGATCATGTTACAGGTGTCCACTCTACACACAGATATGGTCAAGTGGATGGTCCAGATCTTATTGCGTTTGGCACCAGATCCTCCCAACCATTCTGAGCAAGCAAAAGAAGCAGTCCTTCTGGGAAGCACCACCCTTGGAGAACTACAGACGAATGCAAAGTCACTCTTCATCAACTTGGAGTCATTCTCTAAGTTTGTCACTCGGTGAGTTTGATGGAAAGATACAATGAAATCTCATTGTAAGTGATGAGTAATAATGCATTCATATATTATTATTGTATTTTCTCAGTGCTACTGATAAAATAAGTCAGCATTATCAGTCACATCTGCCTGTCACGAACCATTTGAGACTGTCAAAAAGTGTGTCTTATAACTGGGTTTTCATTATTTGTGGAACCGGTTGGAAAGATGGGTAAAACATTTAGACAGCAATCTGGTTATGAATGGACTTTAGTAACAGGCATGCAAATAAGTCTGGCTATAAACTTATATAAGGGTGCAGCCCAAATCTTAAATCTTGGAAGCTGTGTGAACCATGTATTTTCAATGGTATATTGTGTCTTTTTCAGTTGTTGCACAGGAATTGTGGTGCAACTTGCTCAAGAGAAGCAAGACAGGCACGAAGAGAAGCCAGATAGCGAGTACAGAGACCTGATGAAGTTAAAGGCTGAATGTGACACTTGGATCCACACTGCAAAACTCCTGTTAAGTGAGCTAACTGGTGAACCTGTTATTCAAGTCACCCCTAAGACATCGTCGATGTCTCTGTCACCAACAAAACTACAGGTAAATGGGGGTTATGCTAATGTCACAGTTATATTGGTAGAATATGTTGTGCAAATATACAGCATTCATTGCTTATTAATAGTCAGTCTATATATTGATATCAATTGTAAATATATAATGATTTGTTCATCAATATTACAAAATGTTGTACTTCAATTCTCTGTTTTACTATTTTGTGTGCAGACAAAATGAAACCATGATTTTGTTTTTACCAAGTAATATTGTCAATGTTACATGCAGTTAATCTTTATTTTTATGTTAATTTATACTTTTTCAAAATTAAAATTCAGCCCATGGAGGGACAAGAGGAGGAAGAAGAAGAGAGACAGACTGAACTAGAAGAAGAAGAAAATTCAGAGACAGATGAACTCCAGAAAGAGGCAGAGACAGATCAAAATGAGGCACAGACAGAAGAACAGAAGCAGACAGGAGAACAGATTGAAGCACCTGAAGATGGCGCAATTAGCAAGGTTAGTTTCTTAATAACGGATTTTTATTTCTAAAATTCCAAAAGGAAGCTCAGTATATTGTTGTCATATTCTGCAGGCTGCAGTGGATTGAAATGTTTCTACACCTCAGATCAATTCAAATTTTGCTCCAATTACTTGCCACAATATTCCTTGCGACTACAAACATCTTAATATTTGCAATGACATCATTTAGACTACTTCTTGGTCTGACAGATTCATTCAATGGGTCAATGAGAATGATCTAGTTAATGTAAAGCATTATAATTATGTATGTTGTCATTTTTCTTTCATATAATAGGATCAAGATGCAGTTAATGACCTTGGACGGGAAGACTCGCCATCTGGTGTTGATCTTCTGAAACGCCAAGTAACACCCGATCTGCCTCGTTCAACCCCCCTAGAGCTCTCAACACCTCAAGTGCCACCTGGTGAAGTTATAGAAATATTAGGATCTGATGCTTACACCCATAAAACTCAGATGCAGCACACACCAAACGCTCCTCCTGCAGACCCACTCAACCGCCCAATGTCACAAAGGACCCAAGGCAGAGACAATACGCCAAACACCAAGAGGGCTTATGAGGGATTGGCCACTATAGATGCACTGCAGACTCAGCTAATGTTAGTAGATTGCTCTGTACTACTGTAGTTTCATTTACAGCTGCAGAGATTGGTCGTGTTATCCAGTCTGGTCTTTTTAATGTGCTTCAATAAAAGATACGATAAATATTCGGTGCCACTAAGAAGCGGTCGCGCTATCCAGACTTGTCGCGGGTCAGTCTCAACTTTATTTGCTTATTTGTCACCCTTGTTAGTATGAGTATCAACCTAAGGCTACTATACTTCCCAATCAGGAATAAATTATTGAATCTAATTCAGAGTTGAGTATGGCAAAGATTTAGCTCTTACAGAATGTCTTGGCTGTTATCAATCAATCAATCAATCAAATACATGCATCATGATATGACTGGTTGATTGATTGATTGATTTATTGAATATGAATGATTGTTTGAACGGTTCTTGCACAATTATTTTCAGAGCTGCTGAGGAAAGAGCTCAGGTAGCTGAGGAGAGATCTTTTGACCTTGAAGCAAAATTGAAGGAGGCGGAGGAGAGAATCACTGCTATGGAAAAAAAGATACCTCAATTGCCAGAACAGACTGAGAGTGAAAGTAAAGTGGAGACCACAGAATCTAAAGAAGAGGTGGCTGTTAAGGAACCTGTTACCCCACAAACGGTCAAAGAAAGGTCATTGTCCCCATCTGTGTCAAAGGTCAACATCCCATCCCCACCAAAATCAGGTGCAAAATCGCCGGATAAGTTGGAGAAGAAAGGTAGAAAATCAGCAGGAAAGAAGAAGAAATAAATTTCATTATATTTGTTATGACTACATTGTATTGGAAAATTTTACATAATCATTATTTTACATTATCATTATAGAATTCAGAGAATAACTGTTTTCCATTTAACAATATTTATTGTTATTGAAGTATTATGCACCTTAATGCATTTCGCATACATGTATTAGCTGTGATATTCTTAACACTTACCTTAGTTGGTGACGTTTAATATGTGAATAGTCACATTTGAATGTTATTAGTACTAGTATGGACTTTATCATGAACTTGTGCCAACTTTTATATTAATGTACTGGAAAGTGCTATGCACATATCTGTTACACCAAACAGGAGAATTATCATATCCGTCCAAGGAGTAATTGGTAATTAACCAAATATCATACCAAGTTTACATTTGTGCCAAAAACGTGTATATGAATGCTCGAAATTGTTGGTTTGCCAAATATTGTATTTTTAAAATTATTTGATGAAAATACAAAATTGTTTACAATCTATTCAGTATATATAAATGAAGATATTATTGTTCGTAGGTAATTTTACATTTACATTTTTTTAATAAAGTGTGTGTAGTTTGACTCTCCATTGTTGTAATTTCTTCTGGATTGTGTTAGGCTGGCCAACTGTTAGCCAAACGTCATGTCAGCCAAAAGCAAGGTGGCTCATTTGTCTGGGTGGCCCAATGTTGGCTGACTGGTTGGCCCTGTGTCGGCCAAAAGTTTGCCCCATGTTGGCTTACTGGCAGTCTAATTAATGTCTGGGCAGCCAGCCAATGTTGGCCCATTGCTGACGACCCAAGATTCTAACCCAGGGCTTATTATTCAGCACCAAGCCCACAGGAAGACATACACCATGATTACACCACAAGTACTATTAAGTAGCTGATGGATCACAGAATGACTACAGTACAGACCAAAACAACCTTGCAAAAAAAAAAACACCCATTCAAGGAGTCTTTCAGTTTGTTGCACTGAACCGTTAAACTCAAATTTATTGAAGGCTCAACGATACATTGTGGGAGATGCCACTGCCTTCATGATGTCATAATTACAAGTATCTTATCTGTAGCGATAGTCTTAAATTTTGTAAGATCGTCAAAAGACCATTCCTGCCCTACTACCGGGGACCCATGCGACAACATTGAAAAACCTTGAGATTCTGACAACGGAGTTTGGGAGATGAATATAATTCTTTCCCCCTGTTACTCCGGTGTAAAGTTGTTACACAGCTGAATATCAGACAAAATTACCCGCCTATAGCACATAAAATGATTAATCAACGCCAAATGTAACATTTTGAAATCATGGTGTAAAGTCCAGTGAACAGATTTTTCTCTTAGTGACATCACAGGGCAATGACGTCATCACCTGTCTTGCCAAAGACTCACAATAAAGGTATCCATGCAGTATGGCAATGGTTGATTTGATGACGTCACAAGTGGTGACATCACAAATGACCTTCACTTTCATTGGCCAATCAGATCAGCTGCAAGCTACCAGACTAAACAATAGAAAATGACAGATTTTGTTCATGAGAGTATTTCTCACATTTAAAAGGTGTTTTCCTTCAACATCTATGCTTGGATGACTGTCAAATGTAGTGCGGTCAGTAGTAAAACATCTCAGGATTAATTATGTGAACTTTCATTGCCCTAAATGTGCTATACATTTACTGCAAGATAAATTCTCCTGAAGGGTAAGTCAAAAATCTCAAGGTTTTCCAATGGGATGACTCATGACCCCTGTGCTAAAACAAGGGGTCTTCAGGGCTAATTCCGCCCTGGGAGTCGGCAGTAACTCCTCTGATACAGTAAACCTTGCTAAGTCGAATGTGTCAAAGTCATATTTCTGCTCAACTTAAACCAGAGCAAAGAGAACATAAAAATAAATTCAAATTGCAATTATTCTAGACAACAGTTACTGTAGTTTTAACTTCCCATCATCAGAATTCAAAAACAACAAAAACAAAAATATAATTTCACAGCAAGGCAGGGGATTTATTTAGCGCAGACAAGACAACAGTTCAAATTGATACAGCTCAGGAATATTACGGAAATTTACTTCTCCGATTAGAACAGGTTTCTATCAAAGTTCATTTTGTAAAGACTATCAATATTAATTGTGACATTTATAACATATATTAAACCATCATTGTGAAAGGTAGATATGGATAACGTACAGCATATTTCCAAAATTCTACTAACATATTTTCTATATTACAATAATCCTTTTTTTAAGCCAGCACTTTACCATACAACATAATATAATCAATTTTTAGTAATTCAATCCATCAAAGTTCCAAGGGTTCAGCACAGAATAGTGACAGATAGTAATCAGTCATCAAGATTCTAGAATTTCCTTCCTTGTCATCTAAATAGTTCTACAATTTTTTTTCAATCCTTCCATCAATTACACTTTTATTAGAGAAACACAGCTGAGTCATTGTAGTTCATAGAGTCTTAATAATGGCTGCATTAATATACAGTCATTCAATTTCTAATCTGATAATAATGAATTGCAATACAACATATTATTTCTTTATTACTAAAGTGTCACAACAAATTATATTAGTTGGAATATAAGGAAACGTGTTGTTTTAATCATTTTCAATGTTTTTTTCTTCTTTTCTGGCTATTATTCCAACAATTTATCCACACACCATAAGTTTCAGCAAAATCTTACAACACTAAAGCCATACAATAAAAATGTATACTGGGAGCATAAGCTGATACATTAATTTGATAGGGATGAATTTTGATAGCAATCTAAATGGATAAAGTGCAGCATGTTGGGTGAACATTAGGTGAACAGCCCAAAGGTGATTATATATATTTATGTATTATAATATTATATTATTTGTGTTGTCAGTACAATGATGTTCAAGGGATCTGCGCAATTGTTTCGGCCAAAAATCCATCAGGGTTGGTGATTGTTTCAAGCAAACCTGAAAAGATAACGAGATTTTCATGTTATCAACTTGTTCTATGAACTATTTTCACACAGTATATTTTTATGACAAGATAGATAATTGTTCATTTTCTGAAGTTGACCCATTTTGATTATATTCCAGCAAATATAAAATATACAACTAGAATATAGAGGAAACTTTCAATATGCAGGAAGCTCTATATAGTAGAATTAAACTGTTACGATGTATTTACCTGAATTACCATTCCACTATTTATATTTACTGTTCAACAAAATCCTTATGGTACTAAATAAGCATTGCACCTAAATTAGTATTCCTGCTGACATTTATGTCTTGACAGGGGAATAATGTCTACGGAGGTTTCCTATTATCGAAAGAGCAATCGAAAGATACTTTTCATGCCAGTATTTTTGACCCCACAGTATTTGCTGTATCACACTCACCTATGACATCACAGAACTCCGCAAACGACTCACAGGGCAACAATTCCTGCTCGTAATAAGACAAAACCTTGAGGCTCTGCTCCTGGAGCACTTGGTCGTTCTGCCGAATGTACTCTGCAAGGGTCGCTGACCATGGCGATGATTCTGGCGAAAGTTTCTGAAAGTAAAGTAAAAACATATTTAGTTAATGTGAAATGAGAGTAGATAATGAATGCAGTGAATGCAATCTCTCTCAGCCCTAGCAATTTCACTCTTCTTTCTTTCAACCTCTTCACAAAGTTCTCCTTTTCATGTCTCTTTCTTATCTTTTTCCGCCATCTTGATTGTCTTTTACATTACAGAGTGATCGGATAGTCTTGCCTTCAGTCAATATTCATAAAAGTGATCACTTCTATTTTTCATTTTACAATTACTCTTTTACTTTGCGAGGATTCCGAAAGAACACCAGAGACACCTGGTGAGAAGAAGCAGAGCCACCTGGTAGAATAGGTAGACAACATAACCAGTCTAATTCTTGCAATGATAGATAACCAAAGAGTAGCTTACTGCCTTACAGATCTATAGCACAATTCATTTATACTGCAACAGGTGAAAATAACAACTACGATAAAATGCAAATACCTTGAACATGATGTTGTAGAGTCCCTGTATAAGGCCGAAAAATACAAGGTAAGGTTTGTAGGCGATGTAATCCTTAACACTTGATTCTCCAATACTAGAAGAAAGAAAATAGAGAAATTTATTACCAGTGCCATACCAGAACAAATGCGACACAGTATTTCTACACTAGATGCTGATTCATTTTGTATACATTATGCATTAAATGTATTTTGCATTTTGCACTCAGGTGTAAATGGGTACTTGGCTATAGGCAGTGATGGCAATTGTAAGCGCTTAGCCCCTGCAGGTAATTCTGTGTAATGGGTTGTATAGGGAGTTGAGGAAGGCTCAGGCTTGAACAGCCCTGCCAAGGGTATAATTGTAAAGTCGGTTGAGACTGCTTGGACTGTGATAACAGACTATAAACTACATTTACATTTTACATTGACTTTGCATAACTTCCTTTGTCTATCTACTCCCTACATCTGTCAGTCAGTTTTAATGGAATATAAAATATTATTTAATAATATTCAATGTAAGTTACGCAAAGTCTATCTTTATCCTGTTCATTTATCTTGACCTGTTTTAGTTGCCAAACTCATCTCAAAGATTCTACCCATCTTCTCTGTGTCTGTCCATCTTTATGACTGTTTAACATCCATATCATATCTGTCAATCTGTCAATGATGATGTAATTCTGATAACACCCTACCTTGTAGCCCCTGCAGGAGCTACACATCTGATGTGCGCCTGTGCCAGCATCCTCCGTAGCAGATGCACCTTCAAATCGTTCCAGACTTTTGGATTTAGGATGTGTAGAGACATGGTGGCCCAATAGAATGCACTTTCCGTCTGTTCATTAAACAAAACACGTTAATAAATACATTAATCAAAGTACAAGCAACATCATATCATAACTATACGTCTCAGCTAACATTAACTCCATCGCTAGCCTTATGGCTGAAGTTGTATCTTCATAAAAAACTGAATCAAAATGAAATTTGTTTATGTCTATATGTACTAAATAACAGGTAATTGGATACTGTAGCCTTGGGAAATATATTACATCTAGCCTTTATTAGTTCAATATATATATATTAAAGAATTAATTTACTAATTACCTCAAAGGCATTCTCGACCCATTTATCTGGAGGCGCATTCAAGTAGGTCATCAAGTTTTTCTCTTCTCGAACGACTACACGAGTTCTGAAGGAGACAAAAAAAAAAAATCACAACATTTTCACATTGTACAGCTGATAAAACAGTGAAATATCATAGAAAGAGCTACTGTAATACTGTAATTAACACCATATTTCTCTAATATTACAGAGAAAGAGCTACTATAATACTGTAATTAACACCATATTTCTCTAATATTACAGAGAAAAAGCTACTGTAATACTAATTAACACCATATTTCAATTAATCGTCAATACAATAATTACGTGTTAAGGACGTAGAGCGCCATGTGCATGATGTAAGGGATTAAATGCACGTTGCTCTCTCTGCCTCCTCCTCCACTATCTTCACTAAACGACTTCTCAAACGCAAACTTGATGAACAGATGTTTCATGTCGTGGATGGTGAAATTGTAAGTGGCATCTCGGACTCCAGTACACTCTTGCAGATATGTGTTGTGCCTAAATTAAGAGAAAGAATATCATCTCATCATTACTTTTGCCACTGGCAACTAGGCATAATACCATGAACTGTCGAAACGTTACATCAATCGCATTAACTCATTTGAGACGAAGCAGAATAACATAATACAATATGTGGAAAATTATCTATAGCTTTTCACAAGGTCAGTAGGACCTTGTATTTAAAACAGTATGCTAAAGCCATGGCGACCATCCTTGGACTTGTTATATATATCACTATCACGTTTAGAAACTATAATTACTTTGACTTCTCCAAGGATTATCTCATGATCAACTTCACACATTGTATGTATACTGATAACTGTATTATTGATTGATTTATAAGCAGCATCCTTTCTTACCTAGCCAAGCAATTAGCGAATGCAGACTCGGGGACCTGGGGACCCCACAAAGGAAGTAGACCGTTACATTTTGTGTTTGCGTTCTGGAGCGCAGCGCTGTCCCACTCTTCTCTAACTCTGGCATGTCTGAAAGTTTTAAAGACAAAATTTTAATTTCTTCAGCGCTAAAATGTCCTTTTCTGCATGTGTACCTTTAGCTGTACATTACTAGCAATTTTTTCATAAAATTCCAACAAATTAGTGAGTTTTTAAGGCTTGAAGCAGTTTGCGGATATGGTGGATCCCCCAGATTTGCAAATTTTGCAGATAGATAGATAGATACAGAAAATGCAGCCCTCTAAGGCAAATTCTTGCCGCTATCGAGGGTTGATTAATGAGGTGAGAGAGAGGAGGAGTCCAAGTATAAAACACATTTACCCCATGGGTGGGATCTTTTACTTGCCTCAGCATAGACACTGTATATTCCGAGTGAAACAGAGATTATGACGGAAACAACAGATGTCATAAAACTCTGCTAATACAGACTTCAATTGTAATTTTTATTATCATTTCCTTACCTCACAGCAGCAAGATGACAGTCAATGTGCACAATATTGAAGTGAGACACAGTGCTATACCCCAGCATTTTCCTTTGCTTGTTTTCGAAGTCATCTTGAGTCACTCTCTTAGTGTACGTGTAGATTCCCAACACCTGCAACGTTAAATATGAAGAGCATGAGATGTTTCTGTCATTTTAAATCAACCTCATTATGCTAAACAAGCGCCTAATTCATTTTGTCACATCGAAAAACAAACTAATAAAAGCATACAGGTTCAACAAAAACTGAGATTCAGTTCGAAGTTCAGAGTCTAGCAGTCTCAGCATTGAACAACCCCCTAGGAAAAGGCAATACATTATAATGGGCATAGTGCAGTATAGCAGACCCAAATGTATGCCCATATTTGGCATCCATGAAATATTGAAAAATATCTCCATTTTTAGCCAAAATTTGTTCTAGCACAGGAGAGGAATAATATTTGCGTAGCACAGCGGGGGTTTTGGTGGCAGCAGCCCCTGATAAAAGAAAAAAACAAACAAGGTCTTGTCTTGAAAATGAAAAGGGCGGTCGTTTTTTGTGATGTCATTCACTGAATTCAGGGATATGACGTCATAGGCATGACCAAAACGCTCGCTAAATAAAGTAATAAATTTGGGTCCGCTATACTGTACTTTTTCCCATATAATCATAGAGGCAAACAATGCAACCAGTCACTGTCTGCATTAGCATTCTCCTGACGTACTACAACACAGCTGTGGTATAAGACCCCTCTCACCTTGGTAGGTTGGTTGCGATACCCCTCTCGGCAGATGCAACATGTCAGTCCCGTCTCCTCTTTCAAATCCTCCATCTGTTTCAACACGGAACTTTTCACTGTCACTTGTCCTTTCTCGTTAGTGGTCATACCAAGCGCTCCCAACTCCTTCTTCCTCACTGCCATCGCAAGACGTTTCTTCTCTGCCCTGGTCTGTTGGCGCACCTCCTCAATCTGAAAATGAACACAGAAGAAGACGTATTACAAAGACAAGGCGAGTATTTTCGATAGCCTTTTTTGAATGATTCTGATCAGTCACTAGTCATTCTACCATCATCTAGCAAAACACCATTAAACTGATTATTTTGGGCCCAGGACTTGTTTGCCAGTTTCTAATTAATCTCACAAAACATAAATGATAATGTCGTACTCTACTATTGTCCAATTATCATCTGATCCACTTCTCTTTTTAATACCAAACGAAAACAGGAAAATGTGTGTACTGAGAAATGGGAACATTCAACTTGATTTTTAGCAAATGGGGGGGGGGGGGGGGGGGGGGGGGGGGTATGTCTAGACCAGACGTCTCAGGTCTTACTCATGCTTACATGAGTCATTACACTTACACGTGTCTCAAACAGATATATAGAAGAGACCAAAGTCAAAATTACAAATCACACCCTAAATTATCTACCTTTTTGGCCACGGTAGCATTGGTCTTCAGTGTCTCAAGCAAGTTTTCTGACAGAGACCCGATGTGTTCATCAGAGGAGACCTGCTCCAATTTATGTAGGATCGGGATGGTGTCTTCGCCAATTCGTAGTTGCGTGTTGTCATGTTTGTTAGCCATGCCAGTCAAGAACCTTAGAACAAACGGCAGAGCTGGTTTGCTAATGAATTCTTTCCAGTTTTCACTGTCCGTGCTGCAAAAAGATGTTTGTAGGACATTAGAAATCAAAGTTATTTACTCAACCGAGTCACAATATTCAGAATTATCGATATACCATGATGGCATAATCTTAAAACTTAGCAACAAAATATCTGTAACGTCTTTCAAAGGAGAGGACCCTTCTAACAACGTTACAAATCCCAGATATTTCATTTCGAACACAATTTAATCGCGTGCAATTTGAAAGTCAGTGTGTTTGGATAAATCTTTTTCCCTTTTATGCAATAAGGGGGCTGAAAAAGAACTTCCAAATGGTGTTGTGTAATTCTACAGATTTCTCATTTTGATAAGGCTGGTCAATCAGCATTTGGGGCCTTGTAATACTACAAGTATTGCCCTCTAGTGATAAATCATGTCAACAAGACCTTCCATTCAGAACCATCTGCTACACCAATTTCAAACTTCATCAAATTGACAATACCAGACAAATAAAGATTAAATACATACTTGAGAAGTGTCTGAATGGTAGGAGCGTGAGTTCTGATGTAAGTGATGGCTCTTTGGACCATTTCATGTTCCAGGATGATGTCTTTCAACTTCTCACCAACTGCATTACTCTGTAAAAAGAAATACAAGAATAAAGTTATTCTCTATATGCAAGTACCACGGATCTTATGACAACTTGCTATTATTGATGACTAAGACAGCTCACAATTATGACCATTAAGGACACAATCCTTGCTGCTGAAGTCTGCTGCATCAGGGGGCTTCATGGGTCCCAAGAACAGGAGGCAATGTCCCATGTTGCATTTTAAGAGAAAATCTAATGTCTCATGACACTTTCAAGCTAAATAATTAATAACTTTAAAAAATCAAAACTGTCGCCTGTCACTCTTTAAAGAGATATTCCTCTTATTAATTAAGAGGTTAAGAGGTTAAGAGGTTCAGTGTCGCTGTGTCCCTTGTTAAGAAGGGTAATGTCGCGCTGTTGATTCTGTTGATTTTTACCCATGTAGACCCCTTGCATCGCCATTAAGATTACGTCATCATTAAGACCAGTAAATCTTTGACAAAGAGTACTCTTAATACATAGATTTCACTGTATATATTAATCAATCAATTCAAACTATTTTAATCTTTTTCAATGCTTTCTTTGCACTACTTACCTCAATACCAGCCGCTATTACACAGAAACAGTCGAGGTGAACCAGCTCATCTTGTGAGTGCTCGATGTCATACCTAAAAAACAAATCAATGATATTATTCATTTGAATTAAAAAGACTACAATATAACACCACAGATTATCTGTTACATAATAATGAGGTTTTCTCATGTTTAGGTTACGTTGCATCTCAAACTTTGGTCTGATGATAAAGACAGCACATACATCAAGTCGAAAGAACTTGTAAGCCTCCAGTAATTGATTCATGTTTGGCAATAGTTATCAAATTGAAGAGAACAATTACTTGTCAAAGTTCAGGTAGGGCTTGAAGTGGTTGATGAGAGCGAGCATCTTTTCTTGATCTCCGAACGCAAGGAATGGGATGAGTCTCATGAGGGCTTGGAGGACTGATGGATGAGATCGGATGAACTGGGAATTGATGCGATCCAGCAGCATCATCAACTGGCTGCTGTCTCCACAAAGCTTGGAGAACTCCTGCAAACAAACAATATCAATTAATTTAACAATCATCGGAAATGGTAGGAATATCAGAATGACCCACTCTACTAAAAAGCTGGTAATGATCTCCTTATAAGATGTTTGATTTACGCAAATTATAGGTTTGACCCTAATCACTTTCAGATCCACATTGCCGCAGTTTTTGTAATTTTTTTTGTAGATTTTGTCAAGAAGCACCGGTATTTTTCTGTGCATGTAGCAGTTAATATGCAAAACATGAAATAGATATTGGCTGAATTATTTTCACCAGATTTTACGATCTACAAACCACAACTCACTTGCAAGCGATAAGTAACGAAATCATAATTTCCGTAAATATCAAATGCTAAGCCAGAGCTTAATGAGGAATTCAACGTACCTTGTACTTCTCTGGAGGTTGGCTGCTGGCTTCCATCAAGATGACTTCCATGATCTGCAGAATTTGCTCAGTCATTGTTTGGGCTTTGCCTGGTCCTGCTGCACTTTCTTGCTCAGCAAGGAGAGCCTGGAAAAAGTTAAATCAAAATGTTGTACACTTGTACATATCTATATTTTCATTGCTGGCAGTCTAAAGCAGCTCGTGATATTTAGGCCCACCAAGGACTAAGCTCACGAGGAGGAGGAGGAGGAGGAGGAGGAAGAGGAAGAAGAAGAAGAAGAGGAGGAGGAGCCAAGCTTACACGACAATCACCCATTTACTCGATGGTGGAGTCTTTTACATGCTCCAGCATAGACATCAAGGACAAGGCACCACTACTGCTTACAATGTATCATTAATAACCTCTACTCTTACTTGCAACTATGTACATATTCCTCTGAATTAATACTTGAAATTAAATAGTTGGAACTGATGATCAAAAGACAATACTTACCATATTGAGAGCTCTGAGCATAATGCTAATGCAGTTCATCTCGACCTTGACTAGCTGTTGTCTATTGGATTTGACCTTGACACAGAGGGTGAACAACTTCAACAGAACAAGCATCATCTGCCGACCAGAGAGCAAGTCTCGTACTCCATTCAACCTGAAGACAATGCAATGAATCTTATAGAATTTAACGATGATAAAATATCATGGAATAATGGATGTTAAATATCGTGGATATGCAGAAGAGTCTTGTTATAAGGAAGTATTTAGACCTATCATTTCAGGCTATAACGCAGCTGGTTCATAAGGAACAATCAGTGGGAACGGGGAAGTCAAATTTAACAAAAAAATGTTTAACAATAGCTATTCATAACTTGTGACTTGGTGAACTATTCTATTGGACAGTCTTTCTCCCTTGGCCGTTCCATATAAAAAAGAAGGGGTGGGTGGACCTGAACATTTTCAGACCCCCACCATGATATCTGGTTTTTGACAGAACACACCCCCCCCCCCCCTCCCGATATTAAGAAAATACCACTTTCCAAAATGGAACAGCCCCTTCTCGTTTTAGTACAGCCTATGCCATACTCTGTAAAACAGTGCAACCGAACCCTGACCAACATACTATTAAAGACCACCATGCCATTAAGATCACAAAGTGTTCGACCCAACTTTATTCTTGCAGCTGCATTTTACCCCCTATTAAGACCATCTCACTATTAACACATTTGTTCTGCACCAAGGGTGGTATTAATGGCAAAATTCCACTGTATGCCTCTGTTCATGTCTATATATCCAGACACACATCATCCTATCTTGCCCTACCTCTGAAGCATCACTTGCAGTCCGTTGCATTCGCTCATGATGTTGGCCATCTTGTAGACTTCTTCGTTATCAACATCCTCATCATTTCCACTGTCCAAACTGTTGACCATGTCCTCCGTAGCATCTCCAAGGAGACCTCGCATCCTGTACACCACTCTCATTGCTTCACCCTATGAAGTAAAAGAATAACTGTCAATATCTTTACAAAATCACTGATTGGAGTACAGGCTGTTGTTATTAAAGTTCGAAGTAATCTATGAAAGAGCAATTTTAAGAATTTGTTGATCCCAATATCATGCATGACAGCATAACGCTGAGTCCATCTAGCCAACGTTTTCAAATTAAATATTGTAGCCTAAGGATCTGCATGTTCATCAAATATTGCAAAATAATTCATTAATGAGATTATAGACATTTTATTTCCTATCCTTCAGGGTTCGCCAACCTAAATAAAGTCAGGGCACAATTTTCTCATCATTAAAATTGCAATCAGTACACAAACTATGCACATCATATAATATTGCTGTATCATATGTATGTATTTGTATCATGTATAATATATATTGCATGACTGATGGGTTACTTTGGACCCCCCCCCCCCTTTTTTTCATTAATAAAAACCATTAGTTCATTATGTCCATGACAACTATCTACCTATTCAACTGTCCGTCTATCAAGCTATCCACCAATTTAATATCAACTACCACTGACCTCTCCATGATCCGGGACCCATATCTTCTTGTAGACATCCTTCACAGGGAGATCCAGGCTAATGATCTTATTGTTAACCAGCAACTCCATGCCAGTATCATCCTCCAAGAGTGCGACCAATTCACAATCTGTAATAATATAATTAATGTCTCTAATGTCTCAATGCTACTGGGTCTGAGGTCTGAAGCTTAGTCAGCTTATATGAGGCAGATGTAATGATGAGATGATGAGGCTGCTTGGAGTCCACACCATGTTACACAACTTACACATTTACCCCATGGGTGGGGTCTTTTACTTGCCTCAGCATAGACACTGAGTACAAGGCACCTCCAATTTAATGTCTCATGCAGCTGGGGTGTAGCTCATGAAGAGTGCCCGGGCCTGGGATCAAACCAGGGTCCCGGGACCTTCAGCAGAGCTGGTCAATGTGGAATTAGCAGATGCCTTAACCATTAGGCCACCCAGCTGCTATAAGGCAAGTTCTTACTTCTTACTGCTCGTAAGATTTGATGTCAGAGAGGAGTCCACAGATTGGTGGGATCTTTATATTGTTTCAGCATAGATCTAAGTACTACTTATGCACTTAATAAAATTCTGAACATCAACTGTGAGAAGTTATATCAGCCTCAGGATGCCTTGACAACAGTAATACCATGACAAACATATCTCTCAATATTTCGCAATTCTATATCAACGCACTTGCCTCTAACTGTTTATATTCAATTAATTCACTCATGATAATATATATAGTAAAAATCTGTCCCTCTAACCTTGACAAATCTTATTCTTGACATCCCTCATGAGAGGTCCTAGCCCAGGTTCATTGGAACTGTATGGGTTGCCAAGCATACGACCTTGAAGGAAGTCTTCTTGTTGCGGGTCTTTCTCCAAGGTCATAAAGAACTCTCCAACGTCATTCTCCTCCTGTTACAAAAAGATGAAAAGATTTCATTGCATAACAAATCATCAAGTTCATTTATTATCTTATCCAACCACGCAATAAAGACAAAGTAAATTTGTAGTAAATAATACTAGACAATTAATCAGCCATTTCATATACAGATTCCTGAATATCTACCAGTGGTAATTAGTTAATCAATCAGTCAATCATTCAACTAATCAAGAGCCGTGAGTTTTAGAAAAAGTATATGATAGCAATTGATGATATTAGTACTCTTACTGAACAAGCAACTGTAAACAATATTTGTAATCACAGAAAAAAAAAACCTCATTAGTAGGCTGTCATAATAACCAACTTTACTCGATTTTGACTGCACAATTTTCTCATCAATAACTTTAATGAACCACTTACCGGGAAGATGATGTTGCACAGCCGTTCGAAGATGAAGACAGGAGTGCTCATGTCATTTAGAGGATACTTGTCAACTGTTTGGACACACACAGTCATGAACTCTTTCGTCTCTGATTCTGTGCCTGTTAAAATAACACGATCATTGTGAAGCATGTTCATTGTTATACTAAAGCATGTTGTCAATTCAATTACAAAGCACCAGAACCTCATCTTAAGGCTGTTTGACTAGACAGCCACCGACAGCCCACCGCTCAATGATGTCTAAATAATTCTAGTCCAGTCTCCATCATCGCCATTACAATTAACATTACCAGCAAGGTCAAATAATTATTCTGGCTAAATTGGCCCAGAACTAAGGTCGGATTTAAGATTTAAGTTGCTATAAATGTGATCCAAACGAAAATGATTTGTCTGACAGCTTGTAGACTAAGTGTTCAACATTTCGTAGTGTTGTAATATAATGTATACACCCTTTTCACGGCACCATGTTGGCATTTTTGCCTCATTAACCTCTCTTTGCACTCAGCTATAAGTATTATGACGTCATCAGTAGACAATGGCCATTGTGAGGTCCCAGAGTGCAAGCACAATGGTCAAGTAATGATGTCATAATATATCACATGATTAAAACAAGGTCAATGATCTAATAGCTGCTGTGTGAAAGGGTCTATAAGTCTCTGCTCAAACAGTAAATTGCTTAGTAAGCAATGCTTACCAGTGGTCATTTCTTCCAAGAGTTGCAACAACTTCTCCTGAGTCTCGTCCACCAGTTTCGTCCTTTGGATGACCAGCTTCTTCAGGCTCAGGTATCCGTCCAGCACAGTACCAACCAGTCTGTTCTTGTAGTGTTTCTTGATGGTTTCTTGCTCAACGAAAGTCCACATAAGTTCTGCAAATAAATGAAAGGGCACACCATTTTAGATGCAAAAAATGTACAGATGATCATGGAAAGTTTAAAGGGAGGATTTATATTGAAAGTCAATAGTTGCTATAATAGCCACCTGTATATAGCAACCACCCGCTGAAAACAACCACTATTTTTTGAAACTCCCCGACAGAATTATCATTGTTTTTACCCTTCTATTAAACGGCCATCTGTCTTAAATAGCCCAATTTATCCATTTTCTTGGGTTACCACTTAACATAGGTTTGACTGTATTATTCAGACTGCCGCACAAACATGAATTATTTGTCAGTGGATGTTTTGTAATTCTAGATCACTATCAATCATAAGCCGTCTTGATAATTAATAACTATATCATCTCGATCACTCTAACGATAGACAAAATGCTGCATTCAGCACATTGACTTCACGATATTGTTGAATGCCTGCATAATTCATGAAGTTTTGGCTTGTCCAATCTTATATGGAAGTATAGTCTCCTACACAGACCCTCCGTCACTCGGGGACGTTCAGCAATAGCCCTGAGAGCCTGCCAGATTTTGGACGAAGCAAAGCTCCTGGTGCGGGAGTAAGGATTTTAACAGTGTATATCAGTTCCTATAAATCATTGGAGTGCAAAACAATGACAGTCTATGCTAAACAGTCCTAAATAACGCCAGATTCGACGATATTTAAAGAACTATTATGTTTGCCGCTACGTTGAATTCAACAGTGCAGTAATTGACCTACTTTCATCGTCTATAGAGCACACAGCCTGATGGAAATACGTGTTAACAGATATCTTTCAATTGAAATACACACCTGTTAGGGCTTTCAGAGTGAATCCTTGAGACAGGTCAGAGCTCAGAGTAGTCTCCTCCAAGTAGAGTAGTTCCTCAATTTCCTGCAACATGACAAAAAAAAAAACCATCATAATAATGTAATCGGGAGAAAAGGTACCACAAGAGGTCACTGACACCGGAGCAGATAAGTCTTGTATGATGACATCATTCATATATATTGTGACGAGTACCAAAAGAGAAAAAGTACCACATGAGGTCGTATATATTGTGACGAGAAAAAGTACAAGAGGTCACAGACACCGTAGCAGATAAGTATTGTCTGATGATGTCGTATATATTGTGACGTCATCAAAATAACAATTAAGTGGTGACATCATCCTATTGTCTTTTCATTTGATACGGTCATAGCACCCCCTATAGGCTTTGTTACTTTTTCTTCCCATTGTGAAAGATATCTCTACCATCACATAAGAATGCATACAAGCGCCTTCACATTACCCCAAATTAAGCGTCTTTTGGTCGGTATCTTATGCGTTTCAAAAACCGTTACCTTGGTAATGAGAGCACCAATGCGAGGCAGGACACCTCGTAGGGCAAGGTAGAACTTCCAGTGTCCCGTTGAAACCAGTTTCTTGTACAGAGCTAAGAATTCGGCACCCGCCTCTCCTGCTGTACCCAGCTCATCCAGATAGCTGTAAATAAAGAATTACCATGAAATACCACACAAAATATACTTTACTACTATACGTCAGACATTTTATGACAGACAATGGACCACAAGAGAATTGGCGTACACTGAATTAAGATTTACAGATGATGATGCGTTACAATAAATTGCCGCTCATAAGCATGACTTGGCCTTAACAGAAACTTGGCCACAACTGTGTCTAAAAAATGAGAGATGGCCTTATTTAAGAAGTTGATTTACAGTGAGATGGTCTTATTTTTCAATAGTAACAGTGAGACTCAATTATTCATAACTTACTCAGTGAGGAGGTTGAGGATTTGTTGCTTGCGACTCGGTGATTGACAGACGACCTCCAAGACGTTGCAAGTCGTTTGACGAACTGCCCTGGATGACGCAGAGAAAAGGGCACGACGCAGCCAGGAATTTTCAACCAGCTTCAGGTCATGAGTTTTCTCTGTTGAAATACAGATGTATATATTTAAATATAGATGTATATATTTCAATTTGTACATACAGATACTTAACTGTATATATGACTAATGTGCATTTTATTTTGCAGCCAATATCATTTCGTCTTGATTTTGGTCAGGCAGCACCAGTGGCCTTCCTTTGTATATAGCTACAATTTGAAAATTGAGTTATTGCACAACCGTCTGCTCCAAGTGAGATCTGGACATAGAGGTCCAATAGGACCTGAGTCCAGTAATGCTCTAATCTAATCTAATCTTGAAATATTGCAAAAAAACTCATGTCTGTGTTGATAACCATAACCAACTGTTAAATAACTGGATTTAAAATACTGCTTAATCAGTCAAATCAAAGTATTTAGTTGAATCGAAGTATTCAGGATCATCCATCGTGTGTTTGTAGTAACACCAATAGGTCATCTCTTTGTTGTATACAAACTTCATTGCATTACAACATTCAAGTTCAGTCATGAGGCCATTTGCAGAAGACTCGCATGACAAAATCCTGCTAGTTACACAACCAGCCAATCACCTATTGAATAAATGACAAAAAGAGACTTACTAGAACGGTGCTTGTTAACCCATCTGTTTCCGTATTTCTCCATCAAGAACTTGACTCGGATGATTCTCTTCTCGAGATCTGCATCTCGTTTTTCTTCCTTCTTTTTCTTGGTCACAGACAGATCGATGGTCGCTGCAAGGTACAAAGTCAATATGAGACCTTTTTCAACAGAATTTCAAATGGAGTGCATGCTAGAATTCTTTCAATCATATAGAAAAAGACAACAAAAACAAGTTCAAGGTTATTTGTGAACTACAACTAGTGCCAAAGTGAGACTTCAAAATAATATAATTTGATAGCAGTCACGAAATATTATAGCCAAATATCAGAAAAGCTTGAGGTCTTAATGCTTCTAGTTCAGCATAACATACAAATCAGCTTCATGAGTTTCACTTGAGGTAAGGTGTATTACTGACATTTATCAAAGGATTTTGTAACCTACAGGAAACTTTCAAAGGACTACGTCGCCTTTTTCAATCAGTTCACCACTTCATTTAATATCTAGTGTTCTGCTATAAGTGCTATTTTTTCTTGCTTTACTTTCATTACTATATAATTAATTGTAATTGTTAAATATAATAGGGGATACATCCACCCTTGGGGTAATAGTATTTTATATATACTCGGATGTATCTCCTTCCAACACGTTATATGTTTATTATTATATAACACTGCATTTGTTTATATATACTTGTAAATCAATGTACTAGAGTGTTGGTAAATAAAAATAATGTCTAAACGTCTAATGTCTGAACATGCAGACACAACACACACGCAAACTTAACTACTCACAAAAAGATAATTAGTAAGTAACAAGTTTAAGAACTACAGAAAGGCATATTAGGTGTTAGTGGGGTGAAAATACGTACGGGTAGGCATACGTTTAGTAGGGATGTTGGCCTTCCAGTGAGCGTAGGATGCAGTAGGGTCTCCCTTGATCCATCCTTGCGCATCGACATGCAGGTTCGTCAGATTGGTCCTGACGCTGCAAAGACTTTCCGTGGCCTTGTCTTTGTTCTTCCTGCTTGTCGGAGGTTCAGGTTTAACGAGATGCTGAATGATACGGAGGCAGGGAAGAGCTACGTACTCCAGGACGACAGGGCTTTGGATTCTGACTGACAGGAGGAACAGGCTCACCACTGGAAAAAATAATTCATTGCATCAAATAAATTTGTTGAGGCAACTACAAAATTAACATATATATTATGAGCTCAATCTATCCTTGGGGTGCTAATTATTGCATCTATACTAAATGTGTATCCAAATTTCAGGCCATACAGTCTACAACTGGATTTGCTTATATGACCAGCTGCAAGAGGCAGACGTAATGATGAGATAAATTGGCTTGCACATTTACCCCATTGGAGGGGTCTTTTACTTGCCTCAGCATAGGCACCGAGTACTAGTTCATCATTATGAATTGCTAGTTGTAACAAATATTATAGAATTCTTCTATAAAACATATCAAAAGTTACACAGTTGCCACCTAATAACATATACTAACCACATCTGACTCTCTGCTCCCAGCAATGGTCCTCCTGGTGCACTGTGTTGGCGAGTAGCATCATTTCATGACGGACAGATCCAGCCTAAAGTAACAGTATAAGTGAAAATATCGGGCTGTACAGTAAATTTAATTAAAGGCGAAGATGCAGTTTAACACTATCATCATATTACATACACTATTATTATACTAACACTAATATTATTAAACTGCCAATATTGTACAAGATAGCAAATATTGTTAACTTTTTACTAAGTTATTTTATTTATTTGTCTGTATGTTTCCTCCTTCAACCAAAGCAGTTTTCTTTGAGGGGAGGGGATTATTATCAATTTCTTATAAAAGCATCATATCCACATTTTGACTATAAATGACCATTTTTTTCAGCGTGTCTGTCCTCCAACCAATACACTACCAGGACTGATTCATACTCTTGGCATTACAGAATATTTCATGACTGAGACAACTTCTTTATTGCATCCAGTGAACTTTTCACTAGATACGGTCTTAACTGACTCAACTAAGAGGTTGTAAAGTTACTTACGAAGTCCGGGTTGGACAAGTGGCCTTGAATAGCTGTCATAATCTTGGCCTGGATGAGAGCATTCAGTTCATCGGTGGCAGCTGGGTTGTCCTTCGTCAGTAGACAGAGCAACTGACGAACGTCTGCTCTGATTCCAGGAGTACCACGACGCAGGTTGTAGTCTATTAGTTCTCTAATCAGACCCTGTAGTAAAAGATATTGATGGTAAATAAGACTTAGCAGTTACGAAAGACCTATACTTCAAGTAAAATGCAATAACTTGTTAGTGATAGAAGAAACAGCAACATTTCATAGACTGCTAATGTATGAAATCTACAGTCAACATTGCAAGTATAAACTAATATATAGGATAAATAACCAAATTAAAAATTCTTCGGGTAATTGCCAGTTCTTTAACTTGACACTAATTATGTTGCCATTTTATCACATTAAAAATGTTGCAATTAGGTTGGACAGTCATGACTGCAGGTATTCCTAATATGCACTTCTTATGATTCTCACCTGTCCACATAGGATGGTTCTCATGTGGTAATTAGTTGCCATGGCACGGAGAAGAGTGATGCACTGTTCCACTGTTGCACTTCCACATCCATAGCATTGACCAGATCTGTGAGACACCGAATGCCTTAAATTAGTATGTTTGAATTTAACATGTAGTTCTTTTATATCCATTTATATAAATTTCAACAATTTTAGTTTTAATTCATACAGGTAGAAAGAAATTATCAAAATTAATTATGGCACCTGTTTCTGAATTTCTGATCACAAGCCATCACCTCCCTCGCCTTCGGTGGAGGGGCAGGCAGTGGAGGAGTGTAACTCCCCTTTGGGGTCGAGGGCGTTTGTACTGGCGTCGACGGCAACGAAGGGGGTGCAGCGGCGATTGCCGCTTCCACTTGTTGCTGATCAAATTCGACAAGTTCTTTCCTCGTAGCCAATACTTTCTGGATGATCTTGCTCAGGTCGTCAAATGTCGCTTTGCAGTCACCGCAATATCGTTGAGCCAACTGTTGGATGGCCCGGTTCACGTTGGTCGGAGCTCCAGATGTTGCTGCTGCTGGACCGGAGTTGTTTTCATCCTTAATAAATAACACATAAATACATTTCATGCATTGTGCACTTCCGCATGTACATATTAAGTTACCTAACTCTTGCTTGACGATTATAATAGCACCTACCGGTTTATCAAACGCATCATTGATTCGGATCAGAAGACCATCCAAAGCTGGTCTGTTCATTTGCAGTTGTTTGTACAACCGGTCAGCCTTCTCGAGAAGGGTGTTCACAGTGTGTACAGCCTGAAGAGCAAAAATTAAACTGAAGTCACACAAAGTTACAGGCTATTTCTAATACATCTCATTATCAATTACACTTTTAATTAATTGGTAACACGTACTTACTTTCTTGCATCATAATCAATTACACTTATAATTAATTGGTAACACATATTTACTTTCTTGCATCATTATCAATTACACTTATAATTAATTGGTAACACATATTTACTTTCTTGCATCATAATCAATTACACTTATAATTAATTGGTAACACATATTTACCTTCTTGCGATCTTCATCATTCTCAATGGGGTCCACAGCACAGCACGGTTTGGCGTTCAAAGTGAAGTCAAACTTGGCGTATTTGCAGAATCCACAAGCGTTGCAGAGGAAGGGATCCTTCTCATCATAGTTTATGGCTCTAGAATGATATAAAATGCATTTGTAACAGACTAGGTGATTTCGCAATATTGCTCCATAGGCGACTAAAGTAGATCAGTTGCTGGGCCCGTTGATTTCATTGCAGTGGCGAACAAAGACATTCTTTAATTATCGCCGAATCTGACGTTTTTCTGCTTATCTCGGCACAGAAACCTGTCCAAATGCATTCTAGTAGTTAGTATAAAATCATTAGTGGTGCTGAATCCCTTGCTCCCCCATTGTGCCTCTAGCTCTCCCGAAATTTATCAGTCGCTTTGTGACAAGTCACATCGCTTAAATGATACTAGCGGCTGTGTTGTCAGCATTTGTAATACATGAGCAAGTCAAATTTCCTGCATACTTTTTAAGATTAAGGTTACACATCATACCGCCCTGGTAATGTTTCAGCACCACTTAAAAGAAACTTAGTCAGCTTATACTTAATAATTAATTAATTCAAAGCAGTGTGTAACACGTAGATAACACTTTATACCTGCACTTGTGGCACTGGAAGACATTCTCTCCACAATTTCCACAGACTCCAGGATTGGCAGGAACAGACGCACTGCATCTCGGACATTGCAGAGTCTCAGCAGATGCCTGAAATTAATCAAAGACAAACTCTAACCACTGCTTATTCATTACTCAGTATGTTTATTAAATCGATAGCCTCGTAACATCTTATCCCAGTATATAGTGATAACGATTATTACTGACAACAACGACAGACATTAATTTCTGAAATAACTGTACCAAACATACCTGCAAGTTGTCATAGAAGTCAGCATACTCGATCATCAGGTTGCATGCAACAATGGGAAGTGGGAACTCCACTTTGACCTCTGTTTGACCTCCAGTGAGGACGACCTTCTTGGCCTTGTGCCACAGACTTGGTCTAAACACACCCAAAATCACCGTCAAGTCACAAATAGTATACGCAATGACCTAAGTCATTTATCAATTATCTAGACCAGTTAAATAACTTTCGAACTTACAAATTCTTCTATCAATCATTACGGTCAATTTGGACTGACAAATACTCAATATACTGTAATACTGTATGTGGTCTATCGCAGTGAAGCTAAGTGAATAATGGTACTTCATTAAAATTAAGAAGTTTAAATCTTTACTCACTTGTTCTTCAGTTCCACAACAGCCTGCACTGAGCGGTTGTTGTAGTAGATGTTGATAGTCCTCACCTGGAAATACAATGACAAATTTGCATTATACATTGTTTTATAGTATTTATCATGAACACAATGTCATATACATGACTGAATATCATGGGCACATAGTTACATTTTAAAGAAACAATTAATAAAGTCATTATTTAAAGGAAAACGAAAAAAAACAACCCTACCATCTTAGTCCTCTTCAAGTCAGAGATGCGAATGATGACCTTGGCAATGTTCTGACTGCCGACCAACTTCACAATTTGAGTCGTGGTGGTAAACTTCGAATCAACTTTGATGGCAGCGAGTTTGATGTTCTGCAGAGGAAAATATATTGTTATCTCTGGTCTTGGACACACTTGACCATCTCCATTGAAGGTCAACAATGAGTTTTAGTTGAAGTTTCATCGGGATAGGGTTGGTCAGTTCACGTGTGACCAGGGACCCGGAATAGCACATTGCACGACATCAATAGTAATGGCACAATTCGCCGATTTTAATCGATTATTGTCAGCAAAACACAGCACAGCCGATAATCAATGCTAGTGTTGAAATATCAAAGTAATTAAAGTTTGAACATTGAGGAGTTAATGATGTTTTTTGCATTTGTTCTCAGTCCATGGAAAAATAAAATCGATTTAAAAATCGGTTATCCCATCGAACAGCTTACCGATTAATCGATGTCAGTTTTGAGACCGATTTGCCATCACTAGTCATCGATATTTCAGCTGTAGTAATGTCAAGTATTCTACTATCATTTCCGGGTCCTAGATCGCACGTGAACTGCCCAGCCCTATATATAGTCTTACTATGTATGTTAAATATAATGTACTTACAGAGTATGGTACTTCTGGGTTGTTGCAAACCAGGCATGGATTGCTCTCTAAGTAATATCCATCGAAGTCAACAAGCCCTTGCAGCATGCTGTGAAAAAAGGGAGAAAGAAAACTCATTCACCCAAAGGTACTTTTCTGAGCTTATAACACTTTTTTAGATAATAAGTGTGCACAATGTCAGCAATCATATACACTATTGTGATTAGGGCTCCGTATCGTTTGATTCAAACGATACGATATGCATTATCGATACACTCATTCGATACACGATACGTATCGGCGATACATATTCATAGCTATATATAAGTAAAACAAATTTATTATTCAAATAGAACGTTTAGGGAATCGGACATTTCAGGTTTGGACGTTTTGGTTGTCAGACGTTTTGACTTGATACTGCTCCAAGCAAGCTAATCACTGATTGGCTGTTATATTTTGGGACTACTCATTTCGACCAATCACAGCGCACAACACAAAGTAATCAAAATGGCGGTTGTCACTGATTATCACGACGATCTTAGTACGTTATGAAAGGAATTTGGTTTATGTTTTGCATCTTAGGGACAGAATAACTATATTTTATGGTTTACCGATATGATACCGAAAATCACAAGCCGTATACCGGTTCTTTTATCAATTGCTTGTTACCGGTGTGACCGATAATCACCGAACCGGTGTAGAGCTCTAATTGTGATGTATTACAATGACCGACATTGGATCACTTAGGATCCACCTATACTGTTTAAGTTATGAGAGACAGCATTTGTAATTGTCCCACTACTTAATGCATCGTATCAGTCGCTCATACAGATACAGAACATCTTCCTTGGTTCATTTATTTTATTTGCACAATTTATGCGAACCCGTGAGTTAAAAGGACACAAAATCAAATTTTGCTACTACTATTATAAATCTCACAGATGTCAGCCAATTCATGACACCTCAAAAAATTAATATGCACCAATCACATAAATTAGGTGTTATAATTGTAAGAAATTGCACTCGAATCTAGTGTACTCACTTGTAGATTGCCCCATTGGGGTGATTGGCCAAGATCTTGTTTTGACTTCTCAGGACAGCAACTGCTCGGTCGACGTATTGTTTCTTGACCTGTTGATAAAAATATAAACAAGTAACAAAATTGGTAAACTTTTGTGAAAATGCAAACTGTAATGGTAACTCAACAATCAAGGCCACTTTTGAAACATCATTCATCAGATCTTAATATTGTGAGCTCCTAATTCTGTAACTTTCTAAGGAATAAGTGCAGTATAGCGGACCCAGATTTATGTCCATATTTAGTGAGCCTCCGTGCCATGTATATGCCGTCAAATGCTTGAATTCATGTATGACGTCACAAACAAATGACGGCGGTTTCATGTTCATGGCAAAGACGATGTTTTTTTTTTTTCTTTTTTCCTGGGGGCTATTGCCCCCAAACCCCCGCTACACTTCACAAATGTTATTCTTGTTGGACAAGACCTTCAAAACTTTGTGAGTGTTGGTCAAAATAATGTTATATTTTATATTCTTTGGACGCCAAATATGGTCATAAATTTGGGTCCGCTATACTGTACTAAACCCCTTTCTAAAATAAAATCATATAATTTACAACGGTTTCTAACCAAGCTGAGTACCTTCAATTCAAGGTGGTCTATCTGTATTTATAAATGCCCTGATCTTTGTGAAAGCACAATAAAACAAGTGAGTCTGTTGATCTTTACCTTCTTTTCACTTGTCTGTGAAGTCTTGATTGCAAAGTAGCCGAGAAGATCGACAAACTGAGCCGTCTTTCTTCCGTAAGATGGAAGCTCAGGCCAAATGCACCACATCATGTCAAGAATGGTCTCTTGCTGACCAACTGGGCAACTCCTGAAAATATAACATGATATATTATAGCTAGTACTACTTATTGAAAAAGAAATACAGCTTGCTTTGAACAGTGAAAGTCTGGGTCTTGGTACAAGCGGCTACCTAGACAATGGAGCATGTACGAGGTGGGTGGGTGGATTTGGGCTTTATATCCTGTATAACTGCACCTGATGGGATAATTAGGACATGGAGAATGTACGAAAGCAAATACCTAATCAATAAGATTGGGGAAAAGGATTGCAATAACAAGGTTTCATTACAGTAAGTTGGCAAGCCCTCAAATGACAAATATAGGTACGGTTAAGGTAAACTGTTGAGCGCAGTTTCATAACCACATTTCTCAGATCTGACAGAATTTGGCGTGTGTACATGCTCAGTGGTAGGAAACATGAAAGCTGACTTGACAGCTCCATTAAGCCAACACTTTCGCTATAAGAGACACAGTGACAAATAGTTTCACAAGATAGAAGAGCACAATTTGCACACTTAGCACCTACCTGTAGATATGGAGCAACAGAGCATGGGCTTGCCAGCGCACAGATGTAGAGTTGGACTCAAGCAAGAAGCAGCGAATGAATCGAGTGAGAAGATCTCGATTGACAGCTTTGCAGACGTGATGCACCAAAGCCATGCAAAGGGTCTCATCTTGTTTGGTGGTCTCTTCATCTGCGAAAGATAAATTAAAAATATCATTTCAATTCAACGAAAGACAAGTACATGATGATATAACTTCAATACATATCCCTAATAAATGAATAACAGTGAAGACTAGAACATTTCTCAAAATTGTACTGATTTAAAATTAATATTGGTTAAATAACATTATAATTTCTGAATGTAAATGACAATACCTCATCTTTGCCTTTAATACTAGTTATGTGGAATACACCTTTTTATTGTCCTTGTAACTAATTCCTCTTTATTTGTCCTTGTAACTAATACCTTTATCTTTGTCCTTATCCTTGTCCTCCTTCTTGTCCTCCTTCTTGTCCTTATCTCTACGATGTTTGGCAGGTGAGGGGGCAGCACCAGAGGAGGAAGCTGATTGGATGGTCCTTGGCCCACAGAGGGCGCACTGCAGCAGCTGTAGAAGGGTCGGGGCCACGCCCTCATCCAGGGTCACACTTGCTTCCATTAAGAATGGCAGGATGCCTGTCAAATGCATTAAATTGTCAAATGCATTAAATTGCATGATTTTAACTGTCTATAATGAGTGTATGTGACAAACTAGGCTTCAGTTATTACTCCAATTCCCTCTCAAAGAGATTTATACAATCTCTATAATAGCAACTGTTCAGGATTTCACAAAACAATAGGCTCTATGATTGAGTGAGAAACACCTAATGCTACAGTGCTGAATCCATTAGTTTATAATTTAAATGAAAAAATTGTGAACCCAACTTATCTACTATCAATGAATGATAAAAGCAGGTCAATATGAAGGTCAACAAAACAAAAAGTTGCCTTTGGTTATATGACTGAATCTGCTACTTACGTTCATCCTTTTGACAGAACTTTTGCCAGTTGACTGTACGACCAGAGGCTATTTCTGAACAAGCCTTGAGGTGCTCAATCTGGATAAAGGGAAGTATAAAATTGTCAGATTCCAATGTATAGGCAATAAAATATCAGAAAGTCGATGTTACAAACTGACTAACTATTGAATAACTATTGAAAAGGCTGGGCACGATATACTGTTAAATCACGAACTTCCATTGCACAGAAGCGGTGCCTACACACATATATGTGCTGAGGCAAGAATTTAGTCTTTCAAACAACATAATCAAAACAAATAACAATGATAAAAGGTCATACCAGACCGATCAGCGTGTCATAAGGCAAACTGACAGACACTGGGATAGGGCTGTTGTTTCCTGCAGGCAGAGGTTGGACACCCACAGCCGAGCACATGCTTTGCACTTCCTTCATGTGGACCTCAAGGGAATGCAAGTCTCGCAGCTGACGATACTTCTCCTTTGAGCCACAGATGTACAGTAGGAGCTGAAGAATAAAGGAAGAGATAAATCAATTGAGAAAAATTAAAAATACCATGAAACACCTAGTGCAGCTTGTTATAGTCTTAGACTAAGCTTAGTACGAGATTGAGACTCTGATTAAACTTATTAGACTTTAACATGGCATATTAGAGAGATGAATAGTTGCTTTGAAGATAAAACCAAACTGTTATATTCGTTGCAGAAGTTCTGGTACATAAGAAACTTCTCTCTTTTTATGTAAGGTAGGATTCTCTCTTTTGTTAATTGTTTTCACTTGCTGCGAGCAACACCACTTGAGATCTATGACCACATGATTTCTACTACTGCTGGAGAACGGAAAACAATAGATTGATTTATATAGAACTTACCTTGCGCACTTGTCGTCTGACAAATGGCGTCTGCTGGGTCATCATATATTCGCACAACGTGTTGTGCCAGGCAACCTCAAACGTGAGTGAGGGAAGGCTGGGCGTGTTCTCCGCAATTTTCTTCATCTATATTTCAACAGAAAACAGCATGATGAAAAAACTACGCATAAAATAAACACAGTAAGTCAAATACGCCTAGATGTGGCAGCAGTCATCAACAGCTAACTAGTACATAAAATAGTAAGGTTATAGATTACTTTAACGCAAGGTCAGTCCACAGTAGTAAGTAAAAAATGTGATACAATCAGTACCTGATATGGTAGACGGAGCACCATCTCAGTCACCAGTTGGGGGTACGCCTCAAAGACGTCAGATGCGTGACCTTTGACATATTGTCGCAGGAAGAACGGCGACATGTCGGGAGGTGGGTTGGTGGGGTGAGACTTGAGAAGTTGTCCTGACAGAATTGTTCCCTCCTTTGGAAAGTAAATATTTAATATAAATCAGCAAGAAAAAGATACCATATTCATGAACACAAACTTTTATTTCACTTTACACTATAATTGTTGAATGCATTATGCCATTGAAGGGCTTCAAAACTACTCAGTGAAGACATAACAAATTTGCAGGAACTGCATGTTATCCTATATATTCCACAGCATGGTCTGTACAGAGGATATGAAAGCTAATTTTACCTCCTCAGGAGGCTGTTTCCTCCAGAATTCCAGCAGGGCTTTCAAGATGGCCAAACAATAAGTCAGACCACTTGACTGTAGCATCGAACTGGCCGTGCTCACACTGATGAATGAGGAGGACTGAAAGACGAGAAATAACCACATAAGTAAAATAAGTCAGTAAGCAAATACCCTGAGATCATATGCATACAGAACAATGAGACTGAATTAACAGATTGATGGAACATAACCAGATAAATATGTGAACACAAAATAAAAACGAATTCCAAACTTTTACCGTTCAATCATATTTGCGGACAAAGACATTCTGACAAAACAAACTGCTACTGACATTTCATTTCATGTATGCTATATATTTTTCTTTGAAACCCACCTTTTCAAACATACTTTAAGCTCTCCAGTATCACAGTGTCATGTCTTACCCGTTAACTTTTAATTGCTGGGTTAAATGTCATCTTAAAGATCTTACCTCACTGGAAGGTTTGGTTCCAGCCTTAGTCCTGGACATAAACACACTCAGAAGCCTCATGATGATCAGCTGGACTTCGTGTCTTGCACTCCTCTCTGACATTTCAGCAATTTCCTCAGGAGTATTCCCTCCTGGTTGGCAGAGGTTTAGTTCTGTCAACAGACAAGTGAGGAGGCCGTCAAGGGCCGAGCGGTCCTTTTCTTCATCTGAGTCTAGGTCTGCTGTTAGCATTAGCAACACCTGGAAAGCAATAAAGGCATTTAATCAAGTGATATTTAATTAGCATAGCTATTATATATGAACTACTGGCATTCTCCCGGGTTTTTTCACAGCAAAATGACCTACATTTGTCACAGGGTTCCCACAGAAATCATGAAATTAAATTCCATGATTTTTCCAGTACCATTAACAGAACTTCCCTAACTTTCTTTCGATAAAATCTGCACAACAAAGTCAACGATTGCAAGTTATAACGACCTCTACACACCCCTTACAAGGCTCACAGCCGTACTCACCACTCTTTTTTATTGAGACCATCTTTTTTTTTTGTTTATTCCATGACGTTTCCATGACCTTTGTAAACTTTCTATAATTCCATGACTTTCCATGACAACCAATTTTTCCAAGATTTTCCTGTGGGAACCCTGATTTGACCCCATCTTATTTATAGAAATTGTGAAAGGGGCACACAACTACACTCAGTAGATCACTACAGGGTTACAGTGTAATGCAATTACATATTATATTATGAAGCAATAATGGGAGACTTTTCAGTCAACAGGGGGAGCTGCATGACGGTCCTCACTACCATTGTAACATCATCAATGCACTCAATGGCCTAATTGTGTGATGACATCATCAAACAAAGGCTTTAGGACCGGCATATAGCTCCCCCTGTTGATCTGTAAGTGCCTCATTCCTAAGAGGACATCACAAAATACAGTGTCATTAGATAATGTATATCTGCAATGATCTTAACTGTACATTTTGTAGCATCTGATACTAAATATTGTGAAATACACGTTTTAGGTGAACTTATTGTATAATATATAACAAGATCCATAAATTCCAAATGATCAGGAACCATAAATTTTTTTTACACTTCAATGCTTTTCTGTTTAGCAATATCTTCAGGATGGAGAACAGAACCAAGATGGCTGCTGCCAGCTGGTATTAACTTATATGATTCATTATAGCCTTTAGATACACCAAACAAGAACATTTTCTTCTTACCTGCATGAAAGGAATAGCTCGCACTCCGCCAACATCCCTCAACTGCGGCAGGTAGGCGGTCAAGCGGTCAAGGAGCATCAGTCTCAGGGTGTGGAGACGGAAACTGGTGGCCATGTCACTTTCTGCTTGTTCTAGACATTCAGCGTCAGGGTTCATGGAATTGCTAGGCATTCCAATACTGCTCGTTTCACTACGAGCTCCGGTGTTGGTTGTCTCTGGCATGTTGTCACCGTAAGCACTGCTTCTGCCACTGACTACAATGAGAAAAAAAGATTTTTCTATTAATCATTGTTAATGCACAAGAAATGAATGCATAGGACATGAATCTACACAACTGACTACCAATTGGTGCGTATATAGATGGTGGTGGTGGTGGATTAGGGCTTTACGTCCAGTATTTCTGCACCTGATGGGCTAATTAGGACAGGTAGGAACCATGGCAATAAGACGAAGGATAAAACAACCATCCAACGTAGGATCGACTGGGAATTGAACCCCGGACCCAGTGTAGGTAGACAAATAGATATTTTGCACGATAGCTAGATCGATGAGAAGGCAAAATAGTAATATGTAGTAAGTAAGGTTTTTGTATGTGTGCTAGTAGATATACGGCAACCTTCTGCATAGTTGCAACCATCAGTGAGTTGCGAGCGTTAATATATATATTCGAAGTCCCGGATACAAATCCATCGTACTACCTTGAAGTCTCCCAGGAGCAACAGGTCATACACACCGATTAAGCGCACTGATAAATACAATACAATCTTAAACTTTAACGTTAGTTTATGCAGATAAGAAAGATAACAATACCTGACACAGAATCCACGGCACTTCCTCCAGACTCTGACCCGGCACTTCCACCATGCTCAGCCGGGGATGTCCTGAGAGTAGATCCATCCGTTGCTGCTGTGCTGCCCACTTCATCATCACTCCCTGGTGCAGAGGCGGTGGTATCTGAGAGATGCCCTTCTTCTAGACTGACTTCACCGGGACCCATGCCACCCAAATTGAGGGACTGAAGGTTGAGGCCTCCATCTGCGCCAGACTGAAATGAATTAAAAGTCAAAATATAAATTGCACAAAAAAAACTGACACTATTTTGGTGTGATCTCACTGACAGACAAAAATAAGTAGATGTTCTGTTATAACAGAGTTAACACTTATTAATCTTGTGCAGTAGAACCCCAAAATTAAGACAAATATTCAGACCATCTTAACTTTAATATTTAGCACTTTTATGAGCTCCAAACAATGTCATTTCGTCCAGAAATCAATGCTACCCAGTTTACAGACAACTTCTGCGACTCCTAGGGTCTTAATTTGAAGGTTGCCTAAACTTGAGGCTCCGCTGTCAATGATATTCAATATCCTATCGATTCTTCACATACCTGATCTTGCAAGCTGAGTGCAATGGCCAATTCCACCATTGTTTCATCATCAGCGTCGGGTGGAATGTCTAGCATTGCGGGAAGATTGGCGTTGCCTGCTAACAAAGCCTCCAGAGGGCTCTGCTGTGGCGCTCTCGCCATCTGGTGATGATGATTAAGGACTAAACCTTCCGGAGCTTCTGCTTGGAGGGAATCCAATGATTGCTGAAGAAGATTGAACTTGTTTTAACCATAGCAAAAAGTCTCAAATTGTCATTTGAAAACTTTACAGTTGACATATGTAAAGAAAAACGGTCAGCTTCTTGGAGGATTATGGGTTTGAACTAACGAAATTTTTTTAGGCACTGAGACTGAACACAAATGCAATACATTATATTATCATCATAATATAATTTACCAAGTAAGGGAGTTTAATCGAACAGTTAGGTCATAGTGTGCATTTTGAAGATGTCACATTTAGATGATGTGATCAAACATTGAAAGGACCATCTGCTTGCGTTAATTATGAGATATCTGTCCAATTTTCTTAGTAAAATAAATTCATTGTCTGTCAGTTTGTCTGTTGCTTACCATATCAAACTGAGCCGGGTCGTTGCCGTTAGCAGCGGCCTGAGGGGGTAAACCTTCTTGGGGTGTGGGAGGATGACGTAAAACTTTATCTCCCTTGTCTTCATCATCATCATCGTCATCATCGGCACCACCGGCTCCCTCTCCTGGGGTACTGCAGCGAGGCGGTGATGGAATGAACACTCGTCGTCTGCGGTGCCTTGGACGCAGCACTCGGATCAGTGCTTGTTTTCCTGCAAAGCTGACCACTGGGTCCTGTATAAACAATGACAATTTTATAATACAATCTCGTTTAACGAATGACATAAATTTGATGTAGTAAAACATTTTCTCATCCTAGGAGTTCTCAGCTTTAATATACAGCTCAGTTAAATTCATCATGTTGGCATATTGTTCACCTCTGACATTGTCATTGGATTTTACATGAATATTAAGTGAATATCAAGGCTCAAATCTAGTTTTAATTTCCAACATGCAAACAAACTTACATCAGACAGCAGCAGAGTGACATACAGCTTGGTGGCCATGTTGACATTGTCAAGGTCAGATGCCGCAAAGGCATGGATCACCTCTACAAGTGCACCAACCACAGCTTCTATGTGTGTCAGACCTGTCAAAAAAAATAAAAACAATTGTTAAATGTATATGACATCAATAAATCACAAATTTTCATGATTTAAAAAAAAACTATGTAAGAATCATCAATTGAGTAAGTATACCTTCGTGGTAATATTTTTGTGAAATCATATCTTTACAAATTGTGTATGTGAGCACTTATGCCCTTGCCAGTACCATCCAACATTCATTGATCGCCATTTCATGCATTACTTAATAGACTCACCAGGATTACGTCAGATAAAATCTATTGCCAAGTGATTTGTATTCAATGATATGATGCATTAAAATCAACCCACCTGGCAAACACACAGGAGCTAGGACAGGATTAGCAGGACGGCTGGCGTGTAACTTCCAAAACGCCTCCATCAACCCCACAAGGAAATGACGAGTCTCGTGAGCTTCAAATTTGACGATCTTGGCCGCTAGGGGGCTACCGACCTCTGTCTGGCGAGGCGTATCTTCATTTTCAATGTCTATGACTTCTAAGGCTGGAAATAATGCATTGATTGCGATAATATTTTAATAGTACATTATCAAGTAACTGATTGTGTAATATTATAAAAATATGGCCATTTGAGAGAAATACAGGGTTTTTCTCAGTTCGAGGCAATAATAATTAAGCCATGGACCCATAAAATGATATATTTCTCGAATAAAGGGCCACATTTGTTTTATCTATGCCTCATGCTCATTCAAAAAAAGTCAGAAAGAACTGTCCAGAGACGATATTCCTGCAGGATGAGCGATACGTTAAGTTATAATGTGATCAAGAACTGACCAATGGCTACACAAGATTAGCATTGAGCACATAATGAAAACATTTATTACAATACTTTTCACATCATAAGGTTGATTTCAAGTATTCTGGCATAGTGTCAAAGTCATAACAATCAGATACTTACGAGAATCTGGTGAAGATCCTGCATCCTTCTCAGCAAATCGGACCAAATTGTTCGGACGTGAAATGGCAACAGAGCGAGCCGAGACCACAAGACGTTGGAAGGCATCTGCATCGAGCTCTTTGGCTTGGCTGAGACACTGGACAACATGACTCAATTGCGCTTGGTCCTGAAAATAAAAGGAAATATCAAAATCAGAAATATCTTTATTTCGTCCTTCCATTAATCACAACTTAAATCAATTATTTACAATAGTTGAATACAATCTGGCAAGGACTGGGAAGCCTTTAAAGACAATTTCTTAAAAAGATATTACTTCCTGCATTTTATTTCTCTTGCATAGGACTCCAATGATGACCTTCTATGGATTTATTTGCCTTTACTTAATTAGTACACATTCAAATATCTCTAGTGAACCATTCCTCATCTACGGGTCAATATGGCCTCAATATCAAGGTAATTATTCATGATCCATTGATGTCAATTATCTCTATTGTGCCAAAATTTGACATAATATAAAATTGGCCTAATAAAATTGATGATGTACTAACGCACTGTTTTTCGTTATATTGCTTTCTGATTTTATACTGAAGGTTCATTAACACCATACCTTGTGATTGTGATAGGCAGTCTTGTTAGGATGTAACGACGCCAGCAGCGACTTAGTGTATTGTTGCACACCAGAGGGCGTTGGCAGTATCAGCAGCTGAGTGGCCAGTTGCTGAGTGGTCGTTTTGAGAGGGTCATTTTCTTCCAGGGAGGACAGAGTTGAGATGCAGCCGTCCAGAACCTCAAGAGAACTGGCTAACAACCTGTAGGATGGAGATTAAAGTCAAGAGTGTCGTTAGTAATAATAATAAATAAATTTATTTATTTGTATAGCGCCTGTTTCAGAAATGATTTCGGCTTTGAACAAGTGGTTTTCAAGTCATGTCGAGAAGTTTGAATTCAATCATGGAGCTAATAGGTAGCCAGCGAATTTCTTTTAATTGAGTGAACATCTAGAATTTCTGCTTTGAACAAGTTATTATTCATACCAAGCTCTGAATAGGTGAGCTTGATATCTTGATAGCTTATTCCAGAAGCAAGGCAATAACAGAGGAAGCACAAGCCCCAATTTGTTGATAGATTGAGGCTGGACAAGCAAATTAATTATTGCTGCTTCTAAGGTCAATTGCTTCTAAGGTTAATTGTTTGCCGAGGTTGTTTCTCATTGAACAAGTGCTTTTCAAGTCATGTCGAGAAGTTTGAATTCAATTATGGAGCTAATAGGTAGCCAGCGAAGTTCTTTCAATTGAGTGAACATCTAGTATAATCTCAATCAATGGTCCATCTCAAACACTTTCCTGTAGTGAGTAACCTGGATTGTGCCGATCAACTCACCTGTCCACTGATGTCAGAGGTTGCGGACTCGCTGACAGTCCTTCCATGTCGCTTGTCACCATGCTGGATGTAATTCCCGAGGACAATTTAGGACCACTTGCGTTTGGTTCAGGGAAGTCTTCGCTATCATCAGGCCAGCCGAATGCTTCTTTTGTCTTTACGTACACTTTGATTGAGTCGATCATGGTGACACCAGCTGGGTCCACACTTGCGCCAACTGCAAATGAACAAGTAATCAAACATGATAACTATCAACGATTCAACATTCAGCTTTGTAGGCATCGTATCATCTTTTAATTAAAGTTGTAATTAAATTGTAATTAAATTGTGATTTTGTCAATAAGTTGAAAATATTGTATTATATTGTATTATTTTGCAATGTGTTATGACACATACTCGTGTTGTACTGCTCTGTTTTTGTTTTTTTTCCTCTCTATTTTTGTTACTTTATTAATAATAAATTCTAAATGTTAAATATAATAGGGGATACATCCACCCTTGGGTAATGGTATTTTGTAAATACTCGGATGTATCCCCTTCCAACACATTATATGTTATTTTTATATCACATGCTATTTGTCTCTTATACTTGTAAATTAATGTACTTGAGTGTTGGTGAATAATAAAATGTCTAATGTCTACTACTACTCTTGAGAGTGAAAGTAATTCACCTGGTAATGAACATGGCACAGAAATTGCACTGAATATGAAAGAATAGTTTAACTTTTATCAACCATGCTATCTATGTATTACACATTTTTGCAGCCATACAGTAAGAGGTTTACAGTTTGATCTACAGTGTTAGTTTTAGGCTGCTCCTTAGACTATAATAATCACACACTATAACAGTTCCTATACGTTTCGTCCTTTAAAAAGACCAAACTACACAAAGAGGGCAATTCAAAGGCAATTCAAAATCTACAATGTGTGTCTTCAGTACTTACTATACAGGGTCAACTTCTTATCTGCGCTGAGTGACTCTTCGCGGGTGAATGGGATGTCATACCAGCGCGCTCTGGTGGTGTTTATTTGAACTGTTCGGCCAAATACTTCCAGATAAAACGGAGCTCTCTCAACGGCTTGGCTGCCGACCAAGACACGGAGTCCGACCATAACATTGTTGTGGTTGGAGTTGGAAATATCTACGTTGAATCCAGTTGGCTGCAATGGATATCACAGATATAATTCTAAATTCAATTAAATTCAAAAGGCTTATTGACCATGCATGATAGTATTGCTTAAGTAGCACATGGTGGCCTGATGCCTTGCAGCATATTGGCCTTAACCAATAAAGATTGCATACAATATTTGGAAAATTACAAGAATTAATGACTTAATATAGAACATTATGAAAACAATTTAAACAATTATCATGTACATGTATATCATTTAAAATGCACCAAAAGATTTGGAAAATAGATAGTGTTGAAGTTTCTTCACAATAAATACAAAAACTTCCACTATTTTCTAATAATGTATTTGGAGATTTAGCTGTACAATTAATAGATTGGGCAAGATGAGGCGTTGATTGATAGATTGCTTTGTAGGTGATATACTCGATATACAGAGAAGTCACTCTTTAATTCAGGATGTGCTCTGGATGCTGGGAAAAAAGGTTAACTAGCAAACTATGTTAATGATGTCACAAACAGAGAACAATCGAAAATAATTACATGACATCAGAACTGTCTGTTATGACGTTATTGAACATCATTACAAGTGATAATACTTCGCATCTTTTTTGTGATCTTGCAGCTCTATTTCCCATGATTCCATGTCATTACAACTGAAAGTACTTCAGCGACTTCTCTGATTGGTGCCCTGTGCTTGAAGTATCAAATCACTAATCCAATGACATTGACACTGGTGAAAAAAGTGCATCAATGTTGATTATGCCCAACTAACCTTCGTACTGGCAATGTACATTCCTGTAGTGTTCAGTCTGTGCTTCACTTGACTTCTGTTGTAAACTTGCAGAATGTCATTCCCGCCGAACTGAAAGAGGCATGTAAAACAGTTGTCAATTCAAAAGGACCATTTTATAAAACATTATGGATACCTAAATGCCACACTCCTAATTGTTTGTATTTATTACATCCATAAATCTTTTGGCAGGAACATTATTTTTGGCTCTAATGCACAATCGCAAACCATTACAGAGCATGTAATATTACGTAATCAATTTACTGTGATCCAGTCTACTGTGATCACTCCCTGTGTTTGCATGTTTGTCAATAATTGTTGTACTGTTGGGCCACGCATGTGGAACGACCTACTGCCTGATCTCAGAGCAAGTCCCTCACTGGACACTTTTAAATCCAAGTTGATGACTCTTTTATTTATACAATACTTTGATTGACTGTTTTTAATTTCCCAAAAAATTAAACCGTAAAGCGTTTCAGAGCTGTTTTGTATGTATGAACGCTTTATAAAATAAATTACCATTATTATTATTATTATTATCAGATGAGAGAGGGAGTCGTTTTTATTTATAAACGATAATTTGAAGCATCGTACAGACATGCTGATAGTGGTAAGTCTCAAATCATGGTATTCTGTAGATCATGGCAAATAGAGGAATACTTTAATTGATACAAGAAAAATATATTGCTATATCAATTTCTTACCTCGATGTCATTGGTCTGTTGACAGTGTTCAAAGAAATCCGCAGGGAAGGACACTTGACCAATCGGACGTCCTGTTGATCAAAAATTACCACAATCAATTAAATGACAACATGGTGTTTCAAACACTTGGAAGATGGAAACAAACTAGCTATCTACATCTTCAGTAGTAAGTAACTGTATGCTGACTAGCTATTCTGAAGAAATAAACACTCATCCTTAAAAATGGACTATGGGGAGAAACAATACCACAAGAGGTCACTGACACCGTAGCAGATAAGTATTGTTTGATGACGTCATGTATATGCAACAATGGTCTAGTGAAGTCATCTTATTGTTGTTGTTTTTTTAAGTGATACGGTTGTGTGCCCCTGTAGGCTGTTACTTTTTCTCGCCATCGTTTGATAGTGTCATCTAATGTATATAATGAGAGAGAGCTTGTTGCAAATATGATACATGCTGACAGAGTAATCCATTAACAAACTATTGACTTTCAAAGTAATGAAAATGATCTAAATCTATTACAGACAGACTCACAAAATGGCAAACTTTTTCGAACGGTCAAAAAGTCTCCATAACAACTGGGTTTCATCATATAAGGATTGGTGGAGAAGATACACAAAAACTACGTCCCAGGATAATGACCCTGTCACATCCAGATTTTCATTACGACCTTGTTTGATACAAATGCGTCAGTCAGTACCATTACAATCAAAGATCATCTCAATAATGAAAGATGAAATCAACATGATGAAATAAACACGCTGCGGTGATAAACTCTTGACAAATCTGACAATAAATCAGATAGTGGGTGGGTGAATTAGGGCTTTACCTCCTGTATTTCTGCACCTGATGGGCAAATTAGGACAGGCAGGGACCACTGCAATGAGATGATGGATGAAACAGCCTTCCAACATAAGCTTGACCGGAGAATTGAACACAATAAATCCAAAAAGAAAATAAGAGAAAAGCTTTTGTGCAACTGACCAAGCTTACCAGCTTTTGTTGTCTTTTTCCTTTTAGCTGGTTTGAGAATAGAGATGGCGCTCTGCGGCTGCAGACCAGGGGTCATCCAGTGGTTGGTCGCGTCGACATTAGCTGAGTAAATTCTCAACGATCCGTCTTCGCAAAGAAGGATCAAAGTTGTTCGCTGGTCCTGGCTGGAGGCGCAATGACGCAGGGCAACCATGTCTTGAATCTACAAAGAAATAGAAAAAAAAAATGTACAAAATCTCAAGCTATCTATAATTTACGATAGATATTCTCTCAAATTATGCCGACATTAATGACATCAACAAGGTCAAACGTCAATTCACAGCTTCAGGCCAATAAATCTGGGACCAATTTAAATTTAGGTAACACACTTGAATCGCTTAAATCAATTACAATCATTATAACTGCTAAGTATTCAAAGTTGTTTTCCTTCTTTCTTTATTCAGCCCAGTACACAATTTCTTTCAAATTACTTTCCAATTGTTATGATCTCATACAGTCTGAATTAATTCTGTGTACCTAACATTGCTACAATGAAGCCATTCATAAGGATCATGATGGCATGTAAAACAGTTAAAATAATAAAATACAGTATAATTACCCTAGTTTAATAATACCTTGATGCTTTACATGAAATCATTTCTATCTTTGATGAAATAACTACATTGTAGCAATGGGGTGAATACACAACTATGAAATAGTGTCATGTGAACAGAAAAGGCCACATCAAGTTGTGAAATAAGGATGACACAAAACTGATATAAGATATGACTATCGGATGATCATAAATGACTCTGCTTGTGAGAGGCTCTGGGTTTAGTGTAGTTTAGCGGACCCCTATTTATGCCCATATTTGGCGGCCATTAAAAATTATATTTTCACAAATATTTCACAAGTTTTAAGTTCTAGCACAATTAAAATAACATTTGGTGTAGATAAGCAGGGGTTTGTGCTGCCCCCAAGAAAAAGCAAAAATAAACGCCGTCTTTACCGTGAAGATGAAACTGCCATCAAACTACATTAGTTTGTGACGTCCTAATTACATTTCAAGCATTTTACGTCAATGAGGCTTGTTAAATATGGTCATAAATCTGGGTCCGCTATACTGCACTTTTTCCGAGGCTCTTTATGATTACTTGACATAAAAAGTCTACAGACATTTAAACACACCAACATATGGTGAAAAAATGTGCTGCTGAGCGCTCGTTTCAATTACAACTTCATGCTTTATTTAAGAATGAAGTCTTTCCAAGGAATTTTGCATTCATATGATTTCTTAAACATGTAAAACTACTTCTTAGACTATCTTAACATTTTAATTTCCCTTAAATTTAACTTCAACCCAGAGATCCTCTGTTGCTATGGTGAACTCATAATGTAATACCTCTTAGTTTTTGAACACCAACCTTGACTTTCGACTGTATAAAAAAATAAAAAGCTCCACATTAGGTCAATAACTTTGACCTTGACACACAAGATTTACACAAAAATTATGCTTGGGTAAAAAAAAACCTTTGATGTTCGCCTAAATTGTTAGCAAGAAATTAAAGGTCAAAGCAACATTTACACATGACCTTGAACTCTGACATTTACATGGCCTACTAACCTTGGCCTTTGCAGGAAGGACCTTGATCTCCTGGATGTAGATGGTTTCTGGTTTGATCATCAGAATAACGGGGTTGTTGGACGTCTGGGTCATTGAGCAGACCAGCCCAGGATGACCGATGACCTCTGTCCACTGCACAAGGGCTTGACTGCTGGACTTGCCACCATTACCACTATGAAAATAGTACATTCATTCATTAGTTAAATACACTTTTGAGAGGCCTTATTCACTAAATTATGAAAAAGAAAAATATTATTAAGGCAATCTTAATATAACATACACTATTAAGGTGAAATGCATCAATTGGAATTGAGTAGTGGCCCAATCAGTTAAACTCGACAAATTTTGTCACACCACTCACAAATGACAATAACCTTATAGCTCACAGGTCACATTAGTGCAAAGTCTTTTGATTCCCTGAATTATCAGCAGAGTAAAATAAGCCATAGACTCACCTCTTGAATGTAATGGGAAACAGCGGACCAATTTCCTCCATTTCTTTGGACACCGAACCGCAAAAACTCTTTCCTGAAATAAGAACATTATTCGAGTTACTGTATATTGGATTTAATCACTGAGATAGTCATAAAAGCATTATGCATCTGCATTACTTGTGCAGGAAATAAAGTGTCTTGAGTCTTGAGTCTCTTGAGTCTTGAGTCTTGAGTCTACTTAGTTCAAGATGCTCGAAGAACCTCATTAGCATTTCCAATTAAGTCGTTTCAGCAACATAATGAAATGATATATAAATTACAAGATGTAATAATTAAGGTACCTTGGGAATAGCTGAAAAAGAGAAGCTGCAGACAGTGTGAATAGTAGACTGAAACACCACCTCCTGCAATCGTGCCATTCGATTCCTATAAATTAAGAAACAAAAATATTTAATAACTCTCAAAATATAACTTAAACGTGTAAGATTCGCACTTGAGTAATGCTATTAATTTCTTCAACAATTATGTAACTTGGAAGTACTATCTATGGACATAATCATTAAGGAATTATTGCTATTTAATACAATTTTAATCAATAATAGCTTATTTATTTTCTGTTATTCCACATTACTAATCATGCATATTCCACCATAAGATTCAGGCGGATCCAAATCATATAAAAATCAAGAAAATTAACATTAATCTCATAGGATTGGTCAAAGGGAAGATCAGCCGACCAACACCATCTGGTTTCAACCGAAAACCACATAGGAATCAATGAATTAATTAAAGGAGGTTACCTTGACATCAGCGTGTTTCACTTCCAGAATATTCGTGATGTAGAATGGTCCGTGTCTTGCGTGGCTAGTCTCATCCATCTGTTGGGTGTAGACGTAACCAGAGGATGACATGACGAACATGTGGGAATTGTCATCAGTGAAGACAAACGTCACATCTCGGATCTTTCCACTACAAATTACAAAGCAAAATAGAAATTGGTAACCATAACATTAATTCACACATCCAGGACCACAATGGAAACAAGTCATGGATGACTTTAGTGCCTCATCCTCGTGTGATCATCATATGTTACATCTGCATCTTTTCATATGTATTTGTAACTACTGTTTTCAGTCAATCAATCAAAAAATGTCAATCGTTCCCAACTCTCCATTATCATGAAGTATACATTTTTTTGCCACTGGTCACATTACCGCACAATGTTAAAAGTCGCCATCACAACCTCTTACGCAATAAATAGACCTAAAATAGTATTGATGTCTTGATGTTCACTTCATGGAGAGATCATGCAAAGCGTAATTTGTTGTAACTGTTACTACTTGTTCAATCAAGCTGACTACACTGAGTCTAAGCAACCCACTGCAACTGACCATGTGATGTATGTTAGTGTGGACTCATTCTAAAAGTGAATTAGTGGGTGGTGAGGGGTGTATTGTGTTAGACTTACTGTTGTTACCTTCTGCCCCATATTTAATTTTCAAGACCCTCCCTGGAATCAAGTTATTTGGACAATTTGATCCATGTAGCAGCAATTAAAGAACTTTCCGAAGTCAGAGATGGGATCTCGTAATGTGTATTTTCACCTCAAGACTACAGATCTTAATTTTATTTGTGTAAATTAACCTGTATTCAATTTATTTTAAATTTATTTTCAAGACCCTCCCGGGGATCAACAATTATTTGGGCAGACAACGAACTAAGGGATTGGAGACAGCATCTTATAACAGCATGACATCACATCAACACTTCCATAAATCTCATGTGTGAAATGTAGTCAGTTTCGATTGAATGCTCTATAAGCAGAAATTGTGAAATTTTTGAATTTTTCAGTATTTTGCATTGACACATACCTGGCAAGTAGGAAGAAGTACTGAGGACTAATCGCATCTTGAGAGAGATCGTAAATCTTCACGAAGTCTGCCGTTACAATTGCTAGCTCAGTCTGCGATCCTGGCAGCCACACAGCCTACAAGACACACAAGGAGTTTGTTAATTAATAATGCAATTTTAATAGATAGCTAATAATATCCCTACATCAGACAGCATTTGCAGTGACAATTTAATAATGCAAACACATGAAGTAGTACAAGATATAATGAAACCCCAAAGTTAATACCCACTTGTGAGAATCTATAATTTGTCTTCATATCAAAGCGGATTAATTTTGAGAAACATTTTAACTATTGTAATCAAAGTATTGGGATCCAATACAAATGGTTTAAAATCTCAGTGGAGTTGATTCAATTCCACATAATTCTCACCTTAATGTCGAACTCTTCACACAAAAAAAAATAAAAATAAATTGCTGCACATTTCAGATGACCATTACTGCGGGCTTCCCACAGTACATCAACTCAAGCTTGACTTACATTTTATTAAAAATAATTCTCACCTTAATGATGAAATTGCCGGTCTCCAATGAGGGATGCAGAGCCAAATGATCAGCAACCGATCCAGTAGAAGTGAAGGTGAGGACATGACAGTCCTTCAATCCACAAACGGCCAGGACATCTTCATTACAAGGATTGCCGGAGATGTTCAGCACTGTGAAGGGGATGGGTGCAGTTGCCAGTCTCTGGAAAGGTTGAAGATAAGGAAAGAATATTAGTAAAAACTGTATTTCATGATGCTAAAATATTGCATTTAAAAAAAACTCTACTTTCTAATTATGGTGACAAAGGGCTTATTAGTGATGTGCTCTCTTAGTGACGTAATTTAAGATAATAAAAACATTTTGTTCAATAACTACCAGACACAACCTCATCAGAAAGGGAGGTTTAATATTGTGGTCATTAACAAAATGCATAAACACAAAGTTTATGTCTATTACCAAATATTTTGGTAATAACCGAGAACTAATGAGGATACCACAGAGTATGGCTACTCGCAATGGAACATACGGCTAGAACTTTTTATGATATGATGGTTGTGAATTGAAAGATTCGATCCATGTTTGGTTACCCTAAAGTAGAAGTTGTTCTGATACACTTACCGTTAGGGTGAGTTTGCGCTTGCTGGAGTCAGCCTGTTTCAGCAGAGCAGATAATTGAAGGATCGTTATTTTTCCTTTCTCATGACTGACAGCAAGGTGCTGGCGTTTGCCGTGAGGTGACGTCAAGCAACACATGGCGACGCGGCGCAAGACGTGAGATGTTATCAGTTGACGGATCGTTTGACCTTGATCTCCACTGTAATTCATGCGGACGTTCTCGAATGCTCCTTCTTGGGATCCTAGGGTGGCGGTCTGTGCAATAACAGAGATTGGAGATGCAATTGATGAAGTTATATATATAGCACTTCAATTCCTTTATGAGGCAGTATATATATATATTATTTATTCGTACATATATAATAGTACACGTGAAATTATATGTCAAGAAAAATGAAATTCAATTTATGGAAAGTTCAAATATCATTTGGCGAACCTCTGTTGGTTCAAGTACAGTTTCTGACAAATTGTCTCTGACATCACTCAGTTCGTAAATACTTTTGCATCATGTCTTAGGGCCATCTTGCACTTTTCAGTACATAAGAGTTTTATTGAGGTTTTATTCCTTTCATGAATATCTTCCATGTTGGATTTTCTCTAAATATAGACATTGAACAGTTCAATGCAGCCCTCATCACATAGCTCACTGCACTGGTTGGATGGTTATATGTATAGGTATCTTACATACAATATTGACAATTAGCTGATCACCCTCAGTTCTCTTAATAGTTTTCTACCACTTTATTTACTTTCATTGAGGGGGTCACCTTTTAAGTAGGAAGCTTATAACTGATTACACCATAACACTTTTTAACATATATCTACAAGACTTAATATGACGACACTGATTGTATGGGCCAATACTGAAATCATAAAGATTATACTTCATCATTTGTACACTTAAAACTTCTCAATTAGGGCTTTCCTGGATTCCAAGCAAACGCTGTTCTAATAAAGACACAGGCCTATTATTATTAGAGGTTATATTAGAGGTTATATTAGAGAGATTACATACTTTCAAAATACATATACAGATTTGTATAACGAGCCAAACTCATCATAGAATTACTTGCGGTGTTCTTACAACAAGGTTCTAATGAAACTACAAGTCAGGTACATGAGACACTCACCATGAGATTATCAGACATCTCGATAACTTTGGGCTTCGACATGAGATCTTGGAAAGCTTGCTGAGCATGAGCGCTTCTTCCCCATGGCGACAGTTTCTGATAACTCTCGTTTATCGCAGGCATCAATGATTGAAGTAGTTCCAGGACCACATTCAGAGTGTTGCTGTTTTCCTGAAATTTCATATTCTACATTTAGTAGTATAGAATACAAGAAGTTTGAGGCTATAAAATAAGTCACTCCACTGACCACTATGACCAGCCCTATACAGGAGTACCACTAAGGCCTAAGGCAAAGAGATATTCAACCAAAGGATCATACTTAAAAGTTTATCTTAAGTGAGTCAGTATCACAACTGACATAAGCATTGTGGCCTTGCGGGAGTCATTATGTCACAATGCTATATAATTATCTTAGTAATAGATCGATAATGAAAGTCCTTAAATTGAGGTTAATAAGTCCGAAAATATGCAGCAAAGTTAAAGTGTCTTTCTTCTGGAAACCGCGCGAACGCACTGAATTCTGGGTACGCGTGACGTCATCTCCATTGACTCGCAGAACCGAAAATAGATGCGACGTAAAATTATCTTTCAAACAACCACTTCCCAATTATGGAACACTTACCAGAGTCTGAAGCAGCTGAGCTCTGCATCCTTCGATCTGTTTGCAGATCGCTTCTTTTGTCTTTGATGTTTTCTCTCCTTTTATTGACTCCGCCGAGTGCTTGTCTGTCAGTCCAGGCGAGGACAGACGCCTTCTTAGAGAACTTGTCAGCATCGTTTCCATGGTGAATGGTGATGTGTGGGACTGATGCCCTGCTGCCAAATCCATCCCGCTTTGGCTGTTGCGCTTTGTCATGGCCTAGGTGTTTACAATGGTAATAATTAAGCATAATATAATATGAAATTTCTAGTCAGTTTGATCTCTGGTTATGTGAAACGGTATCAACAAACAATCTGTTAATTTGTCAGTATCAAAGTTTGTTTGATGTGAATGTTTTCTTTCAGGGTGCTCTAAAATCATTCAAACACTTCAATACATATGCAGTTATTCATCAGAACTTAACAATTGTTAATGTTGAAATGTTAAGCAAAACCTCAAAACACATGCATGTATTAGTCAGCTACCAACGTTTCAGCCAATCTACAAACACAATTTCTATTTCAGCACTTGGAGATTCTCCATATCAGGGAAATCGATTTTTCAGAGAGGAAATCTAGATTTTTGGATGTCTCTATTTTTTACAGATTAAGCGAGAAGGGGTACTTTGTAGACTTACTGCATTACCTTCTGGCCCATATTTAATTTTCAAGACCTTCCCTGGGGCGGCGGCCGTTACCGGATTTGTGGGTCAATAAGAGATTAAAGCAACTGATATTCTTTTCCTATTCTGTCTCTTTCCTCTTTCTTTACTGCTTACTATATCTCTCTTTACTTCCTTTAACCACACAACCCACTGAAGAATAGTCAACATGGACTGCACAGTCTATCAGAGTAGATGTTAACAGAGCTATTTATTAGTCAGGTGACCTCTTAGTCAGGTGACCTCTTCACGAGGTTCAGGGGTACAGTGTTTTAATACAAACCGACATAGTGCGATGCAAATTGTGGTGTCGTTAGTTCAAACTCAAATCCAGCCGAACACCATGCTTATACGTTAAGACATATTTACATCATTCCTAACCTGACAGCTGCTATTTTCTTTTGCTCCACAGTCGCAAAAGAACGAGCCGTATTTCGCGTACGTCACGTCGTGATCCTTGTGGCACACCTTCGCACAGACGGTGCACACACCAACGCCATCTACCATCTGACAGGTGTGACAGTGGTACCTGGAACAATTAAACCAAAACTACAGTTAATCTGATGGTCAGTATAAACTAGTCAATCTGATGGTCAGTATCACAGAGTAATACCCAGAGGTGACAGTAATCGAACCATATTAATCCTTTGCGAATGGCTTATGCAAATTATGAAGTGTCGGATCTGTGTATATTTAATCTTTGGTCAGTACCATATGATCAATGGTGCAATTTATCTGACGGTCATTCTGTGCGTTTGTCGGTCAGTCCGCTTTACCCTATATTTATGCATCTAGTCTCTCTTTCTCAAATTGTTTTTATTATCTCTATCTCTCTTCATCAACTTGATGTCCGACAGTCTGTCTTATTCAGATATCTGTTGATAATTTCTTAAATTCATAGTTTAAAAGATTATTGATGTAATGGACTGACCAGTGTTGATTCATGTACTCCTTTTGGGTGATCGTGAAAGAGCACAATTTGTTGTTCAAAGACTCTTCATCCTTAAAAAGAAAGAGACATAAATTCAAGAATATCATCTACATAAAATATCTGATAACAATAATGTCCTAATAATATCCAACATGTTCAACAAATTCATTTAATATGATATATAATAATTAGTATAAAATCATACAGAATCTTCCCCAGCTGAATCTTCATCCTCAGGGGCCATCTCCTCTGCCCAGTCACTCTCAGCTTCCTGGGGGGGCAACTCTCCATCAAATGGCGGGGAGGTCGCTCCAGCCCTAAAACAAAATATAATTAAATTTGATAATACTTACAAGTATTTACGTTTAACAACAAACATAAGAGCATAAGAGTATAGGACCTTAATAATGGTCACAAATGGCACGCAGTACAGATCTTGCTGATGACAATAAAAAGAGTATATTAGCAATTTTTATCTGTAAGTGTATCCTTACCACAAGGTATAATATGTATACAGTTAGTTTCATTAAAAACGGCCCATCAAATTGAACCTAGACAAAGCTGTCATAGCTGGCTACTCAAAACTGGATTTAAAAGTACATATTTATGATATATTCGATTATTTTCTTACATTTACCTACGTTTATATTCATCTGATGATAGATATAAGCCGATTATTAGCTATAGAAGTGGACAGAAGCAGCTGGCTTTAGCATGTTTAGACCACAGCCAGGTACAGGTAGCCACAGACAGCTAGAGACGACCGTATCTTATGAAGCTGTATGTGTCACTTTCTTTCAAAACTATGAATGACATAAAGGACCTACCTCTCTTTGTTGGACGACAATTTCAAAGCACCTAGCAGGTCGCCGATGTAGGACATCAGGTAGCAAGCTGATTCAAGCATTGTCTGGTGCTGAAATACAACAAATACATTAGTAAATACACTTGCTCACATGTGGTGTACATTGAAAACAATGAATTTGAAATGTAGACTAAGAGAGAATGCATACCTTGCCACTTGAATTGCAGTCCTGTATTTTTTCAATCACATTTTTGTGGCCCAAGTATGTTTTGCTGCAAATTATAGAATTGCTTGAAACGTCACTGAATATTAGGCAACACTTATTTGATCTTTAACTTCTCGGATTCTCTCAGGTCAATTTTCAATGGGAGGTTAAAAATGATATAATTTTCCTCTTAAATAACAGGGCTATAGGAATATCATATCGGCAGATCCGATAAGCTAAAATAAAGTGCCACCTTGTATACATACTAATTTGCCAACAATGCATTCCAACACACTAGTTTGTGGTATTATTCAGCCAAAATCATTTTATGAAAAGCTAGCGAGGTGAGGCGGAGGGGATCAGAAGTAGTCCTGAGTTTGTTGTTGAAGTTGCTAATTACAATTCAATGCAGTAATTTCCCAATCTATACTTGCACAGTGTTTGATGAGCAAAATTTAATTGAATTGAGTTGACAGAAAAATCCATTATATAATATCTTATAAATAAGATATAAAACTGGTAGTGCCTTTCACTATGCATTTATCCTGAGGTAAATGTGCGACTTCACCCATGAAACAAATAAGGAACTCCGAGCAGCTTCATCTTATTGAGTCTCCCTGGTGGGTGGAAAGTCCTACTGATAAGGGCTACATTTTGACATCTCGTAAATCGAATCCTTTTTATCAATATATGCATTTAAATTCCTTACCATAGTTCGAGCCAAGACAGGGCAGCTTGAAACAGCATCGCATGCCCAGAGCCAGATCCTGCTCCTGCCAGCGTTGCCATGACGACCATCAATTCCGCAAATCCGATGCCCTCGCTGGTCGGGGACAGGATCTGTGACCCCATTGGGATGAGGGCGTTTAGGATGGCTCTGGCGACTTCCTCTCCAACATGACTGCAAAGAAATTAATATAATCATAATGTCTGCCTCTGGCAGAAGGTCATAAATTATAAGCTGCCTAAGCATAGGCACATTGAAACATTCATTGCTTCATACATACTTTTTCAAATTTTACAATAATAGATAGATAACTAGATGTGGAAAGTGCAGCCCTCTAAGGCAAGTTCTTGCCGATATCGAGGGTTGATTGATGAGGTGAGAGAGAGCAGTCCACCCATGTTACAAATTTACCCCATGGGTGGAATCTTTTACTTGCCTCAATAACAAAAATCAAATGGAGGATATCGTTACAATAAAAAACATCAGGGATTTAGACATCAAAGTGCATCGAGACTTCAACTTCATTAGTTAACACAGTTCTGGGAATCAGTAAAGCAATTCAATCATACCTGTTTTCCTTCACAATGTAAGATGTCAGACTCTGCAGGAGCAGTCTGTTTTCCTGCATCTTAGTTGTGTCATCCGAGCTCTGTAATTGGAATCAGAAAAAATTCAGTTTGTTTGTAATTAGATGAAATCTCACTGCAGTCATTACATACATTTTTAGAGTAAAAACAAATTGTTGTTTGCAGCTCCAAGAGAGAGATTTTAATGTTCCCGCCATGAAAATGACCTCACTTGGTGCATGACTGTCTCCAAACGATTGAAGACGTCACTTATGGGCTAATTGTACTCATTGACCTCATCAGTTGACCTTCGGTGACTTCAACAATTGTTTGGAGATGGGCATTCACCAAATCATGCATAACTTACATGCCCTAGAGGGGCTTTACACAGCAACCACATTATTCGTTTTCGCTTGACTCAGAACAAACATTAAGTTAACTTACATCACAAACTTGAGGGGGACCCATGATCATCTTGCTCAGCCAATTTTGAAGGACAGAAACATCGAGAGTGGCCAAGCGTACCAGAGAAAAACACAAGCTCTTGTAGCATGTGTCCGAAGGGCTTTTCTCAGCTAAACAGTGACAAAATATAAAAACTCTTTGTAAGAAAGAAAATGTTCATATTCATCAATAACTGATAGATATAATCAAAATATCATCAAGACTACACAACATAAAGATCATGTGCATTTTAAGATCAATGCACAGAGGTCATGGTCACCTTGATATCAGGACCTAATCAGTAATACTCAACCTGTTAATTGAGGGGTTTAAAATGAGACTTACCAAGTTGGAACAGTCTGTTGAAAACTTTCAACACCTTTGAGGCATAAACGGGAGAAAGGTGCTCACTGGCCGCAGACAACAGGACATTAACCAGATCTAAAAAGTCAAATAACCCAGTTTAATTGCCATACCATTTGTTTTAAAATCAATGATAACATATATATATCCTTGATATTGAACCCACCTCCTTTCTCAGTGAAGAAATTCTGCAGTTCTTGCTTCCCACGAGGCTTTTCGAGATGTCCTTCCAGAAATTTGAGGCAATCTTGCAAAATCTTTTCGTCCAAGTTACTGGATGGAATGAAGAACACAATGCCATCAAAACCACCATAACAACTAATTTTAAATGGAAAAGCCCTCAATTCCTTAATTAGAAAATTGCACTAGATGACATACCTCTCAGCAGAAGAGTGGTTGATGACAATGTCATAGCATTTGGCGATTGCATGTTGGTACAGCTTCGACATGTATTCATCTCCATCAACAGGTCCTAGGATTTTCTCCAAACAAGTGCTTACCTGCAAAGGCAAATATGAAAGTTTCATTGATATTTAAGCACTGTACAAATCACTAATATCAAGACATATCAATTACAATTACTATATTTCAAGTTAACAAGTTGTGGCGCCTGTTAATTAAGAGTAAGTCAAAACAAGACCAGCTTTTATTTCTGATCTAAAATTATTATTTTCAAGGTCGTTCTAGCCTTCTACAAGAAAGAGGCATTTCAAAATATCTTAGTCTCCGCTTGTATTTACTAAATATGATATGCTAAAAGTGTTACCAAAACAACTTTTAAATCCACTTTTAATAGAGAAAAAGAGAGGGGGGGGGGGGGGGGTTGTCTGAAATTTTCCTGTCCCCCCCCCCTCCGACACTTTTAAATGGAACAGCCCTAATTGCATGTACACACTGTACATAATTAGACAATAATACTCACATAGTCAGCCAAGTATTCAGTGGAGACATCGAAGACAAGTGGAAAGAGAACAGACACAAGTTCCTGGGATTGTTTTTCATCTGGAAACCACCTGAAGACCAACAAGTAACTCAGTATTTCAAACATTGTGAACATGCTCTTTTGTAAAAAGATTAAAAGAAAGCAATGAAATGAGGTCAATCACTTTTTCAATGACAAAATTATCTGACATAGTTGCCTTCATTTTTGTAGTTATTTCTCCTTCTACTATGGATATAAAGGGCAAAATCTTGCTGTAACACTGTTTGCATTGTTACCAATAGTTACATTTTTTTCAGAATTTACCAACTTTGTGAAAATGTATCACCTTCCAAATCCAATTATTAGTAAAGAAATATTACACAGATAAAAATGTAGTAGTGAACAATATTGAAAATAATACACCAATTTTTACTGTTATTCAACCTTTTTCACCTCACTTATACAGTACTTGAAACTTTCTTACCCTGACAAGTCAGAGGCAAATCTGACGAGGGTCTGTAGGACATGTTTTAGTGAAGAATTCAGTGTGAAGCTCTTCTGATTGGACAGAGATGCAACATGGGCAGCCAATACAGCATCATTGTAAGACTCAATCGGGATAGCGTCATTGGCATACGAGTCACTCTGGATCAAACATTAAGAAAATACTTCAAAGTTAGAATGTATGCACAATTTAATGCACAATCTTAACATGGGTGCTTCAAGCCCTATCATAAGAGAACTTAAGTTTTTTGTTCCCTATTAAAGGCAGGTTAATCGTTGCTGTCATATGAAACCTCAAATTTGCAACTCTTAAAAATTGTAAAAAGAGGAGACTTGGTCTTTTTTTTTAACAGATAAGATTATTGTCCGGCGTTAGAGGAGCGGACTGGATCCGATGCGGTCCACATTTTATAATGCAGCCTCGCTTTCACTAGATCTAAAAATAGCTCAGCTGAGATTTGGTAAATGGTAAATTCACTGACTAATTATTATATTCATATATGTGTACGAATCTAAGTGTCCATATGTGATATTTGTGATTACTAATAATGGATCGCATTAAGGCCCAGTCAGTATCAAGTCTCCTTTATAGTAATACAGTGACACTACGGAAGACATGCCGCAGAGAAATGACTACTAGTGTAGTGACAGATATTCAGGAAGATAGCGGAAAATACGAAGCAGCTTAAAAGGAAACTTCCCAAGGTTCCAGCACCACAACATAGCACTAGAGTAACTCAACTAGGCAGTTGACATATATGCTGCATTATTAATTTACTAAGCTCAAATTCATTATACATTAATTACCATATTTAAAGACACCTACCCATGCTCCTGGAGTTGGGAAATCGGACATGGTGGCGTTATTCCATGTATCACACACCGTGTTCCTGAGAGGAGTTGGCAGCCAGCACATCATACTCATTCCGAGAACGGACAATTTGGACACTCGAGATGACCCTAGGGACATGACCGTTCCGTACGCTTTCAGAGCAGTTGGCGTCAGCAAGCAGCTGGGATTGTTGGTGTTGTCAATTTGGCTTAGGAGACAGGACCTTAAAAAAAAATCAAATGCATCATTTACAAATATTGCAAAAATTCAAGCTCAAGACAAATTTATTTGCCTTCATGCAATAATATAATCATAAGTGGAAACAATCAATATACTCTATCTACAGTGTATGAAAGGCCAGGTGGAACACTCTAAGACATTAATAACATCGCTTAGAGCCTTGACCTGAGCAGAAAACAAATAAGCCAATAAGTTAACTTCAGGTTTTATATACAGATTGTCTTCAGTGAAAGTTCAGAAGCATGCAAGTTAGTATATAGGATCATTTGACTCGATTGATTTCAGTAGAGGAGTCATATATTCATGAAACAGCATGAAAGTGAGTGTACCAATAAGATGTTGGTCAAAATAATTATATATTTCATATTCTTATGGACGCCAAATAAACTAAACCCCTAGCTAATAATATTTATACGATGTCCATCACGACTAATTAATTATCTGCATTGATCATTGAGGATGATGCAGTAACCAACCTGCAGAAGATGGTGCACGCTTTGATGAGGAGGAAAGTTGCAGGCATCAGGTCCTGACTGACGTCCATCAGTCCAGTGGGGTTGGGTTCAGTCGAGGATTGGTTGAAGGACTCTTCCAAAGCAAAGTGAATCTTGGAAACGACAGCATCCAGCATGTAGATGGAACAAAGAGAAGGTAGCTCACTGTCCGTCAGAGGCATCACTGAAATCTGTAATTCAATAAGAGAAATGAAATTGTATACAACTTTACCAAAAATATGCACTTTAATTCAATTCAAGATTTATTGACCGTATAAATAGGATTTAAAGCATTAGTTATCATTGTAATCAAAATATACAGTATAGTTTTATAACTGTTATCATGGCCACCAAGAGATTCAGATCGATTCTTTACAATACATATTTATAACGGCAATGGGATATTAAATTAGCAACAAAAGGACCATCAGCAGCTGGACCTTGCTGTTGTCTGACGTCATCATCTAACATGTGGCATCATCAGAGTGAACAATAGGCCTGTCAATTTATATTTCACCGCACTTGGCAGGTACAGTTTTTCAAGGTCCAGATAAAGCCTAAATAAGGCAATCTTGCAATTACACCCCACAATTTCAGCAAAATCTACACAAAATAGATACTCCATCAATAACATGCAGGGATGTGATTGATCAGTGATAAAAAAACCGGAAAATGTCAGGATGAACAAAAAAAAACCAAAAAATTGAATTTGTACATATAACAAGGGTCAATTTCACATGCCAAAAAAACCGGATTTCCGGAAAAAAACTGAAAAATCACATCCCTGAACATGACAACGAGGCTACATCACTATTAGGGTCATTATAGAACCAGGATACCCCCAACGCTGAAAACTTCCAAGATTCCTCGACCACATTTGAGACACAGAGAGATTACAGAGAGATTACACATTATGTCACATACCTGGTTCTGTATGAAGTTGAGAGTCAGAAGCACGTCAAACTGTGGACTGCTAGTTTTCTTCATGACAGACGACAAAAGTGCTTCCGCTTTCTGGGTGGTCAGGCCTTGCTTAACTAGGCAATCCTGCAACATGCAACAAGAGAAACTTACTATTATACAGTCAACAAATAGGTTTGCAAGTAGCTGGAAAAATGTATGAAAAAAGCTCAACCATTGGCTTTCTAGCAGAGGCTGCACGAGCTTCAAGAAGCTCATACAAAGTCACATTACGGTGTTCTTGTCTACAAGTTGACTGCTTTGACTGTATCAGAGAGCAGTCAACTGAAACTCCATGTCAGCAAAATAGAGTACACCACACCCAGGCACTTATGATCTGAAGTCCTTGATCTCTGAATATCATTTCAGGGAGACAAAAGCTCTCAAATTAGGATACCATCAGGGTTTTCCAACAAAGCATATCAGAGTGTGAACCCCGTAGTTTGTACAATTTGTGCAGTTAGCAATATATTTCACGGACATAGCAATAAAGAAATGCGGGTCACGTCAGTTTCCCTTTGCGGTCCCATTGACTGACAGGAAAATGTGGTGTTCTCTGTAGCTTACAAATGCACTGAGGTTTGTAAAATTACAAATCATTTCCTACCTTAATCCAGCCAACGAATGCTTTGTGGGGGAAGCGAGGAGTCCATCGCAGAGTGTGTATGATGTACGTGTCTTTCAGTTGAAGATTCTTGGAGTCCAAGACTTGCATGTACGCAACAGAAGGAGCCAGACACGACAACAGACGCCAACAGGTGACGAAGTGGTAGTGAATGCAACTGGCAGCCTGAAGTAAATAATAATATAATAAAATATAAAGGTGACGAAGTGGTAGTGAATGCAACTGGCAGCCTGAAGTAAATAATAATATAATAAAATATAAAGGTCCGTCTCGGCCAAGAGGCGCGCTCAATTGACTAGATGCTTGCGCCATCTCGAGGGAGCTCTCTGGACTACAGGGAAGTGAAATTATTGTTATAAAATACTCACCAGTAAGCTGAATTTGGAGCCCATGGACTTGTCACACTTTGAACCAGCGGACAAAAGTGTGACACAGGCGTCGTACAGATTGTTGTAATTCAGGTGATCAGGATTTCCCAACAAGAAACTACAGGCCTGTAACAAACAGAATATCATGAAGTTGTACATTACAACTATACACAATTCAACATTTTCACTGCATATTTCTATTTCATGGCAGTTTTCTAACCATCAAATGACTCAAAAGAGCAGCAAATCATCATAAAATACATATACTATAGAAATAGGACAGATTACAATAATTTATTTCAAACATTTTAATTGGACATTAAAGGCCTATCGACGATTGTGATGAAGCTTTCAGCAAATTGTGTAACTTTGATATAGAGTTATAAGATGAAAGTTACTACCGTAGATAGGATAGAGGGAATTTTTTATGGAACACAATTTCAGTCCTTGAAATCAACCTCAGAATTTATTTTGACGTTGACAAAAATATCTACCAGGTGTAATTTTTACAGATCAGCTCCCTCTAGTGTTAATTCACAAAGACACAACTTACCAAGCCATCTACTTTGGGTGAATCCTGATTGTTGTAATCCACAGAGGGCGTTGGTGACAGATTGTAGAAGCGCGGCTTCATTGTTGCTTCTTTCGACTGTTGGGCATTCAGTGATTTAGTGTAGGTGTCCTCCACTTGGTGGCACACAAAGTAAGGGATGTTGTTCCATTCATCAGATTCATTAACATTGCTGGATGTGTGACAGCCAAACAAGTTCCATTGCACCTGGAATAAAAATTACCGACTTTGTAATCAGCTGGAACGTAACATTCATGTTAGAGAGATAAGTCAGCGGGTACAGAGATAAATAATGCTATAGACCTGTTAGGTTAGTAGCAAACAATGCATTTCTGCATTAAAGAGAGCCAAATAGTCAGCCATTCAATGCCAATGGGAGACTTTTCAGTCAACAGGGGGAGCTCCATGCTGGTTCACTACCATTGTGATGTCATCAATGCACTCAATGACCTGATTGTATGATGACATCATCAAACAATGGCTTTAGGACCGTCATATAGCTCCCCCTGTTGACCTGAAAGTCGTCCCCCATTCATTTTTCTATATTTTAACACTCAAACTTGCAAAATAACACATGAATACATCATTGCAAGGGCCGGGTAATCCCAAAAGTAGTCATACAGAATTGCAGGTAAAAATCACACCAGATGACATACCTGATCTATCAAAGCTGCTGGGGGGTCGTAGAAATAATGCAGCAAATAGTCAAGAATGAGCAGAAGACGAGAAACGGGGAGCGGAACCACTTCTTGCAGCTGACTGTATGGACTGTAAAACATAAGAAACAGCAAATGAGTGATGCTTATAGCCAATATAAATATATATGTTATGTATTGAAGTCACATCCTAACTTTTATATGTGGCTGGGTAATCTCTTATTCTATATTTAACATTGCTTTTGATTTTTTTAAGATACTGAAATGAATCGTGCCTGATCTTTCCCTATTAAAATAACACAACAGCATCCCATTAACTACACTTTTGTAAATCTTAAAAGCAACCATTAGACAAAGAGTCCTGGATTTGACACTATTAATGTTAATGAGGAACACATTCCTTAATGAGGCTTGATCTACATCTCAGCTACATCACCTTAAAACTGTAAAGACATCACACAAAGACATCACCAGAAACACAAAAATTTACTATTGCCACTTACTTTGCTGACTCGAGTGTGTGGGTGACAGAGATGATGGTCTGGCCCAGCTGCAGCAGCAGCATCTTCTTCTGCATCAGAGGCAGAGAATGGAAGAAGAACATCAGAAGCTGGAGATGCTCCACATTCACATCTGCAAGTAAAAAATAGAAATAAATCTAGATCCATTTAAAGAAATTCAGTGAGATGTTAAGATGGCAGCACAATTACACCTGGCGACATTGAAATCCACCACCTTGAATAAACAATAAAATACTCTTATTTGATAATGTACACAGCATTGGGAACATTGCCAATGACATGAACAGTTAGTTGGGTGATAAATAATAACAATTCAAAGTGTTTTATGTTTCTCGGGGTGGGATGGCGAAGTTCAATGTTGTAACAAAACTAAAATGTCATTAAGTGTAACTGAGATACAAATTTTATTTTTTAAGGTTTGACAAGAGGTTTTAATTAGATTTACTTATTGGTTACGCCTTCAGCAATTCATATAAATATAAAATAACATGATCCAAGAAACTACATGCCGATTTTTTTCATCGTCCCTTAAACATTGTAGTTTAAAATCTAAAATAAGACACGGATATTTTTTCATTAACATCATAGATCCAACTTTAACATACCTTCACACTCTGCCACATTGTCAAAGTGAGTTGCAGCTTTCTTTATCGTCTTAAGGAAACGATTCCAGATGTTGATAATAGTCGCTTCGCTGTTTGTTTTTGCAGTGTTCCCAGCTTCTCTCTCCTTTTGTTGTCGCAAGAGAATGACTTCTGCCAAGACGGCGAGAGTTCGAGGGTACACAGTAAGCGGCCAGGCATCCGAACCACTTATGCTCACTCCCAGGTGTGTTAACAGTTTGTCCTGAGATAGTAAAAATGATCAAAAATTAGAAAGAATAAATTTCACAGATTAAGAAAACCATCTACCTTCGTGGTCTTCAAGGCAAGACTATATAATAAGGTTTTAAAATGCACAATATCTAATTTCACTGGACTAACATCCTACCTGTAAAACTTCTGAGAGGACAGCTGTCGCAATCAAGTTATGGTTGAATCGGGAAAGTACGTTGGAGAAGTCAGTGTAGTAAGCTCCTGCAAAAAGCAAGCCAAACAAATTGTAGATATACAACAAAAAGGCAGATGAAAACAGCAATGTACAATGGACATCACAAGAAAATTAATAGATCTTATTTGAAACATCAAATTTTTGTTTTCAGTTTCCCCACCTAGTTGTTCAATTATACTAGATACCAGACAGAAGTCTACATACTTATAATTGTTTAATTATACTAGATACCAGACAGAAGTCTATATACTTATAATTTTTCAATTATACTAGATACAAGACAGAAGTCTATATACTTATAATTGTTTAATTATACTAGATACCAGACAGAAGTCTACATACTTCTAATTGTTTAATTATACTAGATACCAGACAGAAGTCTATATACTTATAATTGTTTAATTATACTAGATACCAGACAGAAGTCTATATATTTATAATTGTCCAATTATATTAGATTCCAAACAGAAGTCAATATGCTTATAATTTTTCAATTATACTAGATTCCAAACAGAAGTCTATATACTTCTAATTGTTTAATTATACTAGATACCAGACAGAAATCTATATATTTATAATTTTTCAATTATACTAGATACCATATAGAAGTCTGTATACTTATGATTTACCACTACCAACAATTACCTTCGAGCTTCTTAGGCATTTCTTTGTCCATTTCTTTAATTATTACCGCCAGACAAAGCATGTGTTGATCTTTCAGGGTTGTTCTGCAAGTCAAAAAGAATTATCATTTCATCATTTCCATTCTACACATGTTTTCTGTCAGTATCACCATCCAAATGACCAAATTTGGCTTCTTTTTTTTTTACTTACTTGACATAATTGACTATCTCATCCTCATTACTGTGAAGGAAGTGATTGTTCAGGAAACTCAAGATGTCCGTCGCCAAGGTGATGTACTGGAACATCATAATACATGTACATTACAACATGCCAAATAGCAAAAATTAATATGGCAACCCATAAGTGACTGCAAAATCTATTTGGCAATATCACTTTTAAAGGAAGATTCCTCTTTAACATAAATTATTTCTCTAACTACATCATTGCTATCAAAATCCTGCTAACTCCGGAGTTAATTATGGGTGGATGGGTAGGGTACATTGACACAAGGCCAAAAATGGTCTCAGTAATTAGAAACGATAATCAGTCATAGTTCGATGACCTAATTTCAGGCACACAATAAACCGCAAAAATGCTTTCTTTGACCATGTTTGTGTATGTAAGCTACCAGCAATCAATTCTACGACTTCAGAAATTAAACAATCAAGATGATGACAGATTCTAACTCACTCCCTCAGGTTCATGTTTGTCCGGCACCAGACTCGGACTGTCCGAGCTGTTTAATCTTTGCGGATGTTTGGCCCTGGTTCCATTTGTCTGCGTTGAGGGGGTAGTGGGAGGAGAGGGTGCCGCGCTGTGCTCTTCTGGTGACAGAGTCTCCTCAAACCAATGACCCAGGATTGGCTCTGAATCTTCATCTGAAAATAATGATAAGTCATGCTAAGCACATTGCATTGCACAGTACCGTTTCATACTGGCTTACATGTTACAGCTCCAAGCAATGGAGACCTGTCTTAAAACCAAACTAGCATGACAATAGGGTCTGTGGGTTTCAGCGAAATACAGAAATAAGTCAGCCTCTGGGCAAAAATCAAATATTAACCCAAAATACAATTCTCCAATACAAAAAACTTTTTTCCTGCTGCCTAAATAAGCATAATGAGGTGGGTGGTGGGTGGACTAAGGCTTTACATCCGTGTATTTCTGCACCTCATGGGCTAATTAAGACAGGCAGGGACCATGGCAGTGAGATGAAGGATGAAACAGCCATCTAACTTAGGCTCGACCGGGAATCGAACATGTGACCAAGCGGTTGGATAATAAGCATAATGAAGCAAACAAACATTGAAGTATACTCTTCTACAAACTTAACGCTTAAACAATAGAGGTTGAGAAGTTAAAAGGTACAAAACTTACCACTGCTAGCATCAGAGCTACTGAAGTCATCTTCGTAGTAAGTATTTGAATCAGAAGTGCTGCTACCAGTGTCAGAAGCATGTTCCGCACCTGACTTCTGTTTGCGCACAGATAACCCCTAATGAGAAAAAAAAGATACTATCAGATCATATTGAACTTTTCAGGCGGTGCAGTACAATGTAATATCTATTGATTTCTGGCATACCTTTTTGTAAGCAACAGTGAGAATATTGAATAGAAGTCCAGTCAGGTCCAGATTGGTGGTCAGTGTGCAGACTCTTTGAAGGGCTGTGAACTGACCCATGATTTTCAGTTCAGCTGGATTGATGAGTCGCTCTTCTTCCCTCTGCAATCAATCATTCAATCAATCAATCAATTAGATAGTAAGTAACGCATCCTTTCAAATACGTTGATCATAAAATCAATGCTAATGATGACGGCTATTAATTAAATCAATTAAATTACCACATTATTAAATTTATCAAGTCATCGTTTTTTAAAGAAATTTGTCATAAAATCAACGCAGCAGTTAGAGTAACACTCAGTTATGTAAGCTTACCATGGTTGAGAGGCCTTCTACATGCAAATCCTCCATCAAATTAACAAGCAGAGTAATTGCTTCTGCTGACAGAGCCACTGCCAGAACTCCGAAACCAGCCGGACTGAAATAAAATTTAGTAATAAGTGATAACGATTTGAAAGATAGCAAGAACATGTAAGTCCACAACATAATAGGATACTTATTTAACATCAATATTATGCAGAGAACTGGGTAATGTCTAATATAATACACTTGTTGACATTTTCACCATGGCTTGTATTACTGTAAACATCACCCAGCGAATTAACTGATTGAAGAATACTAACAGGGTGATACATTATGCACTGCAATTTGTGACATTCTTAACATGGCGACTCGTAATTACAATGTACTGTTTAATTAAAGCCCAAAACTAAACCTTTCAGACATGGGCATATGATTTATATAGTTCAAACTATAACAAATTAAAACAATGTAATGCCAATGTTACACTGTGTCAGGAGTATTTTAGTCATATACCTCCTGGTTGGAGTGGGTCTTGGCGATTGTTTACTCGGAGTTGAATCCTTTCTTTCTTGTTTTTCCATCATTCCAGCAGGAAGTGCCAGGAGGTTAGCCAAACCTTTCAAGATGCACCACGCTCCAATCAATTGGATGTTTTGAACAATCTGGAAAAGTAATTAAAACCAATAAATATATATATATATATATATATATATATATATATATATATATATATATATATATATATATATATATATATATATATATATATATACCAAGTTCATCTCTTCTATTCGTATACTGTTATCCCCACAGAGAAACTCTACAATGTAGGAATAATATTGAATATCTTTGACTTACGTGTCCACCAGCCCTTGTTGAAGTTCGCACAGCATTCGTCACACACTTGAAAACTTCCAGCTGTAAAAATATTATCACAGTAATTTAAATGTCTCATAAGTTTTGATGAATTCTAACTCCTTAATCTTCTAATGCACTTTTCAGTTTACATCCTTTTTATAACCATCTCCGTTCAAATGAACACTCTATTATGTTCCAAGATAAATCGCCATTGCAAACTCCTAAACTATTATTTTCGATGACAAAGAATAATGCATATGATCAACAGATGGCACTGACAAATCATGCATATATGCGCCACTTAGCAGATAAGCAGACTTACACTCTTCTGTACAATTCCAGAAGCATATCCCTCCACCTCTTCATCTTTGGCAGGATTCGGTCCACTCTTACTCGGCAGACTGGTGGCCGTGGCAACGATGCAGTTGGCTGTTGCCGTGGTGATCGCAGCATACAAACAACTCATTGTCACGGTGACAATCTTATTCAAACGCCCAGAGGTCATGGGTTCCAAGACGGGTAATGAGAAAACCCTCCAGACGATGGAAATGTCATTAAGCAATGTTTGTAGTCTGAAAAAATAAAAATAAACTTTTCGACCTTACTTATGATACACAACTTAGCCACAAATAGAATGACTTCAGCAGTTGATTACATTTCAATAAAGGATAGATTCATTGTCACTAAATATTCCTAATAACAAATCCAATAGAGTTGAAATTAGATACTTTCCATCAAGAAAATGTGGTCATTAAGGAAGAATTGCATATGTACAATCACAAGATTCCTAGCATCAACACATATGGAAGAATTTAACTCAAGAACAAATTCCTTGCTTGGCAGATAATGATCCAACTTACCCTGTACGAACTCCCATAGCTTCAGAGACCGTCTTAGGCATAACAAACTCCTTTCCTTGGACTGCATCCTCATACCTCATCATGAAACGCTTCAGATAGACAAGGTCCATGCAGACGTCCAGCAAGACATCACTCCCATTCAACTGCTGCAGGGTCAAGATGTTCTTTCCGGCAAAGAGAGACTTCAGCTGAAATTACAGAGTCAGACAGTGTTTATTCATTTTCAGCACATAACAAGTGAACAAGTGGAGTACTTTAACTCAACAGAGAGTGCTACAGCACAATCAATGCTGATGAACAATGTAACTTCATTTATTCATATATATGCAGAGGGTTTTTTGAAGCCAGAACTAGCTTTAAATGAATGATTACACATGCAGTGTACCCTAGAACAGAGTGTTTGATATAAACCCTGAGTCATGCGCAAACTTTGTATAGGCATTCACTCAGTTACATTGAAGGCAATATCTAGTGTTCAAGCTAGGATTTGAAATTGGCATGGCGCACAAGGTTATTAGGGCACCTAAGTAGAGGCATAGCCCAGCCAGTTGAAAAGCAAAAAAAAAAAAAAGCAAAAAAAAAAAAAGGAAAAATAAATCTAGTCATTTCCCCTTTATCGTCATTTTCACCCCAAGACACTTAGTTATTTCAATTTCACCCCTATTATTCACCTCTTCTGTGTTGTCTGGTATGTGAACGACCGTTGTGTCTCCATCTGAGTTGACACTTTCCGCGGGGCCTTCTTGTTTTGTCTTTCCGACGGGAGGTATTTCCTCTAACACTGACGTCAGCTGCGAAAATATGTCGGTCCCGGTGTCCAGTCGAGGACGTTTTGGTTCGCGGCCTTCTGTGCATTCATCTCCTTCTGGGGTGATAAATATTCGTTATAAATTAACAAATGCAGAAGGTCACAAAGCCAGTGAGGATCTGGAGCACAACCAAAGGTCATTGACACCGAACTTTGTTTGCTAAAATGGACAATGAAATCATTTTCCCATTGTGCTTGATCTACTTTGGTTGTAGTATCCCCTATTATTCTAGTTCTCTGCTGAATTGACCAGAATTACTACCAAAATATGATGTCAAAAATTTGAAGGAAAAGTTAATCCAGACAATTAACATAATTTCAGAACATCAAAATTTTATATTAACTGCTGAATGATAGTTAAACCTCAATTGCAGGACTGAACCTTAAAAAACACTCTGTAGTACATCAAAGTTGAGTCTATCTGACATGTACTCTGACTCACCTGGTGGAGCACTGATGTTAGCTGGAGGCTTGGCAGACTTCAGAAGGGCGGTGAAGGTCACTACATCAGATTTGGGCAAACTTGACACTCCTCGACATAGGCTTTTCACCAGCACCATCAAAAATTTCTGCAAGTATTGAAGTAAACCACACTCAATAACATAATAAACATATGTATGCATATGATTTTTCTCCTTATTTTTGGTTTATCGAATATGAAAATGTTTTCTAATCTTCGAGAATCTTGCGAGTTAAGTGACAAGGCACTGCCTGAAGATCCCTCACTTACAAATAAGATTCTGGAAGATGAGAACCTTTTCCATACATCTGTGCATATTCTGTGCTACTTCAATTCATTGTATTAAGTTTACCATACAACAAATGTATCCCAACTAAACACAACGCCAACCCCAAGTCCCTAACACAGCAAGATTAGCAATTCATATGTACTCAGCAGGGAGATAAAAGTGAAACACGACACAGACAGTTTTAGGTATCACAATGGAGGAAAATGCAAGGCAGTTTGTCAATCAAAGAAAGCAGCATACGTGGTACACGACTCTGAAGCTGGGCATGCTGCCTTGCCAAGATTTTTGTAATCACATCTTGTATGTTTAAAGACAATACAGATTTAATTGTCTCTACACCGAATTGTTATCAATCAGAGTAATCAGAGTATGAAGCTAAGCCGTAACAACATGTGCCTAGTTTGTATTTTTTCCTTATTTTTTTTATTTGCTGTATGAAGTGAACTTGAGATGTGACATATCCATTGTAATTTTTTTTTGTCAAAAAAACCGATTTCATTTTTTTTTCACAAAATTTGATGGGTCTGTTTTTGATATTTGAAATGTCTTATGAATGCAACTGAAACGAACAGCCCACTGTGCAACACCACAAAAATAATATAATTCATAAACTATACACATGAAGTACTCACACTTTTTCTTCTCTAATATCCATGCAGACAAATTCAATTAAGACCAATACTATTGGTTAAAATAACTTGGCTGGACAGAAATGTCTGCTTTTACAATGGACACTCAAGCAGGGTTCCTGCAGGTTTACCTCCATAAAATAGTAAGACCTTTATAAGGCATGTTATTCTACCATGCGAACATGAAAAATAAGACCACTAATATAGTAATTTACACCAATATTTTTAATATCAACGTCAAAAAATTAAATAAAAATCCACTATGTTTATTTAACAATAAAATAAACAAACTTCTCATGTATTAAATAAAGTTCATAATTTCTATTAATTGATATTGACCAAAACGTCTGAATGTTGGCTTATGAAAAATTTTTGGCCCTAGTTATTATTATAACTAATTATGAACAATTAGAAGTTATGAATGAAATGAGACAATGTAAGACTTATTAGCGGACAAAAGTATGACTTTATACGGGCCTTACTTTTACAAAAATAACGTAAGACTTTATGAGACTTTGTAATAACCCGTGGGAACCCTGTCAAGTGGTGGAAAAAATAAAGTCACAAAGTTGACCAAAGAACACCACAGGAGCTAACAACGAAGACCATGGAAGAAAGTAACAATTTTCGCACAAAGCATTACACGCAGTTACTGTTTGTAAACCAAAAACAATTTGTAAGTTTAGGAAACAAAACATTAGACTCAGACTACCCAGAAACTGCTTCTCAAGCTCAAAATGTTGTGATTGTTGCATTGATACAAAGTTTAATTCTTCTGAAAATTCTGACACAGCTCCTACAAAAGTATAAAGATTGTCTATCCATAAACCGCTACAGGAATACTGCATACTGCATGCAGAATATTGGATTATAATCAAAGGACTAGATGCTGTATCCTGGCTCCCATATTTGTATAACTCATATAAATCATGTTTTAATCGCATTTTGCACTTCAGAAACACTTATACATGAAAATACTGAGAAAATTAAATCCTGCCAAAATATGAACCAAATTTCATGTCTCCATCATAAACGTGTCTAATGGTATTTTGACAGCGAATAACACTGATACAATGCCAAATCTACTCACAGGTGAAATGGTGCAGTTCTGGTCATGCTTCTGCAGTCTGGCAAGGAAGAATTTCAACAGCACTTTGCAGGCTGATACAACATTGCTCAAGCTGTTCTTTGACACTGAAATAAAAAAATTTAGTCAGTAAAATTCCCTCATTAAATATATACAATTTAATAATTTTTATTTCAGAACCTGCAGTAAGCTATGACATGTCAATACTCACGTGAAGTTATACTTGTGCATATGCAGTGCGTTGAGAGAGCAACGAAAGAGGAGTAGAAGCATTCCAGGTCTGCTGAATGTTCCAAGATAGCATTTTCACTGCAAACAAACATCTCTTCAGATTAATGCAGTTTTGGTTCATTGAGATTTAAGACAATGTAGTTAGTAGTAATAGTAGTAAATTTAAATGAGTAACTTAGTGACAAAGTATCTGAACCCAAAACAGCCATTCATTGATAACTATATTTTTTTTCAGGGCTCGACATAAGCACTGGTCTGATGCCCATTTTTGGCCTACGGACCAGTAATATCATAATTCTGCTGGTCTGATGGGCCCATAGTGTTATTGAGTGCTTATTTAGTGTGCGATCAACCGAATGTTCTCCACAAGGCCTATGTGGCCTGTTACACAATTGCAATTCAGGTCAAAGATGTCCTAATTTTTTAACTTAGGTAAATAGCATTTGGAAACAATGAAGCATATTGTGATCATACCTTCACTGGGAGACTCAACAAATTGCAATTAATTAACAAGAGTAGAGTGCTCAGAAAAGTCTTAAATGACATAAATTACAATTAAGAATCATGAAATTATATCCCTTTTCCCATAATTTCATTCCGTCAGTTTTAGCATTAATTTTAATGTTTGATAATATGAAAATCATCTGCAGTTGGGGCCAGTAGAGCGTGGACCTGGGCCAGTTACATACTGATTTTACTGATCCGTAGGACAAGCAATTCAAAGAAACCTATGTAAAGGTCTGCTTTTTTTGCAATAACAAGTTAATATTCTGCAAAACACAAGAGCCTTTACAGGTCTGATAGCAATTATAATGCCATTCATGGAGCACCGTCAATGGATTTATTGTGCTTGTTATTACATGGAGAAAACATATCACTCCCACCTTTGCTGAGCACTTACAAAATCAACATCATGGCTTCAATCTGAAAATATACTGTGATAACTATCTACCACGAAGCATCCCAGAGTAGTTAGTTCACTCCCAACCTTCAGAAAGTTCACTGTTCTACTAGCAGGCCCTGTATTAAGCCCACATTAATTAATGATATGAAATCTAGTATTTCAAGCATTGACTAAAGTCCGAGCTGCGGTTTTTTATGACAGGTCTTCAATTGAATCTTAAATGACCTCAAGTTCAGGCATTTGGCAGTCTAAACGAAAGACCCTCAATCAGGCCTTTCCCTTACAGAGGGTCTGGTTGAATTCAGGGGAGCAAGAATCCTAGTGGAGCAAGGAGTTAGATTGTGTAGATGAATTTATATTAATTAATCATAACAATACAACATGGCAAGTCCCTGTACCTAATAACATAATGTTATGTCCGACACATTTTAGTTTCGTTCACCGCAAGTTAAATTTACTGTGTGTAGTGATTGACCTACTTTCACTTCACCATTGCTCCGTTTATTCGTATCACTCAGACGCTCAGTGCTCAAGCACAAGTTCGCACAAGATGATAGCGTCTGATCAAGGACGTGGTGAATGGTAATACATAGCTACTTGCAGAACTGACACTTCATAACAAGAATCAGTGACACAATGGCATATGTGTATGATTAAAACTTCGTTTTCAGCTGGTTATAGGCCTTGTTAATGAGTTATCCCAGAAAGCTTCACTGCTTTAGACCAGTCTGGACTCCTGGAGTCCTGCTCCAGGGTAGTACAGACACAAATATTTCGCATGGTCATGGAACGGTTTTACTCAAAAGTAACTAGCGACCTTATAAAAACCATCCTTGGCCTTGCCTTAACCAATCCAAAAAATTCACTTTCGTTATGGTGTAGTCAGAAGGAGCAAAGATTTCAGATACCGGTGAAGTAAATAACCATGTCATCACTGACATCAGAATATAATTTTGCAGATTCATTATCCCGGAAGATTCGGAACTTTACTCTGCCAATTACATCAAAATATGGCGTTGTAAGGGCTCAAATTCGATCTATACATACCTTTTGATTATTGCATTTACTAAATCTGGCACATCTTTCTTGCCAAATGCCGTACAAGATGTTGAAATTAAAGGTTTTATGCAAGACGACCAATCTACTTCGTCTGCATTCGCCATGTTTACTTGTTGGAATGAGCTTTCACTTCCGTTTCACACTAGAGGGCGTTTGACTACCTCGCGCGCCACCTAGCGAGTCTATTCGAAATTAATTTTAGGAGGCCCTACTGTGTATCAACATTTTTAGATGCCATATTCCCACTTTTCACCTTATCTATGATGATGAGCACTGCACTGCGATTTATATCTGGAGATGCAACTGTGTGCAATATATGCCAACCTCTCAAAATGTTTTTTTAGTTTTTCTCTCGGGTGAGATGATCAAAATTGCAGATTTAACTAGATTAACAGAGAATTATCCACCTAACCACAACTTTTCCACAGCCTTGAAGGATTTTTCCAACTATGCTGCCTGAACCATTTGAACAAGCAGCATTTTCAACACGGATTTTTGGCATCATTAAATCTGCTGTGAAAGTATAATACGAAAGACACAAAAATAGATCAATTAATGTTTATTATCAAAATATCTATATATACACAATAAAAATGAAGATATATATATCTATAACTGATGTTAAATATCCAGAAATTGTACTCTTACAACAAAATATATATGTAGCTATCTGTATATTAGATGACAAATGAAGACACCAAGCAAAATTTAACAACCTATTAAACAATACCTGGATTATGCAGCAGGGCACAGGGACCTAATATGCATACAAGGTGTCAAGGTCCATTATCCTGTTCATGGGATTCAATATTATGAGGTGTGATAAGCTGTTTTACAATGATACAACATCATAAGTATTATATAAACTATTCAAAAAAAAAAAAAAGATAAAGAAGAATGTCTCGTATGAATGAACATGCATGAGGTGCAAAACAAAGAAGAACCGTTTATATCATTTTGAAAATGAGACACATATATAAGAAATCACAACTTAATTACTATGAATTGAGGTTGCCACATAAGGCATTGTTCGATCATGAAAATAACCGAAATAAATTGAATGGAATTGAACATATAGGAAAATGCAGAAATGTGTAAATTTACAATTGCATTTACCTGCAGTGCTCTTAAATATTTTAAATTTACATGACTTCCAGGCAACTTTAAAAGCAACGATAATTTTATGGGATGATAAGCAACATATACTTGCTTTTTTTACATTCCAAATTACCTCACTTATATTATAAATTGTATTTAAAGCTTTTCAGCTGAACATTGTTCTTCAAAGGAGTGCATAGTAAACATTTATTCCAACCGGAGAAACCACTATCAAAACTTCACAAAACAAACACATAAATACCAATGAATACTAACAAAAAAAAGCACAAACATAAAACTAAGTCCTCCATATCACTTTCAATAAAATAAATACACCAGTGAAGATTATCATTACAACTAACCATGCGGTTATTAACACTGATTGATGTAATTGTAAAGGTTTATAATTATTACAATTTTCTCTTTTTTAAGGTAAGTCAGAAACACTTCATGGCTCCAAAGTTTGTAAACAAATTGTCCTGCTGAAATACTGTGATGTTGCGGAGATATTCTAACTTAAATTCACTACATCAGAATGTGATTAAAAAATGGAGACAAAATTCAGGAGTAGCACAAAAAAAGATTAACGATGGCACAAATGAACTTTTCACTTGAAAAGGACTGTAATTCTTGAAGTTATATCCATAGTTATCACACAAATCAAAAGTTACTCAATTCTACTTCAAGGGAATCTTCCGTTGAAACTGGCCATTTTGAAATCCAATGTAAATTTGCCAAATTGTCATACATGGGCTACTGCATTTGGCAGTGAAAAAATTAAATAAGAATCATAAATAGTGAGAAATTAAGAGATATAATTTTCAGTATGTTCAAGGTCATAATGGCCAATTATTTATTTTACATGTTGTTTTCTGATGTTGTCAACATCTGGGAAATTTCAGCTTAAAATTCGCGCCAAAAATGTAAAAATTTCTTCATTTTTAATAATGTGATAATTAACAACAACTCGTCTATGATTGGTAAAGATGGGAGGGTTTCCACATAATTTGGTGCTGACCCCCCAAACTCAGCTGGAAGGTTCCCTTTCAACATCATCAAAAGTAATTCCAACTACCCTCGAGCACAAATAGCTCAATAAATTGAGAAATTATTCTTCTCACTACTTTTTGTTTCATACACACAACACTTTTTTTCAGCAACATATTAGCAATTTGATTGGCTACTCATGTTAAAATACTGCCGACCACAAAATCAATATCACAGTTTGAAAATGGAGAGCACATTATAATATCCAATGACATACTACTTCATGGGATCAGAACAAACTGCAAAAGTCACATAAACATGATAGATCAATCGTCACATACAATTTTACGACCAACTTAAATGCAATGAAAGGCTTTGTTCAAAGTGAGTCCCAATCTGGATTTGATCAGGCAGAAATATCGACTTCAAATACTACAAATAAACGTGAGAAGATTTTACAAAAAGAAAAGGAGTCATCCTGGTACTACATGTATAACAAAATGACTCCACGAGTTTGATTCCATTAAGCCCAGCAACAGTAAATTATAAGAAAAATGGCTATGCATCAATTCTGTACATTAATATAATAGAAGGCAGTGCATAAGATGAGTTGGGAAAAAAACTTGTATAGTCATCTACAGGAAAATCATTTCAATCTTACTAAACTTAAGTGTCTGGATATGCGATAGTGTCCATTATCGTTTTTGAAAATAATATAGCCATTTTTAGTATTAGCATGTAATACCACATTGAACAAAAATTGCAATTAAATCCGATTTGTTCATAATTCATAATAGAGCTAGATTTTTAGTGCTGATTTTGCGAGATATGTTGAATTAAATCATATTTTGCAAGTAGTTCTTTTGCAGTCCAGCAGGTGGCATATATGCTACAGTGATGCCACACACAGGAATTTGGGAAGTTAATTTATTACAACAATCAATATAGCGGAAAGGGGCACTATATTCTATGAAATTTTCCTAGATGCATAATTGTCTTCTGTGCAGTCATAGAGATCATCGTAGTGCTAAAAATCATCGAAGCATGAAATTCATTGCGTCAACTTCCACCCACATCAGGGGATCCACTTGTGGTCGGGGACTGCAAGGAAGAATATAACACAATATTATATAAGCTACTTTAATGTGACTAGATCAACATTATGATAGATCGCGCCATATTTAAATTAACACCTAAACTAGACATTCATTTCAAACAATGATACAACAAATTTTACTAGTGTACTTTCAAAAGACTACCAATTTCATATTTCACCATAAAGTCCATCAAAATATTTATTTAAACTTAACTTAGTTATTAAACAGTAAATTAATATAAGAGTTTCTTAGATTTATTGTTGAGCAAGAAAAAAGAAAAAAGCATTCAAAAGGCAAAGCAGAAGCAACCAAAAGACAACTAAATTGATATCAACATAGAGCAGGAGAAATTGAGTAGCATGCAAACATTAAAAGAATTAAATGTACTGAAAAATTGCAAACAACTTAGGGAAATAGATGTACAAAACCAAGAAATTAAAGTGTTATAGAACGAGATTTTATCTGGCGATTGCAAGGGAAAAATTTATTTTTTGGTCCTTTCCGTTTAATAAAGTTATCGAGGGTGATATAGTCATTTGAGATTACTTTATCTCTTAAAATCTGGCGACTCCCATCATCAGTACATCATCCGTAAATCATGATAAAGAGCTATTGTTCTGATGGCAGTATGTCAATATTATTGTCTCAAATGGAGTAGAAACACTTCACTATGATCACAGAGAAAGCTTACACGAGATATCAACCTAGATAATAACAAAGCGAAAGAATTTTTGGAAAAGTTAACCTACGATAAAAAAGACTGTAAATATAAAGCAAATTAAGTCATAAATACTGAAACTACTTCATCCAGCTATATATACAGTACTAGACTAACATACAGATCCGTTAGAAATGACCTCTCGATCTCTCCATTACAGAAGCCGAATAACAGCTTGGCAGCTTAGTCGACATACAACCTTACACAATACTATCACTGTACAACAATCACAGCAGGAAAATAACAAATTTATACAAGAAAAAATATTACAAAATAATGTAAAAATGTACTTCAAGGGTTCCCACTCGTACATGTAAGAGATTTTTCAACTTAAATAAAATTTTCCAATATTTTGGTACATCATACAAAACCAATGGTGCTTGCAGAGATGAATATGACATATTTAAAAATCCCAGATTTTTAGAAAAATAATGCTACTATGTATAATGTCCTTAAATTATCTTTTTTTGTTTGTTTTTTGTTGTTCTCTTATTAATTGACTCATAACTATTTCGAATCATTTTCCAAAGCAGTGATACAATAGCTATCCAACTGATTATTGTCATCCCTATGTAGTCATGGGAACCCTGGATTTGACTCCATCACTATGACAACCTAAGTCTTCTCGTACAACTTAAAAAAGAGATTTTATAATTTTAAAAAGACCATTTCCACCGAAAGCATCAAAGCACCAAACCTTGATTGAAATGCCATTAAACAGTTAACTCAATAACTCCCGGTGGACTGGAAAAATAAATTCACATCATGCAAACTAACATTAATTAATCAATTAGTCGTTTAAATCAATTTAAATAGCCAGAAATTGTGAGAAGTTAAATAAACTGTCCCCGGATAATTAAGTTTCGATACAGATAGAAATCTACCAAATGTGAAAGCTAAATAAATATCATAATTCACACAATTTTTTTACATATAGATAAACTTTGATGGAAAAAATATAGGCTATATACCAATAGGAAAAATAAAAACACAAATATGAATGAAAAGAACAAGAGACATACATAGATAGGAATTGTATTTATTGATCCGTGTAAGATATTTCCTGAGACTATATTCTTATTGATCATATATAGTTGTTATCCTGCTCCATGTTGTTAATATTTTACATGTTTTCTTCAGTTATTAGCTTTTTTATGTTTTAAGCTCCCATTCATTAGTTTTTAATAGATTTTTGACTATCAATGCATTCAAGCTTAAGTTGTCACAGCTGGTAAAAACAAGTACTCTTTCTTGTTATCAGATACATGTACCGTCAAGGATGGTATTATTGACAGGGCAGGTATTATCGACACTCACATTAGAATGTTAACAATTTTGTTAACGAACTAATTTAAGTGTCGATAATACCCGCCCTGTCGATAATACCACCCATGACGGTACATGTATTACATTTTCTTGACCAGATGTGAAAACTTAAAATTGATTTTCACAAATGGCGGTACTAGTGGATCATGCTCAGACAGCATCATGTCCCTGGTGTTTCCAAATTAACAACAAAACTTATCCGAATTTTGATTTGTGACAAATTTTGGTGTTGGATGTTGTTAAGGAGTTTAAGAAATATCAAACATATTTCCATGATACAAGGGCAGCCAAAACGAAATCGCACAATAATTGCAGAGACAAAGGGGTGGTTAGGTAAGAGGATATGTTAACAAAATTCAGAAGAGTTACATAAAACATGCAAGTCTTGAATTCATTGAATGCCAGACAAAATGCATTATGAATTCTAACAACAAATTGATGTTACAGTGATATGTTAAGAGTGAAGACTTTTGCTTTTTTGGCAACTGAAGAATGGGCATGATGAGTCATGTTCCTATATGTCCCATGTTACCTTGGTGATAACTGTAATCACATCAAGTCAGATGATGACTCATCAAGGGCCAGAAACAGCCGTTACACAGCCTGTCTGGCATTTGTACACCAGGAGGCAGGCTGATCTGCCCACTGATGATATGTATCAGTGAATCTGGGACTTTTATTCAGCTGATTATGTACTGGGATAAGCCTTCAATTTGCAACAGCACACTTCTCAGCTTAGAATGTGGGTCAGCATCTGTATTGGAATAGACTGCAAGGCACATTGTACGGTTACGACACATCTTCAGACCTGCTGCCCATCATGAGTCATCATACAGCATAAACATTTGCAATAGAAAAGATAGGGATATTCATCACTGACTATTCTTCACTCTTACACATATCGCTGTAATGTATTTTTCACAAAATTTGTGAAAAATCTTTGATAGGCTTGGCACGAACGGGGGGCAAATTAATGCATGTTGCGGGGTTCCCATTTAACAAGCTGTGTACATTCATCAACCTTACAGGAAAAGCTAGCTCATTTTATCCATTTCTGCTCTGGTATCATCGAGTAGTTAAGGCAAATGTCAGTGACCGTAAAAGTTCTAGGTTCAAACCGGAGCCAACTATCTGAATTGTCCAACATGTGGACAACTGTTTCAAATATCTCGGCAATGACACCTCATTATGCACATTTTGCTGATTTGCTTGAGGGATTTCCTGTAGTCAAAATGGCCCAAAGCTGTGTCCACCATTGGGCCACGTCAATAATGGAAATATATTGGCGTTTTGAGTCTCATGGACAAGCTCAACTGACTAAAATTACATCTTTGGCTGCCTTGTTCAAGCATGAGTCTTTCTCAAAAAGACACTTAAGGCCTGCCAGTGGTTGATGTTGATTTTCTCATATGACGGGAACCCTGCTTCAAATGAGTTAATTCCTGGAAAGGTGGGTTGGTCAATTAGGTCGAGAGGTTAGATCCCAAGGTCAATCAAAGAGGGCACCACAAGCATGCCTGACGAACCAAACCGACAGCCTACTTTTTTGGGAACACCCCTCCGTCTAATACGTTGCATCCCTCTCACGACGTACATTGCACCACCCCACCTCCGTCTTACTGAGGAGGCAGGTTTGCGACGTGATGTTTTGGGAGCGTGCCGTTTGACAGATCTTTGTGTATCTATGGAGTGCATCAAACTAGCGGCTACTGTCACATCCACCATGCTGATCCAAGGGACAACCCTTTGTTATTAAATAAAAAATTTAATTTAAAAAATTTAATAAATAAAAGTAATGGTCACTTTTTCAGACTGGCATTGTTTTTATTTGAATGCTTCAAGACTAATCTCTACGTCTAATTTAATTTAAAGATCAAACTACTGTACTCCATACTAGGTCTGCAGTGGGAAAAACCTTCTACAGTTTCAAATTTCTCCAAAACTTTGTTTCAAATTTCTCATTTGGCAAATGCTGAGCATACATGAGAGTAATAGATGATTTTTGTGCTTTCAAGTTTTTTCATAACAGCACTCGCAACAAAAAGTTTCTAATAAGTCAGTAGGTGAAACATCAACCTGATTCAAACCTCTACTCATTTTGCTTTTACTGATTAGGATTTCCTTTTGTGATAGCTCGAGAATTATTGCAAAGTTAATAAAAAGTACTCTAGCATTGGTACTATAATTCAGTTTTCAGCAAAAAGCAGTATTGATTAATTAAAATATTTTGGTAGCCTCAATAATTTGTGTTCATGCTTGGTTGGGCAAAGTATAAGAACCAAAGAGTTATCCTTATACTTTGAGAAATGAATATTGTAAGCTGAGCATAAAATTGATATTCATACAAATAATTGAAAAAAAAAAAAAAATAGAATATGAAGGAATGCATGTCATAATAAATATGATAATTCTCCTGTCGATAATGCGGGTCTCACTGAAGTGTCTAAAATATCTGTGCTATAATGACTTAACCAAACTTAAGTTCCTATGTCTCTAGATTTATCATAGGCAACTAATTATATTTGGCAATACTACCTTCTTGTCTCATGATATTTTTTAACTTTACATACTCATTTGTGCACAGCAATTTAACTTGAAGGTACATTGTACAATAAATAATATAAATATATAAATAGAGTTTTTCATGCCATCAAAAGTTCAATATGTAAACAAACCTAGTGATGACGTCACAATACTGAACAATGGTGATGATGTCGTTTCCATTGTGTTTCCAATGTTTTGATCAGGATTTTCTTTTAATTTACGATTTATATTTTGTAATTAATGCCTGATAGACTGACTAGCTGATGCAAATTTAGTGTGTCTTGATTTATTCAGGCAATTTTAAACTATTTAATAAAGTTTTAGAAACTTGCAATTTTGACAGACAGTGTAAAATAGTACACCCACAGACAAGACGTTGCGCCGTTACAGTACATTGTATGAAACAATTCAAATAAAAATTCCACTATGTCCATATATGGAAAGACAATTTACAATCCACAAGGAAGACCACAAAGTGTTCACATATACACCAAATGTAGAATGTTCTGACATAGGTATATAACGAGTGAAGATTTAAAAAAAGTTCTGTTCTAACACAGTATTTGACAGGCGTCGAATACTTACGAGCGAACATTCGTTACACTAAAGTACCAAAAAGAAAGAAATATAAAAGATATAGGTCTCATGGAGATGTTATACCACATCATTAAGGCGTCTTAAAGATGTTTTTGGAAACCTAATTCCATTATACTCTTGAAAAGTTTCAACTTTATCTTGATGAAATATCAGAAAACTTGTGATTTTTGTGATGTAAGTGTCAAGCATGCCACAACATATATGCACAAGAATGCAAAATAAAATAAAATATAATAAAGTAAAATCAAGTAATTAAAATAGACACAATTCTGCATAATTTTTCCAATAAACTCTCGGATGAGGAAAATTGCCAGTTTTGAACGATAATTTCAAAAAGGAACATCAACCGTAACCCCATAACGGTGATTTTAAAAATGAAGGGCAAATAGAAAAACTAATGCAAAATTGTTTTGTTAGTGAATACCAGCTCATGCAGAAAACCCCATCCGTAAAATAAAATATGTTAAATTTTCAATCTGCCATGATACAATCTGTTTGTCTGCCATATTAAAGCTGTGCTCAGTTGATAAATTTTGCTTTTGAGTTTTGGTGACCTTGAGTTTATCTTTCCACCAGCTGCTGATTTTAGATAATAAATTTGAACAACTACTATATTAATCTGAAAGTCATTCTACATTTGAACATAAAGTGTATTTGGGCCCATGATATCTTATATTTTATCAAAACAAACATATCTACAATTACATGTCAGTTTCTTTATGGATACTATCCCCAGAAGTTAATACGTTTATCAAAGGCAGCTGGGTGATATAATGTCTAAAGGAACAAATTGATTCTAAGGTAGTTGTGGGTTCAATTCAGCTAAATCTCGAATGGAAGTTGCATAATTATATTGCATGATAAATATCCTTCTACTCTTCTTCGGGAAGTGAAAAATCCCATGTGAGGATTGTCTTTACCAAGTCTCAGCCTTATTTTTTTTTTTTTAGAATATCAATATTCGTACATTAAAAAAAACAATAAGTTTACTGAGACACGCAAATTGTAAAATGGCAGATATAATTGTTAGTAAAATGTTTAATGGGCGAGTATTTTTTTAATTCACACACTGACCATCTGGGACCTATCACACGAAGACACTTGCACGAGGGGTAATCGCGCGTACCCTGTTTTGGGGTTTTTGATATTGTTGGAAGTTCGTCGACCCAAAAGAGAATAGACAAATGACGGTCGCCGAGGAATGCTGCGTGAGAATAATCACAAGGGAAAGAAAAAAAAAGAATGCTCACGAGTAAATTAAAACTGCAACAAAGAACAAAAGCTGGTTCCCATGACAACCAATATATGCCAGTTTCTCTCATTTTTTTCAGGTGTCCAGGTGTAAATCTGATAATTAATCTGACAAGACATTGCTTAAACTGTCAACGTTCATATGTATGAAATTTTTTATAAATTTCTCTTAAATTACGTAGAACTAAAAAATAAGTTTCAGATCGCATCACTTAAAAGAGTTGAATACTACTAAATATCATTCTGAAAATAGTCCCGCTGAATCTAACTCCATGGGAACCAGCTTGAAAATTATCAAAATTCAAATTATGATTAACAAATTAATACATTCAAGAATTAAATTTCACAAACAGTTAACACTGTTCTGTTATGTACTTCATCAAGTGCAAATACTGTGGAGAAAATGTCATTTACAAATCATGAAGAAACATTTAAAAACCAATTAAATTGAATTAAAAATTAGATTACGAAATTATTTGATGCAACAAAATTCACAAACAGAGTTACGCTATGATCTACACTATGCACAAACTAGTTATAAGTACTGATTAAAAACAACTATGTACACAAATTCAAGATACAATGAGTGCAACACAGGTTCTGTTGGGTCATGTGTAAATGAGATTGTAAGGCACTCAAAAAGTTGTTCAGCTGCAAATGCTACATAGCAGTAAAATATTGTTTCAAACAAAGAAAAAAAAAAAGGGTTTAGTGCAGTATAGCGGACCCAAATTTATGCCCATATTTGGCGCCAATTAAAAATTAAATTTTATCAAATATTTACAAGTTTGAAGTTCCAGCACAATAAATAACATTTGGTGTAGATGAGCGGGGGTTTGGGGGCAAGAGCCCCCAAGAAAAAGCAAAAATAAACACTGTCTTTACCTTGAAGATGAAACCGTCGTCATAACTACATTAGTTTGTGACGTCATACATAGATTTCAAGCATTTTTACGTCATAGGCCTGGCAATGAGGCTTGTTAAATATGGTCATAAATCTGGGTCCGCTATACTGCACTTCCAAAAAAATCATTGGCTGGAGGTGAAGTTCACCACTCAGTGAGAGCAGTAGCCAGTAAAAATAGTGTCACATGACCAACAACTAAAAAATGTCACATGATCAACACCTCCCTAAATTTTAGATCTGGGTTTGGAATGCAGAATGAACTATCATATTTTAGTGTCAAAAGATATTTTTGTCAGATGAAACAATCTAATTAGCTTCCTATTCATGGGGAAAACAATCAAATTCATCAAAAATTCCTTTCTCACTGCCTGTCGCTACAAATATTATTTTACCTTATTTACCTATTATAATCTATATAAAAATCTAATTGGACTAATTAGTTATCATTATGAAAAGTTATCACCGCAGGTCATAATAAAAAGCAAACTTTTTGTGTAAGAAATTTAAAAGTCCAGCCAAGAATTTAATTATTGATCTACTTGATCGTATATAAAGAAAGCTCATACTTAAAAAAAGAATTCTGCAAGAATTTCAATTCATCGAGTACTTAACACTAAATTCATAAGCTCCCCAGTTGAGTTTAAAAAATCTTAACATACATCTATAAAGACAAATAACTATGACTAACTCCATGTTACTAACGTTGACTACTTTAAACATAGATTTCTAAAAATAGTATCATGCAGTGGACCCACCTTGTGGTAATCTCCTTCTTAGATTTCTCTTTACGGTGATTGGTGACGCCATCTGGTGAATCCATCATTTGTTCCAATAGAGTTTGGTCGTTAGCATCTATCGGAGCTATAGAAATATCTCGTACAGCTCTGAATTGACCACAGTTGTTTAAATGCTCATTCTCAAGCCGGAAGAAGTTCCATATAAACCTCCTGAAAGCGAAAGAACATTTTGATAATAAAGATGTTTTTCGACATATGAAGATGAGTGATCATTCAATGGAGAACTAGAGCACCACCAGGGGTCACTAACAAACACTAAAGTAGCACTGGTACCGCATCTCATACAATGTAGTGAGACTGGTCGCTAGCAATTCTTACATGGGTTATGAATGGCTGAGTCTAAGCCATGCTATGATTGGTCATTGTGTCGTGCTCTCTGGTAGGTTGGTTTGGACACGCCCCCAAAGAATTAGCCAATCAAACACCAGAAAAGAATCAGCCAATCAGCAAAATGTCAGGATCCTGACACAAAGTCACGTGATAATGGCGGCCAAGACCGACTCCTTTGCACTCGTGCGAAGGAGGGGACCAACTTAACACCAAAGCAGGTAATCAATTGTTGTATGTCTATGTCAATGTCTCAATGTTATTGGTCTGAAGCTTAGTCAGCTTATACGACCAGTTGCCAGAGGCAGACATAATGATGAGATAAAGCTTGGAGTCCACACCATACTACATATTTACACCATATTTACTTGCCTCAGCATAGACACCGAGCACAAGGCACCTCCAATTTAACAGTCTAATGTGACAGACATCCAGCTGGGATATAGCTCATGAAGAGTGCCCGGGCTGGGGATCGAACCCGGGACCTTTAGCAGAGCTGGCCAATATGGAATTGGTGAATGCCTTAACCATTAGGCCACCCAGCTAAAAATGCAAAAAATGTTCAATGTCGTCTATTTACTGTTGTCATTTTTGTTACATAGAGTGATGATGTCATCCCATTGAGTATCATCTGCCGCTGCTGTAGCACCTTCTGTTGAGTATTATGCCAAGTGACAAATTACAGTCATCATGCTCAAGTCACTATGATTGAGAGTTCACGAGATTTTCAAGTCATGGTTTATAACAGACTCTCTTGAATAACAGATAAACTGATTGCACCAGTTTCTGTTACACACGGTCTAAGAAAGATGGCGCAGTGACCTCAATTATATCACTTTCAGATTAAACCATTCAAATATAATGACTAAGTTGTTCAAGTATAGTATTCATTGTAGATTCTTACCTAAATACTTCTAAAGATGCTAAAACTGTTTTTAATATTTCTCCATGCAACAAATCTCCTTCGCCCACGGAGACAGTTATTGTCCAAGCGAATCGAAGGACAAAATCTTCTATTATGGCAAAGTAGTAGTAACCCTGTAAAATTCATAAAATTCTAAGGTTAGTAATAAGTCAAAATATATCACAACTGTGTTCAATAAAGAATTCATTCAATATATTTAAATTTTAATAGTTAAGAAATATATCAACACGAAAACTCCAAATTTTGCATACTTTACAACATTTTCTACCTTAATTTTTCTTATTATTCTACAATGACTTCTGCCTCACTTAATATACTCCTTCACAAAAATAGGATTTCTTTTTATTCAATATATATATAGGGCATTTCCTGACACTTCACTGAATTGAAAGTGTATACATCAATTCAATGAACATAGATTAACTCTCTTACCCGATATGCATAGACAATTTCCTCCCTAAGCCACCTATTTTCACCCGCATTTTTGTCAAGCAGACCCCAATCCATCTTTATGTCCCACGTGTACGTGTAACAAGTTGATATGACGGCCGCTATGACCCACAAGTAGAAAAAAGTGTTGCTCTGGACGACCTCAGACCCATGTTGATCTGTAAGGTAAATTAATAATCAGAAATTGTACATCTGTTAACAAACCATTCCCTATAGTCTCTTTCTGGAATGGTAACCAAGCAACAGCAATTGGGAGAAAAAGTATCACAACAGGTCACTGACACCATAGCATATAAGTATTGTTTGATGATGTCATCTATATACATCAATTGTGATGTCATTGGTCATTGTTCCCTGCAACCGCTAGATACGCAAAAAGCTTTGTGACCCAGCCTACATGCACTCGGTTGAAACCACGCTAGACTGTTCTTATCCAGACGTAGTGTGACTCAGTGGACCGCGACAGCCCAGCCAACTTTGAACGGACTGCTTTGGGTGAACTGAATACTGTGCGCGCACATAGACCGGTCAAAAACGAGCCTCACAGAAATCGCCCAGGTCGCCTGGTTCATGTGTCGGTTCGTAAAACGAGTCCTCCCTATGATATAAGTCACAGGTCCTTCGCAGCCATTTACACCAGCGTAGCCTGGAGCCATTGAATGCAACTCAGATGAGGCTGAATGGCTGGTCACATGACCTCAGAATCAGAGAAAGTGACCTTTGTGAACTTTGACTAAACAGGAAGACAAAATGCAGGGACTCCCCGGTTTTACCCTCAACTCCATGCTTTGCATGGGAATTTTGCTCGCGATTTTAAATTTTGTTGAGTAAGGTACACAAAGAGCAAGAGCTAGCAAGAAAGGTTATGTTTTAAAAGCATTAATGAAAGGGTCAAAGTGTATGAGCAATCACCTCTGTATGACTATTAGGTGTTGGAAAAAACCTCTTTAACTCACCTTTGTAGGCGTTATTTAAGGAAGAGAACAAAACCACAAAAAACGTGGTCGAGTATTTCCCAGCATTCACTATGTGAGGGAACACAAGGCGGGTGTCACGGTAACGACGTAGACATTGTGCGAAACGGAACCAAGCCGGAAGGCACGCCACAATTGGTCGAATGCCGTAGGACACACTAGAACAAACCTCTGGCCCTGGAAAACAAAAATTATGCATGTTGTAATTGCTTCATTATAAGGTCACGTGTTTAACCTAATAAAAGGAGCCTCTAGCAGGCCTCTACCCTAGCATATAAAAAAGCTACAACATTATGTTTGCATGTTATCCGTTTATAATTAATGTATTCCTTCGGAAAATCAAAGCAAAAAAATATATATATACCGCTTTTTATTATTGTTTTTTTTATTTGGTAAGGAAACTTCCACAATTCATTCTAGTAATATATTTTGTTTCTTAACAACTAATAGACTTTAGGACTCAACATTGTCCGGTCCTAAAGTGGTTTTGGATTTCATATTTTGGGTAGAGAAGAAACTTAGTCTTCTATTGACTTTGATACTAAGCCAACAGATGGTAATCATATATTTTCAAGCGAATAAATACAAATACACAATATATTTAATTTAAGTGCATACACAAGGTTTCAATACTTACTGTTGTCCCCTAACCAGTCAACCTCCATGGCATAAAAACAAATCAAATACTCAAAATCCAATAAAACAGTGGATAGACTGTTCAGCTGGTCAGCCAGCCAGAAATCAGCAAAGCCCACATAATGGAATGGAGCTGTGAAGATACGGAACTGAAATAACAAAGAAATGCAGTTGTAAGCAAAAGGGATGAAAGCAACTGTTTATAATTTGAAAACAATCCCCAAAACTGATTGTAAAAATATGGACCAAACCATATTCACATTGTATCATCAGTGATAATATGTTAATGCCAGAGCAAGATAGCCAAAGCGAGATCTATGTGAAAAAATTGCAATGATGAATAAATTTTCGAATAGCAAACTCATTATTCAACGGATTTTTTATACTAGAAAAGTCCGGGTTTGACTTATATTTAAAATTTATCTCCATTAAATTGTGCTGTTCTGCTCCATGCATATCAAACTCCAAATGGAGGCTGAATCGTATCTGTGGATACTAGTGACGTCATGAATAAACAAATACACCACTTATTCAAAAGCTTTAAAAAAAATTTTTTTTTATAAGAAGCAAATATTTTCAAGGAATTAATTTTAACCTTAACCCCCTGCATTTGAAATTAGCGCAGAGCCCTTAGGCCTATAGATATAGTGCGGGCGCGGACATTTACGGGAGCACCACAACAGAATCTGCTCGATCCACAAAGCTTTTTGCTGCCGCCTGCTTCACTGCCTTCTCCGGCCTCTATCTCGCTTAATATTTGGTCTTATTTCGATCTGAAAACACATACATATTAGCTATACTACACGATGGACTAATGCTCTGTTACGTGAGATCGCTTTTAAAAGTTTTGAATCTAGCGACACTCTTCATGACGTTGCAGAATCAGCTGCTCTGTCGTACAAGAATTTCACGTAAAGAAGAACTCCCTCGGTACCCTTTGCACCTTTGTGAGATGGACATTTTGCTGAATTCTTCAATTATTGTGCTGGTGCTACCCCCTGGTGGCCATTAAATACCAAATATTAAAAAAAAAAACATGTCTATGAATCATCAAATATCTGCACATCCATTACAACTATTAGACATCAGGGAATTTATTGACACTATTCACCCCTCAGCCATTTGCACTTATGACCTCACTTGCAATGCATTTAACCAATGGTTAGTTTTGTGACAAAACCAAATGACCAGTCTACATAGCAATTGTGATGTATTACTATCATTGGGATCACTACATCATCCTGGTCAGTTGAACAGAAACAAGTCACATGGCCAAATGGTGTCAATCGGTTCTATTGTATTACATCCAACCTCCTAAAATCCTTGATCCGTCCCTAATTATGGATATGAAGTTAAATCCACATCCTTCTGTGTTCATTAATTGCATGTACACACCAAATAAGGGTTGTTCCATCTAAAAGTGTGGAGTGTGGGGGCGGACAGAAATCTTTTTTAAAAAGCAGGTGGGGGGGGGGGGGGGAGTTCTCCAAGAGAGAGGGGGGGGGGGGCGGATCTTCAAAAAAACAAAAAGCGGGGTAGGGGGGAGGGGGTGTCTGAAAATCTTCAGGTCAACCCCTGCCTCACACTTTCAAATGGAACAGCCCTATGTCATGGTGCATTACATTATCATAAACATAACTTACCAATACTCTGAGTAGCCACATCCTGGCTTTGTAATTAAGCACCTTGATGGGGTTAAGGAGGAATATGAGGGCAAAACCAACAAGGCAGAGAGGATTAGCGAAGACAGGAATATGTAGATGATGACTGAAGATGTAGGCGAGGACACTCAACACCCAGACAACCCCAAAAAACCCTGCAAGCTGGAAAAAAAAAAAATATATATATAGAAGTGAGATTTCAATAATAAATACTCAAAACTAAATATTTTTTATGAATTAATTTTTTTTTTATTAATTCAATTTTTTTTCCAAATATCTCTTAAGATGACACCCAACTATTTTGCACACAAACTGTAGGCCTATCTCTCCAGTTCCCACGCAGCTCTTCTGAGCTTCTTCAAGAATTTTCCCAGAGCATGTTAGTCAACATTCCTACTGGTGCAATTTCATGTTCCCAATTTTCTTTTCTTTTTGCTTAATGTTTTTCCTAAACTTCCTAAGTTTCCAAAACTAGAAAAAACTGCAGCTCATTTTGCAAGTTTTCCAGAATAGCTGGGAACCCTGTATCCTATTCCTAAACAAATTTGATAACTTATTGGAGTAATGTCAATCAACTCAGTATGGTCAATTATCATAACATCACAATTTGCAGCCATTATCATACCTCTAGGAGCTGTTGATGCGTCAAATGATCACGAGGATCAAGTTCGAAGATCAAGACGTGATTGACACCTGACGACCGCCACCCGTATGTGTTTATACCCAGCAGAAAAAGACATAAAATAATGAGGAAGGTCCCGCGGTACATTCGTAGAGCGGGCTCCCAATCTGAATGATGCTCTGCTCTCGTGAAGAAGGCTGGGAAAAAAAAAGAAAGCCTAATTTAAAACCCAATCCTTATAATAATAAATAATGTAAAAGCAAACTTTCAGCAAATAAAACACAAAGCACAGTAAGGCCACATTAACTTGATTATCAGCCTCTCAGGGCAATTTTTAAGGGTCAATCTGTCAAGTAAAAAAGTAAAAACATAAGGTCAAATTTTATGAAGAATAACATTGAGGCCTCCTATTTCATTTTATGTTGGCATATTTCTCATCATATTGGCATTTCCAAGAAGCATACAATGAAATAAGTATCGCTTATGGGGTTAAATTTTTATTTTGGTCTAAGCCTCCAAGTTGTTAAATTTAGGCCAAATTACCAATATTAACAATTGGTTTGGCATTATTACTAAACTGAGGGAAGAACTCGATTGAACAGACATACCTGCCAATACAGCTGAGATCACTAGTACAATAAATATTCCTGCAAAGAAACCGACCCTGAACGTTGTCCACGGATTAGTCTGAAAATAAAATGCAAGCAATTACAATATACCCCAAAAAGATTTCACAAGAAGATTGAAAATGTGTCTCAATGCATCCTAAAAATGGTCAGAAAATCTTACAGCTTTTTCTCCTAGGGGAGGCACTCGCAATCTTTTCATAGCTCGTTGCCGATCACCCGCTTCAAGATTGGTGGTGAAGACCTCCTGCAAAGTAACGTGTCTTGTAATAATACAACGATATGAATTAAGCGCTCAGACACCCAACAAGTTTGAGAACGTTAATAAATTCTGAACAGTACATGCTGAGGTAGTGAAGACTAGGGTGCACCCTCACAGTGCCTGCTAAAAGAGAATATCACAGAATACTGAGTGTGCCATGGCCTAGTGGTTAAGGCATTGGACACGCACGTGCAAGGTCGTGGGTTCAATCCCACTGCTTCATTCCACCCAGGTGTGAATGGGCACATGGCTATAGGCAGTGATGGTATTTGTAGAGTGCATTGACCCTAAAAGTGCGCCTGCAGGTTGGGCATATTGGGGAGTTGAGAAAGACTCATGCTTGAACAGGCCTGCAAAGGGTGTAAATTATGATGTCAGCAGAGATTGATAGTAGTTTACGGTGATTCAAAGAATAACATGAATTTAGTCTCACCACTATCAGCATGTCTGCATTTGGTTTTTCGTTTGGTAATCTAACAAACGACATTGACATGCAGACACAGCAAGTGCTCACTGTAAACTGTGAATCATGCTAAACTGATGATGCACTCTTAAAAGTTAATTTACCTCCGTCCTCTTAATGAGATGATCAACATCTTTTGTAGTGTAGAACGGTGCTGTCTCCACGTGCGCCTGCCTCCACTGAGATCCAGACGATGTCGATAATAACTGAAAACAAAATAATACATAAGGATACACTAAGCCTCAATCCATTGACTTTGCAAGGAAGTTAACAGATTTCACATCCTTTATTCATGTCCAAAATACCTAATCACAATTAACGACTGTCTGCATTGTCAATCTACTCTTATCTAGTAATTAATTAATTGGTTTATTTAACCTACTTTTGAAACTTGGGTATGAAATGAACTATCTAATAGCCTGGACTTACAGTAAACAAAAACAAAACAAACTGGTACTTAAAACAGCCATGATAATTTTGTTCTGACATGGCAGTGTAGTCATTATGGCCTTTGAACAGTTAATATAATATAAATCCAATAAAAGAGAGAAATACTGGAGTGAGACAACAATTTTTACTTATTACGTACCTTATCATGTTTCTTAAGAATCTTTCTGAACCCGGTGAAGTTAAGCGTCTGATAGTTCTGTAGCAGGACAAGACTGAGGTAAAATTCTGAGTACGCCAATTTGATATCATGTAACTTCTTTGTGTTTAGTTTCTCCTGTTTGGTCTCTTTGCCCTTGAGAGGGTTGAACTGAGTGGTTTTTCCTCGTCTGAGCCTGAGTCCAGCATGGTGAACATGAGCCTCACGAGAAGCCTCAAGTTCTGACTCCAAGCTGGCAAAGCGCCTGTTGGCTTCTGATAACTTCTCTGCAATTGAACAAATTATGGCGTACTTCATTGTGTGCTTATATTGTTCATACAGATTGCTGACATGACATTTGCACCATTGATTGTAATAACAACACAAGATTTCTGCATATAAAAGACATTTATTTGTGTTTTGTTAACTTTAAATTTTTAACCAAAGAGCATATATATAGAAAATACCATCTAAACCTCCCCCTCAAATGGTAGGAAAAAGTGCAGTATAGCGGACCCAAATTTATGACTATATTTAGCGAGTTTCATTGCCAGGCCTATGACGTAAAAATGCTTGAATTCAATGGGTGAAGTCACACACAAACGACGGTGGTGATCATTTTCAAGGCAAGAATGTTATTTATTTTCTTTTTATCGGGGGCTATTGCCCCCAAACCCCCGCTATTCAACACAAATATTATTCTTATTGTTTGCCGGAAAAATATTTGATAAGAAATAGTGATTATTTTCATGTTTCATGGATGCCAAAAATATGCATAAAATTGGGTCCGCTCTACTGCACTAAACCCAAATGGTATAGCCCACAGCAATTCTCACTGATTGAGGTTCAGTAACCTTTTCTGCCAAAAAACCTTACTATTTAAGACTCAGGTCAAAACACTAATCCCTGTATGGTTCACAAACCTATTGAACAGGTAGGAACACTGTGATATTTAGTGCATGTCCTAAACACTCAAGACTTACCAGAGAAAAACGTGTTGATTTTACGCAACTCCTTGTCACAGTACCGGAGGAACTTTTCATCGAATCTTGCAAAGTAGCGGGAAATCTGTTCCTGGTCTGTCACTGTTAGAAAGAAAAATATGAAAAAATAATAAATAAAGAGTTGCCAAAATTGTATCATTGCTACAAATTAGTGTAGGGCATTGTGTATTTTTTCCTAACTTTGGGGTCATTTTTGGTACCAAGGCTGTTTATAATCTTTGGACCCTTAGGAACAAAATCTGAGTTGGTTAATTTTTTTTTTATCATTCCTAAAGTGGCCATCTTGAAATCAAACATGGCCACCTCCAAAACACTAATTTTGCCATAAATCTGTGCCTAATTGACATAGGATGGCAAGTGATGGGTCAAAATATACATAATTTGAGATGTAGAATTCAATGGCGCATTTTGTTTTAATTTATAACTAATAGAAATTGTAATATGACCACTGTACACATAATTTTTGGTTCGACAATGGTATACTTTCATGTTATATTTGTGTCTGATCAACACACATCATACTGTATATGTTCTTGCTCATATATATGGCAACTTGACCATTTTTAAGTTTCAACAACCACAAGCCTTGGCCAACCAAAGATCAACAGCAGATTGCAGTTTAAAGGTTTATTCCAACAAGGCACTATTTCCTTCCATTAAAAGCGGCTAATAACCTTCGGCAAAGGAGAAGATCCTTTTACAATGATTTCCTCACCTGCTCTGGCTCATTCCATTTTAATGAGTATGACAATAGAACTAGGGGGCAGGTGTGACCACGTGACTGCCCCCACTATTGCCTTTCATGTTAAAGCCTGCACAATAAAAGTGTTTTTTTTTTCCAGCAACTTCTTCACCACAGATCAAAATAGGTCAAGGTCAAACGGTTTGAGTTAATAACTTATACAACATCATAAGGTGCCTGCCACACCCTCAATTTCAATTTTTCCTTTTACAGTATGCAGCCTCTAGACGTGTGCTCAGCCCTTCCTGACTGCCCAAGTCCATTTTATGAGGATGATACATATACACTCTTCATAATATCTGCCCCAACCGATTGTAATGACCCGCACCAGCTTGCTGAGCTTTTAAAGCGAATCCACAAAAAGCATTGGTTCTAAAAATGTACTCCAAAATTAGGAAAGCGGGAGAAATGCTAAATATCGCCCTACACTAAATGTCATTACAGTTTAGCAGATTATATATTCAATTGCACCAGAGGCAAAAGTAATGAGGAAATAAGGCTAAAATGTCACAATTTGGACTACAACTGAATACCTGCTGAATATCAGAAGAATTAATCAATGCCACAATCACTATCAGACAACAACTTTTGATAATTTTACTTACATGACACAATATCGTTGGTCTATTTTGCGGCACAACTACGTGAACTTACTGAACAATCAGCAGATAAACAATTAACATTTGCAAAATACTATCATCAAACCAGAAATGAATAGTTCTTGAAAAGTTTTGATGTTAGGAACTTGAGAAACTCACCTTCACTTGATGGGGCTGATTCCATAGCATCGTACAGCATCGATTTCATGATCTGCAAAAAGACAATACGAATATACAGTAACTTACATATTGTGTTTACAACTGTTTAATGCTTGCATTCTATGACAGTATAATTTTCCCAACTTCCAGAACTTCGCTAATAGTTACATAAGAATCTGTAATTTGGGTACTGAAAATAGCCTTGAGCTGAATCAGCTTATATGATCAGCAGAGGCGGGCAAAATGATGAGATGATAGACTGACTATAACAGTCTCCTGCAGGTGTTTTTCACTTGCCCCAGCTTAGACACTGAGCATATTGCTGAGCACAGGGCATCACCAATTTAATTTAAATATTAAATGTGACTCTCAGCTAGGATTGAACTCAGAAAAAGTGCCCATTTTGGGAGTCGAACCCAGAATATAATCAAGTTTCTGTGTCAAAGATGACACAAGTTAAAAGCCATTTTAAAGACTCAAATACATATTCTTTTATATCATGTATGATAAACTTCTCAACAGGACTATTGCAATTTAAGCAGAGTTTAGTGCAAAACAATTCAAAAGCAAGGTATAGTGTATACTATAATAAAGAAAAATGTATACTGAGTGAGCGAGGTATAGTATACTATAATAAAACCTAATAACTGTGTGGTTCAGAGCCTTGAACTTCATGAGTGATAAGGTTGGGCTGGTGAACCCACGAGTCCTGTAGATTGAAGGAATATAAAACTAAATAGGGTTTCTTGTGCCAGGCAAAGCTAATTTGTTTGTTTTAAGGGTTTGTGAAGAGATATCTAGTTGTACTGATGAAGTTCATGACGTTCACTGAGTCTAAATGCTGCCCTGTGATTGGCCAGCTGTTTTCTGTATAAGAGATAATTTATGTTATGAGGTTCACAACAATGAACCTCATAGTGAGAACCTCATGGTTTTTCCTATGAGGTTCACACCCTATTGCGGGATAATATAAATCCATGTAAGCTTTCTTAGAAACATATATCACAAGGTCATATCTACTATATACAATTCCAGGGGAAAACTTTCATTATTTTTATCCTGGCTTTAGCCACACAAAAAAGGTGCCTATACATTGAACATCAAGAGCAAAGACAATGGAACTCGTGTATCAAATTTGCACCACTTAACTATACAATATGTTATAAAATGACTATAGAAAAACATACAATGAGTCTAGTACAAATAATGTCACCATGTCAACAGTCTCAACACCATGACAACAATCATTCAAAACACAGTTCAGTGCACTCAGTTTATGTCAACTGAGAACCATAAAGGTCTTTTCAATCATTCAACGATCATCCAAGGGGCTTGATCTTCGATCATATTTATTTGCAAATAAGATAACGACTACTATAGACTCTCAAAACTGATAACGCTGCCAAATGGCTTCTTAACACAAAACATTGCCTTATCTGCTCAGAAAACTCCTTGGTATCCAACTATTCATCAGATTTAGCAGCAAAACCAAAAGCATTTTGAAGTAGATAAAGCGTACTTGGACAATTTGACCAACCAAGAGAAAAGTACTTTATTCAAGCAGACTATAAATTCAAGTCTATAAATGTTTCTCAACATGATTGTGAAATATAGGACAAAAGCAGTTTGTCCACATTCCTTTAACAATATATTTAAGGTGGCTCGGTATTGAACTGTGCAGTGTTCGCACATAATAATTGTTTTGAAGGAACTTCTGTAGAAACCTATGCAATACGTTTCATGGCAGTCTTTGCCATCCGTTGTGAAATTTGGATACGTCATATAAAGTAGCTGTTCTATACTCAACCACAATTGCAAGCTTCTAACATTATAACCTTTTGTAAAAATCGGCGTTTTAAAAAGCTGGTTTCAAACGTAAAATAACCTCCATATTTTATTTTTTTATCTCGGTTGTTTATTCACCAACAATTACCTAAATCTGGCATTGTGCTATTCATGACATTTTCTAAATTTTTCTGAAATTTCATAATTCTATGTGCAATAGTTGATAAAAATTGAGCCTCAAACATGGGCTACAAGCTGAGGTTAATATTCTTAATTTCACTGGAGAACAGGAGTACATGACAGTAAGAACATAGAGCTAAAAAGGGATGGCACTAATTCGGATCTTATGCTAAAATTTTTTCATTGCCACATATGGATTATTATACTTAGTTACAGTCGGGTACAATTTTACATTAATTAATATGGCTGGAAATGCAAGATTTATGAAAATTCTGTGAAAACAATTAAGACATTATAAATTGGCTTGCTTTTTCTTCGAATCCCCTGAAATTATTGTTCTCTTATGAATTTCTAATGTAAAATGGTCTCAAAAATGTTCCTGAAAGTCCACTGCATGAAATGACATCACTATATTTTATAATTATAGCATAGCAAATAAATTAGCTGGCTGGAAATGAGACGGAATGAGCTGGGGAAAAGCTGACCTTTTTCTAGGCACCAGAATAGAAAACCTCCAATAATTAAAAAATTAGCATGGTGTCCCCCCAATTTTTCCTCATATTTTTGCTTTATATGACAAAACGCATAAAATAAACCTATTTCAAAGGGATTCCTACGTCAAAAGTTCACAGGTATCGAAACCACCTTTAAGGAAATCACAGTGAGTAGAAGCTGTGTAAGCAACCAACAATTTTTTTTTAATTGGAAAGAAGGGGAAAGAGAGAGACTTAAAAGCACCCCAAGGACTGAGATATGATTGAGCTAATCATAAAAAAATCATCAAAATGAACACATTATTTAACATGCCTATGCAATGCAATGTTAATGGTGGATGAATGACTTTCTAATGTAGAACAAGCTAAGTTAAATAACAACTTCTGAAAACTCACAAATTAAGCAACCTCCCTTTCCCTTACATATGAACTTTGTAGCCTGATTAAAATAACATTCAGTGGACTCACTGCACTGTCAAATATTGAAGTGGTTGGTGTTTTTTCTAGCGTATGCAATGCATACAATGTATTGTCAAATAACACAAGAGCTGGCAAAGAAAATTCAGCATTTTCACACACAGTGAAAGTTAAAGGTCATATTCTGATTACAAAATGGCATGTGTTTTTGATGCATCAGCTCTTAAATAACTTCAAATGGCATGACGCATGTCTGCTACAACCTTCTGCGCATGTCTGCTACAACCTTCTGCGAAAAAAGCTGATGAAGCATCACAGGTGAAAAAAAAGGTTGTTGCTTAAGCAAACAGCAACATGCTTAATAGCTAAAATAATTGTCATTTCACTTCAGTAGATTCCACTAAAGATTTTTTAAGTAGAGGCTTTAGGTTTTTGTTGATTTAAAATATTTACCCACTCTAAGGAAATTAGTCATTACCATTCAAGAATCACACATTTAATTGATGTGAACTATATAATCTTGCTTTGAGTAATTGAAGATTAACAGGTCAAATCTAAATACCATTAATCTAAGGCCAGCCTTAAAAATATGTGTTGCGCGTTACACAGGTGTTACATGACACTTGAAAAACCCATCAGGTAGGCAGGATTTATATTTATTTTTTACCTCAGAAGAATATTTTACTACGGTGGCCCAGAAGTACAATGTTGCCACGATGCTCTGTTGTGTTGCTGTGGGGCTGCTGCATTGCTGCTGAGTAATGTTGCGTTGCTGCAGAGTGATGTTGCGTTGCTGCAGAGTGTGTTGCTGCAGAGGGATGTTGCGTTGCTGCTGAGTAATGTTGCAGCGTTGCGATGTTGCTGCGGAGTGATGTTGCTGCGTTGCTGCGGAGTGATGTTGCTGCGTTGTTGCAGACTGATGTTGTAAGCATACCCAATGTGCTATTAATAGCTTATTGAAGGACCTGGTGCCAATGAAAGCTGTGACCAACAACCTCACACATTCAAATAATAGGTAAATTTGGGGATGGTGGTGGGAAACTTTGTGGCCGAACAGTCTAAGGTGCTGTCTAAAAGGTGTCAAAGGGGAGTGCAAAAAAAACCCCCTTGGATTGGCGTAACTTGGTTCGAGTCCCACCCCTGGCAACTGGTCTACCTGTTCACCTGGATGCACTGAGCCAATGAGTGATCACAAACCCCCAGTCAGTATCATAACAAATAACTTTACTACTCCCCAAGGCCTGTATTCACATTTGTGTGGCTTCCTGTATTCACATTTGTGTAGTTTCTAAATAGTGAAAGTTGCAATTAAGTATGTCATATTTACGTATGATGAGTGATTAGCCATGCCCGACTCAGCGGTCATCACTTGTCACTAAACTGTTCATTTCTAAAAGATCTGTATCTACAGAGGTTGCAAAAATAAATAAAGGGTCCAGGCCATTTAATAACAAATGCAACGTTACAAGATACTAATAAAGAAAAAAATGTCAAAGGTTTTGGTGGAATTATATCCTCCTGGTATATAATAATGCCCTCGGCCCATGTAGCCAGGTCAGAAGGGCCGCAAACAACAATGCCCAAAGACTGAAATAGCCACATTGAAACGATAGCAAAAACAAAACAATTCCGCAGCAACAAAACGATTCCACCGCAACAAAACGATTCCGAGCAACAAAACAATTCCGCCTCAACAAAACAATTCCGCAACGCAGCAACAATTCCGCAACATCCTGCAACAACGCAGCAACATCCTGCAGCAATGCAACAGAGCATCGTGGCAACATTGTACTTCTGGGCCACTGTATTTTACCAATATTCAACTAACCGGCAGGACCCCGCGCTACCGCAAGAACAATACTGTAAAGAATGAGGACTAAAAAAAAAAAAGGCACGGAATAATTTGTCATGTGCATTGATATGTACTATACGGATAATACGGTTGTGTAACCAGCAACAGGAATATTTTTAAGAATTAAATTAGTGCACAAGTACTGAACTCTCTGAGTCTTGGCTAGTGCCAACACTCTTTGGCCTAGTTCCAACAATAAATGCAATATTTGCCAGGGGACAATGAAAGCTCACTTTTGGATTTCGATGGGTTTCTTGGCAACCGTTTAAACAACACATGAGGGCCACTGATGATGACATGCGTGAGGTACCCTATAACTATTTTTTTTTTCTCTCAAAAGGATAATCCTATTGTCTTCTTTGGGAGTCAGTTATGGTGCAAACGTACATTTTAATACTATAAGCTGTTAGTCTATGAAAGGCAACTGACATAACACAAAGATTAAGCGAACAACTCAACAGCCCTAGCAAAATGATCATTGAATGTCAAACTGAGCTTTGTGAATGTTGTCTTTTTCTGCAGACGACACGAATTAAAATTGCAATTACCTCGTACTGGATGTACTGCTTGCGCCATTCCGGCGTGATGTGAGCGGATAAATGTTCCGCAAACTTCATGTTGTCTCATTTAGGGTCTTCGTTAGCTCGAAATCTTGATTTTTGTCATTTTGTTTCTGCAAATTTACTCTTCTCCTGCCTCTCATTTCGCCATCCGACCCGGGCTTGATCACGTGACTTTTCACTGTTCCACAGATGGCGCTGCGCTCTGCTTAGTTTTCTTTGAAACCGCTAGGGGATTTAGATGAAAACTGAGAGATTTGCATTCCTGTATTACTTTCAGATAGTAGAACTAAGTCAGCATATACTAAGTGAGTGAAAGTATTTCCATTAACTTTAACACCATGATTTTGAAAAGGAATTCATCTAAGTCAGCTAGGAAAAAGTTGAACAGCTTAGGGCTGATAATGTCATGTAGAATGTATAATGCCTATATAATGAATGATTTTACTTGAAACAGCTAGCAGAAGTATATGATAATTGTATAAAACCGACCAGGCCTGTATAAATGTACCATGACAGCAATGATGAGAAACACCTAAGATGACCCAAAACACTACCCACAAGATGGCAGCACTGAAGGGACTCCACCTACTGGCAGTGGCACACAACTAAACAAACAACAAAGATATATATACTTGTCAGTTTGGAATGTATAATGTTTATATAATGAATGATTTTAATTGAAACAGCTAGCAAAAGTGTATGGTAATTGTATAGAATCAACCAAGGCCTATATAAATGTACAAATGACAGCAATGATGAAGGACACCCAAGATGAAACCAACCACTACCCACAAGAGGGCAGCACTGGAGGAAAACCACCTACTGGCAGAGGCATACAACAAAACGTCAACAGAGATTTATATGAAGACATACCACCACAAAGTCCAAATTGTATCATCAACTCATAAACAAAAACAATGTGAAAGGTATTAATTATGAATGTAATAATGTGTCAAGGAATTAGGTAGACAGACCAACATAACTGTTGGATCAAGTAAGCAAGGCTTGAGATATTGTACAAAATCACTTCATGTAACTAAGAAATGTCACAAGAGTAACAGACCACTCCAGAATACTGGAAACACAAGGTTGAATTTTGAATGTAGAATTAACCAAGCAGGAAGGATTAGAAGAATGTAAGAAGGAAATTAGGTGAGCAAGTAATAAGTGGCACACCACTGTAATTAAATAACAGGTGGAATCATGTGTAAAATTGACAGCAACTCACAGTAATGGAAAAGCTAAAATCATGGAGTAGATAAGACATGACCAGAGAATCCTAGAAACAGCAAGATAAAGAAACTAGCATTAAGATATGACACTGAAGAGATAAGGAAATGCCATTGCTATTTGAACATGCAATTAAAACAGAATACCAAAGGGGCCTTAGGTCATGCCTCCCCTATGCAGCAATTAACACCATGTCCAGGCAGGCACTGACAAACTCTAGGAATTAATATGCAGAATACCCCAAGTACAAAGGGACCCATATGGCATTTAACTTGGAAACCAGTTGTGATGTGATTGTACAGGAAAACCTGAGAAATAGATTAACCAGTAAATGAGTGTATCTTGACAACACTAAGTGCTATGCAGAAAGCAGTGAATGGAGAGGAGGAGTTAAGCTCAAACAGAGACTGTGACCAAAAGGCCTCAGGCTAGCCACATGTGAGAACAAGTTTTAACCCAGTCTGTATATAGTAAGGCAAAAGCCAGAGCTAAGAGGTCAGCAGTCAGTCAGTCAGTGAGAAGCAGAGTAGTGAGTTGCCAGTTGCCATTGAGGAATTGCTGAACCAGGTGGACACACAGCAGCTGAGGTGAATTTGAACCAAGCAGTTAGCAAGTCGAGAGGAGCCTTCAAGAACTCAGCCTAACTGTGTTCTGTAAAATCCGTTATTCAACAAAGTGAGTGTATTTTCTTTTTCATTTATATATCTGATTAGTAATGCATTTTGCTGAGTTGCCATTGTATTAATTGTTGAGTTGAAGAGTCTGTTTTTAAAGTGTCTTAAGAAGGTTTAGCTAGTGAGAAACTAGGACCTTGCCATATTTTTTGAGTCTTATTTGAGAGGCTTGTGAGAAACTAGGACCTTGCCATATTTTTGAGTCTTGTTTGAGAGGCTAGTGAGAAACTAGGACCTTGCCATATTTTTGAGTCTTGTCTGAGAGGCTAGTGAGAAACTAGGACCTTGCCATATTTTTGAGTCTTGTTTGAGAGGCTAGTGAGAAACTAGGACCTTGCCATATTTTTGAGTCTTGTTTGAGAGGCTAGTGAGAAACTAGGACCTTGCCATATTTTTGAGTCTTGTTTGAGAGGCTAGTGAGAAACTAGGACCTTGCCATATTTTTGAGTCTTGTTTGAGAGGCTAGTGAGAAACTAGGACCTTGCCATATTTTTGAGTCTTGTTTGAGAGGCTAGTGAGAAACTAGGACCTTGCCATATTTTTGAGTCTTGTCTGAGAGGCTAGTGAGAAACTAGGACCTTGCCATATTTTTGAGTCTTGTTTGAGAAGCTAGTGTGAAACTAGGACCTTGCCATATTTTTGAGTCTTGTTTGAGAAGCTAGTGTGAAACTAGGACCTTGCCATATTTTTGAGTCTTGTATGAGAAGCTAGTGCGAAACTAGGACCTTGTCACAATTTTGAGTCTTGTATGAGAAGCTAGTACGAAACTAGGACCTTGTCATAATTTTGAGTCTTGTATGAGAGGATAGTGAGAAACTAGGACCTTATCACAAGAGTATGTCGAAACATTAATGTATTTGTCTTGCCATTTTGAAATGAAATTTATGTATGCCTGAGACCAATTTTCTCAAGTATCCATAATCTAATTTACTAAATATATATATATATATCCACACCTGAGACCAGGTGTGGCATTGTCTAAATTATTATCAGCATCTCGTATATAAGATAGCTAAGAGTTAATCACCAATAAATGCGCATCTGAGACCAAATGCCAGTACATGACCATTTGCTTAAACCTGTGCATTGTTTGACTAGTTATTAGGGATGAGTGTGTGACTTTCTTACCATAGAATCTACCATTTAATGGGCGTACAACCATTTTTGTGTATGAGATTTATGTGCTTGAATGTTAGAAAATTGAGTATTTAAAATTCCATGACCAATTATTGATCATATAAGTGTGTTAAAGTCAGACCCGTATTGGTGGAATTTAACACCAACTATTGTGTGAAAACATACTATATTTCATGTTGTATGAATTTTCATGAGAATACATATTTGAAACTTAACCACCTATTTCGTTTCTCCATGTGATTTACATACTTAGTAACTTAAGTGAAATATACTGAAACCTCAAAAGCAAGCAAGCGAGTACAAGAACCCCAGAGCATGTATAGACAGATGTAAGCTGATGATATGTGCAAAGACCCTTAACAGAGTTCGAAATCTGTGTAGTTACTGCAACTGATAGGGAACACCTGCACCTAAAACCAGTGTAATTTGTGTCAGAAAATACAAGTAATAATTGACTGGACATTGATCAGGAAAGTGACAGATCACATCCTGAGGTGCCCAGCAGAGTGAGTAATTAATAATCTGAGCCCAGCCAGAATCAAACTCTGGGTAAGAACAATTGAATTTTTATAGTAAAGTGTATGAACCCTATATTTACACCAATTCTGAACACCAACCACACTCCCAGACCGGTACCTGAGAAAAAGCACTTCTCGTGACATGGTGGGAGAATCCGGGCATTTAATCGCGTAAAGCTATAAGTTAAATTAAAGATCAGATCTGGGTGTGTTGGTTACAGAATTGGTGGTATACGGTAAGATAGGGAGCAAGAAATTTAGAGATAAAACTAACAGAAGTTAAACAAGCGATGTATAATAAATTATAGAGTAGCAAACAAGGAACCAAGCTGGAACTAATGAATGAGCCGGAATCAAAGAGAACCTAAACGAATAAATCAGCAGCTAGAGAGAATAGATACACTGACAGCTGTGCAATTAGCAGTGCGAACGCACACCGCCCAAAAAGAGCGGCTAGAATCAAAAGGATAGTATTCAGAGACAGAACTTAGCCAAAGGGAACTAGAAAATTAGCATAAATAGACAATTAGCATTAACCAGGTGTCGTATGAGTAACAGAGATTAAAAACTTTATTGATTAACAGCCGCACATATATATATGTACAAAAATTCCTTATTAACATTTATCATTGTTATTACTATGCAGAGAAAACACACACTTTAACATAGCATAAAAGTGAGGTGATAGAAAACATTAAGCCAAAAACTCAAGAGAATTGTATTATCATTAACAGGTTTTTAACTTTAGAAGGAAAAATATACACTGCTAAAATTAAAATTGTCAAGTCTAAGACTAGACAAGTATGGCCAGCGCAGCAGGCGCAGCTTCAGCCTCAGGGCTTGGAATAACGGCGACCCCGCCGAAACAGAGAAACATAGAATATTTTACTTCAAAAAACCCGAAGGAAGTAACAATTGCCATAACAAGTACCTTCGGAAGCACAATAGCCAGTTGTTTCTCACCCAATGCTAATGCACACTGGAGCGCTGTTGATACAAACTTTATTCACCCAATACATAGAGTGGTGTTCGAAAGAACATCGCACCGGAAAATTGAAGCAGGAGAAGCAGCTAAATTGCTGGCTACAGCATTTGCAGCCAAATTTATTAAAAATTATGATGTAAGGAAAGCCTTGGGAATGAGTTGGGAAGTACTGATTGGCACCAAACCTCCAACGGGAGGATTCACTCAAAGTGACCAAGACACCTTCCATAAAAATTTTGCAGGCCCAACACCGGCATCAGGGGACAATGACAGGTTGTGGAAGATTGCTGGGAAAATACATGGGCTAGCACAAAGGTCCATGAACATACCCAATTTAATGAGCTTAATGAAAAATGCATTTAGGAACCAGTTTGGATTTGACCCAGATGACAGGTATGCTCCAATGGGAACACCCAAGACCATAACAGGGGGTTCGACAGTCTTGATGCACCCGCCGAGTTACATTACAGGATCAGGCACGACGATGGGGGCAACTGCAGCGACCGCCGCATCCACAGCGCCGGCGCTGCCCACCAAACCACCATCTGCATCCAACTCTACAACCAGCAGGAACAGCCTCAAGGGGACCATCAAGGTGACCGTCCCTACAAATCAACAGATAGCCAACAATAATGCACTGCCCAATGCACCAATAAAATCCACCAAGGTAAAGCAGAAGCAAACTCCTAACCCAGCATCCCCCCCACTAAAGAGCCCATTTATACCAACCAAGACTCCGGACCTGAACCCGGTGGGCGCCAAATCAAAATTGTATAACTTTAAAAATGTGATTTCTAGCATGCAGAGCCTCCAAGCCTCTATAGGGGGTCCATTAACAGCGTCTACACCAGCCCATCAAGCCAAGCCACAGGCAACCATGCCCTTGACCCCTCCACAGACCATGCTGATCCCAGCAGGGCACTCTCCCCTAGTAAGTGGTGCGCCAGGATATGGGACAACAAATACTGATAAAATACTGAGAGCGAATGATGTTAGCAGGCAGAATGTGAATAATATAGCGACACAAACAACAACTGCCTCAGCCCAGGTCCCTAATGTGGGGAACACTAGTGCACCGAGTTACAGACAGCCAACCACGCACGCTGACGCAGCACTGAGTGCGGCCATGAGCAACAACCTGAATATGGGAGCCAAGCCGAAGACAAGTCTAATAAACAACGTGGTAACCACTGCACCTACAAACACTATTTCAACCGCTCAGTATGGACAAAGTAATCAATTGAATACAGGTTCCATGACGTCTACAAGCTCGGACCTGGCAGGGATGTCACTGAGAGCTCCACAATCCTTGGGGGTGCCTGCTTATCGATCAGTACCTACCATCCCACCATACCCAATAACTAGTAATTCAGCCCTGGTGATACAACCACAATCACAGTTCAGTACACCTGCAGTGTATCCTAGGCCCCGCAGCAGCAGCCCAACCAACCCTCAACCAAACCACATGACTCACCACAACCAAGCTGTGGGAGGCATGGTCACCACAGTGGGATCAGGACAACCAGGGGATAATTATGCAAGGGCGTACCAAACAGTAGATGCCACTAACTATGTTGTGACCAACATGGTCGATGATTCAGTGGGCCAACCAATAGATATCAACAACCCACTTTTGCGTTATTCCAGGGCCAACCTCCAATATACTCAAGGACTGCTGATCGGAAGAGTGGGTGACGGAAACTTGATGGCCACGCCAAACTTGGGCCAACAGCCAGTTGGCAACCCGATGGGAGCGCCCGGCCACCAAGCAAGTATGAATGGACAAAGTCAATATGATACACTTAGGGCGTATAATACGCTCGACCATGCCAACCGCAGCACAGTGACCCAGGCTTACGAAGGCCCAGTGATGACACAGGTAGTGCAGTCCAGACAACCACAGCCAGGAACATTGGGAGACATCAGTCAAAGGGCATTTGACCAAATGACCATGAACTCAAGCTGGGCAGCACCAGCGGTGAATACAATCGCTCATGATGGGGGGTTAGCCACCAGAACAGAACAATATGGAAATGCCACTAGGAGGAGCTCTGGCGCACCAGACTACACCAAAGTCACGCAATTTTTTCCTAAACCATTTGATGGTGAAGGAAGTGAAGATAGTGCGAAGGGGCACTGGCTGTTGTTTGAAGATTTCCTTGAACATCACCTTATTGAGGATGAGACAGTGGCAATAAAATTCTTTAAAAAGGCCTTGTCAGGCAGCGCAAGAAATTGGTTTGCAGGTCTGTTGGGATGTGACACACTAGAATTGATGAAAGAGGAATTTCTCAACAGATTTGCTGGAGGACTAGGATCTAGGCATGCAGCTAGCCAACACTTCTATGATCTCAAGAGAAAGGATCATGAGACATGGAACGAAGTGGTGCGCAGGATGATGGAGCTGAACAGGGTGTTGGGGTACAATGAATCCGCCCTGGTAGATAAATTGTTAAAAATGACACCTCCCGCAATAAGACTGCGAATAAGGGAGAGGGGGGCATCTAAATTTAGGGAAGTGGTGGAAATGTTGAAATTTTATGACAGGGAAAATGAAGAGGAGTCAAGGGCTAGTCAGCTATCAAGCAAAGCTAGCAGTCGCAAGCCAATTAGTAATATAAATGCTCAACCAATTGCACAACAACTAAGCCAGCAGCTGCAGGAGATATGCCACCTGAACAACGGGGGAGACAACCAGAGACCAAGCGCCAAACCAGCCGACAGGGGTAATGGGCAGCAGGGAGCGCCTCCACCTAAAAATAATTATCCTCCGTCTCAGCAGAATAATTATCCTCCGTCTCAGCAGAGTAATTATCCTCCGTATCAGCAGAATAATTATCACCCACCCCAACAAAGTAACTACCAGCAGATGCCACGATGGGACGACTCACAGAACCAACCAAGATATCTAAACATGAAGGGCGTAAGATGTTACTCATGCCAAGAATTGGGGCATTTTGCCAAGGATTGCCGAAATAGGCCATCCCCACAAGGAAGATATAATGACCAACGCCAGGAGAACACCCAAAACTATGGGAATAACAGCTATGGCAACAACCCACCATCCTATCGGCCACAACATGGGGGGCCACCACCCAGATACAGACAGAGCAATGGGAGCTACCAGAATCAAAGACCAAGTCAATATTCCAGTGGAGGGCCGCCCAACAACTCAGCGTATTATCATAATGAGAATTACAGGGATCAACAACATTTTTAGAAAGGGGATCAGTAACAAAGGAAGTGCCGACTGAGGCCCCCGATTTGATAACAGGCACTAACCAAGGTGAATTGATAGATATGAATTTGGAGATTAGGAGTGTGAGATTTAATGAAAACATAGCAGTTAAAGAAATTTTAGCGGATCCAATAGATTGGGAAAGTAGCGTCAAATTAGAGGTAGGACCAATGAATGATGTGGTCTGTTCAATTGGTGACAGTATGGAAAAAGTCAGAGTCATATTTGATACAGGTGCCATAAAAACACTGATGTCAAGTGACACAGTGGCCGAGAGCAGCCACCTGTCAGAGCTAACAAAGGAAAAAACTAAACCACTGACGTTTGTGGCAGGCAACGATGGGGAACTGCATTCGAATTACATCATAAGGATGAAGATTACGTCACCACAAGGTGTCCAGCTAAGCGTGCCGGTGCACGTGGCATCCAACATGACCCGTGACCTAATTTTAATTGGGAATGACGTAATGCGTCAACTGGGGGCAGTAGTGGACGTTGGTCTGAGACAAGTGCTGATCCACCGCCCAGTGTATCCGATAGTAGCCATGAATGATTGCGCAATGGGAAAGGGTGATCGCTGTGTAGTGCTAGCTCAAGTAAAGAGCCCTAGTACTAAAATCCAGAGCACAGACATGTTTATGCTAAGCCCGGTAAAGGGCCTAGACCAAGTAATTAAGAGCAATACAATCACATTTGTGAGCGATGTAGGGCTGATACTGTGTGAAAATGATATGGACCGCAATGTTGAGATAAAAGTAGGAATGACACTGGGTTACTTGGAAACCGGCGATGCGGTATTTATATGCAGCAACCTAGCTAGCTTCCCGGATGAAAGGATGAGTCTGATCCCGGGGGGCAATGATCAATTGATAAAGGCCATCACAAAGGTGATAATTCCTCCAAGGCAAGGGCCACCTCTTGATTGTAGACCAGAATTTACTCTCAGTATTGGAAATACGGAGGAGGCATTGAGTGAGCTGGGGGGACTTAGTCAGGAGATGAAAGAAATGGACTCAATGGACATTGAGGAGGTAAGGGCCAAAAACATGGTGACATATCCATGGCTGGAGCAGGACGATGATAGAGTGGGAAAGACTAGAGCTCAGCTGATAGATGAATCACTGCAATTTGCTGACTCCTTACTGAGTGATGAAGAGAGGGAACAAGTCAAGGAACTGGTTAAAGGGCATGCCGACGCATTTGCATGTTATGATGAAGTGGGATTGCTAAAAGATTACAAAGCCAGTGTCCAAGTGACAGATGATTTCAAGCCATTTATCCTGCGACCCTATCCGGTGTCACCTTCACTCATCAAAGCAATGAACAGCGAAGTCAGGAAGCTGATGTTGCATAATATAGTGGAGCAAGGAAAAGCTATCTGCTACTCACCAGTATTTGTGAGAGAAAAACCAGGTACCACCAAAGTAAGGCTTATTTTGGATGGGCGTACAATTAACTCAATGTCCTCATCAAAACACCACCCCCTGCTTACCAAACCTGAGCTCCACACCAAACTAGCTTGTCTGGGGAACGTAAAGTATATTACAGCGCTGGACATATCCCAGGCGTTCTACTCAATTGAACTGGACGAAAGAAGCAAACAATTATATGGGCTGTCTTTCTATTCATTGTCCCAAAGCTTCCGCCTATCGCGAGTCGCCATGGGCGCCAAAGCTTCATTATCTCTATGGAGTGAGGCCTTGGCCCAAGTACTCCAAGGACTCAGGTGGGGCGACAATGTGGCGTTCTATGCAGATGATGTGTACGTATTTACAGAGACATTCGAGGAACACCTTGCTACCCTGGACGAAGTGCTTGGCCGCATTGAAGAGAGAGGACTAAAGTTGAACCTCAAGAAGACACAGTGGTCAGCCAAAAGAACCACAATATTAGGTTTTAATTATGTGATAGAAGACCAAGGCCTGAGAGTGGAAGTCCCAGACAGCAAGAGACAAGCAGCCGAAAAGCTGAGAGAGCCAACGTCTAGGAAGGGAGTGAGGAAATTTTTGGGATTTGCTACATTTTTGGCATCCCACTTACCAAACTTCCAAAGAATTGCAGGCCCACTATATGAACTCACGAGCAACAAGGTCAAGTTCACGTGGGGCGAGAAAGCGCAGGCCGCGTTTGACGAAATTAAAGCCCTACTAATTAGTCCAGAAGTCTTGAAGGTGCCCATCTGTGGGTTCGAGTTTATCTTAAGAGTGGATGCCTCCCATGGAGGAATAGGGTGTGTCTTATCCCAAGTGGCCCCAGGTGAAGATATCGGCTCTGAATCAGAGAGGATAATATCCTTTCAAGCAAAAAGGATGCAGAACCTGCCGAAGGTCAGCTCCTCAGCTGAACTAGAGCTGTTGGGAATCTACATAGCCATATCAATGTTCAGGAACTACCTGAGCGGGGAGTCATTCAGAGTTATTACAGACTCCAGTGGCGCAATAGGCATAATTAGGCCCACTATCCACCAGTCAAAAACGGCCCCCAACTTAACCATAAAACTGTTGGAAAGATTGTCTCCATTTGACTTTAAAATTGAACACAGGTCTGGAAAATCCCTGATAGATAGCGCAGACTTTCTGTCAAGAGAAGCAGTTCCTCATGAGTCAGAGGCAGATCAGACAGTCCCCTTGCCAAGGGAAGATGACATATGGGAGAACTTATGGCGGGAAGGACACTCCCTCATAGGCGGGTTGTTTGAAAGCCATGGTAATGGCCAAGCTCCAACAAGGTATAGCCTGAGGCAGAGAAGCAAGCTGCAGAAGCCAGCCAGGTTCCAGGAAGAAGGGTTGCCAGACAATGAGCCACCAGATGACCAAGATGGCGTGGCTAATACAGAGGAAGAAGAAATTGAAAATGAGGGCGCTATGATTGAGGATTCACTTTTGGAAGAACTGGACGAGGAGCCGACGCCAGAGGCAAACACCACAATCAATGAACATACCAAGGAGGCAGAGCAGAACCCACCTGAAAATGCACCAGAGGGCAGCAGCAACCAAGAAGGGACAAGTAATCCATACTGGCCGCAAGGAGAGCCACTGGTACACATGGACGATGCAGGAAGATTTATCATTACACTAGATGACATAACAAAGATCCCTGAAGATGAGATCAGGCCGGGGAAATTTGTGTGGTCAGATATTGTAAGGAGCGAGATAAAGATAAAACACATTCCTAGCCAGTCTAACATAGATGAGTATTTTGATAGAATCTCACAAGCATGCGATCATGGTCTACTCCTACCACTGTCAAAAAGCGACTTGGTGAGAAACCAGAAATTATCTGTAACCTACGGGGGGCTATACAACTTCCTACAAAATGGCTCACTGCCCTCAGAGCAAAGGTGTAGTAAAAAGGTGCTCGCAATGTGCGAATCATTCGCTCTTGTTCATGATGTCTTGGTACACATTTCAGAAAAAGACGAAGAAAACCTGTTAGTTAGGCCAGTCTTGGATGAGCAAGACACCTTCAAAGTGGTCACGAGGTCACACCTCGATCCTAAAAGCCATCACATAGGGATGCAGCGTTTGTATACAATGTTGAGGACTCAAGTGTTTGGCACCAGATTGTACCAAACGATTAAGGATGTGGTAGGGAATTGCCCTATTTGTATCCAGAAGTCACCAGGACCTGGGGACTGCGTGGGGTTTGACTTTTCAGAAAGCCCAACATTAGAGAGCCATGCGCCGATGGACATTGTATACATAGACTTAAAATACATGCCTACAGCGGCAGATGGCCACAAATACATAGTGGTCCTAGTGGACGATTTTTCACATTATGTAATGGCTGAGCCAATAAAGCAGAGAACCAGCAGTGAGATACTGAATGTGATTTTGCGCTACGTAGCTGCCGTGGGATCACCTAAAATCCTGGTGGCAGATCAAGATGGTAGCATGAGTGGTAAACAATTTGAAGCAGCATGTAAACTACTTGAGATAAAGTTGAGGTTTGTACCAAATTTTTGCCATTTTTTCTCATTTGCTGAGAGGGCAATCGGGTCAATTCAGCAGAGATTGGTGACCCTTACGGCCGAGGACAAGGAACAGTACTGGGTCAATGGTGTATACTTTGCTGTATGGGCAACAAATAATATGACCACATCAGATGGGATCACCCCATTTGAGCTATTCTTTGGCCGCAAACATAATTACAGAACGGACCTAAGTGACATTGACATACAACCCATGGTCAACGTACCTAGTGGCTATGATGACTATTTAAAGATGGTCCATAAAAGAATGGATGAACTGCGAGAGGCAGTAAACAGCCACAAGAGCAGCCAAAGGAAAATGAGCGCTCGCAGAATGAGGAACAGGTCTGCTAAAACAGCCAATATTTCGGAAGGTCAATTCTGCTATATTTGGGCACCGCAATATAAGTCGAAACTGTTCCTAAGCAGAAAAATTTCCTTCTACTATATAGGTCCTTTTGTATGTACAAAGGTCCTACCAGACCAGTTTGTGGTGATAAGTACATTGAAAAACGAACTAATAACTCAGCCTATTCACATTAGGAGGATTAGAGTAGCCAAAATAAGAGTAAGGGAAAACTTTGCAGATACAATTTGGCAGCTACTAGCGTTCATAGAGCGACTGCCAAACAATACACAAGAAGAGATAGCCGCCCAATTGGGACCACTGCAGGAACTGGCAGAATGACTGCGCATCAGAGAGCCTGACAAATTGCCAAGGGCAAGCGCAATCCCAGCCCCCGAGGCGCCAGACGATGTCCCTTGGGACCTAGACAATGAGACCTTGACAGTAGAACCTCATTTAGGAGATGAGGCGGTCGAGGCCAAATGATTAATGTAATTAGATAAAGGGTGAAGGGAATTTAGATAGGATCGATACTGTAAATGGAAACGCGCCTGACTAATATATAGAGTGAGTCAGCGGCGTCCCCCAGCGTATTTATGATAATGAATGTGAATAATAATGATGGAACCCACAAAAACTGGCCATTCTGCTGGAGAAAGCAGAAGGAACAGAGTGGAAATAAGATAATTTACAGAAATAAGTGATGGCGAAATTGTTAATCGCAAGCATTTTGATAGGATTAACCCAGTCATTAGCAAATATATTACACTGCAACCCTGAGGATTTAGTTTCCCCTACCTTTAGGGCTGCACAAGTCTACCCACTTCAACCGGGTGAGCCAAACTATGAAGGTAAAGTCACGCATTTAAATCTATCTATAAAGTCGTCCAACACAAGCGTGTCACTGAGCGAGATAATAGAGAGATACGCCAAGGTCAACACAATTTTCTTGAATTGGCATGAAATAAGTAGTTTAAAAATAACGCGCACTATTGAAACTAAGCTGGAGTACCTTACAGGGCTGTTTGTCAATGACTTGATCACAGTGCCACTTGCAGTGATATCATGTCTGAAACAAATAGCGGTGAAAACTAGACAAGTAAAAATCAATAACATGGGGCGCTTTAACCAGATACCGTGGATCACACTGATCGCACCATTAACCAGGGAAATTAAACAACCATTGTTTCACAACCCATGTAATGTAAGATCATTCGATCTTGATGCGCGCTCACTTGTGTATATAAACAGATATATGATGGGCGGATGCAGGCTATTGGAGTATCTCCTGCTCAGAGCACCCCTAAATATACATTTAGTAACGTGATTATGTTTAGTTTGTGGTAGAGCGTGAACAATTGATGGTGGTGGTAGAAATTAGCAAATGTATAGTTTTACAATAAGACACATAACAGTATTTCATGGTATATTAAACAATAAATTTTAGACTAACTGTCAAAGATACTTGTATACAGCGAGTACATCTGACCCGTATAAACAGGTGTTAGCAGCCTAGCCTAGAGTTACATAATAATATAGGGGGGGTTTTTGAACCAAAACCCTACCCTGGCCGCTAGGCGGCGCAAACAGTCATGATATCTGAGTTGACTATCACAATACTGGTGATCATGTAAATAACATTATAAGTTACCCTGAAAGGGAGCCAATAGACAGTATCAAGTTTATACAAAAACAAAAAGTCATCATTTACGCACTCATGGCGAGATGATGATCTGAAGGGCGGACGGAATGAAATGATCAGCCTTGGCTGCCTCTTGAATACGATGATAACTGAGCTAAAACTAGATTAAAAAGACTATCCAACCATTTCCAAATCCCATGATTAGTCAATCAAGCCGCGTTGTTATGTATGATGTACCCGTCCGGTGGTCAAATTAGGAAATATCTGAGTTGCATCGATGGGGGGCAGGCGAGTCGTCGTAATGAATGATGGCGATCCAAGATGGCCTGTCATTTTGGTAAAAATGGTCACTCCAACTCAACTCTTCTGAAATAAGAGTGGAAGTAATTAAAAAGAGCCCGAAGACAGCAAAATCATACATATGGTGCAACAGTTTTACAGCAATAATCAAACAGAAACAAAACTCGAAGGTAGGCGAGGCCACATATCAAAAACCACTTACTGCTCAGCATCCCTGGGGAGCTGATGATCCGGCCTCGGCAACTGGACTCGAACCACGTACAGCCGGTTGAATAAATGGACTTCCCAATCAGCCAAGTGATACGGCAGTACCCATAAGGTTAAACCAAGGAAGGCAGCCAGCCATGCTTGATAATTACCAACGAAAATAATGGCAAAACAGACGAGGGATCCTATGGTCATACGTCCAGGCATCTTGAGGGTAGCTCTATTACAAAGTGACTGTGAGCAACACGTCACCCTAATGCCTTTTATATAAGGGCACCTGGCGGCGCAACCCTTATAAGTGTAAGACCCGCGCACGGTTGATAACGTTGCAGACTAAAAAGAAAAAAAAAAGATAAATGGAATATTAAAATACCACTAAAATTTAATATAAACATAAAATTGTGTGTGCTCATTACCCTTAACAAATGAAAGTGCTTTATAAATTTCAGACTAGTGACGATCATACAAGGAGGACAGTCAAACCCAATAGCTTAAAAATAACCTGATGGCTCAGGTAAACGATACTGATGTCGGAAATTAGGGCCTAGCCATAGATAGGGCCGACATATGTTACTTCTTTAAACTATTCTGCGAAGAAGTGTATAAAATCCGTCACCCCTATGAGGACATCCCCATGGCGTCGACATCATGTCCATGGAGCAACATAGTCAGCCATAAAGAGTACATACTCGCGGTAATACCTGATAATGACTATACGGCGTCCAACGCGATGATCTACCTATGGATGATGTGCCGACATTTCCTATACGCCATAGATGAGAACTCGAATGACCCTATGCCTTTACTGGATAGGGTGAGCAACAGCAATGCTCGTCAACTAATTGAACTTTGTGCTGACCAGTTACGCGAGGCATTAATTAACCCGGACTGGTAGGAAACCTCACCACCAGTAGTTACTAACAAATAATTACATGTCTAACGTGAATAAATGAGCAATATGACCAATTTTTTGAAAAACCCAATACCTGAGCCAGAGTTATGATTTTTTTATACTCCCAGTATAAACTAACTTACGTAACACACGCCATCACCAGGAACATCACAACTGCCAGTCACGTCATCAGCAACGCAGGAGTAACCTACAAATGAGCAAGGACAACCTCAAACCACATGTAAACTAATATGAATTTTATATTTCAGGGAGACAACAATAGATAAAGTCAATAAGGCAGTGAGATCAATTTTTTCTACAAAAAACGATGCCAGGCCACCAAAATTTTAAGACTTTTAACCCCCAAAAATAGACCACTCATTTGTGTGAATTACAGCACAACCAATTGAACAAACATGAGCTTTTCAAAATTACATATATTGACAGTCACAGTTGAAAAAAAAAACCCTTTTCAAAAATAGAAAGTAAAAACTTACCATGTACTATGTGGAGCCAAGCAAACAAAGCAACGGAAATAACGAAAAACACAGCCATGTTAACAGCAATGTCGAGGAGAAGTGACGCTCTGTTATCTTGTCAGACGACAGGGCGTTAGTTCCAAATATCTAATGGGGGGAGTCAGGGTATGGTAAGAAATTAAAACACACTCATCCCAGACAAATATAGTCACAAAATGTTATGCATGTATGTATGTGAAACTGACACTTTTGTTTTTTAGCTTAATGAGAATATTTGTTTTAGAATGGGCATACTAGCAGGTTAACTGACATCTCACATCCCAACTTTAAGAAAATGGAACAACCCAAGTTTTGAGATTAAAAGATAAAACATTTTGCAAGTAGGTCTCAAAATCTGACATAAACAATCTTGCTTAAATGGCCATTAACCTCATGTCACACTAGCACAGATAGCGTCAGCAATAACGGCAATTCACAGCCTGTAACCACATAATTATTGACCTCTGGTGATCCCAATAAAGCACTCAGGTCGAGGGGTCAGGGATAGGCCGACCGGCGACCCTAGTGAGCGCTTTTGGAACTACGAAGCGCACGTTCGGACATGACGGCAACCTGCCATACAATCATGGAAAGACGAACGCCTTCAACGGTGAAACTCATACAGTCCTTAGGAGACGTAGCAGTCCCCAGACCGCATGAACCACCGCAGCCTCACAGCTAAAAGAGGAATACCATGGCGATCTGAGGTATGTGACGATGACATGTGATTAATGAGCCATACCTAACACAGACCTTAATGAAAATTTCGGATTGCTGCCAAAAAGGCAGCAAACTCAAAATTTTTTTGGGGGTATGGGGGATGTCATGTAGAATGTATAATGCCTATATAATGAATGATTTTACTTGAAACAGCTAGCAGAAGTATATGATAATTGTATAAAACCGACCAGGCCTGTATAAATGTACCATGACAGCAATGATGAGAAACACCTAAGATGACCCAAAACACTACCCACAAGATGGCAGCACTGAAGGGACTCCACCTACTGGCAGTGGCACACAACTAAACAAACAACAAAGATATATATACTTGTCAGTTTGGAATGTATAATGTTTATATAATGAATGATTTTAATTGAAACAGCTAGCAAAAGTGTATGGTAATTGTATAGAATCAACCAAGGCCTATATAAATGTACAAATGACAGCAATGATGAAGGACACCCAAGATGAAACCAACCACTACCCACAAGAGGGCAGCACTGGAGGAAAACCACCTACTGGCAGAGGCATACAACAAAACGTCAACAGAGATTTATATGAAGACATACCACCACAAAGTCCAAATTGTATCATCAACTCATAAACAAAAACAATGTGAAAGGTATTAATTATGAATGTAATAATGTGTCAAGGAATTAGGTAGACAGACTAACATAACTGTTGGATCAAGTAAGCAAGGCTTGAGATATTGTACAAAATCACTTCATGTAACTAAGAAATGTCACAAGAGTAACAGACCACTCCAGAATACTGGAAACACAAGGTTGAATTTTGAATGTAGAATTAACCAAGCAGGAAGGATTAGAAGAATGTAAGAAGGAAATTAGGTTAGCAAGTAATAAGTGGCACACCACTGTAATTAAATAACAGGTGGAATCATGTGTAAAATTGACAGCAACTCACAGTAATGGAAAAGCTAAAATCATGGAGTAGATAAGACATGACCAGAGAATCCTAGAAACAGCAAGATAAAGAAACTAGCATTAAGATATGACACTGAAGAGATAAGGAAATGCCATTGCTATTTGAACATGCAATTAAAACAGAATACCAAAGGGGCCTTAGGTCATGCCTCCCCTATGCAGCAATTAACACCATGTCCAGGCAGGCACTGACAAACTCTAGGAATTAATATGCAGAATACCCCAAGTACAAAGGGACCCATATGGCATTTAACTTGGAAACCAGTTGTGATGTGATTGTACAGGAAAACCTGAGAAATAGATTAACCAGTAAATGAGTGTATCTTGACAACACTAAGTGCTATGCAGAAAGCAGTGAATGGAGAGGAGGAGTTAAGCTCAAACAGAGACTGTGACCAAAAGGCCTCAGGCTAGCCACATGTGAGAACAAGTTTTAACCCAGTCTGTATATAGTAAGGCAAAAGCCAGAGCTAAGAGGTCAGCAGTCAGTCAGTCAGTGAGAAGCAGAGTAGTGAGTTGCCAGTTGCCATTGAGGAATTGCTGAACCAGGTGGACACACAGCAGCTGAGGTGAATTTGAACCAAGCAGTTAGCAAGTCGAGAGGAGCCTTCAAGAACTCAGCCTAACTGTGTTCTGTAAAATCCGTTATTCAACAAAGTGAGTGTATTTTCTTTTTCATTTATATATCTGATTAGTAATGCATTTTGCTGAGTTGCCATTGTATTAATTGTTGAGTTGAAGAGTCTGTTTTTAAAGTGTCTTAAGAAGGTTTAGCTAGTGAGAAACTAGGACCTTGCCATATTTTTTGAGTCTTATTTGAGAGGCTTGTGAGAAACTAGGACCTTGCCATATTTTTGAGTCTTGTTTGAGAGGCTAGTGAGAAACTAGGACCTTGCCATATTTTTGAGTCTTGTCTGAGAGGCTAGTGAGAAACTAGGACCTTGCCATATTTTTGAGTCTTGTTTGAGAGGCTAGTGAGAAACTAGGACCTTGCCATATTTTTGAGTCTTGTTTGAGAGGCTAGTGAGAAACTAGGACCTTGCCATATTTTTGAGTCTTGTTTGAGAGGCTAGTGAGAAACTAGGACCTTGCCATATTTTTGAGTCTTGTTTGAGAGGCTAGTGAGAAACTAGGACCTTGCCATATTTTTGAGTCTTGTTTGAGAGGCTAGTGAGAAACTAGGACCTTGCCATATTTTTGAGTCTTGTTTGAGAGGCTAGTGAGAAACTAGGACCTTGCCATATTTTTGAGTCTTGTTTGAGAGGCTAGTGAGAAACTAGGACCTTGCCATATTTTTGAGTCTTGTTTGAGAGGCTAGTGAGAAACTAGGACCTTGCCATATTTTTGAGTCTTGTTTGAGAGGCTAGTGAGAAACTAGGACCTTGCCATATTTTTGAGTCTTGTCTGAGAGGCTAGTGAGAAACTAGGACCTTGCCATATTTTTGAGTCTTGTCTGAGAAGCTAGTGAGAAACTAGGACCTTGCCATATTTTTGAGTCTTGTTTGAGAAGCTAGTGTGAAACTAGGACCTTGCCATATTTTTGAGTCTTGTATGAGAAGCTAGTGTGAAACTAGGACCTTGTCACAATTTTGAGTCTTGTATGAGAAGCTAGTACGAAACTAGGACCTTGTCATAATTTTGAGTCTTGTATGAGAGGATAGTGAGAAACTAGGACCTTATCACAAGAGTATGTCGAAACATTAATGTATTTGTCTTGCCATTTTGAAATGAAATTTATGTATGCCTGAGACCAATTTTCTCAAGTATCCATAATCTAATTTACTAAATATATATATATATATCCACACCTGAGACCAGGTGTGGCATTGTCTAAATTATTATCAGCATCTCGTATATAAGATAGCTAAGAGTTAATCACCAATAAATGCGCATCTGAGACCAAATGCCAGTACATGACCATTTGCTTAAACCTGTGCATTGTTTGACTAGTTATTAGGGATGAGTGTGTGACTTTCTTACCATAGAATCTACCATTTAATGGGCGTACAACCATTTTTGTGTATGAGATTTATGTGCTTGAATGTTAGAAAATTGAGTATTTAAAATTCCATGACCAATTATTGATCATATAAGTGTGTTAAAGTCAGACCCGTATTGGTGGAATTTAACACCAACTATTGTGTGAAAACATACTATATTTCATGTTGTATGAATTTTCATGAGAATACATATTTGAAACTTAACCACCTATTTCGTTTCTCCATGTGATTTACATACTTAGTAACTTAAGTGAAATATACTGAAACCTCAAAAGCAAGCAAGCGAGTACAAGAACCCCAGAGCATGTATAGACAGATGTAAGCTGATGATATGTGCAAAGACCCTTAACAGAGTTCGAAATCTGTGTAGTTACTGCAACTGATAGGGAACACCTGCACCTAAAACCAGTGTAATTTGTGTCAGAAAATACAAGTAATAATTGACTGGACATTGATCAGGAAAGTGACAGATCACATCCTGAGGTGCCCAGCAGAGTGAGTAATTAATAATCTGAGCCCAGCCAGAATCAAACTCTGGGTAAGAACAATTGAATTTTTATAGTAAAGTGTATGAACCCTATATTTACACCAATTCTGAACACCAACCACACTCCCAGACCGGTACCTGAGAAAAAGCACTTCTCGTGACAATAATGCCTCCCTGCAACACACCATGTGTGCTGTCAATCTTTTCACCAAGTTGCCCTTCCCATCTAACACGTGCATTGGCTTTTGAGAACATACTCATAAGTATTTTGACTAGCTTTCCTCCAAATCCCTGCTTTAGTAGTTTGAAATACAGAAGGTCTCTATTAATGAAGTCAAAAGCCTTTGTGAAATCAATGAAAGTTACATACAATGGTTTCTTAGCATGTTTTTGGTAAGAAGTATTGGTGTCTATAATAAATACATAAAACTGCGGCCTGCGATTTTTACAAAAATCAAATTGATTTTGGTCGTTAACATTAAGTACCTCACTTTGGAACACAAATCTCTCATTTAGTATTGACTCAAATATTTTGCCCATACATGCCATCATTGTTAACTTACGATAGTTATCTCTGGTATATCATGTGAGCCCTTTTTATGCAGAGGTTGAATTATACCCTCAGACCATTTGTCAGGGAAGATCCCTTTATCCCAAATGTAATTGAAAAGTGTGGTAAGAGGGACTAGTAGAGTGTGTGATGCACATTTAAAGAATTCATTGCTAATTCCATCAATACCCGGGGCTTTTTTCTGTTTTAGGTTTTTAATCTGTTTATCTACTTCATCGATTGTGACAGGAGCATCAGCAGATAACATACATGTAACTCATAAAACGAAAATCATAAGTAGTAAATCATAACATGTAACTCATAAAACGAAAATCGTAAGTAGTAAATCATAACATGTAACTCATAAAACGAAAATCGTAAATAGTAAATCATAACATGTAACACATAAAATTAAAAGCGTAAGTAGTAAATCATAACATGTAACACATAAAACGAAAATCGTAAGTAGTAAATCATAGAATGTAACTCATAAGTCGGATGGCGGTCCAGGAATTCCATATGCCTTGACCCTCATAGGAAAATATCCATTTTAAATTTAAGCTTATCAAGTTTGAATTCTTTCAGAACTGTTACACAGCTTTTGATTAAGGTGAGACTGGGGTTTGCTTTCAAGTCCCAGGCGAGGTATTGGATGAGTAAAAATAACATTTAAATACATGACTAATGTCATTAATCGAATAACAAAAAAATAATAACACGAATGAACAAGCAGATGCAACAAGTGTTATAAGAGATACATGAAAGTTTAGATAGATTATATATAATAGATCACTTTAAATTCAGTGACAGATAGGAGGGGGGGGGGGCTATAAAAACTGCTGATGATGCAATCTACTTGGGAAATATTTGTCTACTTTATGAATTATGGATTAAGGACATTTTTTTATAAGTGAGTAGAGAGATGTAGTTGGTATCATGTTTTCATGGTACTGTGCAACATTTTATAAAGAGAATAACCCTTCTAAAGCCCATTTCAGTTGTAGCAAAGCAAAAAAGTTTGTATTTATGTGTTATATATAATTATATTTTATTACTTACATTACTTTTAGACCAACTGAAACAGTAGGAAGCATTGGACAATTTGAAGAGGTATTGCGAAATTTTGAGCGAACAAACAGCAAGTATGTTGAAAGGCAATGCAAAGGACCATTCCGGAAATTTTTGGTAAGTGCCACTGTGGAGTGAGTATCCGACTTTCTGCTGCACTGACATCTTTCCCATCAGGTTTACTATTATGCAGGAATAATTGCCTATGTAACTTTTGTTTTCCTAACTGGTTCACTTTATTTTAATTAACCAAATTTAATTTCTACCAAGAACCAGGAATACGAATAAGTAAACACATTAGTCTGTTGGAGTAAAAGTGAATTAAAAATTGGAAATGTAATATTTGCTCAGGTAAAAAAAAAAGGGACATACATGAGACGTACAGGTATAAGTGCCGCCTTTATGAGAATGCCACTTACTGAAGCTTGTTATTTGTTGTCTTGAATTATGTGCTTTTGTTTTCTGACAGAAAATAGTTCATCAGTTATCATATCATTTTTTGCAGACCCCACAACATTCCAAGGGCAGATAAGATGGGAGGATACACAACGTGAAGCCATCCCAAGAATTGAGTACAGTGGCACACCCTTCATCATTATGGGCAAAAGAACATATGAGTGCCACCAGGGTGCTGACAGGGAATACCAAAGAAAAAAGAAAAACAAAGAATTGAGACAAGAAAAGGTAAATATATGCCTTAATTGGTAACTCTCTACACTTAAGTGCAGAGTCCTTTGAAAAGCCTGGTTAAATAGGAGGCTTTTGTGGTAGATGGTGGAGCCACTGTACTAGGAGGTCTTTACATTGTAGTAATTGTTACATTACTCAAACCAACAAAAGCTCCCATTATGAAGTTTCATGGTTATTCTGACAATGGCCTCAGTGCCAATTGCTGTTGATCTTTTTGTTTAATATATGTATGGGGCAAAAACATGTCAAAATACATGATATATGAAGGAGTAACATGTGCTGTCCTGTCTCAAACTATATAAGTTGCCCTGTCACACCAGTTAATAATCTTTGTGTGAGGTGATCTTGTGCTGAAGGGTCTTTCCAAGAAAAATTGGGACTATATTGATTAAGTGGTCATGTGAAGTTTGGGGTGACTATATTTACTGAATATTTTTTCCTGTAAATGCAAGGACTGGAGGTGGCACTGATGTTGTGCAGTGAGTAGATAAATTGCCAACAGATAAGCTTTCCTTAGTATTAAAATGAAAAAAATGTGAAGGTGATGGAGACATAAACTCTTAATGTATGAATCCATAAAGGTGAACAGTTTTTGGGTTATGTAAACTGGTTTTTGATTTCTTAACCTGTGATTTCTTAATACGGTGGTGGTCTTCATGGTGATATGAGTGGCATTCTGAAATCTGAATTAAAACCTGTAAGTGCTTTATGGGAACTTAAGCTATCGTTGCAGTTTATTTGCAATACCATTCGTTTGTATTAACTAGTTATGTGCACTTATGCACATTTTTAGTATATTGAGAATTCTATAGTATATTTACTTCTTCATCAATGGTGACTGGGTGTCATTTATTTATCATTTATTTATTGTCTGGTAAAATGGGATGCTTTCATGTTCATTTTAATTCCAATAAATTTGCACTTGCCGTACTGTTGGATGTTTTGCATTTTTATGATTTTTTAATGTGAATTCTATCGATTATTATTATGATTGTATTTATGGTAAATAAAGGCATCTTTTATATATATATATATATATATATATATATAACTCAGAACATTTGACTCGAGACAAAGATCAAACAACATTAATATTATCATTAAAACGAAAAGAATGGTTTTTTTTTGTTAAATAATGATAACCTATGGCCAGAACATCTAATACTATTATGCTGTGTAAAATATTGTTAATTAATATTTACCAATGTTTACAGGCATCAGAAGTCAAAAGAAAGAAAGTGACAAAAAGTCGCTGAGCCTGCGTGCTGCTATCAAGGATAATGAAGCAGAATGGAGAGACATTTTTCTTATTCAATTACCAGACCCTGAGAGTCATCGTAATCACCTTAGGGGTGAGGTGAGATGTTTTAAATCACAAGTTTATTTTGTATGAGAAATTCAGTATTGGCTTTGTCACATTCCTTACCCGAAATAAATACAGCTTATTGTAACATGCTAACTCTGCTTTTTCGTTGAACTTTGTTTTTAGGCAGCAGCAGCTACAATACCATTGGATAAACGCTTGTCCCAATATATCCATGATACTGTTGTTGCCCAAGGAGTTTCTAGCTCTAAAGAGATGCAACTGTTGCTGAGGCAAAATCTCTCCCTTGATGAAGGCCTGTTCAAGGACAAACCCCTTCCACCGAGGAATAATTCTCGGTTTTGACCTTCCTTAAGAACGATTAGAAACCACATGACAACAGCCACATTACAGTCAAGGTTAGTAATCACCCAAAGATTCCAAGAATCAGAATATATATAATATGGCTATAGGGGTAATTGCAGTTTGTGTTTCACTGAGATCTGTGAAATATTTCACTGTATTGCACACCTATATCAAACTGATGCCACTGTTTCCTTACAAGACAATAGATAGCAAATAATAACTTGCATATAGAAGTTGCCAAGCAGAACCTAAACAAGGAGCCCCTATAATCATGATAATATGTGGCTCCAATAGCAATTAAGTGTTGAGTTAGTTATGTTGTCTAAAAATTATTGTGTAAGGTACGGTTGGGTATTCAGGCCCATAGCTAGGTGGAGTGCAGAGGGTGTGTACGCCACCCTTCTACAGTTGCTAAATTGTCAAATGTGCTTTGTTGTCAGTTGTTCAGTTGGGGTGCACAAAATTAATTATATGGTTGGGGATTCAGGCCTGTAGCCAGAGGGAGTGCAGTGGGTGCATATAATGCACCCCCCTACAGCTGCAACTGCCCCCTAAAAACAAAACAAAAAAGCCCTGATATTACTTACTAAAATACCTTATTTTTCACTAGTCCTACTTATGCTTGGAATGTATGTTACCCTGCCCTTTTTGATGGGTATTGTTTAGTTGCTGCCACAGTAGAACATTATATACATCAGAAAATTGTTTTATTGCCGACATGTAACCAGTGGTAACAGGACATCTATTCAAGTCATTGCTTGTGTAATTTTTTTCAGAAAAAGCTCAGTGGATCAACATAATCTACAAAAAATTATTCAACAATGGCAAGATCAACATCCAGATGACAAATACTACCTCCGACTGAAAGCTGAGAATGAAAATATAGAAATGCCAGACGAGTCAGGAGAGGTTGGAAGATGTGCATGAAGTGCTGTCAAAATGTGAAGGGTCTAGACTGAATGGCAGCGGCGACTGTTGATGCGGTATGGTAATGACATACGTCTCCTTGATGCCACCTATCGCACACACCGCTATGCACTGCCTATTTTTTTTTCTGACTGTTCCCACTAATGTGCACTACATTGTTGTGGGAGTATTCATCACAGAATTTGAGACAAAAGCTGCCATAAAGGAAGCTCTAGAAAGTATCAAGACCTGGAATACCGGCTGGAGCCCGAAATGTGTTATGACAGATTACTGTGATGAGGAAATTAATGCCGTTACAGAACTATTTGGTGGTAAATTTAGGCTTTCTATCTTCTTATTGCATACATTTAAAAAAAAAATCTGAACCCCATCTTTCAATCTTGCTGCGCTTACATTTATCATGCTCCATCTGTCATATTGTTGGGCCTTTGTGTCATAAAAACTGATCTTGATTGAATGTATGCATCAGAATTTTCTCTCTACTTTATTAACAAATTTAAATGGGATAAATGTGAATTTCATACTCAACATGATTAAAACATTTGTTATTTTATCCAAAAGAAAATTTCTTCGTAATTATTTTATTGTTTTGAAAGTCTGTATGGACATTTTTCTTTTTTTATTCCTTAAAGTGCTCAATAAATGAAAAAATTTTCTTTGACGACTTGGAACACCAGGAATATATAAATTTGAGGTCCTCCCCCAGGACCTATCTCTATGAGCTCATGGCCCACAGACATATTGGCATGCTTATAAGAGCATGACAATGATTAGATGTGCATTCCCCCTCTCTTTCGCGCTAGCTACGGCTGAGTAACCCAAATAAACTTTTCCCGCCATCTCTCCAGAGACCTCATTCCCCTCTCAGTCGCCAAGAGTAATCCAGGTCCGGAGGGGAGGAGGGTGGGCCCCAAAAAATATGTCTGTGGGCCATGAGCTCATAGAGATAAGACCTACCAGTCAGGTTGACCTGCAGGGCACCCAGTATCCCACAAGCCAGCCTCACTCTAATGAGACTTAATTCCTGGGAAGGGAATTTGCTTTGAATGTTCAGCTAGTGAACAATTTCATTCCATCCCAATTCAAGAACTCTAACCACAAATTTTGGTCTTTACATTTTATAGATCAGTGTTCATAAGCACTCACATATGCTCATTTATAAATAACTGGACACAACCATGGGGCAAAAGCAATAATACATCAATTCTTGAAGCAATCAATAGATATTGACTATAGCATGCTGTAAATTGAAGAGAAAAGAAGAAAAAAAAACTGGTTTCCTTGCCACGAAACTTCCAAACCCAGTACATTCACATGATCTATCGGCTTTCAAAAGGTTATATCAAAAATAACAATCCAAGCACCTTGAGTTGAATATCATAGCCATCCCCAAACTTTGCTTTGAGCATTGCTTTGCTTTGTAGGCATTGTCTCATTCACATTTTTGTAAGTCTTCATTTTCCTGGTACAATATCACCAATCCACTTCAAGTATGGCGCATTGCCATTTTCAATCTGCAATAGAGAATTAATAAGAACATAAATGTGAAGTAGTGCAATATGTGCGGACTCCGTGAGTAAGACATTGAAAATTATCCAAGCAAATGCTTTCTAAAAAAATATAAAATTTCCTGCCTTTTGTAAAAATATAATCCGCTACGCCCTCCTATTGAGTGCTTCGCTATGGCGCTCTTTTTGAGAGAATCCCTCACTGACTCATTTGGTAAACACTTCATTCCTTACCTCATGTCAAACTTTTATAATCATTTGTATTTTGTCTATTTTATATCTAACCCTAGATAGTTTTCATATTGTACATCGTAGACTTTTATATACTCAAAACTTGTATTAAATCCAACAGCTGTTTATCATTATCAATTGTGCCTTATATTTTGTATTGCTTGTATTAAGTATTAGCTTATCCGTCCATTGAATATGTTTTCAATAATGATTTACATCCTTTGTAAAACAAGGGTCACATGTAGCTCTTACATTTATCTTTTAAAATAAAACAAAATTTATTTTATACCCAAAACTCTCTTTGTTTTCCTTGCCAGCAAAAATAAGTATAGTTAAATACTTATAAATGCTTTAATAAGTTGATACTTACTGGTGAACTAATCACTTCTGCAACATCATATGGGTGATTTTCCCTGCAAAGAAAGTGAAATTGCTTGCACATCAGAACTTTGAAAAATTAACCTATTAAAGTCACTAAATGACCAATGAGAGCAAATCATGTGTATTACCTGACATAGGAAGATACATCATCAACTGTATCTGTCCTTGTTTTGATCATCTGAAAAAAAAGTATATACTTGCAGTGTTTCTTATAACGCAAGGAATTATATTAAAGCAATCAATAAATTTGCATTAAACAATAATATAATTAGTCACACATACCAAAATGAGTTCTGAGTCATTCTCAATCTTTCCCTCCCATTCATATCTGAAAGTTCATCACATTAAAATTTACTTTAAAATTCATCATAAATTCCGTAACATTCAGTATTATTTAGCCAGACATGTCACATTTCACAAATCAGTATGCAAAAAGGAAAAATACGCTAACTAATAAAGTCACTTACACAGAGGTAACTCCAGGAATTATGTTCACACATGCAGCCAGTTTTTTCTCCACAAGGCCTCTGCAAAATGAAAGAAATTTTACTTACAAGTGCACCAAGAGGACTTTGAATTCACAAGAAAGATCCCTTAATACTAAGTGTGTGTGACACCTTTGTTTTTTTTTTTTCCTCCCAGCAAAACGAACTCAACTATTATATGTTTACAACAAGTTACCGTCTTTTATCATCATTATTTGACAACATTTTCCCCTTTGCTACCCATTTTTCTGGGCCAAACTCAAAACAACCCAAGAATTTATTTGATAACATTTTCCCCCTTGCCTAGAGCTAGCTACCCATTTTTCCTGGCCAAACTCAAAACAACCCAAGAATTTATTCAGCTATACAATAAGCGTAAGCTTGTTTTGCACAGCAAATAGAGTTAACTTACGCCGCCAGTTTTTTAGCTACCTCCATAGAGGGCGCAGTCACAAAGGCCATCGAGTGAGTTCCAGCTTTATACTCAGATGCCATGGTGGAAAACAAAAGGCGTGTGATGCCAAATATCCTTGGCATAAAGAACAGGATGCTGATGGATACCACCTGAATAACAAACAATTAATATGAAATTAACATGTTTTTTCTTGATTAAACTATGTTTAACACACAAATACTATGGTTAAATTAACCAGTATGCTTTGTTGGATTATTTTGGTCACATAGAGATAACCAATGGTCCAGCAAGGCCATTTGCCCCTTGTGCCATGCCAGATTATTATTTTTTTTGCTTTTCAACTAGCAGTCCCGCCAAATGGTCACTTGGGAGCACTATATATATGAGTCTATTTAGGTGCCCTAATATCCTTGTGCGCCATACCCAATTCAAATCCTAGCTGGAACACTGATAATGATCAGTACAAAGAACTAATCAGTTTAAATATTAGCTAAAGTAAAAAAAAACATGTCTACAAGTCGACCGCCTTCGCCATCTATAGTGAATTTAAATGTGCAAGCTGGCTCAGCGAGGACCTAAAGAATCTGATTGTGAGAAACTCGCCACGTATCCCGCACAACTAACCCAGGCACTTTTGACCTATATGGTCCTTGATTCAAACTTGCTCAATATCATTCAAGAAATACAAATCCGACATTTTTAGATATTAAATACACTTTGTAAGTAATGCGATCCTAGAAATGTAGGTCACTTCAGTATCACTCAAGTAAGGCTGGGGTTTTGGCATCTAAGGCGCTCTGTGTTGCATTCTGGGCATTTTAGAGCTACTAATAGTTAAGATTTATGGAACTTAAATTGTATTGTTTAATTTTGCTACCAACACACAAAATGGACCATTTTTACTACCTTTAAACACCAACCATAATCATGCATGTAAACCTGGGCATGGTGCAAAAGAGGGTCTTGGGCTATGTTTGCTGGTTTGAGGGTTATGACAGTAAATGTTGGTCACTTGGGAGCACTATATATATATGTTAATTATGTCACACCATGCATTTTATTGATTCAGACCATATTCAATAATGCATATATTACTGAGTAGGCCTACAATTTACGTATGATCTATATAGTTGTTTACCTCATCATACACTCACGAGCTCACCACTCAGTCACTGCATGGGCCATGAGATGGAACAACTGGCTTGCAAAAACCTTATTAACACCTACCCAGGGAATCCCACACAATCCCAGGTAGCAGTACATTTGTCAAACACTGTTCCAAAGCCAAAATATACTTGACAACACCTCTAAGTAAATAAATTTACCAAAAATAGAGCACACCGGCTTGTCGTCAGTTGCATGAATAATTCACATCCAAAACGATAGGTGGTTTCCAATGGCCTCCTAGTGGATCAAACGCAAACTAATTGCTCTGGCTAAACAAAACCCACCTATGGGTAAAAATTTAAAGTCAACATTACCAGTACTCGCCAGTACTTTTAACTTTTAAATTTCAATGCAGTCCATTTCTAAACAAAAAACGAAAAAAACATAACACACAATACTATGTTCACTTAAGCATTTTTATTGTTTCATCATAATATGTATTCAACATTATTTTTTGTAACTTTACATGAACATATTAATATCCTCATTGATATTTGATAAATGCAATATTTAATCAGATAATTTGCAATTATCTCAACTGAATATGACAGACCTAAGCTCTGACATGACTTTCCTTAGCTTTCCTTTGTGTTATTACAATCTCATTCCATCTGAAATGGCACACTGTAATGATAAATTTCACACTGAATTGCACTTCATTAATAATTATAATATGATAATGCAATGTGCATGAGAGGCCGCAGGAGGTGTGATTTACTAAAAATATAATTTGATGCCATTTTCATAGTTGCAATTCACCAGGAGCTCTCATGTAATTTATCTAATACGTAACAATCTAGGCAACCAAAATCGCGATCGTTCCGCTTGAGCGGGGATATTACCGTGACACCCCTTGCCCAGCGCAAAGGCATTCTCTGTGACGTCATCAATACAAGTTTGTTGTGACGTTTTGGCCTATTTTCATCGTCGCGCATCATGACCTCATTACCGCGCATTGATTTCTAGTTTAATTAGGACAACAAAGTTCCGTCCGGTCATTTGAGAATAGCACGTCAGTAGATTTTTGTTTTTGGCCAATCTCTAGTCATAAAACCCCTACGGGCGGCCCCTACGGGGCCGCTCCTGCGGCCTATTACTGGCACGAAAGCTGAATAAGATCAACAAAATCCTGCACAGTGAATGCAACAGAGTACAATTAAGGCATGCAAATGTGAACACACATTCTAAGGAATCATATATCAGACAAAATGTACCCGAAATTGATCATAATTTCACAATATATCAGTAAGAAATATGCACACTACCTTTGTTAGTTTTTTTACCATGAATGATTATTGAGAGATAAACTGATATTTGAATCACAGATTAAAGGCTGGCAACCTGTAAAATTCTTTAAATTGATTATACTACAAAAATGTAGTGTACAACCATTCCGCATAAATATCTCATTTAATACAAGGCAAAGGCAAACAGAAAACAGAAAAGGAAGTGTGCTAAATCTTTTTTTGCAGTTAAATCAAGGCTTTCGCAAAGGTCAGCAGCAGCATTTAGCAAAAATATTAAATGTTATCAAAACATCAGTCTTAATGAACAGATAGTAGCAAGCAATAAAGCAATCCAATTACAAAATGTAAAAATAAAAATATACATATTAAAAATAAGATTATCACTGTTACAATCAGGAATAACATAATGGAAGACAACTAGCAGTACGCGGACCAGAAATTAATTTGGTGCTGAAACTGTACGTACATATACAATCGCATCATCAGTGACACCAGTTTATTTGGTGATATTCTTTGAATTACCTAATTACCTTTAATATACGACCACACTTTGAGCATTAACAGACACTTGAAAAAAATTACACCCCTTATTTATTAGACCTTGTTCATTTACTTTGATTGGCGTATACAGTCAGCACAGAGCAATTAAGAAAATACAGAATGACCTATCTTTTAAAGCTTTGCTTCAACCTGACAACACATCCTAGCTCAAAAGCAATTGAGATATGTATTTTTTATGAATTTGTTAAGAAAAGAAATTTGGTCTTCAACGAGACCTTCATTTTGCCTATACATAACAAGTCACAGTTAAGAGCTATTTGATTTTAGCAACAGCGCAATTATCCGTAACTTACTTCTATTTACAATATTGACATGAACCTTCTGTGCAAGAAATTCGCTTTATATGTGCAGAATTATGATCTAATTATCTAATCATATGAATTTACAATACATCTAGTTTCACATACATAAACTTATCATAATTTTTATGTTTACTGAATTTGTCCATGTAATCACCTGACTTATTTTCTGACCTAAAACTGACCATGTTGATCATTACAATTGTCTTTTGTTACGCATTCAGTGACCATATCTTAATGCCATTAAGTACTAAATATATAGCAATTAAATCAAACCATGGTTTAGAATACTCAATATCCAGTGCGTCTTTCTGTCATTTTGAGATACAGAGCAATCACAATAACATTTTCTTATTCAAGAGTCACTCTACCTCAGTATTGTTGCTTATTAAAAGATATCTTAAAATTGATAATAATTTTTTTCACATCTATTTTGTTTCTGAAAGTGGATTATTTTAACAAGAAGCCACAATATCCTGTACATGAACATCAATTGCCTAATATAGGCCAATCCATTACGTAATGCATCTTCACATAAAATTCCTACTCTCCAATGCAGAACATATCACCTAAGGGTTTCACTTGACTGGCATCTTTTGCGGAAATTAAATTAGCAATAACTTCAAAATATTTACCGTAGTAATTCAATTAAAAACCAGGTTTTAAAATCAAAGCAGGTGTCAATCAGATATTAGGAGTAAAGCGACCTCATGAAGATAAATCTGCAGATGTTAATTCATCTTTAAAACTCTAGCAGATATCAGATGTAATAACAGCAACGTTTCAAAATATTAAACAACCTGGGTTATAATCGAGCAATTTATGGTATATTGTGGATTTTAAATGAGCAGAATAGAAACACATAGAAAACTTTAAATATGATATAACAATTAGTCAAGCACTTCAACGAAATATCAAGTAAAACAAATGATAACTTTAAATATTACATTGGTTATCAATATAAATGGCAAAATCCAATGGGACTCCTTTGAATAATAGTTAATCTCATAATATATAAAACTGTTCAAGGGGACTGACAACTATGAATCTGAAAAAAAAAAAAAATGAAAAAAAGGGACCATATTAATAATACACAACATAGAAATAATTCGAGTTGTGAAGAAATGTAAGGAATATATACATGTAACCAGTAGATCAGCAATTATATAATAGGTACTGCTCCAGTACCAATAAGTTTAGTTTTACAAATCTTTGTATAAATATAAATCAATTTGCTCACTAAATATACAAATGCAATGGTCTCTTATACAGTTTTTCAGATAACAAAAGATACTTCAAATTTCACATATTTCGGCATATGATAATAATACTAAATGCTACACGCTACGTAACTAAACAAACTGTGCAACTGTACAAACATTACTGACTGAATATACAACAAAATAAACATTTGATCCGAGATTATCACAACTCCAGATTTCCAGAATCTGCACCAACATAACGGCTCCACTGTCGTAACTTGCTATTTCTGCAGCTTTACCCCAGCTCAGTCTCATTGGATAACATGCATGTTACGGTCCTTTCCAGACCATTTACATCCTTCACATGTCATTTACAGTATTTTTTGCTGTCCATTCAGACCATTATAGTCCACTTCACTGTCTGTTTACAGCCTGGTTCAAGTCCTCCTCACTGAACACAAAATACGGCGTATATAATATATAACTTGTAATTTCCCCAAGTCTAGAGACTCTTCGTGTCATAATAAGTCCATTTATATGATTCATTTTTGTTACTGATCAGTAGTAGTTAGTCCATAGAAGAGTGTCGTAGCCACCAGTGTTAAAACAAGCACTGAAAACAAAAGAAATGGGAAAATGAAGCACTTAATAAATAATTCAAACTGCCGCAGTTTCATCTTATTGCAATATTAAGAAAGACTACACAATTACAACAAAGAGGAATAATTTTAAGACTTCATGACAAAACAAGCCAGATTTTTTTTCTTCCCCACCAGTAATGCTCATTGTCTGGCAATTGTGTGCATGTAATCAGCGCCTTCAAGTGTGATTATATTTATTATTATGCAAAGTCATGCAGAATAAAATGATACTTCTACAACTACTAAAATTGTTCCAAATTATCAAGAAATAAACATGCATGTTTATTTAAGGTTCAAACAGTTTATATAACAGTTTACATTATTATCCATTTGTTAGTTAAAGGGCTGTTTCATTTAAAAAGGGGGGGGGGGGGACTAGAAAATTTTCAGAAATATGTTTTTTGACATACCACCCCCCCACCCCATCCCTGCTTTTTCCTACATAAAGATATTAAAGAGAATAGAATACTGGTCAACCACCCTCTGTTTTAAATGGAACAGCCCTTATTAGATATCTCCTTATAAATCTTTGTTGTGCAAAAGATCGAAATGATGATCACTTAATTGCAGCCCAACAGACAATTAGAATTTCAGAGCAGGTCACTGAGGTCACCCACCTTGCCCTCGTTTTTCTCCAAAGAGCGACTCTCAACTTAACTCATCCTCCCCCTCTTCTTGTACATATGCTCTTGGGAAATAACCAGTCTGAAACAAAAAAAAATTGCATAGATAAAAAATAACAGGAACCAATTGAACCATTACATATTTAAGCAAAGTGATACTCCAAATTGTTATTGCCTCGTCTTCCATGTATTTGTCTATCATATGTGACCAGCTGACAAAGGTAGATGTAATGATGAGAAGACAAGGCTTGGAGTCCATGCTATGTAACCATGTTACACATTTAGGAAAAAATGCAGTATAGCGGACCCAAATTTATGACCATATTTATAAGCCACGATGCCTGGCCTATGACGTCAAAGGCTTGAATTCAATATTGTGACGTTACAATAAACGGCGACAGTGATCAAGGCAAGAACGCTGTTTATTATTGTTTATTTTTTGTTTCTTGGGGGCTGCTGCCCCCAAACCCCACCTAATCTACACATATGTTATTTATATTATGTGCCACAGTGAAATTTCGTAAAAAATACTGATTATTTTCATATTTTATGGATGTCAAATATGGGCATAAATTTGGGTCCGCTATACTGCACTAAACCCCACAATTACCCTATGGGTGGAGTCTTGAACATGTCCTAAAGCATAGACACCATGTACAAGACACTGCCTATTTTAATGTCTCAATACTGAATGAACAACTTCAGAAAATATCACTGAAACTTGACAGATGTTGAGGAGTATTTTTAACCACAGGCGTCTGCCAGAACATTTACTAGTATTTTCTCTTAATGTAGAAAAAAGCAGGGGATGGGGGGTGGTCGAAAAATGTTCAGGCCCCCCCCCCTCTCTTTTTTAAATGGAACAGCCCTCAGCAACCATTTCTAGGCAAAAAGAGGACTTCTCCTGTACAGCTGAGTGTTCCAAAGTCTTGTCGAGTGTTCTACCTTCTTATTATTGTATTCTACGTCACAGAGTAATAATACCCAGAGGGGACAGTCCAATTGAACCATTGTCAGCTTGTTCAGGGTTGTGTTTCACAATATGACAAGCTCGCAGTGAGGATTTCATGTCAAAACTATGAAAGGATTTGTACATATTAATACACTAATGAAATTCAAATAATTAAATCTTATAGATTTATAGGGAATCACATAATGAAATTTTTTTCAGTGCCTACAGTCAGTGTTTTACATTAATTACACGCAGAAGTATGACGTAACAATAACAACAATCACAATGACGTCACTTCCAATTGTTATTATTCTGACGTACTTCACCAAATGACGCCTATTATCGGCCAAAACCAACCCTGACATGGCTTATAAAAATGTGCGAGTGTCCCCTCTTCCTATTTCTACTCTTTGTTCTACGTGTAGCTATAAGCGTTTAAAGTTGCTGGCTGACGCCCATGTTTGAAGAGAAAATAACGAACCTTATCTCGTAATCTTCCTTTCCACCACCCTCTGTCATCCCCAGCTTTGCTGATGATGGCGATGCGGTCGTCACGCTTTAGCGACAACTGATTCGGTTGATTGGCTGCGTAGTCAAATTGCGCTCGGCAGTAGCCGATGATTTGGGGAGGATTTCCTGGTGCTAAAAAAAAATCAAATAAAATACTGAGTAAAAAAAATCAAACAAATCGGATACAGCCATACCAGACAAGACAGACACCACAATATCTTTTATCGACAAGACTAAAAAACATAACCACATTTTAGGGTAACAACAGTATTACATTGTATGAGTAATTCTAGTCAGGGGACACTTATTTAATCAATAGGACTCATGCTATCATAGTTAATCTAGTCCTAAAATATCTATATTGTAAGTAAATAATTGGGGCATAAAGACCCTCATGGGCTATATCGTTTTGTGGCGATAAAGAACTAGAATTTATTTGAAAGATAATTTAAACAGCAAAATATCTCACCTCTAAAGTTCATAGACTGCTTGACAGCATCCTTGTAAGCCAGGACCAATGTCGTGTTCAGTTCTGGGAAACTCGTGTGTAAACTGTTCTGCTGATAATATTCCACCAGATCCTCAAGACGAAAAAAAAAGGTGTTACATAAAACATTACAGAAAACTATCACAAAAAAAGAAAATATCACTTTATTTCATTAGCATATCTAAGAAATGTCATGATACTTATTAAGAGTCTTTTGGTTAGTCTACAGATAAAAACAAAATTAAATATACAAGAAATACACAACATAACTTAGTTAATATACTTACTGGGATTGATTTGAACACTTTACAATCGGCTAAAAAGAACATTCTGTCTTGGGTCTTTTGGACTTTGATATGCTTTACGCTTGAACCATACCTGAGAAGGAAAAGAAGACAAAATAAAACCGTTAATATCAAAGCCAATAACACAATCCTCTCAGCCCATATCAGCTAAATATGAGAGTAACACTGAGAAAAATCCTGAAGACATTCAAGACAATATCATGTCAATGTCTCAATGCTACTAGGTCTGAAGCTTAGTCAGCTTATATGACCAGCTGCCAGAGGCAGACGTAATGATAGGATGATAAGGCTTTGAGTCCACACCACGTTACACATTTACTCCCATGGGTGGAGTTTTTCACTTGCCTCAGCATAGACACCCGAGTACATAGCACCTCAAAATTAAGGTCTCATGTGGTCGACATCCAGCTGGGTTGTAGCTCATGCAGAGTGCCCAGGCCGGGGATTGAACCCCGGTATAAATGGTGTTAAATTCTGTTGACACCACTTAGTCTGTACACTTAGGCATTGAAACTCGAGACAGGTAGCATCCCCTACATTATCGGCCAGGTGGCACTGTGACATTGTAACATTATGTTTCATTGATGTCAAATAATACTATGAAAGGCGCAAAATTCATACATGCATGTCTTCCTCAGCATATTTAATGAGAGTATACATCTGTTTAAAAGTGTAGGACTCATATTTGGATACATACTTGATAGATAGGGCGTATTCGCCTAAGCGTGTGGGGTTAATGCACGCTCGGATGAGGTATGTTCCATTCATATGTTGTTCCAATCTGTTCATTGCTTGGTCCCGACTCATCTCACCTACGTACCTACAAGATCAAAGGTCAGCGTTACGAGTCAAGGTCAAATGCAAATTCAAGACAGATGTGAGGTAAAAAGTCAAGTTACAATAGCATAATGTTAAATAATACGATTTGCCATATAAGCACTTTATAATTAAATCAGAAAAGCAGCATGATTAGTACTCATCATTTTTAATACTGATAATTTGTAACTTTAATGTTTAAAATTGAATTTACAAGTTTTTATTACAATTTATAAAATAACACAACAATGAATGATTAACAAATTACAAACAACCACACACAATAATGACTACATAGCAATTAGCAAAGCAATAACAAGGCAGGCCACTTACACGCTTAAGCATATTAAACAGCTACACATGCTAACTACTTCGTGATATTCTACTACTTAAACAACATATGAAATAAAAGTTAGAAGTGAAAAGTTAGATTCACAAAAGAAAGAGCAAAGTACATAGTTCATGATATGAACAGCCAATTGTTAATTACAGATTATGTCTACACTATTCAAGATCATACCACTATACGTAAAAAATCAGCTCCAACAGATGCTGCATAAAACCTTTGAAACTTGAAGTCACACAATACTAATTTTTGGAAAACCAACAAATGAATGAAATGCATGAGCTGCAAACCTAATGAAAGGAAACAAGATGCAGAATGACCAATTTAACAATTAACAATAAGCTGAAAATAATCAGGTGATTATCAAAACTGTGCCCAAACAACAGAAATGTAATTTGGCAATTAAAATTCTGAAAATAAACTCCACAACAGATTCAGCAACTACAAAAGGGGTGCCATTTGGAATTATTAAACAACATAAAACACCAGAAAACAAACTCCACAAGTATACTAAGACGATGGGAAATCTCCGCACCAGTTGAAATTAGTTATGTCATTATTAGAAGCAGGTGACCGTCGCCTCATTGGAGACGCTGCATTCTGACTGGAACTCCTAACAATGGCTGCAGGTGATTGGCTCCTGGGAGACATGTGACCTGTCACCTGACTCTCTAAAGAAGGTCGATGAACCAAACATGGCCGATGGTTCAAACCTTCCCGTGTTTTCGATTCAGACATTGATTCGATTCGGATCTGCAAAGTTATGGTTAATTCAGGATAAATTAGGATTATAAAAAAAATTAATTAAAACTTTGGAAGGACTATCTTCATAGTTAGTTGACTGCTTCATCCAGAAGCAGCAATGTACACTAGTGGCTAGAGTGTTCACTCTCTCATCTGTCAGACCCAGGTTCAATTAAGGCATAGTATGTCACTTTAAAGTACCACTCGTGACTCATGTAAATAATTGCAATATTTGGCGGTCAGCACCTAAGTGAACCAACCTTACGCTCGAGAATTATTTCGATTGCGGTACAGTTTTGTGTATATACTTGAAATTCTGCAGATAATTTTGTTTCAGTTAGATGAAAGTGTACAGATCTGGAAGATAAGAACAAGAATATTTTTGAAGACACTCCTAGCTCACTTTGACCCTGTCACTTTATTAGTTATTACTTCCACTCACAACTCCTGGATAGCCAAATACAAATGCAGACAGACTAACTGATGATGAAATCACACAGAAAAGTTAGGTACATCTATAATGATTTGCTCGACATCAAGGAAATTAGAAAGATCTTTGTTTTTTTGGACATAATTAAATACCAAAGATGTCACAAGCAATTTTGATAGAATGAACAGACGACCAATCGGTACACAATGTTTAACCTCAACAACTGTGATGAATGACAACTAAAATTCAACCAAGTTTGACCAAAGAATCTGGGGTGGTCAAAATATTCATCATTTCACAACAAAGCAGTCTAATAGGTCATTACATAATGAATACTCTTTGGCCAAAAATTGGGAAATGGACAGATTTAGATATTCTTTCAGAGAGAGCTGTTCACTGCATAAATCAACAGCACCAGTATGGCAGTAACCAGTAAACACGACAAATATTTCAATTTTTCCAAAGCAACAACACAATAAAAAGCTATAAAAAGGTTAACGTTGTGAAAATTGAATGTCAAGTTTGCAAAAGAAAACGCTAAGAACCTCCGAGCCACCTAGTGTTAGTCACCGACACCATTTTTGTTAAGTGTTTAAACAACGAGACACGATTAGCTGAACTGTTAATAGGCTTTTTAAGTTACATCTGATTAGTTTATCCCAGTCTAGAAGTCTATGAGACAGTAGGTTGTAAATATATAGATATAAATTTCCAGGGTGTTTAAAAAATCACATATTACCCATCAAAATGTACAGTACGAAACAAAACAGATACTAACAATAGTAGATATTTCGTTTTAAATGCATCTATTAAAGGCAGATGTTAACAGTCTAACATCAAATTTCTAGACTTAAATTTGATTTGTATATGATGATCAGACTGTACATTTTATGAAAATATACCACTCACTGTTTCGATAAGACTTCAAAACTCAAGATAAACATAAATCAAGATGGCCAAAAGCCTGAGGACTACAAATATCTGGTTCATTTATACCATGGGTAAGCATCTAGGGAGGCATAGGACATGGACGCAGGAAAATTTGATGCTCCGTTAACATGACCATTTGGAGATGAAGGAGGCAACTGTGGGGTCCGTCGCTGTTCCTCATAAGGTTGTCTCACCTGGCGTAAAATTAGTGAAATGAAATTTATGTATTTTTTGGTTCTAATCTCCCTCAGACTAGCCCAGGATGACCTATGCAGCTGATAAGATGAAATTGGAGCTATCCTTGGCCTATTTATAGGACAATGCATAATATTAGCATATCTATGGAACGTTTGTATACCTGCGATGTGATTATTCAGTCCATATATGATGTAGTCACAATGTAGTCAGAATGAGGTCTCAATGTCCCAATGCTACTGGGTCTGAAGCTTAGTCAGCTCATATGACCAGCTGCCAGAGGCAGACGCAATGATGAGACGATAGGGCATGTGGACAACATGGATGGCAATAGGCTCAGTCTATTCTTGCAATGATACCCCCTAATTTATGATATTTTATTTATGTGGTGGCCTTGTGGCAGCGGCATTAATTGTCATAACAGGTTCTCCTGACTGTATATTTTTATGTCAAAGTACATACCAAATTAAGTCAAATAAATGTATTGTCTGTCTGTCTGTCTATTCAATCTGTAGCATGAATATTCCTGCTGCATGACTTCGATGTATTCTTATCATTGTCTTTTCCTATGATTGTATAATAATGGGTTAGTATTTCACCAAATCAAGTCCGAACACAACAGCCAGGACTACTGTTAACATCACTACAGCATGCTTGTTTAATCAATCTATAAACAGCTGTGATATTCGAAGGCAGTTTGACAGTCAGTCAAACCTTACGGGATGCATCTTGTAAGCGAAGGACCACTCGGATTGAAAATATAGGATGCTGTTAATTTATAAACCCCTATCAATATTTCCAGTCTTTGTGAAATTAGCATATGTACCTTTTGAAATTTATTATAAATCATTGGCGGGGCCATGCATATATCTTTCCATTCTATTACACAATTTTAGGTCAGTTTGGAGGGACTTAAAATTGTATATCAACAACCATTGCATGGGACTTTTCACAGTTTAATGCCATTTTAAGGAATAACCTCCCAAACAAAGCCACCTCACTAATGAGACCACTTAGTCCTAAAACATATGGTGGCTTTAATAGAGCGGCTGAGACATATTTTACTATTTTACTGAATTTGTGGCTTCAGCTCTGCCAGTCTTTTGTTTAAAGTGGGTCGAAAGTTTTCACAAAGACTATAAATTCCAGCCCTACTGCACATGCAAATGGGGGGTTTTATTTTAAGCAATCTTTCTCTTCATATCTATTCACCATCGATAAGCTTCCAGTGGTAACAAGGGATGATGAAAAGACATAGGACTCAGTGGAGATAAAGGTCGGTGGTTTTCCGGTTCACCATCTGATATATCAGAGGATGACAGTCGACCCTGCGTAAGAAAATTGAATTTCAAGACTCGTATCGATATATAAATGCCAGCTGATATCAATTAACTTGTGTATGACATAAATCTTGAATGCATATTACTGATTCACAGAGGGTAACCCCAATTGATGGATTCTTGTAAACCTTAATTTCTGATCAATATTTCTCCAAGGCAAACTATTGCTAAAGTTATTGCTTACCTAATCACAATAATGCTAATATTCTTCACAATATACACTAAAAATCCTGTTGAAAATGACTAAAGTCTTATTCAATTATAGTTAGCTTAATTTTCATCTTATTACTTAGCCTAACAAGTGCAACATTGTAGATATGTGGTACTCATATTGTAGGAAGTGTGTTTTCTTAACATGCACTTTCAGATCAATATATCATTCATCAGTGCAAGTTTCTGCGAGGCTGATAGTGCAGTGTATGTTCAGATACCTACCATGGGCAGTCAAAGTTATAATAGTCAAATTCGGCCCCTGTTTGGGGTCTTGCTGGGGATCCATTTTGGATCGGTTGCCGTGGTTTTAACGGAGGTGGGGGTACTACCTTATCAAGCGATTGACGAGCTTCTTCATAGTCTCCGAGATTAATCTAAACGTCAAGTATTGGAGCAGTTTAGATTATACTTAACTTACAATGAAACTCATTTATAGCGAACATGTTTAGCACACCAATTATTGACCTATTTAACAGGTCTCCCATTGGTCAGAACTCTGTGAATGACGTCATGCACAAAGGCATGGTTGCTGTAGTAATGTTATGAAAATGAGGCTCTGTTGATAATGGCAGGATAGAGTACAAGTTCTCCAGAATTAAACAACAGATGTGCTGTGAACAGTGCACTTTTCCATTTAGAATGAAGCTTTCAAATGGCTGAATACAATTTGGTCCCAAACAACACATTATAAATGAGTTACAGTGTTTATTTCTTACCAAGATACTGTTGAACCCAATCAGAATATAATCTCATTCAACACATTTTTGTAACAAGGCAGTCGACCCTCGCTTGCAGTAAGAACTCGCTTTAGAGGGCAGGCAGCACTTTCCATATCTATCTATCCATCTATCTGAGAAATTGGCTCTTTGTGGGCTATCATTACAAGAAATCCAAAATAAACCAAACCGTTTTGACAAAGTAAACATCATCAAGTCCCCTAACAGATATAACGGAGTTCCACAGTATTGATAAGCAAGTAAGTCTTAACACTGCTGTATAATCTTACGTCCATACTTAATTTTAAAGACTTTGTCACCATATAAGGACTGTCTTAATATCCTAAAAGCCCAAGCGGTACATTTAGATGTCACCACATCCCTACCATTGATGGTTAGATAATTCTTCCACAACAAGCGAATTACGCACTCGCAAAGGGCTGGGTAACCCCGCGGGCGGGACGTTATTTAGTCCGACCGCAATTGGGGGTTCATATGAAGGTTGTCTTTTCTGCGAAACAAACCCCAATTACCTTTAGAATTTTGATCCAAAATTAGATTAATTACACTGCTGTACCCCAACACCTGTTCAATACCTAGTAGTGGTTTTATCAAGACATAACATTAAACAATTTTAATGCCAATGATTAAATACATTTGCAATTCTTCATATACTTTAGACATGTACCAACAATGACTTCATTTTTGTCAGATCATCATTAATTCTCAGAATTCTTATGGGTACACATTCTTTCAGATCAGATTCAGAAATATTATTGTCATAAAATAAAATTTTCAAATTACTTTTTTAAAGTAAAAATTACACAATTCTATCTTTATCGTAAATGTATGGACCGCATTTAACGATAGAAAATATCAACATCTCTTAGCAGTATTTCATGAACACCGAAGAACACTTACCGGCCGTTTTATTCGTTCTACGTATCTCATAGGAAAGAACCCTTCAGTATCATGTATCCTCCCCTCCCACCAATTGGGGTCGTCATCATTAAGTATGTCGATCACATCTCCAATTTCAAAGCTAATTATCCTCCGTCCATCACCAGGCTCCGGAATACATTTGTATGTGTACGATGCTTTGCACTTTCCTGTTCAAGGTAGTCAATTAAATAAAAGTTATTTGCATGCTCAAGTTGTGCCAAGATCATGAAAAGTTACTCATATTATGTCACGTACAAATCTTAGCAAAAACAACTAGTAGAAAGTGCTTAGCCTAATTACAAGTTAAGCTGCCAGAAAATGCGACACATTTTATGGGGATTCAAGTTGAACAAATAGTTTGCCAGGTACAAGACAAAATACACTGATTTTCAAACGAAATTCCAATTGACTAACGAATTTAAATTCAAGCTATATTAATTTTCTGTGGTTTGCCTCAAACACATAAGATAAGAGTAGGTGACCGGTGTACCTAATTCCATGATGGCTCTAATTGGGTGATAACCAATAAACAACTGGTGCCCAAGGTACAAAAATAAACAAATTCTATTTTGATGTGTAGACAGGCAATGACAGTGAAAAGACAAATTTAAGCAGTTGTGATTTAAGATTGCCATATTGGCCAAAATGATCTGGATAAACTCCATGCCCTGAGGGTCGAAGACCCGAGTCTCACAAATCATGCTGGGGCATATGTGTAACATCTTCCGCAATCAGCTCTCGAATACCAATAAAACAGATTTCTAAGACCCCAACATCAATACTTAACCAGAAGAGTATGCAATAACTTCATGTTGCCTGGACCCAAGGGTATGGATATAAACAATTTCTAATATCAAGGGTCCAAACTATGGAATCAGCTTCCAACTGATATCCAGAGTGTGACAGCAAGCCACTTTTCAAGCACAAAGTTTAAGTGGCTCAGATCGCAAGCTCACCATGGAGAAAAAAGTGAATTTGTATACTATTCATATCTACTCTGTATATTATTATTAATCTTTATATAACTATATTTATTTATATCACACTGTCATTTCTCATTATGCCATCGAGATCTCTTTCACACACCCAGGACTGCACAGGGAATAAGTCGTGCATGACTTTAGTGTGCCATCCGATGAGTGATCATCTTTCGTTACATCAGCATCCCTTCATATGTATTTGTAACTATTGTTGATTATTCTAAATCAATCAATCAATCAATTGCAGGTTTTCATCGAATTATGGCCTCATGGAATTAGAGACACTAACTCTATATCAGCAAATACAGCTCTCAACTTGCCAGTCGGGTCAGTATTTAAACTAACTAACAAATCAACATCACAATCTGACATTAAATATCTTAAATGAAGCTTGATTTTTTTAAAGGCATTATTTCACTCAAAACAGCACTGTACCTTTGGACGATCTATTTGGTCTAACAACTGGAGTAACAGTCGGCCGAGGCGGTAATTCTGGTACACCTAGGCAAAGAAAAAAGACATAAATTGCAACAACACATCTCTTTCCATTTTCTATGTGTATTTTTAGCCTAATGGGTTACCATTTAACAACAGAGGGATCTTTCAGTAACTGCACCTAACCATTGTCAAAGAATATTACCAAGACCCGCCACTCCCTATGCTTCACATTGTAAACGCTGTGCCTCCTTCCCCCTGAATTCCTGGCAGGCCAGGCATTCTGGGAGTAGTAGGCACAAGCTACAACACCCCTAGTGGATAAAAATTTTTTAATTTTGATATGGCTCTGTCCAGTCTGTAGTTTCTTCAATTTGACAGTTAAAATAGTTAAAATGTCATTTCAAATTGATTTTAGTGTCAGCTAGTGTCCTAGTGTGTGAAAAAAGCAAATTATCACAAATTTACAACGTCAACAAAAGCTGATCAATCTGAACGTATGATCGATGTCCAATGACGTCACAATCGACCAGTATGATGTCACTCAATTGTCGCCAATTGTTCTCTGTTCGTGACTTCATTAGCTAGTTAAAAAACTGCCTCCTTTCCCCTGCATGCATAGCGTGTCCTACTTACGAGAGTGCGTGATCTGGGTATTCTGTGCCATTGTTAAATGAGTTGATGCAACAATTTGATGACGTCATCTAACAATGGCAGAGCCCAGTTACCATGGTTACTGTTAGCTCCCTCTATTGCTAAAACAATTCCCCATCGGAAATACATCTATTGAAAAGTATAAAATGTATGATCAAGAGCAGATCACAACAGTGCTTCAGGTAAAGGTAAAAATTTAGTTGTTATGAGGACATTTCTATACATTAAAACAACACAGTACAATGGTAATTGTAGACTTATAATAAGAGCAAAGATTATTGAGTGATTGACTTCAAAAGCGACTCATAAATGACACACAAGTGAGCTAAGGACAAAATTGCTGGGACATTTATGCGCACAGAAATATGAGAAAATTCTACAGCCATGTAAAAATTAAAGGAAATTGTCAATTTGTGTATAGGTGTTTCTACCATAAACACTGTTATATCTGGTGACAAAAGTTAAACATTTTAGATTTTATTAAATTTCATATATAATATTCAAAAGATAAATTACAGTACTATTCCCATGAAAAGCAGAACCACAGTACATTTAACATATTCTCAGGGCAAAGAGTAAGACACACTGAGCTAAGAGGCTATATATATTCATACAGCTCTGATTTTCAATATCATCCATCTATACATATATTTTAATTGGACTTATTAGGCTTCACCTATTACCATAGGTGAAGCATATTGTTTTTGTCAAAGTTATTATTATTAGGCTTCACCTATTACCATAGGTGAAGCATATTGTTTTTGTCAAAGTTATTTTTCTTCCCGGAAAAATCTTTGAGCAAAATTTGCAAAAAATTCATGAATGGAGCCTAGGGTGACCTCATGACCTTGGCTGACTTTGAGTGACCTTGACCTTCATTTCAAGGATATACAGCCATTTAAACTTTAAATTTCAAAAATTTGAAATTGGCATATCTCAGCAACCAATGAAGCTACAGCCATATGCTCTTGGATCTTATGTCATATAAAACTTCTAAAGCCATATGACCTATATTTTTTAAATTAGGTCAAGTTCAAGGTCATCCAATTAACAGATTTAATGCTTAATTTGTCAACACGGTTTTGAGAAAACCAGAAGACATAGGGCTACAGCTTTGGTGCCAAAAGTTGCACAATAGTTATGTCCAGTGCGGAAAGGAGTATTTTGGCAATTGTCAAACGGGTTTTTGAAATATGGAATTTTAAGTTTTATAAATTCACCAAAAATGGGTGACATGTGGTATTTCACCATGAAATATTGGTTTTAGCTTATGACATGCTATAGTAAACTACCCCAAACATGTACCCAAAACCCCCAAATCAACTTTCAAATTTGACCTTGGAGGTAATTTTCAAGGTCAAATCGACCATTGAAGTGGAAAAAACAGTATCTTTTAAAAAATCACAAAAATACCCTAGAACTGACCTTTTGGCCTGAATATTTTCTCTCTATAGGGCATTGACCTGCCCTTAATGGATATTTAATCGATATTACCACAGCTTAATTTGTCAATTTTTGAGAAAATGGTAAAAAAAGAAAACCGATTCACAGATACAAAAACTACTAAAATGTCAAATTTCAAGGGGAAATATTCACTCTAGCCAAATGCCAAGCATTGGTGACCCCCCACAATTCAAATATGAGCTTTCAGAATCTGTTGTCAATTTTGACCTTTGACCTAAATGTCAAGGTCAAATTTAAGGTCAAACATTCTACAATAATTGATATTTTGAATTCTTGATTTTTTTTATGATAGTAGAAATGTTTTGATTTGGCTGATCTTTGGATATGATGTTGCCCTAATACCCTACAAACAATCTGAAATGAAATATATGTGCATAACATGTTTCTTATACTGATTCATACTGTTTAAATGACAAGAAATTGAATAATTTTGTCGGCGATTTCAACAATTTATTACTCGGCGATGCCGCAACGTAGAAAGGCGGTTCTGGTGGTCGAACAACGGGCTGCTTCTCCTCTTTAAAACGGTACAAAGATTGTGTTCGTACGACTTGCGGCTGCCGAGTAACGGCCGATTTACTTCGGGAGGTTTGCTCGTCCGTTCAGGGTTAATGAGCACATGGCCTTGTTGGTAAACAGATTGGAGTCTTATGATGTTAAGGCAAGGAGAAAATAGTGAGGAAGGGTTTCGGGGGGCTGGCAGCAGGGTGGGCGGTTGGGAAAAAATGGTAGATAATTTGTGGCGGGGTTGCCCGGTGGCGAGAGGCTGGCTGTCAATCTGTGATTTGTTTTGGTGGGATGCTGCGGGACTGCTGTGGCCTTGCAAATGGTAGCTGTGATGGGCTAGCTTGGAATTGGCTGGTGCCCTCAGACTAACCCTAAAATATCACCTTTTCACTGTCCTCACAGTAGGTGAAGGCTATTTAGAAACTGTTCAGCAGTTTCAGTTTTCTAGTTAGGCTTCACCTATTACCATAGGTGAAGCATATTGTTTTTGTCAAAGTTATTTTTCTTCCCGGAAAAATCTTTGAGCAAAATTTGCAAAAAATTCATGAATGGAGCCTAGGGTGACCTCATGACCTTGGCTGACTTTGAGTGACCTTGACCTTCATTTCAAGGATATACAGCCATTTAAACTTTAAATTTCAAAAATTTGAAATTGGCATATCTCAGCAACCAATGAAGCTACAGCCATATGCTCTTGGATCTTATGTCATATAAAACTTCTAAAGCCATATGACCTATATTTTTTAAATTAGGTCAAGTTCAAGGTCATCCAATTAACAGATTTAATGCTTAATTTGTCAACACGGTTTTGAGAAAACCAGAAGACATAGGGCTACAGCTTTGGTGCCAAAAGTTGCACAATAGTTATGTCCAGTGCGGAAAGGAGTATTTTGGCAATTGTCAAACTGGTTTTTGAAATATGGAATTTTAAGTTTTATAAATTCACCAAAAATGGGTGACATGTGGTATTTCACCATGAAATATTGGTTTTAGCTTATGACATGCTATAGTAAACTACCCCAAACATGTACCCAAAACCCCCAAATCAACTTTCAAATTTGACCTTGGAGGTAATTTTCAAGGTCAAATCGAACATTGAAGTGGAAAAAACAGTATCTTTTTAAAAAATCACAAAAATACCCTAGAACTGACCTTTTGGCCTGAATATTTTCTCTCTATAGGGCATTGACCTGCCCTTAATGGATATTTAATCGATATTACCACAGCTTAATTTGTCAATTTTTGAGAAAATGGTAAAAAAAGAAAACCGATTCACAGAAACAAAAACAACTAAAATGTCAAATTTCAAGGGGAAATATTCACTCTAGCCAAATGCCAAGCATTGGTGACCCCCCACAATTCAAATATGAGCTTTCAGAATCTGTTGTCATTTTTGACCTTTGACCTAAATGTCATGGTCAAATTTAAGGTCAAACATTCTACAATAATTGATATTTTGAATTCTTGATTTTTTTTAAGATAGTAGAAATGTTTGGATTTTGCTGATCTTTGGATATGATGTTGCCCTAATACCCTACCAACAATCTGAAATGAAATATACGTGTATAACATGTTTTCTTATACTGATTCATACTGTTAAAATGACAAGAAATTGAATAATTTTGTCGGCGATTTCAACAATTTATTACTCGGCGATGCCGCAACGTAGAAAGGCGGTTCTGGTGGTCGAACAACGGGCTGCTTCTCCTCTTTAAAACGGTACAAAGATTGTGTTCGTACGACTTGCGGCTGCCGAGTAACGGCCAATTTACTTCGGGAGGTTTGCTCGTCCGTTCAGGGTTAATGAGCACATGGCCTTGTTGGTAAACAGATTGGAGTCTTATGATGTTAAGGCAAGGAGAAAATAGTGAGGAAGGGTTTCGGGGGGCTGGCAGCAGGGTGGGCGGTTGGGAAAAAATGGTAGATAATTTGTGGCGGGGTTGCCCGGTGGCGAGAGGCTGGCTGTCAATCTGTGATTTGTTTTGGTGGGATGCTGCGGGACTGCTGTGGCCTTGCAAATGGTAGCTGTGATGGGCTAGCTTGGAATTGGCTGGTGCCCTCAGACTAACCCTAAAATATCACCTTTTCACTGTCCTCACAGTAGGTGAAGGCTATTTAGAAACTGTTCAGCAGTTTCAGTTTTCTAGTTGAATTTTGTGATCATGTCTTTTTATGAAAATAAATAAATCTACAGATTATAGTAAAGTTTTGCTTTTTCTTTGTAGGATCCATCTATGATATTAAGTCTTATTTTTTCACTTAGTTATCAGGGCTCTTCAATTTTTTTTTTAAAGGGGGGGGGGGGGAGAATGAGAAAATCTTTTAGATATCTGGGGGGGGGGGGGGGCTGCAGAAAACTGATATTGGGGAGGAGGAGGTGGTTGACCAGTATTTTCTCAATATCTCAATTTAGAAAAAAAAAAGGGCGGGGGGTGTCAAACACCAGATATGGAGGGGGGACGGTCAAAAACATTTTCAGGTACCCCCCCCCCCCCCCCCTTTAATAAATGGAAACAGCCTTGACTCACAATATTCTGACAAGCACAGTGTACAAAGCTCCTGAGACCACCAACACAGACTAGAGTGCTATTCACGAACAATAGGTGTTTGGAGAGGTGATAATCAAGTAATAACGACAAATGGTGACTTTTATTTTTGTCTAGAACATTTCTTTGTTACCTCTATGAAATATCACATCTCCCCTTAAGGGCATAATACACTTGTTAGACTTGATCATTCCTGAAATTAATTATTTTTGCAACAGTTTAATATCTAACTTCTAAGAAAATAATTAATCATTAAAAATTTGGAAAATATTTATTGTATGTGTATTAAGTTGACGAAATGAATCTTTATGAACATGAACAATATATGACTTCCTGCATGGTGAAATAAATCTTAAGGACATAAGCGTAAACTAAAGGATTGGATTAAGGTTAAGTGCACAAACTTCAAGTTATGTTACAGAATTTCTACGCTACTAAATGGTCCCATTAGTGTAGTTAATGGACATCAAATTTCATCTCATTATTATTTCTGCCTCTCCAGCTACAGATCGATTCTCTTCAGTCAATAAAGTACAATCCTTGTAAATAGAATTAGTTACTATTCTTCCCGAATACACTTACCAAAATCTTTCTATAAACCAGAATTCACACTCACCGATACATGCTCTAGTTTTTCGGATACATTCTTTGTGTGCGGCTCTTGAACAACCTGAAAAGCATCAAGCAGAACATCAGAATAAAATCAATTAAACATGTCGCCTTTCTGGTCAGGGCTGTTCCATTTAGAAAAGGGGGGGGGGGGGGCCTGAAGAACTAGTATTTCCTTAATATCTTGATGTAGAAATGGAACAGCCCTCAGCGACATAGCACAGTGTTTTGATGCAGCTGAATGTAGTGCGTTACTGCGTTTCCTGAAGAAGTTATATTACTGTATTGGGCGTCGTTCAATTTAAAAATGCCAGACGATGCCTGTTGTTCTAGTCATACTAATTAATGGCACTAGATGCATTATTATATCAGGATGTGTTCTTCGAAATTTAAAATGTATTATATTTTTACACACAATACTTACTATGACACATGTAGCCCTGATAGTAGACTCCACGTAACAATTTCCCACAAGCATCACATTCCGTAGGTTCTTTGAAGGAGTGCATCACAAATTCATGGCCATTATCACATGCCCCGGCCGGTCTCATATTGTCTCTGTTTCGAAATCACAGACATAGTTCATCATTCAAACCTGTTAACTTTACACCACAATTATAATGTACTATTATTATTACACTTATATAGCGCTTACTATCACACAATGTACATTCTGTGGTGCTTTACAATCAAATCAAAGATCTATTTTTAAGAGCCACTATATCAATTATGTTGTACATGGTGGCTCCCCCTGTTGGTTCAAACATCCCCTATTGTTTCCTTCAGCCTCTCTTTCAATTTGCCAGGTTTGTATATCAGAAAATAATAAAAATGCTACCTTTAAAATGACACCACGATAGTAATTACAACAATAGAAAAATGGTTTTCAGGTGTTTGTCATACAATACAATGATCAATAATCTTTCAGTACAGACACACTTAGCAGATTAGCTTATTTCTTTACTTTTTATTCTTTATTGGATACTCACAATGCCATGGTTATTGCATCCATCCATTTTCGCTTCATGTCCTCCGTCTTGGTGTAAAATGTATAGGCGATTTGATCATTTTTTTCAACCAGCAAAAAATTATACGTCCATGGCTAATAACAAGAACAAAAATGAAATTGTGCTATAATATCTTAAATAATTCAACAAATATCCAAAATCTTTCATCACATAAATTGACATGACAAAATCTATCATAGCAAAGTTTCAATAAAAAGTTTTTCTGTATAAGAAAATCGACATTTTCATCATTTCAACTCCAAATTGAATTTCTATATTAGACTCTATTTACTGTCAAACTGGAGGCTGCTTAAATGTGAATAACCCAAAAACAACCTACATTAAACTAAAAAATAGAAGTTCATGTGAAAGCTACAGGATAACAGCAACCATTTAATTAGGCACACACGAATTGACGATGAGTGCGCACATCTCATAGGAGCTCTCTGGAACCACGAAGAATTGTGACAAACAATAGAGTTTCAACAAACGTACCGTGGCCTTGGGTTTTGGTGTGGTTATAGGGGGTTCATCAACGCGGTAAAATGACAAATTCAGCGCCACTTTAAAACCGTATGTCTCACCCTACAAGGAAAACAATTTGAGTCAAGAATTCCATCGCTATGGAGACTCCATAGCAACAATACACAATACATTGTCTGAAATGTCTACATAAGAATATATGTAATTTTACAACTAGTATAGACTGGCAATTCTTGTTATGCTTATGATATATAATAAGCTGTTAGAAACTAGCAAGTAAGAGTAGCTATGTCATACGTTACACAGAAATATATAAAATTTAATTACACTCTTAATTCAATCTATTTTACGTTCTTAGAAAAACTTTATTTGTCAAAAATTAATTCTTATGAATGAACATTTTTAATCTATTTTCATTTCAATTTCCTGTGAAATCGAACCAAACAGTCTCGAACAAATTACAAGGAAGTGTTCAGAAACAAGTAGATCCTGAACTGAACACGAGCAGCGTTTTCATAACATTTTCATATTAATGCAAATGTAATAACACAAAATAAAAATAATTGAACAAAAAAAAGTGAATAACCATATTAGGGATGGAATTAACTTTCAATGAATATAATTTGCTAATTGAATTTTCAGATAATAGTACACACGCTTTCACACTGTCCGATACTGACAAAATTTGGGCGACACATCTGCACGTACCGAAGACACAATAATAAGCGGACTTGTTATTTGAAAAGCAAATCCTTAAATTTGATCAATATGGAATGATTATTGAATATAATGATATCACAGCAAGGTTAATTAATACATTTGTATAGCCACCACCCCTGAAGCAAGAAGCATAGCAGAATCTAAAAGCAAAATGTCATTTGTGGTTTCTCGATTCTTGAAACATGACAAAATATATTGCTTTTTTATATACACAGGTTATGTACATGTATGATCAACAAAATACAACAGTTGGTTCATTTTGTAGTGTTTTGTGCTGTTGGGTTATCATTGAAGATTTGGTTAAACAGAAGAATGTAGTTTTTCCGAACTGTTTCAAAAAGCTATAACATTTGCTTAAGATGCAAAGTTCAACTTAAAAATGAAAATTCATTTACCAACCACCATTATTAGTTTATATCAACTTACGAAGAAAAAAACGCCCCATAATTAAACCATGCCAAAAATAATTACTTCCCTGAACTAATGTAAAAATTAACCCACAACTGCAAAATCGCAATGTATTTCAATGACAACCCTTAGCCATTAACACACATTTTCATTTGACACACATGATGTTCTTTTTTCTTTTTCTTTTTTTTACAACATGAAACATTGCCTTACCCATAGAAATTTGTCGACCATCTAACAGGGGGCAGCACCAGGAACAGATGACCAACACAAAGGTAAAGAAAAATAAGTCACAAGGAAACACAAGCGTTCCCACGGCAACTGTGGTTGCCATAGGAACAAGCCACACATGTTAAATGTCGTCAGTGTGGCACTGGTAGGGCAGCCACACATAGACACAATAATCACAAATATGTTATATTCGCATAATTAATAATCTTGTATATGTGGTGTGAATCAGAGCACAAAAAAAAATATCAAAAAATGACTTGATTAATACTAAATCAAACTTATAAATTAAATAAATGCGTCAATTTGCTGCCATAAAAAGCTTTCTAGATTACATTTAAACTAATTTCAACAGTTATTTTCTGGTGGCGTTGTTGAAATAATAAAGCAACATCTGGTGTTTAATGGCTGAACTGAAGATAAAATTGAAATCCAGATGGTATAAAGAGGTGATAACAAGGTATCAGAATAATGCTGAAATGTATTTATGTCAACAGTATTTTAACCAACCAAAGAATGAAAAATTGTGTTTAAGGGAGAATAGAAACTTAAATTGCTGATAAATACAAAGAAGCTAGATGTCAAGTTCTGGTCATTATCACAAAGCAAAAGGAAGGAAAGGAAAAATCGTTGGTGAAAAATTTAACTTCAACAATCAAAGTCAGCGGGATCTATATCGTGAATTTACCAAATTTAGGGTATGTGGATATTTTTTTGAGGCATAAATGACACTTCATCTGGATTTCAAAATCAGCTAGAAAATCATTAAGTTGTCTACTTTTTGCTACTTAAGATCACAAATTAATTAATTATGAATTTGTTATGCAATCTATGTACATCACATGTACTTCATGCTTGTCAAATAATCTACTGTACAATGTTAAATAATAGTTCATATTCTAAACATGGCAAGGCACATGCTATTAATATGTATATATTATATGTTTATTCATACCTTTTAGGTATAATTAATATATATATATATATAATTATTTACAATTCTATTATTAATTATATAATACATATAATTAATACTAATTATGTATAACTTATCTATAATCTCACTTTTTGGAATTATTAAAAAATTATATGCGCAATACTGTATTGTCTTAGCAACTAAGACTTATGGTATACAATCAATATAATGCAGATTCTATGTTATGGTTAAATAATTACTACAAGGGATACTACAGAAATTATATAAATAAATTGTGCGAGTACAGCATGATTTAATAAATATCGTGATTAACTTTGCTGATGCCACTGAAATTTCTAGAAAATTGTCTTCTTCTTTTATTATTAACGGAGGAATGGAAGAAATTAATATTTGGATGGTTTTTTTTATTTAACTCTTATTTCTCTCTTTTTTTTCTAAACATTGACTTCATAAATCTGGACATAATTTAAAAGAAAAAATATTTTCAGAATTTTCTCAGTTTTCTGATTTTAAGTGGCTAAAATATTTAGATCTCTTTCTTGTCTTTTCATTTTAAATTCAATAAGTGATTTTTGAAGTTATTGATTACTGCTACGATGTAATGCAGGCAAGCTTGGGTTCATTAATATTCATTATAGAGGTTAATTTGCATACAATTTGCATAACAAAGGGTGCGCTAGGGAATAAAACGAGACATAACATAAGACGCCACAAAAATTATCAAAGGTGTTGAGACGCCAGGATGACGAAACACGCCTACTCATTCTCACTAAGGCCTTGCACTCATTTAACATAAAATCTGAACTAAAAATAAGGTAATATCTCAAATACTAAACTTTTAATGATCTATATTTGCTCTCAGTGATTCATAATTACAGAATTTAAATGATGGGTAGCTAGCAGCTGCTCACGTGAAAATTCATATACATTATTAGTACATCGGCTACAACATTTTGCATTGTCGTAGCAATAGATGATAGTTTAGCAAGATACCTCCAAAATGTCTAATAAAACTACAAATAAGGTAAAGCTAACTATTAATATCTGCACATTACAACATTAATGATACACTAAAAATAAAACAGAATCTATTTCACAGAAATTCATAATAAACACAACTATCTCCATGAAAGCCAAAATTAAATGAGCAGTTTACATAAATTTGTATGAAACTAAAGGAAATAATAAAACTAAAGTAAATAAACAATCAACTAATTAAGTATTTTCAACTAGCAAAATGGTTAAGCCTACATAAAACATATTTCATAGCTATAATTTTCGAGTCACAAATAATACAATTTCTAGACGAACAACTAAATACACACAGTTATCAACTTGTTAATAAAATAAATATATGACTTAATTATAAAGAAAAAAAAAAACCTTCATAAATAAATTAAAAAGCTGAGAAAATATAGAGATACAAAGCAACTGCCAATGGAAATAAATACAACAAAGAATACAACGTCCTGTCAAAAATGTCTTCCTAAACTAAATTCAAATTTCATATATATTCAAAATGTTCTAAAATGACGGCAGTATCCACAAGAATATATAAACCAAATTTAGTGACGATCCGACATTCAAATTGAAGTTATCTGGTTTTACCCTCACATTTGGTTTGCTCAGAGGCGGAAGTAATGATGAGCCGATAGTTCTTATACCGATAATGGGGTACTTTTATTGCATAAGCATGGTAATGGGGAAATGGCTTTAGTATTTCCAATTTTAATGATTTAAAGAGGTATGAAAGACATAGCCTAGGATTATATTCCACTGTCTTGATGATTCTAAGTCAGTTCTGTGTACAGTCAATTACATAAAAATCATACTACATATCCAAAAAGTTAGTAACTAATAAAAAAAAATACAGTATATCTACATTTCTACAACTTTCCCAAGCGTAACTAACATGCAAGCTAAATATATATGCAAGCACCAAACAAACAAACAAACAAATAAATGTGCTACCAAATTAATCAGTGCATAAGTATGCCAAAAACAAGACATTGAGAATACAGAAACATAAATATATCACAAAACATTGAGGTACCTACCCGAGATTTGCACATTAACAAGACTTTGTCAAACAAGAAGACATATCTGAAAGAAATATATTAAAAAACTTCGGAATATATCATTTTCTCATCCATCATCATCTGATCATGAACAATTCTAAGGCAAATCATGCCAGTATCACCACGAAGTGTTGGTTCGTTCAAAACACTTTCTGACATACCCTCAACAGGGCTGTCGTGGCTAGTATTTGTTTTTGAGGCACTTTTCTTTGTGCCTTTAGCTCCGCTGGAGCCAGATCCGCTCGCCATCGTAAACACGAGGCAGGGCGTGACCGACGTAAACACGTCGTTTCCGACCGTCAACACGGATCAGAATCGTTATCAAAAGTTCGATAACGGGTCTCTGGATGTCCGGGGACAATCCAGGAGTAAAAGTTCGGTAATAAAAGTCCTTAAATTGAGGTAAATAAGTCCGACAAAATGCAGCGAATTATAAGCGTCTTTCTTCTGGAAACCGCGCGAACGCACTGAATTCTGGGTACGCGTGACGTCATCTCCATTGACTCGAAGAACCAAAAATAGATGCGAAGTAAAACCAGAAATTTAACATCTTGAACTCCTGAACATCGCCCTTGTGATACATACATAAACAGTGTGATTTATATTACTATGGAAAATGAGAGGTCACATTATATTTGTTTCATGCTTCAGTTTAGTCTTCTTTAAGGCATAAGCATTTCATACCATATTTACTCGAATACAAGCCCTCCCTTCTATTTTTTAGAGGCTATCTCTATTTTTTAGAGGCTATCTCAGCAGGGCTTTTATTTGAGGTGGGCCTTTATTCGAGGTGGCATTCTATTATTTTAGGGGCAATAAAGGACACCAAAAACATGTGCAAATATCTCATGAAAATAGCTCTGAAAGACCTCAAATTCTTGGATTGTACTCCTTGATGTGCGGGGAAGTGGGCTTCTATTTGAGGTGGGCGTTTATTCGAGTAAATACGGGTTAAAAAATATAAAAAAAATTGACTCATTACCTTCCCCTAGTTTTGCTATCACCATGTGTCTTCACTTTGATCTCCCCATCCTTCAACAATTTCCCATAATCCTTCATTTCTGTATTGTCCGGCTGAAAGAGAGGCACAATGGAGTAAACATAAACTCTTGAAATTGCAATCCATTGTCTACTATATAAACTACCTAATTCATGTGTTTTAGCAGGTCAGTTAACAACGTACTGAAGACAGCAAGCCCAAAATATAAAAATACTAAAATGACGAAAAGCAAAATACGTACCATTTGCAGGTCTACGATACTATTCTGAATTTCTTGAATGAGTTGTAACGTTTCATTATCTCTCTTCACTTCATTAACATACCAAGACAGGTCCTGAAACAGATAAAACAGATCATCAAATTGTATTACGAAGCCACTGCTGTATCATTATACAAACTATAATTGATAAACCGTTACTTCATGAAACCCCCTTCAATCCCCATCTCTCCAATAAAGGCTCGTCAATAGTAACACACACTAAACTGTCCAATGTGCCATTGACAGTAGTGGATATTTTGGGAATCTATGGTCAGAACACAAGCAAATAATAATCTGACCACAATGATGCTAAGCAATTCTTCTACAAGAGCTGGTAAGCAACAAAATAAGCCATTAATTGTTTATCTAGGCCTTGTAGTTACTGAGTGATTGAAGAAACAGTCAAAGCTGGACGGACAGAGGTTAATACAGTCAGTCTTGACAATGCAGTAGTTCCGCTGGGTAGTTCGCTACAATATCGGTAGGGACAACATTCATGCAGCTCAATCATAAGGCCATAAGCATTCATTTTCCATATTGTTTATCATAACTGTTAATTTAATAAGGAAATGTTACCAAATTAGAGAAAAACAAAAAAACTTTGACACACTGTAAGAGCAGTCCTAAATTAATAGGCCATTATATTATTATCAGCTTGGGATACTGACAAGTATATCCACATAATAGTGATGGCACGATTCGCCGATTTTAATCGATTATCGTTGGCAAAACAAAGTAACAGCCGATAATCAATGCTAGTGTTGAAAAATTGATTCCACCCATTAGCACCCCTTCTAACCCTACAGTACCCCTAATCCCGGCACCGGGCTGAGAAATGTGTATCCCAAGTTTAAACAGGACAGTGAGGATGATATATGATGGGTTGGTTAGTCGAAAATTCAGAGCTAATATCCCATTTCATATTCAATACATTGGGACGTTATTTTATATTTTAGTCGGCACATTTCTCATCATATCAATAATAAAATAAATATCTTAAGGTTCAGAAAGTGGTTAATTTAAATTTCAATATGTCTTCCTTACCTGCATGGCTTCCAACGCTTTTTCAAGGCTTCTTCTCTCTGGGTGTTTCTCGTCCGTCTGTTTTTTTAATTGTTGTAATAATAAATGGTACTTCAGGACACGCTGCATTGGAACTGACAACAAATCGCGTAACCGGAATTTCCCTTGGTTGGCTGACATCTGGCACTCCTGAAATTGTACGAAAATGGCAATTCAATTAGACATCCTCTCACATCAGATTTACTGCCATTTATGTAATAGTTTTGAAGTCCCTCGAGTCCCTTGCCACTGGTTGCAAGACTGAGATTTTGAAATATCATATTAATTTTTCTTTATTAGGACTAGGGTGTCCCCTTGGCAGCGACATCAAAAGGCGTCTTAAAGGGGTTACCCTACATGACAGACAGATAACAAAATTCATTTGACAAAATTTGATTATGAAACTGAGTTGGCAGACCTTGTTATTGGTGAGCATTTTGAAATTCACACATTTTACTTAATGACAACACATCCACAATGCCTAGCCGGTTGGGAATAAGGCTGGGAACCCCTTTCACCCTCCACAAAGTAGGATTTTATTAATAGCATTGGAATTTAACCACCAGAGGGCCTTTCGTAACCATAGCAACAAAACTCCAAAGCGCCACCTACCATAATCTTCTGGCTAATGATGGGACTTCTTCGACACAGTTCGTCGATCAACTCTTGTGCTCTCGGAAGGTTAGAACAGAAGTCACCATAGAGAAGGAACTTCTTTTTCCATGTGATGAAACATGGGCCGACTCCACTCCCTCCCGACCGACTCGCTCGTTCTAGTTCTACTTGGAATACTTTGTGAGTTTCTGCAAGTTCCTATTGAAACAGAAACAGATAAATAATCCAAAATTTGTCAAGTACTATCGATAAAACATGTAACCAGTCAAATTAAACAGTATTTAACAAAATAAATATACTTTTGATTGTCTTGAAAGGCTATTCATCAATTTCGAAGTAGAATAGATTTATTGCAAAATTTTGTTAATTCATTCCTTATTTTCACACGTTTCCAAAAAAATAATTTCCAAAATAAAAATGTCATCTATTAGTTCATACTTGAACACAGGAAGTAAACTGGACAAAATACGCAAAAATTGATCAGTCTGTAATTAAAAGGTATCTAATTTTATTAAGAAATAACTGACAAACTCACCTCAATGCCCAAAAATATAATCTCTTTGTCCTTTCCACCAAGAATGTTTTTGAGAGGTTCAATGAAATGCTGTAAAATATCAAACATAGAACCAATCCATTACCATGGTAACCCCACAATTTATCACCATAAACTTGTAACTTGTACTAATAGAATTCAGTTCATAATGAATTTCATTATGGAAATATGATAGTACTGATTCAGTACATGCTATGGTATCAGCAAAACAGGGTCATAGCCGGCGGCTACTAGTCCAGGTCAGCTAATTAAATCAGAGTACAATCTACTAGAGGCAGATGACATGACTACTTGATAAAACGTGGAATGCTATCACAGAGAATATATACCCAGAGGCGTCACTGTAAATGGAACCAATTTTACCCTGTCCAGGGTTGGTTTTTCACAATATGACAAGCCCACAAAGAGGCTAGATTTCGTGATGGAAACCTGGATTTATCAGTGTTTTATTTAAAGTAAACTAAAGAAGTTCAAATAATCTTTAAAACGTTTACAAATATATATATATTTTTTAAATATTATTTCAAGCTCGCAGCAATATGACATTACAATAACAGCGATCACAATGACATCTCTTACCATTGTTATGATTATGACATAATATAGCAAAGGTGCTGCATCCAATGCAAATAAACTAATATCACCATTATATTTTAGAATATCAAATGTCACTGACAAATACGGTTGAAGCATCCAATGGTGCTTATGGCAAATAAACTAATATCACCATTATATTTTAGAATATCAAATGTCACTGACAAATACAGTTGAAGCATCCAATGGTGCTTATAGCAAATAAACTAATATCACCATTATATTTTAGAATATCAAATGTCACTGACAAATACAGTTGAAGCATCCAATGGTGCTTATGGCAAATAAACTAATATCACCATTATATTTTAGAATATCAAATGTCACTGACAAATACAGTTGAAGCATCCAATGGTGCTTATGGCAAATAAACTAATATCACCATTATATTTTAGAATATCAAATGTCACTGACAAATACGGTTGAAGCATCCAATGGTGCTTATAGCAAATAAACTAATATCACCATTATATTTTAGAATATCAAATGTCACTGACAAATACAGTTGAAGCATCCAATGGTGCTTATAGCAAATAAACTAATATCACGATTATATTTTAGAATATCAAATGTCACTGACAAATACAGTTGAAGCATCCAATGGTGCTTATAGCAAATAAACTAATATCACGATTATATTTTAGAATATCAAATGTCACTGACAAATACGGTTGAAGCATCCAATGGTGCTTATAGCAAATAAACTAATATCACCATTATATTTTAGAATATCAAATGTTACTGACAAATACAGTTGAAGCATCCAATGGTGCTTATGGCAAATAAACTAATATCACCATTATATTTTAGAATATCAAATGTCACTGACAAATACAGTTGAAGCATCCAATGGTGCTTATAGCAAATAAACTAATATCACCATTATATTTTAGAATATCAAATGTCACTGACAAATACAGTTGAAGCATCCAATGGTGCTTATGGCAAATAAACTAATATCACCATTATATTTTAGAATATCAAATGTCACCGACAAATACAGTTGAAGCATCCAATGGTGCTTATGGCAAATAAACTAATATCACCATTATATTTTAGAATATCAAATGTCACTGACAAATACAGTTGAAGCATCCAATGGTGCTTATGGCAAATAAACTTATATCACCATTATATTTTAAAATATCAATGTCACTGACAAATACGGTTGAAGCATCCAATGGTGTTTATGGCAAATAAACTAATATCACCATATCATTTTAGAATATATCAAAGATCACTGACAAATATCACGGTCAGTTATATTGCCTGGCAATTACTACAGAATACGAAAACGAGGCACAGAAGAACGTTATGAACGTCATTAGGGTCGTTGCTTCTTAATACATTTTTTCCACAGCTCCTTAAATTTACGTCAGATTATCAAGATGCTAGGTTTATTATGTACAAAAAAATGTGTAGGTGTTTTGCTTGTAGCATGAATTGAAACCATTCTGACCTCAATTTTTCATAAAACGACTCTGAAATCGCAAATTGGCGACGCCTTCCATGTAGTCAAATTGTCAGTAAGGCACATTGCCGAGGCGACAAATTAGCTGACTATGTGGCAAAATCACTTGAAAAATAAAAGTAAATGATCTGGGTATGGTCAGCATGATTGGTTTTTGTCAAATAAACTAATTTAACCTGCCAGGTCAGCTAATTTGACCGTAAGTGCTATAATATATAATTGGTTGTAACAGGACACCTATTTTTGCCCAAAACCAACCCTTATATAGCTTATAAAAATGTGCAAGTATCTCCTCTTCCTATTTCTCCTCTTTGTTGACTTTGACATTATACATGTATAATCTCGAACTACTGGTCTGAAGCAAAGGCCAGCTGCAAAAAGCAGACTTAATGATGAGATATCAGCAAAGTGAGATACTTACAGACACCAACATGCACAACGCCTCAACGTAATTTTTTTCTGTTTCCACTAGTTCCTTCACACAGTGGTCTCTCTGTGTTAAATGCAGTGAAGACTGTGGCTGAAATTAGTCAATAAGCGTTTAAATTTGTACAACATGCAAGATGAAATGTTCATATATAATTCCTAGATAAATCGTCATTTCTATGGATTTGAATTTAATTTAAAATATGTATATTTCTCAAGTGATTTGGTGAAGACTTATGCCTTCCCATAAATTAAAGAATAATATTAATATGAAAGAATATTTAAGTTAATAAATGGTGGTAAAGGTTAAATTCAATAAAATACTAGCTTGATCAAATATATGACAAATATTACCCAAAATAATATGTTTCAGTAATTTATTAATATTTAAAGCAAAATATACGATGTACATGTAATTTCTGGGTTAGTAGAATAGAGACAAGGATGCAACATGCTTATTTACGACCATTTAATTATAATACTGAGCACCACAATACACAATAATTAGAACACTTACCCTGTATCTATTGACATAGGCATTAGGGGACTATCAGATTGGATATTCAATGAACCATTTTCCCTCACCTTAAAATACCACTTACCTTATGTTAATATAGTAATCACAAATGACTTCAGCACCCACGAGATCCGACTTTACTTATTAAATTGATTCGGAGATTTGTGAATTCTTAAATAGACTGAAGATTTTGGTGATTTGAATCTTAAATTTACATTTATGAATTACTTAGTCCCTTTGTCAATCAAGACAGATTAGGAATTCATAATTATCTGATTCATTGGACTTAGTTATTTTTTTACTAACTGACTAACCATTTGGTTCATGAGTTCATCTCTATTAAACGAACACAGATCTTCATAAATTTCATCAGCTTCAGTATTTTCAGGCCCAATAATGTCGTACAGTTCCTCAGCCTCAGCTAGGTCTTCCCTGTTTATAGAGGAAGTTAATTTGGAATTGAGACTACCAAAACACTTCTTTACATTCTAAATCATTTTCCTTAATTATCGAAGTGGCAAAGCTGCTCCAAGCCTTCCATTTGTTGTTGCCATTGACTTCACAGAATATTGGTTGATGACATACTGCGTTCAAAAAAACCAAGACAAGATTATTTCTTGGGATGCATACCGGCCCACTCTTCTTCATGTAGAATAAATTAGACTGGCCATTCAACTTCCAAACTTTAGCTTAAGTAACTAAAATCAGACTATATTCTGAACGATGGGCTTTTTGTTGAAAAAAGAACAAAATCCACCTTCAGTGTTAACTTCAATAAACCACAGACGTTCTCCTGCCATTCTTAACCCACTCACCTTCTGTTCAACAGCTTCCGAATAGGAAATTTGTCATGAATTATCAAATAAAGACGGAGTTCAGTGCCCAAAGCCAACAGAACAGAGCTACGTTGTGTTACTATGACAACACAGGTCAATTAAGTTAACATCAAAAATCTTTGATCTCCAACCAATGACAAAAAAATTGACAAAACTGTTACGCTGAACTTTTAAACCCTACATGATTAAAATGAAGCAACATTTAAAATGAAGCTATGTATACAGATATTGTTTAATTTGAGGTGTCTTTGTTAGAACTGTTTTATTCTTCATTTAGCAGCAATTCACAGCAAGCAGTTATCCAACATTACTATGCCAAGAATTACACTTCCAACCATATCATAACTATGCTCACAAGTAAAAGGACAGTATAAATTAGTTTCTGATACAGCCATTAAAGTTTTCAGTACTTGTATACTATCCAGCCAAAGATAATGATATGATCATACAATGATGTAAGCTATAACTTTTGCCATAAAAATGAGGACGCGACTCTAAATTACTCAAATTGGTACTTTAGTTACACCTTAAAGATTGATTAACTCTATATTGATAACAAGATGCCACTGTGCTGTCACGAGGGAGAACTAAATAAGTTGAGGACTGTATAATTTGGAACTGGTGTTTCTGCTGAGGATTTAAGAAATCTGTCGTTAGCAATCAGGGCGTCCATTTCCGGATAATTTGAACGTCAATTTTAATGCAATAAATTACAATTACGTACAATAGGCTTCATAATGAGTGAACAGATTCAAACACTATATCTGCATGTTGAAGTGGGTATAATAGCAAGGTGGCCATATTAATAAAAAGACCCCTTCTGGATAATAATATTAAGATTTTAAAGACTTTTTTTTGTGCCGAAGATGGGATACCTTGTCTCAAGATGTTTGTGAGATAACTTATAGGGTTTTTTGGCAACACGAAATTAAATTTTGTGACCATGACATGATTACTCAGTAATGGATCTGTACGAAGAAGATCTTGAAATGTGGTGGGGCACAGGAACTTCAGGCATCCAAGTCTCACTCCTCTGTATGTGAGTATTTTCCTCATATTTTAACTTGTCTCACGCATAGAGGACCAAAATAAATCTTTGACATTTTAATATACACTGGTTGAAAAGGGCCAAAACTCACGCTTTCACCACTCTGAACTTGGCATCTGTGAGAAACTTTCAGTTATTATACCAGACAAATTTCTTGAAACTACGTCAACAGAAACCCCAGTAATTGTGAGGTACGGAAAAGGTAGGTAGTGTTAGAAGTGATGAGTTGATATTAGATTAAATTAACATCCAAAGCTAAATAGACAATGTTTATTTGTGTAACACACTGCTTGTGTAATGATATTCACTTTTGGGACGTGACGTCTGCGAACGTTCATAAGTTCTCCGTAAATATCCTCGGCGTCATCTTGCTCTTTGTTCACGTTGAGGTCATAGAGAGGCTCCTCATCTATGTCACTGTTAAATTGCAATCAAAATAACTTAAACTCTCGCCTGTGATCAACACACATCAGTAGTGCAACAATTTCACACAAGGCAACCGGCTGTAAGAAATAATGTCACCAGAGGGCGCCAGATATCCTGTGAAATTATGTCAAAACAATTTGAAACAAAAAAAGATTACTTTAAGCTGAAATGCAAACTTCTTAGTTTTTGCTGGATTTCTAAGCAGTGCAGGGAGTGCCTGCCACTGCCCGGTAACCTGTAATAGCCCTTTCTTGGGTCCACCATTGCTTCCACTGTGTACCACAAGATGGAGCCTGTCACTGGGAGTCCCTGACTGTCAAATCCATACAAACTGTAGTGCCAACTTGTACGCTGTACTGTACTAGAGAGGTTACTTGAGATAGCTTGAGAGGTTCTTGATTATTAAAGAAAGCTTGCAACAGAGAAAAAGCAACAGACGATCTTAATCCACTCAAGACAAATTCCTAATCTTACACAATTTTACACTTTCGTTTCTTTAACGCTAATGCTGACAAAAAATCGACACTAATGACCACAATCTAAAAGCTGTTTAACAACCAATTACTGAACTTGACCTGACGCTTCACATTGTCACATAACAAGTGGTAGGTGACCGCTACATCAACATGAATGTGTGTTGTGTATGACTTGGCATTTGTGTGTAAACTTGTGTGAAAATTTGGATGAAGGGATCTAACATCTTCGATGCACACAGGATTGATTCTTATTACTTTATTACTTCTTTAACAGTGATCAAAACCAATACAAACCCATTAAAGGCCTACTTTCTGCCATAGCATCTAACAGAACTAAATTCATTTGACAATACACTTAGCACCTGATAGAAGCTGGTCTTGTCCAGATCCTGGGGGTAGAGACACGAAACAATTCTTTCGCAAGTTTTGTTCTTAATTACACACACAAGATCAATAGAATTGAGGGCAGGAATCAAATTGAAAGTTAAATATACTTTTTTCCAATCAAATGATGATTATGCATATTAGCTAATATTGATTTCTGAAGTTCAACTAACTGTGGCAGCGAATACAGTTATCAGAATAACATGACCCTTGTGACTTTTATAGGGTACAAGCACAAAAACGGCAAGTTTCTGGTACGCGTAAACAGATGCCTATGGCTTTGGCCAAAGCACTAGAGTCAGGGCAACTACGCAAAGGGGTTCCACCCTATATCAAAAGACTACATAAACAAAGGAGAGGTCAATGGCCTCTATGGTTTGTTTATGAACCCCAGATGGCGCTGCAGTCACTTGCGCAATAATGGAACGTTTATGCCACACCTTCTGAAGGAACAGACCTGTTCCTATAGGATTCTGATTGGAATGTGTTTCTCTAAAGACTGCTCTATCTCTACTTTGGTATCTGTAGATTGGATCTCATAGGTTTACATTTACATTAATAACTATTGATACCCTTTACTTTGACACTTTCATTTAGTTCTGTAATGATAATTTTAAGTCATTTTTAACAAACGTGTATCCATATCACTCTAGTCTCTTTATACTACATTAATTCTACTATTCTTTTCTTTCTTAATTAAAAAAAATAAATAGTTACACAACTTCAGAAACTGCTCCTTTTTCATTTTGAAAGCTGGTAACTATACATTGGAATCATTGAAATAAATCATGTAAATTGAATGATTCGAACTATATGGAACGATTCAAACCTACTTTCTTCTACTTGAAAATCCACTTCGACAGTACGGAGGAGACCCAAGTATAAGGACAAACAAATACCCTTAGTCTATCAACAAACCTATGACAAATTCATATCTCTGAACACACAAAAATCTACTGATCCATGCATTACAAAAATACAATATCTGACAAAAAACGGCACACATGATTGCATGCTGGATTTTAAGACATCATGGCTGCTCATTGAGCCTCATTCTCAAAATTTTCTAGGTTATAATAAATTTCTATTTAATTCCTAATTTCATTTATTTCATGACATTCTTCCACTTGATCTTAATGATGTACAAAGAATGACTGAAATTCTGTCACAATTACTAACTTTCAAGAGAAATTTAAAAGAGACCAAAAATAAAATGCATATAGCACCTTTGTGGGATATAATGACCACCAGACAAAATGATGTCTTATCCAAAATACAACCCAGTATAATCACACTAACATCACGACAAGAATATAATATATTATCATGTTTGATTTACAAGCACTAGGGACTGACTTGGGCGAGACTGAAAATGTTTTACTATCTCATCTTTACATCTGCCTCTGGACATATAAGCTGAGCTTCAGTCCAGTCGACGCAAAGACAATTATGAAGACACTTCATGGCATCAAAATTTGTGTAAAAAAATTAAAAATAAATGAACTTCTTGAAACTACACCAGGTCTTAATGCACCCAAGACAGTCCAACAGAAAGACAACAACTGGAAAACACATAAATTAGATGACTATATAAGAAATATCTGCACATGATAAATCACAAATCTACAGGAAATACATGACTACATTTACACAGACATTCAGCATCCACGTTGCATCCATTGCTGCTTATCACGGGGCACAATTCCTACATATGCACTATTACAATTAATACACATCAATATAAATTCGTAGAAAATCAATCATTCACACACAATGCATACAGACTACAAGCACTGCAAAACAGAAACAAATAAAATATATATAAGTCAGGCAAAATATAAAACTTGGATGATTGGTATCCTGCTAATGAGTCATTTATGACATGAGTACCTGCTGGGGAGTTTTGCGTCGAAACGAACACAAATCATCGTATATTTCTTCGTCATCATCTTGGTATACACGGTCGTATATGTCATCATCTGGCTCCGGCATATCGCTAACATACACACAACGTTGTACATACATAATACATTGCATATGAAGCATTGCGCATACATTTTGCCAACATCGCGATCATAAAAATCATGAAAAAAATCTGTGATTTCAGAATATGAGACATTCATGTGGCATCAATACATATTAAATATAAAAAATAAATGAACAATATAAAGCTTATTCACATTGCATTATTTAACAGATAAGAAATTAATTAACTGGAATATCATTCAACAATATCACATAAAGACCCCTCTCCAATAATGCAAGGAGATATCTTTGATCATTGTTATTTAAAACGCATTCGAGCATCATTATAGATTCCCCTTTAATCAACGTGAAGAAAAATAAGCAACACATAATTAATCGATTTTATTTTTCTCGCAGAAAAGGAGATTATTAAGCTAGATCAAATTTCATTTGAATCTATGGCTAGATGATCATTAATTTGCAATTACAGCTACGCATTTTTGGCAGCCATTTTTGATCATGCTGATGTTGTGGTATCAAAATGAAGGTAGCCGGTATCAAAATGAAAGTAGCCGGTATCAAAATGAAAGTAGCGGGAATCCCCCACAGTACTTCAACTGCTACCTGATTGCTAGTAAACGCTAAACCAATTGATCACGGTACAAACTTCAGTATATTTACTTCCTGGTTTTTGCATTTCATTATAATTATGCAATGCTTCAAATTTCAATTAATGGGCTAAAAATAATGACGATAAAAATTGATAAAGTATGTTCAGGAGCTACACTGGTATCATACTAAAAAATGAAAGCCTTCAAAGCAGCCCTAGTTATACAAAATATGCCAAAAGAATCTTTCAATAATTTTACTGCTTAAATTATGTATTATTTATTACCAATATGATTAATCTGTTGAATAACAGAATAATACAGAACCTATAAATAGATGAAGACTTACTTAGCCATTTCCTCTAGAGAATTGTAGTAATCGCTGTCTCTTTTGATATCTCGGTCTGGAGGGAAGCCACTGAAAATAAGATTTGCAAAATTAATGCTTAATATCAAATGCATATTTGCATTGTGACAAATACTGAAATAGGCCACTTCTGACCTCCAATATGTGTCAAGATATTCATTCCATTTAGTAGAAAATAAAGTTGCTTTAAAATCCAACTCATAAAGCTCCTACATGATAAAAAAAAATTTCCTAACATGTATCTATTTGACATTGTCATGATTGAAAGCTTTTCTAAATTATAAGGTGAGATCAACCAACGCAAGAATCATGAGTAGATTGGTTCATCTAATATTTCCACCAGCAACAGGGAGAGCAACATAATATTATTTGTTGCTAATAAGAATTCCCTTTTCATGGTTCTTGCAACATGAATAATCAATATCAAAACACATTTCACACAAAGATTAAATATATTTTACTGCTGTATATATGGTGTTATTAAGTTAAGTTGAAAGGTAATAAATATTATTTAGGATTATGGCAAAGCAGAAAATAAAATTTCAAACTTCCTCCCACGAGTACTGATTAGTAGTCGTGGAACAAATTACTTCCCAGATCACCAATGAAAGAGGGAACAATTCAAACAATAGTTTCATTCCTTGAAATCATTTCATGAATACGGCGAAACCTGACAAATAAGATTGTCTCTAAAATGCCAATTGCTAATCTGCTAAAGGTCTTAAGATTGTGTTGATCCTAATTGAAAGGCAATCTGATACTAACTGGTTGTAATACTAAATAGGGAGGTATTCTTTAAGGTGAGGTCATCAAAACGCTTTCGAAGTCAACTCACAGGGCAAAATTTGAGGTCACGGTCATAAATAACAACAATTAGGCGAGTTATTACCGGCTGCTGACTTCTGACAACCTAAACCATAATCAATCATGTGATAATTCTGTAATTCCCACCATTATACACAATAATTTGCAAAATTCTATTTGTAAATTGCAAAAGCCATGTTTCAAATATCAATATTGTGTTCTTCCTTATTTTTAATGATATTGTAAAACGACCTTATGTATTAAAGACTTTTTATTTCCTGCATATATGTTTGGAATGGGAGTATTATTGTTCTTTTCTAAATATCATTTCTTCTGTTATATAATATATTTGAATAAATGTTTTCCTGGTGCAAGTAAAAAAAACATAATTTGCCAAGGCAATGATCACTCGAGTCGTCCACTACAGACTGCCTATTATGGGCGTGGTCATCAGGGAAGTGGCCGTTACAAATAAAAGCGATAATTGGGAAAATTACTGTCATTAGTTTGATAGGGTATCAAATAATGCAAAATCTACATTTGCGGATGCTCACATAATGCTAGATTTCGGTCACACATAAATGGGAAAATCATTATGACAATTGATAATGACAAAGTGAGAGTTCTATAGAACTCAACACAACTTAAAAAAAATTCCATGTCTTTTTAATTTAACCTTCCTCAAACTGAACCATTGAACTTAAGAACATTGTGTTGAAGTATTCTTGTATAATGACAATTTTCAGGAAGCCGCCAATAATCTACGAAATGATTATGTCTAATCAGTCTGTTTGGTATTCTGCTCTCCTGGTTTTCTGATCATGAAATAATTCTATTTCAGCATACAACATAATAACTGTGTCCGCTAATTGGTAAACTTTTACCAAACAAGGCCATAACTGAAATGGGACATGAAGAGTCATGCTAACACACAGTTATTTATCTTTGCCTGGTACTCCCGGGGTCTCTAATTTGTGCATGTGTCAATTTATAAAACTTCCTGTTTGAAATTTGCCACTCTAATGTAGCCATCCTAGTTTAATAACACAGGAATTCTAACTATTCCTTGTCAGGATATCATAACGGTACAATGCCAGAGAGCGGAGTACTACATCAGGTAGCATAAGGTCATAAGTACAGTCAAACCTGCATTAAGCGGTCAAACATGGGAAGATAATTGGTCATTTAAAACAGGTGGCCATTTAATGGATGGACAAAATATACAAACTAAACTTCAGATTGAGGGAGTTGGAAGTGACCATTTACAGCAGGTGAAAATTCGATAGAGCAGGTTCGACTGTACTTCCAAAAGTTAAATCAGGGCTTTGGAGTCAGGTAAAAGAGACTCCGACTCCCGACTCATTTTACCTCAGAACAGCCGACTATGACTCCCGACTCCTTGTATCGCAATCGCATAGCGAATAGTAAAAAAACAAAAATTATTATCTGTATGGTCATATGTCAAGTGCATGAAGTCCCAGACATTGCACTAACAGTAACTCAGTGGCAGCAAGTGGAAGAACTTGAAAAGTTATTGGCAGTTCCATTTGTCGCCACAAAAAATTTCCAAATATCAGATTAATCGCCTGAAGAATTCTTGAAAGAATGGAAAGCCCTAATCTTTCATTTGTCAAAAGTGGGCAGTTTGATAACCCCAACCACAGAATTTAGACGAGGAGCAGTTTCAAAGAGCTAAAAAAGCCTTGTGTGATGTTGCTATCCAGTTGAAAAGTGTGCAAAGTCCCGAGGATGACGAGATCAAGAATTTTGCACAAGAAGTATCTGAGGACAGTGATGTTTCCGAGGATAAAGACTTTGAAAAATATCTGGACAGGCAAGAGCATGCCAAACATCTAAGGCTGGAGGCAGATGCTGAGCCAATGAATGTGTTGTTAAGATACAGAATTTCAATATGGCATTGAAGGAAGTAGAACAGTTTGACAGGAAATTAAAAACTGACTCTGAAACAGGCCATCAACCAATACCCAGCACTAGTCAAAGAAGTAGCTTTAGTGGTCGTTGACCTGCCACCCACACAAGTCAGTGTAGAAAGATTGTTTTCAGCATCACTCAAAGAAGATGCAATCAATGCCATACTATTCCTGAGGGTGAATTGGAAGAAAATGTGACTGTAAAGAATTTATTAATAACTTAATATGTAGTCACTTTGTTTCTATTATGTTGTAATTTCAGTCAGAATCAGACTATATATATATATATTTTTTTTTTTAATAAATTGTGACATTGCTCATGTTGGTCAATCAATTTTTTTTCAAGGAGTCAGGAGCCGGCAGATTTTTTTCCGACTCTGACTCCGACTCCACCCAAAATCCTCCGACTCCCGACTCTGAAGCCCTGAGTTAAATAAACACAAAATATCTGAAAGCCTCAGTTACAGGCCAGGGTGTTCCTAATTCCGGGGTTTTTTAATTAAATAGCACGGCGCCACCCTTAATGAGACAATTTTGAAGTTAGATTCTGAAGTACCCTGATTCGTAACTTTTCAAATGACCCACTTTTTTTTTAAAGCATACAACGCATGATAAACTTTTTCTTAAATTTCTATATAAGATGTTCCAAATTGCAATAGTACCATTTTCGAAGCAACTTCATAACAAGGAATTACAAATCATATAGATCTATGGAATTCAAGTTTATATACGGAGTAAATTGCAAGCCACAATAGCTCTGCATATATTATGCAACGCATAAGCCAAAAATAAGAACAAATTCATATTTCATTCTGTATGATGGCAATCATGCCAGGATTCGGTACATTACTAAATTAAAATTCCAGGTGTTCGATTTCAAATTTTCGAAATTTCAAACAAGCCAGGACATTCACATAATTTCAAATCTGAAAATTTTCATTTGTGCTTCAAGGATGATTGAATTGATCGGCCAAAAAAGAAATGATTACTTATTATTCATTAAAAAAAAAATTAAGATTTATATAATTTTTTTACTTGCAGGCATGCAAAGTATTCATTCAAAGATATCACTTGAGTTCAAAATTAATTCTGATTAATGTCTCTTGTGCTAATTTATGCAGGAATTAGCAAAGAACAAATTTAAAAAAACTCTGGATCACTCAAGAAAAATAAGGATCTATAAAAAATGTCTTCTATAACAGCTAATAAGACAGAAATCACCAGTGCCAGACAAAGTTGCAATCATCTTCATTCAGTAGATCATGCAATGGACTGAGTAATTGCTCTAATTAGTATTCAACTTAGACCTTAACTTGCTTCACTCATGATATACAGTAGGTCTAATAATAAACTGACAAAATCAAGATTTGAAATGACCTTTCAAAAACATCCCATAATAGCTAGCAATGATTGTAAGGATGAAAGTGAGGCACAGAATAGAATATCCAGTAATGATTGCTTCCATGTTTGCGCTTCAATGAGTCAATATATTCTCACTTTGTGAAAAAATCTTATTATTAATTGTGGTTACTTACGCAATTCCAGATCTTTGAGCCAAAGGACATTTGGACAGCTTGGACAGGGTATTGATAACCTGAAAAATAAATCGCAAAATAAATTTTCAAAAATCTACACAAGCAAAGTTTATCACATTACTTATAAACCTAAAATTCCTCAAAAATTATTATAAATTTACCAGTCAGTTACTGAGGTTAATGACATACATTTTGAAAATTGGAAGAAGAAAAAAAACCGCACCTTTCCAAAATCTTTCATGTCGAAGAGGTCGGCCGGATCGAAGAGATCTCGGTCGGCCATGTTGAATTTGAGGCGACATGTCTGCAGGAACACCCTGGTGTTTTTCAAGCACAAGAACTGCAAGTAAAAGATACTCATTGACATATTGGTATTTCTGTAAGTATTAACAGTTTACATGATGTAATAGTACTCTTCTTGGCCAAAACTTTTATTTTTATGATTTCTATAATATCACAACTTGTTGATGGCAAACACACACAGCACAGCAAGTACACATTTATGTCAAAATTAATAGCTTTTGTCAAAGATTTTTGAAGGGGCACTTTCAACGCCATATCGTGAACTTTTTGAACATCCCTTTTATTGTAGTATACCATTACATTGCACTAATGTTATTAACCTAAATACCACAATTTAGTGGAGTTTTTTTTTTTGGGCTTGGTTTTGCTATTTTCCCTCATCAATTGATGAATAAATACAAGCTTACTGGTTGACAAGAGCTTTCAATTATATGAAACTTTCGTTTTTAGTATGTGATAAATCAGTCATGAATCATGTCACATGACTTGTGTAATTGATGTTGCCTGTTGGGTATACCAAGGAAAGCGATCAGTCTGCATCAGTTTGTCACAGTGTCAGTTGAGTCATTGATGACAAATGATGACTACTGCTCTTCCATTACACATCACTCCTCAGATTTTAATCAACTTCCCTAAAGCAGTGCTAGTTTATGATTTCTTTTGAAGTGAATTCCTCTGGTTATTTACAAGAAAATCAGTGCAGATCTGGTCTGCAGGGGAATACACAGTCACTGTTGTTATTATGATCCAGACTGCACAAGACATGACCATGCAATTGGAGTACAGATCAACAATACTTGTACGCACCAACAGTGGCAACACAGTCACAGAGCCTGTTATGGTAGGATTCCCATTTATGACAACACTGCTCGAACAAAACCCGCAGTTTTTTTTACTTTACAGGCGTTAACATGGTCTTACAGGATGTCAAAAGATTCTAAAAGGCTCGTGCAACACCGAGATGGTCAAATAAGTACTAAGAGATGTCACGATTCAACGATTGTTTATGTTTAGAACCAGGAAATAAGTGAAGAGCAGACAGACCTGAGACATCTGGGGCCTCTGGCTGAACTCCTTCATGTCCACAGATCCAGGCTTCAGAGCGTTCAACAGGTGACATATTAACACCCCGTCGCGCAAGGTTTGAGCTAGATCGAAGACTTCTGCTTGAGGCCATGTTACTTTGTGATCACCAGCTAAAATCTTGCAGCGAACCAGCCAGTCCGCACACAGCCTCCAGTCCTCTTTCATGTCTTTCGCCATTTTATGCTCATACGTCACGCAACATCCGGCCTCTTCACTCCTCATTTGTCCGCCAGGTGCCAGCACTTGCTCGACTATTGACCTGTGGCTCCCTCTGGGCAGGACTGATTGTTTTCCTTGGAGACACGTGCGCGTCTGAACTGGCGACTGATATTATCTTGTAAGATTTTTTTTCACCAGTGTCACGCAATGGATCAAGCAGGTAGGGGCCTTACTAACACTGTACAATGTTCATGATGTTTGCAAGCTTACCCATTTCAGTAATGAGGCTAGCTAGCAAGTGATGAACGTGCACCTGCACTGCACTGCAGTTCACTGCAGGTCCAGAAGGTCCTGCCACTTGCAGTCTGCAGAGGCTCTGAAAGTCTGGTGCTGCCAAGGTAGGTCCTTGGTGCAACCTGCTGCTCTGTTTTGTAGAGGACCTTGGCTGTACGAGGTTTATTGCCTGATTACTTAGCTGAAGTTATTTGCTGTTATCATATCGTTCTTTCAGCCAGGTGGCGCAAGATGTCTCATGATGTCCTCAAAGCGCCCTCTTGTGTACTTGGACGAAATTAATCTTACTATCCTCAGAAAATACACTTGGATCTGACAGCCGGTCTGTTTAGGCAGTGTGATTACCCTGTGCTCATGAGGATTGTACAATTTTGTGTCCTCTGCATCTAGATCCTCCACTCCATTGTGTTTATTTTGGTGGGTATATATTTTTTTGGTATAGGCCAGCAGTGATCGGTTTATCAATACCATTGAAACTGTTGTGGTTTCTGTCCACAGTTGTTATTTTGACAGCATTATAAGGGGACAGTGCTGTGCAGCATTGAACGGCTTCTATGTACTACTCTAAATTTGGTATTATGTCTACTCAACATGCAATACTCCCACTCATTTTCACTTAAATAAATCAGCAATATGAGGAAGCATTTTTAATATATTGTAGGAGTAGGTGATGATTGTCATTTACTATCCATATTTAACCTGCTACAAAATCTACACTTGAATCATAGTGTAAGTCTATTGGTCATTTATAGCATGCACATTGTGCACCATATTATCATAGTAGAACTGCAATTAATTAACTGGCTCAACTAGTTACCTGTGGAAATGTATTCTTATCTTCCCAGTAAATCAAATAGAGGTAATCAGTTTATTTCGAAGTAATTATCAATTAAATTCACATATATTATTGGGAACCTAAAATATAGGGATTCTTACTTTATCCCTTATAGTCAGATGAAGCATCATCTTTTTGTCACATTTTTTGGTGTTATGATGCAGAGATCAACAGATATTATATGAGACTTAAGATGAAGTATACATTGCCCACTAGCAGAGGACATGATTAATGGCTGCAATATCTGTAAGAAGTATCAGCAGATTGTCTCTATATGACATGTGCTACACTGCAAGGATATGAGTCAACCTGACTGAACAAGTTTCTTGGCTAATTTATGCCAGATATTATTCTGTGTAACAATCTACATAGTGTAACTGTAACTGATCTTTGAGTGTCAGGTATTCAGTTGGTATTGGCAGATTGCCATTTAAGTTGACCTTGTAATGACATTCTTTTTAACTCCCTGAAAATGCTGGTTTGAGAGCTCTGTTGATATTGTCCCCATTATAACATGCATTCCATAGTGGTTTGTTAATATTAAACCGTGTTGACCATATTACTGTCTATTTGAGCTGGATATAATTTATACATAGTTCATGACTTCACAGGTGAGCACCCGGGGGTTTGAATTATTTGGATACACGACACAGAATTACTCTCTTGGCTAATGTTATATCACAATTGTGATATGCACCGTTGACTATCCACTTAATTTTTTTCCAGCTGCTATTATTCTCAAATAGCAGATTTAATAGATTCACTGTTGCTGCAATGTTTAACGGGTGTGTGGTTTCCATGACAACCTGTCACACTTTGATGGCATTTGAAGTATGTTTCTGTCATTGCTATGCAGCTATGGTAACGTGGTCATTATGTGATATTTTAATTATGTTAAATTTTAAAGGAAATTATGAGTGACCGAATTTTTGCTAGGCCTACGATTACATGTTTCCAAGCTTAATAATGGAAATTTTTCAGTGGTTGGCATATGTATATAAATGAAGTTACATGCACATAGTTCCAGTACAAGCCCATAATATTATACCATCTCGCAGAAGATTAATGATATATTTGAAATTAGAAGATTTTAGATTATAATCAGAAGTGGCCCTCATTTACCGCTGTTAACTTTTTATTTAATACTTATAATAGAATCTTAATAACTGAAGTTACTGAACTAACGGTCGTTAGTGACAAAAATATATATGCTAAGATGTGTAAAAAAAAAAACTGTTTACAACTAATATCAGGGACTTTTTACTACGTTTTTAGGTTACTGTATGCACTAGATAGCTCTTTGAAAGTGATGCTATCTTTATCACTTTAATGTGATTTATAACATTTTTTCAGGACTTTCCTTTGAAGGTTAGATAAGCATAATAAGGCCTGATCAATTGCACATGATGAAGATATTGTTACTGATAGTACAATATAGTACAATATGTTCTTTTTATATGGCCTGGATATCATGGATATATAATCTTGCCATTTCTATGATCATGCATACATATCACACTGGGTATATGTTCCCGAATTGTGAATATAGAAACAATGAACAAATGATGAATTCATCATGCAGTAATTTCCCAATGATGTTGGTAAAATTTTAAACCAGAATCATAAGTTTATGGATAACATATGTATTTAAAGAGACAATATGGTAACTTCTTTTTTAGCAGTGGAGTTGATTTTTAGATTTATTTATCAGTGTATATGCAAGTGATGTGTATCATGTGTATGATGAAATCTGTTGACTGCCTCGCTCATACACACATATGGATTTTATATTGTAGTAGTTTTACAGCATCCCTGGGAGTTACATCGATTCAGATTGTAGTGACAGATGTGTGTAATAACAGTGGATGATCAGATTTGTAAACTGCTAAGCATGCTAAGCATAAGTAAAACTATTGATGGGTGCACCATCATGAAATCTCAGGTCCAACACAGAACATTGTAAAAGGATATGTATATATGAAAAATAGGTTGCCTATTTGTCCAACATAATCATATGATAATGCAGTTTTCAGAAAATCATTAACAGTATCATCAATTATTATTGATTATCATATTATTTAAATTACAACCCAGGTGTTGGATATAATGTATTTGTTATTTAATTGAGTTGTAAACTTATGAAAGGCCTTTATTTCATTCTAGCCTTAGCCCTGACATTGATGCACCAATTATACATGTGCATATATGAAGCAAGCATGACATGTATTATAATGTGTAATCATAAATTCATGCCTCAGATAGATTTGGTAAGCATAATTTGCTATATAGCAGCATCTATTGTAAGCATAATTTGCTATATAGCAGCATCTATTGTTTGGCACCATTTGCATAAATTAGTGATGAATAGTTAGCATTAATTGATTGCCATTTGTGGTTCATAGTGCACCAGTTTGCATTTTATGGCCTCCGATCAGCTGAGAGGTATTTAATGACATTATCATGGATCAATAATTATAATTTGATGGGAGGTCAGATAGACAGCTGGACAGACTGGATGACAGACAGACAAATGGCAAAACAGCCACCCAGGCAGATTCATGAACTAGTGATCACTAAGTTTGGAAAACAGATTCACTAAAAATAACATGAATTGAAATACCCAATTCCTGCTCATAGTGTCAGACGGTTATTAGTTTATTGCCCATAGATATACTTTGTACATTGCAGTGATTGTTGATATATGGTTGCTTTAGTTATATATAATGTTTTATTGACATTTTCAAATCATGGTAAGATACATTCTTCATACACAATAAACAATACTACAAATTGAACAACTACAATTTTAACGATACATGCAATTTCAAGTATTAGAACAAGTACAATTAAATTAATCATTATTAATTGAATAAGTAACTATGTGATTAAGTAATAGTTTCTGGTCCCAGTTAATTGAGGTAATACAAGTAATAGCAAATTGTAATACTGGTTGTGAACAGGAGAAGGTCAGTTTAAAAATAATAGCATAACATAAAATATATACATGATCAGAAAATTGATGAATGGTGAAGATAAAACGAAAATATATATACACGCAATCATTACAAAAAAATGTCACAGTGAGAACTGTTCCAGAGTTCTAGACAAAGGGGGTTTGGGTTTTGGGGTGGGGCTCCAGGTGGCTTGCGCTTTAATAGATAGCACCTCTGTATCAATATCAAAAGGAAATCTGGACTCTGTCTCAATGGCTCACAATGATTAATAATCTCATTTCTTATCATCTTATTCAACTAATTACATTAGTTGTGAAGCAAGTTTTATATTTAATGATAGTGAATCTGGACCACTTCATCAATAAGTGATGATGATGTACTAGAGATGCTTTCTGTTACCTGTACCTTGGATAAACAATATGATAAATAGATATATTAATAAATCATATTATCCAAGCCTGAGCTATAGTAATGATCCAATTATTTCATATACGTAAGTAGGCTCAGCTCTTTCCGTGTTTATGTAATATAAACCGGAAAGTAGAAAGTAAGTGAACTTGTGTTTATGTAGGGACTGTTTCTAATGGAGTTGGGTAAACAGAAGAATCTTCAGAAAATACGCAAAACTTCTTCAGGGGCTTATGTTGTAATGTATACGCGAGATGGGGATCACCTGAGAAAATAGACAAGGGGCTTGAGCAGTTGTGTTAAGGAAGATTGAATATATATCTGTATGATATCATGGATATGATGAATCATGTAGTCATCTGATCATGCATATTATGTGCATTCATTGAATGTTAGATACTTGACTTTGTTTTATTGCCCCTTTCTCAATTAAGGCAACATAAATATTGTCCTGTCTGTAATTATACTAGTCATTAAATTATCTTGTTATTAAGGCCACCTCACCTTTAAGGCCTTTTTCGCTTCATCATGTTCATTGTAGATGTAGAGATGTTTGGCTGTACATCGCTTTGTAATAAGTTAGTACATATTCTCTTAAAGCTGGAAATTTCTTTTTGCTAGACTATGTACGAAGTAGATCGAGGAAAACAACAAGCTTTATTAGGAGTGATCAGCAACACCCATGGATCTAGTTTCTGCATGTATACATAGCCAAGTTTGTTCTTGGCAATCAATTGAATGGGGTCCTGCAGGGCTCCTTAATGTTCCCTTAGTCTTTTGAGGGTCCCTTAATACCCATTGGCTGTACAACGTGCATACTATATTATGGAAACCATTGTGTCAGAGACTCAAGAGTCAAACTGTGCTACTTAGTTTGATATCAATGTTTAAACTGAATACTAATTTATACAAAGTAAAAAATTTGACTGTAGCTTTATCATCATTCATCATCAACGATTTGTAATATTGATTCAGATTGTAGCCATGATGATGAATGCTTTTGGTAGTGGCAGTTTAGGGAATAGGGTTCTCTCTAGCATTAGCCATGCAGCATTATGCTAATCCAATAGCCATGTGGCTAATCTAAGTTTGTACATTATCATTTGTGGCTAATTTTCAGATGACCATTTACTGTACAATCTATCCAACCGTGGCTAATCATTTTCAAAGTTGGGAGAGATCCCTGAGTATATCTTTCTGATCAGAGCAGTTGGCTAGTCAATGTAGTCAGCTTAAATCACTTTAAAATGGCATTGAAACCACATATTACTTAATCCTGTTATTGGTTTTAATGAGCACTTCGTTTTTGTGGTCCTAAATGCAGTTATATTCTAGCACCGTTTTTACTGGATTGGTGTTTTATCTTGGAAGAAACATACATCTTCCTTCCAAGGTTTAATAATGAAAACATAACCACAACAAACTGCTGCAGGTTTTGTTTTAGACTAGTGTTACTGCGTAGACTGTTAAGTGTTAACATTGGTTAATATTATGAGGCTGACGTGTAATGAATCAGAACTCGACAATTCAAGGTGACCCTTTTCACTGCAGCCCTGGCATGAATTATTAAATTGCTAAAAAACTAAGAAAATATGGGGGCAAAAACTGTAAAGAGAAAAAGGAAAAATCAGTGCTAGAAAAAGAGCACAATGAAAGGTGGCACGGTGTGTTCTCCATTGTTTATTAACGTGGCTGCTCAGCCAATAGTTCACAGTTTTTGTTTAATATTGTAAATATTTAGCAGCTGGGTGGCCTTGTGGTTAAGGCATCTGCCAATTTCACATTAGCCAGCTCCACTGAAGGTCCCAGGTTCAATCCCCAGTCCAGGTACTCTCCATGAGCTACATCCCAGCTGGATGTCCCATGAGAAGTTCAATAGTGGATTTTCACGGAAGGTTCTCTGTATTTTCACCAGGTGGCTAAAACATAATACTGCAATTATATTGGCTGAAAGTGTTCCCACCCTTGACTGTGGTTGGCTGAAGCAAAGTGCATCCTAGCAGCAGTATTTTTAGTGCATTTTAATGTATATTTGACGCTTTATCATTTAGTTGATTTTTGATATTTTTCTGAGGAAGTTATATTTATAGAATCAGTTAGTTATTACCTACTGTGTCTAAAAAGCAAAATTAGTAATAAGAGGAGACGAAAGACTTATGTCCTGCTGAATTCAGGGCTGTTCAGTGAAAAGACTCTATTGGAGGTGCCTTGTACTCGGTGTCTATGCCGAGGCAAGTAAAAGACCACACTGGGCCATGAGATAAATGTGTAATATGGTGTGGACTCAAAGCCTTATCATCTCATCATTACCTCTGCTGCTAGAGTAGAAATAATAGGATGGAAAACTAGGATAAAACAGGAAAGTTTTGATAAGATAAGACAGAAATGATATGGTGAGATGAAAGTGCAAGATTTTAGAGTTGCCTGTAATGCTTATGCAAGTTATGGACGGTATATGCATTATACACTAACATATATCATAAACATCCAGTATAATAGTTATAATCAAAATCATATGTATATATCAGTCTTCCCGAAGTTCAAATGTCCTTTGTTGGACCGAATGTAAAAATGAGCCCGTCTTTATGAAATATCATTGTAAAATAGGTTGTCTTTTGCCGGATCGAATGAAACTTTGCAGGTCCGGCGGTCCGGCGTACTTCGGGAAGACTGATATATATATATATATATATATATATATATATATATATATATATATATATATATATATATCTTGTATATAGTTTCAGTTTATTAAATTTGTTTATTTTTATTAAAGTGCCACATGTTAATAAATGCAGTGGAAAAAAGCAACCGAGTTGTACAAATTAGCAAGAGTATATGTGACATTATGAATGCATTATGTAGTACTAACAAAACGGATGTTAACTATAACTTCCTCTTTGAGCTCTTTGATGTAGTACTGATGATCCTGACATGATGATCATGATGTTCATGGCATGGGGCTTTTGTCAAGTAGTTGTCGAGCAGTTGCTGAGCACTGCTGAGAGGTGATGCGTTCTTTTGCCCTTCACTGATTTATTGCTCACTTCCTGTTACTTGCGTTGCCATGGTAACCTAACTAAACACTGATAAACACTGGGGTTTCTTCACCTGGTCAAGGTTTGACGGGGTTTGAACTCATTTGAGGGGAGAGGGGGGAGGTAACAGGCTCCAGGTGAGGCTGAGGTGAAATCTTGGGCTTGCTAGTTGGGTGCTAGATCTTTGCCAACTTTGGATTCAGGTTATAGTATATACCACGCTGCTGCCTGCAAGTCTTATCATCTCATCATTATATCTACCCCGTGCAGCTTTGAATACTAGAATGGGAATAGTTTTAACCAAATGTTTGTTAAACATTACAAAAATAATTTACAAAAATAATGATTATCGAATAATATCAATCCTTTAAAATTTCATATGATTACTCCACATATTCAGTTTGAGTCACTGCTATTTTAATTGTAATGAGGAGTAAAAGGACCGCTGTGTCTCCAGGTTTTTTCTTCAGCCCCTGTTATGAAATGTGTACCCCAACTTTTTCTAAAGACTCAACACCCTTTCCTTACATCTCCACTTAACGCTGTTAAGCGTTTCCATGGTTTCCTGTGGGGCAACTGTACCCCTCTGGGTTTCCTCTGTTTCAACAACCCTTTACATGTGGAAACAAGGTTTTCTCTATTACCCCTCCCCAAAAGCCTACCAGCTCACCAGAGGGCGATACTCTATCCTCCAAGGGTGATTTACCCTTCTCATAATGCCTTTACACCTGTGATACTATCTTGGAACGACATTGGATCCCCCTGGTGGTGCATATGTGAACTGCCAAGGTCATGAGAGCAGTGGATCTTGTGGAGTGGGTGCTAATCATAGGCATAGAGAGATATTTGTAACACAGGAAGCAAGTCAAATGTCAAAGTCTCAGTGCTACTGGTCTGAAGTTTAGCCAGCTGATATGACCAGCTGCCATGGCAGATGTAATGATGAGATGATAAGGTTTGGAGTCCACACCATGTTACACATTTACCCCATGGTTAGAGTCTTAAACTGGCCTCAGCATGGTTAAATGTCTCATGCAAAGTCATCCAGCTGGGAAGTAGCTCATGAAGAGTGCCTGGGCTTTGACTCGAAGTTAGTGACTTCAGCAGTTAAGATGCCTTAACCATTAGGCAAGGACCTTAGATATATGATATTAGTATTTGTGCTTCAGAAGTTGCTGAAATAACTATAGCAGCTGGGTGGTCTAGTGTATAAAACATTTGCTCAGCTTCTCACATGTCCTTGGTTCCATTTCTGACCTTGGCACTCCAGTGGGGTATAGTGCAGTTTAGCGGACCCAAATGTATGCTAATATTTGTCGTCTAAGAAATATAAAAAAATATCGCTTTTTTTTTTTGCCAAAATATGTTCTAGCACAGAAGTATAATAATATTTGCGTAGCAACAAAAACAATGCCATGTCTTGAAAATGAAAAGAGCGGTCTTTTTTTGTGACGTCATTCATTGAATTCAGGGTTATGACCTCATAGGCATGACCAAAATGCTCGCTAAATAAGGTAATAAATTTGGGTCCGCTATACTGTACTTTTTCCCTCCAGTGATTTGAATCTCAACTAGGTGTTGTTTGGATGAGTCCCCAGATCTGTGGTATTTTATTTACAATGTAAATGTACTCCTCTATGCTGAGGCAAATACAAGATCCCCATTTCAGCTTTCAACCCCAGTGATTGTCTGCATTAATAATGCTCTGATCCTGGTATTTGAGCTATCAGATACAAGTACATGCTTTGTGGCTTGTGTATTGTTTTTAGCCTCAGTTGATAATTAATTTAAAGTAAGTTAAAATACTTTTCGCCTTGTTACAAGTAATGAGGAGCTTACAGCATGAGGATTGTTGTTCAGTGGTTGATAATATTATAAGGTAGCCTGAATACAGTGGTAATATAATCATTCACATGCCCAAGTTCGGGGTGGGGTAGACCTTTGCTATTTAGCATGTCTGAGCATGTCGACTGCTATTCGCATGATTTCATGAACATGTTGATTCACATACATGTATAATATTATCTGCATTTTCTAGTCAGGTAGGCTTTTAGGTACATTCCCATTTAATACCAAGATTACTTAGGATGATTGTGCACCTAGAAGTATGATTGTGCACCAGTGGTGATGACCTATTACCTATCCACCTGTACCAGTGTACTAAAAACCAGTAAAGAGTACATGAGAATAAATCATGGAGGGGAACATGTTTTATGAATAGTGTAATTAATTATCATGATTAGAAAGTTACAGGAACAATCCTGTTCGCTGCTGAAATACCAGTACAGCGTGGTACATTGAGTGCCATTTACACGTCTCATTCTAGATAAATGTTCTATCATTGATCATACCCATTTTGTAATACAAATGTAAGCTTCAAATATATTATGTACATTGTACATGACGTATTAAAAATATGGAAACTGATTCATGGTTATTACAGCAGAATCATAGACTTGGAAATATACAGATGACGTCATGTCAATCATAGCCTCTAATTGGTTGAGGGACTGCCTTACCCAATGGGAGTCCAGCCTGTGGAGTGTATAGCATATATTTATCATTTTTAAACATGGACACATGAGGTGTGAAGAAAATAATGGGAAATTTTCTCTTTTTTCCCCTCACTGCACTATGTATATTATAGCAACCTGTTTATACTGTGTTATTGGCAGTTTGCATGTTAGACGATTCTTGGCAGCATACACAGGTGGAAATGGCAGAATCACTCTTCTAGGGCTTTTTATATCATTCCTCAGCTTAGATACAACATAGTACAATGAACATGATGAATCCATGCATTGGCAGGGCCTGGCCATCAGCCATTTATGATCTTATCTTATCAGTGCAATATCATTCAATATAAACTTTAAAAACTGCATCAATGCAATCTGTTTGACAACATCTCGCTTCATATTCATTCAGATTTTCACCAATACCAATTGATTAATTAATAAGTCAATTTGTAATGGAAAAGGAGCGATTCTGAATTGTAATTACAACATTAATGTGGTCATTTTGATAAGGGCTGATCAACATACAACTTATTTGCAATTCCATTGATCATGAAGATATTTTATGGTCATTTTGACACACACAGCCACCATGCTTGTATGGTGTTCTACATGTGAGTCAAGTGAGGGACTGATCTGAATCAGAATACAATGATTTTAGTGTGACTATACTGACTAATGCAATATTTTAGACCAGAATATATTTAGACGATGATATTTATTGAAGAGATCCTCCTATATTGTGATATTGATATCACTGTCACAATATAGGAGGGTCACCTAATTTTTAAAAATCATTAATGAAAAATGGTAATATTCAGATGGAATACATATAAATCGTATTCTGTAATTGTAAGGCTACCTGTCGAAGGACAACTAAAATGGAATGGCCGGAAATCCTCACTCTAAGTATGATAAGCAATGATAAGCATTTCTACAAGTAAAAAATTGTTCTCACTTGATATGTTTTGTATTTTCAGAATTTAGGGTCTCGTCTTGGAATGAGGATCAATGAACAAGTCTCGCAACGACCCAGACAGCCTCCAGTATATTCACCAACGTTACGAGGACGCAGCCCTCGTTATATTCCGACAGGTGAGAACAGAAGGATAATGAATTCTAATGATGTACAGTTATTATTCACCTGAACAGCTAAATGTTTCTATAATAAAATTATGCAGATATTGACCTAATTTCACCAGATATGTGTATAGAAGGAATTTTCCCGCTGGCAAAGGTCACTGTGGAGCTGGCACAGCGACAATGAGAGACACCATGACATAGTGAAGATGTATTGAAGGTCACATGTTTTGATTTTTGGTGCCAAGCAAATATTCCAGTATTAAACTACATATAAGGTGATCTTAATAGTTGGTTCCATTGTACGCTTAATTGATTGAAATGAAATTTCATGGTCTTTAAATTTTAATTAAAATATTGCTACATTACTGATTACTGAGGCGCCTTATGGCATTATTGTTCTCTGATTTAGTTATACCAACTTGGTATTCATGGTCATAATCCATAGCAACAGACAAACTTGGTCAATGATCTTAGTCTCTATAAGCTGATTACAGAAGCTATTTGTGTCACACAAGTGCAGGGCCTGTTGTCTGTGGTTGTCACCGGTTATTTTGCTATTCTGTGTAGAGTATCTTAATGTCAAATTCATTGGAAACCATATTGTCAGTTGGAGAGAAATTGTGAAGAATGAGGTCTACCAAACTGCGACAAAATCTGTACAAAATATCAGTCCGTAAGCCAGTCTGTCAAACAACCAGTATATATATTAATTAGTTGTTTGTTTATTCAGTCGATCAGTCAACAGTCTATCTGACAGTCATTCAATGTGCCAATCGAGTATCAGTCAGTCAATCAATAGCTCAATCAATGGTTTCATCAATCAATCAATCAGAATGTCTTTTAAATGATTATTCAACCAACTAATTTAACAATTTTCTTTAAAAAATTTCAGGATCAAAAGAAATCAAACGATGTTCCGGGCGCAAGCTTTCTGACGTTCGGAGAATCAACAAAACACTACGCCTACACTCGATATGGAAATGCCGCTGTTATCAGCAAAAAATCTGGAAGAAACGTAACAAAATCGGACGAGAAACCCATTCAATCAATATTATGTACAATTATGTGACGTCGGGTGGACTATAGTTTTTGTATTAGTGTACATTATTATATTATATTATATCAATGAGAACATAAGTTACATTTAGTTTTGTCTTGTAAAGTATACACTAAATTGTATGGACTGTTGCAATACTCAGTTTAAATAGCTTTCAATGTCTAAACAAACTCAATTAAATGAAGTATATTTTTAGTAGATTTCGATAATACACTCCATTATGCAAATATTGTGAATACTTCAGTATACAAGTAGGTGCTTGTCATTAATATTGTACATATTGAGTAAATGTGTTGATGAGAGGAGGTAAATTAATTTGGGTATTCAAGACACTAAATACTTGAGATTAACAAGGAGATATCAGTTAGATTTTAAATGGAGGAATAGATTCTTGGTTATTAGTTTTATTCAAATGTGATAGATACATGACAGGATTGTAGACTTACACTTTGAAGCAAAGTAGTAAATTGCATTTTAGAGACTTGAAATAGTAAAACATTAGTAACAAGGATGGAGCTACATCCATATTTGGAAAAAGGGATATGTCCAAAAGGGGGACTTTGGTATGTTTTATCAGCACTCGGAGAGTGTCCGAGTATCAGAGTGGGCCTCACGTGTTCATACGTCCCTGGACCGGATGGATATGGTGGGAAAATCCTCGTTGTCGGTGGTGCAAATCCTAGTGAAACGTTTGGAGATTTGTACGTGTTGGATCTGGATACATTCAGCTGGGATCGGGTAGATTCTCCAGGGTTCAAGCCGAGATATGAACACTCTGCATTCATTCCCAAAACCAAGCCAGATAAATTGTATGCTTTCGCTGGAGGAGATCAACACGGCAACCACCGTGACGTTCAGATGTACGACATGACCTCCCATACATGGTCGACTGTTACCCCACTCGGAGAAGCGCCATCTGCGCGGACTTACCACAACACGGCAGTGATAGGTGACAAGTTTTATGTCTACAGTGGTGGCCAGAGCATGGCCGATCCAGTTAGTGACAGACAAGTTCATTGCTTCGACGCAGTTACTGACACTTGGACCACCTTAAAGGTTAAGGGTGATGCTCCAAAGCCTCGTCACGGTCATGTTGTTGTGCCTGTAAATGAAAAACTCTACATCCATGGTGGAATGTCTGGTGCAACCTTCTATGATGATATGCATGTCCTTGACTTGAAAACATTGTCGTGGAGCTGCATCAAACAGAAGCGTGGTAGTCCTTCAGCGAGAGCTGCACATGCCGCGATTGTCAGTGAGTCGTTGATATACATCTTTGGCGGCATGAACAGAGACGGTGCCCTGGATGATATGCATGTCTTTGACACACGTAAGTCATCAGGAAAAAATAATCATTTCTTAGATGTACATAATCATAATCATGTTCATTTTATCTTTTTGATTGTAATGCTTGTGTTGTATTAGTAAAATTTGGTCTTTAAAAACAATTTTGATAATTTTAATTGCAGTGAAGTTGCTATCTTAAACAGCCATGATTTTATCACATCATGGGTTTTGAAATTGATCGATTCTGTAACCATGTTGTCAAGTTAAGATTCAACGGACTTCTTCTGTGTCATTAACATAGCGCAAAAATGTTTGATAGTTTAGCTGTTTAGAGTGATACATAGGAATTAAGTACAATGCTAATTCACTGAATCTGCTCTCTTTTTTGTGTGTGCAGAAGCGAAGAAATGGTCAGCGGTGACCCTGGGAGGACCAGCCCCTGCCTGTCGTCTGGACATGGGATCATGTGTCATAAAGTTGTTGGTGCCAAACACTACAGAGTCTGCTGCTGAAATGATTCAAGCATCAAAGCATACCAAAGAAATTCTTGAAAGCCAGCTTAAGTATGTGGACTAATTTGCCTAAAATTATTTTATTTAGGACACCTTTATCTGTTTAGCTTCATTTTGGATGGACACTAAGCATGCTAAGTTAGTTAATGTTGCTTTGAAACAAATAATTGAATAATAACATATAAAAGTGAACAATCAGGAAGAACCCAGTTACAGTGCACTGGCTTCGATGTTATCCTAATATTCTAAGATTGGCTTTTGAATAAGTGTATCTTTAGTTCTCGGGGTTTTTAATATTTTGAGTTCGTTTAGTAGAATTGTTTGAGATTTCATACCTGGAATCACCATTAATTGCTCAAAATTTACTGCACTTGGTACTGATATTTCATTTTACTACATATTTTTCAGTCGAGCTGGAAGTGCTGGGAGTGGACGTAGTGTGACAAGCACCAGTAGCTTGGGGTCCCAAGATGCATCCAATCCTGCGGTTGTTGCCTCTTCCGTTCAAGGTAAAATTCAGGGTTCTCTCTAGCATTAGCCACATAGCTTTATTCTAATCCAATAGCCATGTGGCTAATCTAATTCTGTATTTTATCATTTGTGGCTAATTTTCAGATGACTATTTACTGTACAATCTATCCAACTATGGCTAATCATTTTCAAAGTTGGGAGAGATCCCTAAAAATTGCAACGCTAGACATATATAACCACCTTTCATTTGTGCTGGTTTTAGTTACGTGATTAATTGATGTACTTTAAAATACTTGGTAGACTAAGTTATGAGGTATTGAACCTTACAAGTATGTTCTATTAGAAAAAAAAAGCAGTGTGAGATAATCAAAACAAAACTTTAACATTAGATAGAGAAAAGGTAATGTAGAAAAAGGTAATATTTAGAAAATTCTCATTTTCTATATGTGCTCCTGATGATTCTGTTTTGCAGGCAACTCTGCAGGGGATGATATGGCTGAGAACAGTGTGAAGCCGGAGACACCAGAGGGAGCTTGTGGAGATAGTAGTGCCCCTAGTGACAAACCAGAGAACAAAGATGATTCAAGAGTAGTAGAGATGTTTTTAGTTTTAGGAGGAATGGACACAGAGGGAGAAATGTTTGATGACTGTTTGGTCTTCCTCTTAAAATGAGTATTCAATTTCATATCAGTTAGTTAATTGCTGTTAATGTAAAATCAATGAAAATAGACTGTTCTTGTTTTAACCAAATTAATGTTGTTTATATTGTGTTATTTGAGCTTAAATATGCCCTTCCATTGATATTATGGTAGCCACAAATGTTGCACTATTTAATGTTAGACTGCATGAACTTATTTGTTCGTAGGTTTGTGTATTGCTATGGGAATTGATGCAGATAAAATGAAAGCCAAAAAAAAAATAGACTTGTTACATTCGATTTTTCAAATTTATGAATTATACTAATATAGATGGTGTACTCTGTGAAATGGTAGATGAAATGTAATAACCGTTCTGCTGGTGTAATGTCATTCTCAAAATTTTAAAGGCAATACCTAGTGGTTGAAGAACCTATTGCTCAAAAATAAACAACCTTGTAACTTTAATGTTGACTGGAGGGTCTCATTAGTAGTAAGTGTAGATCTAATTTGTATAAAGTTGGCTTTAATTATGAAAAAGATAATTTGATTAACTAGATTATTTTGTGAGAATTCCCCTTTATTTTTTTTATCTTATATTGCAGAATGTGATATCTTTTTGGTGTTTTTTTTTACACAAATTTTTCACCGTGATATATCACTACTGACAAAACATCAGATCAGTTTGATGAGGAGTTAATTCTCAGTGTTACAAAGGAAATACACAAGCTGATGTTCTCATTGTTTCAGCTTAAAAAGTGATAATTTGGTGATCTCTTTATTTGAGAAAATGTTGTGAAATGTTGTGTCTGCACCTAGTGGACCAAGTTATGCACTGATGTCATGTGTGATAGAATTTGGCTGAATGTTTATTGCAAAAGGTTGTAATTTGTTGATAATTAATAAATTTGGGCCTAGTCCCATAATTACTGTATAAACCTGTTTTTTGTTTTGTTTTGCTTCTGCCCTGAACAATTGATGCATGATTAGATCATTTTCATCAGAGACGTCAAGTTCTTGAGTGGTGAATACGTGAGTTTTGGCTCTTTCCAATCAGTTTATATTAAAATGTTAAAGATTTATTCTGGTCCTCATTGCGTGAGTTACATTAAAATACTGAAATACTGAAGTCCACAGTGAGACCGCAACCATGGTGCGGAAAGTTGAGCCTGTCAATGGAATTTGTTTTTTTTTGCTACACTTCACAAATTCTGCAATACGCATAACAAGGAATTATTCTGACCTAACGTACGTTATACAATCTCTGCCTTCAATGAACGAAATTTAGACTAGTGGCTCCACCTGGCGTAAAAGAGTTTGGCGCTGTAAGAATTAGCGCATGCGCATTGCACAGGGGCCATCCTTCTAGCAAGTAAACATTCGGGTTTCCTGTGAAATACAACCTGATGAAGACTTGACAAACTGTGCAAGGTAGTCACAATGTGCTTTAGATATCCTGGTAGATAACCAGTGCTTTAAATCTGCCCATTATAAGGTTGTGAGGAGAAGATTTAGACTGAACCGAGGTCCAAGAAGTACAACTTGTTTCCAAGAAAGCAAGTGGTCATTTCACTGGTTGCTAAAATGGCCTCGAGAGCTCGGAGTGTAAAACGACTTAAAAGACCCCAACCAGCTGTTTATGGGGGAATTGGCAGCTCAAGTGAAGATAAAGACAACGACTTTGTTTGGTAAGCTTATTTTTAAATTTGCATGTGTATTTATTCAATTAAAATCAACTCGGAACTTCCGAGTCTTGACAGAAGTCTATACTATAGTGTCATTTTGACATGTGTCAACATACAACAATGTGTCAATATCCTGTCAGACTTAGGCCTAAAATAAGTGCAGTTTAATGTGTATTGACACTTAAAGACATATGCTATGCACTGTAATTTGCAGCACTGGCAATGCACAATTAAGCAACAACTGGGTTGCTCCATGTGTGTCATGCTTCATGACATTCCAGGGGCCTTTAGTGTAGGCTGTATTTTATATACCCCGAGAGTGCTTTGGTATGTGGCTTCCTGAATAGGCCTAGCAGTATGTAGCAGTAAACTTGTTAAACAGCAATAAATGCACAACTGCTTGCCTTTTTTTGTGTACTTAAGTTGTCACGTAGAAACATCTAAGCTGACTATGGAAATTTATTTATTTGTCTGTTGAGTTGCAGTGAAACTATAATGCGCATCAGCTGAAATTGGTCCTTGGTGCAAGTTTAATAAGTGTTTCTGTTATTCCAGAAAATTTCAAGTTCTTTTAGCTAAAAAAAAAGAAAGTAAATTATAAATTGTTTGAATTATACTGCAGTTTTTTTGTTTATATTTTAACTATCCTTATGATAATATAATTTGATTAATATGTCTTTAAAACAATAGCATATAATTAAAAAAGGGTCTGTATTCAAGTATCACCTTAGAATTAACCAATTCAAGAGGATAAGGTAATGCAATGCAGGCTTTGCTTGTCACAGCATAGAAATAAGGCTGCCCTGGGAAATGTGATTGAATGACAAATGACAGGAAGCCACCACCCTCTGAGTCATCCTGCATTGTCTGGTGATTCCAATTCAAGGCAGTGTTTATGACTGACATCAGGAACTGAATGTCAAGATCAACATTGTTGATTCAACAATATTACAAGATTTTAGAAAAGCTTTTGAAGAATTTTTTTTTTTTTATGTCAAGCTTTTATTTTGTTATAACATATATTATCATATTTATATATGTAACTTTCATGTTTGTATTATGCAATGTATTGTGTACTGGTTATGAAAAATGGGTCAAAATTCACTCTGTATAGTCAATAAAATATATGTACTCAGAGACTCAGAGTATCTGGAGGTTTCAGCATTGTGATGAAGAGTGAAATATTTTTGGGTGGACAACTTATTTTTGAGGGGGAGTAACTCAATTGAGTAGGTGGGAGGAAAGGGGTCCCCCAAAAAGGGCCTGCAGGAAACCCTGTACAGTGTTATGCATTTATGAGTGTTTCCTTCACAATAACTAATATGGACTAAAAGCATGAATTTATTAGGACTGGCTACTTTTGTTGTACCTAGACTGACGTTTTTAATTTTAATTATTTATTTCACGTGGATTGTTTTTTTTTTTTTGGATTCTACTATGGGTAGATATATAACATGCTTTGGTAAAGCTGAATTAGTTCCTACTTGATAAAATTGATGAACATAGTAGGAGCTTGTGATAGATTAAACCTTGTGGCAGATATACAAGTATAGTGCACAATTATTTATGCAGTGGTAAATTATAGGTCTGAGGAGTATGAATGAGGAAGTGAAATTATTTAAGTGACAAAGGTTTATCAAGATATCGCAGAACTTGGTATGCATTATGCATGTAATGTGTGTATTGACACTAGTGAGTGGGGGTGGGACTTGGTTCATTTGAATTTCTTGGAAATATTTGTATTTGTGCTCACTCTCTATTTCAGCCCCATCTGTTTTGAGATGATTGATGAGGCGTACATGACTAAATGCGGACATAGCTTTTGGTAAGGTTACTATAGATCTGGTAGCTGTAGCATCATTGAGCATGGGTGTCAGGTCATGGAATGCTCCAATTTCTAAGAAATGTCATTACACTTTGGTGTAGCCAATGTATTCTTGAAAATGCTTACCTCCTTGATGCTGATTTTGATGGTGGCAGACAAAAAAAGACAAATCTTTAGATATTGAATTCTTACTTTTGCAAGGCATCACGTTTATTTAAAAATTGTCAAACGGTTTTTGTATCACCAAAAAAGCTAGCCAAATGCTTCTTTAATACTGATGAATTCAACAACTCAAATTGTCTTGATTGAACTAAATTAGTAAATATCGCAGGAATTTGCTATATTGTGTTTGTTTACATTTTAGCTAATTGTTCATTCGAACATAATGAAGAGCGTCACAGATTCAAAATTTCAGAGTCACTTTAAGAAAAAGTTTGATCGGAGTTGTTTCAATTCATGCCATAATCGAAGGACCGATACACTTTTGTACATGATAAAAAACAAGTGTTCCAGCTAGGATTTGAATTGGGTATAGCGCACAAGGATATTACGGCACCTAAATAGCCTAATATAGGGTGACCACCTAGTTGAAAAAAAAAAAAGAAAAAAAAAAAAAAGTTTATACTTAATTTCGGTTATAGGGCCCACAAAATCGGGCATGCTAAAATGGCCTAGCTGGAACACTGATAAAATGTATCAATGATGCTCATGACATTCGTCTGTGCCTTGTTTTTATCATTAATTTATCATTTATGTATAATCTCATGTAAACAAACTGGAATTTTTCAAGGCATGAAAATTAAATGCCACTGGAAGTTTTTTTTTATTTTTTAGAGAAATAGTGCATTTAGCAAGGCCGTGATGACATTCAATCGGTATCTTTAAAGACAATGAAAAGAATGCAACAGATTTTGTTTGACAATCCAGCTTTAATTAATATTTTTTCAAGTTTTATGAATAGCCCTGAATGTAGACTCTAGAGCGGTAGAACCAGTGGTGACACTTAGTGTAAAGCACTGTAGTTGCGCCAGATCACACCTCTCATGTCATTCTAGTTGTGTGATATCATTGCTGCAGAAATTGTTATGTGTAGTGCACCGCATCTGAAATATTCAGTAATTTCGCATGAATATTGTCAAATTAATTTTCAAATAAATCCACTTTTTTTCTTCAGCCACAAATGTATTCAGTTGAGCCTGGAGCAAAGCAATCGATGTCCCAAGTGCAATTATGTCATCGAAAGCAACGAACAGCTCTTCCCTAACTTTTTGTGTAAGCAATAAGATTTGGTACCAATTCAATGTTTGCAAATAATGAAAATGCGCTGTGATATAAATGCTAATAAAACCATGGTAACTATGCTAGCTAAGGAATAAAAACTATTTTAGAAAACTTACCTGGTAAAGACAGAATGACTGACATTCAATGACCTTCATATGTCATAAACATACAAACAATTTATTTTAAATTTAAGTAATATGTGTATCCCTCAAAACTTTAGTAATCACAGCTATTTGGCCTTTTTTTTAATAATTTAGTAAATTGAAAATTGAGTCACTCTATTGCCTGTAAGATTCTAATTTGCCTAATTTCATGCATTTCAGTGAATGAACTAATCCAGAAACGAAAAACAAGAATAGCTGAACAGAAAAGAATGAAACTTGATAACCAGGTAATTATTAATGACACACTTTTCGTAATTATTTTGCAAGTCTGAAACACTGGTGTGTCATTGAGTGAGTTTTGATGGGGAATTAGGATATTAGACACTGAGAAAGGACTGTTCCTTTCAAGTGTGTGTGACTTCCACAAAAAGAAAAAGAAGGGGGCGCTTGGCTAGTATTTTATTTATTTTTTAATCTAAAAAAAAAAAAAAAAAAACAAGCAGGGGGAGGGATGTCTTTGAGAAAACAATAAATGGGGTCAGGGGTTTCCCCCCAACACATTTTTAATTGGAGGAGCCTTAAGGTTTGGTCATTATTTCAGAATGGTATCAGCTTCCAGGACTTCTTACTTGACCAAGACAACATGGACCTGACGAGTGTCAATTGCCTCATTGAAATACTCAAGCAGAAAAAGAACCAACTGGAAGGGGTATGTCTCTGCCTAAATTTGTTCATTATATTTCATCTCATTTCACGGCTGTTTAATTTCATAATTATCAAATCTGTATTTTGTTGCAGGAAAACCAAGCTGTCCAGAATCAAATACTGAAAGAATTCCTTGAACAAGTTCGAGAAAGAAAACAAGAGGTGAATTTCATTTGAAAACTAGATATAATAATAACCAATGATTAAACGCAAATGGTCTATGAAGCAAAGCTGAGGCTAATGCTTTGTATTGCAAACAGATATTATGTCTACTTGACAATCATACGTGGTTATTGATTTAAAGTTAAATGGATGAATCTAATGCTGTGTTTTAATTTGTTTGCCTAGCAACTGGATCAGTTGTCTGGAGAAATCAAACTGTTGGAAGATGACCTTTCCAAGGTTGATGTAAGTATTTTCTACTGCAAGCTTTGTTTTTCTTCTTCTTTATACATTTTGGACTATGGTTGTAAAGTTGTAAAGTATCCTGTAAATACTGTATGGTTGTTTTGGACTAAAGGCCTTTCTGGTCTTTTGAACAGATTGGGTGTTGTATATGTCCTTTACTTTTCTTGGATTGTTTTATGTCATATTAATTGGTGACTTTAATACTTTCAAATTGTAGAACAGACTAACAGACCACAAGAATCAGTTTCCCCAACTGGTATGTACTTGATAAAGTCTAAATGTTCTGAATTGTGAATCAAATCAAGCCTGATTGTGTGACTAGATATGTTACTCAACTTTAATACACATTGTTATTTTCAGATTTTGTCAACAGAGGGGTCTTCATTCAATGGGTATGACAACACGTCAGTTGCATCAACGAGTAACCAAAGCGCTCAGGAGGGCTTTAATGGAAGCAAAAATGTATGTTCACTTTTGTGTTTATTTTTGTGGAAATCACTGAGCAATGCATCCAGAATTTTTTGTGATGTTTGCAGTCGTAGAATACATTTACATTTGCTTGAAATTACATTTAGTGGGGATTGAAACTATGTTGCATAATTTGTCAAGAAAGAATCACAATTTGAGAAAACTTTTGAACTGTGTCTTATAATGAAAACTGATGAAGGACAATCACAGTTCTCAGTTTTGATGGGCAACCTTTAATCTGAAGATTGTTTCTGTTGTTGCACATTGTTTCAGAAGAGTTAGTTATCAGCATGTTATCATAATGGTGTAATGGTAATGTGTGAAGTAGTTTTTAAACTATTCTAATAGTTGTGCGCAGCCCTGTTAGGTGCATTCTTGCTACTTAAATCACCTGGTCAGATTATCTACATCCATTTGGTTTCTGCTTGTCAGGCTGGGCAACAGTGGCTTCACACAACCATGGCCTCTAGGAGAAAGAAAGTCCAACAGCACTTTGAGGATTTGGAAAAAGTTTACTTCGAAATGCGACTGCGTGATTCCTTATTTCAACGACAGCAACAGCAATTACCAGACATTCAGAATGCAGATGCCAATAACAGTATGTATATTAATCCTAAATTATGAGAAATTACTCTGATATCAACAATTCAAATCAGTTACTTTTTGTAATTTGTATTAAAGGAGAACCAACAAATTCTGATCTACAAGAAATTGTAAAGAAATACTTCAGAATTAAGACCACCCCAGTTTTTGGGTCAAGAATAAAATATTTTCCAACCATTACCATTAAATTCTCACAATTAAAGCCCCTTATCATTGCTTAACTAATACTGCAAGTGGTAGCTTTATTCATGCTCTCATTAACTAATATAATTCATGCTCTCACTAACTAAAACTGCAAGTGGTAGCTTTATTCATGCTCTCATTAACTAATATAATTCATGCTCTCACTAACTAATACTGCAAGTGGTAGCTTTATTCATGCTCTCATTAGCATTGATTCTTTAACAGCTGAAGCTGGCAGTCCATCTACGAACAACACTGACCGTGAAGATGCGGCCAAAAGTCCTGTGATATTTGAAAAAGTAGAAGAGCCGTCTCCTAACGGGTCTATGAGTGTTCCTAACGATGCTCACAGTTTGGAAGACTTCACGGAATCCTTGGCTAAGTTCACCAAATTCAGCACTTTCCGTCCGCTGGCCACCTTGAACTACGCTAGTGATATTTACAATACATCGAGTATAGTATCGAGGTAAGAAATAAAAGACAAATTCAGGAGAAATTGATTGACTTCACGCTAGTTGTCCATTATTTACAATATTAAAACGAAGCAATGTTTTGTTTGCAGCATTGAATTTGACAGGGATTCTGACTTCTTTGCTATTGCGGGTGTAACCAAGAAAATTAAGGTTGGTTCTACATATTAATTTTAGAAGGAATAGAATCTTAAGATGTTGTGAGGGCTGTTCCATTTAAAAATGAGGGGGGGGGGGGTGGTTCGCCCCCCCCCCCCCTTCCCTTCTTTTTTTTACATGGAACAACCTTGGTATGATATTGTCATTTTTGGCTATAATGTTGGATTAGAAAGATGATCATCTGATTTCCTTTGTGTCATATATGATAATGCCTCAACACGGTTAGTCATTACGATTTTTCTACCTTTTCTGTTTGTCAGGTATTTGAGTACAGCACTGTGATACATGATGCCGTAGACATACACTACCCTGTGAATGAAATGGTGTGCAACTCCAAAATCAGGTATGTTTTTAAAATTAAGAATGTGTATTGTGTAATGTGAGATGTTAACTTCACATTTTTTTCATAACATTTCCCATTTACATTTGACAAGTAAGGCCACACCTATTTAATAAGCTTCTCGGATCCTCTCAGGACCATTTTTAATTGGTCGGTCGGTTGAAATTTCATAAGCAAATCAAATTTCCTATTAGATAACATTGCGACATGTTATGTTATTTTTCTCTTGGCACATTTCTCATCATGTTGGTGGATCCGAGAAGCTAATCTTGATGAAAAGATATATAACACAAATGAGTGTCTTCTTTCAATTGTATAACTCGGCAAAATGATCTACAAGAGCTTGTATATAAAATGACCACGGTGGGTTTACATTTGCAGTTCAATAGTCTGGAGCTCGTACCACAAAGGTATGCTGGCCAGTTCGGACTACGAAGGGACTGTCACACTGTGGGATGCCTTTACAGGCGTCAAGTCACGCATTTATCAGGTACTCTTTTGAATTAATAAATAGACAAATTACATCTGGCCCAACTGCACACTGTCAATTATTTATATATTTTGTTGTGGTTATGTAATTATTGATGTTCATTTAACTCGCATCTTGGATATAATTTACCAAATTCAATATGTAGTGCTTACATAATGCAAATAATATTATTAATCAATGCACTGTATTTGTTAAGTAAATAACATAAACCTCACTGGGTGGACTTGAAATATTTCTTTTTGAGTAATGATACTTTTGTTTTCTTTCAGGAGCATGAAAAGAGATGTTGGAGTGTTGATTTTAATCGAATAGATCCCAAATTATTAGCATCTGGGTCAGACGACTCTAAAGGTATGACCATAAATGGCAAATGCAGTTTTCTAATAACCAGTAATATTCTTGAATGATATGTTATAATTAACTTCATAAATTGACTATGATGCAAATCACTGCCATTTAGATGTATGTGAAATTATGCCGGTTTAATGCTCCAACATATATTGCATTACTTCCTATGTATGCCTCTCCGCACTGAGGCAATATGATGTTGATTTGATTTAATTTTTAATTATAGTAATACATTTATTTATATATTGCAACTGAAATACAGTCGGATAGGTTTACACATAAAAGGAAATATGATTTATAGTGTATAATATGATCAAAATTAAATATAATGTAATTTATAATAAATGGATAAAATATATAAAAATTAATTAATTACTTACATCAAGCTCTCGTTTCATTGATGCTTTTTAATTGCAGTAAAACTCTGGTACACCAACATGGAGCATTCAGTAGTAAGCATCGAAGCCAAAGCAAACGTCTGTTGTGTCAAGTTCAATCCTACTAGTCGATACCACATTACCTTTGGATCAGCTGGTATGTGCTTCGAATGAGATTCATTTACTTGATACTATTACTGTCATAAAAGAAGGTTGCTGACTTGCTGTTGTCTTTGTGACTTGAATTTATTGAGCTGCAGTGTAATTAGTATTCCTGAAAACTTGTGAAGTCTCCTAAACTTATGTGCGGAAACCCTGTCAAATATGTAGGGCTTCATTTGTATCTCTTTGCGCTTGCTCACTTTCGCTCTAAATTACAGAAGGCATTTATGTATTCATGTCCTCTATTATTTGGTTTCTTTTCTTCAGATCACTGCGTACATTATTACGACTTAAGAAATCCAAAGAAAGCTTTGAATGTGTTCAAGGGACACAAGAAGGCTGTGTCTTATACCAAGTTTGTCAATGGAAATGAAATAGTTTCTGCGTAAGTATTATGAATACAGTCAAACCTGTGATAATCGGCCACCTAAGGGAATGAAAAATTTGGCTGTTAAAGAAGGTTCTCTCTTAATGGAGGGGTAAAAATCATAGATAGTAGCAATGTAGTGGCCGTTTACACCAGGTGGCCGTTCTTCAGTTGACTAGACAGGTGGCCGTTAGAGCTGGCTTGTCTTTACTGTCCTAGCATATTTTGGTAAACGGTGAATCAATCTAGTTTTATTAAACATGTACATTGAATAAAACAGTCAAAATCTGGTACACTAAGATTGCAAGTAGTTATTCTTTATAGTAGTATCCAGACTTGTGTGTTATATGACAATGATTTAAAAGTAAGTTTTATTATTCAACCTTGTCATTCTGTTGTGGAATGTGTATATTCAATTTTGACTGTATTTTATTAAAAGGTCAACTGACAGTCAATTGAAGCTGTGGAGCCTGAACAAGCCATATTGTTTACGAACATTTAGAGGTCACACAAACGAGAAGAATTTTGTTGGGTTGGATACTGATGGGGACTACGTTGCTTGTGGTGAGTGTCATTTGCTTCTTCTGTTCATACGAAGTGGTTTGACTCGTTTGTCTTAAGATCCTGAGATAATATGAGTTAGTGTAGGTCAGTAATTACTTAGGGCAGTTCCATTTTAAAAACCTGGAAAATTTCAGACCCCAACCCCCCACCCCCGATGTCTGGTTTTTTACTGACCATGCCCTCCCCTCCCCACCTTCTGCTTTTTCCACATTAAGAAAATACTAGTCAAGCACCCCCCCCCCCCCCCCCCACCCTGATATAAGTTTTTCCCAGAACCCCCCCCCCCCCACTCCCAATATCTGAAAAATCTTCAGGTCCGCCCCTCCACCCCCTCTTTTTTAAATGGAACAGCCCTTGGTGTTATACCCTTCAGATCCTCATAATCACAATTAACATTTGGCAGAATTGTATCATTATAATCACATTTTACCCTCTTAAATATTACAAACAATGACCCACTATACAATTCAACTTCATAGAGTAATAAATTGTTCATTATTTCAGGGAGTGAAAACAACTCGTTATACATTTACTACAAGGGACTTTCTAAGCCATTGATGACGTTTTGGTTTGACACAGTACGTAGTGTCTTGGTAAGTCTTGCCCATTATTTGTGTTTAATATGATGCAGTATATTGAAACAGGCAGAAGTATTATCGCTCATTTGTTTACAAGTCCGGCAGTTTCTTATATTTTGTTTAATATATTTGTATAGCCTTTACCATGGTTACCATGATACAAATGAGACTTTTGTCATTTCCAAAGTTTAAATTAGAGGACGGTCTTTAGATTATTATAAAGTAAGTACATGCTTGCAGTCCAAGGAGGCTTGTACAAAGGGGACTGTCTTCTATATATATACAATTTTTTCATTAATAATTGCAGTTATGTTGTACAAACATAATAGATTTATTATAAATACATAATAAAATTAAAATATGGAAATTAGGATGTGGCAATATTGAGTAAATTAGACATTTTACATCGTCCACTGAAAATTCATGAAGGACACATTGACCTTCCAAACTGTCCTAATCATAATTTAGCTCTGGCTTGTGATTGAGGATATATAAAGAAACAGCCAACTCAGCATTGTATAATGTTATTATCCTATAGCACAATATATTGTTCAAATAATCCAGTCAGGCAATTAAATTACTTCCATTTGTCATTTGTAGGATAAAGAACGTCGGGAAGATGATGCTAACGAATTTGTCAGTGCTCTCTGTTGGCGGCCGGTAAGTTTTGAAATTTGTGTCATTTCATCATCATATTAGCTTTCTATCTATCTTAGGGCTGTTCCATTTAAAAAAAGTGGGGGGGGGGGGGGGTGTGGACAGGAAGGTTTTTGAAAAATTGGGGGAGGGGGGTTCTCCAAAAGAGAAAAATAAAGAGCGAGAGGGAGAGGTGTTGGACCAGTGTTTTCATAATATCTGAATGTACACCCTCCCACCTTCTTTTTTCAATGGAACAGTCCTTATCACCAAATGTCTATAATTGTGCTTTTTTGTTCTTTCAGGGTTCTAATGTTGTATTAGCAGCAAACAGTCAGGGCCTGATAAAGGTAATATTTTCTTCTTCATTAACTCAGTTGATTTGTGAGTATTTTGAATATAAAGTAATAATGAAATATTAATGAAAAACATGAATTCTTATTATGAATGTAATATTAATTTCCAGGTGCTGGAATTAGTGTGATCTCATCCAAAGAACATTAGCATTTTATTCTTACACAGGTGATGTAAATATGTTAATAGGTTACACAGTATATTCTGGTCTTTGTTAGTACTGTATCAATTGAAATTTCAATCACTCCATGTTGTTATAAATGTGGAAGGTTGTCGATTGACATGTATGTTAAAACAATTTAAAAATGTACTTGTAATGATTGCAAAAATCACCTCTCTGTCCAGGTGTTAACAAACTCTGAAATAAAAGCGTAGACTAAGTGTTATATTGCACAATAGTGGTAGGTACAGTGAAGATGATGCTTGGAGATGTTGTGATGACTAGGGCAGGGGTATCATTAATTAGACCTCAATCGTTTCTGATCATGTTACATTATCACTTAGGTTCGATTAAATTGTAAGAGATCAGATAGTGATCTGTCATAGTCTTTCATGATTCATATGTTGACGCTGTACTGTGTTACTTCTATTTGCGCTTTGTGATATGTGTTAATGCTCATAGGATGTATTGATTGAATATCCTGTTATCTGTCATTTGTGATTACTAAACTTTGGTGGGGTAAATTTCAATATTTCACATCGAGTACAGACTACTACAGTGCCTGCCACTCAGAAATATATTTAAATAACAAAACTATTTCTGAATTCCTCAGACAAATGGCAGCTATCTCAAGTGCTTAATTAAAATGAAATTGTGTTCATGTACAATCTTTGGTGTTAAATTTCCTGTATATAATATTTATAACACATTCTGAACATAACTGTCATCAGGTAACATTGAAGAATAAATGAGTAATGCATTGCACATTGTAATGGTTGCTATTTTAACTCCAAGAGTGAAATATTCATGAGACTTTGAAATGCTAAATTAGAGAAGAGGGTTACAAGCGTCATTGTGGTTGTCTTGTTATTTATTAATGTAAACAGTGATGATCCATAGCTTGTTATTGTAGGTGACCCATTGTTGTTTTATGAATAAAGTCTTAATCTTGCTAATTTTTTTCTCCTTTTGTCATGGGTGGCCCAGCTGGGTGGTCCAGTGGCCAAGTCACTAGCCAGCTCCTCTGGTAATCCCTGGTTATAAAACGCAACCCAAACACTCTTTATGACCTTCACTACAGCTGGAGGTTGAATTGGTGGTGTCATGCTTTTGGCATCTGTGCCTGGGCAAGTGAAAAATCTAAAGACGAACAGATGCAACATAATTTTGAAGTCTTAAGTCCTTCTAGGATTGGGGGCATATCTCCGTGGTGTATATAGATCATTAATAGATCATACCTCATTACACCATTTCATTTTCAAGCCTAGTGCTCCTTTGGGCTCCTTCAGTATCATGATATTGTTTGCATTGAACGTTATCTGGAAAATTGCTGTAATAGTTCATTCTGGGCATCAGTGCCTGGGCAAGTGACCTTTCAGGAAAAGGTTGAACATAATTTGGACAACAAAGTGCCTCAGACAGCTGGTGGTACAAGTTCAGCTAAAGACCAGAGATCTAATCTGCTAATCTCAGTTTGAGCTTAGAACAGTTCTTGGGACTTGTTCCCTTTAAAAGCCTGTCTGTGGGACAGCGCTGGGAAAAAGCTGGTCCCGAACTTCGTCCTAACTATCCCATCCTATCAACATAACAAATGTTATATTTTATTATGTACTGCAAACAAATGCACATAGACAATTGTAACAGTTTTTGCAGGGTGTTACCTTCACATCAGGGAGTGACATATTAATGGTCAATACTCTTGCTTCCCAAAAAATAAACAAACTCAAACTCATGCGTGAGGTCCCAGGTTCGATTCACGGATGGCACACTCCTCTCATAACATAACAACAATCAATGTGTAATTTTACACTTTTAATACGCATCCAGTACATGTCCACAAAATTAACAGGTGCCATCATTTGACACATCACAGTACAATATTATAGGCAAATTATATAGGTTACATGAAAATGCTAAGGATCACTAATGACAAAGGACTGTCCCATGCCGCACTGTAAAGAGAGGGCCTTTCCAGAGAAGTGCGAGTCTACTTTATGAGGCACCAACACATGTTTCTCATTTCCTGTCCCACAAATCCCATGTTCATTCCAGCCCCAGCTGATAACAGTCCGATCTTTCAGCAACACTAGATTATGTTCAGAACCGCAGCTGGCATCAATATATTCACGCGCTTTTGGAACTTCAACAGGAATGGGATCATAGCCTGACACAGTCGCTCGACCCAACTGACCATAATCATTTCGACCCCATGTATACAAAACACCGCTTTCTGTCTTGGCTAATACATGAGTCCATCCTGTTCGAATGTCTTTAATTTTCTCATCATTGAAAAGAGAACTTATGATTTGATATGGCTTGGAAACTGACGAGGTTGAATTTGGATAGAGTGTCATTTGAGCTCTTCTGTTGTCTCCCATGACATAAACCTGGCCATCAGATGACAGCACCACAGTATGATATGCTCCTGTCAAAACCTTCAAGGGTGCGCAAGGTAGGGTCACTTCAGTTGGTTTGATAATTTTAGAATTTGGCTTTTCCAGTGGTATGCCTAATTGACCTTTCTTTCCAGCTCCCCATGTGAATAGTTTTCCAGACTCTGTTATGGCCGCAGCATGGCGCAACCCTGCCGAGACATCTGCCACCTTTTCTGTAAGTATGACCGGGGTTGGATCTGGCGTGAAAGTATTGTTTGGCAGTTCTACATCACCAATGCCTAACTGACCAAAAGCGTTAGATCCGAAGCTGAGCAGCTTGCCGTGAATGGTTAGGCACAATGTGAAATCCCAGCCACAAACAATTTTCCTAATATTCAAGGCATTTAATGCTGGAACTGCTCGAGGTGCTTGTACAGTCTGATCTGTGTTGGGTAGCCCTAGCTGTCCTTTGCTATTCCAACCGCAGCCCTTTACAGCTTGGACTATGTTCTCTTGATCTCCAGACCCTGAATGAATGGGGTTATAGAAGAAAGTGTGTCCCCCTCCCGCCGCAATGGCAACACCTTTGCTCTCTTCTGTCAGAAATGTCGGTGCCAGCAAGTCCTCAGTGTGGCCATGGCCCAACTCCCCGTAACTGTTCGCACCCCATGAATAAACGTGAACTTTCTCCGCACACGCGGCGTTTGTTGACATTTTTTGACAGCTGTCAATTTGTGTGTCGCACGGAATGTTCGCTTCACAAACTGTCATGTCATGCTTATCCGTTGCTATGTGTAAATTATGAATACACAATATTACAAATGCATTGTATGAATTTTATAAATGAACATGATTCGAAGAATAATTATTGTTTGAATTTTTATTCTAAATTTTTTTGTCTGGCCTCATATTCGCCAAGCGGTGTCTCTTCCCGTGACAACCAAAATAAACAACATGGAGTACACGGGCAGCTCGTACGAAGGAGACCACAATAATGGCCGGTAATACTATTAAATTCAGACGTAGAACTACCCTAACAGCTTCAAATTAAACTTTAAACCTATCCTTTCGGTTTGTCAGGGACGCATAAGCCAGACACAAGGCTGGAAAGATGTAAATCGGTAAAATGCATGTGGCCCAATGGCAATTGTGGGCACAAATTGCCACAAAATGCAGTTTTCAATAAGGACAATATTACTTCTCAACAAAAGTTTGCAGAAAGTTCTGAATATGAAATTTTGCCATTCATTGAATTAAAATATGAAGAAAAATACTGAAGTCCAGAGAAGTGAGACAGCAACCGAATGTGAGACTCACGCTGAATGCGTTAGACTTCGCATGTCTGGTATTGTCATGAGCAGCTTTTACCCACACCTCTAACCATTCGGCCACAAAGGATATCCCTTCTAGCCAAGTGCTAGAAGGTGGGGTCACTGCTGAGGCCCGGGACACTACATCACATCATGTCCCCCATACTTTCTTGCGATTTTGACTAACATCACAAGTCAAATATCGCAATTCTATTTATATACCCCCTGTGAGCTAATTCATGCTCACAGAGGTGCCCGGATTATGTCCACCATGTCATGAGCAGCTTTTACCCACACTTCTAACCATTCGGCCACAAAGGATATCCCTTCTAGCCAAGTGCTAGAAGGTGGGTCACTGCTGAGGCCCGGGACACTACATCACAGTATAGTGGTAATGTGTACCACTCACTGACACAGCCACACTCCCACATTAACCTCTGTGGAGGATGGACCGATTGGCTAATAAAAACATTTGTGTCAAACTATAATAATGATGTCACAATGCAGTGTTACGCTGTCCTTCCCTGTCCACTCTTTAGGACTTCATATCCTTATTTTTTAAGAGAAATGGCAGTGATCTGACAATCGTTACTTGTTCTCTATAAACTACGATAACATTGATTTTGGTCAATGAAACTTCATCGCCATTTTGCACCGAGAATTATGGGAGTGTAGATACTGATGACGTCACAACACTTGGTTTATGACTTCATTGCCAGCTACTCGTTATAATGTTTTGGAAAAGGTGCAGTATAGCGGACCCAGATTTATGACCATATTTAGCCACCATCATTGCTATACATACGATGTCAAAAGCCTGAATTCAATAATGACGTCACAAACAAATAACAGCGGTTTTATTTTTGACAGCTGCTGCCCCCAAACCCCTGCTACTCTACACCATAGGTTATTCTAATTATGCTAGAAATTCAAACTTGACAAAATAATTTGTAAAATTTCATATTTCATTGACGCCAAATATGGGCATACATTTTGGTCCGCTATACTGCACTAAACCCAATGTTTTGATCATCCCCCAGAATGCATCAACAAAAACACACTAGGCTACAGCAAAAATAACCCTGCCTTAATATCTGCCTAGCTGCTATTACGGAAAGTAACTATCACCAATACACTGAATTCTATATTTAACAGGATGGAAGGAAAAGGCTCATACATATTCCCCACAGGAACCAAGTATGAAGGGGAAATGAAGGACGGGATGTTCCATGGCAACGGAACACTTCACTTTCCAAATGGAAGCAAGTATGAGGCATCATGGGAGAATGGAAATGCTCTGGAGGCAAGTAACGTATCTAAACCAGAGCTCTCTTTTTTAGTGTGCCAATGGTTATGCTTGTTAAAAAGAACTAAATGCCAATGAAATGATGGTCTGTGAATGTCTTTGAGAGTTTTGCTTTCCTGTTGTTTCAGCTGGCAAACATTTATGCTATATATTAATATTTATTAAATTTTAGAAATGTCCAGTTACTCCTTTGGAAACAAAAGCTTGATCTCATAGTTCTTTATCGCTCGTTATATAGGGAAAATACACATTTGCGGACGGGTTGCCCTTTGAAGAAGAGAACTGGGAATACTGTGATGGTTATGACAGAAAATTTTACACGGAAACATGCAATGGTCTTAAGCCAGCAGGTAACAAGTCTTGGTGTTTTACACGCTAAGTGTAACCTAATTCCTGGTATTGTATATATATATATTATAAACACAACAGACCACCGTATTATTAATGCTTTAGATCTTTATTGTAATTTTAATAAAATTAAAAAAAGGCTGCTGCGGCATTATTATATGTTTTTGGAAAAATAATTGAAATAACTAATGTGTAATTCTAATTTTTTCAGGTCGTTCACAACTGACAAATAGTATCCCACCTGTAGAAATTCCTGAAGGTTGTTACGACTGCGGTGATGGCTTTTATAACCCAACAACAAGAGTTGCCCTCAATTACAACATGAAATTCCTCAGGAATGCAGGTGAGGCATAAAGCACAAACATCACAGTATTTTCATACGAGGTCCATATATCGACCTTGGTTCATTTGTCAAACTGTATCAAAAATGATGCAGATGGCTGCACATTCTTGTATGATGCAATGTTAAGAGCTCTTATAAATAAAGCTTCTTTAATATATGCTACATTAGTCCTTTATACATTGCAATCGATCTTACTTCAGATGATGATGAACACGAATGGATAATAAAGACCTGCAGGAAAGGATGGGATGAATTTGTTGGACCACAGAAAAAGATACAAGTATAACCTAGGATTTAAGTACACATTTTTTATTTTTTTATTTGCTCACATCATGACATAGAAGCTTCAGTTATTTCAGATCATGCATACTTTAACAATTTGCCACACAATTGACAATATATTTACCTTTAGTATTTTTATACTCTGTAATTATTAATGATATTCTGTAATTATTTCACAATAATTCCACATATAGGTACTTGCAATTATACAAGGTAATTTAAGCTCTAATTAATTTAACACATAAGCCAGCATCCATTAATATTGTATGTATATATATATATATATATATATATAGTATTGTATTATGTGCACCGAGTGTAGATGAGCTAAACAAATTAATATATAATAAATGACAGAATTTAAATGTCAGATTTTGCAGAAATGTACCTGTGATATTTCAATGTCAGATCAGTTGATAAGCAGTTAACTCATTTGCACAACATGATTAAAATATGAAATACATGAAAATAGAATATGCTCATTAATGAGATGAATGAATGTACATACTCTCTTTTAAGAAAACAATAAATATTATTTACAAAACTGCACCGTGATTGTGTAAAAAATATATCAATGAATCTCACTCTCGTCAGGTGAATTTGTATTGTCAGCTATTTCGAAATAAGCTGACAATACAATATTCACTGATCTAGAGTGCTTGAAAACAATCTAATGGAAGCTCTTGAAAAGGCGATACAAAATCCAGTTGGAAATAATGAATGCATTTGGAAAGGAAATGCATAGCTCGAATGAGAGGGTGCTGCACAACAGGGGTATCAAGGGGACTTAATAGTCTGCATATATAAGTACAATGGAATTATTACTTATACAGGATTACATTTATTCAATAAGACTGAAATACAATATTTTTTGCCTGGATTACATGGTAACTTAAAACAAGTGTTATTAATTCGTAACGGCACCACATCATTAAATGCATTGATGAAAATATCGTTTGCAGCAAATCAGGTCTCAAAAGCAAGTCTACTGCATTATAATTGATATCATTTGAGGGAATGCATGCATACAACTTTTTCATTGAGTGAACTATATTCCATTCAGCAGCTGAAACAATTATACAATACCATAAGGCAGACTATTTTCTGATTATTTTGTTTTAAAAAGTTGGGTCGGTAGGTTGGGGAATTTATTTCTAAATTTTCAGTTCAAAACGTACACTGTGTTTGCCTTAACACGTGATCAGTGAGTTTTAGAATTTTACTAATCGATAACATTGACAAGGTAACATAAGAGAATTACCATCCCAACATAAATGCATGTCACTGGTAAAGAGAAATGATATGCATAAAAAAAATCATTAAACCAACACATTTTTATGGTTATTGGCTAGCTTATTCCCATAACTGCTGAATGTAATGTAGTCTTTCACTTCAATATCCTTGGTACAATTCAGCCTAATATATTAAACATTGAAACGCTAAAAAAATCTAAGACTAGAGCATCTGAGGTTTTATATTCAACCTATCAATAGTTTCTTGAGGTAAACAAAATATTGGGTTAACTTGTTTAATTTCACCATTGCCGAGAAGAGATAAGCCAGTTATTCCAAATAAGGTGTGAAAGGGGTCCACCTAAAATGGTAAACATTGCTTTAGTTTATAATCTACTATGCATCATGTACATTTATAAACTTTATAATTATAGGTAAATGTAAAGCGAAGAATCTTGACTATTTGCCAGGCAAATATGCTACTCTTTGAAAAATGCCCAGCTGAATGATGGGACAGCGCGCTATCATCGTGTGGCATACCAGAAGTCTTCTAGAGACAAATTAACGCAAAGTGAAACAACATTTTTACTGCCAAATTCATAGAGTTGCCATGGAAACAAATCTCTTGGACTTGGAAGTTAAACTCCAGAGGATGTCATGTGAATCCAGGACTCGCATTGGTTAATGCAGCCCTCAGCCTATGAGAGTCCTACATTCACATGACGTCATCTGAAGTTTAGCTTCCAAGTCTATGAGATTTTTATTTCCAAATCTATGAATTTAGCTGTAATTAAAGAAACTGTTACTTACCATATCTCCAGGTCTATCTGCAAATCCGCCCGTCTCATCATCCTGACAGGCTAAGATAAATTTGACAAGCTTCTCCTGAAATGATTAGGACATTCAAATAAATTGCAATGCTGATAATACCACATAAGTTATTTATTACATCTTATAAAATGACAGGTGTGAGCACTGCACGCAATGATGAAATATATCTATTTAAAAAAAAAAACATGCATGGTTTTGTGAAGTATTACCTTATTTATCCAATGGATACGTCCTATAATTTTTAATGATGCCAAAACCCACCAGGAGTAGCAAACATCGGGCAGTTTTTCAGGCCGACCTACAACAATGATAGATAATTTCAAAGAGGAATGCTATTATGGTAAAATGCACTAATTTACAGCAAATTGAACACTTCATGCCAATGAAATTCACTAAGACATCTTCATAGGACAATAATTACAGAGTGAAACTTATGCATGTATATATCATGGGTGCAAATCATGGAGGGGATTTATCCCCCCCAGGAAGGGCCAGATAGAGCTGAGCTAGATAGGTATCATCTCCCCCCCCCCCCCTCGAAACTGATAAAATTTTGTATATACATGTATTGAATTTCAAACAATAATCCCCCCTACACAAATGGTAAGTCCGCGTCTGATATCTGATATATGCTGCGCCCTTGCTCAGTGATACATGCATGTAAGTCCGTTGCTACAGGATGCACCATGGCAACTGTGCCTACATTTTTCTGGGCCATTAAGTATATTGTTAAGCTTGAGGGAAATATAGGCTGGCAGGGTGAATAGTCTGAATACAAGGCAAACGTCATATTTCCCATGAGCAAATAAGAGATTACTGGAAAAATATGAGTTTAGAAGGAAAATAACTTTTGACCTACATATAGTTACATTAAAAACAATAGCTGATATCTCCCAGGGATATTTTTGTGTGTGAATGGCTACAAAGGTATGATACATATGCCAAAATTAGTTGAATGTATATTTGAGATAAATAAAAAGCACTTATACATCAAAGTAAAAAGGGCAAATTATTTATAGATTCAAGAATAATAGTTACCATTGAGTCCACCAGATGGCAACTGACGTTCACAGAGCCACCATCCGAGTGTGTCAGCCTTCACTAGGTGAAGTCTACCTAATATGGAGAGAAGTCCTACGCAGCAGTAGATCTGTGAGAGGTAAATTATCTAGTTGAATTATTATTATTATTTCTAACTTTAATACTACACTAGCTGAATGCACAAAAAATCTTTGCATTGGCTTGATAGTTAAATTTACTATTAGCCTAAAACTTAAGTGAATTTGAGGACACTTTCTAATTATTTCATTGAATGAATTATCATGGCTCTACATATTATTTGGCACCACATCAAATAAATGTAAGTCCAACTCTTTTTTCAACTGACACTTCCCTAACACAACAAGTTTTATTTTTCCTATGTCGGACATGTTTATGAAATTCACTGTTTATGTTGCAAGAGTACAATTTTCAGAAATTTAAGCAGAACGTACCTGTCCTGAATGAGTTTCACTACCAGGCCGACTTCCAAATCCTCCATCAAAATTCATACAGGACACGATGAAATCAACTGTTTTGTCCACATCAATGGCATCCAGACGCCCCTGCACAAAAAAAGACACATGTCATCAACAAATATATCAGATAATTGCGCTGCTATTAATATCATAAAGCTTTAAAAACACTGATACATACCAAAAGTGATAAACATGCCACAGCACAGAAGCAGAATCTCGTGTCAACTTCACCTGTAATATAATTTGAAGGGAATTTAATTATGTGAATACAAACTTGCGCAGTTGAACATAAAAAGCATCAAGTATATATGGGTAAATTACTTTAATACATGTATATGTGTTGTATAATACTTACCCCATTTATCACCGAAAAAGCTGCCATCCTCTTGTTGCAGTCCTTTAATGTAAGTGACGACACCTTCTACATCTACTGTGTCCAACGCATCATAAAGGCACAGAATCTGTCATGAATAGAGAACAAATAGTTGTAATGTTAGATCTATGTATTCTACAATTTTGCTTCCTTTAGCAATAAAAATATAACTTAGTTTCGTGTCAACATTTCACAATAACTGAATCAGTAACTGGGAATGTCATCATTTGCTTTTTGAGTGATATCTTTTATTTGCCTCTACATTTGAGTTTGCACATGTTAATTGCAACTGGTGTCATCATTCATCAAGCAAATAGTTGAAAGAACGTCCTGTTGACATTAACTCAATACATGCCCTGACAAGATTGTCAAAGAATCTGATTCAATCATGGTGCCAACAGAACTGAACAATTCCCTAACCACAAATCTACCCACTAGATTTAGGCAAGATAAGCTAATCCAAAAACTCACCTGGACAGCACTTAAGGTGTAAAGCAGGTGAGGATCATGGCCGACACTAGCGCTGATTCCTCCACACGGATGCTGACACTGACGAACAAACTGCAATACTTCTTCCTTGTCCATACGGTCAAGACTTCGCATCAGATCCATGACTGTCAAACCCCAATAAATGCCGCTCATTCTTAGGTACTCTGTCATACAGTATTCCTGAAAGTTGAAAATAAATATTAATTACTGATGAATGCATATCTTACTGTAACTCCAAATTTTCTAAGCTTCAGCATTTATGCGCTTCAAGAATGAGAATGTGTATTGATCAACACATAAAATTTAAAAATATTAAAAATGGGCAATGTCTTCTCACATAATCTTCCTTTTGCTTATTATAGGCAGCGATGTAGTCTTGGTGCTTGGCCAACAGAAGTTCTGATGGCATTTTGTCTGTGATCTCCACATCTTTAATTGGGGTTCCCTGAAATGGTAAAACAAGGTATTTGTTTGTCACCATCTATATTATCGCTCAAACATATAGCTCCAAACATCATCAGTTTATCGAATTGTCAACTTTTAAGAATAACTAAAAAGCACTCCATAAATTTAAATGCTAGCCATTTGTGTTAATTCTCAGAGTTTAGACCCAGCTCACCATAATTTGCCTAATTTTCTTGACCGACCTGCTATTATTTACAACCAGTTAACATTTCTCACCACAAGGTGGCTGCAGCTACGTTTGCGCCACCCCGCGGGTAAATAGTAGTACTACTATAAGCATTTTGTTTTACAGTAAGATTTCTTTATTTACATATAAAATGAACATGAACATGAATTATATATGAGACAGGTGTTAGTAACAGAGAAATAACAATTTATTAATTCTAAAAAAAAAAGAAGAAGAGATGTGTGTGACAGCAGAGAAATGGGAGTGTTTAGTCCAGTGTGAAATGGAATGAATGGAAATACATGATAATTTATAAAGAAAGAAATGGATAACAAGTTAAGCTCTCTTTAAAAAAGAGACCTGTATAGCTGTACCACTCGTGATAATAGTGATAGTAGATATTTTAATATCTAAATGACATAAAAAATAAAAAAATAAATTCCCTGGACTGGACTTGAACCGCTGCACTCACAGCCCTTTTCAAGCACCAATGCTTTATACAGTTGTTATATGTGGTCAATCGCACTGAAAAAAAAAACGATGTTGTTTAGCTTCTACTGTAAAATTCCATGGTTTACAAATGACTAAAATTTAATTTATGACCTTCGGAAGTGGTAACTATATTGCAAGGACTTAATCCAAAATTTGCTAAAACTATGGTCACTGTACACTGCTGTAGTCACTTGTGTGAATTATCATGATTTTTTAATTGTCAGGATAGGAATTTGGACAAAATATATTTTCTTCATCTGACATTTCAAAATAATTACATAATATATGCAGTCTTAAGATTTGTTTCATATCTTTCAAAGAGATTCAATTTTTCTCAATTTCACCAAGCAAACTGCTAGCTACTAATATTAATTATTGTCTATGCAATGGTACATTCCAAAATGCATTGAAATATATTTCTAATTTTGGGCTTAAACCACAAATGAGTTCACAGTTTTACAAATTTCACACTATCAATAATTTAATTCTCTCAAATTTGCCGAGGGTATGCTGCTGCAGCAGCCTAGGTTTCTAAAATGTCTTTCAACAAAAAAAAAAAAAAATATATATATATATATATTTCAGGTCAATACCCTTAGGCTTTTAGTATTTTTTATTTATTTATTTACAGCAAAGGGAAAAAGAAACTCATAATTTACAGTAGGAAATACAAATCAATAAAATTTAAAAAAAAAGGGACAAATTTTAAACTCCCAGTCCATCAAATAAAACAAAGAGCTCTTTTGGCACAGCAATCTCTGATCAGACTTAACTGTCTCAGTGGTGACAATGTGTAGTATAAGCTAAACTGTTTCAGTTTCCAGGCACTCTGGCCGGGTCCTGTCTTCCCTCGCTTGATACACGTGTTCACAGAACCGATCTCTGCCTCTGATTGGCTAAGCCCAGTGGATCCCACGAAATGTCCCCCGGTATCCCTATGCAGCCAGACTGTTTTTCTCTGGGCATATTTAAGTGATCATATCGCTGTTCTTTTACAATTTGATATGCCAATTTACACATCCTCCCCTAAGGCTAGCTCTGCCCAGCACCAATCGGTGGCTGCCACAGCAGGGCATGCTCTCGACTCTTCTCTTGAACCCTCTCCCCAGCGCTCTTGGCAGAGAACCTTAGACCTTGTTCCAAAGCGTTCAATGCTGACCGGTCTCCGATAATGAAGAAGAGCAAACCTGCTGCCAATCCAGGGGCTTGGTCCACAGCTTCCAGCCAACCTCCCCTTGCTTTCTATTGAGCTCACGCTCTCCCTGCTTATTGAGCATACAGAGACAGGCCACACAGTCACCACCATGGCTTCCCCGTCTGTCCAGCCATCGGTTCAGCCTCCAGGTTGATTAGGCAGTCTGGGGTCACAGCAGAGTCTTCTCAGTCTACTTCAGTGGTCTCCTCAGGTGGTGCCTTCGGTGCAATTGGGGTCCTCTGCCCCCACCGGTCTGGGCCTCCTCTGCCAGAAACATTTTCCTTCGGTGTTGGAGTACTCTCCGGTTCCCCCTTCAGCCTAGCAACACCAACCGCCGCCACCCAAAGCAGCCCTACACCATTCCCCATCTACTTTGCATGGGTGTTCGAGTTCAAACACTGCTTCCATGCAGGCCCAGGTATCAACCCGTCTCTCTGCTCACAAGCGAGAATAGGCCGGTACCCAGCAAACTCCCATCAACCAGACCACTCCTGGATAACTGATGTGGAGATGTTGGCCCGAGCCCAGCTCTCTTGCCTGTCCACTTTACAGTGGCTCCTTTGGCTCTTCTTTGCGCCTCAATCTGGTGCCTCCCCAGCTCAGCTAGAGGCCCTCCAAGGCTTTGCCGTATGCAAAGTGCAGCATGCCACCTCATTTGGCGGGACCCTAACCAGTAGCATCTGCTATTCAGGACTGACACAATGCAAACTTGGACTGGCTTGGCCAGTTGCTTCCATCCTAGCTACTGGCTCCAGCTTCAACTAGTCAACCTCACTACCTCAGATGGTCTCTTCTGCCCAGCGTCTGCCTCGGCGCCCGAGATCATCCGTTAATTGCCCGCTCAAGCGGCTCTGGTCCCACGCGGAACCTTAGTCTCCGTTTCACTGACCATGGCATGGGAGGGGCTGCATGCCTACGCATTTCCCCCATTCGCTATCATTCCGGAAGTCCTGCACAAAGTCGCCCTGCCCAGCATGAAGTGCATCTTCATTGCCCTGTGGTGGCCCACATAGCCTTGATTCCCGAAAGCTCTCCGGCTTCTCCGGGCCCCTTTGTACCAGTTTTCCTCTTGCAGGAAGTTGTTTTGTCAGCCTCACCGGCCTGTTTACCACCTGAGGCGGAACCTTCACGCCTGGCCATTGTCAGGCAGCACTTCCGAGAGGAGGGCCTTTTAGACCGAGTTGCATCGCTGGCAACCAGCCACCGGTCAAGCTCCATACGCCTCTACCAGTCACACTGGCATGCCTTCTAGAAAACAGTCTGCTGAAATCTGGTGACCTGAGCACAGGGAAGTGACACAACATGGTCTTTAATTTGTCAAATGCCTTGTGGCAGGGCTCATCCCATACAAACTTCTTGTTTTTCATGTATGATTTGGAAGAGACAAAGTAGTTGTCTTGCAGAACCTTTGCTAGTATCCTACCATACCCAAAAATTGCTTCAGAGCTTGCCTGTGGGAACTTGAAAATATAATCTGAGTTGACCTCAGACAACCATTGAAACATTATTTTCACAGCCTCAAAATGAGCTTCCAATGAATCACTTCTCATGACCAAGTCATCAATGTAAGCATTGGTATTTGGCAAGTCCTTAATCACTGAGTGAATCATTCTCCAGAATGTGGCTGGACCATTCCAAAGGAAAGGACATCATATTCATACGGACCAGATGTGACAAAGGCAGATATTTCTCTGCTGGTGTCAGTTAATGGGACACACTAGTGCCCTTTTAACAAATCAATCTTTGTGAAAGTTTTATGAATACAATCATCCATTCTAGGGGTTGGAAAAGCATCCGTTTCACTACAATCTGTAAAAAAGCTAGCGCTACCATTAGGCTTTGGCTATAAAAACATGTTGAACTCCAGTGGGAAGCTGAATAATGTTATGCTAACATTTAAGCAATTTCAGTTTACTCTTTTCAGGATTAATGCGATATAGATGCTGTTTGATTGGTTTGGGTTACAACTTAATTCCATGGAATTATTTCATGCCTAATGGGTTCATCATCTTGAAACTCATCAGATTCCTTGTCAACAGTCTGACCCTCAACAATTGCTATTGTCTTCACAATAATTAAGGTCATATGGACTTTTGCACAATTCTCACAAGGACTTCGCCTGCAGAGGATTTGACTGCAAGGGAAACAACACAAGCACCTTATCACTTGGCTTCTATGTCCTGGCCCTTGCTTTGTGGTCATACCTAGTTTACATTTTTACGTTGAGTGAACTCATGACATTGCTGAAGAGTCAATTCTGCCATCATTAAACATTGTTAAAGGACTGTTGTCAAGGAGGAAAAAGTGCAGTAAGATGGCACAACTCTCCAACATAATCTATGTTCAGACTTTACGGTCTCAGTGGTGACAATGTGCAGTATAAGCTCTGGATCTTATATACTTGGCCCCCTCAAGAATAATCAAAAGTAGAGACATCAGAATTTTACAGACTATTTTCTCGAAGTTATGCATTTCAATCGAGATCAAAGAAACAAGCTATTGTGTGCATTGTAAAAGCAGTTATGTAATATTACATTGACTGTGAACTATCAACAATAGAGTCTTTTCACTGAACAGCTCTGAATTCAGCAAGTCATAAGTCTTTCCTCTCTTCTTATTACTCATTTTGCTTTTCAGACACAGTAGGTAATAACTAAGTGATTCCATAAATATAACTTTCTCAGCAAAATAACAAACATCAACTAAATGATAATGTGTCAAATATGCATTAAAATGCTGCTGCTTGGATGCACTTTGCTTCAGCCAATGACAGTCAAGAGTGGGAACTTTTTCAGCCAATAGAATTGCAGTATTCTGTCTTAGCCACCTAGTGGAAATACAGAGAACCTTCCGTGAAAATCCACTATTAACTACAATAGAATGCATATGACAGCAATATTTCGGTATACTTTTCAGGATGTGTTACCTTTAAATTTTAAAAGAGGCCGGGGTTGCTAATACCGTGGCTTATACCCCTTGGAGAATTCTCAAACAGTTTCGCATCTGAGCTCAGAAAGGGGGGAATCGACCGACAAATATGTCTTCACCCATAGGATGGGTGAAGCCTTATAATGACACTGACAATGGAAAAATTATAAGCTTCCCTAACTAATTATGGAACTCGGAAGGAATTTTTACAGAATTACAGGAATTGTAGGACTGTATTAGGAATTATGGGTGTTGTCAGTCTTAACAGGGGCATAATGAAATTGATAGGATTTATTGGGAATTATGGGAATTATAAAATGGGAACAGGAGTTATGGTTCATGTTAGGAATTATAATTATGTGCACAATTGCAGGGAAGGTAGGGATTTATTGGGAATTATGGGTATTGTCAATATTAAAGGGCACATAGATAGATAGATAGACTTTATTTCAATAACATCAAAAGGGTGTACATACAAGAAGTACTGTTTTAGTGCCATTGGGATAGCACACTAAATTTCGAAAACTGATTACCAGTGTCGTCCCTTCTAGATATCGTGCAAGATGACAATATAAAGGCTATCCACATTTGAAAGTAACAGTAATAATAATGGCAGTAGTAATTCATAATGTACTGAGCTACTGAGGAATTATTAAATTTTAAAGCTTTATCTCTGGTCTGACCTAGTATTACGTCACGGCCAGTCTGTTTCTCCCGCCGGGGGCCCCTCATGACGCCCTTGACCCATGACGTCACACCCCCATAGCGCCCCTCACTGGTGTTGACGGCTGCAAAATGTCACCAGACTCACTTTAGGTAAAACCTGCGGATAAATCACGGTAAGATTTCCTTGTTAACAAATTCACTTCAGATTCAGCTAGGTAACATTGTGATGAGTGAAAATATAAGGATGTCAGGGAAATGGAAGGATTTTCCAAGTCGCTGTCAGCGATTGAAGCCGCGTAAATTGCGCTCCTATGAGAACATGTGGTTGGTGCCGCCATGACTAAAAACACCTCTGACATGATATCTCAGCAGATCATGATGAATGACCTTCATCTTCTCGCTAATATTTGGGATGTCAGTCGAGATTATTATATATATGGAGTCAAATTTGACATTTTTGCTTTATTGGAGACGCTGCGCGCTCTCTGCGTCTTGACCAGTTGACGTACATGACGTTCGCGACGGAGAAGAGTCCATGTCACCATGTTGGGGGGGGGGGGGGGGGGGGGAGAGAGAGAGAGGGTTATGCATTTCTCACCTTCATCTGCTCATTAGCTAAAAAATAATGCAGTTGACTTAATTATAGGGTTTGTTTGGTATTGAGAATTTTTCATTCAATTTTAAAATTGCTAAGCCTATGGTCTATTGCTAGATACCGTTCGTGAATAATGAGCCTAAATCAGTAAATGAGGTATTATTGTTTATTTTATATATTATATATTATATTTACCTATTACTGTAACGGAGGGTATTATCGACAGGGCTGGTATTATCGACACTTCAATTAGTTTGTTAACAAAATTGTTAACATTCTAATGTGAGTGTCAATAATACCCGCCCTGTCAATAATACCCGCCCTGTCGATACAATGTAATACCCTCCGTTACTATCTCCTATCAGTCATTGACCTAATTTTTGTCACAGAACTGAGAACCTGTTCGTTATATATATATATCTGGCATTGTGAAAATCCATATCAGTCGTAGTTATATCGTGACAGATATAAAAAATAATGGTGAGTCAAGTTCAGGTATTTATAATAATTGCTGAGTATACATATTTTGTCTTCTGTCAGGTTTTAATTGAGCCATGACTTGTATGGATATCTAAAAATTACCAAAAATTTGATAATTTTGCATTGAAAAATTACCAAAAATTTGATAATTTTGCATTGAAAAATTATGACACTTTGTTAGATTAATGAATAATAATATATAGTAAATATAGTAACACCGGTTGCATGATGCATGTCCATTAAATTATAGAGCTATAATCCTTGCATATATATCATTTGCCAGACTGATGTCAGCCAGCCAGACAGACACCTATAATAGCTAGGCTAGTCTCATCTGAGTAACTTCACTAGGACAAAGACAGGTTAGACAAGTACATAAAGGGGTCTAGGAACCCAACACCCCTCAGATGTCTTATAGGCCTATGGCAACCCCTTCGCTTTTCATTTTGTATTGTCGATTATGTCATTAATTATGATGCCACAGACTAATATCCATGTCTTGTACATTGCCATTCCATAAATTTATTGACTCTATCGGTCTTAATTTTCTGTGAAGGTGAAACTGAAATAAAATAATATATATATATTGTATATATATTGGGGTAGGATAGCATTATGTCAACATTGCTAACAACCCTGTAAACGGAAATATGCCCAAGACATCAATGTCAGGACAGTACATGTATAATGACATAATATATACTTTGCATTTCACAGCGTTATCTAGAAGACCTCTTTTAGTTTAACAAAGCAAATATATGATCACCCCCACCCGTCCGCTTCAAAAAAAAAAAAAAAGGCAGTATTATATATATATAAGACATGTTTGGAAGCTTCATTAAAATATAAGACCAGACAAGATCAATTTTTTAGGTCAACTTTGGCATATCTGTCATTGTACATCACAAAAAAAAAATTACACATTTTACATTGCATAGATAATGTTACATTGCATATATATATATATATATATATATATATATGCAATGTAAAATACAAATACTCAAATGTACTCTATTGACATTGGTGTCAGTGGGTGTTTTGGGCATGATGGTCATTGACAGTATAATTACATAAATAGGGGTAGTTGTCTGCAATGTTGACATAATGCTCTGCTACCCCAAATGCTTATTATCAGCCCCGCCCCCCCCCCCCCCCTGCCTTGCCAGGTCATGTGAATGGGGCAGGTCAAATATTGAGCACTGTCACATGTTTTCATATTAAATGCCATGGAGCCATGATAATACATTCTGCTAACTTAAATTAGATTGGCAAGCACATGACTTTCAGTTATATGTAGGACCTATAGTTGGCAGTGCCAGACTGCCAGTTAATAATTATGTTTTGTAGCCTACTCTAGGCTTCCTCTTAATTAGTTTAGCCACCATTATTTGAAGCAGCTTTCTTAATACAATGATGATGCCATTCTGAGGACCAATCAGATTGCTTGGGCTTAGGCATTTTCGCCACTAAGTTTGACAGATTTTCGCCACACAAGCATTTTATTTAGCAACAGTTACATAAATTTCGCTAAGAGGACCAGTGGCGAACGTTTAGTGGAAGCCTAGCTACTGTAATGTCTTACAGTCTTAATTATCTGTAGCTTAGCTGCTTAGATGGCTAATTGGCCTGTGCTAGTTGCATGGTGTACATTGACACAGATGTATTATAAATTATAATAGACGTGTTATGAATGAACAGAATGTGGGGACCTGAAGTTAAAAGTTCATTATATAAGTAGAAGTTTTGCAGGATTTGCAGCATTTGACTTCAAATAAAGTACTTACAGATGTTGATTGGTCTGTATTTGGCTTATATAATAGATGAAAAAACCAGTTCCAATTAATTTTACCGAATTTAAATGTAATTTGCAACACCCCCCCCTGCCATACTTTTCTCAAAGAACTTCAAGTGACATACATTTCCACCTAGTGGAAGCAAAGTAAACAATTAAGCTCCTCCCCTTATCAATTATATATATTTTATGAACTGAGAGAGGATGGTAGTCATGTTACTCTGACTGGATTCCATGGTAGTGAGCCTTCATTGCTGTATTGTATATTGATCAAGTCAACGTTAAATTATATCGGTGAAGAATAATATATTGACACCACACAAAGAAGATTAGATTAGAGATTATACATTATACGTATGGACCAGGGATATTCACCATTGATCACCGCACTTCGTTTTGTTGTTGGTTACGAGCGATTCAATTAAGAGAGAGACATATAGAATAGAATCATGCCAGCCCTGCCTGATCGAAGCTTTTCTGTGGTGAGTTCTGAATGATTTCAAGCAGTAACTAATCGATAATCAATATTTATTCAAGAAGTTGGTTTTTTATTCATAACGTGCTGCACTCACATATCTACCTAGTATCTATCTATCTGAATTAACTTCTTTGTGGTTTTGTTCAGTATTTGCACATTGCTAAGTGGAGTTAGCAGCACACATTTAGAGGGTAAATTGACTAAATTAATGTTTTGCAGATATGATAAATTTGTGATATAGTGGGCCCTAATCAAATATCCATTGATCGTTTAATTTTAAAATCAGTATATATATATATATATATATATATATATATATATATATATATATATATATATATATATATATATAAATGCTGTTCAATAATTAAAAATATACTAATTAACATTAATAATCAATTCTTGTTTTCTAGGATTCAATTAGCAGTAATTGGTTAATCTTCCAATCTCACTGTTCTAATTACTAACCAGTGCATGTTTCAACACGAACTTGTCTATTATCATAATTATGATTATCAACCACACCGTTTCTGAGAAACCAATACCTCATTAATAAGAGATTATCCCCACTCTCCAGTGTTCAATGTACCATCTGGTATTGTCTAAATTTGTATTCCTCCCGCATCATGTACCATCAATAATATCCATCCTTGATCATTTTTTGTTGATGTAGAGATATGCAATAATATACATTGATCATACTGTTATAAATTATGTGTTTTAGGATTGCATTTTGTAAATTCACAGTATATACTGAAAAATAATGTAATTATGTATATAATTCTAGAATTATATAATTACCATCATTTGATTAATTAAATAATTTTTTGGCATTGTACCATTTTATTCTGTTATGATCTGTTTCATTTAATATTTTTTAGTTCATAATTTTAGATTTTTTTTTTTTTGGTGACATAAATTGTACTGCCTCATCCTGTTTTATCATGGAGCCACCATTGGTTTTATATATTATGTTTTATACATGTTAAGGATTGCGTTTCATTTTTTTTTTTTTTTTTAACTGGTGGTGGTCTGAAATTATGTGGGAATTCCACAAACAAAGAATGTGTGTCACTCCGTGCATTTTCGGAATTTGACAAACAGGATCAGTTCAGTTGGAAAGTTCCGCGCTATTCCTGTTAACATAAAAGAAACCAAAACATAGACTGCGCTGCAGCAAAACCCTCAGGGAATCCCACATAGCACATAGGCATTTCATTAAAGTTGTTCATTGTTCGTCCGACAGGCAGGAGGGTGGGCGTTACACTTTTCATTTACAGAGCTGAGCACTAATGCACCTTGATGAAATTTTATACAGTTACACTCTATATGGCCTAGTGCCAGGCTTGTGGTGCCTTTATGTTTTGGCTGAAAAAAATAATTTTATCGTTTTCGGAGTAGAACTTTGACACTCAGTGTTTGAAATAAGCGGTAGGGGACCAGACCAATTTATCTACTGAGTGTTTATAAATGTGCATAAAAATCTTGAAAGCATGCCTTATTTACAAAGAATATGGCAATACATTTTGTACTATGAATATTCAATAATAATTGTATGCATTTGAATATTATACAACCTTTTATGGCTGTCATTGCAAAGTATGGGATGCTAACTACAAGGAATATTTATGAAACAACCAAGTTTTTGCAATATTTTCCAGATATTTACATTTTCCAAACAAAAGTGTTACGTCTACGCTCCCGCCTATCGGGCGGACATTGATGATAACCATAGGATTGTTTAAATTATCATAATTATGTGTTTTCAATGTAACACATGTTACACAGAAACAGCTAGCTGCATGACATGAATGAGTTTTATATATAAGCCATATGATTATATTAAATATAATTTTTTAATTTTTGATGATAAAAAGAGAAACACAACAATTCATAAATGCATAGCAAGCAGGGCAGAACTTCTTTTAGGAAAAGTTTTTTTAACCAGTTGCTCAGTATGAAGCTGACCTAGTAAGTGTAATAAATTGTGTATACAGGTACGTCACAATCAATGTCATGCACATGGTGCTTGTCTTTTGATTGTACACATTCTGTAATGCTGAAATTAACAATGATGAAGCAAGAACAAATCGCCTAGAATTGTGAAAAGTAGATTTATATTTTCATGTTGAAAGATGTAAACTTGTTGGGTTTAGTGCAGTATAGCAGACCCAAATTTATGCCCATATTTGGCATCAATGAAATATATGATTTTTTATTTACTAGTTTGAAGTTCTAGCACAATTACGTTGTAGAATAACACATGGTGTTGAGTCGTGGGGGTTGGGGGCAGTAGCTTCCAAGAAAGAAAAATAAACTGCACTCCTACTGTGTACAAGAAAACCACCGTAATTAGTTTGTGACGACATAAGCATTTGACGTCATATGCTTGGCACAAGGCTCGCTAAATATGGTCATAAATCTGGGTCCGCTATACTGTACTTTTTCCAACTTGTTTGCCATTGTGGCACATTCAAGATGTGGCAATATGATTTAATAATGACACAGTTTAACTTAAATAATTTCCGTTCAGTTTAATGAGAATTGATTTTAAGAGGTGGAGAATTAAGTGATTAATGCATTAATTAATGCGTAATTGCATATGTTACAACTCATTAATTGTCTAATTTCTCTCTGCAGATGAGTGACCTGTCAGACTCCAGTGTCGAAGAGCAGGAGGGGGGAGAAGTAAACCTTGAGAGGTTGGTTTTTGATGACAACAACTATCAAGAGACGACGCTAACGAGACTGAACCGTCTTCGGAAAGCCGGACAATTCTGCGATGTGAATGTCGAAGTGGACGGCCACACTCTTCCAGCTCACAGGGTCATCTTGGCCTGTGCGTCCAAGTTCATGTTCGAGCTTTTCAAGCAAAATGACAACACAGGCCATGTTAAAGTGGACAACATTGATTTCAGCAGTTTCAGTGTACTTCTTGACTATGCTTACACATCCAGGTAAGATGGTAGTTACAACTAGTCACCTTTGCTCAATATGTTTTTACTGCACTATTTGCCTAGTTCTTGTACCCATGGCATGCCAAAAACCCTTATTTTGTCATGACAATAGATCTCAGTACGATTTTTTGCAAACAACATTGAATTCAAAATTTTTTTTTGTGGCCAAAAAGTTTGACATTTTAAATTGTCTCCATACTTGAACTGAGGTCACGTGCAGTGCGCTATCAAAGTTATATCCTATCCCAAATCTATCTCATTTCATCAGTTGAAAAGAGATAGCCAGAATACACAATCTTCAAGTGCTTGATTTGTCATGTAACCTCAGACATGAAGGTGGCTGGAGGTCTTTGTCTTCAAGTTGTGAACATTATAAATTAAAGAATTATTTGGCCCCTGGTCCATTGAAATACTGTTTGTCTCTCAAGATAAGAGACTTTTCTGATATACTCTATCAGGCAATTTACAGTTTATCTCCCTTATCGTATGATTATTGGGTGTTTTGGATTGTGTCTTGCATCAAAAAAATGTGAGAACTTGACAGCAGCCTGTAGTTGTCACCATTTTGCTTTATATATTGAAGATAAGAACAGTACTGAAATTTTTCGTACCATGAAATGGTTTGTTTTGAATAGGTGTATGTGTTGAAAAAAGAAGGGGGGCACTCAACATGGAGAGCTTGTCTGCCGTCTCAAGTCTAGTTTTTCTTTTTTCTGTAATAACTTCATAAAAGTAAAGCAATAATTGCCTCTTTAGAACTGAACAAGTGTCACAAACATATATATGATAACACCAGGTTTGCAAACATGAACAATAATTAACTTGTTTTACTTGCTCAATATTAATGACCATCATTGACCAATTAAGCATGGTATTTCCCTAGTATGATAACTTGATAAGCATGTAGATTTGAAAGACTAATGTCTAATTTTATAGAACATGTTATGAGTGTCCAGTGCAGTGTGGTCTCTACAAAAGTTATTTACACTCAACAGTGCTCAATGTTGCTAAATTCAATATATTCAGACATATATCTGACTGGTCAATTGCACTGAAATAAGGTCATATGTGCATACAGTATATGCTTGATCACAGGCCAAGGTGTTCACTATCTTCTCAATGGTCGCCTTTCTTGGACTCCAATTTTCAATTGCTTCAGTCTATCTATTCGCCAACTTGCTCACTTCGCTTTACTAGTTTGATCCAGTTAACTGCTTGTATGTAGTGTTAGCACACCTTTCTACGTTGGTAATTCTCTTATTGATCATGTTGATGGTTGCCATGTGCAATGAATCAATATTATTTGTTGTCTGGTTCCTCTGAGCTGGACCAAAATGCATGACCTTAGTTCGGATGAAACATGTGAAAATTCCCAGGTCCCTGACCTCTTTGACACAAAGCCCTTGGATGATAACATCATATGAACATCAAGAGATGTAATCAAGTGGTTGACCAGAAAATATGCTTATCATGTACTCAAGACATTGCAATATGATTTTTGTCATAGGCGCCTTAACTTGCAATGCTGCTTGAATTATTATTAGAAAGGTTTTAATTTTTGGCTACTTACTAATTATTGTCTTAATTGAGTTAATGTATTTGGGGTAAAGAAGACATTTGATAGCATGATAATCATACATTTATAAGAGTCCTATGCAGCAGTGACAAACGAGATAAAGGGCACCATGTTATTAATATGAAACAGGCGTGCGAAAGATAATAAAACTTCTATTCCATTAAACACTGAAGCATTGTAACAGGGAAGTAGGCTTACATTATATAGATTTTGCAATACGGATTTCATAAAGGAGTTATGATGTGTTATTAATAATATATTAATTAATCCCTTAATACTCTTGTACAGTGCTCCATTAAGTGACAGCAGTAACTGTTGGAACACTGCCAGGATGGCCTATTTTTTTTTAAATCTTATTTTTTCCTATATTTCATATTTTTGGTACATCATGAACAGATTATTTGCGGTTGAGCTTGGTTTTTCCAACACTCTGGCAGTTTGTGGTCCAGTAAATGCAAATTCAACCTGGCAGCTCTGAGATTCTGTGGAATATGGGTTCATCACCAATTGTGAACCACAAGATGAGCTTATAAGTGCTACGATCATTCAACCTTATCAGGTCGGAATCGCATTTATTGAACTCATAAGTATATTTAAAAGCCATTACTCTTAGCAATTAAGGTAGGTGTCTGTCCAGGTGTCTGTTCAGAATATATCATTTTGGAGCTATGCAAGTGTCACTGGACAGATATTATTGATCAGTTTCGTAAAAGTCTGACAGGTGAACTACTACAGTTTTTCGTCAAGGATTGCCAATATATATTCCTGTATGTTCCTTTTTTTTGGGTTATATTTCTTTTATAAAACCCCTATATTTCTACAAAAAAAAAATTCATTTCAAATTCTATATTTTCATCCATGGCAACAGTATTGTTGAGACAATGAACAATTTGTAATCCTTTATGAGCAGATACAGCTAGCTCTATGTGCTATATATAGCACCAAAGTTAAAAATAATATGATTAAATTATATGACAGTAACGGTTAGTAACCATTTAGTAACTATTTAGTAAATAAATGCTGTTAGTCGGGCAGTGGAGTGTGACATTTGGCACTGATTTGTCCTTCACGGTAAGATGACCTTGTTGATGTCAAGACATTGTCATGTAGGCCTGTTATTGCAAACATGTTTGTGAACGGAAATCGCTTACTATATTAAATTGAATACTAAGTAATCTTTTGTGGTTTGATATTATGAAACGTGTGGTTACAGTACCATGTATTCATATTGGGTCAGCAACATTGAATTGAATATCATAGAAATTGTCAAATGTACTGACCCTAGTTACCTATAATATGATGGATTTAATCTAATGCAATGCATAAGGTTGAGATATAAATAAATGAACTTGTGATTACAGTTCCGTTTTATTTACATCTGCTTTGACACACTTTTATATGCTTCAGGAACTCGGCTCAGTGCTTTCGGTTAAATTTCATGTGTCTGAACTTTACATTTGAACCTTTTTAGAGCAACAATTTAGACAATTTAGTGCACTTCTGATTGTCCTTTTTATTATACTGACCAAAGAATTCCGCTTTATATAGGATGCCATTGTATATTTCTGCCCATGCCCCAATATAAAAAAAACATTTATTTTACTTTAAATGCTGCTAGATAGATGTTGACATGTTTTAGAAGCCACGATAATGCCAAGGTAGGGCTGTACACCTATAGCTTCAAAACGATTCAATACGTATCACGATACAGTAAAACCGATATGATACATATTATGAAATGTACCGTTTAACTATGTCAGCCAAAACTAGTAAAAGTTTCTTTTGAAATCTAATTTATTGGAAAGGGAATTAAACTGAATGAAGAAATCTTAATCGTAACTTCGGACCCTTATGTTATGTCCTTATATAATTAGGGTCAGAGAATGTTTTCCTTTGAAAGCACTAAAATGAGTAAATGCGTTTTTTGCCAAAACGCTGTTTGACATATCATTTACGTGTTTCGTTATTATGAATAATGATTATCAATACCGGTATCGTTATCCTTGTACCGGTAGAAACAGTACATTGAGAACCGGTGTACATAGCCCTACAAGTTGGTCAGAATGGGTCAATTGTGATACAATGTGTATATTAATGCATTGTTTAGAAAACATTGCACCCTGAATAAGTAGTTCTTGTACTTAGACCATGACCTGCTCAATGTATATCTGAGAATGTCATTATCAAAGTCTAGAAGGGGCAAGATCCTGTACAAAGTGTACTTATGTTTGACCTTTGTCTTCTGAAAAATTGTTCTTATATCGTACTCTGAGATAAAGTACTTGTGACGATGTGTCACAAGGCTCTAAGTTCTTGATTGAAGTTCGGGATTAAATTGCCATAGGTTGGAATAAAACCATCAAACAAGTCAATAAACAACAGACAAATCGGTACAAATGTTGGAAAATGCTAGTGGTTAGATCACTAAGCTTCCTCTAAATTAATTCCAGCCTTAGCCACTGTGGCTAAAGCAGTCCAAATTTGTATAGCCACAACAGAGACAGTTCAGCCACCATTATTTGAAGCAGCTTTCATAATACAATGATGACACCATTCTGAGGACCAATCAGATTGCTTGGCACATAGGCATTTTCGCCACTAAGTTTGTCAGATTTTCACCACACAAGCATTTAATTTAGCAACAGTTACATAAATTTCACCAAGAGGACCGTGGCGAACGCTTAGCGGAAGCCTAGGATCACAACTCGGTCCAATACTTGCTCTTAGGTAGAGTGACCTTATTAGGGGTTACAATATTAACCATAATAGGGTATTGTGTGAAAGTAATATGATAAATATATGTATAAGATAACATTGAAGGTTTGTTACTTGATTAATGGACTTTTATGTATTATGCTCATTGTTCTTTACTGCTCCTGAGTTCACACATCCCTCAAATATAATAATTTTAGTTACATCAGTGAGATGAGTTGAGTTCTTGGTATGGTCCATAATGGAGTTATCCTGTATATGAGGCAGCATTTTATTGTAATGTTCATAAATTACTAATAATATTAATTTATATATACACATATATATGTCTCAATGTCTCAATCCTACTGGCCTGCTTATATGACCAGCTGTCTGAGATGTAATGAAGAAATGACAGGGACACATTTACCCCATGAATGGAGTCATTTTCTTGCTACAGCATATGATATTATATTATGGTATTATTGTATTTCCAGGCTGCGATATTATATTATGGTATTATTGTATTTCCAGGCTGCAAGTGGCAGAAGACAAGGTGAAGACCGTCTACAAAGCGGCTGTCCTTTTGAAGATGCACCCGGCCGCCCAGGCGTGTTCGCAGTTTTTGGCCGAGCATCTGACTCCACACAACTGCCTTAGTAAGTCTTTGATGCTGTCGCAGTCACATTATTAATTGTCATTCATGATTTGCTTTGTAGTCTAGGTGTTTAAGGGTCCAGCTAGTTCATGTTGTTGTCCTGGGTTCCATCCCCAGTCTGAGCAGTTTCTAATGGGTAGAAAACCTACCAGAGGGCACTGCTGCCGAAGCAGTCTTTAGAGCACAATTAGATGATGTCATATTTATTTTAACAAAAATGACATCACTGATTAGATGACGTCATCACTCAGACAATGTTTGTCTGGTTTGGTACCAGTGACCTCTGGTGGTACTCAGGATGGTACTTATATTTCTAGCTAGCTCATTTTGTTGCCCTGGGTTCCTCCCCCAATCTGACCAGTCTTAAATTGCAGTGTTCTGGACAACGGCCTTGGAATCAGAGGTTTATGAAACTGGGATTGCTGGTCTCCTGGCCAAGCACTAAATCTCAGCTGCATGTCATCCTCATGAGGTGTTTATGTGCTGTCCAGTCCAACATTGACCATCCCATTTTCGTCCGTTACTCAGCAACAAGACATAGCGCGACAAATTTATCAGGCAATTCTGCTGCTTACCTGACCTTATTGTATTATTTCATATTGTCTATGTATGTTGTAGTTAGCTGGACTAAGCTGGTACTTGGCTATAGTATTTACTGGCATTCAGAATGTGCCAATAAGGTTAGCTAATATTGAGAATGATACATTGTTCTTCATGGCTCACTGAAATATCTCACATGAAATGTGTCATGATCAATGATGTTGTGACATAACGCAGATGAAGCTGCTATGCCATTTGGTGCCTTATTTAGGGCGTCATTATAACGAGGGACTTTTGGATCAATAGGGCGAGCTGTATGCTGGTCCTCAAGACCTTTGTGACGTCATTATGACATGATTGTATGATTACGTCATCAAACAGGTTTAAGGACTGGCATGGAGCTTTCCTTGTAGGCTCAAAAGTCCCCAATGATATTTTAAAGAGATACTGAATTGCCAAGACAACTTTTTTGAGGGATAATATGGCTTGTTGAGGGATAATATGTGCATTCCTTCATATTGTCAATTGGATAACATCAATCAACCCACTTTGAGACAAGAACTTGCCTTAGCATTTGCTTAGTGGACTGCACTTTCCTATTGACATATCAATACTTTGTTAATACCATGTTACATTCAAGCTCCTTATCATTAAATGCTCGTATTGATGAGAAACACACATAAAAGAAAAAGTATAATAAAAATGTATGCAGCTGTTTATGCTATAAACTGTTTATGACTTGTACACTGTACTCCCCCTATTATGAACTGCCCTGACCCAGACTTCAGCCGACTGAAGTGTTAACGTATAGGATGTTTCAAGTGGAAAATTCTTCTTCTTTTTGTGGTTCCCGGGTTCGGGTCTCTCAACTGCCACCTGTTGGGGCAGGAATTCCACTAATTAGTTTTGTTAACATGTTTTGTAACATGTTGATTGTTTGATAATAACAGTAGTATCAATATTATCATTAACACTACTTTCTCATGCTCAAGGACCTTTTTTCCTCGAAGCAAGCACAAAAGCAGCCAGCATGATATTGATAAGCTTTGAGTGGGCAAGATACTGCCCAAGAATAGATTTTAATTATTGTTTTTTTTCCCCATTAATTAGAAAAAGATATTGATCTTATTAATTACAAAACACCATCCCAGTGTTGGAGTTGATACCAAGCTGATCCAATGATAATGGCTTATTGCCTTGGTTATTAATTAAATGCAGTTCTAAGCCCACTGGTGAGCTTAGTAGTCTGTACTCAATTGTAGTGGTTTGTTATTCCAGCTTGATCATGTTAATACGCTGACTTGATCTGATTAGGAGGACTTAATTAAGATTCGATGAAAGATGGGGATGACTAGCAGACAGAGGAAACCATATCTGCCTTTCAGATTGGAATCTGGGGCCCCTGATCATATGGGCTCCCAGTTGGGATCCATGGGGCCCAATGGGGGACCCTTGTCTGTGTGCGGTGCTGCTATTAATAGCCCAAAATCAACAGTTTCTCCAATCAATATTGAAATGATGGCGAGTGATCGTGCCACTGGGTGTTATTCCACTCGTTGGATAAACAATTGTCTTTGCGAAGGGCTGTTTTGACCGGATCCATGCCGCTCGGCTGATCAGCTTTGCTGGCCTTATTGCACTTATAGCTGTTCTACGTGATGCTGCTATAAACTATATAAGTAAAAAATGCAATATAATACATCAATTTAAAGCAAAATGTGTGGTTCTTGGAAGCGGCCGTGTGGCATAAATTGTGAATCTAAACAATTGGCAGTATCATCTTCATTCAATATATAATCAGATACTTGCAATACATATATGGGTGTGCCAGACACTGCAATATTGAGACAGACTGACGAACACTGGACTGTCTGTATGTCTGGCATAGGCCTAAATACATTAACAGCATTGATCTATTCAGTTAGTGATGGTAAAGATTGACAGACATCTTTCATCCTTTTATTCAATAAGGCAGATAGATAGAAAGATAGACAGATAGCCATAGATAGATAGATACCAAATAAATAACTTCATTATTATTATAGCTAGAAAGAAAGATAGATAGATAAGATAGATTAGATAGTTAGATAGATAGATACCAAATAAATAACTTCATTATTATTATAGCTAGAAAGAAAGATAAGATAGATAAGATAGATAAGATAGATTAGATAGATAAATAGATAGATACCAAATAAATAACTTCATTATTATTATAGCTAGAAAGAAAGATAAGATAGATTAGATAAGATAGATTAGATAGATAGATAGATAGATAGATAGATAGATACCAAATAAATAACTTCATTATTATTATAGCTTGAAAGAAAGATAGATAGATAAGATAGATTAGATAGTTAGATAGATAGATACCAAATAAATAACTTCATTATTATTATAGCTAGAAAGAAAGATAGATAGATAAGATAGATTAGATAGATACCAAATAAATAACTTCATTATTATTATAGCTAGAAAGAAAGATAGATAGATAAGATAGATTAGATAGTTAGATAGATAGATAGATACCAAATAAATAACTTCATTATTATTATAGCTAGAAAGAAAGATAAGAAAGATTAGATAGATTAGATAGATTAGATAGATTAGATAGATAGATAGATAGATAGATAGATAGATAGATAGATACCAAATAAATAACTTCATTATTATTATAGCTAGAAAGAAAGATAGATAGATAAGATAGATAGATAGATACCAAATAAATAACTTCATTATTATTATAGCTAGAAAGATAGATTAGATAGATAGATAGATACCAAATAAATAACTTTATTATTATTATAGAAAGATAGAAAGATGGATAGATAAGATAGATAGATAGATAGAAGACTGATAGATAGATAGATATTACCAGTTGAGTCGCTCAAATAAACTGATAAACTTTAATAGTTTATATGTATGGTTTAGGAGTGGTATTGATTAATTGTAAATTCAATATTGTACGTAGGTGTACAATTATATGCAGAATTGTCATTATGTACACAGATACAGCTGTTTCTGTGTTGAAATTGAACATTTTTAGTTATTGTCGGTCAGAATATTTCCATGTCTTTTTTGCATTATTCTGTCTGGATCAGCTTAGCAGTATTTGAGTTTGTCGTTCGTGTGGGGTCAGGCAAATTTTTAATCATGTTTACAGGAATAAGGAAAGGAAGCATGATAGGTCCACAACAGCAATATTTTCAAGTGAAAACTTATCTTTGTGCAATGCGCATTACTAGTGATGTCATAAAGATTTGATGACATCGTAACTGTCTTCCATAACATTGCCGTGGAAACGAACATGAGTACGTGATGTCGTTGCTTCCTGTTCAGCCAGATCGGCCCTAATGGATTTCTTGTGCCGTAAACGGTTGCCATGGTAACTGATTGATATGTTGCGATGGGCATGCTAGCATGTCGTGTTAACATTGCATTAGCCAGGAGATGACTCCGTTCAGTGCAGAAAGGTTGTCTCGGAATGTCTCCTTTTGATTTCTTCAGAAGTAGCTCTAAGATCCTTTCAATTTGATGTCTTTAAGTTAGGGAAGCAGAAATTATCTCTCACTTGAAGGATTTCATGAAAACTGAACAAGCTTTGATCAATTTGAGGACAATAAATTTTTTTTGTGGCTGAACCATCTTTTAGGCCTATGTTGAAATTTGATTTTGTTGAAACTGACTTTCTAGCAAATGGAAAGGCGTCAGTTAGCCTATTGATAGAACTCTATATAGATATCTAAATTAATATCTTAATTTTGACTGGTCCTTCCTTACACAGCCTACATGCAACCAAAATATTTCAAATAAACTTGTCACATTGATATGTGTTTTATATTTATGTATGAGTAATAAATGTTGACATACTCAGCATATGCAGTATTTTGCACAGTTATTCAATACTTATGCATTTTAGTGTCGATTTATGATAAAGTAGATTGATCTATGGTCGATCCAGTCGAATCCTGATATACTGCTAATGCATTAGATCTTTGACCCATGACTCGATTGCACTCTGTGTGGCTTATACCTAGAAATTGGCCAAAATGACGTCAGGAAGATCAAATACCAATTAATCAAGTTGTCCCTTGTGCATATTGCTTAGGCTGAACTGATTGTGAGTCTCTGCAGTAATCTGGGACTAGGTGTAATGACTTTCTAACAGGACTGATCAGAGTTTTATCAGAGCTGATTAATTGGTCAGAAACCAGACTAAAGAGAGAAATGTAATGAAGAGATCATGAGGCTTGGTCTCCTTACCATGTCTGTTGCACATTTGTGGGGTGGTTGGGCTCAAGAGACGTCTGATTCTTCTGCCTTACTGTGTCTTAACAAAAAAACTTTCGTCAGCTTATATAATGATAAGATGATAATTCTGTGAGTTCGATATTTACCGAATGGGTGGAATCGTTAACTTGCCTCAGGGTAGACACCTCGTACAACGCACCACCAATTTAACGTCGCATGCAACTGACATCCAGCTTAGATATATAGTAGAAGACAGGGTCACGGGGATTTGAACCAGGGACACTGAGCAAAGATATAGCCTTGGCCACTAACTGCCTTCCGGCTTTCTGGAGCATATAATCACGGATAGTTAGTTTGACCATTACTTCAATACACCGACTGATGGTTCAGCATAATCAAGCTTTCCAATCAGATGTATGCATGCCTGACAGTTACCAGTGTTTTGCCGCTCTAATTCAAAAAACTATTCTGTTTGTGTTTTGTATCACCTGTATTGCACATTAATGTTATGGAAGTATATGCCTTGGTAAGCTGCCAATTTGCAATAGCACACAAGAAACTCCATGACCACACCTTCCCCACCCAGTCATCGAATGTTGATGACATTGCATGCAGGATGTGGGATTAGTGCAAGTGTCCTCACTCACAATAGTCCTTGATACACAATACACAATGTAGATACTGTTATACTGTAGTACATTGAAGACCATGAAGTAGTGCATTTAACTTGGGTTTCATTACACATGATGTAAGTTATCATAGTCATCTTTGCAATGAAATGAATCTTACAGCTGACAAGATTAGTGGATGGAAAATCAATTTTATTTTAATTGGGCTAACTTCATATCCACAAAATACTGTCATAAATGTATTTTGTGATTGACTAACTGATTCATGTCATGGAATGTTGCTTTTCATTCATGATGTTTTTTTTTTTTGCGGCCTGTTGTGGTGAAATGATTGATATAATGTAGGATTATAGGCATTGGAACTATAGTCTATACGGAGATGCACCATGACAATGGTGTATGTGCAGGGAAGAAGTCTAGTATGCAGTGTTTCTTGGAGATTTCAACATTGGTGTGTGGTATGAGAGACATGCAGTGGGTGATTTCCTCAAAGGCACATTTCACAATTTTCTTTCTGATTTCTCTCTCCCCTCCCTCCCCCCCCCCCCCCCCCCCTGCAGGCGATAAATATTTTTTGGAAGGGAGTGGCTCAGTATTAGAAAGTGAAGCTATTGTGCCGGATTAGTGATGAAATTTCTAACCTTAATTGTGGGGAAGCTGTATAAATGACCTGATCGTATTAATACAATATCTTTATTTGCACATATAGGCACATTTATACAAATAAGATAGGCAAAAATAAAATACAAAGGTGTCCAGCACCAAAATAAGTAAAATTATCAAAAGTATTAAAAGTGTAAGTAGGCAAAAATTAAATACAAAGGTGTCCAGCACCAAAATAAGTAAAATTATCAAAAGTATTAAAAGTTTAAGTAGGCAAAGATTAAATACAAAGGTGTCCAGCACCAAAATAAGTAAAATTATCAAAAGTATTAAAAGTTTAAGTAAAAACTGCCACACTCAAGGCAGGGTTTCTGTGCAAAAAAATCCAATGAATTTCTTTAGTTAATGATGTTACTGTAGGCCTACTCGTAAAGTGACATTCGTTATGTACATTAGTACAGAATGTTATGCAGAGACAGTTCAACAGACTATTATATAAATTATATGAATTTGCCATGCTGCTCAGAGGGTGTTTATTTCACCAAGCGGCAGCTGAAGCTTGTTGCTATTTGGAGGGTATCGGTTCTATCGGACGTTGACGTGAGAGATTGTCCAGCAAGAGCATCAATAATAATGAGCTGAATGGATTGAGGTTTGGCACTGGAGCAGTTGAGCGTGGCTCTCTGCTCATGTATTGATTGATCTGGTCACAGCTGCCTCTGCAATGTCTGCCATGATTAATTGATGCTGTTTTGTATCAGAGAACTAGAAGGAAGCGGTTGCCTTGTCGATATTTTGTGTCGGAATGTTAGAGCGTTAGTCAATAGGTTATAGATTCAATGTATTCTATGTACACAGAAATATTTTTAAAGTTTGCTTATAAATCCAATCTTCTTATTCCCGGAAAAAGGAAGTGTTAATTTGTAGGATAAATAAATACAATGTTAATGGACTGTCTAATACCAATAGCTAGGCAAGTGGGAAGACAGTGCAGTGCCATTGCTGTGCTGGTCAACCATAGATATACTGTTATCAATATTTTCTACCTTGTATCTGGGTGGTAGGGTGCTGGGCTTCCAACCAATGGGTCCCCGGTTCGATTCCCGGTCGAGCCTAAGTTGGATGGCTGTTTCATCCATCATCTCATTGCCATGGTCCCTGCCTGTCCTAATTACCGCATCAAGTGCAGAAATACAGGACGTAAAGCCCTAATCCACTCACCCACTTAGTATCTGGAACACTCGCAGAATTGTGGTCCATCATACATGGTTATGTACTTCCATTGTGCCTATCTATTTCCTTTCTTAGTCTTTCTGAACATATTTTACAGTGAAAGTCAATGTCAGAAATAGCCTACATGGTTCTAAGTAGTCTTTGTTAACTGGCTTGTGTCATATTTCTCTGTGACAGTCAATCTTAAGAATTGCTGACTGGAATATGTGGTGTAGTTTGGTTTGGCTGGGAATCCATTGAGTTCTGTGTTTGATACAAGCCACATTAATGAGACACGTTTTTGGTTCTTGATTATGACAGAGGTACATAGATTATGGTTGCTTTATATTATACAACCTGGGATTGACTAATTTTCCCATTTTATTTTGTGGAGATCAGCATCTTTGTCAACTATTGTTGTCCTGAAAATATGTAAATACAGGAAAAGTGGATGGCTCACTGAGTGATATTTGAACTGTTTCTACTTTTTTGTTTTGCAGAGATCCGTGCCTTTGCCAACCGATACTGTGATGAGCAACTGACCTCCACCACGGAATCATTTATTCAAGGACATATCGAGGAGGTGATGAGCTCCCAGGAGATCAAGTCCCTGCCCTTCCTGCAGGTCGATGTGCTAGGTAAGAACCTGAAAGTGTTGAATTTCATGCTATGCTTAATGTATTGGCTGTGTGCTTAATTTTAATGTAATTGTTTGTCTTAAGTTAATGACTGGTGTATTTAAAATAGTAGCCTGATGGTAGAGATAGACCCACTAAACGTTGTGTACTAACAACTACTGGTCTTGATAATGAAAGTCTTTTCTCTTGAAAAATTCCATACAGTTTGATATAATATTATTATAACTTCATGCTTATCATATTTATCGTGTTTACGCACAAAAACTATTATCCATCTATGACTCAGTATTACAACACAGTAGATTAGGAAATCATGCCATGCGATTCACAGACCAGAAGGCTACAAAAAATATTTTACAATTCCCAGGTGTTGATGAACAGGACCGCACGGCTACAGGAGTGAGCGAGGTGTGCAAACAAGTCGTCAGTTGGCTACAATTGAATCTCCTCCACCAGCCCCTGGAGGAACTGAGCAAGCATGTAAGTCTTAATCAACTATAGTAGCATTCAAAATGAATATCCACCTGTTTTTTTGGTCTTATTAGTAGTTATTGCGTATGTCATGGATAAGCACAAAAGAGATTTAAATGTTACCAAAAACTCAAACCCCAACTTTCTAACCCATAATTAATTTGATCAAATTAACTTCAAGTTTCCCATCTTTGCAATGATATTTATTTGCCATTTTGTCATCATTAGGCCATTTGTAATGGTCACGAAGAAGCAGCAGAAATTACTATGGAGAATATAGCAAACTTCCAAGTTATATCTTTGCCAGAAGTGTTTATATCAGCTGGAAAGTTGGGATTTGATTTGTTGTGATCATCTCTGTCCATTTCGTGCTGTTCCATGCCACTTGCGGCAAAACATTACCAAAAAACAGGTGGAATAAATGATTGAATTTTACTAACATGTAGAGGTCACATGATACCTATAGATATATATATACTATGAAGTTAGTATGAACACTACTATTTAATTAATTTCTCAGACTGTCCACCGAGCTGTATTGAATAGAATCTATTCATACCTCAGCCATTCGCTCATATGAACTTAATTTAATGCAATTGACCAGTAGGATGTAATCCTTGGTCAATGGTCACTTGTTTTAAGTGTGTACTGTCTGGAAAAATGATGAAATACCAAGTAAAGCTTCTGCCCAACTGCATTAGGAATTTCTGTATAATTTATGTTGTGTGAATTCAGCTGTAATGATAAGAACTTTCGGGACAGCTATTGTGTCAATCTGGATTGCTTAATTCAAAGGCGGCAGCACTAGCTGCCGACTTTGTATGCATCTGTCTTCAGAAGCCAGCTTGACGAGACGTATCCGCTTTTACAACTAGGTCGACGGCAAATTTGAAAAAGTCAATGGGCACGAAACAATAGTCTCTGTGTGCCGCGATTCACGCCAGAAAAATGACTCTACAGACTTAGCGTTTGGTCAGCAGGCAGTCGACGACTTGCTTCAGAGCTGTATAATTTTTGGTAGCATTTTGTCCAGTAGAAGTGGGGGGCAAATCGCCAGTAAAAAGATGCATCATTCACGCTGTGGCTCTCGGATGAACAAGATGGCGAACTGCGACGGAAATGACAGAAGTGCGTTGTACATCTTTGTGCATGTTCGGCCCAGAGGCCCCAGGCGGGGAATTCTTGCAGTGTCTTACCTTTCATTGGTTGTTCAATTGTGAAAACCCACCTGGGGCCTCTTTCCTTATTTTAATCAATTCGCACATGCTTAGTGACACGTCTACATGGCTATGTAGGTCACTGCTACAACAGAACCAAATGCCCGTGGAATTGCCGCATAACACGAATTTTGCTGTTTCTATATTGAGTGGATACCGTTTTTGTTCAGAAAGGTATTCTATGACTTTCTGACTTTTATTTAATGTATACTTTGTGAAATTTGATCAACTTTTGATGAAGTTATGCGCTCCGGTCGTCGTGGTTGGGGAACGTTCGCTGTGATCATGGTGATAATGTCACCTGTCAAATGGTACGGCTACAAAACGGCGCATTTTGCAGTTTCGACGGGGAGTGGATACCGTTTTTGTTCAGAAAGGTATTCTATGACGTTCTGGCTTTTATTTAATGTGTACTGAAATTTCTTCACCTTTTGACGAAGTTATGCGCTCTGGTCGTCGTGGTTAGCGAACGTTCAGCTGTCAAATGGTACGGCTACACAATTTTGTGGTATTCCCAAAACGGCTGCAACCACAACAGCTACAATGAACAGATCTCTAATTACTAATCTGTCAGTCAACATGTATACAACAGTCCTCCAGCCGCCTTTGTTGCACATCTTATGTGCTCTAGTTACTACTTGCTTGTTCAGGACTGAGGGAATAAACTTTATGAAATATTGTTAAAACACACAGCTGTCTATTAACTAAATAAAGATGATGATGATCGTAATGTTTTTAATTTATTGATGATGTCAGTGATGTTGTTTTCTCATTAGCTTTGCTTTTCAATCATTCACAGTTGATGAAACTATACCTGGGAGCTGACAATCTGATCCGGGATTTGTACGACACCGATGATGAGCAGATAACAGCAAGTGAGGAGATAATCGACTACAAACGAGCCGCTAAAAAGCGACAGGTAAGGGTGGCTAGAGGGGTATCGCAATTGGGGTCCTTTTTAATCAGTTTTGCTGGCTGTTTGCAGCTTTGTTGCGTGGTCAATCACCAACGGTCACTTCGATCGGTCAGTTTGACCGCTGTCCATCCTGGGTGGTCGTCTCATGATCTGCGGTCACTCAGAGGTAACTCCTCCGCCCTCTTTGGACTGTGAACCTGGATTTTGTAGTATCCTAGAGGTCTAAAAATAATTATGAATATTATTTTTGTCCTTGTTATATGTGTCGCTTGTGGCACCACTTCAATGTGACTTAAGAATTTCTTTAAAAAAGGAAGAAACAGGTCATTATTTTGTAGTATTATATATTGTAAACACTGAAGCTTGTACAAGGGGTAATTTGTGTAATAGTTGTCTTGTTCACATTGCACTGTAACAGATACTGGTCATTTACTTGTCAAAATGTTGTAATCCAACAACCTTCACCAACTGTTGTCATGGTTATTCTCCTTAGCTATCCATCTTGACCTGCTTTTTGTACACTGGATTCAAACAAAGGATGGCTCAAGTAGCATAATCAACTCCAAACTGTGAACGCTAACTGAATAAAGGGCCTTATTGGTTTAACCCTCTCTGTTCGACAAATGGGCAACTTTTTGTCAACAGAGGGAGCTATCAGTAACTGCACCCAATCAATTGTTGATGTCGTAGGCACACAATGAGGTCATTGAGTGCCATTGACATCACATTTAGATAAGATAAGGTCATTAATGATAGCTCCCTCTACACCGTGTGTCGTCACCTCTCAGCCCAGCAACCTAATTATGTACATGTTTTGCTCTTTTACTCACCTAAAGTAAATTAATCAATTTCTCTTATAGTCTATAGGCTGGCTTATGGTATTAAAGGTCTAACAATGAAATTACAGAATAATTAGATATTCATGTGCTGCGTTTTGAAATTCTTGTTCTGACCAGCTGGCAATTCAGAAAAATTGCCTAAACTCAAAAAATATGAATCCGTTTCTCTTGTATTTTTAAGAAGATTTCTTAAATCTATACTCAGCCTATCGGCTACATGGTTTCACCAATCATTTTGTTTAACGAGGTAAACTAGCTAAGAATGTGCGTAACAAGGTCGCTGGGCTGTGAGGTGACGAAACAGTGTCTATTGGCAAAATGGTTCCCTATTATGCTGTTTATTTGGTGAAGAATCCTGCTTGAGCCGAATGATTGTATCCAAATGAAGTTGAAGTATTAAATACATAACAATATACCTCTATTGTAACGATGTTGTTTGATTGCAATTTACAAGCTAAGCTTGTGACATAAGGTGTATTTTGACAGCTCCAATAATGACATTCTTCAAATTACCAAGACTTTGTAACTTTGATTTGATCTCCCAATGATTGAAATTCTTCGTTTACAACAAAATTACTCGGTTGTCATTATATAAGAGAAGCCTGTATGTACTCAAGGGTGAAGATTAATGAGCTACATAAGTCTCTTATGTGCTTGCGCCTTTCCTTGGAGTTACATTGTTGAGCGGTTGACAATGTATCTCCCTGATTAGAACACTGAATAATAAGTTCATGGAAGAATTATGCCAGAAGCTTTGCTGTTGGATGACCAGTGTCTGCAATTTGTTGTCTGAAAATTGTAATTATTTATTTTAGTTTGACATTATTTCAACAGGTAGAGCAACCCTTTGTGCAAGCTTGGTGTATTTTTTTCTTCCATCATTCATCATTCAGATTCCATGGTAACTAATCCTTCTTCTTCTCCTTGTTACCCATATTTCTAGGTCACCCTGGATGCCGTTGCCATGGTGATGTGTGGTTAGCAGACAGAGGGTCGCGCGTGTGGCAAGTTCGGGATGACGGTGTTGCGGCCCAGTGTGGACCTGACAGCAGAAGGCTGCAGCATAGCAGTGAATTTAATTCATTTGCATTAAACAGCTTCTAAGTCTTATCTGAACGATGGGATCGATTTTAAACGCACTATGCATCTGTTAGGTTAGGTGCTGTGGCAACCCAACTACTGGAGAAGGTCACATGGTGGTCATGTGACCTGTTACCATGACAACGAACAAAGGAGAATGCTGAAACATTGAGATCGTGTGATTCCGAGATCCCTGCACCCTTAAGCCGTTCAGTTTTAGCATTTGAAGATTAACATTCGAACATTTGGGCTCCTAATAGGTGCCTGCGTGCATTTGATATGATGACAGTGGACACATTCCTGATCATTTAAACATAAGAACTGACTGTTGTGGGTGTCATTTTGTAACAAAACACTGAAAACAGGTTTGTATACTGGCTAGGGATGTTAATTTTGCTGCTGTTTTGTTTAAAGCTGGTTTGTCTTCTGATTTAGTACTTTCAAATAATTTTACAAACCAATGCTTCCTTCTTGTCTCATGATATTTTTTACCATTACAGGCCCGTTTGTGCACAAAAATGTACTATTAAGTTACAATAGATAATATAAATAGAGTTTTTCATGCCATCAAAAACTCACTACGTAAACAAAGTGATGACGTCACAATACTGAACAATGGATGATGCCAAATCCATGGTGTTCCCAATGTTTTGGTCTGGATTTTCTCTTAATGCATGATTTATTTTTTTTGTAATTAATGCCTGATAGAATCTTTAACTTACACAATTTTAGTGTCCCTCGATTGAATAAGGTGATGTTCAACTATTTGATGAATTTTCAGCAAATTGTAATTTGACAGACAATGCAGCTTTAAGGCATTTGTAATGTTTTCTATACCATTGAAATGATTATGTAAATGAATTTGGTTGTGCTTTGAAATTGTTGAAATCTTGCAGTTTTATTCTAATCAATTTTCACCTACAGTTCACTTTATTTTCTTCTTTAAGTCCCGTTTGTATTGTCTGTTTCTTGCGGGGTATTTTAGCTCCGCATGATGCGTCTTACTCGACCCTGTACCACTCCAAATTGGGTCACCTGTCTCGAACATTTGGGCTGACATCACAGCCATCTTGTCTCCTCTCTAAATCTTTATATCTCTATTTTGCAGAAATCTGGCCAATCTAATCCCCAGCAGGTACATAGATCAAATTATCTATCTTGGTATAACTTTAGTTTAGCTCTATCACATTTTGTTATTATTTTGGTTCTGGACGGTTTCTGTAACTAACCCTCCTTATCCCTTATAATTGCCCCATGGCAGTCATTCCTAACAAGTGTAGTGGGTTGTTTCTTAGCGTTATGCATGTTTTCAGGATTTTTCTGTTATTTTTTTCTGCTGGAGGACCACTCCTGCTTTATTATATTATAATCCAAGACCAAAGTTTCACTTTAGACTAAACTATTTCTCCTTAAACTCAGATCATGAAGAATGGAAACTCGAAAGAACAAGCTCCTGCTCTGTCTCCCCAGCGCCAATCTTCCAGGAACATCGTAGATCCCCAACTGGCATTTGAGAAAGAGTGGCATGTGGTCGCCTTTAAGGCAGTGTCGGGTAAGTCATTAATTTTCATATCACTATTAAATTACATAGCATTTTGTTACCGTAAAGTATAGCAGGCTGTTTTAATGCAAATTTTTTATATCATGATAATATTTCTCGAATTGTAATTTAAAGTAAGCCTTATGCATAATAATGTTTTTTCAAATTTCAACCATTTTCAAATCAAAAAGTCTACAAATCGAAGAAGAGCGATATTTTTTTTCCGTATCAATGCTTGTCATCCCAAATTTAAATATCAACCATTTTCAATTCAAATAAATGATTTATATCAATAAGTCTACGAATCGAAGTAGAGAAATATTTTTTCCATATCTATGCTTGTCAAACCAAATTCATGACATGATATTTTGAAGCAATTTATCATCAATGCGCAACTATATTTCAGACCGAAGTCACATATGCATTGCTGTCCTTGACAACAACCTTTGTAAGCTGTCCATCAGTCTCCGAGCCATGCCAATGAGCAGTAACGCCAGCGCCGCCCAATCAGAGCAGGGATCCCCCTCACCTAACAACTCCCCTCGTAACTCCATCTGCCAAGGTTTTGAGAAAACTTGCGCCCTTATCCCGCTGCCAAGAATGTCATCACCACGGTGCGCCCATGCTGTCGCCTCGCAAGACAACAAGCTAATTGCTATTGGTGAGTTGGTTAATAGCCCAAAGCACAACTAAAAAAGCTGTTTTCAAGTACACATTGACATGTTAGCATAAGGTTACTCCTTGATTTTCAGTCTCATATTTTTTCATGGATAATGTAATCACGAGCATCTCCATGAAGGCTGCATTATTTCGGGTCATTGGGTGTATTTTCTATGTATTTAAATACCTGAGCAACTAGATTGACATGGCAGTAAATTGTGATGATATATATATATATATATATTTATGTCCGAAGTTTCATGTTGCAAGTTTAATAAAGCTACATAACAAGCTGGAAGCACCAAATGCATTACACAGTCCTAAGTACATTATGCAGTTATGTGGGACTTGTCACTTGTATTATTTTATAGAGTTGATATGTTTCTGTTGTACAGGTGGTTATGACCGTGGAGAATGCCTCTCATCTTGTGAAGTATACGACCCTGAGACAAACACTTGGTCAGATCTGGCGAGCATGAACGTCCCTAGAGGTCGTTTTGACGCCGCTCAACTGGAGCATAAGATTTACGCTTGTGGAGGATCAAATGGTCACATTGAGCTTAAGACTGCAGAATATTATGACCCCGAGACCAACAAGTGGTGTCGTCTTCCCGATATGCATTTCTGCCGGTCAAGTTGTGGTAAGTGATGCCGTCTTGTGTTGTTTTTTGTTGTTGTTTGGTTTCAAACTTAGATTAAAACGTGAAAGTCATGAGTTTAAAGTGTGGTTAGGTGTGCTTTCGCGAAATGATGTAGTAACCCAATGGTGCAGTAATAACGTAGCTAGAAAATTCCATGCTCTCAGTTGTCAACCCTTGTTAGCAGTACAGTTTTGTGCAAAGCAGAGGACTTCGCTGTACTAGTTTGATCTCATCTGTTGATTGTCTTTGTTGAATTTACTTTAATTGTTTAATTTGATGCTGTTGTCACTGATCTACCAGAAGTGCAATGTGATTTAGATTATGTTTGGTTTTTCATACTAATATATATATATACGTGCAACTTTAAATTTGTTTTGCTCCAATGACAGCCAAGAATGGCCTATATTGATATAAAGAATAATATCAAGAATGCAATTGTCTCCAGGTGTGGCGCTTTTGAATGAAAAGATCTATACCATTGGAGGCTGGAGTGGCCAAACTGGTCTCAGTGAATGTGAAGTGTATAATCCAGCGACAAATTCATGGAGCACCATAGCACCTTTGAAGACTGGTAAGATATATTGAAATAAATGTAAAGAAAACTTTGATAAAAGGTATTATCTCATATAGTCTGACTAACGAAAAACGATTTTGCGGACACTGCCATAGTGAGACTATCACTTTTCTAAAATAACAAAGGATGATTATATTGTGACTTTTTACTGTGAACTTATCAGCTTATGTTATACCTGCATTTTACCTTTATTTTACCTCTGAACTCATTTTTATCTGCAATTTACACTTGATATTTTCATCATTTATGGTTGTCTGACATTTGACCTTGAACTGCCCTTTCACCTCTATTGGCATTTGCTTTCCTGTGACCTTCATTGACTCCACGTTTGACCTTTTGGCCCATTTTGACCTTTGATCTCAAGTTTACCTTTTGACCTCAAGTTGACGTTGACCTCCAATTTGTTTTTGACCTCTAGTTTTTTACCTTTGACCTCCAGTTGTTGACTTTTGACCTTCAGTTGATATTATTCTTGCATTTGTGACCAGGTCGAGCTCAAGCTGGGGTGTGTGCGATCAACGGCAAGTTGTTGGTAGTCGGAGGAAATAACTCGTGGACCAGCATCAACACGGTGGAGTTGTACGACCCCATGGCAGATTCATGGACCAGGATGTCATCCATGTCCACTTCTCGCAGGGGAGCTGGAACTGTTGTCTTTAAAGGTTTGTTGTTATTTAATTGACTATATATTAAAGGGATATGGCCGGGTGTCTATGATAATGGTGTTATTATTGGCATGCAGTGCCAATACTTACGTTGCTTGTAGGAGGCGTTTTCGCGTAATGCGTCCGGTTTGCCATTTTTCGAGCGGCAAATTCGAACTTGCATGTTAATCCAATGAGGCCAGTTCGGGTATACCTTCAAGCGTGTATACACCATACTTCTAGACGTCATAGCTCCCTGCCACGTTGTCCGTCTTTAGTGTCCTGCCTTTGGAGTGTTTTGCACTGATTCCTGGGCTTATCTATCCAGTATATTTCTCAAAATCATCATTTTGTGTGCATGCTGGCCGCTCGTTCATCTTCGTGTATCTCCGTCAAGCCACCACTAAACGCCAGGTGTCGCCCCTGTGTTATGCTGAAGTATACAGTGTCGCCCTGTCGTGTTTGAATCTTATCATGATTGCTATCGAATTGCGCTCAGCTTGTTCGTCGCACAGAAATTTGGTACACACAGATGGCAACTAAAAGTGCTACATTTTAAGGCCCAGTTCCAGTTAGCTCCAATATTTACTCTACAAACGTCGTTGGGCAGTGCATCATACACACCTGCATAATTTGGCGAGCATAGTCACACTTTAGAGTGTAGAGATCAACGTGCATGACTTCGCCCACGAAAACGTGAGGAGGCCATATACAATCTACTACAGTAGTTTAAACGAAAAACTTAGATCATTCTGTTCCGCTCTACGCACCATTTGCGCATTTCCATGCGCTCTAGTTTAATGTATACTTTGATAAATTTGTTCAACTTTTTTATGAAGTTATGCGCTCCGTTCGTCGTGGTCAGCGAACGTTCACCTTGATAAGGTCAACTGTCAAATGGTACCTATGGCAAATTTTGCAGTTTCGAGAGCAAATGGATACCGTTTCTCTTCAGAAATGACTTCTATGACGTTCTGCCTTTTATTTAATGTATAACTGCGTGCCAATTTGCACATTTCTATGTGCTCTAGTTGACCTATTTGATATATTCACGTAGTTTAAGACTCATCTGGCATACAGAGACTGAGCTTAGGAATATTTATTGTCTTTGAGATTTCAAGGAGATATTCATGAATGATTTTTTAAAAAGTTTTCATTGAGATTTTTCTATATGGTGAAGATGACCCTGTATTGTTAACATGGATGTTAAAGAAGTTGCTGCAAGGTTTTTTATGCGGTAATTTTTCTCGTTTCAGGCAAAGTGTATGTAGTGGGAGGCAATGATGGAACATCGTCATTAGCAACCACGGAAGTTTATGACCCAGAAACAGATACTTGGACATTTGGTCCAGTGATGAGCATGCCAAGAGCCAATGTGGCGTGTATTGCGATGGACAGTCGTTTGTGGGCCTTGGGAGGCTTTAACGGAAAAGTCTTCTTGGATTCCATGGAGTATTTGAGTGCCGATGCTCGAGAATGGTGCAGCTACATGCCGACTAAAGCAGGCAACCTTGACGAAGAGGAAGGGGTTAAAACACCTACCACCCCTGCCACACCAGTCAAGGTGGCCAACGGAAAATTCTCCGGGGTTCCTGCCGATCACATAGACTCTGTGACAGCCAATGGCTTTGACAACGGCCAAGCTATTACCTCATAGTTCATGTGGTATCCGCTAGAGGGCTAGCTGCATTAGCCCCCTGGAGGATTGTGAGTGAAGTACCACCTGTTGGTCATTTGGTGTATTTAGAACAAGCCAGTCTTAAAAATGTTTCTGTTGGGGGTTACTTTTCCTGAAAATCCAATCAGGTAGAAAGGAATTTTTTTATTTTTTTTTACCTCAGAAAATACCAATATTTAACTAACTGATACACAGACAGTCACACGGAATACGACAAAGCTTGAGTTGCAAAGGCCATTTTTCTCTTGACTGCATGCGAATTTCCGGATTCGGTTTGATGATTGACACCAGATGGCCACACAAAGCACCAGCGCCCCCAGCGAAAAAAAATTTCTATGGACAAGCTGTAAAAAAAATTGTCATATGCACTGATTTTTCCTCTACGGTCGCGTAACCCTCAACAGGAAAATTTTAAAGACTGGCCCAACTTTGCCATTGACTAGGGTTTATTGTTGAAAGACTCTTATCGTTCCGAAGAAATATTATGTGCAGGGTTTTGCTTGTATTTATGAGATTTTGGAATGTCATGTTTAATGATCTGAATGAAGGTTTAATTATGAGAAGTGTCTACCCAATAACAAATCATTTGATATCTACATTTGTAATTGTATATGCCGCTATGAATATTTGTCCTACGTTGTTTTGCCATGTCGTTTTGTGACTTTCATTCGTCTGCACTGGGTAACGTGATTTGATGTAACTGGATGACTGTAGCATATCATAGGTTGATTACAATGAAAACAAATTAGCTTGCAAAGGAGGGACATATTTCAGTGTGTGTTCTGTGTAATCAGTAGCAATATATATCATATATCATGTTACTGTTGTATTTGGTTGAAATATGAAATTGTGTGGGTGTAATTTTTGGTAGGATTAAATTTTAGTACTGCGAGAAGTTCACACTATATATAATTGCATATGATATCGACGTATAATGGTTTTGGTGGTATCACAGTTTTGACAATATTCAGTAGCATTCATTAACTTAGAATCAGATTAGCTGTACTTGGAAGTTGGCAATGATTATACTGAAGTTTTATTGATATGTTGAAAGCACATGCCAGTAAGTTTTTCATGGTTCCCTGCAAGGGAATGGGTTTAGTGCAGTACAGCGGACCCAAATTTATGCCCATATTTGGTGTCAATGAAATATGAAATATATGTTTTTTTTTTAGAAGTCTGAAGTTCTAGCACAATTAGAATAACATTTTGTGTAAAGTAGTGGCGGTTCGGGGGCAGTAGCCCCCTAGAAAAAGAAAAAAATTAATTTCGCTTACCGTGAAAATGAAAAACCGCCGTCATTAGTTGTGACGTCATACTTGAGTTCAAGCATTTGACGTCATATGGCTGGCAACGAGTCCGCTAAATATAGTCATAAATCTGGGTCCGCTATACTGCACTTTTTCCAAGGGAATTTATTTAAGAGTGCATCTATTACAGCACTAATGCTTGGCATTGTGCCAACACTGCACAAAAATGAACGATTGTAATAGTTGGCAGGATGGAAAAATTTTGTATGATTTGAAATAATGTTCCGTTAGGCCTATATAGGAAGGTGTGAAATGAGGATTATTATGCTTGACTTATTTAGGACCGTAAGCTATTCTAACAAGTCCTATTACTCCGATTTATTGAAGACTGTAACGAGTCATTTCCTCAAAAACGGCATTGCCACCCACCAGGCCAGAAAACCGTACATGACTATATATGGTAATTGAAAGATGCTGGTAATCTGCTATCAATAACAAGTTGTAATCATGAAATGAGATTTAGACCGTCAATGGTGGTATCAGGGTTTTGCGAATATCAAAGAATGGCTCTGATTAATTATCTCATTATGTGGAAGATCAAAATATATTAACTGGTAGCTAGTACACATAAGATGGTGATATTCACAGATGTAATTTGGAAGAGCTTATATAATAATGTATACACAGATTCATGTTGTTTTAATTTTATGAAATGTATTTTTTTTTTTGTAAGAACAAGATGGGATATTTTTGACATAAGAGGAGAGACCTAGAGCCTACTATATTTGGTATATATATATATTGCATTTACTTACAGATATGGAGTATTTATATTCTATCAGACTAACACTATATTTTACGACATCCCTCTCTTATTTTCCAAATGTAATTCATGAGCATTTTGCTGCAGAATTGGACTCCAAATGATACATTTGCCATCAATACTGACTATATAATCATGACTAAGCATATTTCACTCGAGTATAGGCACGATGTAAAAGTATCTGTCTAAGTCACGTTATGAATTAAATTATATATAAGAGAGGATGGTCTGTCAGAATCCGGAAGAATTCACATACACTCTACAGTTGCTGTATGACCACCTCAATTAAGGAATGAATCGCTGCTAATAACCTCAATTCGTATGTATGCCTGAAACCAATAATAGCATCTATACGAGGATTAAGTTCACATTTAATTATCTAAACACATTTTAACTATGTTGTAATTTATAAGTCTCAATGAGTATAGCCTCATAATAATAATAGGATTACAAGTACTCTTAATATTGTACATTAACACGGACTGTACAAGAGTGAATTGTAAGTTAAATGACATCCTATCAAAGAAATCATTGGTGATCCATCAATACATATGCTAATCATTTCATGATACACTAACAAAATGTATTTTTGTGTACTAAAGTGTATTGATTTGTAATTGAATCTGATACAGAGATTGCACTGAGCATCTGCTATTTACAGTGATATATATTAGTAAATGTACATCTATATTCTATGTCATATTAACAATGTCCTATTAACCGATATACGCAGTAGGCCTATACCCTCTTCGAAAATTGTTTTGTGTTTGCATACTTTTAGCATGGAAATTATTTCTTGCTTATTCTCAATCAATTTCATTGTTTTCTTATTGCAATGTTAGGATATAGTGCATTTCTTACCAATTAGGTTTGCATCTTAAATTATTATAATCATGAACTGATTTGCTAACGATAATTGCATAATTACAAAGTGCATGTAGTTATGTAGTAGTTATCTTAGTTTCGTCCATTTCTCAAGAATCATTAATCTGGCAGGAATTTAAATTTTAGTAAGAGGAGTAAATTTTACAAGTTTTTCCTCGAATACTGTAAACTTGACATTTTGAACTGTGAAGGTTTTCTGGACCAGCTGTGACAATTTTGTATGCATGATAAAATGAATGTCGGAGTGTAAGAATATAATTAAGAAGACAAGGTCCCATCTCAATGACACGTAATTAGCAATTAAATTTGCGTTTATTTAAGACTTATTCACTGTATCTGCTGGGATTCTCTCTCCTGCAAAATAAATAAAATTGTTTGATATTTCCTGAGTTCTAATTTTGTGCATTGTTGCCTCGGTCTGAACTGTTGTTTTTAGTTCCAAATTTATCACTAGGGGGCACTATCATCAAGTGTCCCTTTTATGAAAATATTAAATGGAGCTCATGTAATAATATATTTTGTGTGATTGTGCAATTGAATGGATCATACATTTATGACTTAGTATTGAATCCAGTGTCACATTTAAAATGCTGCAGCTCAGCGATGGTATTTCAGTGCATATCATAAAACTAATACTGTTTGAATGAAAAATCTAGAATCCCAAGAAAATAAAGTACACATGCCAATTTAATTTTCACAAATGTTGTTGAATTTGCAATTGTGAATATATTTAAGTATTGTTACATGTGGCATTTGTTGCCAAAAAGGTAGTGATAAAATTGTTATGTACATTTCTTTGGAATTGTATTGACATATTCTGATGTCAATTTTTTTTTCTGGGTATTATTTATTATTTTTTTTTATCCAATTTACACTGGGTTTCTTTGCAATAAAAACAAATTGTGTCCACCTTGTTTAATAAATTTGTTACATCTGTTGGTAATCACAAATAGGGTTATTCAATGAAATTTGTGATTGAAACACGGTAGAAATAAAGTTGTACAAAATGAGTATTGAGTTTTTGATGAATTTTTATTAAAATGACAAAACTTGAAATAAATATCTCCTAGTCTCTGCACATAATGAGAGACTGACAAATATAATTGGATTTATAAAGTGCGCAAGCAAGGGAAAGTAACTGATGCATCAAGACCAATTTACATCAATCGCATTAGCAAAAGGCCATAAGTCTATCACCGTTTTTGGAGCGATTATTAAAGTCATGCCTGTATGTAGTCTATGTACAATTAATGCCTCTGGAAAGTTGTTGGATTACGACTAAAGACTTGCGCATTGTAAATTGATTGTCAGTCGCAACTTCTAAATATTCGTCGCCAGCGATGTTCCAAGTACTAAAAGCACAATTAGCAAATTTAATGCCGATATACATGCTGCAATGGTTTAAGGACTTATGTAAGAGTACAAGAATGCTGACAGTATAATGCCTATTAATCAAGCATGTCCAAAAAAGCTCATGAGATGTCTAGCGTATCATCACTTCGTGATTTATGAATTGTAATGTACTCTAGTTTTAGGTCCGTGGTAGAGTGAAGTCCTTTGAATCTACTTTATTCCCATTTTTTCCATCGCTGTCGTACAATAGGTCAAAATGCTCTGGAATGGTAAAGTCAAAATAGAAGTGAGCAGTACTATGTAATAAAGAATGGAGACTGCTTTTGGGGTAATTTCATTGTTTACTTTTTTTTTTAACTTTTAGAAAACGCTTACCTGGTTGTCTTTAAATCTTTTCTGGACTTCTCGCAAAATAGTTTCCCCGACTTTCAAAAACTTCATTTCCTCTAAAATCTCATCTGTAAAAATTAGTAATGATGAGTGCAAAATTAACGTGGTGAACAAACCCAAAAAGCTCAAATAAAAAACTATATTCATTATTATATATTCAGGTTCTAACTATTTTACTTACAATATTCAGTGAGTTCGGAAAACAGCGATGTAATACTGTCAATAACTTCTGCATTGTCTCGATGGTTTGCGTACACCTGCATGATGATTTGCAAACCACTCTTCTCCCCTTCCTCTGTTTTGAAGCTTAAAATTCTGAATGCACTTTCTTCTGAAAATATGCAAATGAAATACATTATTTTCAGACCAATATTGAATTTACAAAAATCTCCAGTTAAAGTACCTTGACCTGCTACAAATACATATTTTGACATTTTCCCAAATTAACGTGATTTGAGAGTGCTTCCACTTGCTTAGATGTTATAATCATATCAACAATTATTGTTTTAGTTTAAAATTGTAATCACCATCAGAACTGGCCATGCAAGCCAAAGTCATGCAAGCATTCTGGACGACCTTAGGATGCTTGTCATGGTGATCTATCACCTTGAGAAGAAGTTCAATGACCCCTGAAGGTGTCAAGGTTGACTCACTCTCCTCTGTAATAAAAATAAAAAAGAGTCTGTGCAATGTCATGACTAATTCAGATTCTGTGGAGAACCACCCTGTAGATTTGTAAATCTCTGTGTCATCCAAATTAAACAAAGTTCAATTCAAAAGTCAATCAGTCAGTCCTTCAAAATGTAACACTCAACAATTATCATAAGTACCCACCTTCCACAGATACACTAAAGAGGGCAGCACAAGCAGCCTCAACAAGAGCAGGAAATTTAAAATGGCGTTCGAGGGTTGCAATGATCTCCTTGATGCCTTGTTCTTGTGAAAATATTCTGGCATTGTCTTCTGTAAAATATATACAGGGATACTATAAGTTTTAAACATTTCTATGCTTAGATAGAAGCCTATCCTTTGATTTTCAATCTAAGAAACATCTCGTGTTCCACTGCAATCTATTATAAAGTAGGCCTGATATTAGTAATGCTTCTGCATGTGAAATGTTCACTTCAGTTACCAACCTGTTATGGTCAGATTCCAGACAGCATTGCAACACACTGTGCACAGTTCAATATCATCTGGGAAAAATCTCAAACTGAGGAGAATTTCTTGTAAACAACCTTGCTCTCCCATCAGATCAACTGCTGTGTCTGCAGGATAATGCAAATATAGAAATACTTAAGTGTTAAATAATATACTGATCATGTATGGGCAAGAGTCATAACAATATAATTATTAATTTTTGTTGACCAGCCCTTTCTAGTTGCCCTTCTTTATGATACGTTGACACAAAAAACATCTCATTAGTGGCTGCTCATAAGCTCTGCCAACTTGAGACTATGGTTGAGAGGTCTCCATCCCAGTTGCCTCCCATATAATCAGTATCTTACCACATGTATGAAAATAAACAGATCTAAATAATTTTGTAGAATTACCAAAAATATTAGTTGCAATTAATAACTAATGACCACCCACCATCAGCTGATAGTGCGATCAACAGAGATATGGCTGCCTTTCTGAGTTCCACAGATTGTGTGTGTTCCTAGAGAAATCACAACAAAAAGAAAGAAAAAATTAATTATATAAAAAATTGCTATATTATATCATTCATCAAGAGGTGGTTGTAATGATGACATGGCAAAAATTGCAGGATTTCGCCATGGGAGACTCACCCCATTTATCTCGAACTAGTGATAAATGATAGCAATATACGAACACAATACACTGCCAATTAGACAACTTTAATGAGTGAACACCATCCCACTGCTGTCATAATTCTGTATATATATATGATTGTCAATATTTTGAAGAATGGCTCTTTGGTGCTGATATTAACATTCGTATTACCATTTCAGAAGTTTTATCAACAGTTTTTGAAAATGCATACTTTCCTTCTACATATTTAAAATCAGCATGTATCTTAATTACCTTCAACGCTTTCGCGACCGTTGAAATAACATCAGGAGAGAAAAGATAGTCCCCAAGGGAGGCTGAAACAAAAAAATTCCTTAATAAGGACAAAGCTTTACTAGTCTAGCATGATTATGTATTACATATTTCAGGCCAAAATTGGTTTTAATGTGGGACGTATGTTTATAGTTAGTGAGATGTCCTTCAGACATGGCTCAAATGCCTTTGAAAGACCACAATACTCTTGTCAAACCTACCTGACACAGATAAACTCCTAAGAAGTAAACAGCCGTAAGTTTGTATATCTGCCTCGGACATGAAGTCATTCATGGCTCTTATGACAATTTGTTTTCCGACATTGTCTAGAATGACTCCTTCCACCTTGGCTTCTTCAGCTCCTTGTTGTAAAGTTTGACGGACACAATCTTCATTGCCGAGGTTTTGCCCAAGGTAATCAACGACGGCCTCTAATCCCTGGTTCACAGGCATCTGACCTTTATATAAGAAGAGTAATAAAATGTAACCATCATTGATAATAACTAGTTTGAATCCACAATTTTCAGAAAAAAAAAAAAAAAAATTAAAAAAAGAAAACAAAAGTCAGTTTAATGTGCCAAAGAGATCCAAATTTCCTGACAAAATTTGTGCGTATTATATATAAAAGACTTACCCCATACAGGTGCATTGTGTTGCTTGCTCTTCTTGCTTTGCGCAATGACTGATCCACTTAAGGCAAGGCATTCTTTGACGTATGGTATTTCTGATAGCTCCCTGAATGAAAACAAAATGCAATAGTTACCCTTAAAACTGTTATTTTTTCGATTTTATTGACATAATGCATAAGATAATTTGCAAATTTAAAACTGAAATTAAATAAGACTTACTGAGATGTAGGTCTCTGTTCATGGTTTCTTTGTAACATTTTACTTATAACAGAGATAAGATCAGCTGAGTAAGTCTGAAACGGACAATTAGACTATTAAATTATCCTGGTCAATTTATGGAATAAATCAACAACATTACAATTAACAGTTATATAACAGGACAGAATCTCACTCACATTATTGACTTTGGAAAGAACATCTTGCAAAATAGCATCATTGTGTTTGATCTGGACTAGTTTTCCGATTATTTCAGCATCATCGAACAATGCACATGTGACCATTTCTAATGCAATGCATCCCACTGACCAAACATCACTTCGTTCATCATAGGGTTGATCAAGGACTTCGGGAGCCATCCAATTCATAGATCCTGAAAAATAATAAATTCATGGAACATTACAAATGAGTAAGTTGCACAATTTACCATGCCGTTAATGAATCAATGAATGAATTTCATTGTCATGTATTGTATAGAGGTCATAAATGACGTATAATATCCTATATGTCAAAGAAATTAAAATAATAAAATCAATAGATAAATGGAAATATAATATTAAAGAAATAAGTATTGTAGCATCATTACAATAGAACTGATCATTTGTTTCTGTCTCAGCAACCACTGGTCTTACATTTTGTTATGTCAGCTGCCAGAGGTAGATGTAATGATGAGATGATAAAGCTCAACAGTCCAAATCGAGATATGTCAAAGGAAAACCACAGAATTAAAAAATTATACAAACTGTACTCACCAATGGTAGTCCTTGTTTTGGTCCTGACATCACTCATGATAGTTGAAACGCCAAAATCTCCAATGCAAATATTCATGTCTTGTGTCAAAAATATGTTGCTTGGTTTCAAGTCTCTGTGAAATGAGAGAAATAGAATTCACATCAAAATATATAAATATATTCATATGAAAATAATTATAGCAATATTGCCTTGTAAGGTGCATTACCATGTATTACCATTAATAATGATGATGTTACATTTATGTATCCATGCATTTCTGGCATATGAATAGGCCAATTTCCATAGTTTGGACTGATTAAAGTTGAAATTAATTTGTAAAATACTATATAATATGTTTTATTGTCATATGAGTTGCATGACATAAAATAAGACAAAAGCTGCAGATTGACAGTAAACAAGTAACCTACCTTTTATTCTAGTCAGTCTATACCAGTTAAAGAAGAAAAATGGGCCATATTGATGAAAGTTAGATCTATAATATTCATCAGTTTGTTGCTTACAAGAATACAAAAAGTATTTTTGAGGAATCTTGTTCCTTACAAGCATCTGGAGAGGAAGCTAATTAATGACTACTGTTCATAATGGTCAGAAAGTTTATAATAATTGACAAACCTGTGAATAACTTTACTCTTATGAACGTAGATCATAGCTTCAATGATTTGACCAAGCCACTTCTTAACATCCTGGAAAATTGAAATATTGCATTTAATGTTAATTGCCAAAATGGCGTATGAGGCGCCATTTCCTAAATTAGTAAATACAGGACATTGCAATAGACCTATACGATGATTTTTGCACACTTTTTAGTATAAAACCATGACAACTAAGCAATCATAATACTAACCTCTTTGTCAATATTTTCTTTCTTTTCTCTTTTTTGATTCAGATAGTGCCCCAAGTCGCCATGCTTATAATGCTCCATGATGATACACAGATACATGGAAGACTCCTATAAAATTTGCAAATGTGTCAAAAATTAATGTCAATTCGATTTACTTAATATTCATACTTGCTAGAAATATATAAACCATAAAATCATTGGCTAATAATAATTCAAATGTCTTATGTTGATAAATTCATACATTATTTTAAATTCATAAATTATTTTAAATTCATAAATTATTTTAAATTCATAAATTATTTTAACTCAGTTGTCATGTTATTATTCTAATGACATAAAATATTCAAGTTCATGACACAAATACAAATAATAGATTCAAGACTTCATATAATGAGAGAATAGGCATTACCTCTTTTTCCCAATTCACAAAGAATTCATGATAGCCACAGACATATGGATGTTTCAGGTCTTTTAATGCAAGTACCTGTATATTTGAAGAGAAAAAAGTGCATTACAAAGAAATTGTAATTATCTTATCTTATCTTATCTTATCAAATCAACTAATAATCACACAATATGTTAAAACATGTAAAAAGTGCTTACAAACCTCTTTGAATGCTTTATTTGCTTCATTTTCATCACTGCACTCAACCTAGGTAAAATAAGTTTATTGTCAGACATCTTTTATTAAATATATTTTCATTTTTTTAGGGCCTACATTTTGTTTTTGGCCGTTAGTCCTTTTTATATGAGCGAAGCTTATCGGCGCCGCAGGCGCCGATCTTCGCCCACTTCCCGTAGAGAGAGGTTTCAAAATGAGGCTACACAGTGATCATGCTGAACCGGAAGTGTCTCAAAATTTCTAAAATACATGTAATCCTATGGAAGATCAACTTAATATCGCTTTTTGACCAATGGTCCAGAACGAGACTACGTCAGCAAGTCTTAAGCAACGTAAACAACGTCATCGATTCAACAGTATTGCTGTCCACAATTTCGTAATGAATATATATCTAACTTCAAACTTGGACAAAATATTGTTACCTGACTGTATTAATTCTATCAGTGCATAAAACGATATAAAACAAAATTCTTTGAAGTGATTAACAAATGAAAAGCTGCCAACATAAATCAGCTGTGAATTTTCCAACTTATTTCTGCTATTAGAACAGTAAATCTACAATTGTATAATTCAATATTTGTTTGCTCAACTTTGCTGTATCAGATTTTTGTGTGTTTAAATGATATCTGAAAACCTGTCAACAACAAATCAGCTGTGAATTTTCCAATTTAATTAACAAGAATAATTGTGAGTTTGCTTAAGGTGCATGAATTTTCCAATACAATTATAATAACAATTCTTGTGCGAGTGTAATTCTAAGATTAAACGAAGTCTTACGTGTATTTACAAGTGAAAAACTGTCAATAAATCAGTTGTGAATTTCTAAAACTTGTTTCATCAAATTGGCAATTACAAAAAAAAAAAAAAAAACTATTGCTGTATTACAAGTGTGAAAATCTGTCACAACCAACAAATTGGTCAACTGAAAAGAAAATTATCTGAAACCTTGTTAAATACATATATATATTGATTACAAGTGAAAAGCTGTCGATAAATCAGTTGTGAATTTCTAAAACTTGTTTCATCTAATTGGCAATTAGTTATTTACTATACATAATATCAGTTAATTGAGAAGACATATATTTTTACTGTTACTGAATTTATTAGTGTCAAGTTTGTTGAAAGAACAAAACAACAACAGCAAAAGACAATTGCTGTATTACAAGTGTTTAAATCGATCCCAACAAATTGTTTAACTAAAAAGAAAATTATCTGAACCTCTGTTGTTAAATATATATATTGAAATAATAGAATTTGTGTGTGTGTGTATTACAAGTGAAAAGCTGTCGATAAATCAGTTGTGAATTTCTAGAACTTGTTTCATGTAATTGTCAATTACTCATTTACTCTACATAATATCAGTTAATTGAGAAGATATATATTTTTACTGTTACTGAATTTATTGGTGTCGTTTTGTTGAACAAAAAAAAAAAAAAGAAAAAAAAAAACCTGCTGTATTACAAGTGTGAAAATTGTCAATAAATCAGTTGTGAATTTCTAAAGCTTGTTTCATCTAATTTTCAATTACTATACATAATACCAGTTAATTAAGAAGATATATATTGTTACTGTTACTGAATTTATTGGTGTTAATTTTGTTGAACAAAACAAACAGTGCAAAAATCTGTCCCAACTTGTTGGTTAACTGAACAGAAAATTATCTGAACCCTTGTTCATTTAAAATAATATAATTTTTGTGTATTACAAGTGAAAAACTGTCAATAAATCAGTTGTGAATTTCTAAAGCTTTCTTTTTTTTATTATATAATTTGCATTACTAACCATAATACCAGTTAATTAAGAATATATATATATTGTTACTGTTACTGAATTCATTGGTGTCAAGTTTATCTTAAAAAATTATTTGCAGTATCAGATTTACGTGACTCTCACTTCCATCTGTCTTACAAGTGACAAAATCTGTCAAATACCATTTAATTAGGAACACATATATTGTTACTTTTACTATATTTATTGGTGTCAAGTTAATTAGAAAGCAAAACATTTGCTGTATCAGATTTCAGTAAGTCTCACTTCCATCCATCTCAAAAGTGTGAAAACCTGTCAACCTGTCCAACAAATTGGACTAAAAAAAACTCAAAGAAAATTATCTGACTCTTTCTTATTGCACAAGGTCCCAAGTCTCAATAAATCAGTGAATTATAAAACTTAACCTGAAAGAATCACTCAGAGTTTTTGTAATAAAATCACACTTGTTCACTCAGATACTAATACTTTGTTCTTTGAGACAAAAAACAAAGTGACAGAAACAAAAAGTCATTCACCATGTTGTCTAATTACATGCATACCAGTGGCAACAGAGCTGTCATAAAGGGCAATGAGTTTCTCATTAAAAATGTCCCAGGTGATGGCAGTTGCTTTTTTCACTGTCTGAGCTTAGCGCTACATGGCAATTTGAGTCAGTCTGCTATGCTCAGAAATGCTATCTGCAGCAATATTGCTGATAATTGGTATTTATGGGCTAACGAGGTGACACTCCATGACGACGTTATGCCCACCAGGTTAACCTACAAAAACAAGATGTTGTTGAAAAACGGATGGGCCGCAACGCCAGAAATTAAATCCGCTTCAATCATTTTGAATTGTACCATTAACATCTGGTTGAAGGGATTTCAAAATAAGGTCAGTTTACATACCTTCAGCCATAACACATCTACCTCACAAAAAATTGATCTCCTGTTATCCAACAGTCATTACCAGCTTTTAGTGTCTACCAATCAAATGAGCAGTCAAATGAGCAACATTAGTCGCCCAAGTTATGCTAGCGTTGTCAAAAACAGCTTACCTCATGATCATACATATGCTGATACACATGCTGACGTCACTACTGTGGATCACACATACTGTCTACCAAAGCGAAAAAAATGCAAACAGGGTTCAAAACAAACTAAAATTAACAAAATTACCAGGCTGACGGACCAAGAAGTCACAAAACAAATGTCTGACAACTCCAACATACCAGACAATGAAGTACCATCACCAAAAACCGCTTCCACAAATATTCAACTTTGTGATGGAACTTCAAATGCTTTGAATGAGCGTGACTCTCATGATTTTGACGTTACACATCAAACTAGTGTCAAAAGTAAGGGAAGTTCCACACAAGCTGAAAAACAAAAAGGCAAACTGCAGAAAAAATGCAAACAAAATTGTCACATTACACAAGCCAAAGATTCCTGTATAAATGTTAAATCGGAATCATCTAAATCTATAAATAGTACAAAGTGTAAACAAGCACGAAGGAAGTCTTCAAACCCTGACAATTCATCAAACCCAGTGATTGAAGACAAAGAGAAGCACCTAGAACAAATGTGCAGAAACTTTGCCATTCAATACAAGCCACCTATGCAGCATGAATCTGCAATAGATAAGCGCAAGCGACATCAGAACTTGCAACGTAAAATCAGATTGAAGAAAAAAAAATTTGAGACATCTGGTTATGAGAGTGTGCCTGATATATGTACCACAGAGCCACAAACAGCTGCCACAGACAAATTACAGCAGGCATTAAACGCAATTAGATCATTTGAAATTGAACAAATGCAGTACAGCATTAATCTATGTAAAATTTGTCAGGAGCAAAGAATAACCACAGGTTATTACAAAAATGGCACCTGCAAACGCTGCACTGCTGACAAAGGTGATGTTAAAATGTTTTCAGTTGATAACAATATGATTCCAGGTGAAGTTCCTGTGCAACTTGCAGGACTAACAATAATAGAACAGCATGTCATAGCACGTATTTCACCGTGCATTAACATTCACATGTTAAATCATGGGGGTATTGCATCAAATGGTCATTGTGTAACGTTTCCCCAAAATGTTAATGAACCTGCACACATTTTTCCTAAACTGCCCCAGGAAATTCATGTTATCAAAGTGAGAAGAAAAGGGCAAAATGACAACCACAAGGATTTCCGAGTAAGACGGTATGTCATACAAAATGCCTTACAGTGGCTGAAAGACAACAATCCAGCTTACCAAGACATTATTATTGACCAGAGTAGATTAAGTCTCTATCCACTTGATGGTGAACTACCTGACATGAACACTGTAAATGTAAATGAACCCATCAATGGGAATGACAAGGGTCCGGCATATGAGCAAATAAATATTCATGGTGGCCAGAGTGAAAGTAACTCAGGTGTGCTGCTCTCTGACATCAATGAGAATTTATTTGGAAAAGTTCAGAATGTTGTAAGTGAAATAACAGACAATGGCTCAGTATCTAAAGACCGAAGAGGCAATATTACTATACCTTGGCCTACCAGAGACAACAATCCGGTGTCCGAGTTTACTACTCATTATTTTTTCACAATGGCTTTTCCTGCATTGTTTCCTGATGCAAAAGGAGACTTCCACTCTAATCGACCACGTACATGTCAAAGCATGGCCGAATGGGCTGACCATTTACTCTGGTTTAAAGATGGGCGATTTGCACATCATCCTTACTTCAAATTTGTCGTTCATAACATGATCATGAGAAAGAAAAGTATTGAAAGAGGTTCTTTTATTTTCAACCAAAAACTGGAGGATCCTCACCTTACTGTCTCTGATCTTAAAGAACGACTACAGGGAGGAGATATGTCAATTGCCCATAAAATATCTTACTTCAGTGCCTCATTACGTGGCACATCTCAGTACTGGGGACAAAGGGCTAGGGAACTTCGAGCACTCATTCAGTACAAAATAAATAAAGGTGATGGCCTGCCATCTTATTTTTCCACTGGTAGCTGTGCCGAGTTCCATTTCAAGCCATTACGAAGGCTACTCTCTATATATCTCAAAGAAGCATGTAACCAAACAATAGATTTTAATGATAAAAGTCAATTGTTCAAAGCTGTTCAAGAAAATTCTCACATAGTAGCCCAATATTTTGACCTACGCACCAAATGCTACTTTGACAATGTTATGAAGCCATTGTTTGGGGTTGACACTTACTGGTATCGGCAAGAATTTGCAAAATCCAGGGGGATGGTCCATTGGCACGGACTTTGTTGGCGTCAAGACAAAGAGCCTCATAACTTGCTATTCAGAGCTGTTCAAGAAGGCTTGTCAGATGAACAATGTGCTCAAAAGCTTGCCGAATGGGCATCATCAGAATTAGGTATGTCTGCTGAACACCCTGCAGGACTTGATGAATTTGGCAACTCCAGGAAAGATCTATGGCCACCACCGGAGGGTACAGCCCCACCTCCTCCTGAGGAAAAGAATCCACTAGTGAAACTCCTCATGGATGTAAGCCACTCACAGGGAAGTTTGTTAGAAGACTACCTACTATAATCCAATAGATTCAACATCCACAGGTGTTCAGACTTCTGCTTGCGATCAACTAAATCCGGTAAAATGTGTCGCATGGAATTTGGACCACAAAATGGCCCAGGAAAGCCTACGAGACAAATAGCAGCCATAGTCCATGACAAAAACAAAAGCCTTCGTTTAGAAATGCCAAGAGACCATCCTCGACTGGTGCAAAATTCAAAGTTCCATACTCAGGGCTGGAGGGCTAATGGAGACATCTCCATTATTTTATCGAAAAGCGATCCAGCAAATCCATCTATTGCTGAAATCATTGCTACTGAGAAATATGTTAGTGGTTATGCATGCAAGGGCAACCAACCTACAGGGGCAGTTGAAAATCTCTTTTGCAATATTGTTAATAATACCAATGACAATGAAGCCTCCGCCAAATCAGCTATTATGAAATGCCTTGTTGGTACCGTCAAAAGAGATGTTTCATCAGTCGAAGCTTGCTTTGAAATCTCATCAATTCCACTATTTAGATGTAGTCACGTTTTTCAAAGCGTAAGTTTATCTGGTTCCAGAATTCTTGAGCAACACAACGGAGAGTATGTCTCAAAAAACAATGCATTAGATCGTTACCTGCATCGGGATGACAGCAACTCTTGCTCTTTGTATGAGTTCTTGTGTGCTTCTGGAAGAGTACCAGTTATAAATGGCTGTAACATGATACCCACTTTGCCCCTGAATGAGGAGTTCTCTAGAGCAATGTTATTGCTACATTATCCAGGTTGGTATAGAATTACAGATATAAAACCAAATGATGTAACCTGGACTGCAAAAATGACAGAATTTATTAGTTCAGATGACTGTCCCAATTTTGTTAAAGCAGCAGTTGAGCGCGCTAAAGAAAAGCCGGCAAATAACAATGAAACTGATGAATCTGAGGAATTACAACCCAGTGGACAGGTTGATCAACCTGACTGGATGGATTTGATACGACCTCTACCTAACTTTGATTATCTATCAGAGGAAGATTTTGCTTATGATGATGGAGGTCTCATTTATGACTGGACCAAAAGATCATTTGAATATCCCGAGACTGCCCCAACATGGATGGATCAACTAGACAGCTCCCTTCAACAAGACACCGATAAGTTGAATCTACCAGATGTAAACATTACAAAGCTGAATGAAGGACAGCATTTTGCATTCAATTTAGTCATGAAAACCTTGACTGACTACAACGAAAACTTGCCTCACTTTCAACCTTTGCATTTAATTGTTGGGGGTACTGCAGGTTCCGGCAAGTCTTTTCTTATTAAGTCTCTGGTAAAAGCAATTAGATTGTTTTTCAACTGTAATGAATCCGTTCAGGTCCTATGCCCTACTGGAAACAGTGCACATTTAATATCAGGCTACACATTACACAGTTTTCTAAAAATTCCAACCACAAACAGAAATAAGGAGATGAAACAACCAGATGGCAACACTGGCATGACACTCCAGAAAAACTGTGACCAACTGAAAGTGTTACTGGTAGATGAAAGATCTATGATAGGGTGTACTACATTGGGTTGGATGGAATTCATGTGCAGACATGGGGTTGAAAATGGTGCCAAATCTGATAAGCCCTGGGGCGGTCTAGCCGCAGTAGTATTCTTCGGTGATGATGTCCAATTACCACCGGTTCTCGATTCACCAGTGTACTTGTGTAAATCACAAACACCTGCAGCAATGCATGGGGCTCTTATTTGGCAAGGCTTCAAGGAGTCTGTTATTCTTGAAAAAAATATACGACAATCCGTTGAAGAAACACATTTTCGAGATGTTCTTCTCTCCCTTCGAGAATACCAGCTAAACAAAGATCATGCCAAATGGCTGCAGCAATTTCAATGGCACTCATTGACAGCAAGTCAGGGTCCAGATTTCATCAATCGCCTGAACGACCAGGGCTTTTTTGTCTTTCCAACTCATAATCAAGAGTGGCTTCACAACAAAAAGAAATTGTTAGAAACCAACCATCAGGCACCCATAGCAAAACTCGTTTCCATATCAACTGGTCCACATGCTCGGACATGTCCCAGTGATAAAGCAGCGGGACTCCAGCCAGTTTTGTATCTTTGCAGAAATGCCAAAGTTACCCTTACCATGAACCTCTCTGTACCATTTGGTCTATACAATGGAGCCAGTGGTACTGTAGTAGACATCATTTACAATAATGGTAAGCGGCCCCCTGATTCCTTGCCAGATGTAGTCATGGTCATGTTTCCGAAGTACACAGGACCAGCATTTATAAGCAGTCAACCCAAAATTATTCCCATTGTTCCCATTGACAGACGCCTAGATTGTCCATGCCGTTACTGTAAACGGAAACAAATACCATTAAGACTAGGTTGGGCTGGAACTATACATCGCTGCCAAGGTCTCACAATTGGGTCTGGTGAAACCAACAGATATATAATAATTGATCCTGGCACATCATCATTTGAGTCCAGGAGTCCTGGTGCCTTATTTGTGGCTTTATCAAGGGCAAAATCGGCAGACAATGAAAACAAAGATCCTGATTTTGCATGGCATCAGAATGTCATAATTAATGAAGACAGACTATGTCATGTCGTAAAAACACCAACAACTATTGCCCGGGCAAAAGAAATTGACCGCATTTCACATATGCAGAGAGAGACAAAGGAAAAATATCAATATCTCTTGAAAGAAAATGTATACATGAACCTGGTTTTATCACTCGAACAAAACCAATAAAATATTGCTAGGGGGAGACTGAGGCACATTCAATCACAAATCTTCACAACTAAGCTATATACAGATATATATCAATAGTAGAGTATGTCTATGTGGCTTGAATGAAAGGAAATGGTGTCACCTTTATTTACCAACTGTTAAAGGTTTGTTTTACCATAGAGTTAATTGTCATAACTTTAACCCTTCATTGTTGACACATAGTAAGCCTAATAATTTAAGTCACAATTCAAAGGCCTGGAAAACTACTTTGATGCACACAGCTTCGCTCACTCCTGGCATTGACAGCCTGCATATTAACTATAGTATATATATAGAAATGGCTGATCTTATTCATATATATAATACAAATGTATCCTATAACTTTAACACAACTTTTCTATTATCAACTGGTTCAGTTTTTAATACTTTCAAAATGGAACACCAGCAACTGTATGTGAGTGATCAATGGAGTTGCAAACCTTTTTGAAGACATAGAGTCGCCCATTTTTCCTGTGTTCTACTAAATGAACCGACCCCTGGGCGCCTTTCCCGAGCCTTTGAAGAATCTACAATTTAAAGTAAATTTAAAATAAATATTGTCAATTGCCATCGCCTCAATTAGCCAAATTAAGACATAAAATTCAGTTTCTCACCCTGTAGTTCTCCATGTTTGTTTATATTGACGACGACGCGCCAGACTAAAGACGCTAACCAAGAGCCCACCGCCCTATGCGCCATAGTTGGCGGGAATATGAAGCCCTAACAATTGGGACAGTTTCCAATGTAGAAACCAGCCTGTGCAAGTTCCAATATCAATTCTTCAAACCCTGCCCTAGCTATCGCCACGCCCTCAAATATAGTTATTTTACAGTAACAACAGTTTAACTGTTGTTCCGTTATAACTGCTAGACTACTTTTAACAGTGGCAGAAACCTCTAGCCTTGACATTTAAAAAACAATTTTTTCCTCTGCCTGTTTCTCGTTTCTATCACTCTCTTCTTCACTTTCCTAGGCCGCCACATTAACTTAATTTCTGCACTTTTATGACCATACACCCCAAAACTACATTCATGGGCCACAATGCATGGTCATCCCATACAGATGTACATTTATAACTTTTTTAGCTGCTACTCAAACTCTCAAAAAGTTTTAAGTGTCTACAAGCTGATATAATACAATATAGGACTACTCATAACTAATCTGTAAAAGACATGTAGCTACATGGGGTAGGCCAAAATGTGAAACATGGGTGGACTCTCCACCTCATCAATAACCCTTCGTGAGTGGATTGGCAAGACAATTCAACTTGCCTAATTAGAGCTGCACTTTCCATTTCTATTTGTCTCACTTTCCATATTTATCTAGCTTTCTATCTAATTAATTGGCACTTAGTCCCTAACCTGCCAATCCTGCGAAGGGTTACAACCACTCTGTTGCAGATTTGCAACCATGTTATCTACAATATCTCCTAAGAATGTGGGTTGACTTGAGGGAAAGAAATGACAAATATCATAAATTAATATAAGACACAAGTAGTATTTTGTAGTAATATTTATTCACAAGTTAAAAAACACATTATGGTCAGCTTACTTTCATTCGCTTAGATGCTAATTCTCTTGGTGTACCATAGTGGTAGTAATGAGGGGCTATTTCATACAACCACTGAGGTTCAATGACAGTAATGTCTCGCATAAACTCTTTGCTTGTGTGAACAACCTCATTAAACACCACCCACTGAGGTAGGCCTTCGATGTTGTACAACACTGAAGTGGGGTGGATTAACAGTTCATGGTCATCCCTAACAGTCTTGTAAATTCCTGTGTAATGCAGTTTCGCAGCGTTAGCGAAGAAACCAGACACAATGCACCTGCGTAGAGCATCAGCATCACTTTCGCATGATATCATCTTGACGTTAAATCTTTTCAAGAATCGTAGCAGTTGATTGTGGATCTCTATCGCTCTGATTAATCCTTTGTAATTGAGCAAGTTCTCATGACACCACTTGCCATTTTTACCTTGTGCAATGAACGAACGGTAAACGTTCAAAAGCGTCAAGTGGTCGCCCTCTTCAACAGCAAATTTTCTTTTCGCACGCACTGCTGTTCTTTTCTGCCTTGAGGGTGTAATGAAGACATTCTGTATTTGCATCATAGCCGCAATAATCACTGCTTCCTCTGAGCATCCATATTCTCCTGATCCTAACAACATTTTAGCAAACATAGGTGACAGCGGGAACTCGGCCATGTTCAAGCCAAGAGGAATCGTTAATTGCGAAGTGTCATTTATGGCATCAAGTGCATACAATATTTCCAGTCCTCTTAACATGTTTTGAGCAGGAGGAGGTGAAAGGAAAGGGAATCTCAGCACATTATTGATTCCCAAAGCCTTTAACTGTAATACCACGCTTGCCATCTCCGAACGCTGCATCTCTGGTACAGTATTACGTGACAGTTTCTCATAAGCTTCTTCTGTGTATAACCGATAGGCTTTACCTGCAAAAAATAAATAATAAATCTTACATTAGATTTTTTTTTTAAACTTCATTCAAATGTAGAATAGTGTCTGTGTTGTATTTAAAGCTGTCACTAGATTAATGTTTCGAGAAAAATTAATGGAAATGCACATGGCAAATTCAATAATCAATACCAAAAATTATACACTCTTGAAGATTGACCAAACTAAGAGCATTAATCTCTTCACAGGGACCAGCCTTGTGATGAATAATTATAGTTTAGGTTACAAATATCTCAAATCAGAAACGACTGTCTCTACTCACCAGATCGAACTCTCCCTGCCCGTCCAGCTCTCTGCTCAGCAGATGCTTGAGAAACGGGAATGATAACCAGAGGTTCGATTCCTGTCTTAGGATTATAAGCTCGTAGTTTAACAAAGCCACAGTCTACGACATGCGTAATGCCATTAATGGTGATGCTAGTCTCTGCAATGTTAGTGGCAACCACGATCTTCCTTGTCAACCTGAAAGATACAGTATTTATTATAGATTAAATGTATACAGGCATCAATAGTCACACACATTATAGGTGTATAACTAGGTATAACAAAGTAGCTAAGTTCCAAAAAATAACATTTTTCTGACTATTCTCCTTTGCAAAGATAACAAAACATAACCGATGGCATAGCAAAGAGCTATACAACATCTACTTTAAACAAAGCTGATCATGTAAAATCACACTCTACATAGTCTCAGTGTTTGTATATCTAAAGGTTATAGAACATAATTTAATCCAATTTAATCACCTTGAAACTCTCTCAAACACTTTCATCTGTTCAGCATTAGGCAGACTTGCGTACATCGGCAATACACGCATCTTCATTGGAGCATCCTTGGGTTGACGGCGCGCTTCGTCGATTAACTGTTGCACGACATTATCCACTTCATCCATGCCTGTTAAGAAGCAGAGAATATCTCCTTCTTCACCCTGTCGATAACCAATAATACAGATCATTAGTATTTGCACGTGTTATATGAGTGACCAACAATAACTAGAATGGTCTTGTATTTTATTAAACACATCACTGCAATCACTGCATAATACATAATACTGCAGTTTAATAACTGTATCCACTCCAAAAAAAACTTTTGGTAAAAACATTTCTCTTTTTTTTAAGGGCTGTTACATTTAAAAGTGTGGGGTGGGGATGGACCTGAAGATTTTCAGACACCTCCCAACCCCACTTTTTGAAGACCCCCTCCCACTTTTTAATTAAGATATTAAGAAAATACCGGTTTACCACCCCCTCTCCTTCCTCACTTTTTCAAAAACCATCCAGTCCGCCCCCACCCACACATATAAATGGAACAGCTGACTTATTTTTCCAGACTTATGCTGGATACAACTTTGTTACTAGGAGACTTGATCGAAGAATACATCTAAATCCAGAATTTCCACAGCTTTTCACTGTCTTCTTCAACAGTGCTCAGTGGCATTTTTACCATATCATGTGAAAGTAAACCTGACTAACCTGCTTGTGAATTCGCATTACTGTCTGAACAGTAGCTTTAAGGTAATCAGGCACAGGATCTAGAGTGTGGTGAATTTCCACTGGGAACATTCGTCCTTCTACACCAATGATTGCCGCAGTGTCCTGTTTGGGATCTCCCGTTGTGTTTGCGTTAAAGAAATCAAAGAACTTCTCTGCATCTAAAGTGGCTGAAGCCACGATTAATTTGAGATCTGCGCGCTTCTTCATGATTTTCTTTAACAAACCTACAAATGCAAAGAAAGAACTTGTCAAAAAAAGTCAATAAACTAGCATGAAATAAAGAAACAAACCATGGGGTAATTTTTGTGTTAAAATCATTCTGAGGGTGCCAGGTTGGCCTCTCAGAATGCCCTGGGAAAAATTCCTAGATGCATATACAGCTGTACAAAAAAAAAGAAGGAAAAAAAAAGAAGGAAATACTAGGCAAGGAGACTGTATCTATATAAGTAAGAATTATATTGAATGGATGCAAAATATAAATTTTATAATGCTAAGACTTTATTGCTGAGGTAACGTATATTGACAATCTGTGTCACTTTGATACACTAAGTTGTGCATCCACTAACCAAGAATGATGTCAGTGTTAAGTGTTCTTTCGTGGGCCTCATCCAACATTATGATGCTGTATTTCTTCAACAATGGGTCGCCCATGATTTCTCGGATTAAAAGACCATCAGTCATGAACTTGCACTGCAAATGAAAGTAAAAACATGGTTATTTAACTTTAAAAATTGCTTTTTAATGCACCTAAAGTCCATGAATTCTGTACTATAATGTATAATGGACATTATATTATGGCAACATTGGCAAAGTGTATAATAAAAGTAATGGCAAATACATTTTATCTTAGGAACTTTTTTCTCTTTCTCTGTAATATATATTCAGCTTTTCCAATTTCCATAACATGATTGTTAAAGTAAAATGTAGGCAAAAAAGGAGAATGTTTTGCAACATGTTCACATGATAAAGAATTTCAATATCGTACAGAAGTCAGGTGACACCAATAATGGTCATACCTTAGTGACTGACGCATCCCACATGTCATCAAAGCGGACAGCATACCCCACCTCATTGCCAAGGAGAGACCCGCGTTCATCCGATACTCTTCCTGCTACAGTTACCGCGGCAACCCTTCTCGGTTGGGTCACCCCAATCATCTGACCTCCTGCTGCCCATCCTGCTTCAAGAAGGTATTGAGGTACCTAAAAATGCACAGAGTGGTGGTTAAATTAGAAACAATAGGAACATATGGACAGCTTGATAGATAGTACAATGGATATCATAACGAATGATCGAGGTCATCATGCAATACCTGAGTACTTTTGCCAGATCCAGTTTCTCCGAGGATTATTGTGGTCTGATAAGTCTCTGTAAGGTACAGTATGTGATTCCTGAAAAGAATAAATTAATTAATGTACTAAACTGATATATCAGATTATTCTGTATCCACTAACATAATGAACATGGCCAGCTATCCAAAGATATATTAAACAATTGATGAGCCAGATTTGTTCCATATTATATCAGACTTTTTCAAATCGATCCAACATTTATAGTTAGGCCAAATTTAGTGTTTACCTGAAAGAAAAGACAGGTAGCCTCTGCCTCTGCTTATCAATGGATAATGAAACGTTAGGGTTATAAACGACAGAAGTTGACTCGGAAGACAATGCGACTTTTTCCTCTTGCAGATGCGCACCTGGTGTCGCAGCCCCTGGTTTCCAAAACGTGAACTTCTTCTTCCCAGCGCTTGCCATCTACAAACAGCAGACAAAAGATAAGAATTTGATATTACGCCTTAATGCCATTTGCTGATTTAATATTGTTTGTTTATCCTTTTTTTCTTCGCTATGGCGCCCTCAGGGAACCCCTCGAGGACTTTGTGTAGATCTCGCAATATTTCTTACATAACTTCTATTACTACTTTACTGTTACCGATTTATAATTTTCTCTGTGTTCAACTTTTAACTTGTCTCTATGTTCAACCTTAAATTGTCTCATGTAGTATTGTAGAATTTAGCTAGTCTACTTCTCTTTATTTCACATTTACTTACCATTTAGTATTATTTACCACTTACTCAATATACCGGTAAATTTAAATTCTGCAAACTACTTGTACAATTGAACTGTCTAACTTCATTATTTAATTATTATATTAATATAAAAATTTATCTTATTCCAATTCTGAGTTCTTGTCAACAAAAATATATACATATCAACTATGGAGGGGGGGGGGGCATAGTGATCACTTATCAACATAGACGTCTGGGATCCCTTGCCCTTTTGGAGTATATATACATATTGTAAATCAACTCCAAAATATCTCACTAAAGTTCAATGCGCTTATTCACTTCAATTACCTATTACTATGATGCTAAAGCACTAACAGCCTCATGAAGTACCTTATTTTCCTTGCAGTTGGACCGGTTGGTGCGTTTCTGTGAACGCCGGTATTTTGCTGCTGTTATTATCGCTCGTGCAGAAAACCGCTAGAGGGCGATCAGGTGAGAAAAACGTGGATTGATCTAAAACGCAGCACGACTGGCCTAGAATGCCCTGGGAGTCAGGGACCACGTCTAGCCCTGATCTAATGGCATCTTAATAGTTAAGCTTAAGTGCTAGTACAGGCGGGTAAGCTTGGGGCGCTCAAATACATTTTGTAACGTAGGAGCTGCCAGCAGGGACCATACTTACGATGGTATGATCCCTGATTCCACAGAAACGGAAGAAGTTGAATTTTCCACTGGCAAAGAAAATATATTTGCAGTTCCAGTAAAATTAACCATATGTTAAAGTTTGTCCACAGAATCACGTCACTCCTTGTTACCATGGTATTAAAATGCCGCTAGATGAAAAATAAAAATTGTTAGGCTTGTGCACTTTTCAAGAGATGAAAGGACTGATATGGAAAACTTCATGATATCTGCTTATCTTATTAATATTTTAGATATTTTAAGAAAATAGTTTGTATTGGCAGGGGGTGACTTTTATGCACGTCATTCATGTTACCACCTTTAATAGGAAGCAATTTATTACAGAAAATAACTTCAAAGCAATTCTGAAAGTACTCCTTTATATAAAATACAAAACGGAATGGAAACTTTGGTTATATTACCTGCATTTCCCTTTCAGATATTGCATTAAGTTTTTTTCCATAAATGTCAATCCTGTTACTGTCCTTCCTGTTACCGTTATATCTGAATAACGCACCAATTTATTATATATATAAAGGGTGAAAACATTTTTGTGGCAAGTTACAACAATGAAAATGCATTATTTTGATATGGATTTTTGAAAGATTGAAGTTTTTTTTTTTTGGCGCCTGAAATGCCAAAAATGCACCGTTTCTGAATGACCCATTTATGTCAAGCCAGACCAGGGCAGTACCCAGTCTTCCTAGGATTTTCTCAATACAGTGGTGCCCTTGCAGGTCCTTTAAAGATTGGGGGTATGGCCATTCGTGGACTTATAGGTATTTTTCCACGAACAGGTACAATGTGATAAACCACATCAACCACAAGGAATATAAATATATAAACACAGTCCCCACCTAAGTGTAAGTGATGTTTAAGTAATGACATGTCATGGAAGTTATACAACCCTGGAGGTATATAATACCTCCATGATACAACCAATTATTTCATTTTGCCAGTTCAACTTTAAATGTACAGTATCTTTTTATTTTTTTGTGAGGGGGGGGGGGGGTTGACCTGCCCCCCCCCCCTCCTTAGGCGCAAATTAATTTTAGAAAACCGAATATCGTGCTAATTTGATTGGCAAAGTGCGCGTGCTACATGGATGGTTATATAACCTAGCAAATATATATGTAAATATAAAAATCTATGTATGATATGAAGATGATTAGGCGCCCTCCAGTCCAGTGAAAAGATTTTGGCATTATTAATAATGAGCAGAAGTCAGCACGTGTATGCCTGGGGACTTTTTTTTCACGCAAATGTCATGTGATTGATTTGAGCCAATCAGCATGGATCATCAGGTGCGCGGCGCTTCTCTTGGAATTCAAAGAATCAGACGAAGGAAAAAGTTCGAGAAGAGTTGTAAATAACCTCAAAAAGTTCAGAATCAGAGTGAGTATTCATTGCTTTTGTAGGCTCCTACTCTTCAACTCACTAGGCATTGATTGGAACTTTTTTGTAATGTTTCTGAACTTTTTCATTCGAAAGCTTGACCCAGACGACTTTGAAATTTTGAGCAAATCAGCAAACTTTTACTACTGATTTAAATTAGGCTTTCCGTGGTTCATTTGACGTAATCATGGTAATCTCATGGGTGTGATTATGCGTAGGTACTAATCTAAAAATTGAAAATGTACTTTTGTGTTCAAAATAATAACATTTCGTCTAGTATTTAGTGAGCAATTAAGATTGAGCAAGATTAGACGGCACGCGCCATTTCTTTTTTTAGAACCTGCAACATTCTATTCCATTCCATTGTATTTCTGTCATTCAATTAGGTGCACGTGCAAGTAAACAAATAACGACCGCCCCCTCCACAATAAAACAAATAACACAAGCTGCAAACCTTAATTAATGTAGCGTTCCCTCGTATTACATTTTGGATCTCAGTAGGTTAAAGTTATGGCCTAAATCATGATCAGTTATTGCATATTATGAAGACAGAATATTTGGACTTGTTGCGGTTATGAAAATCGTTGGTTTGGTGCGGGGGGTCTTTGTCTTAGCTGTAGTTCTCAGGTCATTATACTGGAAGTTTGAAAGTAGTCAACAAACTGCAATGTAATATTCTCTATTATAGACGTCTATTAGATTGTTTGTGGCCACTCCGGCTGTAGTGTTTAACGTCTTTTGTTCAGCTTGTCTGTGGAAAAACTACTTGTTCCAGGGTTATGATACATTGTTTAGGGTATGATTACTTTTTTTAGTGGAGAATATTGCATTTTTTATGGGTGATAAAGGTTCGAGCAGGGACATAGCATGGATGGCCACATTGGCCAGGATGATTAGGACTGGGGAAAGGGGTTGGTAGTTATCATTTGGGAGTGGCAACGGATAGCTGTCATGAAGGGGATCATGTTATTGAAGAGAGGAGTGAATGTCTGAACTTATTCAAGAGGGAGGGGAGCATTATTAGGGAATGGCTGAATTGAGGGGGATAGTTTTGAGAAAAACCTTCAGGTTTTCTGTCCATATCAGTGCTCTAGTGAGATGAGTGGACTGTTTTAATGCGGTTGAATCCAGCCACTGCTCAGGGAGCAAGTGGGGGACTCCAGAATGGCCCAGAATTGAGCCACTAAGCATGTAGACGGGTTATTTGGCGGATTTTGGTGTAAGGTTCCCCAAGAAAGACAAAGCGTTGGTATTCCAGTTTTAAAGTTTATTTTGCCCTGCCCCGCCGCACAGCCTGCCTATCCTCTGCTTCTTCAGCTACTGACGCGGTCTGGGTGTATTCCCGCCAAGACCCCGTGGTCACGTGGTCCGGGTCACCCAGTGCGCGTCAAAGTCGGTCACTGACCTAGTAAGGTCAGTGACCTGGGGTCATCACATTGGCAATAACAACCCCTTGCTTAAAGAATACAAGCAAAAACCTACACTATTTGCGCCCAAATTGGTGTGGTTCTTGGCCCAGTATAGTATACAGTCCCCAATGTTTGTATTAGTGCACCTTAATATTAGAACTACGGCAATTTATGTGAGTGCCCCAGCTAGGTGGTGAATGTTAGAACTATGCACTGGGGAACTTGGGGCTATGACCATAAAGAAATCATAATGATTTTTCTATGGCATGACCAAAACAATTTATGTTTGAGTTAAAGCATTTCCAGCAATATCTTATCTAAATGCTTAGCTAGATATATCAATTGGTAAGGTGAGGAACTCTGTTCAATGAGCCACTCGGTCAGATGTTCCAGTGTATAAAAAAAAATGCAAATGAAAGTTATTCCAGTGTATAAAAAAATGAAAATGAAAGTTTGAAAATTATCACCCCATCTCGATATTGCCAAGTGTGTCGAAGGTCTTTGAAAAACTTATGCATGATTAGATTAATGAACATCTAGTAAAATCACAACAATTTTTCATAAGCCAATATATGATTTCTGATCGTCTCATTCTACTGAATTGGCAGTACTTGAGTTAGTAGAAAGAATCATCACTGACATGGACAAAAACCTAACTCCCATTAATATTTAATTAGACTTGTCAAAGGCCTTTGACACACTTGACCATGATATATTACTACATTAATTAGAATATTACGGTTTCCTTGACAAATCTTTAAATCTACTAAAAAGCTATCTTTCAAACAGACTACATTATGTTGAACTATATAAACTATCTTTTGAGCTATTACCACTAAAAGTACGCGTCCCCCAGAGGTCATTATTAGGTCCCCTTCTCTTTATCATTTATATTAACGACCTATTCAGTGCCACAGACTGCTTTTATCCTATCATCTACAGATGATGTCATCGGCACAGGTGCCGATGACACAACATTAACAGTCACACTTAACTTATTTGAAAATGACAATGCAGAATATAACATTTTAATGAATTGAATAAAGTCAGTGACCGGCTGAAGTTAAATTAAACTGTCTTTGAATAGCACTAAGACAAAAGCCATGTTATTCCACACTGCACAGAGAATGGTCCAGTATCCTGATATTTCCATAGATGACAGTAAAATTGAATTTGTTGAGTGTTTCAATCTTCTTGGCATAGTATTAGACTCCAAATTAAATTGGGGACACTATGTTGAAATTGTTTGCAAAAAAATAAGTAAAACTGCTGGCATTATAAACAAATTAAAAAATACAATCCCGATAAATGCACTTATTAATATTTACAATTCACTAGTTTTATCATATATCAACTATGGCTTATTTATATGGGGGGGGGGGGAAGGGCAAAAAGTATTAAAACTTCAAAAGAAAGTGGTTAGAAATATGACAAGGAGCAAACACAATGCCCACAGCAGTGGGCTTTTTAAGTCCTTAAACCTACTAAAATATAGTGATCTATGTGCGCTGCATGACTTCAAGTTCTGCTACAGAGCTGAAAATGGTAACATTCCTGTGTACTTTCTATAGAAAACCTAATACACTCTTTAAGAATTAAAAATCAAATTAACCCATCTAGGCAACATTTTACATTTCTTTTGATATCAATTAATGGCTGTAAATGGTACCAGTATATCCAACGTAAATCCTTATTAAAAAATTTGTAATTATTTTTCTTAATTATTTATTTTCCATATCTATCTAGTCATCATGCGAGTGATAATTATCAAATTAAAGTATTATACGAATTCAGTTTTCCTATTTCTTATGAGCTATTCTAATCTAATTCAGTTGTTTTAACTTCTATGATAGTCTTGCGTGAGCGGCACTTCAATGATGCCTTGTGAGACTAACAATCATATATATATATTTATACATATCTACACATAGTTCTAAAAGAATGACAATATCCATTTTCTCTGTTTGTATATATATGGTGAATAAACAATTGAACTTTAACTTATTCATCACCCTTGACTGGTGTGTTTTTCGGTCATGAGAGCCATCAGGTCTAGTTTCTTTTCAATTGCTTAAGGGGGTTTCACACATAGCCGGATCAAACGCCGGAGCGTCCCGGAGTAACATTTTATTACCTCCGGGGGGTTCCGGGATCAAAGAGCTGTTAAATGTCAACAAAAAATAAATGTTTGGCGATGTGTACACGATGTCAATACGGTCTCAACAAGAAGCAACACGGCGCTAACACGACTGTCCCGTTTAGAGTGAGGAGTGAAGCGGATTTTCACGGTGCCTTCGCGGATATCACCGGTCTTTACACCGTGTTCATTCGTGTGGATCCGTTGTGGCTCCTTGTACTCTCCGGCGTTAATGGCGGCGAAATATTCATGCCCGGTTGACGCCGGATGTAGCCGGAGACATGCCGGAGTCAATACGGAGATCGGCGGAGTCTACTGGGCGTCTACACGGGTCTACATGGGTCTACACGGATCTACACGGATCTACACGGATCTACACGGATTAAATTACTCCGGGAACTCCGGCATGAAAAATTAAACATGTTTAATTTTTTCCCCCGGAGTCCCAAGGTGCTCCCGGAGCGCCCCGGACAATGACGGACAATGCCGGACAATCCCGGACATGAACACGATGTCTATACGGCTTTCCCCGGAGTATGCGGGAGTATTCCGGAGTTGACCTCCGGGACGCTCCGGCGTCTGATCCGGCTATGTGTGAAACCCCCTTTAGCCTGGGTGGCTTTTTCCAATAAAGTTCATCAGTTATTATTGTTTGAAATGCAAAGTATATGCCCTATACAGATTACACTATTTCCAGTATTTGATTTAAATGTCAATCGTAGGTTATCTTATCGGAAGCTATTGAATGACTGTAAACGTCCACCCAAGGTACAGCTTTAGGTTCTTTTAGACACCATGTGGAGCCAGCTGGAGCTGTGCGACTTGTAGTGTATCATCTTGTGTAGTCTTTGACAGAAATGGAGGGTAACTTCTGTTAAGATTGTTTGATAGAAATAAAATGTTGAGAAGACGTCACACAACTACAACTTGATAAATTTGTCTATATTTCTAGGGCCACTGGATATGGTTCCTGAGAGTCCATCAAACCAATTACAACGTCCCAAAGTGGTAGCAGAATGGGAAGGTATTAATCTCAAAGTTCATAACTGGAGATCTACTGATCAGGTATATTGATACTTCTGTATTGGGAAATTAGTTTTTTAATAATTTTACAACAAAAGGTCAAACTGTCTTTTACCTGAGGAATTGTTTGATACATTTAACTCAGAATCTTGTGGATATTTTTTTCCAGGCTTAGGAAAGTGAAAGCTAGCAGGGGACGTTGTGGAGCTTCTGCTCTATTTAGAAGATGAGCTATCTGACTCTGAGACTATGGTCAATGACGAGTCAGAGAGCGACTCTGACATAAAGCATATCCCTACTGCCGCAGCCGCATCAGCGATAAGAAACTTCGTCGCCACATTGAGTCCCACCATTTACCCTGGTGGCTGGCTCCAGAACGAGCGTGTTAGCGTTGTCAAGTACAGGAGTCGATGGTGAGCAACCTCAAGATCCGTCATGGTCAAACGTGATCCTGCATCTAAGTCAGAGGGAGATGCTGGAACCTGGGCACATCTGTGCAATGGCCTGTTACATCTGATCCGTTTGGATCTGGGCTGCCAGTCCAATTTAGAGCTGCTTGGCCTGGTTACCAGCAAGGGATATTATCCCCACGACCCTTCCCCGTTTCACCTTTCTATGGAACAGCGGCTCCTGTGTCGTCTATGGGAAAGGTGCAGCGGTCATAACCGGGTAACCCTGTTGGAGGTGTGCTCGGAAAACCACCAAGCACGGTGGCCTGTTGGCTGCATCCTAAGGTTCTGGCATGCATCATGTGTCATTTGCAACTGGGTACCATTAGGGCCATTGGCCATCTTAAGGAACGGTTTCCCGAGGAAAGCCACCTGGTCCTCGGCATTTCCAGAGTGTTGTGGATGCCCACATCCACCTTGACCGCTGCCAGTTTAGCCAACATTTGGGGTCCATTGACGATTGTAGCATCAGGCATGAGTACCTGATCTGCAATTACGTCTTCCCCAAATTTTGGTCAATGTGGGACGATGCGAAGTCACAGGCTTCATTATATGCCACGTTCGCAATCCATCCCAATGTGTGTAGTGCCACGGAGGCCATAGTAAAATATCATCGCCAGAGCCTACTCCAAAATGTGTGGCACTGGGGGAAGTATAAATTGACACGGCTCGTTATTTGACTCCCCAACAGGAAGAACAACAACAAATTGGATTTGAAGAGCCGCTCTGTCTGCACCTAGGAACAATACCTATTGTCATACATTGCCGTAGTCCTGGAGCCCTCGTGAGTGCTTCTGTGTCATGTTGGTGAGCTGAGGATATGTAATATTTTGTAAATTTTATCAAGAATTTGTAGAATCCGAAATCATGGTTTGTCTGATCACACTTGTTTCCTTTTTTTCCAGGGTGTTTGTTTTTGTAAGAAATGAACATCTGGATTCATTTTGCATTAATTTGTCAAGTGGTGGGAGGGAGGGATCATCAGAGTAGGACTGTCTTCAAATGGGTAAGGAACTCCTTCATTTTGAAATTAATTACATTTATTTCATATTAGATAAATGAAAGTTCTGATAATGTTTTATTATTATTAGGAATTTATTTTTTGCAATCAGTGTTTTATTGAACAAAATTAATTGGCACAGTGTTGTTTAATAACCATTTTTCTTGCGTTGTAGGTCATCATTTGACTTATTAACATGGAAGGAATCTTCTGCATCTCAAATTCTTCAGAGTTGCTCCTTGCCGGGTGATACCATAAAATCATCTTGGTAAGTTTGCCTTTAGTGGTATTTGGCTGGTCAGTTCTTGTAGTGACCTTGGACCTGGAAATACTAATACAATGCATGACATCACCAATACACAATACTATATGATGTCATCAATAATTGGGCTGTGGTGGCATCATGTATTGTATTGGTATTTCTGGTACAACATCACACGAGAACTGACTAACCCTATTATATTGTTGTCTCAATGCTACTTGCTAGAAGAATAGTTAACTTAGATGAAATATTCCAGAGATATGTAATGATGAGATGATAAGATAGAGAGTCTACACCATGTTACACATTTACCATTTACTTTCCTTAGCATAGACGCCGAGTACAAGTACAACTTAGACCACGTGTAGTGTTTTAACAGGCCCATGCATTAATCACTTGGCCACACAGGTGCCAATATTGAATGCAGCTATCATAGTGATTGTTACTATCTCCAAAATGTGTGGCACTGGGGGAAGTAGGAATTGACACTTCTCGTTATTTGACTCCCCAACAGAAAGAACAACAACGAATTGGATTTGAAGAGCCGCTCTGTCTGCGCCTAGGAACGATGCCTATTGTCATACATTGCCGTGGTCCTGGAGCCCTCGATGAGTGCTTCTGTGTCATGTTGGTGAGCTAAGGATATGTAATATTTTGTAAATTTTATCAAGAATTTGTAGAATCCGAAATCATGGTTTGTCTGATCACACTTGTTTCCTTTTTTTCCAGGGTGTTTGTTTTTGTAAGAAATGAACATCTGGATTCATTTTGCATTAATTTGTCAAGTGGTGGGAGGGAGGGATCATCAGAGTAGGACTGTCTTCAAACGGGTAAGGAACTCCTTCATTTTGAAATTAATTACATTTATTTCATATTAGATAAATGAAAGTTCTGATAATGTTTTATTATTATTAGGAATTTATTTTTTGCAATCAGTGTTTTATTGAACAAAATTAATTGGCACAGTGTTGTTTAATAACCATTTTTCTTGCGTTGTAGGTCATCATTTGACTTATTAACATGGAAGGAATCTTCTGCATCTCAAATTCTTCAGAGTTGCTCCTTGCCGGGTGATACCATAAAATCATCTTGGTAAGTTTGCCTTTAGTGGTATTTGGCTGGTCAGTTCTTGTAGTGACCTTGGACCTGAAAATACTAATACAATGCATGACATCACCAATACACAATACTATATGATGTCATCAATAATTGGGCTGTGGTGGCGTCATGTATTGTATTGGTATTTCTGGTACAACATCACACGAGAACTGACTAACCCTATTATATTGTTGTCTCAATGCTACTTGCTAGAAGAATAGTTAACTTAGATGAAATATTCCAGAGATATGTAATGATGAGATGATAAGATAGAGAGTCTACACCATGTTACACATTTACCATTTACTTTCCTTAGCATAGACGCCGAGTACAAGTACAACTTAGACCACGTGTAGTGTTTTAACAGGCCCATGCATTAATCACTTGGCCACACAGGTGCCAATATTGAATGCAGCTATCATAGTGATTGTTACTATCTCCAAAATGTGTGGCACTGGGGGAAGTAGGAATTGACACTGCTCGTTATTTGACTCCCCAACAGAAAGAACAACAACGAATTGGATTTGAAGAGCCGCTCTGTCTGCGCCTAGGAACGATGCCTATTGTCATACATTGCCGTGGTCCTGGAGCCCTCGATGAGTGCTTCTGTGTCATGTTGGTGAGCTAAGGATATGTAATATTTTGTAAATTTTATCAAGAATTTGTAGAATCCGAAATCATGGTTTGTCTGATCACACTTGTTTCCTTTTTTTCCAGGGTGTTTGTTTTTGTAAGAAATAAACATCTGGATTCATTTTACATTAATTTGTCAAGTGGTGGGAGGGAGGGATCATCAGAGTAGGACTCTTCAAACGGGTAAGGAACTCCTTCAATTTGAAATTAATTACATTTATTTTATATTAGATAAATGAAAGTTCTGATAATGTTTTATTATTATTAGGAATTTATTTTTTGCAATCAGTGTTTTATTGAACAAAATTAATTGGCACAGTGTTGTTTAATAACCATTTTTCTTGCGTTGTAGGTCATCATTTGACTCATTAACATGGAAGGAATCTTCTGCATCTCAAATTCTTCAGAGTTGCTCCTTGCCGGGTGATGCCATAAAATCATCTTGGTAAGTTTGCCTTCAGTGTTATTGGGCTGGTCAGTTCTTGTAGTGACCTTGGACCTGGAAATACTAATTCAATACATCACATCAATACACAATACTATATGATGTCATCAATAATTGGGCTGTGGTGGCGTCATGTATTGTATTGGTATTTCTGGTACAACATCACACGAGAACTGACTAACCCTATTATATTTTTGTCTCAATGCTACTTGCTAGAAGCATAGTTAACTTAGATGAAACATTCCAGAGACATGTTATGATGAGATGATAAGATAGAGAGTCTACACCATGTTACACATTTACCATTTACTTTCCTTAGCATAGACGCCGAGTACAATACAACTTAGACCACGTGTAGTGTTTTAACAGGCCCATGCATTAATCACTTGGCCACACAGGTGCCAATATTGAATGCAGCTATCATAGTGATTGTTACTATCTCCAAAATGTGTGGCACTGGGGGAAGTAGGAATTGACACTTCTCGTTATTTGACTCCCCAACAGAAAGAACAACAACGAATTGGATTTGAAGAGCCGCTCTGTCTGCGCCTAGGAACGATGCCTATTGTCATACATTGCCGTGGTCCTGGAGCCCTCGATGAGTGCTTCTGTGTCATGTTGGTGAGCTAAGGATATGTAATATTTTGTAAATTTTATCAAGAATTTGTAGAATCCGAAATCATGGTTTGTCTGATCACACTTGTTTCCTTTTTTTCCAGGGTGTTTGTTTTTGTAAGAAATGAACATCTGGATTCATTTTGCATTAATTTGTCAAGTGGTGGGAGGGAGGGATCATCAGAGTAGGACTGTCTTCAAACGGGTAAGGAACTCCTTCATTTTGAAATTAATTACATTTATTTCATATTAGATAAATGAAAGTTCTGATAATGTTTTATTATTATTAGGAATTTATTTTTTGCAATCAGTGTTTTATTGAACAAAATTAATTGGCACAGTGTTGTTTAATAACCATTTTTCTTGCGTTGTAGGTCATCATTTGACTTATTAACATGGAAGGAATCTTCTGCATCTCAAATTCTTCAGAGTTGCTCCTTGCCGGGTGATACCATAAAATCATCTTGGTAAGTTTGCCTTTAGTGGTATTTGGCTGGTCAGTTCTTGTAGTGACCTTGGACCTGAAAATACTAATACAATGCATGACATCACCAATACACAATACTATATGATGTCATCAATAATTGGGCTGTGGTGGCGTCATGTATTGTATTGGTATTTCTGGTACAACATCACACGAGGACTGACTAACCCTATTATATTGTTGTCTCAATGCTACTTGCTAGAAGAATAGTTAACTTAGATGAAATATTCCAGAGATATGTAATGATGAGATGATAAGATAGAGAGTCTACACCATGTTACACATTTACCATTTACTTTCCTTAGCATAGACGCCGAGTACAAGTACAACTTAGACCACGTGTAGTGTTTTAACAGGCCCATGCATTAATCACTTGGCCACACAGGTGCCAATATTGAATGCAGCTATCATAGTGATTGTTACTATCTCCAAAATGTGTGGCACTGGGGGAAGTAGGAATTGACACTGCTCGTTATTTGACTCCCCAACAGAAAGAACAACAACGAATTGGATTTGAAGAGCCGCTCTGTCTGCGCCTAGGAACGATGCCTATTGTCATACATTGCCGTGGTCCTGGAGCCCTCGATGAGTGCTTCTGTGTCATGTTGGTGAGCTAAGGATATGTAATATTTTGTAAATTTTATCAAGAATTTGTAGAATCCGAAATCATGGTTTGTCTGATCACACTTGTTTCCTTTTATTCCAGGGTGTTTGTTTTTGTAAGAAATAAACATCTGGATTCATTTTACATTAATTTGTCAAGTGGTGGGAGGGAGGGATCATCAGAGTAGGACTCTTCAAACGGGTAAGGAACTCCTTCAATTTGAAATTAATTACATTTATTTTATATTAGATAAATGAAAGTTCTGATAATGTTTTATTATTATTAGGAATTTATTTTTTGCAATCAGTGTTTTATTGAACAAAATTAATTGGCACAGTGTTGTTTAATAACCATTTTTCTTGCGTTGTAGGTCATCATTTGACTCATTAACATGGAAGGAATCTTCTGCATCTCAAATTCTTCAGAGTTGCTCCTTGCCGGGAGATGCCATAAAATCATCTTGGTAAGTTTGCCTTCAGTGTTATTGGGCTGGTCAGTTCTTGTAGTGACCTTGGACCTGGAAATACTAATTCAATACATCACATCAATACACAATACTATATGATGTCATCAATAATTGGGCTGTGGTGGCGTCATGTATTGTATTGGTATTTCTGGTACAACATCACACGAGAACTGACTAACCCTATTATATTTTTGTCTCAATGCTACTTGCTAGAAGCATAGTTAACTTAGATGAAACATTCCAGAGACATGTTATGATGAGATGATAAGATAGAGAGTCTACACCATGTTACACATTTACCATTTACTTTCCTTAGCATAGACGCCGAGTACAAGTACAACTTAGACCACGTGTAGTGTTTTAACAGGCCCATGCCTTAATCACTTGGCCACACAGGTGCCAATATTGAATGCAGCTATCATAGTGATTGTTGGTTATTTAATGATGAGATAGTCTTGGTTCCTCCATACTCTTATTGACAGTATTGTATGTTAATGGTATTGCAGGAATGAAAGAATTGATGGCAAGGAGGTTTCGCGGCAAACAATGGATATAATCAACTGAGGCTTTCTGCAAATAAAATGACCAAATGGCTTGTAATAACAAGTCATGCAATTGAAATGCAAACCCATATCTCCAGTAAACAGGAGTTATGTGAAGTTGATGGCTTCAGTAATAAGGAATCATTGCAAGTGATTGACAGCCATTTCAGTCAGACGATTCCAGTAAATGTGTTTACATTATTTTGTCAATATGATGAAGGGTGTAGTAAATTAGTCCATCAAATTATTGATAGATAGTAGAGCCCACAGTTCTGGTAAACAAGGGCTTTGTGATTTTTTGGTATGCGTTATAAGTTTGAAGGCTACTTGACTTCTGGAGTCTTAATAATGCAGTTAGAAATTGTGGTTCTAGTAAGCAAGAAATTTTTTGTTTCAGGATTGTATAGGTTGTAAGTATTATAATATAACTGATTTTCCATGTTTCAATTTTGAGGTGCCAGAGGGTGACTCAAAATCTTGTTTTGGACAAGCGAGTCATTGAGAAAAGACATGTGGTCTGTGATTGAATCATTTCGATAGTGAGGTCCCAGAAGGTGCTGGCAAGCTCCGAGTGGCACTCTCATTTGGTTTTTGGTAGTGGGTCATTTTCGGTAATCAGGCTTGTGGTGTGGGTCTTAATTTACTGTTGAGTATTGTCCTTGGTTGTAAGTAGCATCTGTCATTTTTGTGCTTCCTTAGCAGGTATCGAAAGGGTGAGTTGTTGTGGTCTGGTTATTCTTTAGAATGAGTTTGAGCTTTTGATTATTCAATTTATTATATCTTTTGTGATGTATCTAAAAGGTTTAATTTAACATCAACAACATTCCTGTACAGTAAACTGATGCTTACTTTTAGCAACTTGTTTTTTTGCAAGTAGGACACACAGATTTCCGGGATGTAAAATATTTTAAAACTTTAAAGTAACAAATTGAATGTTTTGTCTGATGACATTTATTTCCTTTTCTTTTAGGGTGTTATAAATACAAACCATCAAATGGCTTCATTTTGGATTCATCAAGTGGTGGGAGGGAGGGAATCGAAAGCATCAAACTGGTAAATTACTCATACTTTTGGAAATGGCGTAGAGTATAAGGTGTTGGACTCTTTGTGCTTGGTCATAGGTTCAAACCAATACTTTTACATGAGATAGGTTGGACCTGTGGTTTGAATTATTGTTTAATATAATCAAATCTTTCCTGTTGTTGCAGGCTATCATTTGCTCATGAACATGGAAGGATTCTTCTGCATCTCAATTTCTTCAGCATGTTCAGAGTTGCTCCTTGCCAGCTGATGTGACAACACCCTCTTGGTAAGTTGGTCCTTTAGTCCTTAACTTCAATTACAGTGACATTCTGCTTGACACTGCATGTACATTTTAATGCATTCAGTTGGTCCTTTTGTCCTAGACATGAGTGTCTGAAAAATGTAGCATCGAGACCAGCACTGAGACCATTTGGGCCCCATAAATAAGACCACTGAAATTAAACAGGCATGCCAAGGGTTAACTATATATACAGTTGAGACAGTTGAATGATAACAGACTACAAAACTATAAAACTCTTGATTTACTCCTGCGTGGTGATTTTAAAGTGAAGATGGTCTTACATTTCAATCCAAAAAATTATCATTATGATAAATTGTCCCTGTTTCTCATTTCAAGGTCTGATGTCATGAATACTTGCATTGAGTGAGCAAGGAGTTCTGAAAAGATTAAATGTTGTAAAGATCAACATCTGGATTTGCATTCTCAAATTTAATGGAAATTTCACGTACAATAGCAAAGTACTGTCCTTGCATATTCAGGTCATATCTACTTGTGCTGGGCACGGGTTCTAGTAATTTAGGAACCTGACATGCTACATGACTCTAGTAATCAAAGAGTCCTATTATTTCGTAATGGCAGAAGCACTATGTAAGCAGGAGCTCTTTTTTGTTTTATGTGGTGGGTTCAGTAAAAAGAATCCATGTTATATTTAATTACAATTTATTTTCTCTGGTATACAGGCCTTATGAGAAACGTATCCAGAAAAGACCCAATATTTGTGGTCTGTGATTGAATTTGATTACCACCAGAAAGTGTTGAGTGTGACTTGGAAGTTGTGTGATTTATTGGTCAGTTATCGAGGAAAGTTTGTGGTCTGAATGAGTTGCATAGGATTAATTTTATGTCTCAAAAAGTGCTGGCATGCACTGGGTGTGACTCATAGTTGTGTGTATTCTTGGTCCGTTATGGAGAAAAGACCCGCTATATGTGGTCTGTGATTGATTTTTGATGTCCCAGAAAGTGCTGGCATGCACTGAGTGGACTCAAAATTGTTTGTGTCATTTCATACCTAATGAGAGAAGACCCATCTTATGTGGTCTGATTTATTTTAAAGAAATATCACTTTGATGTACCAGACAGTGCTGGTGTTGTGTTTACCAAGGTTGTACATGTATACTGTTTTTTGCACCTATGACAATTAACTGTTATTCACACCTTGGAAGCACTTCCATTTCCTTTGTTCATTTAAACTTCATTCAGCTGCAAGATATTAACAATATGAAATTCACACCTTGGAAGCACTTTCAACCTTTATCCACAACATCAAAAATCAATCGCAGAAAGGAGCCAAAAAAGGTTGGTAAATCAGAATGTTATTAATTCATCACATTTTAGTGTGTAGCATATATGTTCCTATATGAATCTCACTATTTCTATGTACATTAATTGCAGTGTCACGTACAAGTACAAGCACAAGAAAGTATGGATATTGTTAACATGAAATGAAGTATGAAGATGACACAATGAATAAATATCCATTGTTCAGTGAACACATAACTGGCCTCCAATTGTCTGAATCAACCCTTGCATGACTAACATGAACCCTAACAGAGCCTAACTGTTACAGTGACACTTTTTGGTAGCTGAGAAGCCATCTTTGAAGTTGTGCCAACATCATGAGTTCAGCTGACTTAGAAAAGCTGGAAAAATACATCGAAGACAAGATGCATGACGTAGATGAAAATGACCTGCAAGCAAACAAAGAGTCCCCTGATCCTGAAAATAGACTCCAAAATGGGACTACTGGACTTGGGACCCAAAGTGAGCCTGTGAAGGACAGGGATCATTCCAGGAATTCCATTTTGTAAAATGCTGCTTCAGCCCCAGGAGGTACAAATCAGCCCAAGGTCGATGAGCTAACTCACGATGAGTCACCACCGGATGAGCTTCCGAATTTCTACAAGACAGCTTATTCTGAAGACAGAGCCCATTCTGATGGATTTACATCTCGCATGTACAAAGGACTATATTGGCAAGGACTTATGTCACATGAACATTTGCCAATGGATCGTAAATTACCAAGTTCCTCTGTGGTCATGGACTATGTGAACACTGCAAATGTGATGCAACCTGGACAACTTGATTCTGGTGAGTTAAAATTTGATTTTGAGGTTAGAAGACATGGTGTATGTGTAAGAAAATTCACTGAAAAAGTTTTCAATACAACTGATTTAGCAGTAAATATGTTTAGATCAGCAGTATCAAACCACAAATGTAGAACTACAAAAATGTACCAAAATTCTTAATGAAGAGTCAGATGATGTTGCAAGTCTTCATGAAATAAGATATAAATTGAAAAATTCATTTTATGAAGTCACAAACAATTTTCATAAAGTAATTAAACTAAGTCCAGAAATGGGTGATGAAGTTACAGCCATCTTGGCTCAGTCTCACAAATCAACACATGCTATGCAATATGAAATTACACAAGCTATAACACTAGCAGAAAATGTTGCTGATAAAATCAGTAGATCCAGTGTGGTTTCTGAAAAGAGCAAAGTTTCAAAACATTCCAAACCACGTTCAAAACATTCAAAATCAAGTAAGAGTTCAAAAGCCAGCAGTGTGTGCTCAAGTAGTTCAGCCTCTAGTATAAAGGCTGGTGCCATGGCTAAGGTTGCTGCCATTAGGACAAAGCTCAAATTTGTGGAAGTTGAGGCACAAAAAATGGTAAAACTTGATAAATTGAGAATGGTCAGAGATCTGGAGGTGGAAGCCAAACTGACAGCAATAAGTGAATTTGAATGCAAACCTGTAAAACAGAGTTCTGTTACAAATTTTGGTCAAATTCAAACTTTAAACATCAAACAAAGTCATGATTCAAGTGTTGAGCATTCAAACAATAACAGTCTAACTACTCATGAAGCTGAGATTTCAAAGATCTCACTCCATGCTAATCCTCCATCTCCTGGTGTTTGTCATTCTCAAGGTGTCACTGGTCCAACAACAAATGTTTCACATGTTTCTTGACCTGTTGTAAACAGTGACTGTCACCTGCACTGTGTCAATCATGGTCAAAGCAATGATGCTGATCTTCTAAACAATAACAAACACCCCAAAACAGGTCATAAAACAGATTCAAGTCTTGATCTCATTGTTAAGGGATCCAATGATCTAATTCCTGGTACTGGGCCACAAAAAAGTAGACTCAATCACAGTGCCCCTGAATTTCAACCTGTTTCACAGGTACCAATTATGAATAACAATGTTATTCCCACTAATGCTTCTTGTATGCTTGATGGTTCAACTTCATGCACACATAAAGGTATGGAAGATTTAGTGAGAAACTTGGGTGAATTTATATATGTATGAGTAGATTACTTGTACCAGAACCTGGTATGTTTAATGGTGATCCATTAAATTACCCAGCCTGGAGAAATGCATTCACAACTTTGATAGAAAATTATAACATACCAATGTCTCAGAGAATTTATTACCTTCAAAGATACTTAGAAGGTGATGCATTGAGTTATGTCAGCAGTCATTTGTTAGTCCCAAGCACATGATCATTTCAGACGGCAATGGATCTTTTAGAGAAAAGATTTGGAGATTCTTTTTCAGTTGCATGTGCATTTAAGGATAAAATTGAAAAATGGCCCAAAATTTCTTCCAATAATTATGAAGGGTTGAGAAAGTTCAGTGATTTTCTGTGTCAAGTCGAGGTTGTATCAAGAGACAATCCTAGTTTGTATGTCTTAAATGACACACAAAATAGAATAATGCTGAGCAAATTACCCAATTGGATTGTCACTAGGTTGGCAAGAGAAGTACACAAAATTCGCCAAATCACCAGACATTATCCAATCTTTGCAGAATTTGTCTCACTCCTCAGCAATGAAGCTGAAATTGTGTGTGATCCAGTTACAGCTCTCCCTGGAAGGAATGATGGTCATTATAAGGATAGATATGAAAAACACGAAAGGATTTGCCAAGCCGGTGGTAGAACACTTAACACAGTCCAGCTACCCTGTTTATTTTGCTGGTCATTCACTTGAAAGGTGTTTCAAGTTTGAGAGCAAGTCATTAGAAGATAGACATTCATCAAGCAGAAGGGAATATGCTTTGGTTGTTTGTCACAGGGTCACATCAGCAAGAACTGCAAAAGGCACCTGAAATGCTCTTAAGTGTGACAAGTTACATCCAACTATTCTACATTCTGAAGTTTGGCCAGTGACAACAGCACATGCAGAAGGTTCATCGCAGATACCGAAACCTGCGTCACATAGGTCGTCAAGAGCATCTAATCAACTAGACAAGCCAAAATCCACAGCTTCAACTAGTCGAGTATCTTTGAACACTTCTGACAAAAATGTGAGTAAAAGTACAATGGTTGTTCCTGTATACTTAAAACATAGTAATAACCCTGACAAGGAACTCACATATATATGCTTTATTGGACACACAGTCCAACACTTCTTTTATTACTAAAGATATTGTTCAATGCCTTGGTGCTGATGGTGCTGATACTACTTTATGTCTGACGACCATGACTGCTGATAACATGTCAATAAAATGCAAGAAGATTAAGGGTCTGTCAGTTAGAGGCTACAACAGTTATACATCTACCTCCGGTGTTTACAAGAGACCAGATACCAGCTTCCGATAACAACATACCTACAACCAAGATGGCAGAATACTGGCCACATCTGCATCCCATGGTTGGAAAGTTGATGCCCAAAAGTGCATGTGGTGTTGGATTGTTGATCGGGTATAATTGCTCCAGAGCCTTAGCACCTCGTGAAGTAATCTCTCTGGTTGCATGTGGTCCTTTCGCGCAGAGAACCGACCTCGGATAGGGAATTGTTGGCTTAATTAATGGGGGTGACATGGATTAAATGACTGGATTCAATCACCATGTGTGTTTAGAAGAGACTGCATCAAGAATTTTACTCCGCACAACAGCCAAAGAAGTTATCTCACCAAAGGACATCATGGAATTCTTCTGTCGAGAGGAAGGATTTGGCGAGCTAAAAGGCATGTCACAAGAAGACATCAAATTCATGACTCTCATGCAAGAAAACAGAAAATATCAAATGCCATTGCCCATTCGTAACATGTCTGATCTTCCTGTTGGTAATAAAGTGGTTGCTGTACAGCGTTTGAAGTCTTTGATTAAGCAATTTGTCAAGAAACCAGAGTATCATACGCACTACAGAAAATTTATGAATGATCTTTTCCAGAAGAATTATGCTGAGTTGGTTCCTGCAGAGGAGTTAAGCATGGATATTTCTGCTCACTACTTACCTCACCACGGTGTGTACAATGTGAATTCAAGCCATCAAGGCGGCATATGGGAGCGCCAAATACGGTCATCCAGAAGAGTCTTAGGATCATTCCTTGCCTCTGAAGGTCATCAATTGGATGATGAAGGGCTGCATACCCTAATGTATGAGGTAACAAGCATAGTGAAAAGCAGACCTCTATCCACAATTAACAGTCAATGTTACTTCTCCACTACCTTTGACTCCCAATATGCTTCTCACGATGAAATCCAATGTGGTGCTCCCTCCTCCTGGCGATTGCTGTGATGCTGACAAGTACAGTTGCAAAAGATGGAGAAGGGTGCAGTACATTGTGAGTGCATTTTGGGAGAGATGGCGGAAAGAGTATGTTTGCCAATTGCAGCAGCGCCAAAAATGGCATAGAACCAAAAGAAAATTTCCAAATAGGTGATGTAGTTCTTGGGTAGAATCAGAGAAGTTATTACTGGATCAGATCAAAATGTTCGTAAAGTGAAATTTATACATGGAGATCAAGCTCATGGGTCAAAAGTTCACAAAAGGTGTTCTCTCAAAACATTTGAGAGACCTGTGCATAAAGTTGTGCTGATTCTTGAGGTTGATCAAAATGAAAATTAATGAATTCTTAGATTTTTCAAAGTATACTCTTGTGGTTTGATTGTTGATTTCAACATTTATTAAATCTTAATCCAAATTTCTTTTTAATTTCTGATGTGCACATATGTTTGACTCTTTTGATCATTTCCAACTTTTCCATGAAACATGTAAACTTATATTTTACTGTATCAACCGATATGTTTGGTAGTATTGTGCTTGGGAGTGTTGTATTTAGCAAGGTTGTACATTGTATACTTTTTTTTGCACCTGACAATTCACTGTTATTGACACCTTGGAAGTGCTTCCATTTCCTGTGTTCATTTAAACTTCATTCAGCTGCAAGATTTGAATAGAAAGGAGCCAAAAACAGGTTGGTTAATTGGCAAATCAGAATGTTATTAATTCATCACATTTTAATGTGTAGCATATATGTTCCTATATGAATCTCACTATTTCTATGTAAATTAATTGCAGTGTCACGTACAAGTACAAGCACAAAGTATTGATATTGTGAACATGAAATGAACATGAAATGGCATGAAATGGAATATGAAGATGACACAATGAATAAATATCCATTGTTCAGTGAACACGTAATTGGCCTCCAATTGTCTGAATCAACCCTTGCATGACTAACATGAACCCTAACAGTGCATAACTGTTACAGCTGGCATGCACTGAGTGTGACTCAAAGTTTGGTAATTTGTTATCCTTCAGGCTTATGTGCAAACTGTGAATATCATGACATACAGTGGGTTTTGGTCTTGTTTTGGACTTTCGAGAACGATAGCAGTTTGTGAATTGTGTGTATGGTAAAGTATTGACTAAATTTCTGTCAATTCAATCCTCATCAATTAATGTATAAATCATGAATTTAATATAAAGTAGGACAATAGCAATATACTGTTTTGGATATGACATCATGATTTGTATGTATTCGCACAAATTTATTCTTTCGTTGCAGAGTTGTACCGTTTCAATTTACATTTAATGATCAACATGAGAGAATTCTGAAACTTTTTGAACATCTTCAAACTTCCTCCCTTGCCCAGTGATGTTGTTTTACCTTTATGGTCAGTGTATTCTCTAAATTTTCAATATATATATATATATTTTCTTAGATGTATGTCTTCATTGGGTGCTTTTCTTGTATCTTATGTTCACGTATTACCACTGATTACAGGGGTAATGGAATTGCAGGAATCTCTTGACAAGGAGGTTAATTAATGTGAGATATCAGCTCAATGTGACATTTGTGGATTCAAGAGGAAATGGATATTATGAAGCAGATAAATCACAATGACTTCAATCTTCAGTAAAAAGTCTTTGCATTCGATAATAAAGTAATGCCATAGCTTCAGCAAACAGTTGTGTGAATTAATCATAGATATTTGTAAGTGTTTTATGTGAGTGACCTCAGTTACTGAGGTCAAATCATTGCAACTCCGCAAACCATGGCTCCAGTATGTGAACTTAGTGATACATTTGGTGAGTTGCTCTAAATGAGAATCTGTACACGCTCGCATCTCTCGCCAGATAATTAAAGTAAATATAGATGGTGCGGGCAGTGGACTTGTACACAGGTTACTGCCCTGAGAGAAAATTTGGCCCAAAGTATTTGGTGATTCTGTGTAAATTTCTCTAGGATTATTTATTATAGACTGAGTATGTATTTTGGATTTTGTAAATTTTATATGTTTCTATGGTGCTTTTTTTTAGGATACTCCTGCGGCTGAAATCCTTCCAAGCTACTCCATGATCAACTCTTCTGGCTTTTCTGAGATGCCATATAGGTATGTTTTTCAGTAAAATTGTGAATATTGAATATTGATACCATTGAACCCATTCCTACAGTTCATAAGTAAAGCTTTGTATTGACTAACATATTACAAAATTCTATACCATTGCATAATATGATTGGTATATATTTTACCCATATGACAAATTGTGCATGTACTATCAAAATGAAATATATCTGTGTAGAAGTTATCTTCGATGCATACAGATCTTCAGCATGTTGAATCTAAAGTTAACATTTATGAAATTAACCTTTTATTTTTTTACACAGTGAAACATCATCGGAGGATTACAAAGATCACCAAAAATATGATACAGACCTACACGTTTACTGGACAAGTATCTTTAATTCTGCATGGAACCATCAACGAACCAACGGCCAAATTGAGGGATCTATACAAGCCATCTATAACTTAATCTAGAGTGCTAAGTTATCTTTACTTACCAACACCAATGTCTGTAACTTCAGAATTCTTCCAGGATTCTGAACACAGTTACATGGCAGTGTTGGACAATTTTATTTTAGACCCTACGTCTACACGCCCGGCGCCTTCATGCCCAGCGCTTTCTGCTGCCCTGGGTGTTCCTTACCCGTCTCCTGCTCGAGCGCTGGAGCCAGTTACCGGTGTGGTGCTCCCCTCCCTGTTCGGGTGGTGGCTGCTTCCCCGGTTTCGCAGAGGTTGAGCCAGGCCGGGTCCAAAAGATGACAATGCGGATGGGTCCCGGTGGGTCTCCCCTGGCTCGGACACCCAGTCGGAACTAGCCCCACGGGTGGCCTCCGTGGTGGTTCCAGTTCCCCCGCCGCCCACCCTGTTTGGTGATCCGGCAGCTCAATCGGCCCCGCCTTTGGCGATGCCCAGACTCTGGGGGCTGGCTCGGTCTGGCCTGGAGCCTCTGTTGATTGGGCATTTTGCTCCATCACTCCCGGCCCGGTCAGCTTGCTGGCACCGGGAGACAAGGGCCTGGATCACCATCCTCCCTCGTTTAACATTGCCGGACGCTTTCCTCGTCAAGGGATGAGGTTCTGCCCTGGGATCAGTATTCCCGGGCGGCCTCTCCCTGCCCTTCGGTGCGGTCCTCAGCCGGCAGGCCTGATGAGGTTTCCCCCGCCATCACCTGGCAGCAAATCCTGGAGTTTGCGTACTCCACGGAGTTTGCCCAGGTCCCTACCCAGGCCCCTGGGCAAACTCCAGGTGCTTTTGAATCAGCATCAGGCCCTTCCTCCAGCTCCGGAGGTGCCTTTCATCAGCTGACTGGCTGTTCTTTGGTTCCACCTCAGCATCCTCCTAACAGCTGTCCACGCTGAAGAGGCACGCCCTGTGTGAGCTCCACCAGGCCACCCAGTTCGGCGCCGCTCTGGTGACCTTCGCTACTCTGGTCCGCAGGAAGGCCATCCTGGATCGCCTATTTACGGGTTCCTCTGGGTTGCTGCCTTCCACCCGGGACTGGCTGTTCTCCAGCCAGTGACCCCCGTGTCCAGCCAGGGACTGTTCGGCCAGGCGTCGGCCTTGGTGCCCGACATCCTGTGCCAGCAGCAGCTCCAATGTCCCGACTGGCCACAGGCCCCGCCGCTCGACATTGCTCCCGTCTCCGACACGGGCGGGGGGCTGCGTCGTCTGGCAGGCCCTATCAGCGTTTCTGAGATTCCGGTTGGGGCCCGCCTCCTGAGCTTCGGTTCCCAGTGTGACTTACTAACCCTGACTCCTTGGCATCGCAAGATTCTGTCCACCGGTTTGACCTGGCACTGGTTGGGCCCGGCTCCTTTGTCAGACCAGCCCCGCTTTATCCAGTTGCCTCGTCAGGAGGCCCTCTTAACGAAGTGGCTTCCCTGCTGGACAAAAGGGCCTTGTTGCCTGCGAATCCTGCGACGTTGGGATTCTACTCCCATCTGTTCGTGGTAGTAAAAAAAACGGGTTTTCGGCCTGTGTTAGATCTCAAGGCCTTAAACCAATTCATTCTATGTCCCACTTTCCGGATCGAAACCCCCTTTTCCATCTGGCGGTAAATTCAGTCCGGCGAATTTACCTTGTCAATCGACCTGGGATGCCTATCTTCACCTCTCTATGGACCCCAGGTTCCAACCCTACCTTCGGGTGGCGGTGGAGGGCCACGTCTACCAGTTCCGGGCAATGCCCTTTGGTCTGAACGTGGCCCCCAGAACCTTTACTTATCTCTTGAGCCCAGTGGCAGCGCACTTGCGCTCCCTGGGCATTCGGGTCCACAGGTACCGCGACGATTGGTTCATCCGCGGGTCGACGGTTGCAGAAACGACCCGACACACGACCATTGTGCTCGACTTGTTTCGGCAACTGGGGTTCCTTGTCTGTCTCGAGAAGTTGGACCTGGTGCCCAGGTTGGCCTTCATATTCCTAGGGGTGCACTTCGACCTAACCTCCATCATGGTGGCACCTCCCGAGGCCAAGGTCGCTGCCGTGCTTTGGCTTTTTGCGGCGTTCTCGCCCTCCTGCGTAGTCACGGTCCAGTTCTACCTGCTGACTTTCCCACGGAAGCTGCGAGCACAATTGGATGCCCGCCTTCCCGTCCGCCCCAGCCTGTGGCTGGCCCTTCAACCTTGGACCCACAGGTCCTGGTTGCGGACCCGGGTCCCTTTACGTCTGTCGGACCCCAAGCTTACTCTCGCCACTGACGCCAGCCTTGAGGGGTAGGGGCGCTCACTTCAGGGACCAGCTCTTGGCAGGCCGCTGGACACCGGCAGAGTGTCTCCTCCACATATCTATTTTGGAGTTGAGGGCGGTCCGGAATGCCCTACAGGCTGTAGAGACTCCAATCTCCAGCCGCTCGCTTTGTGTCATGCTCGACAACGTGGTGGCGGCCACTTACATCCGACGCCAAGGCGGAACGAGGTCCCTTCCATTGCGCCATGCCCGTAACATTACGCTGGTCCCACATCTTCTTCCTGGACATCTGAATGTCCTCGCGGACCAGCAGTCTCACCCCCACTAGGTGATTTCCACCGAGTTGATGCTGTGCGAGTCCCGTGTTCCGGCGTCTCCTTTCCAGGTTTCCAGAGTTGGACCTGGATCTGTTCACCACCCGGATGAACAGATGGTTGCCCCGCTTCGTGTCCCCCTTCCCCGACGTGGAGGCGGTGGACTCGGATGCCCTGACAATGGATTGGGATGGGTTACACGCTTATGCGTTTGCCATTCTGCCCGAGGTCGTCCGGAAGGTCGGCGGCTCCAACATGAAGTGTGTGCTGGTGGCCCCTTGGTGGCTCACCCAGCTGTGGTTCCCTTTGTTTACTATCGGGTCCTCCGGTGCAGCTCTCACACTACCGTCGGTTGTTGAGCCAGCCGGGCAGTCGCGTGTACCATCACGCCTCTCAGTTGTTAAACCCACACGCGCTGTCCGGGAACACCTCCTTCAGACGGGGCTTTCAGAGCAGGCTGCAACCCTGGCCTCAGGCCACCTCCGCTCCAGTTCCCTTCGGCTGTACCAATCACATCGGCACGCCTTCTGCAACTAGTGCTGCGGTTGCGGAGTGGAATCCCCAGTGTCCTGCTTTAGGGGCCCTGGCAGACTTCCTGGTGTACTTTGGCAGGTGTGTTAGGTGCTGTCAATGGGGTTCCATTGGCTCACCATCTGACGCTCTCCCAGCTCATCCGCAGCCTGTCCAACCTGCGCCCGCGTTCAAATCCGGGGGTTCCTGATTGGGATCTGTCCTGGGTCCTCCTGCACCTCACGGAACTTCCTGACCGGACTTCCTGGTCTTGACAGTCAGACCGTGACTGTGACCGCCTCACCACCAAGCTTGCATTCCTGCTTGCCTTGGCTACTGGTTAGCGTCGGTCGGAGCTCCAGGCTCTCTCCTGAGACCCTCATGACCTCCGGTTCTATGGTTGTGCCCGGTGCGCTGTCTCCGGGTGTACCTTGACCTCTCCGGAGGTCTTTAAGGAGGGGGAAATGCTTGTTCCGCAAGATTCGTGGCATAGGAGCCCGTCAACCCAGTCGGTGTCCCGCTGGATCGTGCGGTGCATCCGACAGTCCTATGGGTCGGATGACGCCCCACCTGGGCCTATGTGGGAGGCCACCACTCTTTGGAGGATAATCTCCTTGCCGGATGGTGGGCAACCCCTTCCACTTTTACCAGGTTCTACTTGGCCCATGTCTGCCCCCAGTCTGACAACCGGTTCCGTTTAACTCTGGTTGACGCAGGCCGGCAAATTGCGGTGGGCTGAGGGGGTCATGATGTTGGCTGGCCCGCCTACGTGTTTGGAATCTGGCTTTGTAAAACTCACTGTTTTACACAGTGTAGGTCCTGTGAAGTCTTACAACATAAGAGTGACAAGTGGAAGAATCAGTATCATCCATTCGTATTTGAAGGAAACTCAAAGGAGAGACGTAATTTTTGTTGTGAGTACTGTTAAATTTCTTCACTTCGGTATTGCCCTTCTTGTATATGTTGCTGCTGTAGTGTGTCTTGTGCAGAGCTAAGTCTCCCAGGCCACCATACCAAAGGTGTAGGACAGTCTTATAGCATAAAAAGTCAAATGAGCCATACTCTTTTTACAAAGTTAATACATGTTATACTGGGAATAGGTCGTGGCCATCTTCCCCGTTTTTTACTGTATAATAAAATCTAATCTTGCATTTCAGGGCAAATATGATGAAGTTTGAAATTGAATACTGGATCACATAGCTTCGATTATGCAGATTCTATGGTGTGTTAAGTACTATTTCTGCTTCTAACATGTATCTAACATCTATTCTAACCCCTATTAATCAATCACTAATGTTAATATTTGAAGGACTAATGCTAATATTTGAAGGATGCTACTTCAGGGATCTGATTAGGCTACATCTAGTGAAAATTGTTTTGTCATAATGAGGGTCAATGCCTGTGTTTTGTAGTGTAGTGGACCTGGTATGAGCCAAATGTTGCCGTCGCACCAGAGAGTAACTCTTTGGTACAATGGTTAATGTTATGGCTTTTAGTCCCAGAGACCAGAGTTCGATTCCCACCCCGGGAGAATCTTTACAGTTTTAATGTCTCATTGTCTGTGATTAGATTTGTATCAATTCCAACAGTTGACTTTTTCTAGGAGAGGCTGGCAGCCAAAAAGACTGAAATTGTAACACAGATGTGTGATGTACCAGTTTAGCAGACCTATGTTTGTGGTAAGTAAAGTAAAAGTTCATTTCTACAAAACTATACCAAAGTAACAACTTAACTGCAAGTTTTATTTTTTCATCTTGAAGCAGTCACGTGAAAGCCAATGTGATTTGGCAGAATAATTAGATAATAAAATTTACTAATTATCATAATGATTCATTATCCATGCAATGATGATGTCTTGTTCAATATCCAGAACCTGGCAGATGGAAAACTTTGTCTATAGACGAACATTCTGAACAGTTTCGTACCTCAAACATACAGGTAACAAAATGTCCTATTTTCTTTTTTAATTATCTTATCAAAATTAACATGATTAGGAGCTATTAGGTGGTAAATATATCATGTAATGCAGAACGATTAAAATATTTTATACGAACCCAAGTAATACTGTCAGGCCAAACTCCTGTCCAATAAATTTTAAAAAGTTGGAATATTTTTGATTATATTCTTCCATAATTGTTTATTACAGGTTCTGAATTCCACTGAAGAGCCAACATTGTTACTTAAGATGAAGAACTTGCCTCGCTAATGAAGATTTGCTAATATATTTTTAAATATGAAACTTTTTAGATAACACAGTATTCAACAAATTTGCACACATTTGAGAAAAATTAATTTGAATACAATGTACTTTGATGGCTAAATAATAAATTTTTATTGCAAAGCATTTGATTTATTTTGGTGTTCGAGATACAGTGGGGTCCTGCCTCAAGACAACCTCACAAATAAGACTTTCCTGCTTCTAACAGTTGAACTTAAGAGCAGCTGCCCACTAGCCAAGTGCTAGTAGATTAGAATGTTGTGTACTGGGGTACTCGTAATATGGAAAGAGCAGCCCTTGAGCTTGTGCACAGGACAATTTATAAACTGAGTTCAGGATCATGATTCATAAGGTCCTATTTTTGTAAAAGCTGTCATGACAAGCTCACATGTGAGCATCTAGGCCTAAATGTTAACCACACTTATAATTAATAATTGTGCATAATTTAGCACAGGAAGTCATAGGTAGCTGTCTGATAAGTATGAGAAAGCACCAGGTGCCAACTGCAATATCATATTTATAATAAAATGTAGTGGAAATATAATAATAGCGCCTCTTGAGAAATAGCTACTGGTCTTGCATAGCTAGGTAAGTCTTACCTCTTAAGCCAGTGAGACTATTTAAAATAATATCCAAAAGTATGGTGAAGAATACCATGCATGTGCTAGCACATGGCAAATGCAGACAATTTAATTTCCAAGCATGCTCTTACATATGGAGTCGCCCATAGAATATTCAGTACATGTATATGGCCTAGGCCTATTGTTCTCCCCATAAAGATGGGTGGTCTAATGGTTAGGGTACTGGGTGTATGTTTATGTCTACTTTTCAGGCTTTTGGGTTTTGTTCCTGACCTCAGCAGTCAGCACCTTATGTGTGATAGTTTGGAAATTGTTCATACAAAATAAAGATCTTCATATAAACTTATAAAAACTTCTTTCTTCATAATTTTCAGCATAAAAAATGTTGCCCAAACTTATTATCACCCTTTGGGTGACTACTGTGGTGTCCTGGAGTGCTTCCCTAGATCCGGAAATCGTGGAGAAAATAAACGCATTTGCGGAACAGCTTGTGTCATGTCGAAACATGGTGGGGATGAGTGTATCTGCAGTAAAAGATGGAGAGATCGTGTATGCTAATGGATTTGGAGTGATTGACCAAGAAACCCAAAGAGTGGTGACTTCAAAAACATTGTTCGGAATAGCATCTGTATCAAAACAGTTTACCACAACTCTCCTGGGAAAATTCCTGCATGATAACAAGTAACGTTTATTTATTTCAGGCGCAACATCTAGCAATATAATTAAATTGATCAGTCTTGTAATTTAGCAGTTGTTTTGCTGGACAATCCAGTTCACAGAAATTGTTACTTTCCACTTTTTAAACCAATATCAAAGACAAAACTCAACATTTCTGAGATATTTCAGTTGAAAAAAAAAAATATCAAACTAGTGTGTTCAACATCAGCTAGGTAATTCCAAAAAGTAAAATTTAGTTATTTATTCATATTTTTCAGCATTTCTTGGGACACACCAGTCCGTGATCTCCTGGGAGAGAATTTCTTCTTCAACGATGGACTTCGGTCAAGTCAAGTGACACTTAGGGATCTCGGATCGCACAGGACTGGTCAACCTCGAAGAGACTTTGTGGGTTATGCTGATGACATGAACAGACATGATGCTGCCTTGTAGGTCATATTCTGGTGGTTCAAAATGCCTGCTATTATTTACAGCATTCTGACAACCAAAAACTCCATGTAGTTTAAAATTAATTTAAATTTCCTATCCATGAATATTTTTCAGCAAAACGAGGTTCGTCAAACCAATTAACAGATTCCGTGACTCATATCGTTACAATAACAACATGTTTGACGTAATGGCATACTTGACGGAAATCCTGTCTGGCCAGTCTTGGGAGGACACTATGAGGGAATACGTCTTTAATCCTTCTGGAATGGTCTCGTCCACTTTCATCCATCAGGTCGACCTCTCAAGAGGTGACCTTGCCCAACCGTATGAGTACTTTCAAGGTGGGGTCAGATTTGTAGAGCATGAGGTCAACAGGTAGGCCATAATATCACTTCCTCACTCAAATGTTTATTTCTTGCAATGTGTTAACTGGTCATTCATATCTGAGCTAAGCATGGGATAGCTAGACAGGCATACTATAGTAACTGGAGTGTTATGGCCACGTGGGTGTGAGGTTTTCACCAGACTCGCCATCCTTCAATGATCCTTGCCATGAGTACGAGGACTTTCTTGGTCCCTGTGTGTGTGTGTGATTAGGGCTTTATGTCCTGTATTTCTGCACCTGATGGGCTAATTAGGACAGGCAGAGACCATGGCAATGAGACGAAGGATGAAACAGCCATCCAACTTAGGCTGACCGGGAATCGAACCCGGGACCCAGCGGTTGGAAGCCCAGAGCGCTACCTCTCAGCTAGGCCCCCGCCCCTCCTGGGTCCCTAAATATCATATTTATTTGTACACTCATGGTACACAATTTACATTGTATCATTGAAATCAAATATATATAATGTAATTCCAATCTATATATTTATTTCATTATTAACAATTAAAGGGGGACTAATGGAAAATTGTGTTTTAATTTTAAAAGATCAATTAGATATAGAAAAATATATTACAGTGAAAAAGTCTGTTTAAAAGTTGAGTTTAGTAATGTTTAAAGCAAATTGAAAGTGCCATTTTCACCATCCGCCAAAACGCTGGGCGCCGCCATTATTGCACACGGCACGCAAGCTAGTGACGTCACTTATTTCCTATGTACTGGATCCATGATCCTGCAGATTGCACTCTGTTTCATTGTTCATTGCAATTATAATGACAAGAACAGATAACACAACATAAAAGGTGACACAGTAAGGTGTTAATTGCACTTTTGTGAAATACAGCACAACTGGCATTGGTTGCAGTGAGCAATTTGTATAGATCTATGAATATCTATATTTGCATACTTGGGCAAATAACCCTGCTTCTATAGATGTTTTCTCCAAGTATGGGAGGAGTTTAAAGACAAAGTTATTTAATATAAGATAATCATTATAGGCATAATATGCTAGATGTTATCACTTTAAGATTAGGTGTATATTAATTATTAAGCTTATAGTTGGTATCAATATATTTCTGAATATAATTTTGCTGAGAATAGAATTTGAATACTGTAATTATGCTTAATATGTTACATTAGCAGCTTCAGGGGCAGTGCGTTATTAAAAGAAAGCATATCCAACGCCAGGGAAGGGTGCAGTGTAAATGACATTCTCTTAATTCACTTTAAATCATCCATGTCTATATGCTGTATGCAGCATTGTAATAGGAATCTTCCCAGAAACTCAAGACCTTTATACCAGTGCAAAAGAAAATAAATTATCAGAAACTTCAGAACTGTGTCCAATTTACTTTTTTTTTTTAGCTTCACACCTTCACTTACAAATATTTAGCCATTAGGCTTAGTTAGTATTTTATTTTGTTCTGTTTGAATGACAGGTGTATCTCATTATATATTAATCGTCAATAAAGTAATATACATAATAAAAATAAAAAGGTAGATAGCTAGATAGCTAGGTAGATAGATAGATAGATAAACTTTTATTATTATTATTATTGATAGATAGATTTATTTCGCAACATAACATGTTCAATGTTGAAATATAATACAATGTACCTAGACTGCTCAAAATTACAATATAAATTTAATTAGTACTCAGTCTCTGAATATTCTGCAGTTGTGTTACATAGCTGACTTATTGATACCCCAAATATAATTGCATGTGTCAAATTGTTCAATGGCAATTTACTTGGTCAACACTCACTAAGAACCCTGACATGCCCTAACAAAAGCTCAAGTGCAATTAACACCTGTTTGTGAAACTTGTTGGTTGGAATGCAGAGCCAGCCTGTAGAATACTTGTCTCTGTTAGACCTGTAGTGCAACAGTGACGTATTTCCGGCAAGAGCAAAACACCCGGAAAAGTCGAAAATGGCGGCCTCCGTAGTTCACAACACGGAGCTAATAAATGCAGGATATTTCATTAACAGTGCATATATACAAATTATGAATATCGTGGATGTGTTTCTATGGACCCAAGCTAATATCTGAGAGGTAAAGTGCTGAAGGTGTTAGTTCCCCTTTAATTTAGAATCACATAGAAACTAGGAATTACCTGGGAACTATATATACAACTATATGAGAACATGGAACAGAAAAATTTAGGAACTTATTTTAACACTACCTGGAAACTGGAGCTATAATGATAAGTCTTCCTATGCATGCTTTGTGCGGAATGTTATCACGAGTTCATTGCTTAAATTAAAAAGATTCACTGCCAGGATATAGTAAAAGGTTGTTATTCAAATGTATTTCTCTGCCTTCAAGTTATTGGGCAGCCATGGGAGGATCTGGGTCTTTGGTTTCCAATGCAGAAGACATGGGAGAATGGCTGAAACTTCAACTGGCAAGAGGAAAACTGAACGACCAAGAAATTATCCCTGAAGATGTATTTGATGACACTTTCCTGGGAGTCAACCCAATTCCTCAATCAAGAGTAGATGTTTTCAAGAAACCAATAGCTCCTGAAACATATTCAAGGATTGACTATGGGTTGGGATGGCAGATTGGGTCGTACAGAGGCAAGTGTTGATTCTGTTTGCTTATTATTAATATTAAACATTGTTAAATATTAAGGAATGTGATGGGCCAGGCGCTGTATGTAAGCATTATACAAAACCTTGGATTGAGTATCTTGCATTTATTTATTGACATCGTTTCCAGACCACAGTCATAAAACCAGCTAATTGTCAGGTGCTATCATTGGGACTTTTTTTTCATCCAATGGAGCTTGAAAATAGTACAGAGTTTCTATTTTTTGTACTCTGATATGTGCAACTTGAATACAATGCCACCATCTGTTTCCAAGCTGGCTTGCAACACATTTACAACATACCCAAGAAGCAAAGTGCACATTTTCTCTATCAATAACCACGATAATCACCAGCATGGATTTTATTACAGGATATGACATGATGCAACATAGTGGAGGGTTATATGGCTACGGTGCCCTCCTCACCATCTTACCAGACATGGACATCGGAGTGTTCCTCGCATTAAATGGTGCAGATGAGTCTTACTATGGCCGAAGACTCTTACACCTTTATATAATGGATTTGTTATTGGGTGAAGAACCTTGGCTCAACCTGACCACAGCTTGCACCTTCCCAGATCCATGGTACCCTTCAGCAGAAGTCAGTGACCCGGTGAAGGAACAGGACAGACCTTACATCAGAAAGGTGAAAATAATTTGAAAGGTATTTTTATAATATATCAGATCATCAAGGTTTTAAGTATCAGTTTATTTGACCTTGTAAGTACCCACTCTCATCAAAGGTATTAAACCATAACGTATAATTTTACCTGCAGAAAGGAGAAGCATGAGACTGTGATGAGGACATTTAGTGTGAGACATAGACTGATTTGTTGCTAACAATAGTTAGTTAATTATACTAGGTTTCAAACATGTAACCTGAAAGGTTATTCATATCAGCCATAACTGTAGAATTTGTGCTTTGTAGAGCCCTATGTTGGCCAATGGGGTTTGAGGTGTTCACCCATTGTATAACCACTGGGGCTGTACACCGGTTCTCGATATACCGTTTGTACCGGTACAAGGTTAACAATACGGGTATTGATAACCGTTATGTAATAATAACGATACACTTGAACGGTATGCAGATCAGCATTTTCGAGCAAATAAGACACCTGCTACCCAGATGTTCCAGTGTTTGTGAAGAAAAATATCAGCGACTCTTAATACACAATAGTTTGCAGTTGTTCAATGAAGATTTGTTCATTAAATTTGATAGTATCTTTTGATTATTTTAGGTTTATAATAAACTTTTATATATATGTACTAAATTACTAATTGACAAAATTTAACGATACGTGTATCGGTTTTACTGTATCGTGATGTATATCGTATCGTTTTAAAGATAAAGGTGTACAGCCCTAATAACTACCCTTGTCATGAGAACTTTCAAGGATGCCATGGTTCAAGCCAATGTCTCTAAGAAAGTCAGCCAATGGTACCAGCCAGACTAATCAATTAACCTCATAGGTCCAGTTTTTCATCCAAATTAACTATAAAGTAAAATCTTCTATACAGAACAAGTTAACTTTGAACTGGACTTACGATCGTTTTCCACAAACACTTGTACGAAATAAGGTACTCTTGCACATGCAAGGTTTCATAACTAAAATTCTCCAAGGTGACCTTTCTTCATCTCTCAGCGCTTCCTTTTTAAGACAATAGTGTGATAACATTCAGCAGGACCATTTTATCATTACAGGAATATCCTAGGTCCATTACACGGCAGCCAATAAGCAGAGAGGCATTGGAGCCTTATGAGGGAGTTTATGGAGATTTTTTCTATGGAAATTTGACGGTGAGAATTAACGACGAGACCACCAAGTTGATGATTTACTATGGCAAGCTGGATCCGTGGGAGTTGTCACCTACTGAAGATGAACACATTTTTGTTGGAGACGGTTTAGGAATGACCTGGTGTCTGGGCCTAGATTATGTTGAATTTTCACCCCCAGAACAAGAGGGATCAGAAACAGTGATGGTGGATTTTGATGGTTCTGATCCGACACTTTTTACCCGTGGACTCACAATGGAAGACGCCCCACCTCCACCAGACCCCACTTCTTGTGATACTACAGCTACTTTTACAATGACTAAATAATTATAGTCATTATAAATCATAAGATAAATAAATCAGTTCTTCACTCAATGGCTTTGTTTTATGTCTTCAGTAAAAATATGGCATAGCTAGAATACCACATAGACAGGTCAAGGAGATATAAGGGAAATTATTCAATTTCAGAAATTTTAAAATCATTAGTTGGCCAGAGCTTCAGAACACGCATTGTTGTAAATTTCAGTTATTTCTTCATTCCTTTCTTGGTTTGGTGTGATTTTGTATTAATTGTGATTAGTAATATTAACTCCAAGTAAAATGCAGCTGTAGTATGGTTATGTAAACATTATACAAAACCTTTCAACTGTTCCACTTTGTCTACAGGAGTTTTGTAGGTCAGCCTTTGAAGACAAACAAGAAAAGAAATACAACTCATTTAGGTTCACTGATTTGTGACTTTGAGATGTCACCTTGAACTTGACATTTAAAGCACTTGGAGCACTGAATATCCAACTACATGTAGAACTGTGAAGTTAGGGAATTAATCATGGATGGACGCCTGGTTATTGGCATCACAGTTGTAATTATTGCTTGGTTAAGTTTGAAGACGCCCACTGGTAAAGTGAAAGACATTCTAGATGATGCATCTTATGACTACATAATTGGTAAGTCAATTGGCTTTTATATGTACATTTTAAAACATTTCCTGTAGTTTTTACAGCATCTTACTGGCGAATTTTTGCAGAGTATCTTGCTGCAAAAATTACAGTTACAAGTCTGTCTACCGTAAAGTATAACATACGGATGTTTGCTGTAAAATTTACAGTATGTGCTACTGTAAATTTGTGTTGATGGCTTAAAAACCGTTAAATTGTACAAACGGCACCTTATCTTATTTTTGTCTAAATATTTGGCTGACGTTCGACAAGTAAATTTGTTTACCTTTTTACGGGAGTCACTCGGCGAGTGGTTGGCGAATGATCTACGGACGTCCGTGGCCAATCGTGGCCACTCATGCTCACTCGCAGATATGCAGGGGAGGCTGTCAATTCATGTATACTCCCCACTCCTGTTCACTCCTGTACAGCTCGTGCAACCCTCGGTCGACCTCTGTGGCCTGCGCGTCGTTCTTCTGTCGGTCATCTGTGCTGGATCCGTGCCCATCCGTAGCCCTCTCCTTCACTCAAGGACCACTTGCCGAGGGATCGACGAGTGCCTGACGGACGCGTGTCGAAATAATTTATACATGACTAACAGAGGCATGAGTGAGCACGAGTGAGCACGTATGCCTCGATGGTATGAAATCCTTGTTGTGATAAAGTCGGTCAGTCAGTCAGTCTCAGTCAGTCAGTTGCTTCACAGTCAGTCATGAATCACAATCGTTGAAGTTCTGTCAAAACTAAGACACCTCACGAGAGTGTTCATCTGAGAAAGTTATTCTTCTCCAAGATAACTGCTTGTAGTTTCACCATTATGGAAATCTACACTTAGTCCAAGCAATCCACCACAACTAACCACGTTATCTGTGCAAGGATGGGCTCAAACCAAGCAGTTATTTTTTGGGTAGGCAGTAGATGGTGTTACGCAAATTTGCATGATTGTGCAATTCTGTGCGATTTTGTTGATTTTGCACAAATTTGCGTGAAAATTATTAGCAAAGGTAATATAGGAAAATACCTTAAACTGCTCTAGAACTGTCAATTTTGCGCTGCCAAGAGATTGGAAGAATTACTTCGGAGAAGTGGCTACGTAATTCTGCCAGTCTCTTTTGAGATTCACCACTCTGTTGTTGACGTCGTACTATGGTTGCGCTCCCGAAAGTTTTGCTGCAATACCTTCAGGCCCACATTAAAATTTAATTTATTTCTGAAAGCTGTGCAACTTGGCCAAAAAATTATTTCCAAGCCATGCAAATATTTTGCGCAGACCATTCATCCTGCTTGCAAAGACCGAGAATATGACAGCAACAACTACCGGAGGTTTCATATTAATTAGAGAAGTGCCAACAACCAGATGGTCAATGCTAATTAATAAATAACCTGATTTTGAAAAATAAGACAATAGTTAATGCCATGGTGGTGCACCTGCTTCTTCAGTATTTCAATTATTCACATGTCTTGAAAAGAAGCTTTTTTTTTTTATACATTAAGAACTTTCATAGAAAATAACAATTATTCTATTGGAAAATAGTAGGGCTGTACACTGGTTCTCAATATACCGTTTGTACCGGTACAAGGATAACGATACGGGTATTGATATCTGTGATGTAATAATAACAATACACTAAAACGGTCTGCAGATTGGCGTTTTTTGCATACAAACACCTGCTACCCAGATGTTCCATGCAGTGTTTTTGAAGAAAAATATCAGCCCGATTTAATTGCAATGACATTAAACAGACTGGAATTTTTGCATATAGATTTGATCATGATATTTCATTGTTAATTGTCTTTTAGGTACTGTAGGCTTTCTTTAATTCTCCTATTGATACATCGCGTTATGTATCATATGTATTGTATTGGTTTTACTGTATCGTGATATGTATCGTATCGTTAAAAAGATTTAAAGGTGTACAGCCCTAGAAAATAGACATAGCAGTAATATTGATAAATTTCCTTGCCTTTTTAGCAGAATAAAAGAAGAGAAATTTCTTAGAGTAGCCTCTGATTACTTCTGCAAATATAGGCCTATGACGACAAGGAACTCATTACAAAGATTAAGGTCTCGTGCGGCATGAATTAATTGTCTTAATAAACCACATCTTGTCTGAAATGTTCAACAATTCATAGTGAAATATAATATATACACCCTTTTCGCGGAGCCATGTTGGCATTTTTGCCTCATTGACTTCTCCAAAAATCTACTACTAGTATCTTTGACCTCTCTTTGCACTCAGCTATAAGTATTGTGACGTCATCAGAATACAATTTTTATGGTCAAGTAATCAGGTCTCACAAATTGTCACAAAGGAGACCAGAAATTTTGCCTTATTAATTCATGTATAGTATTTAAACATTAAAATGCAACTTGAGTAGAATGCAAGGCTCTTTTGAGCATTAAATGTAGTCAGTTGTCAAACTCCTATACGATTTCCATGTAATCTAATACTTTTAGTGACACTTGAAAACATAACTAAAACAGGAAAGAAACTATACTATACAGTGACTTTTTTCAAATGACATTATAAATAATCCTGTCTCACTGGGTCAACATAATGACCTACATACTTATTTGTGTGATTCACAGAACAATTTGCTTACGTTCCTATAGTATAACTCAAAAGATATTATATCATATATACACATAGGTAACTATGGAGGATCGCTGGGTGTTTGGAATAACAGTTGTAATTATTGCTTGGTTCACTTTGAAGACGCCCACTGGCAAAGTGAAAGACATTTTAGTCAACTGGAGGCTTTTATATGTACATTGTGCAGTCTAAAGCAATAACAAAGATGAAGTTTCAGTGCTAAGTTATATGAGCGAGTGGCCAAAAAAATTATATGAGCGAAGCTCTTCACGGCCATAGGCCGTGAGCGAAGCTCACTTCCCATAGACAAGTGGCTACACAGTGGACAAGCCAACCGGAACTGGATAAAAATTGATTTCACTTATTATCGCTGTTTTCAAAAAAACATGTAATCCTATGGAAGATCAACTTCCTATCAATTTTTGCCAAATGGTCCAGAACGAGACTACGTCATCATGTCATAACAACGTCGTCGGTTCAAAAGTTGCGATGTCCATAATTTCGTCACGAGTACACATCCAGCTTGAAACTTGGAGAAAACTTGTTTCTCTAACTGTAACAATTCTAACAGTGACTAGAAATAGCGTTTATTAAGAAGGGGAACCCACCAGATATGAATAACAAATCAACTTGAATTGATCATGCTCGCGCCAACGACATTGTTGCGATGACGTTTTATCACACCAGGGGGCAGTTGTAAGCGATCGCAGTGCCCCTGGCATCTGAGAAACGCATTACAATTATCTGACTTCTTTTGCCTCTAAAATTGTTATCTATTGTCTGATTTTGAAAATTTAAAAACCTACATGAAGTCTAATTAGTAGTTGAGATTTAAAGCTGCACTGTCTGTCAAATTTGCAATTTGCTAAAACTCATCAAATAGTTGAAAATAACTAATGGGCCAATATTTCTGTTGGATGCAAAATTCCCCACCAGAAATATTCAGGGCATACTAAATTTGTGTGTTAACTAATGATTTTATCAGACATTATTACTAAAAATAAATCTTACATTGAAAATCCAGACTAAAACAAGGGAAACACACTGGGTATGATGGCATGAAAAACTAATACTTAAATTATTTATTGTAAATTATGACTAAATTGTTGTGCAAAAGTGGGCATGTGTAATGGTAAAAAATATCATAAGACAAGAAGGCAGCATTTGTATATATATAATAACTTGAATGTGCTAAATCTTCGCTCACTCCTGGCATTGACAGCTACATACCTATGTCCTGTAAACACAACAACTTTTGAATAATATTAGCACTCACTCATATTGGGAAAATATTTGACGAAAAATGTTCCAAAAAAGATTGTGTAAATGTTGAGACATTGTATAATATAATTTACATGAATAAAAAAACTACTTTGATAATGTTTCGTAATGATATGATCATATAAATTAATACCGGCAGCCATCTTGGTTCTGTTCTCCCATTCGAAATTTAAAACGCTATCTTCTCCCTGGATAATCCTTCTATATCCTTCCCACTTAGCCAGGACCTTCTAAGCGTATTTCTTAAGGAAGCTAAGGTCCGGTTAACTTCCTAAGCCTAAATTTGTTGTTTAATTTACCGTTTTAAATTAAATTAAAAACCAGAAAGAGGCTGACCTCCCTAACAACCATGCTTGCAAGTAGAAGTAGAATTAAGGCTCTTGAATAAAACTCAGACTGAGGCTGAATGGCAGGTCACATGACCTCACAGAGCAAGTAATCTGAACTCTTGACTGAATAGGGGCTATAAAAATGTGTTCTGCCAATATTTCCATAGTGTTTTGTAAATATGATAAATGATGCTGCCCCAAGTTACATTATGCTCAAATAATATTGTCACAACATTAGGTAAATGATAATGTATGTTGTAATGATGTCTGAGCAATGTTTTAAAAATATTAAAAACATTGCTGCGCAATGTTTTTATTCACATTATGAAAATATTAATTTAAATTTACAAGTGCCATCTAGGGATTATATTCATCTGGTAGCCATTTTGACGTGGAGAGAGTTTTCAAGTCTCAGCAACAAAACCCAGGAACATCTGTGAAATAGGTTGGTATTTTTAGTATTTTTTGTTGCGTTGTCAGTGATAAGTCATTGTAGAAAACATATGAAGATTAAATCCCTTTGAAATATGATTTTTCTTCACCCAGTCAGCCCCTAAAGAATTTGCAACATCATAAATGGATGGCAACACAGTCACATGTAAATGTAAATAATATATAGCTTATGCTGAGTTTTTTCTTTAAATTATAATTTCCAGAGGTGTATACTGATGTAGAAGTGGACCTATCCATGAGCCTGACTGACAACAAGACATGACATGGAGAGATACATCACCATGAATGCTCACCCACTATTGCGATTTATATATTCAGCATAAAAAGAAATAGTTGCCATTTTTTCGAAGTGGATAACTTCCAGTTACTGATTGAATGTTCATTTGAAAATAAAGATTTTCTCTCCTTATTCCAGACATGTTGCTGTTATATTTCATATATCATGATATAAAATATTGTGAAAAATTTTTTTCTTAATATTTAGAAAATATTGCTTTAAGTGTTTAGGGTCGACACTTCAATTTTGTGACATTATGTTCTGCAAGTAGTCACGGTATTTGTTCAATAAAATAATGTCAATGTCATGAGTATCTTCTGGCCATGTTTCAGGGAAACATGTGCAATAATGTTTCTACTGTGGGCACTTTAATGTGATGACAATATGATCTGCAATACTCTCAAAATGTTAGTTAAACATGTCAATGCTGTGAAAATATTCTCACAATATTGTATTAGGAAGGATTACTTTTAAAAAAATGATCTGATTGTTTAAACAATATATTCATAATGTTTTTGGGAATATTATCAGAAATGTTGCTGCACACTTGTCTAGGGTTCACACTTTCATGCTGCGACAATATGATCTACAATATTGTGACAATATTATACAAAGTTGTGACAAGATTATCATAATATGCTTGTGTTTGCAGGGTGATTGGTTCGGTTGAAAGCTCTGCTACCTTTTACTCTTGTTGGGTTGTGGCATTTTTGCAAGCAGTTCTACGCGCCATGTCATTTTTATATCCCCTCCAATCTATGATATTGCTCTATTTTAATCTGTAAAATATCAATACTCTTAATACTAGCCACAATCATAGCATCTCATTGCATTTGCTTTCAGTTGGTTCTGGATCAGCTGGTGCAATTATTGCAACTCGTCTCTCCCAAGATGAACACATCAAAGTTGCTCTGTTGGAGGCGGGTAAAGAAGAAACAGAATATGAACCCGCAGTGTCAACACCAGCTCTTACAACAGTTCTTTTAGGGTCCAAGGCTAACTGGAACACAAGAACTGTGCCCCAGAAACACTGCTGCAATTCTATGCTGGGAAATGTCAGGATATTGAATATATTTATGAATATTTATTTCTCACCCTGCTACTGAAATCATGTCCCATAAGCGATATCACATTTCATGATTAGTCGCAGATCTCAACTAAATCTATTGTTTTCAGATTGCAAATATAGCCAGAGGAAAAATCCTAGGTGGGTCGTCCTCGATCAACTTCATGAATTACATTCGAGGAAGTAAACATGACTTTGATTGGTGGGCAAAACATGGCTGTGAGGGATGGAAGTATGATGATATTTTGTCTTACTTCATCAAAGTGGAATCTGTCCAGGATGAAGAACTAAGAGATCCTGGTAGGAAACACCATTTGTTGATAATTAATCATAAGTTGGTAATAGATATTATCAATATTGGTATTAAACATTGTTCAGTACTGTCTTGTCAAATGAAAATCCTATGGTCACACTTTGTTACCTCCAATGTGTCCAATGAGACAGATGAGATGAAGTAAGACATCAATGTATCAACTTATCAATGACAATGTGATTAATTAATCACATTTCATTTCTTTGTTCCTATTCCGTATATCTAATCGGTACCATTTATCTGAAGAATACAGAGGAACAAATGGACCCATAGGAGTGACAATTGGTCACAAAAAGCATGAAAAAATGTATTCTGTGATGCAAGAAATGTCAAAGGAACTGGGACTAGACTTCGTAGATCACAATGGGCCATCAAATGTTGGTGAGATTTCTCATTATTTATTACATTGCATTCATTGAATTATATGCGGGTCTGGAACTTACCTAACATGACCAGCTACAATCAGGTAGTATGAGCTGTTTTTTAGTCCACACCATGACATTGTACTATATTGATGTAGTCTTAAGGGGGGTTCTCAAATAGCCAAGTTTCCCGGAGAAGCTGTATTGCTCTCGTAGAATGATGTAATATTACGCAAAATTGGGCATCCGTACTGCTACCGTGGTTATTGGGAGGTTGTTGTAGAAGACGGTGAACACACTTACTCGATTCCTCGCAACCACCAAAATCGACGGATGTTTTGCTTATGTTCATAACTTCCGTAGAAAACTTGTGGGTGATTGTTTTTAGTTAGCATCCGTATTGAAGTTTTCGTTGCCGTAGCTGCACTCTTGGCATACGCCCAGTCACACGTGAGACACTCGTAAAAGCCGGTGGGTTAACCGTCGCACAGGTGGATGTCAAGAACCTGACGGGAGAGGTACGTGTGTGACGATTAAACCATGGATAAGGCACCGGTTTCTACGTATAGAAAAATCAATTCCTACTTACACTACGTATGACTCACGTGTGCCACGAGTAAGTCACCGGCCACTATGTTAACGACGGGTGAAGGACGGTTGCAGGGCCGGTTGGCTCGTGGGTGGGTGGGTGATTAGGGCTTTACATCCTGGATTTCTGCACCAGTTGGGCTAATTAGGACAGGCAGAGACCATGGCAATGAGACGAAGGAAAACAGCCATCCAACTTAGGCCCGACCGGGAATCGAACCCGGGACCCAGCGATTGGAAGCCCAGAGCGCTATATCTGAGCTAGGCCCCCGCCCTAAACCCGTTGGCTCGTCACGTGACCTCGGCCAGCAATATATAATCATTCGCAGTGAGGCAAAACTTGATTCACACCTCTGCCTTTGACAGAAACTTATCGACCTCGTTGCTGTTCCTGTTTGCTGTTTCAACTTTACCTTTTCACCATGGGACCCAAGAAGAGATGCAATCTTGGAAAGAAAAAAGTCACAGAAGAGCCTTCTGCACTTGCCTCTGGGGAAGAATTGTCTGAGTCTGAAGAATCCAGTGTTCCTGCAGCTCCTGCAGCTCCTGCTAGTCCTGCCAGTTCAATTTATTACGCTCCTGCCAAGTCTCCTGCCAGGTCTCCTGCCAAGTCTTCTGATGTTGACATGGATGACAGCGACAAAGATCCAGACTTTGATGTAGAGAAGGAGAAGAAAGACATCCAAGAAGCAGATGATGATAGTGATGCCAGTGAATTTCCTGCCACCTAGGCCTCCTCCGCCACTGCTCCTGCTGCATCTCAGAAGAAGCCTAGAAGAAAGACTGAGAAGCTTTTTCTACCTCCCAATGATGAGCAAGACATCACTGACTGGTACCTGGAGAATGACATATTCTATGACAGGACCAGACGTGACTACAAGGATCATCAGAGGAAGATGAGGCTCATCGATGACAAGGCACATACCCTCAGTGTCCCTTGTACTGAGCTACAGTTGAAGAACTGGCTTGAGTCTATCAGAACCAGTGCTGGGAAGCTCATCAAGCAGGGCCCTTCCGGTACAGCCAAGAGAAATCCGACAGAGAAGGAGAAGTGGATTATCTTCAACTTTGGGTTCCTTGAGCAACACATCTCCAGGGCGCCGTCTTGTCAAGCTGTCAACCTAAAGAAGAAGATTGCGAAGAGCAAGAAGCAACTGCCCAACTTTGATGACAGCTTCAGTGCAGGGCAGGCAGATCCTGGGCCTGAAGAAGTGGAAGAAGTTGAAGAAGTTAACGTCGAGCCAAGTCCAGTCTTCCCAGCGACAACCAAGGGTGGTCCCTTCAAAAAGAGGAAGAATATTAGTGATCATTCTTCTGCATCAAGCTCCAAATTAGCTGACATAGTCCAGACTGCTCAGCAGACAGCTGCAAGGATTGACCAGCAAATGCAAGCCATCGCACAGCCTCCTCCCGCAGATCCGAAGACACAGATTTGACCTCATGGGTGACTGGATCTTCGTGGTCAAGCATGTTGTTCTGGGTGGTCGGATATCTGATTCTCATGAGGTTGTGGAGGCAGCAGCATGCGAGGACTAAAGATTCCACCGTCTTGGTTTTCTTGGGCATAGTGGTTAGCACATTGATGCCAGGATACCAAAGGCATTCTCCACAATTCTTCTGGCTCTGGAGAGTCTGTAATTGTAGATCCTCTGCTGTTTGGTCATGTTGTTGCCGAGACAGTGGTTTCATCAGCCAGATTCTCAAAGGGAAGGCATCATCCTCAACGATGAAGTATGGTACAGGTCTCTCACCACCAGCATCTTCTAGAGCTTCCCTCAGGGCTGCAGCAGCAAAAACTCCTCCATCAAATCCAGAACCATTTGTTCCACATTCCACATAGATGAATTTGTAGTCTGCATCCACAAGAGCCATGAGTACAATGGAATGAAAGCCCTTGTAGTTATAGTAGAGGGACCTCCTTTGGGTGGACACCTTATGGCCACATGCTTCCCATCTATGGCACCAATACAATGTGGAAAGTTCCATCTTGCCTCAAACAGCTGTGCAACTTCTCTCCACTCTTCTGGTGTTGTTGGACAGGAGATGACATCTTCTGCATACTCGGCTATGATGGCTTCACACTTCAGGAATGATGTTGCTGATGGTGTTGTGGGCAACTCTGAATAATGGGCTATAAGTAGCTATATTTGCTCATTTGTGGGTCTGTTAATTACGTATAAATGCTTTCCACGAACGTACGTGAGGAAGCCATAGATTGCTCACCGGACGTCTGCAAAACACCCGCTGGACATCCGTCAAACACCCACCGAACGTCCGTCGCCAGGCATCCATGAGGCATCCGTGCATAAGGCACTCATAGATCGCTCGATCACTCATAGATCATTCAAAGATGGGCAAGGATGGGCATGGAAGACCATGGGCGTGCCACGAACGTCTGCTGAGTGTTTTACGAGCGTTCTATGATTTGATGAATGGCGAGTATATACAGATGGACAGTGGCTACGTATGGCTATGTATTGCTACGTATTGCTACGTATTGCTACATATGTTTACGTATGGCCACAACCGTACGTTTTATGTAGGACGTGCATAGGAAGTGCGTAGGATGTGCATAGGACGTACGTAGGACATACTTAGGACGTACTTAGGTGGGTGGGTGATTAGGGCTATAGGTCCTGTATTTCTGCACCAGTTGGGCTAATTAGGACAGGCAGAGACCATGGCAATGAGACGAAGGATGAAACAGCCATCCAACTTAGGCTCGACCGGGAATCGAACCCGGGACCCAGCGGTTGGAAGCCCAGAGTGCTACCTCTGAGCTAGGCCCCCACCCTAGGACGTATGTAGGACGTACTTAGGACGTATGTAGGACCTACGTAGGATGGATGTTTGGCGACGGACGTAAGCCAAGCATTTGACGGACGTCCGCCGAGCGATCTACTTGTAAGATCGTGGAAATAATTTATACGTGATTAACAGAGCCACAATGGAGCACGAACAGCTACGTATAGCCCATTTTTGATGTACGTGGTCACTCGTATGTTTTATACGTGACAGTGTGAACGCCCCTTTAGATTCGCCTCTTGATCAACACCTGTAAAAGGCAGGTACAATGAGGACCTGATATTGTTTGTACCTCAAGGATTCCTTTAATCTCCTTGGTAGTAGTAGTAGTAGTAGTAGTAGTAGTAGTAGTAGTAGTAGTAGTAGTAGTAGTAGTAGTAGTAGTAGTAGTAGTAGTAGTAGTAGGTTGAGAGAGATTATTGATGCGTTAACTACCAAGGGGTCATTCACACTAGGATTCAAACACTCCAGTTATGCCTGTCTAGTAGCGCTCCCTACCTGGCACAGATGTGAATGACCTCTCACATTAACATATCATTCCTTATCCACCCAGCATATTCTCCACACAGGCTGATTGCTTGGTTTGAGAACTAAACCAAGGATCAGTTTCATAACCACCAAGTCACTAAAGTAAAATGTCCTTCAAATCATTTTAACATGAATTGTTGAGGCACTTGTCAGCTCATCATCTGGGACATATTCTGGGTTATTTTCCATGTTAAATCTGACCAGATCCCATCAAGACATCATGAAATCTCTTAAAATTGTCCTCAGCCTCCATCAGATTTATCAATCACAAATCATATACAAACTATATATTTATGGAAATTTTGTAGGGATAAACGTCGGACAAAGGAACATAATGAATGGCGTCAGACAGAGCACAGCTCACTCCTACCTCAGACCAGCCATGACTCGACCTAATCTCCATGTGGTGACCGAAGCACATGTGACTAAGGTAAAGGTCATGGACCTCTTGATCACAATATAAAGCTTATAATGTTGAATGGATGGACAATAACCCCTATGAAATTTACATATATTTTTTTTAAGATACGTAAAATAAAGTTTTTAATGGAGACAATACTCCCAAAAAGTGAAAAACAAAACGCCTTTCAGCATGTAGGCCATAGTGGTTTCATGCCTGTCTCCTAAAACTGAGTTGAACATTTTTAAGAGAATGACCTTTCAAGTGTATCCTGAGTAGAATAATCATTATAATACCTAGCATTCAATGGCTGCAGCTTTGAAATTGCCTTCATTCTAAGGACAGGCTTTTCCAGTAGACACACGAAGTGAAAGTATGTTTAATCATAGTTTCATTGAATCAAATGTTTGTTACAGATACTGATTGAAGAAAAAAGAGCAGTGGGTGTTCAGTACCAGAAAGATGGTGAACTGCATGAAGCGAAAGCATCTCGAGAGGTCATTGTGTCTGCTGGAGCCTTAGGTTCACCACAGATCCTCATGCTCTCAGGAATTGGACCAAAACAACATTTACAAAGCCTGGGGGTAAGCATTCATTAAAATAATTATAGAATTATAGAATTAACAGAAGTATTACTGGAAATACATTTCATCCATTTGCTCAAATTATGATCCATGGAGTTTCAAGGAAAGTCAAAACATAACCCTCGGTTGAGTTAAAAGATAACATTCAGTTAATTTTGAGTGAATCACCCTGCATTGCAGTTTCCACAAAATGACTTGAATCACCAACTTAGCAAGGCTATTATTATTGGTCCAGGTTACACATGAATAATCTCACTGGTATGGTTACTTCACCATTACGTTATATATCCATGCATTGCATAGTGTTTATAGTTATGTGCTGTTCGTTGCATAATACATCGTGTATTCTATTTAGTTTCCATGATCTATCCAGTATAAATGCATAAATTATCACACATACATCATTTGTACATGGAAAGTAAGCTTACAGGTTATCAAATAAGCAAATCAACACCAACTGTCTTCCACAGATAGAGGTGGTTGCTGACCTTCCTGTGGGATCCAACTTGCAAGACCACGTTTGGCTGGCAACGAACCAAATGACCTTGGAGGACACAGAGGTTGCCATAAGAGTGGCTGACTTCGATTTTGTCGCCCAGATGTCATACAACTTTTTTGGCACAGGTATACTAATCACGCTTGCACGTTATAGAGATGGTGAGATTGATATTGCTACCAACTTCTATTTATTCATTTTCAAGGCAAAATGCAGAGAGCGAGTGGAGAACCAATGGCTCATGTGAGATCGCCTCTCCAGTATGAAGATGACAAGTCCACAGGAATCCAAGTTTTGAGTTTTTCATGCATTTTTGGCAATCATGCTGATTTCATTAAGACGATAGGAGAGACCTACAATGTCAAAACTGAGGTAAGACAGGTCTGCGTATAGTTAGTTTCATAAAATACGGTCGACTCCAGGTGTCTGTAGCGACCTGGACCTGTGGTCTAAACATGCTAAAGCCAGCTGCTTCTGTCAACTTCTATAGCTAATAATCGGCTTACATCTATAACCAGATAAATATAAACCTTGGTAAATGTAAGAAGTTAATATAATATTTCACAAATATGTACTTTAGATCCCGTTTTGAGTAGCCAGCTATGACAGCTTAGTCTAGTTTCAATTTGACGAGTCATTTTTAATGGAACTAAGTTCTTTAGTCTGATCCGACAATTGGATAGTCGACAAGATTCACTAAAATCCCAACTTGGTGTCATTTGCATAATGTGTTCATTCACTTCATTGCTTTATTTTGTGAAACCAGCTATTTATTTTTGCTCAACCAGCCAAGAGTTTTGACCAACACAGGGATTATCCTAAAATGTTGATTACTGTTTTATAAACAATAACATATGATGTGTCAGAAGCACTTTGAAAGACTGAAAGGTTTGCATTGTTTGTCAGTGTGTAACCACTTTTCTGCTGGTTTCATTCATTGTTATCCAGGCCGTTACTGTGGTAAAAAAGTTTGGAGCAAAATTCAAATGATCTTTCTGCACTGTAGGTCCTAGAAGCACTGTTTGGGAATCAGACTGGTCTGTATGGCTACTCTTGGCTGCCTGTTGTTACACAGCCTTTCAGCCGAGGAGAAGTAAAGCTGAAGTCGGCAAATCCCTTTGAGCAAATGGATGTCGATCCTAATTACCTGGCTGATGAGAGGGATGTGGAAATACATTTAGAAGGTAAGAGTACAGCCAAGACTGGCAGCAGCGCCATTATTTTTCGCAGGATTTTCAGCTGGTTGAAAAAATATGGAGTGCAGACAGTATACTATGTGCATCAATGCTACTATCACCCTTTCACATCATTGAAAAGTAGTAATATTTGATCTTTATCGGCGATGACTAAGTCATTCAGTGATAACATTAACACAAGAAGCAGAAGTCGAAAATTTATGATTTATTGCATGAAAATGATGACTGTGTGCGAATAACAGGATGTCAAGGTTATTAATAGTGTGTGTACTCATTATTTTTCAGTTAAGATGAGATTCGGATAGGCTGTAAAACCGTGTGCACATATAATCCCATGAAAAAAATATATAGATTGCCGCATGGCGCTCATTCTACGAACTCGGACGCCATTGAATGAGGGCCATGCGTGCTTGGCTAAGTGCAGCCCATGAAAAACATGAGGTATTATATAGAACAACTAGGTTGGCTCGTTTGCCTCACTTCACTTATCATGCTTATATCGGAATGACATTAGGCCAACACAAGCCCAACCTGGCATGCCATCTGACATGATTTTTTAATAAAAGGTCATGTCGGACTTATGGTGAATGATAGTTACACAGATCACAGGCGTTAGGCGGTCAATAAAGTTGCAGAGCACAAATATATATTAAATAGGTATTCTATTATTTCGTATAGCCTCTATGTGCCGTCAATGCAGTCTCAAGTAGCCTCTATAGGTGCAGTTGCTGGCTGATACCTGTGTGCAGATGAACAAATGCTACACGAAATCTTTCTACCAACAGCTGTGCGACTTGGCCAAAAAATGATGCGTTCCAAAGCCATGAAAAGACTCGGTGCCAAGGAGGTAAAGACCATCCATCCTGCTTGTGAAGACCTGGGATATGACAGTGATGACTACTGGAGGTGCCATATTCGAGAAATTCCTTTCACATATCAACATCCTGTAGGAACTTGCAAGATGGGTGCATTGGACGACAATACAGCTGTAGTAGATCCTACTTTAAGGTTAGTATTACAAAATAACAGTCACTCTGTTTCATGAGTGTGAGTGTGTGTGAGTTATTGTTTAACGCCTCATCAGCACCTGAGTGGGCTATTGTTATGTAGTTATAGTTGAGGTAGATGTAATGATGAAACAACACAGTGTGTAGCTTGGCAGAGAGAGGGTGGCTTTTAATCCAATGGTATGTGTATCATATAATGCAAGTGTATGGTTCAGCTACAGCTGAAAAACTCAATTACAAACCCTGGTCCAAGGTATTTCTTTGGAACCAATTGACAGGGGTCCTTTCCTTATTGGTCAGTACCCCTTGACTGAGCACACATGGCATTCTTCTATTGGCCTGTGCTCTGGGGTGGACAATAGTCACAACCCTTAACATTACAGTTAAGTTACCTTTAAGTCTTACTTAATACTTTATACATGACTTCCTTGTTAAGGCTTTAGCTAGGTCATAGAATTTTAACTATTACTTTTATATTTCAATATTAATACATGACATGCCTTTAGTAAATAAAATAGAAATTTATAATGAATTTAAGACAAAAGTCTTAAATGAACAATATTTATATTTTAGCATTAAGTGTAAATTCATTTGTAGATAGTTCATGGTTTTTGAGAGTTCATGGTTTTGTTGTCGGCTGGTTCTCTTCCGATGATGTTCTGTTCGGAACTGGACTCGACTTACGAGGACGAACTGCATTTGTCTGGTTCTCCAGGGACACGTCTTATGTTCGTCTTCAGCGGTGAGGATGAGGTCCTATGTAGGATGGATGTTGGCCGGTTATTCGGAAGTGGACTCGGCTTATGAGGACGATCTGTCTTTGTATGGATCTCGATGTTGGATGTATTATTTTCTGGTTTTGTTGATATTCCGTGTTGATCTTGATTGTTGATTCTGCATTCGGCTTACAAGGACCTTCAGCGTTGGTGATGGGCACGTCTTATGAAAGAAGGACAACATTTGGCTGCTTCGCGCAGGGACACGATTTACGAACTTCTTTCAGCGGTGGTGTGTGCATCGGTACTGGATACAGTTGTACTTCTTGTTGATCCTGTGTTTTGGATACTGCAACTAGTTTGGTACTGAATGTCTTATTAATATGAGTACATAATACAAGTACATGACATGCCTTTAGTAAATAAAGAGCTATGTCGGTTTTGGCCAGTGACATGGTAACTACATTGAAAAAAAACAGAAAACCATGATGTGTTGTTGCATGGTTCATGACAATTTAAACTTTTAGAAAAAAACATTATTTGATAATTCAGACGTGTGTACACCCGGGTTTAGGTTTTAAAATTATGTTTGTAAAAAAATGTTCAGAAGTGTGACAAGAGGTCAAACAATTTAGTAAAAAATAGACATTTTGATGATATAATTTTGAACTGTTTGGGTGATCAAGCACAATATGTTGGTCTAATGCAATCAAGCTACTTTTAGTTACAATCTATATGTGTACTATCTACTCTTGAGAAATTATTACAAGTCGAATTTTGTCTATCTAAAAAATGCTAAGTGGAGGGGTGCGGGTATGCTCTTATACTAATGTGGTGGTCGGTCGGTCGGGTGTATGGAACAGTATTAGCGGTATTCAATGCTATAGGCGCTTTGTTGGGATGTGTGGGAGGATTTGGACGTCGTGTCTGTTTGTTGGTCTGTGGGTCCGCCATTGGTGGTAAAATGTTGGCAGTCAGAGTTGTGTCCTGTTGCGGATGTGGATGGCTGGGCTGGTGAAATGTGAGTACCTGGTTGGGAAAGCAGGGGGACTCGGGAGGGGTCGGTGGGCGAAGTGGGTGCAGACGGGTTGCGCCGATAGAGGGCCGATGGAGAGTCCCCAAATCGGAGGAGCACTGGTTGTGGTGGCTGGCTGACTGGGTCGGTGCGGCACCAGTCACTGATCACAAGAGAATCTGAGCTCTGCATGAGAATAAACTTCACGGTGTGTCTATGTCGGGCGATGCTGGTAAATGCTCTATAGTGGCATAAGGGTACACTGGCCCGATGGGGCAGAAGAATCTTCTTGGTGCCAGCATAGATCTCAAGTTGGGCCCAGTTTAGAGAGGCGTAAGTGCAGAGGATGTTGGTGTAAAATGTGACATCATGTGGGTCCTCTGTCTTGCTTACTGTTAATACTGAGAGATCATGCGGTATAGTGGTGATTTTAATGTGCAGCTGGTGCTGGTCGCTGTACATCGCGCAATATAGGTCGGTCTCCAGATGGTTGAGACGCGTGCTAGGCTCACATTTTGCTAATAATGGGGTAATTTTCTCAAGTAACATGATGAGGATGTTAATAAGGGATAGCACAAATGAAGCAAAGATTATTACAGTTCTCCATGTAGGGAATATGGCTGCTGGTTCTGATGTAACTGCAGGTGTTGTTGCTGTTGTTGGTAGAAAGAAATCAGCTGCTTCTGTTCCTGGATGGCTGCCAAAGTAATTAATAATTTGTTGATTCGATTGAATTGGCGATGGTAATGGAGGAGGACCATAATGCATGCCAGTTGGATGGTGATTATGGCGATGGACCCCGCTGCGATAATGGTGTCTGCTGCGGGCATGTCACTCCAGGCCAAGTCGTCGGTCGAGTCACTGAAGTGGAAGTTATCTAAGTCTGTCTGGTCTTCTGTTGTCATACCGTCGTCGAGTTCCAAGTCAGTGAAATTTAATTTCATATGGATGAGTTCAGGCAACTGGAAGTTGTATGGCTCAGTTGTGAACTCATTTATGGTGAGATTAATGGGCAGGGATTCTTTATACAATTTCTGGTATACCAGAAAGTTAGCGCTATAACTAGTGGTTGACTTGGAGGTAGCGCAATGAGTGGAGTCTGCCAAGAGCTCTGTCAGATGGGAAGTGAGTTTGCACCCACATTGAATGTTGACTTGGAATAAGCCTTTGTGAGCTACCTTGGTGTTACCTGAGCTATTGGGGTATTGACATTGGAGGGTCCAAGCATGTGCTGGTGTATATATGAGATAACCTTGAGCTGGGACAGTATAGACAAATTCATAGCTCATTATTGGTTTGTTAACTAGCCTGTGCCGGCATACTGACATAATTGCTGTGGAGTCACCCATGAACAGGGCATAAGGGCATGATGCGTTATGCGCTTTGGTGGGCAAGTAATTACGGGTATTTAACACGTCTTTTAAAAGATATACATCTTCTTGTGGTATCTCCAAAAAGTAGTTTGTATTGGTGGAGATGGCAAACCATTTACTAAACCCGAACAATTCGGTGTATATATCATTGTCGTGCGAAGTGGGCACAGGCACCGTATCAATTTTGTATAAGGAAAACTCAGTAGTTTGGCTGGATACGGGAATTTTGATTTTGACGTATAAAAATTTGTTGTCATGGGAGCTGGTGACCATGTTGTTATGCTTATAAAATATGGTTATGTCAGATTTTATATATAGATTTTGCGATTTACTTCTCAGCTCGGTATTTATGTCTCCCAATATGGATCGGAGATGCTGGGGATCTACAAGGTTGATTGTGAGGCGTCCCTTAATCAGTTGGTTAATATCAGACAGTTGTGAAGCCGTAGACACTTTAAGCTGATTCAAAGTGTGGAGATTTACATTAAACTGATGGAGTCAATGAATTATAGACATGGTAGCATTAATCTGCTGGCCTTGAATATGTACTTGTTTAGCTAAGGACTCAGCAAAATGGGCATACGTTTGTAAAATAGATAAATCTGTCGAAATGTCAGTCAGTGTCTGGTCAAGTCTTACCAAATGTTTCTGTAGTCTGTTCATGCGTAGGTCGGCCTTGACTTCATAGGAGTGGAGTTTGGAGACATCATGGATCCTGTCCTTCTTATCTCTGCGGATCATGTCCATGAGTTGAGCCATATGACCTTGTAGGATCTTTATGTCGCCTTCTGTGGCTACTCCCATAACTTTCTTCGCAATATTTCCAAGCAAATTGAACCAACCTCTACGGATGCGTTGTGGTGCCAAGTCCTGCACTGCCATGACGTCCATGATGGATGTGTGAGTGAAGTGCATGTCCGAGGTCATGCGTTGCTTCAGTTCCATGTAGAGGTTGTTGATATCCTGCAACGTTGTACATGTTTCTGAGACATCGGTGGTGTTGATGGCATCTGTGTTGCAGAGGATTGCTGGTGTTGTCATCGGGATATCAGGAAAGAACGGAATGGCGATGGTGTGGTGCCAAACCGATGGAGACAGGGTTATGTCTCGATCTTTGAGAAGCACAATCCCCAGGTTCGGCCTGATAATCATAGGAGAGTGCTGAGCACTAACCAGAGTCAAGAGAACAAACGCAAGAGTGATCGAAGTGAACTCCATGGTGACCAAGAGTGGACTGGTTGAGATCTGGGAGGATCTGTGTTTTAACTGAAAAGGGTGCTCTTTGATGCAGGGAGGTGCTATGCTTAATCCGTGATGCAAGAGTGGTACTTAAAAGGGAGGCTTGCGTAACTGTTAAGGTATCAGTCATATACTGGGTGCTATGTTTGAAGTGAGCCTACTGGGTGCAAAGTGCTATATTGCACAAAGAGATTGCCTAATTGCAATCTGCTTTAGTACAAGTTCTAAGATTTAAGTTGTAAAAGAGAAAATTGGAAAATTTGGGATTAAAACAGTACAAGGGAATGATAAATGAGATGAAAGAAACTATACAAATCTAAAACAACCCTTGTTTACTCAAGGGTGACCCACCAATTTGTACATAGTTGTACCTGTTACGTGGGGAGTTACAATATAAACATTTCTGCCTTTGTAGGCGAAGCCCATGAAAGGGCATGAACCCAAGTTAACCCATATGTTAACACTTAAAGGTGTGATTTATGGCTTGGGATTCGTGGATAGCAGAAAGAGGTAATTGAATTTAAACGAATGGTGTGGGTGACCACTTAACCATTGTGACAGCGAGCTCCTTTTGGCTTTTATAGTTGCTGCCTTTGTTGTATTGGCACTTTGGTCACAGAACACTTAAATCAACATGGCCTGTTGCAACATTGTATACCCACAATTACACGGGTTTTGCAACTCGCATTACCCTCATAAATTTATTTGAGCAAAGCAAACAGGTGGCACATTGTGACTTAAAGAATGTGCTATGACGCCAATTACAACTTAATTCTTTAGAAAGCATGGATAGTAAAAGCAATTACATTTGCGGATTGTCTCCATGACACAATCGATTTACTTCTTTTGTTTTGTGAGAAGTTTCAGAACACTTAAAAGAAAGAATTTCTAGTGAAATTTGATCCTTTATCTTGATAAAAAGGAAATAATAGTAAAAATATACAAATCGGTGTCTGATTCGACACTGCTGCAGCTAAAAAGCGGGCCATACTGTATGGTCCTAGCGTCAGCTCTTTGTAACTTAAATTTCACATAATATTTGTGACTTACACCAGAAACTTAGACTGATCCACAAAAAACACATAATATAGAAATGGAATGATTGTAATGAAAAATGGGAATGAAAAAATGTTCTACAAAATGATAGTAAAGCAAATATGAGCAAACTCAGGGCACAATGTGTGAACATGCACTTATTGATTAGTGATGTGCTGTACAAACATGCGTACAGTTCCACATACACGAAAATTGTCTTGTTTAAGTAAATTTGTTAAATCTGTGAGAGATGGATGCTCATCTTGCGAGAGCCACATCCCTTTTGTCATATTTTGGGATACAAAAACTTGCAAAATACCATTTTTGAGTCTTGCTTTTGTAATCTCATAATCACCAGAAATTCTGGGTGGCAAATTTAGTAAGGACTCAATTTGCGTGGTAGATAGCATGTGGTTTGCTGCTAAGTTTTTGTTGTGTGTCGCATGTTTGGTAAAGTCTGTCACTGGTCTGGGAAAGTCATCTTGAATGACTTTGCATGTGTGGTGTGGGTCCTGGGTTTGATTTCCTGTTTCATCCGTGATGGGAGATAGCTGAGTGGTTGTTGTGGTGTTTTGACTACTCAGTTTGGATTTCAGGATTCCTTTTAATCTTGAAATGGAATTCACTGGACCTTCTGGCGTGCGTACCCATCCGGGTTTTAGACGATTAATATGAAATTTGCCAGTGAGTTGCTGTCCTTCAAGAGTGCCTAATATAGCATGCGATGAGTCAGCCATGGTCTTAATTACTAATGGGCCAACAAAATCCATTCGGATTTTCTTGGATGCTGTTTGTAGCGCGCATGCTGTGGGCGCCAACAAATAAACAAGCATTCCTGCCGTAAAGATGGTGTTTGTTGAGGCTTTGCGGGCTTGCTTGACAGCTTGATTGTGTTGGAGCTTATATTGTAGGTCTAGCACTGTCTTACCAACTTTCTGCAGTCTAGCCTTGAGTAACTCAACATAGTCCCGATATGTAGGTGCTATGGAGTCAGTTGTAGGGATGTTAAAGAGTGTTGGGGGGTGCCTAAGGTGGACAAGGTAATAGGGGCTGTAATTACCTAGGCTGGGGAGGGCAAAACTGTTGTAGCCATAGGCTACGGCGTTACAAAAGAGGTGCCAATTTCTTCCATTTTCATTTAAACATGATGTCAACATGTTGGCGATTGTGCTGATGAATCTTTCTGCTTTGTTGGCTTGATGATTACCTACTGATGCAAATTGGTGGTTGATCTTTAGCGCTGAAAAAATTTAATTTGTCACTTGGTTTTCAAATTCACGACCATGGTCCGTGATCAAAGTTGAAAATGGTCCATACACAAAGACGCATTTCTGCAATATGGCTTCGGCAACTGATGCAGCGTCTTTTGTTTAGAGGGGCACTAAAATTACATAGCGTGTAATGTTACATACAAGTGTTAATATGTAACGATGGTCTGCTGATGACGGTGGCATAGATTTCAAGTCTGCATATACTTTTGAGAATGGAGCATAAGATGTGGGAATGTTCAGGGAATAAGGTCTTTCCTCTTGTGGTGGTGCTTTGCGATGCTGACATGTCACACATGTCTTTACATAATCATAAACTTGTTGATGCAGTCGCGGAAAGTAGAAATGTTGCTTGATAGTTGCTGCAACACGAACTACACCTTGATGACATGCTAGTAAAGAATCATGGTAGATATGCAATATTTGTGTCACTAGGACTTGCGGCAACGCAATGAGCAAAGTGCAATCGGAATCATGTAATGAAAATTTGAACAGTATGGAATCAATGATAATATATGATTCTGCTTGTACCATAATATTACGTGATTCTAAACGATTAAATGGCAGTGTGCCTTCTGCAATATATCTATAAATTGCAGAAAAATGTATGCACTGTGACTGTTGCTTTGCTAGTTCATGTTTAGAAAAAGGTAAGTCTGGGGTGTCATTGACTAATTTTCGTAATTTAGTTATCTGCTCAGCTATGAGTTTCTGCTTTGGCAGATGTCTAATCACCACTTGGGAAGTGTCTAATTTAAGTTGTTGAGGTTCTTTATACAGGTATTTAGGTGGATCAGAATGAGTCTCCACTGCTTGTGGCTGTGTCTCATGGTCCGTGTAAATAATGTCCTGAGCAGGTGGCTGATGGTGATCAGCTCTGGATGCACACTCAACTAAACTTTCGGGAGGTATTGGATTTGCCGTACAAGCGGCTGTTGCATGTTTGATAAATGCAGTAGTATTTACAGCATTTACGTCCTTGCTGCTGTTTTGATGACTGCTGGTGGGTCTGGTGTTAACCACAAGACTTTTCGATCTGGGATGGACTGTGACATACTCTTTGGTGTTGCGGTTTGGTCCAACAGATTTTGAGGTGTTTGAACTATGTCCTGGACGTATCTTTGATTTCGCTGGGGGGCGGCCGCGAGGTCTGGGCTGCGGTCTTATTTCATGCGTGACTTGCTCAGCTGCTGCCTCGGTTGGGGCAGAAGGTGGTGACATGGCTGGTTGACTTTGTTGGTTTGTTGATGTTGGGGCTATGCTAGCTTGTTGTTGTTTGGCTTGTGATCGAGTGACCACAAATGCAATGTCAAGGTCGTCATTTGACAGCTGTGGATTTCTTGATAAGAAATCAGCTACGACCATTGTAGTACCTTTACGATATCCAACTTTCATTGAGTAGTTACTTAAACGCTCTAGCAGACGTTTAATTCTTGTAGTAGCAGGTTCTGTTTTCGCCTTCATGATATGTGGTATTGCAGAGTGGTCTGTGTAGACTTCAAATGTGGTACATTTAAGCAAATGACGAAAAGCATGCACAGAAATATATAAACCAGTCAGTTCGAGTTCAGTGATTGAATAATTAGCTGCTGCTCTTGTTAGTGCCTTAGAAAAGTAACCAAGTAGTCTTTCCTGACCTTTCTGTACTTGATATAATGCAGCACCTACACCAATTTTGCTTGTGTCGCAATATAGTCTAAATAAACCTGTGCTGTTGGGCATGGCCAACACTAGTGGCTTGGTAAGCAGGTTTATAATATGGTCATATGCTTGCTGGGTTTCATGGTCCCATAGAAATTGAGCATTCTTGCCAGCAATTTTATGTAACAGGCGTAATAGACTCTGTAATTTGGGAAGGTACATTGATAAATACGAGACTTTTCCAATGAAACCTTTGAGTTTTCTCTTTGTGTCAGGTATTGGCATCTGAATGATGGCTTCTGTTCGCTGCCTTAGAGGTGTGATGCATGGGGTGCCATCTTGAATAAGCAGTTTATGTCCCATGTAAATGACTTGGTTCCTGAACAATTTTGCCTTTGCTGGAGAGATCTTGAGACCATTGTCTTGGATTGTTGATAGTATTGTCTCTACATGATGGAAGTGGTCAGCAGTTGTCTTGGAGAACACAATCAAATCATCCATTATGGCGATGCAAAATTCAGTGGCTTGGGCTTTAAACAGGATGTTATTGATATGTTTTTGAAATTCCGATGGCGGTAAAGCCAAGCCCATCGGTAATTTCCGGTATACGAAACTTTGGCCCCCGTAATACGATGTGATGCCACAGTACTGGGATGCTTTGGGTGTGAGGGCAAGACTATGATATGCTTCCTTCAGATCGAGTACTGAAACGACTGTCGGTTGTGAATGACCGATCGTTTGGAGAGCATCGCGTAGTAACGGAAAAGGCAAATTTCGCTTGATGATCCTCTGATTGAGGAAGCGGAAATCAGTCACTAGACGCTTGTCGTCAGTGTCCTTCTTTCTAATTAACATGACCGGACTGGAGTATTGTGAATGGCCATGAGCCAATACTCCCATTTTAACCAATTTGGAGAGTTCTTTATCGATTAAAGGTTTCTCTGCTTGTGCCACTGTAAATGGGCGTATGTAAAATGGTGTCGTGTCATTTAGATCAAAATCTACAGTCATACCAGTGTTACCTACTTCAGAATGTAGACTGAAGGCTTTCGTATAGGTATTAAGCAATTTCTTCAATTGTGGTTGCTGAGATACATGTAAAACAATATGTTCAATTGAAATGTCGCGGTCAAGTATCTCATGGTCATACATGGTTAAGCGAGCATCATCGTCCTCTAAATGAGGGTATTGATCTCGTTTTACTTGCTGGAGTTGTTCTCTGGAAAGGTGTTTTGTTTCCTTGTAATTGGGTTTTGCCATGCGTGCCACTGCGGGTGGTGCTGGTGTGCATAAGCTCAGTAGCTTATTGCTGTCCAGTGGGGTGTAAACATTTGTCAGATCATTGAAAGACAATGTTGCAAATGGCTTATGTTTGTATAAGGTTATAATTCTTTGAGTAGAATTATATACTAGGACATTGGCTTTGCATTTGTGAAATTGCACTAGCATACAAGGAAATGCAAAGTTTGTAGCAAATTTACAAGTTTTGATAAGTGCTACATTGTTCTTCATAAAATTGGGTAGTTTACCTTTAATTTGGATGACTTTTGTCTCACCAGGTTTGATAGAGACATCATGGCAAACATTGACATTTACAGAATTTGATTTAAAATGCAACTGGTGACTTTTAAAGTCCAGTTTTGCATCCAGCTGGGTCAATGAATCAGTGCCTAATATGAGTCCTGGACCTCCTAAGGTATCAACAGTTCTGACTTCAATATTAAATGCTTCACCTGCTATGGATAGAGGAATGTTCATGGCATATTTAGTGGAATTTGTTCCCCATTGCCTACTGTGAACTTCAGTGCAGGTGCTTCTCGCTTTGGTAACTGAGAAAGAAATTGCGAGGCTTGGATAGTCTTGGCACATATCAAAGAGGAGGATGCTCCAGAATCCACAAGAATGATAATGGATTCTTTACTTGGCAATGTCCCTTTTATCATATTGTGTTTGTTGAGTTGCAATTCGCAGGGTTCAGAGGCAAGTACATTTTCTGCATCTGATTCCTGAAGGTCAGAGGGGTGAGCAACATGAAGTAAATGATTGATTGGCGAGTGTGAAAGTGAAGTGGGTGAATGAACATGAGTTGGCGAATGATTAAGAGATTGATTAGAAGTAGGTGTGATAGGATCAGGGTCATTATCGATATTGGGTTGTCCAGGGAGTCTGGTGTCATCTGCCTGGGCCCCTAATGAAAAGGCAACTGGTCTACACTAATGTGACCTTATCTTAGCGCTCTTTGTAGCTTAAAGCACGCTCCTAGGTCATGACCAGGCTTATGGCAGAACTGACAGCTCTGTGGGCCGGGTGATTTGGACCTATGATCTCGAAATGACACAGACCTATTTCCGGTCGAGTCATTTGTATCACGCTGATTGCGTGAACGGCTATTGTCTCTGTCTCTTGAGTTTTGGCATCTGTCTCTAGAGTCATAGTCGTAACGTCTGTCTCGTGACGTGTCGTATCTGTTGCGTCTGTCTTGTGATTGTCGTCTGTCTTGTCTTCCATTTCTGTCTGTCTGTGAGTATCGTCTGTCTCTTGAAAGGGATCTGTCAGTTTGTTGGTATCTGTCGCGGCTTTGAGATCTGCCTCGATATGTGGACGAATTCCGTGATTGTGACCCATTGTATCTGCGGTCATTGTTAGTCTGTGGTCTGTGCTGGTGTCTGGATTGTCTGTTGTCATTAGTAGCAAATGATAATAATAGCGACTCCATTTGTGACACTATGTCGTGGTTTTTGTCAGACGCTAACGTCATTGACATGGCAGGGGCTGATTGAGCGGGTGCTTCTGAGAGCAGTGCCTGGGCTGTTAACATACAATCATCGAGAGTTCCATCTCGTTTTGCTCTAAGGGCTGATCTAATGTGGCTAGGAAAGCCATTAATGAATTGGAGGCGGACATGTTCCTGGTCCGTAATTCTCGCTCTTGCTGCCGTGGAGCGAACCCTGTTACGATAAGAGTTAAGAGGTTCCCCTGGGACATAAGCAAGTTCAGCGAAGGCATTTAAGTGCTCTTCTCGGGTGGTGGCTCTACCAAAAGTCGATTTAAAATGTTTCTCGAGAGCTGCAAGATCGGTAAAGAGAGCTTGATTGTCATCATACCAAATACGTGGGTCATCACCCAATGTAAACATGAATTCTTTGATGGCATTTTCATCACTAATATTTTGAGCTGTTGTGTAATCTCTGAACAATAGCCAGTGAACTGTGGCTTTTTGATTAGGCTTTGCCTCAAAACGACCTGGGTAATATTTGTTAGCTTTACAGCAGCCTTCATTTGCCATACTGCAAGTTAGTCTGAATAGTTTAGACTTTAAGAGAATGTATAAGACTAAAAAAACTGAGTTTATCGCAAATTTAAGAACAGATATGAACCATTCAACACACAGAAATTCTGGCACTGATTTTCAACATAGAAAATAGTCACTGTACCTGTAGTATTTTGTTGACTAGTTGATTTTGCAGTATAATGTAATAATGCACATTAATTCCAGTGCAGAGTATCCAAATTTGCTAGCAAAAGTTAATGGATGAGCCACAATCCACCATGTTATGTAGTTATAGTTGAGGTAGATGTAATGATGAAACAACACAGTGTGTAGCTTGGCAGAGAGAGGGTGGCTTTTAATCCAATGGTATGTGTATCATATAATGCAAGTGTATGGTTCAGCTACAGCTGAAAAACTCAATTACAAACCCTGGTCCAAGGTATTTCTTTGGAACCAATTGACAGGGGTCCTTTCCTTATTGGTCAGTACCCCTTGACTTAGCCAGAACCGACCTACATTGCATTAGATGCGATGTAGGGTCGGAACGCCTGCTATAGGAATTCATGGACGCTCAAAATTACGACACATTTTTCTCAATAAACACGTTAGCATACCTTATTTTGTTGTTATGTACAGGATTACTACTCCGTTTACTACTTTTACGCAGATTTTACTGAAAAAGCCACTGGAAACATCCTTTTTAAGAGCATTTTCAAAATTCACGTTCGCTTGGTTCATGCTTTCACAGGTAGCAGGTCGATTCGTCATTGCCTGATTGAACCCAATGAAAACTGGTCCGTTCGTCACCCGAATTTGGTCGATTTGTCATCCGAAATTGGTTGATTTGGCCGGTACACAGTGTATGGTCACTGCTATTATATAAAATATGTTAACTGCCGGTGAAGAACCGACCTTTTTTTGAGTGATGAACCGTCCAGTTTTTACGAAGACGAATCTTGCTGTGACGAATCGACCATGTTATTGATGTCTACTTACACTAAAACTCACTAGAGGGCTCCGGCGACATCACAGCGCCACCCAGGTGCAATGGTGCAGATAAATATTTAATAATTTAGCTTCATTAGACCCATAGAACAGTGGAATCATTGGAATAGTTTATTAAAATATTTTAATTGTGAAATTGAGAAAACTACGGACTTTCCAGCGCTATTCTGTGTGCCACTAGGGGCGTTGAAACATCGCCAGAGCCCTCTTGTGAGTTTTTCGGAACTAGGCGGCCATGCTTCAAGCTTTGTTTACCGAAATGTGAATTCGAAAATGGCACAGAAATCGATTAATATTGGAAGAAATCAACCATATCTGAGCGCGACACAATAGAAAAAAGGTATGTCTAACGCTACAGTGGGTGTATGTTGTGTGACAAACGTTTACTAAAAGGCTAGTTCCCACTCAAGCAAAAAAGTCAATATTTTTTCATCCAGGACCTTGTAACCCTGTCCTATGGACAGGGGACTTGTAGCTACCCTTGACTGAGCACACATGGCATTCTTCTATTGGCCTGTGCTCTGGGGTGGACAATAGTCACAACCCTTAACATTACAGTTAAGTTACCTTTAAGTCTTACTTAATACTTTATAATTGACTTCCTTGTTAAGGCTTTAGCTAGGTCATAGAATTTTAACTATTACTTTTATATTTCAATATTTATACATGACACTATGTAGAGGCTCTCTAGGTTAAGATTAATTATCTATATTTGGTTAGTTAGTTAGTTAGTTAGTGTTATTGTTTAATGCCTCATCAGCACCTGAGGTTCTCTAGGGTAAGATTGATTATCTATAGTTGGTAGTAGAAACCAGAAGCATGTAAAAATCAATAATTGTCTGCGTTGGAGAGCTGGAGCAGCTTGTGCAATGCGCACTGTCCTGTTTTAGCCACTGGGGATAGAGGACCTCACCCCAAGTGTTTCCACTCTCGCTCTCGTTACTGAAATATAACTATGTTCTAAACCCTGTGAAGATCTCGTATTGTCAAATGGTACCAAATGATGGATATGAATCGAATTGACATATTCCATTAAACCATGTAATGAAAAATTCATTTAGTTTTATTGCATCATCTGGAAGAATGTGAATTTGGCTTTCACTAAGTTTCTTTGTTACTGCCTTATCATTTCAATACAAGTTATTATTTAATTAACATCAATTCCTCTAACTGATGTCACATTTTTAAGAATTTTTGTAAAATTTGAAATATCATATATTATAAAAACTAATAATAAAATAATGGCACTGCTGCCAGGCATGGCTGTACTCTTACCTTCTAAAAGTATTTCCACATATAGCCAAGGTAGAAAGAGGGATGTTATAAACCATTGAATCTATTAGCATGCTTCTCATTTCAGAGTAAAAGGAGTGATGGGACTTAGAGTTGCAGATGCCTCCATTATGCCTCGGATAACTTCAGCAAATACTAATGCCCCTACTATGATGATAGGAGAAAAAGCTGCAGACCTCATCAAGGAAACTCATTACAAACATTTAGGTCACCTATTAGCAATATATGATTAGGCCTAATTGCCATAGTAAATTACAGACACATACTGTGGCTATATCACCATTCTCTAATGACATCATTTAGTCTCTAAACAATTTTGATAAAGCTTACAATGCCTTATCAGAACTAGGGCGCCCTTTTTACTACTGGCCGCTACAGCATTTTCTGTAAGCTTTTATTTCAACATAAGAATATCAATGTAATTTGTTGTATATATTTCATTATCAGACTTATTATACAGATTAACGTGGTTTTATAAATGTTGATTTTATGCTTTTAATTTAAGTGTAATATTACACAAATGCATAGGTTCTTTAACATCGTGTATATATTTTTTTTATTCATATATCATTAATGTCGATGACCTAAACGCTAAAGATGAGTACATGATTTGCTATGAATAATAAAGACACTAATAAACAAATTCTGTTGAAAGTCATATGCCATAACTACGGGACATTTTGAATATTGATAAGTCAAGTCAAGTCAACTTTATTCCGAACTCTAGGTCCATAAAAGGTAGACAATATGATAAATGGGTCAGAACGACCCCAGACATCAAAAGAATTTAAGAGAATCTATCTTATCATAGGAAATAACTGTCAGAGAAAAAACCCTGACTGAAAGAAGTTCTGATGAAAGTCCCATGCCATTACTACCAGGCATTTTACAGACAAAGAAGTTGAAACATACTTGGGCTTCACCATTCACATGGTTAAAACCTGTTTCTGTTAGTATTTTTTTTCCCCCAACCAGTGCCTTTTTTTTGGGAGTTTCTCAACTAAATTTGGTCAGATGGTACCTTTTGGTAACACAAACTTTTTTACCCAGTTATAGTGACCTTGGCCCATTTATCAAGGTCACAGGTAACTTTTAGTGGAAATTTTGTCAATTTCGATTGCAATAACTCAATAACTAAAAGGCTATGTTTAAATATGTGTGTAGGTGCTATGGGGTGTTCAATTCCCACCCATCAAATTGACACCCTGAAGGGTGTAAAGGGGTGAACTAGCACAGGATCAAAAATCAATTTGTTCACAAAATGTTAAGAACTGGAAGTTGTGGAACTGTGATGAGCATAGATTTATATTGTGTAATGGCCGATCTATTGCAGATGGATTTGTAGTGGTGATTGGACATTTTGAATATGGATCAGAAAAATACGGGTTAGCTAATTTACAAGGATATAAGGAAGTTCTGATGAAAGTCACATGCCATTATTACTAGACATTTTGAATATTGATGATCAGTAGTTGAAATTAACTTTCTAACCTTCAAAGTCTTTAACATCAATGACCTTAAAGGTTGACAAATACAGGACTTACTATACATAATAAACACAGATAAACAGTTCTGATGAAAGTCACGTCATAAATACGGGACATTTGGAATCTTGATAACTGTGAGCTACTGTCAGAGAAAATTAAACCATGATTTACTATGCATAATAACGACCTCTGACTAAAAGAAATTCTGATGAAAGTCACATGCCATTATTACTGAACATTTTTTGCATATTGATGATCAGGGTAGTTGAAGTTATCGACGTTTTAACTTTAAAACATTAGTGACCTTAAAGGTTATAGACAAATACATGATTTACTGTACATATAAATACACTGATAAATAAGTTCTGATGAAAGTCACATCTCATAACTATGGGACCTTTTGAATATTGATGACTGTCATTTACTGCCAGAGGAAAATAAAACATGATACATACTAACAACCTAAAAGAAGTTCTGATGAAAGTCACATGCCAAAAGGCATTTTGAATATATTGATGATCAGAGTAATATATTTACTATTACTCAAAGAGGCATAATAAAAATGCAAAATGCAGACAACAAAAAGTTCTGAAGAAATTCACATGCCAGGCATTTTTAACTTTGATGACCATCAGAAAAAATACTCCGTGGTTCACATACATATAACACAGACAAAAGCAATTTCGAAAATGCTTTTAGTATACTTGCATTATAGAAACAGTACATTGATAGCAATATATTTTATAAATACACAGGACTGTGGTACAGTCTTAATCACCATTTCCAACACTACAATTAAACTGCACCACTTGCAACAATTAACCAGTTAACATTTAACCATCACATTTGAATGACTGAAGCACATGATTTCATTTACTAAAGAGTAATACTATATTTTAAACTACAGGCATACTGCAGCTAACATTTTCAAGGAGCATGGTCAGAGAATATCTAGGCAACTCTGTACATTGGAATGCATAATAGATATATTTTTTAAAGATTTTTTGGAAAAAGTATTTTCAGATTTTCACAATCTAAACTAATTTCTGATTAAGCAACTGAAAACTTCACAAAAACACAATTTTCAGCATGTTGTTTGAATATTCCAAATAGCAGTCATAATAAGTTATTAAAACAAATAGTGATAGCAGTTTACTTATAATCATATTCAATTGCTTTGGCAAACCTTTTTAATGCTATTGTTAGGTGACAGATCTAAATATTGGCATTTTCTGAGAAATTCTGCCATGGTGACCATAACAAGATAAACATACATATTGCATATTTATAACCTGTCAGTCATACCTCAGCCATTCTCAAATTACCTACTTTGTGAGAATACACAATATACTTACACATTATATTATTATAAAATAACTAATTTACAAATATAAGTATTATATAGAAATATTACGTTGGGGGTCCTGGTGAAGGAGGGTCTAACAACGCTTTTCTTTTAGCAGTCTCTTTGGAAACACTTTGGTGCAGCTTGCCTAATCTTTCCTGCAATAATGAAACAAATAAATGCATGAATTATAGAATTTTCAGGTGCTGCTGAAATGCAACCTGCTACATCAAAATTCAATATAACACTGAATGGTATCCACCTGCGAATTTTGCAGAATATTATTTACAAGCATAACCCTTCTCCTTGCATTATTTAGTTTTTTCACGTATGAGTCTAATTCGACTGGCACTTGCAATGTGTCCTGAATCTTGCGTAGATCTGTAAAAAAAAAGAAGGAGATTGGGGTTTAGTGCAGTATAGCGGACCCAAATTTATGCCCATATTTGGCGTCCATTAAAAATTACATTTTATCAAACATTTTGAAAACAAGTTTGAAGTTCTAGCACAATTAAAATAACATTTGGTGTAGAATAGCAGGGGTTAGGGGGCAGCAGTAAAAATAAACTGTGAAGATGAAAACTGCCTTCACAACTATATTAGTTTGGGTAGCAGGTCTATTCGTCACTGCGCATTTCGTCCCAGCGAAAACGGGTCCATTCGTCACCCGAAAAAAGTCTGTTCGTCACCCGAATCTGGTCGATTCGTCACCCGCATTTTAAAAGTGCAGAATGGTGTAACATTATTGCTATTATGTAAATAAATATCTTACGCCAATTTAATTTAATTGTAGCTTATTTATAAGCATGTGATGCCTGATGGACTAACTAAATACAATTGTGAATAAAAGAAAAACCTGTCAGTGTACAGAATCACAGGAAACGGCTTCACTTGTTAATTGTTATTGTAACCTATTGATCTATAATCACATAAACAGCACATGCTTCCTAATTGATATTAAATTCATGCCACAATTTATAATAATATGAAGAAAAAATAATAAAAAATTGTTATTATTTATTATATTATGTTAAATAATAATATGCTTATATTATGATTAATAAATGATTTCTTCATATTACTATTCCTATGCACAAATGCATTATTCATATTTAGATACTGATAATTACACATTATTTCTTGGTGCATATCAATATTTTCAAGGCGTACAGAACCACAAAGACTTGTTCTATACTTTTTCTTTCGTAGGATTTTTAAGAATTTTATTTCATTGTTGTTGTTAAGTAACATATTACTTCTTGGTGCATATCAAATGATGCATAATAATTTCAATAAAGTCGTACAGAACCACAAAGACTTTTTCAATACTTTTTCTTGCACAGAATACTTTTAGTATTGTTGTATAGTTGGTTTTGCATTTATGACTTCTGGTTTTTTATATATATATATATATATATATATATATATATATATATATAAATTTAATACATTTCTGGAGAACCAAACAGTTGTTCTTTCTCAGACCCTCAACTTGCAAATAAAGATAATTGCAATTAATGAAATTTTTGGGCAAAGACCTGATTGGCTGTTGCATCACATGCTTAGTCCCAATTGGTCAACTTAGATGTTCTTGTTGAATGGTTTCTTAATCTGGATGATAGCATAAAAGGGCAAAGTTTTTTCATTATGCATTCTGCAACATGAGAGTATAAAGCCTGCATGGCTTATTTGAGTTGGGCCGCCGGGGGGGGGGGGGGGGGGGACTTACGGGGTTATGGGGGCAGCCGTAGAGTAAGGCTAGCCGGCGGGAAGACAGCCTGTGCCTGCATTTATATGAAAGAATCGACAAATTTCAGGTGATGAACAGACTTTTTTCGAGTGAAGAATGGACCAGTTTTCGCTAGGACGAAGCGCGCAGTGACATATCGACTAGAAGCCATTAGTTTGTGACGTCATACATTGATTTCAAGCATTTTTAATGTCATAGGCCTGGCAATGAGGCTCGTTAAATATGGTCATAAATCTGGGTCCGCTATACTGTACTTCTTCCGGATATTGTTATCATGTATGTTCGGGATTTCACTTATGTTTACTATACATTGAAATTGCAAAATAGATATTAGCAGATTAGTATATTGACTACAGTCAATTAAGTATTTGTACTCACCAGCCGAAACAATGTCGATTTGTTGTCGCAGTTCAACTTGACTTTCTCTGAAAGTTATGAAAAAAAAAAACAAATTTTATGTGCAGATATCTTTTTAATATCTTCAGTCAGTGCCAGAAACAGAACCAGTGCACCAAATAGCCTTGGTCCAGGGTTTAATATTAACTTAATTAAGAAATATCACATAACCATATTGAGCTCAGGATAGGGTTCTGTGTCCTAATATTTTTGTCATACAAACTGCCACCCCATATATATATATATATATTACCTGACTGCTTTAACCCTCTCATCCACCTCTTCCACAGCAGGCTTCAGAAGCTCAACCAGCCCATCACCCAAAGGGTCCTTCCCACTCCCTGATGACGATCTTCCTTGACTTGAAGTCGACTGGCTCCCACTCTCTGATGACGCTGAATCCAGGTTCTCTATCATGCTGAAATAGTGTTCATTCATGGAGATTTGTTAATTATCCAGAAACAAAAACAACAGTGCAGTGCAACCCAACCTGTTGTCATTTGATCAACGGCCTTCACCTTTCTCTTCCTTCCTGTAGATGGCGTCGTAGTCGTTGTCCGCCAGGGGCAGAGATTACGTTATACAATCTCTGGCCAGGGGTCGCTCATGCATATTTTCAGTCGATTCATGATTGACAGCAGCTCTAAGCAGTAAACATGTCATTTGCAAAAGCTATTTGGTAGGTTTTGGTGGTTGAAATGTTTGTTAGACTAGTTGTGCGTGATGCTGAGCATTAAAATGTCAATTCTGCGGGGTTACAATGTCTGTTGGATGAAATCTTAAAATGCAAAAAGGTCCTAGTCCTAACTCCTATTGTTGATTGCCCACAACAAATATTGATTTATTGATTATCAATGAGCACCTGCATCACTGAAGCATATGCATTCGCAGGAAACTTTGATTTTTAGTCCTAATGAGCCATGGCAACTATACCCTCATTTTACATACATGTACAATGTTTTTGGTAGTCATCTGGTTTCTGCATGTTCTGACAGTTCTGCAACCAATAATATGAGCTGCAGACTATAGTGTGGAGTCCAGTAGGACTGGACACAGGACACATTAATCAGTGTCAGATTCAGGTTTTTTTTATTTTTAACCAGAGCAATGTACATATATCTTTATAAAACCACAGCGTAGCTGGTATATAATATTCATATAGTACTAACCGTATGTTTATTGTTTATGCAGCAATATATGCCAGTGGGGTTCAAATAGGCATGCAAAGTAATGGTCTGGTTCCATAAATGTTCATACTATGTTGAAAGAAAACAAAAAGGTCAATTATGTCAACCATGCTCGAATTTGCATTAGCATGGAGGTGTGTAGATGTGATTTGGCTTTGGCCTTCCGTTTTATATTGAATGAACTGCAGGCTAATATAACAAAAATGTGAAAAACACATGCATAGCTTTCTATAGTGCTCTTTTCCTGGTGGCTCCATTACAAGACCATTTGGTCTTTGGAGAGTCTCCTCAGAATTCTGGTAGTTTATTGTTTTTTAATTGTGTAAAGAAATGTCTCGAGTCTTGATAAACTGCTGATTTACTGTGTGACTAAATCTTTACTGTACATATGACATTGTGTAAGTTACACTGTAACTAAAAATTTTGCTTTATTTTTTTCAGGAAAGACCAGGGATGGTCAGTAATGCTTATTCCATTGATTCGTACGAAGTCACAAATTGATCTGTAAAAATCTGCCATGGCCTCCTCACCTGACGTCAACTCGGTTCTTGGGCCAACAGCTACTGATGTTACACAGGCATCACACAGCAGTGCTGTAGTTAATGGTTGTGTGAATCCCAATAACAGTTTGATTGTTCCACCAGGCATCACAACTATTGGATCCCAGGTATACAAATCTCATGTCCCATCTCAGATGGTGGTTATGAAGAGAAGTGCTAATGGTCAAACACATATAGGTAACATTAGCGTGGCAGGAAATACCCGTGTTTGTATTATGACTGTAAAACATAAACCTGCTAGTACTAGTACAGCGCTCAACGAAAATGTGTGTGCGACAAACTTCAAGACTGAGACATCAGGTATTGGAAGTAACATTGACTTTTTAAATGTTTCTGCAACAGGGAAGGAGTTAGAAACTTATGGTAATGCTATTATTGCAGGCCAAAAGGGTTTAGAATCTGACGCTATAAATCAGAAAGAAACAACAATTGCTGCTGAGGGAGAGGAAGATTTACCATCAGACCCAGAATCCAATTTTGACTCGGACAAAGATTATGATCCACATGCTCATGTGGTTAGGGTTGGTGGTTTTAAACAATATCAATGTACAGTCTGCAAGAAGTGTTACAAGACTCGCACTGGGATTGAAAATCATATGAAGCAGATGCACAACGAAGGAAACAAGTTGGAGTGTAAGATATGCAACGTGGTATTTGCTAGAAGAAAAAAATTAGTGGCACACATGAACAGACATAATGGAAACTTACCCTTCAAGTGCAGTATTTGCGGAAAGGGGTTAGGTAGTGAGAGGTCCCGTGAAGCACATATGCAGCGTCATGAGCATGTGGCAACTTACAAAAGGAAAGTTTACGAAAAGACCTATAAATGTACCAAGTGTGAAAGAGCATTTAGCCAAAAGAAGTTCTTGGACTCGCATTTGTCAAAACACATCATTGAAGATGCAGTCAAGCGAAAAGAAACCACATTAACTTGCAGCGAATGCCATCAATCTTTTGGTGCTTTCTCTACTTTCAAGAAACACTTGTACACACATGGCAAACTTTACAAATGCATTTTGTGCAGTAAGGCATTTTATCAGAAAGATCGTCTAGATGCTCATGTGGAAGCGCACAAACAGAGGACATGCCCAGTATGTCGGAAGGAATTTAAATGCCAAAGTAATCTTCTTCGTCACCTGAAGCGAAATGATCACACTAAGAAATATTCTTCCAACAGCACAACAGAAAACACCAATATACATCAGCAATTTGAAACGCACACCAGTGTTGCTACATACAATTCATGTAAATGTGGAAAGGATTCGTGTCTGTCTTGTGATTTGGTTATTCAAGACCCTCACAGCCTTTAGACTTAAAAGATGAACTTTCCATTACCACTGCAAAACAGACGCAGTCAACTACACAAAACCAAAACGAAGAACAACCTGGATATTCGGATTGCAAACAACATGATTCTTCAAAAGAGGACATAATTTACTTTCTTAAAGCATTAGATAATGTGGATGCAGTGTCAGTGTTGCCTCCCAGAGTGCAGTGCGGAAATGAAATGGATGATTCTGAAATTAAAATGGAAGACAATTCTGAAGAAGAGTTTATGTTGGAATGAATGAGTGATCAATGTTCCGGCAAAACAAATTCTGATATCACAATATGAGATTAAATCATGACATGCAACATATATATATAGTGCATGGTAAGTAGCCCATTAATGTTTTGTATGAAATTGTCAAGAAAATCAAAATTGACTAGAGGAGAGTGGTTTCACTATATGCAATTGCGAATCTAAATGTCTTCATTGCTTATAGATCTGGTTGTTGTACAATGACTCATTATGACTGTTTTTACTTATTCTGATCTCTTCTTGAATGATCTCTCCAACAATGTGTATTCGTTGTAGTTATTAACAGTGCTTTTTCTTGAATAATTCTCCGTTTATTTTATGGAGCCAATAAAGAATGTTACACTGTATTGTTTTTTTGTTATTGATATTAACTGTTTACTTAAATTTCAGTATTTTTAATTTATCTTTTTTGATTCTTAGTATAGTAATTATGGTGAAATTGCTACAAGCTGCATAATTTGATTGCATTAGCCATTGATTGTTGGATTATGCCAATTTGAACCTAATTTGAAATTATAATCTGTGACTATATTGTTTTCAGCTTGATGTGGGGCTGAGCCTATTCCATGTCATCTTCTGAATAACTAACCTGGACGTGTACTGATTTCTGCATCTGATAGTGATACATCTCCCAGCTCTCTGAAGTTCATCATCCAGCTCACAATTACCTCAGCTGTGATGCAGCTCTCATCAGTTCGAATACCTCATTCAGTTCTTGTGATTTGGCTGTCAGCTGTTCAAAATACATTTCCTAACTGTTCGTGACACACCCCTGGATGAGCTGTTTGTGATTCATCTCTCAGTTGTTGGTGATACAACTGTCAGCTGTTCGTAATACACATCTGTCAAATATCACCATGGCGTCACTTGTACTATATGTCACTGACGGTGCTTTAAATGTTGTCAAGGCAGAAAGTGACTATCTTTTGGAAGATTCGTCAATTAAAGATGAAGATGATCGAGTCGATAAATGCGGCCACAACATTCCTATGAATATGTTAAACTATGAGAATGAGGTCTTAGGAACTGGTTCATCTCATACAGCTGATGGCACCGTATTCAGCAGCCTCTTCAATGAAGAAAAAGTTAAAATCGAGGAAATGAACGATGGTTATCCCCAAGGGATATTTGAATGCACCAGATGCCTGCATGTGTTTGAATGCAAAGATCATCTTGATAGACACTTGCATGAACAGTGCACAGATGACCAATACACTTGCCAACTTTGTGTGGTGAGATTTAGTGATAAGTCGAGCCTCGCTGATCATCTTGTAGCTGGGCATGATGAGAGATCATACGAGTGTTCAGTTTGTGGGAAAAAGTTTGCTTTAAAAAAAAGGCTCAAATACCACATGAATATTCACTCCGAGAAGAAAGATCATGAGTGTTCAACATGCGGGAAGAAATTTCGTACACAGAACAATCTAAAAATTCATGAAGTCACACATACTGGAGAGAAACGTGCCCAGTGCTTGATATGCGGCAGGAGATTCAGAGATAATGGAGTTCTTAATGTGCACATGACTACACACATTAAAGGATTGTCCTTTGATTGTATAGTTTGTGACAAAAAATTCAGTCAAAAGAGTAGACTGAACATCCACATGAGAATTCACAATAACGAAGTAGAGTACAAATGTTCTATTTGCGATGTACGGTTTGGAGAGCGTTACCATTTGACCAGGCATATGATGAAACACACTGGGGTCCGTCCGTTTGAATGCACCGTGTGCAAAAAGTCATTTTTCCGCAACTGCCATCTCAAGAAGCACTTGCAAACCCACACACAAGATAAATCATTTGAGTGTTCAAAGTGTCCGAGACGCTTTGCAACAGAGAGTAACCTCGAATCTCATATGATGATTCATAGTGAAGTCAGACCCTACAAATGCACAGTTTGCGGGAAAGGGTTCATCAAAGATGATTACCGTAAAAGTCACATGAGAGTTCATCTGGTGGAGAGATCATATGATTGTAAAGCGTGCTCGAAGAAGTTTAAAAAGAAGAAAGACTTGACATTGCACATAAGAAAGAGTCACAATTCAAAACAGAATTGATAGTATGGGACTTTACACTAAATGATGATCTGCGGTGAACTTGACTTAGTGAAGCATCAGGGGATGCATGCCATAGAATTGCAGTAAACATGAAGAGGGTTTTAGTTTTAGAGTAGTCCCTTTCTTAAATGATTCCTGGAAAGTGGTGGCTGTGCCTTTAGTGATCACTGTGTGCTGTCACCTAACAGCCCAGTGACCTAATTATGGACATTCTTTGCTAGTTTACCTAGTTAAACAAAATGATTGGTTAAACTATGCAGCTGATAGGCTGATTATAGACTTAAGAAATCTTCTCTAAAAAATACAAAAGTTTTTGAGTTTAGCATTTGTTTAGACAATTTTTCTGTATTGCCTGCTTATCAGAACAAGAATTGTGTAAACTCAGCACATGAACATCTAAATATTCTGTAAATTCATTGTTTGACTTTTAATGCCATAAGCCAGCCTATAGACTATAAGAGAAATTGATTAATTTACTTGAGATGAGTAAACGAGCATGTACATAATTAGGTCGCTGGGCTGTGAGGTGACAACAAACAGTGTGATATTATTGATATGTTGGAAATCTCACCTGAAGAAATTCTTGTGGGTTCGTGCTTATCGAAATTGTTGATTGTTTAATTTGTGAGAATAAATTGTCCTGTGAACTACCAAGTTAAAATTGCATATATTTTTACAAACTAACCTTGTTATTGATTGGAATGGATGGTAATTCAATACACAATAATTTATTTTGTTAAGCAGCACAGATTATACTGGTTGCACTGGGTTTTTGATGCAGATGAATTTTAGTACAATTCAGAAAATCTAATTTAAATTAATTTTCTTGCTCTGTTGTAAACAATTTTATCTGAGTGTAACAATTATTTTTGACCAATATGTTGGAAAATACATAAGTAACACTATTAATATTGAAAACATTTTTTTTTTTATATTCTGGTGTCTAATACTGATTAGTTTTTTCAGTTTGTTATCATTAAGATGGTTTTACATCCGTGTTTGTTTTCATTATGTATTTCTTCGAATGTTGGTCTCACTGTTGATATATTTATTTGATAAAAACAAAATGTTAATTCAGCAAAAAACTGGTGACAAATGCTGTGTGAATCACTCTTTTATGTAATAATATGTAAAAATTACAGCTGAGCTAGGTAAATTACTGAAGTGTTGATGGCAATACTGCCACCTTTGGTGAGAAAACTGTTGACAGTTTGTTGATAATATTGTCTATGTGCGACTATATCTTAAGAATTTATTATTAAAACTTTCCTTGTGTTGTGGGTTAATTTCATATTGCTGAGATTACGTCTGGTTGCCGTGAGACTAAAAGACTTTGATGCTACACTGTGGTTGCCAAAAATGTAGATATTATTGCAAATTTATATTAAGTAAAAAAAATATATATTGATTAAAAGAAATGATTGTATGTAATAAGTGCTGATATTACATGGGAACCATAGGACTCCCTTTGTCTTGTCTGAAAATGCTATGATAAATGAGCATGTGATTATCATTCATCATTTTGTTAATTCAGTGATTTTTTTCTTTCTCTTCGTTAAATATTGTGCAATGTACACATTCTATGGGAATAATGGATATATTATAACATAATATATTAGATTATTATATTAGTAGAGAGCCATTGTGGGTATCTTAGGACAATTTTGTCTTTTCAAGCTGCTCCTGTTTATTAGTAGTGTAATTCATGCTGCTTGGTTATGAAGCTGTGGTTGTATTCTAAAAATAGATGAAACCCTTGGTTACAAGGTAGTTCATTTCATAAATTGGGCTGTTAATATTGTTATACTTAGTACTCAATTTAAGGAATAATAAGGGGCATTCAACATTTCTGGAAATTTATCACCTTATATTTCCTTGAAGCAAACATATTAACCTTTTTGTAAAGAGAATGTTTGTGTCCCAATGCCTGTCTAGTCTAGCTTTGAAGGAATTTAGTTATGGAGCTTGGCCGACCAGATCGAGGTTTGTCTTTCAAGTTGTTCTTGCATACTTCACTACCTGTCACAGTGTTCCATTTCTTTCGTAAATGAACAGCTTGTTTCTCTGTCACCCATCACGCGATGTGGTGATTGAGTCTTGGCCGACCAGATCGAGGTTTGTCTTTCAAATCTCCACCTCTCTGATATCGTCTGATGATATATCAAACACCATATTGTGTTCCAGATGCTCAACGAGCTATCTGTCGATAGCTGTAGTCTTCGTATTACAAAAACATAATTTTCTGTCAGTCCATCAGTGTGTAATTCCTGTTTTTCCCCACCTTGTGGCAGAGACAGTCAGAAATTCAGGTTGAGAACTTGAATAAATATCCACCCATTTAACAAAATTTCTAAAGATATAGGCCCTACTACATTGCAGCACGTCCGTGCATTGGGTAGGAGCACACCACGACCTGTTATTCACTTTTATCTTATTCATCAAAGCTCCAGCTGCCTGGAATCTTCCCTGCTGGAGGTAACTCTGAGACCTGTCTCCCAGCTGGATCATTCCCAGCTGGTATATATGCCAGCTGACAAGGACTTGAGCTGGATCCATCCTAGCTGGCAAAATGTCAAATTATTGAGGCTCCAGCTAGCAACCTCTAGCTAGCTGGCAGTCTCCCAGCTGCAGTAGCGATGCTTGCTATTTTTCAACTTATTGAGGCTCCAGCTACTGACCTCTAGCTAGCTGGCAGTCTCCCAGCTGCAGTGGCGATGCTTGCTATTTTGCAACTTATTGAGGCTCCAGCTAGTGACCTCCTGCTAGCTTGCAGTCTCCCAGCTGCACTGGAAATTCTTGTGATACAGCTGTTCTTTTATATACTCCCTCTCATCTGACTTTTTTTTATCTAGCATTTATTGACATTCAAAAGTAGAGATACATGAAGAAGAAATACAGTGTTTTTACAAAATAATTTCTAGATCTATTTATTTTACCACTTTCAGTCATAAACAGACTTCAGTTAGAAATAATGACAAAATATATAGACAATCGACAATCATTATCCTGAATCATCCTGCCTCCATTTTTGCTATTATTAGGCCTCTCTGGCCTAACATAACAATACTAGCTGGAAAAGTTAGGGGAAAATTTATAGCTGGGTGGTTGGCGTAGTTGGAACTCAGCTGGCTGGGAAGAAATGCTAAGCATATTGCTAAGAAATGTCAGCTGGCTAAGAAAGTTGCTAGCGGGTGAATTTAATTGGCTGGCTGGCTTAGAAAATAATCATCAATGGGCTGGCTGGCACCAGTGCTTATGCAGTAGCTGGTAAGTCAGAAAAAATTAATAACAGAGGAATGTTTCCTAGACTGACAACTTTTCAACTCTTATTGTCAATTAAACATATAGAAACTGAATATCAGCTTGCTAGGCAGCCTTTGTAAAATTTGCTGGTGGTGTGCTCCTGATTGGGTGATCCCAAGCAAGAAATAAATTGCAAAAATTTATTTTTTCCATATCCTTTTTTGGGTGTTTAAGTATTTGTATCGTATCCAAAAATTTATAAAACTGAAAAATCATGCTCAACCGTTTTTGAGTTATATACATGGAAAGTTCAGGTAGCTGCCAAATAGTTGTCGGGTAGCTGGACTCAGGTAACCAACTTTACATATTCAGGTAGCTGCCAGGTAGCTGTCAGGTAGCTGGGTTCGGGTAGCTAATTTGACATCTTCGGGTAGCTGCCGGGTAGCTGTCAGGTAGCTAGGTTCGGGTAGCCAACTTCACTGATCTCATATGTGCAGTAGAAACAAGACCTATATTGTCTTTGGTAGGACCTTGTAACTGTAGAACACATTTTGGTGGAATGTGCAGACCTGACCATTGTCATATCTAGATTTGAAGCTATTTTATATGGCTAACTCCATGGAAAGGTCAACCCTGGTGCTATTATAAATGTGTAAAGGTTTATCAATATTCTCCACATGATCTCTTTCCCTTTCATGATCTTTACATGTCTTGATATGGATTAGTGTCAATTATTAACCATGTGTTTCCAGTCATTTCCAAGTCTATTTGAACTCCATACTTCGCCGTTTGATATTTGTTGGATATTCAAGCAGCCGTTTGATATTCGGGTGATTGATGTAAAATTGATGTAAAAACTGCAGAAATTACTACTAAAGATGGGTACTTGATTTTGTGACCCTACACATATGCTACAGGTAATTACCTAATTTGTGCCAATACTGTTATTTTCTAAGCATCCTTTGCTCTTAGCAGTCCTGAGTTGAATGGTGGTGAACCCGTCATTAATCGCAACTTACTTGTTGACTTTCTTGCCATTTACTCATCACTTCTCTTGTCAGGGAGTTCGTTGCTGGACTCAGCATATTGTGTATTATCAAAATTGTCTTTTTCATCGCCCTGTGCCTGCACTCGTTAACATCAGATACATATAACTTGAATCACCTCAAACAGCTGCTTGAATATCCAACGAATATCCAACAAATATTCCAACAAATATCAAATGACCAAAAATAGGGTTTAAATGAACTCGGAAATGACTGGAAACATGGTTAATGGTCATTTGCAACCACTTTGCATTGTTTTTACATCACTTCACATCGATATTTGTTTGATATTCGGTTGATTTTTGGCGATTCAACTGCCGTTTGATATTTGGCCGATGGATGTAAAGTGATGTAAAAACCAAAGTGTTTCCAGTCATTTCCAAGTCAATTTGAACCCCATACTTCACCGTTTTTTTTTCGTTGGATAATTGAGCAGCCATTTGATATTCGGGTGATTGATGTAAAATTAATGTAAAAACTGCAGCAATTAGTTGTAAATGACTGAAGATGGTACTTGATATGCTTATATCTTATTCTTTCCACTATTATATATTTTTGGATTTATATGTTAAACAAATATCCAACAAACTTCACACTCATCCAGGGTAGTCTATGAGCATGATGAGTACACAATTTTTAGCGTGATTCAGTGTTTGTGTATCTCATTTGGGATTTTATTTTGTTCATGTGTAGCTGCAAGTATGTGCTTTTTGCTACTACATTAGTTTAAAATATGCATTATTAAGAATATCAAGTTCTGATAATTTATCCATTCTTGCCAACGTTCAAATAAACTGTCCAAAATAAGAAACGCAAAATTGATTTTGCAATTTAATTTTAATAAGCCATGAGGCACAAATATAACATGGTATATATAAACAATAACAACAATCATTTGACAATTAAAAAATCGAAGAACTGTCCACAAAATGTCATTCTGATCAAATTTACAGCCTGTCAAACACAACAGGTCAATATCGTGTGTGACCACCTTGGGCTGCATGCACTGCCATGCATCTGCGGCGCATGGATGCAATCAAGTGCCTTATCTTTTCCTGTGGGAAGTTGTCCCATTCCTCCTGCAGGGCTTGACGCAATGCTGGGAGTGTTTGGGGTGGTGGGTCACGTGCTCTCACCCTCCTGTCAAGATGGTCCCACAGGTGCTCAATTGGTGACAGATCTGGCGAATAGGGAGGCCAACTCATGACATCCACACCCTCATCTTGCAGGAAGTGTTGGGTGTACCTGGCTGCATGTGGACGGGCATTGTCTTGCTGCAGGGTAAGGTTGTGCTGCCGGGTACAGGGTACAGCTGCAGGCTCGAGGACCTCATCAACATAACGTATTGCAGTAAGGTTACCTTGGATGATCACCAGTTGTGTCTTTCCATGGAAGTGGATACCACCCCATACCATGACACTACCACCGCCCCATCTGTCATGCTGACGGACACAGCATCTGGCATACCTCTCACCCTTTCTTCGCCAAGCTCGGACTCTGCCATCACCAACTGACAAGCAAAACCTTGACTCATCTGTAAAGAGCACAGATCTCCAGCGTTGTGCAGGCCATCGCATTCGCTGTTCCACCCACCGACTACGTACTGCTCTTCGACCCTGGTTTAGGACATGTCCCACACAAGGGCGTCGGGCCCACAGCCCTGATTCATGAAGCCTGTTCCGAACAGTTTGATCTGAAATCTGCCGATTATGTGTGCTGGGTGTTGCAGGTGCAGTTCGAGTAGCAGGTCTGAAGCGATCTCTGAGATGCTGCAATCGGATATGGCGGTCTTGGGCAGGGGTCGTTACCCTTGGAGCACCACTGCGAGGACGGTCATCTGATGATCCAGTCTCTCTAAACCTTTCTCTCAGCCTGCTAATGGTGGATACAGCAACATTGAAGTGCCTGGCTATTCTGGAAAGGTTCCAACCAGATGTCATCATCCCCAATGCCCTTTCTCTGTGAATTTTGGAAAGGCGTGGCATCTTTATCCCTGATTGCAGGAAAATGAAAGATGTGGCCTTTTTCAATTAAGGACTGAACCTTCCTTAAGAATTGATTAAGGAGTCAATTTGATTGATTGTTGTTGCATAATGCCAATTTTCTGTGTTGCATTGTTGTGGTTGTCTGGTCACGGTTGAGTGCTGTCAGAGGTTTAATTTTTTTTTCAATGCAAGGTCAACCTGTGTTTAACAAGTATAAGAAATTATGGCATGATTCTTTTTCTGGTTTTTCTTATAACAGGGGATTTGTACTTTTGCGTTTCTTATTTTGGACAGTTTAGTTTATGATGTTGAACTGTTGTCTGAACATACTGAATTGCTGATAAAGAGAGCAAATGGAGTCATATACTGCTGGTTACTTTTTGTCCTCTCTTTTGTTGGGTGGGGGCCTAGCTCAGTGGTAGCGGGTTCATTGCCCAGTTGAGCCTGATGGTAGGGGTGGGTGATTAGGGCTTTACGTCCTGTATTTCTGCACCAATTGGGCTAATTAGGACAGGCAGAGACCATGGCAATGAGACGAAGGATGAAACAGCCATCCAACTTAGGCTCGACCGGGAATCGAACCCGGGACCCAGCGGTTGGAAGCCCAGAGCGCTACCTCTGAGCTAGGCCTCCGCCCACCCAGTTGAGCCTAATTTGGATGGCTGTTTTATCCCTCATCTCATTGCCATGGTCTCTGCCTGTCCTAATTAGCCCATCAGGTGCAGAAATACAGGAAGTAAAGCCCTAATTTACCCACTCATCCTCCCTTTTGTTGGTGAACACCAGAGAGATATCAGATGTGACACGAATCACAATTCTCTGAGACTTGTGCTTTTACAAATGATCATACGTGATAACAGGAGTAAAACACAATTTATTTTAACGTAATTAGTCCTTTATGTCACCAGTAACTTTCAATGTTGTAAGTTTGCAACATACATTTTCAGGAAAGGTTAAAATAAATGTTAGGGTTATTGTACTTTTGTTAACACACTGCTGTAATGATATTCCCATTACTTTCCTGTAATAAGTAATAGTTATACTCCACCATGATACTTTTTCTGTTTAAAATTTATTTAACTCACTCTGAAGTGCAAACTGAACCTCTCTTGTATAATAAGGGCAGCAAAACAATTCAAGCAATCAAAAAAATTAGTAAATATGCCCAATGAAGTATAAGTTAGTTATATCCCTCATAGTGCATATATCCCTACGCATTCGATGCTACTTCCTACTCGGGATATAACCATTACTTATATCCTGGGTAGAAGAATTTATTAACTAACATTTTTGTTCGATAAATCTCGACGCCAAATTTGTAAGATTTGTTCAGTTGCTCTTACTGTGCAAGAAAACACTGTTTGTGTACTCACGAGGAAGATATTTTTGTTGGTTGTATCCCTTTAAAAACAAAGAAAGGATATGATGGTGGAGTATACTACCTAAACCTCCCTACATACAGTATCTGCATTTGGTTGCATGCAGAATGTTATTTGAATTTTCTCTATTGGCCAGGTGGGGGCCTAGCTCAGAGGTAGCGCTCTCGGCTTCCAACTGCTGGGTCCCGGGTTTGATTCCTGGTCGTGCCTAAGTTGGATGGCTGTTTCATCCTTCGTCTCATTGCCATGGTCCCTGCCTGTCCTAATTAGCCCATCAGGTGCAAAAAATACAGGACGTAAAGCCCTAATCACCCACCCACCCACTTCTCTATTGGCCAAACGAGAATAGTTTCTCAATCATTTATGATACTTGCCAAGAAGCCAATGGGTGGGTGGGTGATTAGGGCTTTACGTCCTGTATTTCTGCACCAGTTGGGCTAATTAGGACAGGCAGAGACCATGGCAATGAGACAAAGGATGAAACAGCCATCCAACTTAGGCTCGACCGGGAATCGAATATGGGACCCAGCGGTTGGAAGCCCAGAGCACTACCTCTGAGCTAGGCCCCCGCCCTCCAAGAAGCCAATAAATTTAATCTGATGATCTCTGTTTACTGATAGGCCTACTTGCCTCATCATTTCAGGATTAGTCATGCCTCCCAATCAAACTTAGGACTACGTCAGTGTCGTCACACCTGCAGTTTGAGTCATGCATAAGTGGTCTAGGACATCTTATCTTTGTCTTATCAGTTGTCTGAGGCCTTTCAGATAACCCAGTATGACACAATACAAAGCTATGAACAACAACGTCAGGTTGTTGCCATGTGATCACGTAAAACTTAAATATGTTTTCTCCATAGTTATTTTCGCGCCAGGGTAGCTACTTGTAATTTATAATATCATGCATACTATTGAGCTGGTACTCAAGTGCTTGTGCTACTCAATACATAGCTATGGGAAGTGCAGCCCTCTAAGGCAATTATTGCCACTATTGAGGGTTGATCGATGAGGTGATAGAGAAGAGTCCACCCATGTTACACATTTACCACATGAGTGGGATCTTTTACTTGCCTCAGCATAGACACTGAGCATGCTGAGTACAATGGATCGTCAATGTAACGTCTCATCCAAACGACATCCAGCTGGGATGATGATAAAACAAAATGTATAAAAATTCATAATGTTGATAAATTTTAAGATTGAAAATTTCATTTTTTGCAGTAATTTTTTGCGATGAAATGCTAAAAGTGCAATGTTTCCAGGTTTCTGTGGAATGACCCATACCTGCTTATTGAATCCTAAAAGGACCTCAGAATACTTTAAACCATTTCTTAATTACTTTAATACATTATCTCATCATTAATAAGTATTCAGATGCGTTGAGATAATATTTGGGACAAAACAACAAAGTTTCACTTTGAAATGGGCAATCAGATACTCTATATTTATAATGAGCATATTTGCATGGACTTTCGCTGTATGTGTATCTCTCAAACTGCAAAGTTCAGATTGGTATTTTCAGCTTACCTACTCAGATTATGTGATTTCGCAGCATTGCTCAAACGGCGTCAATTACTGCGCTCATTGATTTCAATGAAGTGCGAACAAAATAGTTCTTTTACATATCAACAAATCTGATGCTAAGTTGTGTTATTAAGTAAACTGGGGTGTGGTTTTGTATTCTTATGGTTGAAATTATCTGATCTATATTGTTAAAATCCTTGCTCCCCCACCAGGATCGTTGCTCTATCCAAAATCTGGCAGACCCTCAGGGCTATCGCTCTTCGCTTAAGCGCCCCCTAGCAGGAGAGGTTCTGGGTAGGAGACTGATATCGACTTGTATTTTAGATTTTCCTGGAGGGATACATATGATTACAGTTTAATATCCTTCCTATAAAAGGTCCAGAGATGCAAAGAAAAGCCAAGAGTCCTGCCCTAAACTCTGAGGTCTATTAGTCTCAACTCTGCTGTGATTCAAGCAATGAACTGAAATACTTTGTCCACTGTCCAGAGGACTGGAATGTGGTTAATTTTAGTCTATGTCATCTTGGATAGTGGTACTATGTTAAAAGTTAATAGCTTCTTGTCCTCATTTCACATGCTAATTTTCATAACATTCTAGTAAGATTGGGGCCTAGCTCAGTGGTAGCGCACTGGGCTTCAAACCACTGGGTCCCGGGTTCAATTCCCAGTCGAGCCTAAGTTGGGTGGCTGTTTCATCCATCATGTCATTGCCATGGTCCCTACTTGTCCTAATTAGCCCATAAGGTGGTGGGTGGGTGAGTAAGGCTTTATGTCCTGTATTTCTGCACCAATTGGGCTAATTAGGACAGGCAGAGACCATGGCAATGAGACGAAGGATGAAACAGCCATCCAACTTAGGCTCGACCGGGAATCGAACCCGGGGTACCAGCGGTTGGAAGGCCAGAGCGCTACCTCTGAGCTAGGCCCCCGCCCTAGGCTATCAGGTGCAGAAATAAAAGACGTAAAGCCCTAATCCATCGACCTACCATTCTCGTAAACTAAGAAAACCATGGATTTCATTCATGTCTCCTCCCTGGGCATTGTAGTGCACTTTAGGCCTACTAGTTTTTGCAGGAAGTTTTATATGATCTCCTGGGTTAACTACAATATACAACTGTTCAGCCTGGTATTCCTTGCTGTAATATCTGCATTCAACTTTATCCAGTGACTTTATCCAGTGAGAAATGTCTTGACTTGATAAAACATTCACTTACAATAATGGCAACTTTCAGCAAGGCTTTGACATCATTCAGAATTATGACTACTTGTTTCAGATTTAGACTTTGCTTACAGCAGAAGTGGAAATGCCTGTCTTATTCTAAGGCTAAACACATAGTCTAATGCAACCATTTTCACTTAATTTTGTTTTCAAAAGGTCATGTATCACTTGGCATTCATCATTATCTGTACTGCTTTTTCTTAAGCAAGATATATAAATATACGGTCTGGTGATCCAATGATGCATTCAGTCTAGGCTGTATTTTGCAAAAGAGAACATATACCCAATACAGTTTTCGAAATAAGGGCTGGTCCGTCGGTCCTGACCGGCAGCTTCAAGGCAGGACCGACAGGTTTGATGAATGGGACCGGCAGGTCTGAATGAAAGGCTAATTTTATGGCCTGGTAGGGACCGACAGGTTTGCTCAAGGACCCGGCAGCTTTCCCATACAGCTGGTCCTTTGGACCGGCAGCTATTTTGTGCTTACCGTGAACACTGAGGTCCCAATATCTGTCAAAGTTTAAGTGCAACTCACAATACCTTTTGGGTTTACTGGCATTCTCATCCTATGGCTAAGTTGAATTTTGGAAAAAAATGATGAATCTAGTGAAACTTCATGCAAATTGTGGCACCCTTAAATCAAATTTCTTTACAAAGAATTACGGACAGCCTTTTTTAAAACACTTAAACTTGTTGCACCCTATTTCACATAACCGTGGCTTCAGACAGCTGCGCTGATATACAGAACTCTGTCGAAGCCATAGAACATGGAATATCTTCGATTGTCTTGGATTGTGACCTAGCTATTAGTCCGATTTGATATGATAAGCAATAACATACACAGTTTAGGACAATCACTAATTGGATCGGTAACTTAAAATAACTTTTTATTTTTTAATACTATTGTATTTACAATTAGTCATTGAATAATTTTTACAGAAACCAATAAATTCTGAATGGGTGACAATTGATAAGACAAAAAAAAATTTTCTTATCTTCCGATCCATTATTTTACCTCACTGCTCTGTTATGAAGGCATATTTTACTAATGACCCGACAAGTTTGGACCTTGGACATTTCTTGACATTATCTGCCAGAGAAAATCTTTGATAAACGCATTTCTCTCATCGGACAGCGCAGACCAGCCAACACAGGTAAGCCGATAACTTTCATCTCACTCGACTAAAGGCTTTCCATAACACTGTTTATTTTTTTTTTTAGAATTTTCCTTTGTAACAGTTTAAAGTTGTTTTAGGACTTTTTAGAATCAAGAAATATATTCACCCAGTGCCTTTGATTTTAAGCTTTTATTGATATTTGGCAAACTTCTGATTAAAATTTGAGTAAATCGCTGTAATTGCCACGTGCTATTTTTGTTTTACTGCTGGTATGATAACAAACACGTTCATTTATTTTATGAACTGATTGTTTTTAATTGAAGCTTGCCACATTGCATGTTTTAGGGGTAATCAGGGTCACATCTTAGTATAAAAATAAAGAAAGTTGAATTTACGAAGTGAAGGGTGATACTGATTTGTACTACTTTGTAGAAAATGCTGAAAAACTGCTCATTTAACAATTTATAGAAACGGATTCAATTGTCACTGATTGTCACCTAGCAAACAAACACTATAATTCATACAAAAATTCCGTTTTCAAAGACCACGAATTTATTGAAAGTATCTGATACATGTGCACTACATCAGCTAAAGTTTTGTTATATAAATTTAAAACAGGCTGATACCATTTTTATTATATATTTTTTTTCTTACACAGAAATTCTGATATCCATAATTATAAATACAGTATTCAGTGTGTCATTCCAGTGGCTTATAAAGAACAAAAAGTTTTAATTGCTTATCATTGCAAAGACAGGACACTTGAAGTTAATTTGTACAGAGAGGAGTTTTTATGGTTAGAGATTTGGGATTGATTTTTTAGTAACATCAGTCAAAATAAGACCAAAAAAAAAAAGATGGTCATTTATTTTGGATTATACTATATATTAAAGTCGTAATCAGTCCCTCCTGGAGACTTGCACGTCTTCAAATTAAATATTACTGAGATTAGTCAGTTTTGTCTTTTTTTCATTGTCCAGGATTTATTGGAGCAGTGTTTTAAATTAGCTTGAATGCCAAGAAACTGGGCAACCAGTAGTGTTATTAATGTCTTTAATCTCTCTTGATCACTCAAGTTTATCAATTATAAGGAGGTGACTAAACAAGCCGAAAAGCTGACTATAGCTCAATTACTCTTTTTGCAAACCATATTAACATTCGCCGAGCCGAGCATTGCAAGAAGGCCTACAAAAAAAAATACAAAAATTACATACCTCAAGAGCATCTCAAAGATAACGATAAGTTTAACATACAGCAGCATTTTGAAAGGTGTGATAATGCATGATGAATGAGTAAGACAGAATGATGTAATACTCCCAGTGTTTAATTAAGGCTCGATTAATTGGGTGGTGGGTGGGTGGATTTATGTCCTGTATTTCGGCACCTGATGGGATAATTAGGACAGGCAGGGACCATGGCAATGAGACAAAGGATGAAACAGCCATCCAACATAGGCTCAACCGGGAATTGAACCCGGGACCCAGTGGTTGGAAGCCTAGCGCGCTACCACTGAGCTAGGCCCCCACCCTCGATTAATTGGGTGACTATATGTAACTGATTGAAGACTTCAGCTCAATATATTTTTCTTCAATGGAAATTAAATGCCACCACAAACATGGAAGCTTGAACTGGTTGCCAGATAAATAAATATAAACATTTTGGAAATGATGCACAGAGAATTAAATGGAAAATGTTGTATGATTAGGGCACCTAGCATTAAAACACTTAGCAGGGTAATGTAATCCTGAGTAGGAGTGAGTTAACTAAAAATTTTGTTGGTTATATCATGAAGGCGGAGGGATATAACCAACAAAACTGTTAGTTAACTCTTGGCTATGAAGGATATAACTGACTTATACTCGACTAGGCATATTTGTTTGATTGTTTGATTTATTTTACTGCTCTTATCACAGAAGAAATGTACAGTTTGCACTTAGGGAGATAACTAATATTTTTGTTGGTGATATCCCTCTAGGGGAAAAAGGTATCATGGTGAAGTATATATATGTGGAGAATTTATTTAAATAATACCGAATAAAACACCAAAGTAGGTTATTGTAAAGCGACCTAATTTGTCTTAATTTGAGAGGTAGAATTTTCATTAGGTATCAATGAGCAAATACTACATCCTGAATGATTTCCAATTTTAAATCGACCAATTTCTAAAAATATAAAAAACCAACACAACTTTTCTCAATTTTCTCATCTTTCTAATGACTCTTTTCTGCAGGAGGAAGAAGAGTAGAGTTCTCATAACGTGGTGAGCACGTGTACGATGGGTTCTTTCATGGGTCACGTGGATGAGGCGAGCGTCTTCCTCATCCTGGGAGTCTGGTGGATGTACAAGGCCTCCACTACTTACATAAGGGTCAGTGTTTATTTTTCCACTATCATGCTCACGATGATAACAAATAAGCCACATGGTAGAAAGTCATGACCTGGGGCTATCAAATACGGACACAGGACTTGGCCATGTATAGGATTTGAATTAAATTTGATGAATTTACAGATAGGCCGAAAAAGTGCGAGAAAATAAAATGCACTATGACTAAAAGCTTTGCTTAGGTGAACTATATGAGACACATCTTGCCTTATCATCTCATCATTACATCTGCTACTGACAGTTGGTCATTGCAGCTGACCTGTACAATATATTTATCTGAAAGTAACGCTGCATTGCACGTACTTCTTCGCATAAAAAAATTATGTTGTGTACTTTGATTAGATTTTAAATATAGTATTTAATATCAAGGCATTGTTCATAATTTTATTTTCACATTTTTATTTTATATAATGACATTTTCAGGCCAGCTTTGGAAAAGGGCAGTACCAGATCCAGACGAGTTATTGGTGCTACATAAATGGAAAGAGGTTGCCTCTTGAACAGATTCTCAAAATCCTCTTTCCAATCGTAGGTATGCTGATGAGGTGTTTCAGACCTTTCTTGTCTAGTATGTCATGATCACACATTTAATGGGCATATATACTGATGACTCATGATAGCCTGCTGCCTGATGGCAAATGATGGCCCCATGGCCAAAGATGAGTCATAACATCTGATGTATGTAAAACATGTGAGAATGTTACTCATCACATAGTTATTATCAGGAAAAGAATAAAAACTACACAAGTCAATTACATTGTGAATATTTTCAGTCATCCAATGCATTAATAATAATAATTCACGTGCTCTAGATAAAAAGCTTCTTGCTGACAAAGGCCAGTTTGTCAGCTCTAAGGAAGGTGACTCCTTGATAGCATTCCAAATTGGCCCAGCAACGTTTGTATATTGGCCACTGTCGGTACACAACATCGTATCAACATCGCCGACATCGCACCGATGTTGATACGATTTGGAATGCTATCTGGGCTTGATGGTCCCTAAAACTGTCAGCAAGACTTTATCAATTATGATTATTTCTATCAACTGTAAAATTTAACTTCTGTTCAATTGCTTGCATCTTGCACATGCAGGTTTCATGGCAGAGGTCATCGATGGTAAGTTTGAATTCTACGATAGCCATGGCAACTTCAAAGGGCTCAACCACATGCAGCATATGAGCATCTATGGCATGTTCGTCATGCACGGGGTCATTGACCTTTTCCAAAGGATGGACATGCCCTGGGTGGCCCCTAATATGGACTTCCTCAGTGCAGGGGTGGCCTTCTTCTGGTATGCCCTCTCATTCTTCTACCATGCTAATGTAAGTATATTTTAAGTATTTTCTATACATGTATTGGCTATCTATATTGGGCGGTGGTGGTGGGTTAGGGCTTTACGTCCTGTATTTCTGCACTTGATGGGCTAATTAGGACAGGTTGGGACCAATGCAATGAGACGAAAGATGAAACAGCCATCCAACATAGGCTCGACCGGGAATTGAACCCGAGACCCAGTGGTTGGAAGCCCAGCGCGCTACCACTAAGCTAGGCCCCCACCCCGCTATCTATATTGGGAATATACCATTGGAAGTCCTGGGCTCGCCCGTGGCAAGGTGGTAACACTTGGGACCAGTACCTCAAACCTGAATGGCCAACTGTTTGATAAAAGCCAATGGATATTCATCTAGCGATAGCCATACCAAAATTCAGACATTAATGGCAGTAGTTACGTTTAAGACATCATTGACCATAATGATTTATTTAAATATCACTCGGTTAATTTACATTGGATATTCACTTGACCGATTGAACCTCTTGATAACGTACTAAGTTTATTTTTATTGACAAATGTTCAATTCAAGCCTTTATTTTCTGATCAGCTGCTGACAACCAATATTGAGAGATGGCCGCGGTGTTATCTGCAATTCTGTCACCTCATTGATAAATACCTGTTTCCAGTCACAGAGAAACGTACAAATTGTGGCATCAATCATATTTTTAAATACCTGCATTAGTACCTTTCTCTTTTAATCCTTTATTAATGAACACGATGAGGGTGGGTGGGTGATTAGGGCTTTACGTCCTGTATTTCTGCACCAGTTGATGAAACAGCCATCCAACTTAGGCTCGACCGGGAATCGAACCCGGGACCTAGCAGTTGGAAGCCCAGAGCGCTACCTCTGAGCTAGGCCCCCGCCCTAATGAACACGATGAACTGAGATAGATCAGAATCGGGTGTGTCTATAAATGATGGAATTTGGTATTGTACAATGGTCTGGCAATAGTATAATTAACCATTGTAACACCATGATAGGTCCTCATAGAGGTGACAAAATAAATCAACTATTTTTGTCTTTTGTTGGTCAAAATGGACACTCAATTCAACATCAATTTTTACGTTACAAAAACACAACTGATGTCCGAATTCTAGGTCAGAAAAGCAACTGGAAAAGAAGTTAAATTATTTATGTTTGTTTTGGTCTATCTGTTGTACTCAGAAACCTTTTCACCATACTTAAGAAAAAGGTCTGTGTCCTAAGTGGAGCATAAGTTTGTGTCCATTGATATCAAATTTTCGTGAATTACATCTAAAAAAGTAGAAACTTTGTGAAAATGTTGTGGTTTACAGTTGACCTGATGGATATCACTCATAACCATTCAAGTGTCTTTATGTTTATCATTTTGAAGTGTACTTTGTGTCTCCTTACTTTATCAATGCCACACATCAACTGCCAATTTTTCACACATTGTTTTGTGTTTTTACACCTTTCAGAAGTTATTTTGACCGACAGCATTTTGGCAAATTATTTAAATCAAGATATAAGTCCTGATGTCCCAGTTTTTCCCTTGAAATGCAAGTTTAATCAATACAGTGATTTATTTCACCTTTGAATCATAATTACATCAACCGAGGGCACTTGTTGCACTCAAATATCAAGTCAACGGTCTTTCAAGTGAATTGTATTTCATTTATGACACCATGGCATATTCACTGTGATTTATAGTGTCTTGGTATGTTCTAAAGATATACTTTTTTTTATTGCAACCTGAATGAGTTTAATAGAACAGCAAGAAACTCGCCATTAGCTAGATACCATTCCAAATCGGGACAATATCATTTCGACATTGGCAACCATCCGCAAATATTGCACGATTTCAAGTTAGGAACAAATTTGGTGCAAATCTTACTGGTCTAAATGGTGAGGTGGCTCCTGAAGATGACCAATCCAATTCAGCATAAATCAGATTTGCACAGCCTTGGCAAGTGACAAAATAGTTGCTTTCCAACCTGTCTTGAAATAAATTTGGTACTTGAGCTTTCTCAGTGAGTGCACCTCAACTATGGAATAGACTGCCAAAAGATATCACGATGAGAAGTGTCAGTAAGGACTTTTAAAGTCAAATAAAACCAATTTAATTGAAATTTCCCATGAACAGTACATTTCTGTTGCCCAAGTACCAGTGAGCAGAAATTATTCATGAAACAGATGCTGTACAAATTTATATATGACACAGGCACTGTACAAATTTATATCTGAAACAGGCACTGTACAAATATATTTGGGTATTATTCATTTATGTATTGATGAATACACATCTGGGTCTTAACATTGAGTTGTAAGAAGGCATTTCTGTTTCGTCTTTTCCAGATGCCAGGCAAAGAACCTTTGGAAGTAACCATCCATGTCCTTCCTACTTACGTCATGTATATGGTCTCCGCCATGTGTTTCATCGCTATGTACAATCCACGTTCTTTCATCGTTGACTTCCTTCGTTGCTTCGGTCTCTTGGTGCTTGGAACTTGGTTCATGCACACATCCTTCATCATGTACCTGCCAGGATTCCCAGGTAATCATTTTCTCCAGTTCCTTATATCTGCATATGAAGTTATTCCATTGCAATTTCAATTCATCAAATTAAAAAAAAAAATTCCCTACTTAGTTTATTATTATTTTATTTATTTATCTACATTTATATAGTGATACAATTGAAAAGTTCCTCTACCCAGATAGCATTCCAAATTGGCCCAGCATTGTTTCCATATAGGCCACTGTCGTTACAACATCGTATTAATATTGCCAACGTTGAAACGATTTGGAATGCTATCTGGGTACTTTACCATGCTGTCATTCATACCTGGGGAATAGCGTATGACAAATCAAAAATAGTTTTGGCCATTTGTGAGAACCACAGCACCAGATATTTACCCCCAAACAATAATTTGAGGAACCTGATTGCATAGTTTGAACAAACTGCCCTTTAATAAAAACAATATAAGAGGCTAAAACAACAGAAGTTTTTGTTGTGTTTAATGAGAGTAGAATCCCGAAATTCTGCACTTTTCCTTTTAAGAAGTAGTTATATATAATTATGGTAATCTAAGAATTTTTTCAGGGGTGGGGCCTAGCTCAGTGGTAATGCACTTGGCATCCAACCACTGGGTCCCGGGTTCAATTCCCGATCAAACCTAAGTTGGATGGCCGTCTCATCCTTCATCTCATTGCCATGGTCCCTGCCTGTCCTAATTAGCATATCAGGTGCAGAAATACAGGACATAAAGCCCTGATACACCCATGCACCACTTAGAATTTTTTTTAAAGCAAATATGAGATAGTCAGTTGGGAGCCATTTGACGAACTGACGTGGAATCACCCTTTCATTGTCTCCTTAACAAATCGTTAACCAGCAATTGCTTGGAAAATTGAAGTAGTCCTGAAATATTTAGGGAAGTCTCCTCTTTATTAGTCCAAACCTTTTAGTTCTTGTGCAGGAAAGTACCCAGATAGCATTCCAAATCGGCCCAGTGTCGTTTCCTTATAGGCCACTGTCGTTACAACATTGTATTAACATGGCCGATGTTGCGCCGACGTTGAAACGATTTGGAATGAAATGATTTACAGGCCTAGCAATACAGGAGGTATTGGTGTTGCTGCTGGACTTTCAATATCAAATGTACAGTTAACTACAAATTTAAAGATATATAACAAAAAATTAACTGCCAGATTTAAACATGTAATTCATAATTCCACACAATCCTAAAGATGTGATTCATTATTTCACACATTAAGTAAGCAAATACATAATTGCGTAACGCACTGTGATAAGAAGGTGTGCATAATTTGCTATGTTGATAAAAAAAAAAGTCAACAAAACGTGATTGTGATGGCTGCATTGAAGCCTGTCAGATGTCACGTTGAAGCAAAATAACATAAGTGGTTTAAAGAGGGAGCCATTCATACCTGATTTGCTTATTTTTTACGAATATTGACATCTGATATCAGAAATCAAGATGCTGTGTAAACACTTGCACTTCTGGGTTATCAGATTGGACGCTGGCTCATATCAAAGGCTGTTGGAGAGTGTACTATGTGTGTGGACTTGATTAAATCTACAACTGTTAGGCATATTTGTGAACCTTTTACCCAGTTTATACCTGGCCAAATACACCACATGGCATTTGTTGTGGCTGTATACGTACATTAGCCAACATAATATTATTTATTACGGCTACTACAACAATAAAAGGTGTTTGCAATGAGACGAAGGATCTTCATGAGAGATAACCACACGATGGTTAATTTAACCTCCACCAATGGTAGACCAGAATGTCTATGATCAGGCACAACAGTTGTATACTGCCCTAAGAAACTCTCGGGTTCAAAAGTATGAACGCAATTGATCTACCAGTTTTCACTTGATCTTGTTTCCCTACTTCAGCTTGAGAGCAGCTTGGCAGGCGTCTCAATTTACCCCATCTCCCAAAGGGCCCTTATCTACCCTATTGGAAATGCACCCCTGCAAAAATCGAATACATTTGTATTAACAACTTACTTTCTTACTTACTTACTCCAAACACTGTCAGTATTTCCCTCTGTCAGCTAGTTTCACTTTCACTTTCATTTTTAAACACATGGCAAACTAAGGCTGAAGAACTAGGACAAGTTCAGTATGAGAACCGTTCTATTTTGCATGGCTTTCAGAGAGCATTATGAATTCAATGGCAATGGTATCTATTGCTTTTTCTGGTTAATGAGAAAATAATGAGATCAAAATATGGACTAGGAATATGGATTGCCTCTTTTAGAATGAGATAGCATATTATTATTTCATTAATTTTACTCAGTACGAAGATGTGTGTTTTTCTGCAAATCACCTTTAGTCCAGGCAGCAAACGAACTCTCCACCATACTCATAAGCTTCGCAGTACTTATATATATATATATATATATATATATATATATATGTTCATATTTGTTACTGATATTTAAATTTGGCACAACTTCGAATAGAGATAATCAGTATGATACGTCCTAGGACATTGACAATAACTAAGTTCATTGGACAATGTACTAGAATTCAGTCATAACCTTTATTTAATAACACGCATGCTTATAACAAAAGTTCACATATAGCTGAGTTATAGCGAGGTCATTGTCCTTGAATGGTTTTTTTTTTTAACCAGATCTGTAACATTTCAAAAACCAAGTTATAGCATATTTTGAATAGTTCCATATAATTGTTTATATAAGCAGGTCCAACTGTACTGTGTTTATTTTAGGGTTTGACCAGGTCTGTGAATGATTTATCAATTGATAAGATATGGCAGTCTGGACACATGAACACCACACAATATGAATTCAGCAGACATAAATAGCCTGATCAGCTAAGTTGTAGCTGGTGTCAGTGGAAGGTCTAGTGATTAAGGTCCTAACTTGCTCTGCTGAAGGTCCTAGGTTTGATTTCCAGCCAGGGAACTAACTCCTTAAGGGTTGAACCTCAGCTTTTCACAAGAGACATTACAACTCATTTCACACACTCGGAAGCAAAACTCCAGAGGACGTCATGTTCATTGGCTGAGGCACATTCTATCTGCCAATGGGAATCCTGGATTCATATGGCGTCCTCTGGAGTATGAAATTGCTGTAAACTTTTAATCGCTGTCTATGCTGGGGCAAGTAAAAGGCTGGACCTGGATTAATTATAGCTGACAAAACATCCGATCAGAAGCACTACTGACACAATATTTACTCATTGCTGCATTGTATAAAGACAATTAACATGATAACACTTGCATTCTCAAAAAGGTTGTGATGAGTCTTGGAGACTGACCTTGCTACAAGATAATCGGATTGTTGGGGTTTTAACAATTGCTGCTATTTGTGTAAAACATGCCACAACAAATGGGTGGGTGGGTGATTAGGGCTTTACGTCCTGTATTTCTGCACCAGTTGGGCTAATTAGGACAGGCAGAGACCATGGCAATGAGATGAAGGATGAAACAGCCATCCAACTTAGGTTCGATCGGGAATCAAACCCGGGACCCAGCGGTTGGAAGCCCAGAGCGCTACCTCTGAGCTAGGCCTCCGCCCATGCCACAACAAATAAAAAAAGTAAAAGTAAAAGCCTTTACAAGACTTTGGACCAATGATCACAGGCCAACCTTGCAATAAACTACTTTTTAACTGTATATTATCTGCTGTCATACTAAAGCTACCAATGGCACCATTTTTCTTCTTTTCAGGATCCCACCAAAATCCACGATGGGACCGATCTGATCACCGCAATGTTCATTTTGTCATCGCCAACTTCGGTTACCATATCATCTTCAACTTCATTTTTGCGACGGTTATCTACGCCGTGTGCCACAGCATCATATCTCGTAGAGAGCGCCATCCTGGGGTAAAATACCGCGCTTGTTTCAACAGTGACGAAGAAGTAGCTCTCATTGATAGTTTTCACGATGAGCAAAGTGTAGCAAATGAAAAACCAACGACTTCCAAGGCTGAACTTTAATGGTTCTTGCATGAACTGTCATGTCACCATTGGTTGTGACGTCATCGGGACGTCATTATAACGCCATGACAGAATGTCAGAAGCAATGCCCTTGACAAACCATATTAGCAAGTGCTGGGATGTGTCCACTTAGTCAGTGTTGTACTACTGATATATTTCACAGAATGTTTTACGTATTTATTATTATTTTGAGTCTGTTAAATTTAGATTAACATCACATCTATTAACCAATTTTTCAAATAAGTTTATTTATTATAATGTTCGATAACTTAATTTCTGAGAATTAATACCCTATAACCTTTATGTCTAGACTAGTTGAGGTACACTAAATCAAAATTAAATTTTGTTTAATGTAGTACTGGGTAACAGATATAAACTATATTCTGCATAACTCAATGCAATGATTGGCTATGATTTCTTCATATGTGTTGGAATTAATAATCATAATTTTGATGTTCAATTGTTAGGAATTTCAATCTCAACTTTGTTCGTATGCTGCATTATTATGCTGCAATTTGTGGAAGAATAAATCTATCATAAACTCATAAAATCAAGTTTATTGTCAAAGTTGTCTTGGGGTTTCAATCACAGAGATCTTTGTGCAAAGTCAACTTGGTCTTAAATATAAAATGTATTTAGACCCCATGCTGTTTCAACATTCTTTTGCTGAGTTGTTATCTTCAAACATAATCTTGAGACTTGAGAACAAATGTGTTTGGAATGTACTGATAAAACTAAGGAAACTGCTATGAGAGTTCAATTGAGGTATTGAGTTGGAATCTCAGGCTAGCCCAGATGGTGGTGAATTAGGGCTTTACGTCCTGTATTTCTGCACCTGATGGGCTAATTAGGACAGGTAGGGACCATGAGGCTAGCCCAGATAATGCGTCACATATCGATATTGGCCGGACCACAGCCAGTGTCAGATTGACGTTGGGCTATCCTAGCATACTGGAAATTGGGGTATCTTTGGGCGCCTCGGGGTTACTTAAGCCACATATGTGAATGAAGATGTTGCGTCTCACTCTAAAACAGCTTAATAATACAGGGAATTTTTGGATAAATGAGGTCTTTAACCAATTAGCATCATAAAAATCCAATTTTTTGACCTTCAATGCAGTTTATGCCAGTCTAGGGACATTTATCAGTTGTATTAAAGGGAGCTAATTGGATAGGTAGAGGGTGATCACTATAACTCTTGGCAATGTCTTCTGGTGTCATTACAATCGCCCAGCTAGCTTCACATTTTCATCTGGGTAGGTGGTGTGGGAGGGTGGATAAGGGCTTTACATCCTGTATTTCTGCACCTATTGGGCTAATTAGGACAGGCAGGGACCATGGTAATGTGATGAAGGATGAAACAGCCATCCAACTTAGGCTCGACTGGGAATCGAACCTGGGACTAAATGGTTAGAAGCCCAGCGCGCTACCGTTGAGCTAAGCCCCCACCCCGTTACACCTGGATAGAGTAAAGATTAAAAAGAGTTTTCTCAGTTCCTCCATACCATTGTGGAGGCTTGAGCCCACAAAATTCAAGGTATGTGCAGGCCAACATCCTGACCATTAGACCATTTCACATCAGCAATTGACCAAAATACAGCAGTCGATCATGAGTTCAATCCTCAAATGCCCTGAAAACCTTATCACACTAGTTCCTCGCACTTTGTTCTGTTGGGGTCATATCTTTGCATAATCACATGAGTATTATAATATGCAAACATTGAATTACAACAATTCTAAATGTCCAATCAACAATGGCTATAATATGGAGGACATATTACGGGAATTAAATAAAATACAAGTTCCAAGCATAATCATTTTGACCATGCGTCATGTAACATTTTCAAAAACTCGTGGGTTATTAATATATATACAATATATGAACTCAATGGCTAATGGTTTGTCAAATATTTTTAACTACAATGAAAGAGCTTCGCTATTTTTCCTTAAGTTATTGGCCATCAAATTCTGATAAAGTACAGGTGAACTTTTCTCAATTTATTCTGATCTAATTGGTGGGTGGGTGGGTGATTAGGGCTTTACGTCCTGTATTTCTGCACCAATTGGGCTAATTAGGACAGGCAGAGATCATGGCAATGAGACGAAGGATGAAACAGCCATCCAACTTAGGCTCGACTGGGAATCGAACCCGGGACCCAGCGGTTGGAAGCCCAGTGCGCTACCTCTGAGCTAGGCCTCCTCCCTGATCTAATTGGAGCCATTGCCCCAACACTGACTATGATGAGCCTTTATAGCCATACTAGACATACACCTTATTTGATTTTAACAATACTGTGGCCGACTATGACTTAGGTGTGATTTCATCGTCATTTTTCAAGACCCAGTTGCTCCCAGGTTTTCAGTTTTTTGTTTTGCTGATTTTGCAGTTTGTGAAATAGTTGAAAAATAGTGACCATCACCACTGTTCTCAAATCTCGGATCAGTGATTCCAATTACATCAGCATAATACTAAGAGAAAAAACCCGCAGGATTTGGCTAAAACCTTTTGGACAAATACCAAAAATAAAACAATCTACATGTATTTGACAAACTCTCAGCCACTGAGTTTATCCCAACCAGTTTACGACTCTGTGAAAGCCTAGTTCCTCCCTCATGTTTTTTTAATACTCTGATAATAAGTAGATCACGTGTGAACTTAGTCATTGTTTGGTTTTGCAAAGTATGGATGATTCATTCACACGAAAAAGTGCAGAGATGCTGACTATCAATGTCAAAGTGCATATACAATATTATGACAACTAATGTCAGCATTTTGTCAACCAGCTTTATTCATAACAATTTTCGTTAAGATATATAACAATGTTAACAATAATCTTTAACGAAGAGTAGAAATGTGTAAAAAGCTTAGAAGCTATAAACAGATAAACCGTGTCTGATAGAAATGTCTAACCAATACATAAATGTGTATCCAAGTGATAAAAATGGGTGATTATGGTTTTATATCAATTATAATACTCCAGCATGCCCAAGTACAGCCTAAGACCTTTGAGCATGGAGTAAAGGGTCAAAATATAATTCCATTGGAATGTGACTAATGGTGAGGTGTGCAGGTGATATGCAGTTTAAGCTATACAATATAATAATGACAAGAAACTTCGAATAAAGTGACAAAGTTGATATCAATACCCTCGTGAGTTCATGTATGAAGTCAGGTGTAGAATTGCATAGGTTAGTGCCAGTGTTCATACAGGGTATGCTGGAAGTAGGTGAATACTTTGGTTTACACTGTGTGTCGTCAACTCATAGCCCAGCGACCTAATTATGGACGTTATTTGGTAAAACTATGTAAACAATAGGCTGAGTATAGACCTAAGAAATCTTCTCTTAAAAATATAAGATAAATGGATTGATATTTCTTTAGTTTAGGCAATTTTGCTGAATTGCCTGCTTGTCAGAACAAGAATTGCATAAACTCAGCACATGAACATCTAATTATTCTGTAATTTCATTGTTAGACCTTTAATACCATAAGCCAGCCTATAGACAATAAGAGAAATTAATTAACTGGAGCTGAGTAAACGAGCAAAACATGTACATTATTAGGTCACTGGGCTGTGAGGTGACGACACACAGTGTTTACATACATCAATTACCATGCTTGGTGGACAACGAAATAATAGTTGCTATATTTACTGATCGACTTACAATTTAAGTCATCAATAAGTCATCATGTAACTAATGGCCTCAACTTTCTTTCTGTTAATTTTACCTAACAATGAGCCATAAATACTAATGAATTGTGACCAAAAGTGGTTACCTTGCCAGCATACCAAATCAGGCCCTCACTGGGGCAACAATGCAGAAACTCAGCCAACGTTGAATCTTTGCATAGACAGACAATGCCACCAACAGCTAGGCTGTCTACCCATGGGCATGTTATCAAGGTGATATTGCAGATATATACTGTACGTAAACAAAGTCAATGAGAGTCCAAAATATGGTTCATATTATGATAAAGGTTGGTTACTGCTGATAAACATGACAGTGAAAGATGTCAATCCCTTAACAGGTCTAGATAATCCTTCATAGCAGTTGGAATTGGCAATTTGTAGATGCCAACTGGAAGATTGTTGGCACTTAGGAGCTGCTGCCGAATGAGTAATCTGCAAAGATGTCGAAGAGACCTAGGACGATCAGAAAGACAAGGTGGGATGAGGTCTTCCCAAGAGTCGTGTAATGGGTAATATCCTTCATCTTGAAGGTCAGTCAGGCGAGAACGATTAATTAAATTCACTGCTCGAATAAAGAGGCGAATACATCTTGAAATCTGCTGTTCGGCATTTGGACCAATGACCTTTTGATTGGGTGCAAACAGCAAAACTTCAACAGCAGACCGGAAGTGTAGCCATGTTGTATTGACAAGTGCACCATGACGCAAAAGTAAAAGGACCGCTTCCGGTTGCTTGTGCCTTGCAGCCAACATCAGCGGCTTTTCACCATAAAGAAGTGGGGTGTCTACCAAACGAACCCAACCTTCCTGGGTCCTAACTTTTACTCCATTACGAAAAATGTATTTCATTTTGTTTAGGGAATTTTGATACTTTGCATCAGATGCATTCTTTACTGGGCGACACAATTCGCTGAACAATCTTTGGAAGCTTCGACTATTTTTCCAGATTAATCTTAACAATTCTTGTACGTAATAACAGCTCTCTTTTGATTGTATTGAACAGATAAACGAGAGCATTGCACAGATAAATACTTCATTCTGCAGGGCATTTTCCTGAGGTTCTTGGGACTCCAGAAATTCCACCAGTTCCTCTAGGAGGCGCTCTAAGCTGTACCCCTTGCGGCAATGAAGATCACTACAGAGCAATGAGATCACATTGATATGGCTGGCATTGTTTCTGAGGTCTTTGGGTGAATATAATGCTGATAGATTGAAGAAAATACTTCTGCTACTTTTGAAGTTTTGATAAATCATTTTGATTCAAGATTTCTTCGTCACTTCGTCCACATGATTTTTTCACCAGTTTCAATAACCTGAAATACAATCATACAAATGTATAATATGCCAGTATACTTGCTTAGAGAAAGTAAATTACGAAAGCTGTAACACCAAAAACATCTTCACAGTTACTGTGATCCGTGTTATTATCTGTTTGAAATGTAAAATGTTATAGGACAATAACTAATTGATATTTAATTAGAACCATTGCAACTGATTTAACCTACACTACAATTTTACACAATGACATTGGGCTTCTTGGCAATTTCTGTTATTGCTCAGAGGTATTTTATGTTGACACTTTTCCTCATGATTTTCCTGGATGACCCTGAAACCCAATCTACAGTTTTCTCAATGCTTTGATAAAAATTTGGTTGCTCAATATTTCAGATAGTGATGTGGACTGGACCGCTTAACTAGGGGTGGTCCGGTATTTTCAAAAGTGGTCCGGTCCTGGTTCGGTCCCTATATATTGGAACCAGGGGTGAGCAGTGTGTGTGATTAGGGCTTTACGTCCTGTATTTCTGCACCAGTTGGGCTAATTAGGACAGGCAGAGACCATGGCAATGAGACGAAGGATGAAACAGCCATCGAACTTAGGCTTGACCGGGAATTGAACCCGGACCCAGCGGTTGGAAGCCCAGAGCGTGAGACCTTGGATGATATCTAGTATATCCAAGGACATACATGAAGCAAAGCCTTTAATAGACAGAGATGGGCTATGAAAATAACTGGCTGACAAATTGTCCTTCACAGGCAAGACAGGCACAGACTGAACATGACAAGGTCATCAGACTCATCACTGACAGGAACTCATTAATGACACTAGCTGACAGTCTATTAGACTGAGTCTAACAGACTGACGTAGGAGCCATCCTTGAATCCCTCCTATACATAACTAGACCAAGGCTCTTCTATTGATTAGAGGCAGTTGATTGAGAAACCTCCCTTTATTACCCCCCCCCCCCCTCAATAACTCCCTGTAGATGATATATTGATTGATCAATCCCACCTGAATTGGCTGCCCATGAGGCAAGCTGTCTAAAATCAAAGGCTGGTTCTTCAGAACAGCATGCTCCTGCAGCCCCAGCATAGCCTTCTATTACAGGGGTCAATGACACGACATTGGCCCCCTCCTCTATACAACACCAACCATTACATTTACAATGCATGTTAATACATGCGAATTATGATAATAACAAGCAACAATGGGGTTAACAGCAGAAAAATGTTTATAACCAATACCAGTGTTATAATCAGCAATGTGTATTATGAATAGCTGTACAGGAGTATCTGGCATTGACTGATTTCTGACAGCTTATACACTGGCTTGGAATCTATAATTGACGGATGTCCTTGATTGATTGAACTGGTTTGAGTATTAATTATAATATAGGCCTGTCACCTTCTGTCCCATCATTACACTATCCTGTATATATTTCTTGCCTATAAATATAGTTTATCACACCAATTTCTGGTTTTACACAACCACTGCACCTTTGAATCAATTTTCTGTCAAATAACGTAGAATATTCAAGTGTAACCTTTATATCACTTCCCCATTTACCTGCCAAAAAAATAAATAAAAATAACAGGTGTACTGTGTATTTATATCAATGCCAGTAAGCACCTGTCCCTATTGATTTCAGGCGTTATGCAATAGGGTGTACACATTTACGTTTTCAGGTGAGGAAAGTGCAGGTTATGAGGATGCAGTGTCTAAACTGCTAAAACATACCCTATTTATTTATCAGACATACACTATAAGACCACTCTAAGTTTTGTAGCAGACTCTTTTTATTAAACACATATTCAAATTTCGGTGAAATTTGATGGAAATACTGAGGCCAACATATAAATAGTGGTTCACTTATTAAGGTTGCAGAAATGAACTACGTAAAATGCATCGTGTGTGTCTATAATTACCATAAGTTAATTTTTGGATCAGGCAAGTTGAGCCATTATATCAAGCTAGGGTAGTGGTTTTGAACTGTATGTCAATGCTGGGCTAAAATGCTAAGCAATATATACATAGGTATGGGCAGAATGTACATTGTGCTGGAAAATATCTTAACAGCTCTTAACACTGTCCCTAATTCCCTATGCTCAGATAAGAACCCAATAAATTATACATAGCACACACATACCTTTTGAGAATGATTATCCAACATTAAGGCACTGTGAACAGGTTTCTCTGGGGCTCAGCTCATTCTTCTTTCAATGAATGAAACGAATGAATGGATCTATAAATAACACCCAGCTCTTCTGCAGGAGATCCCAGGCTGCACGTGCTCATGGTGGAACCCACCCTCTGACGTCAAATATCACGTGATTGAATCAGCCAATCAGAGCACCAATTGCAGTTTGTGAACTACTATGGGGTGGGTGGGTGATTAGGGCTTTACGTCCTGTATTTCTGCACCAGTTGGGCTAATTAGGACAGGCAGAGACCATGGCAATGAGACGAAGGATGAAACAGCCATCCAACTTAGGCTCGACCGGAATCGAACCCGGGACCCAGCGGTTGGAAGCCCAGAGCGCTACCTCTGAGCTAGGCCCCCGCCCTGTGAACTACTATGGACTGCCCACTTGCCTTTAACATGTTTAAGTGAAGTTTAGACCTTGGCTTTGGCAGACTCGCCGCCTTCGTTTGTATAACTATGTAAACCACTGTTTACATGGCTTCTTGGCATTGCATAATCTTGGTTGAGCAGTTATCAATTAAACTAATGCTAATGGTCTACTTTTCTGACCATTGTGATCCAGCATTCATGGGCAGATGTAATGACGAGTGCAAACAAGCCAGAAAGAAGCATGTGATCAACCAGCCGAAATTTGCATGGCCTAATGCCGTACAAGCCCTGGACCTTTCTCTATTCCATCAATTTTCATAAAGCCCTGGGTAATTTCTATTCCACAAAAGACTGTTCCTTATAAGCCCTAACATTTTTTATGCTTATGGGTTTCATAGCACAGGGGCTGCATGAACAATATCTAGTCCATAGGTTTCCGAATACATTGATATAAGCCTTTTAATTCCCTGGATTTCCTTGGAAGTCCTTGGCCTTTTTATACACCATAAATTCCCTTTTAAGCCTTAGATATTATTCTATTCCATCAGCCTCCTTATAAGCCCCAGACCTTTTTCTATGCTCTATGCAGGGTGCCCACATTTTTCTGCAACAAGAATTTCTTCCAGACCAAAATCTGATTTTTCCATGCAGTTTATGTCACAAAAGCATCCATAACTCTTGATCTACTACATGGATTTTAACTGAACTCCTGTAAAAATGACGTCAAATATTTTCTGCAATTCATTTCTGATGTAATCCAGACTGAAAACTTCGTTTACATTTGCCTATTGTTGTTTGACGTCATTAAGTAATGTCAAATTCGAAACAGACAATTTTAAAGACTACAAAATCGAATTCCCTATTTTCCAGACCTTGATATTGGTTTTTCACATTCCCCACTTTTTCCAGGTTTCTCAACCACCCTGTATACCGAGTCCATAACCCTAGACCATTCATCAGACCATTCATAGCCCTGGAAATTGTTTGGTCCATGAATTTCCTTATAAGCATAGGGCCTTTTTATACCATTTACTTACTCAATACCAATATGATGGCAATATCAAAAGCCCAAGCTGGCAATTCTCTGTTTTCCTTGGATTTAGATGACCTTCACATACTCTATTAGCGATTCATTTTCGCAAGTGCATTTAAACTTTACTTTCTATCCACTCAGCCACTTCAAAATTACATAACTCACAGCCATGTTTGATTATTTTTTTTAAACTATAATTGATTTAACCAGTTTAAGGATATAACTAAGCAAAGAGAGGTTTATAATAAATGTAAAGCTATTGACATCAAAGGCCTGGAAAATTTAACTGTTCAGAAAGGTACCCCAAAGATTGATAACATCAATTGAGCCATGATGCCATATTATTTTGATGACATTCACATGCTATATCAGAATCCAGCATTTTAAAATGGCTACACAATTTTGATGACATTCACATGCTACATCAGAACTGAGCATTTTGAAATGTCCATTTATGAGATTTAAGAGAATGAGGATTCTATGGTTCTCAAAACATGCCTTGGACTTCTTCTATTCCATGGAATTTTTTAATCCTGAAGCTGCTTATAAGCCTTAACCTCTTCCCATATTCCATTAGCTCATTTATATTCCTAGATGAATCACAGGAGCCATTAAAGCTCACTGATGGATTCAAATCAGCAAATCCAAATCAAATGTATCAAAAACTATCCTGTTGATTATACCCATTCATCAAAGAAATTCACAGGATTTGTGATACAACAAATAAAGACAAGTAAAATTCATAATGATTTTCATGTTTTCTTTTTCAGTCATTGCCATATCCTCATTCTTTTCATGTCCTTAATAAGCCTGGAAGTCAGGAATTTCAATTTTTGTCATTGCTTTTAAACTACTTTCCACACACTGTCATAACGTGGCATTACTGTCACAATGGCAAAAAATCTGAACTAATCACATAATATATAAAATAATCAACAGTTCATTCATTCAGTAGCTGTCTGGAGGCTTGCTTCTTTTGTCTGAAGGTGGTAACATCCATCTTTCTCGGTCCACAAAGAATTCATTGCTGAGAGACTTAGGCAGGAGGTCCATCCCTTCCACTTTACACTGCTTCATTACTCCTAGGACAACGGAGAAAATTGCTGCGAAACCCAAGGCATTCTTCGTGCCAGCTGAAACAGTAAATAGGTGTGGTCAATAGTCATTTTTAGTAAAATAGAGGACATTTATGACATAGTTCTAGATACACAACCTTGGCTAAATTGGTGTAGTACAAACTCCAGACGTCTGCAGCTCAGACATGTAAACAGCTGAAATGATGAGTTTGCAGAGGTAGATGTAATGATGATATCATTGACATGAAAATAACAAGACTTGATTTTAACCCAGCATTTTCTTTTCTGGAATATTCCACCGGATTTTTCCGGCATTGCAAAATCTCCCTAAGTAGCATAATCTGGCATTTTCAGGAAAAATCTCTACTACTCACACAATAAAAATATGCTTAATAACAGATTATTTTTATGTTTTGCAAACAACAGTAGCAAAAACCATATAGACAACAAATAACACTTCACCACTTGAGGTTTTATAATCATCCAAAGGCCATCATTTTGTACAGTAGGCCTGCTCTAATATAATCTTTTTGTGTTTAATTAGCATCAAAATATGTGAAAAAAGATATCAATGAAAAGTACACTGTTTTACATTTTTTGTATCGAAATGGGGTATAATATGTAAAGTTTCAGAAATGATATGGAAGCTGCACCACTTGCGTGACTATTGCAGAAGTATTACTGTAACATATTAGAAGATGTACATAATATATATGTAAAGGTAAAAAGAACCATGTACCATCAGATAATGGTAGGTCAAATGTGTGGTCAGTACATGTAGTTTACTGTTGTCTGAGCTGCTGAGGCAGCATCGTACTTAATGTACGAAAAGGTCACCATCCTACTCGCTCAATGTGTACAGCACTGTTAATTAAGGGTTGATTATTTTGAAAACTAAGTAAACATAAAGGTAACATAAATATTCCAGATGCCAGAAAATGTCGGAATATGTGGCCTGGCAAAATCTAGAAAATGAAAGAATTTTCCCAACCCTGCATGATGTTCCATTATGCCAGCTGGCGGGTTTTTAATGCCTAGCACAGCTTGTATACAATTACTGCATATGATCTGACATAAATAATTTGCAACCAAGATTTTGCTTATAAATATTGCTCGTCACATAAGTTAACACATCACAGAATATTTATGAGCATCCAGACATCAATCTCACCTCGAATGTTGAAAACGAATGCTCCAGCAAATCCTCCAACCAGGTGATTCAAAAAGTCATTTTTATTACGAACAGATCCTAATAAACATGATGTGGCTGCATATGTGGAAAAGCCGGCAGCTGCAAAAGAAAACCAATCACATCTGAAGAAGTGCTCTTTAAGAACTTTATAACAGCACAAATATACTCAAAAATTAATGACAAGAGTCCAACAGTAACTTACCTGCAGGCGCAGCCACTAATGCTCCTCTCGACAATGTTCCCATGACTGTTGATGGCTTGGACATTAGCATGACATCAACGATGGCCATAGCAACACCTGCACAGGTACAAGAAAAGCATTAAAACTTCAATGTGTCAGAAAATAGTACGAGATTGGATTTTTTTTTCTAATGGCAACGGATCAGATATTATATTAACAGCTATTATTATTAACAAGCTTTGAAGTGATTCAAGTGAGGACATCAGTCATCACCAGTAATACTAAAACTTAGTAAAAGCACAGACAACATATTATGTTGTCTGTGGTAAAAGGCTGTATCAGTGCATGCCATGTAATTAAAATTAACTTTAACTTTAAGTAGGCTATCTGTCATCACAATTACAATGCTGACGAAGATGTAGGATAAACATTGGCAATCACTGCATACTGAAATGTATGGCTTCATATATTTACACTGAACCACATTGAAAACATTGGAAATGTCAAATGCACATGCAGTGCAGCACACTGACAGCTACTGACCTATCTTCCCCCCGAATAGCCCATACTCCACAGACTTTTCCAGACATTTCTCTCCATCGGGGGTTTCATAAATTATGCCAGGGTTGCTGCCATATCGCTTTAGGATGAATTTTTTCTTGGTTTCTTCTTCCATTTTCGGATGATCTTGTAACCGCCGAGAAAGGTGACAAGACCAACGTCCTTCACCTTCGCTCAACCGGGAGACTATAAAATGCGGAATGGCTTCACGGATCGAGCGATAGCGGATCAACAATTTTAGCGTTTACCGCTTTAATAGGCAGTTCCCAGCCAAGTCCTGCATATGAGAGATATATATATAAGCCTTTATTATATATGGAGGCTTTTAGGACTGTAGTTCTGAATTAATTTTTGCTGCTACAGGTATATTCAATTGAATACATTAAAATTAACACTATATATCATATATATATCAAGTCAAGTCAAGTATATATGATGAAATCCAAAACCAATGCAATAATGGCAATGAGTCTGCAATTGTTCTGCAGGATAGGACTTATATGCTACTTATAATAAAAGCAAGCCCAGGGCCATGGGAAAGAAAAAAGGTCCCAAGGTTAACAACAAATCCAATGGAGAAAAAAAAAGAAGAAGGTCTGGACAGGGTTTGTTTATATATATGGAAGCTAATGCGAAAGAAAAAAGTTCTCGAAAAAAGTCTGTGATTATGAAACATGGTCCACAACTTATAAGGAGCTGCATGATGGAATACAATTTCCAATTTGCTTGTGATTAAGGGTAATAAGGCAGTCAATGATAGTAAAAATCCAGTGCTTATAAGTAAAACCTGGGAATAGTAAAAGGTTCAGGGCTTATATAAATTGTAGGAATTTAATGTCCAGCTATAGGGATTATTACAAGGTTCATGGAATAAAAAATGTCTAGGGCTAACAAGGAAATGTATGTTATAGAAAAAGGTCCAAGGCTTTTTGGGCAATCATATGACATAGAAAAGAGTCCATTGGATAGAAAAGGTCCAGGGCTTTTTAAGGATGTTAATGGAATAGAAAGGTCCTGGGCTTATAACATATGTTTAGGAGGCAAATAAAATAGAAATTTCTTGCATATAAGGAAATGCATGGCATAGGCTAGAATAATGTTGAGGGCATAATTAAGCCTAATTATAAGGAAAAGGTTCTGGGGTCCAGGGCTTAAAAATACATTGAATATGTAGGGCTTATAAAGATATCGGATCCATTGCAGAAAAGGTCTAGGGTTTATAATTAAGTCTATTGCTTAAAAGGTCAAGGTCTTATTAGAAAAAAATAAAACTAATAAAAAAAAAAACAGAAAAAGATCCAGGGCTTGTATGGATGTCTGTTATAGAAAAAGGTCTGGGGTTAAGAAAGTCCATTGCATAGAACGGGGTCTGGTCAAAACGGCCAAATATAAAACGGCCAACATACCAGGACGGCCAATCGCAAAAACGGCCACCATACCAAGACGGCCTAAGGATAAAACGGCCACCTACCCAAACGGCCAATTGTACTATTTGCAGCTTTATATGCTTTCTCATTGATCTATCTTCTTTTCTAAACCTGTAGGCCTATATATTTTCTAGGAAGTTTAGAGTAATCATTTTATATCTATTTCATTTTATATAAATTATTAATATTTCGTTGTTGTTGTTTCTGAAAATAATCCAACTAGAATTATTACCAGGACGGCCAACTCAATAATATGCATAATAAATAGGAATCAGTTGAAACTCAGATCGAGTTTCAATTCATGCTTGTGATCAATGATGAAAAAGCATATTTTACCCCATTCTTCTCATCATTCAAAATGCTAATTAGTAGCACTTGACATAACGGTCACGGCTGATTGCTATTACATATGTTTATTTACATAAATTAGCTATTGCAACATAAAACCACTACACTGCTGATGTAATCAATTAAGATAAGATAAATTAATTTGACATAACATGATTATAGACTCTAATGCTACTGCATAAAAAAAAATTCTTATACCTATTTTTACGTTGTACTGTTAGGGCTAACCTTCTCCAACTCTCTTAACAATGTATAATAATTAAATAAAGGGTGCTGCTCATCATTCATAATCTTATCAACTTGTCTCATATCATTTGTTTTTAAAGTTCATCTATTGGTTTTATGTCTGCCTTTAAATTGCCACATGTCTTAATAATCATTTTCAATTTAGCTTTATCTCTTCAGTTAAAAAATCAAACCAATTTAAAGAACTGATTTGTAGAATAGGGTGAGAAGTTTACACTCAACATTAATGTTTCTCATGATTCTTAAAAAGTGAACCCGTTGTACAAATTTGTTGTACACTATTGTGTATTTGCTGAGCCAGACATTTTATCATCAATTATAATTCCTAAGTATTTGTAATCATGAACCCTTTCAACATGCTCAGCATACTCTGTCACAATCAACGCTTCTACTCCGAAAATCAATCACCATTTCTTTTGTCTTCTTTACATTGAGATTTTTATCACACCATGAGACAAACTCCACTTGACCTAAAAATTCACTTGAATCATCATCCTTACATGCAGTGTACTACATGGCTTAAATTCACATCCTGACATGAGGCTGAGTCAGAGCAGGTTTTTTATCACCCTGGCAACATGTGATGCAATTTATATATAGAGTTAGAGCTCTATATATGCAATTTATATAATAATGAAAAAAATAAAAAAATATATATTGAGTTGGCCGTACGTCCTGGTAATTGGCCGTTTTGGTCGATATGGGGGGTGGCCGTTTTGGCAAGTTGGCCGTTATGGGGAGTGGCCGTTATGGTCGTTGGCCGTTTTGACTCTACTCCCATCGAACAGGTCCATGCACGGCCTTTAAGGTCTACGGTATATAGAAAGGTCCTGCATGGGTTTCTAAGAAGGCAAATTCCTGAAATGGGTAAACATTTTCCGGGCTTATAAGAAAACAAGTTAAAAAGGCAAATTTTTGATGATTCAAACTCACTGGCGGATCAAGCCCGACCTCTACATCATATTGAACGGGTGGGGGGGGGGGGCCAAAAACATGACTTTGAAGGTGTCTCTGTCCGTAATTTCATGGCCCAATGCCTCCCCCCCCCCCCTCGATCCACCAGAGCCCAAACTCAGTAGTCTGCCTCGATCCTTGATTTTGGGTCCGCCATGTCAGCAATATTTCCCACAATGCATCCTAATGCTGACGAGTACCTCCAGCAAATTCTGTCATTTTATGTTTTGATCTCGTCATTCTAGAAGAAACAGTAGTCGGGTGAGCATAGATCTGACAGTTGGTCTAAGAGAAAGTAACACGTCATTTTTTGAAGACAGGTAATTCTACATTTATGCTGTACCGGTAACCAGTCAGGATCGGTACTACAGTAGATTCTGCAGCACAAACAAGAGTATCTAGATAGCAATTATTTAACATTGATAAATAATAAACAAAACTGTGGTTGACCAAAGTTTTATATTATTAACGATTAACACTGGTATTTTACTCAACATGGTCTTACACAACCAAGGACTTATCATACTTAAGTTATGTACTACATATAAGTACACAACAGTATGAAATACTGTCCAGTCTGTTCTGGTAAAAAAAAAAATACACTGTTAATTTTACGATGTACTGTAGATTATCCTCGTGTCATACTCATAGACATGGCATATGGCACACACATTCATTTTGTCATATATTCAAGCTTGTGCATTTTTGTATCATTTTGTGTTCCAGGGTTTTCGAAGTTTAGAAAATGAAGGCCTGGATGGTTTTATGTCTCCTCTGTTGTGTCATTTTCGCTTGTGAAGGTGAGTTAATTGGTGGTTAGTCAATTCAATTCCAATGAACACCTTTTTTTAGATGGTCATTAATTCTTTTACTGCTGTAACTGAAGGTTGACAAGGACATCTATCTTTGAGCCACTTCGCATGTTAAGCTGTAATTTTAAATTGGTTTCGGCTTCTTTGAATGGCACAAGCCTAACAGTTCTTAACAGCCATCACATTTATTTTGGACTTACACTCTTTACAGTCATCATATTTATTATGGAGAGTAATCACCATGTGGAAGCCATAATGTCACTTATAAATGTCTGTCAGTTAAGCTTTGAAAATGTGCTCTTTCATTCAATATATCCTTATATATGTTCGTTTAATGAATTTTCTTAAGTTACTGAGGTAATGTCCTATTTAGTCAACTGATTTCTTCTTTTTAAGGTGCATTTTCCTCAACAAATGACCGAGTTCTCCTGAGGGACATTTCTGTATTAACATTGTATCATGGGAAAATGACAACCGCTGGCAGATCTAGTCCCATTACACAGGTAAATTAGTTAGGACATGCAATTCGAATAGTGCTGTGGCATGGCCTGGTTAATTGAAATCTTATCCTAAAAAGTACATCCCATAATACAAACACAAATCTATGTTAACATCTTTATTTTTTCCAGTTGAAATGTTTGGGAGGCACAGCAGGGTGTTCTGCATTTGTTCCTAAGGTTGTTCAGTGTTACAACCGAGGCTTTGATGGGTATGATGTGCAGGTCAGTAACCAAATGATGATTCAGTCTCGCATACTAAAAGACTTCCTTCTGACTTAATTTATATTCAGGGCAAACTGCAAAATATTCTTACACAATGCAAAACTATTCACCGAATGGTCTCGCAGGAATTCTTTTGAGAGTTATACATTTTTCTCTCTTTTAAAATGAATCTTGGTTATTAGGAACTTTATACTTTCTGTCAAGTGTCTTCATGATATAAAGCAAGTATTTAAAGTTAAGGTTTTTTTTATTAAATACTCTTTGTGTTATAATTTTACAGTGGGAATGCAAAACAGATATGGACAACGCTTACAGATTTGGAGAAATTCAAGTCTCCTGTGAAGGCTATGACTACGCTGAAGATCCTTATGTGTTGCGTGGATCGTGTGGAGTAAGTTCTTCTAATTAATAAATGTTGGGTGTGCAAAACTAGGAGAATGTCACAATTAATTTGAATGTGTGCAACTCTTTAAAAAATTTAACAAAAATCCATAATCTTTAAAATGAAGCAGTTGACTGTAATTTTTAAAATATCAGTTTATTTCTGATCATAATTCTAAGATTGGTAAAAGGAATTATTATTATAGCATTTAGTAATGTAAATTAAAAAAACTATATTACTGAGTGTTATATAAAAATTTTGTTCATTAATCATAAATTCTTTGAAATGTGACATTTTAATTTTATCATATGACTGCTTGTATGTTAATCTTGTCTTTTTATAATTACTATGTCCTATCTATTATTTTTGGCCAAGTAAAATATAATTATATAGTCAAAACATTTTGTTTGCTTTTTAGATGGAGTACACTTTAGATTTAACCAAGGAAGGCTACCAGCAACAGAAATCAAGCGGACATCACAATTACTATCAGGATGACCATTCCAATAGGTTAGTCCAATAAACAATAAAGAAAAAAAATTAGTTGTTGAGCTGAATACTGTATTAAAGAAGCTAATGTGTCATACTTTCTCTGTCTATAGTCATTCCAATCCTTACAAGTCAAAGAAAGGAGGTTCGTGGATGGGAGACCTCCTCCTTCTTGCAATTGTCGGCATTGTGATTTACGCCATTTATCGCACCTGCATAGCACCTTCTTTCGAAGGTACTACTGATGATTCTCGAGACGATAGTGGGAGGTCACGGGGAAGTCGCCCCCCTCCTGCTGGGTTCAGATCGGAGTACATGCCTGGTGGTACGTACTAGCTTAAATACTTATGACTTATTTTTTTTTAATTAAGGTGAGGATTAATTAATTTTAGGAATTGGAGTGGAGTTGTTTAGAAGCTGGGACTAATGCTAACATATCGAATATGGCCTACCTATTGCATTATATGCTGAAATGAGTAAAGAAACTATGGTAGAAGATAAGCAGTCATAATTTCTGATTTCAGGTGATGATGGGCATTGTGGCTCACAGTCGCGAACAAATGGAAGTAGTTACAGTTCTGGCCACCAGGGAAGTAGTGGCTCTAGCAACTTCTGGACTGGTGCTGCCACTGGTGGATTGTTAGGGTACTTGTTTGGCAGTCGCACTAACACTGGTTACCAGCAGCCCTACCACCGGCCATACTCTCCACGGGGCAGTTCGTGGTTCGGATCCGGTTGGGGTTCTGGAATGGGTTCAGGAATGGGTTCAGGATGGGGTTCTTCAGGTTGGGGTTCATCCGGTACTGGTTGGACAACCGGTCGAAGTTACTCGTCAGGTCCCTCATTCAGCTCTGGAAGCACTGGAACTAGGACGGCATCAGGTATGTTGACATATTGAAGATAATTTTAATAAATTACTTCAAAATGATAATCACCAAGTTTTTCAAAATGAACAGGCAGATACAACCAAAACAGGGACAATTCCTGTACTTTTCCTAATTTTTATTGCTATCTATTTTGCAGGATTCGGAGGGACAAAAAGACGATAACATCTCACTGAGTGAACTTTCGAAGAAATGCCTTGTGATATTTTTTGTGATGTTGTACAGAACTGTAAATTATTGAGCTGTAAATATGGTATGATAACATTAGCAGATGAAAAGTGATGACCTTTTTCTTTTTCTTAAACTCAATAATCTCTTCTTTTTTTTTTTTTCCAAACGCCATAATCTCAAATATGCAGAGATGTAATAATTGTGGATTGCATACCTCATTGTTTTAGTGTTCTGGGTTCAAATCACAGTACAGTGTAGACTGTATTTGCTCTGGCATTCATGCAGTTTACCTTTGTTAAGCTTTAAATTTCCATATACTGCTAGACAGTATGTTAATTAGCTTTGGCATTACATTTAGCATGATTAAATTAAATGCAGGGGCGGCAGAACCAAATCCCACTTCCCAACTTTTTTGTCCTATCTTTTGAGTTGGTGCGCCCCTTTGACTGTCCCTTACGTTTATAACATTTAATGTGCCCCCTCACTGGTACCCCCTCAGTCCAGAAGCCGTTCTGCCGCCCCTGGATGTTTTTGTAATATGATTGAACATGAATTGTAGTGGTAGTAATATTGATTATTCATGATTTCCATTCACATTATTACATATGAATTACTTAAAATTTCCACGATTCATGTGTGAAATATAGTTAGGTAGCATTTTTAATCACAATTTGTCTGTATGTTTGTCAAATGTACATTTGGACACTATATGGCATTGTTTGTTAGGATTTTAAACTTAATTTTCATTATTGTGTGTATATTTGAACTGAATGTTGTATGTAAAATGAAAAGAGATATATTTTCCATTGGGAATTAAAACTTGCCATGGTGCCTGTGTGTTGCTATAATTAGCTTTTCTCAAATCTCAATATAATGGTTGCTTTCAAGGGAAGTTGGATATTAAGTTCATTAATATGATGAATTAGCTTTCCAGGTTGTTTAGTCAGATATGACTCTTATTGTACATGTAATATAAGTTGTTACTATAAGTTGTTACACTATTATTTGATGTTGTTACCTCGGATGTTTTATTAATGAGAATTAAAATGTTGATAACAATTATTGATGTCATGGTTGTTGATCACTTAGGGCTGTTCCATTTAAAAAAAGGGGGGGGGGAAAGACCAGAAATATTCAGCCCAACCCAATTTTTTGACAGACTACACCCCCCCCCCCCCCCGCGCTTTTTCCTACATCAAGATAATACTGGTCAACCACCCACTCTACTCCTCTTATGGAGAACCCCCCCCCCCCTCCCCTCCCCGCTTTTCAAATATTTTCTGGTTTCCCCCTTCCCCCTTTTTTAAAAATAGAACAGCCCCTTAACGAATCACTTAGGTGGCCTAGTGGGTAATAAGGCGTTATTTAGGCAGTACAATAGCCCTACCAATGGGGTTAAATGTGTAATATGGTGTGGACTCTTAAGCATTGCCATCTCACCATTACATCTGCCTCCTGTTGGCACAAATCGTGTCAATAGGTAATACTATATTTCGACATCTGTGTAAGCAAAGACCATATAGTGGATCCACTATATGGTCTTTGATGTAAGTGAAAGTCTGAAAGATCATACACATGCCAGGTGAAGCACATGTGCCTCTCTCAATTGCCTGCAGCATATTTACTGCAGGGGACTTCTCCTCAGGAGCATTATTATGCCTGACAATGCAGGACTGGAGTTAAAAACACTTATTGTTTAAGAATTGAACATAAAATTTATTAAGTCATCTTTGGCACATAATTATCTCTGCATGTATCATATATACAATGTTCACAGATAGATAATTAGATTTTACATTATATTCTGCAAGGCTGGAAATACCCTGGCATCACCAAAGCAAGAAACAGTTCAGGGAGGGAGAATCAGACACCTCATCTCCAAGACAATATAACATTTTAATATACATAAAACAAGTTGGTCTTTGAACTTCACTTGTACTTTACCAACCTATTGCAGCCATATTTGGAATGCATAAGAAATATAAAATAAAATAATAAAATATAAAGTTACTCATGTACAAAAATCACAATTATTGCAGTACACTTAAATAATATTAATTTTGGCAGTGTCTCACCCATCCAATTTCAAAACAAATCCATTGCACTGCATATTGCAAATATAGCATTCTCAACAGTCTTATTAAGTATAACATCACAGACATTAATGTCATTGGCCAATGTCACTGTCTCTGTCAGTATCACAAAGATATGCTTTAGGTGGAAACAATGGTCTTTGTGATGTCACTAACTCATCACTATTTGTGACGTTATACAAAGGGTTAGACTCCTCTCGCGGTTTCACGAGGGGCGAGACTAGAGCGAGAATCGACCGCTGTTCCACTCCTGCTATGGTCTTCACAATGACCAGATTAGGAGCATCTGAAAATAAATAAATATTCATGAAATATTTGATTTAATAGTGATTAAATTCTAGTATAAGTGGACTTTAGAAAGTAGTCAGTCATTATTTCATACTAAATTAGTGTAAAATAGTTAAATTCTTCAAACATACATAGTACTGTAAAATTGCTTTCCAGCTTACTCATGCTAATTAATAATTTTCGGCTTTTATTGTCTGCACACCATGGCTAAGCCCCTTGAGAAGGAGCAGACATCATGTTGGGACCAATAGCATAGAGCCATTTATATTTGCTATAAAGTGGTGCCTTTTGTGTAGAATTTCTGTCCAGATTGAGCAAAAGAGCCATCAGTTAATTTTGGCTGAAATTATAGTCATTCTTATTATTGGAATGGAGAAAAGCATAACCCTGAGCTAACCCTAGCCCTAAACCTAACCCTGACCTTCAAAAACAGCAAGCCTATCAGCTGCTATCATATTACTGGGATACATGAAAGCAAAGTTTCAGTGTCCAACAAATGTACCTGAAAATATATTTTGGATGTGGCCAGAAAAAAGGACAACAGGCCACTGCAAAATAAAATGCAGGTGTTTGGGGCATTCTGTATTTGTCCTTCACTGTCCATTCATGTTTTTATTTACATTGATTGGGCCGAAAAAGCTCCTCCCATTGATGGCCACCAGGGGCTTGCAATTTGATATTCTTGTTCAGTTGGTGTTTGGGGTGTCTTTGTGTGCTTGGTCAATGCACTGTGCCTGGGGCTCTGTGAAAGTCCAACAAAAATGTTTGAAACCACGAAACCTGTGCTTTTTGGGGAGAATGAACACCTTGTGGTCAAGCTGGAAATGTCAACACAAGATCAGAAGAGTTCAAAGTTCACAGCACGAGACTAGTGCAAGACCTCATCATAAATTCAAATACTAGTCTGTACGTGGTCAGGATCCCAGACTGAGCTCATTTTACTAGAGAAATAAGAAAAAAAGTCTATCTATAGATGGATCCTTATTGTAAGTCACTGCTAAGTGTAAGTCAATGACATTTGAGAATTTTCAGTGGAGAAAAAACTAAATGAAATAGGACAGTTTTCATTTTTGATGGGGGACATTTTGGTCCATGAACAACAATGATGCTCAGCATTTCCTTGTTGACGACTAATGCAGACCGATCAATTAAATGGTTGCTAAACTTTATGGTCCTTGCTAAACTGTATTGTTGAGGGTCAATATCCTAACAGGAACGTGACAAATGGCTTGGATTTCTTTAGGTCGATGGATCATCTTGTGAAAAAATTAGGGTTGCCCATTCAGTAATTTAAAATACAATTTCCAATGACTTCCTAGTTAGCAGTTTCAGTGCGTTTGATCAGATACCACAGGAGGTCAATATTAGGTATATTACACAGCCAGTTTTCATAGACCTGGAAACCAGATCTATGTGAATCCAGGATTTCCATAGGCTAGTGGTGGGTATGAGTGAAACAGGCTTTTACGTCGTGCTTCTTTTCTTTTTTGCACCAGATAGGGCAGGCAGGTGCCAAGGCAGTCAGGCGAATTATGAAGCAACCTTCCAACATGGACTGGGTTCGAACCCAGGACCCAGTGGTTGGCAGCCAAGCACGATATCACTGAGAAAAGCCCCTGCTCTCTTCCATTTTTTTTTCCAAATATATTTCAAAAGGGTAGCCAGATCAGCTGAAGCTTAAGCAGTACGTCCCCCAGCCAATGAGCAGCAAATATGATGAGGGTTCACATGAGCTCACATGACGTCATTTGGAGTTGAGTTTCCAAGTCTATGAAAACTGTTGTAAATGGCTAACAATATAATGAGAGTGAATCCTTCTTACCTGCTATGTACTGTATAGCCCTGTACTGTTTTCTGTTGTAAAATATCCTGACTATGATAATAATAATGGCGACCAGGGCAGTGAAGGTCATGAAGAACCCGACTGAGATCAAGGTGATGTTCTTCCATGAGACCTTTCTGTAATCTAAAAATAATGAGAAAATGAAGATGAAACGAGTGACTGGATAATGGGTGCCATGGCTGGCATAGTGGTTAAAGTATTGATCTGCTCTAAAAGCTTATGAGTTCCATTCCTAGTCTGTGAACCACTTCATTTTTGAATTACATGCATCATCTATTGGATTTGGATGTCATTTTGTAATGGTAATAATGACATGGTAAACTGAAAAAAATTGTTTTTAATTATAAACCTTTAATTTCTCACAATGTTTCATATGATGGGGCATGTTAGTTACAGATATATGCTAACGACATCTGCCTCGCTAAATTATTGCAAGGATTAAACTGGAACCCTTGCCATGAAGACCACCCTGGGTGCAATTTTACTTGTCTATATATTGAAGGGGCTTTAAAAGAGAGGTAAAATAATAAGAACACATCATCATACTATTACACATGCATTTGGCTTTTATATGAGATGGTCTTAATTGTGGAATGGTCTTAAAATCTGGTTCCACTGTAGTACACGTACGTTATACAGTACCCAGCTGACGTCATACAGTACCCAGCTGACGTCATACAGTACCCAGCTGACGTCATACAGCACCAGTACTAATACCTGCACTGTATTGAGGACAAAGCAAAGTACACAAACAATACTCTATTTTCACCTCTTAGCAGCTTAGGATAATAAAAAGTTCAGCTGATAACAGCCTTAGCTTGAGGGTATAATTAGCCGAAGGTCATACCCTCCAAGTAAAAGGCACAAAAAGATGGTGAGAAAATTCTCAGGACATAAAGTGTTTGCTGTTCACACCTGATTTTCTGTGCACTTGCATAGGGCAAAAAAGCCCAGGATCTCCTGAAGCAATTTGGCAGTGCAACAAAGCACTTGTACTGAGACCAACATAATGCTATGGGGCAGGTTTTGTTTGTTATATATGGCTGCACACAGGTAGCTACAGGTATAGTTCCTTGTTTTCTAAATTAAATTTGAGGCAATGGACAGTGTTGTCTTTGTGTTTTTTGAACAGCAATGGTTTAAGCGCATCATTCTCATTGAATGTCCATGTCTATGTCTCAATGCTACTGGGTCTGAAGCTTAGTTAGCTTAGATGACCAGCTGCCAGAGGCAGACATAATGATGAGATAAGATAAGGCCTGGAGTCCACACTACATTACACATTTACCCCATGGGTGCAGTCTTTTACTTGCCTCAGTATAGACACTGAGCACTGCTGAGTAAATAAATCTCCCATTTAACGTTTCATGCGATCGATGTAGCTTCATGAAGAGTTCCAGGCCAGGGATTGAACCCGGGCGCGTCAGCAGAGTTGGTCAATTAATGTTGAATTGGTGGGTGCCTTAACCATTCGGCTACCCAGCTGCCTAAGGGGTTCAAACTTGCTGAATTCTCTTTACATTCACTGGGGATAAAATTCAATTCAAGCCGATACCTCACTGTTTATTTTTAAATTAACATACCAAAAGGTAAACTATTTAAATAGCACACGTACCTCTAGTGGCGCCACCACTTCCTCCTTCGGGCCCTGCAGGAACTACACTGCTGGGGGCTCCACCTGGCGGATAATCCTGGCGTTGCACGTGCTCAAAATCACTCTTGTTGAATCCTTTGAAAGGGCCACATTTGGTGTCAGTTAGGGTTGAGCATGGTTTTTTGATAATCTCATCTTTTGGACATTTTCTGCAGATTTGACAAGCCCTTAGTTGAGGGTTATAAAATGCCCCACTGTGACACCTTATTATTTGCACAGAATCTGTCACTTCAGGGCCCAGCAGTATGAAAATTAATCCAAATGTGGTATAAGTCAGATAAAGACTTGGTGGTGCCATATTTATCACAGATGTCATCACAATAGTTCAGGTAATAATCCCATGAATTTGTCACTACATCAATCCTCGTTGGTGTCCTCCAGTTCAGGTCAACCATAAGTTTTATCTTTTCAAACTGGTAAGTTTCCTCACATCAGTGCTTTTACCTGAAAATAGACAAAATATTTAAAGTTTGAAGAAAGAACATGGCTTCTACACTACAGTGAAAAATTCCGACATATGTAATAGTCCTAGAAAGATACATAGAAAAAAGACACCTGAATCTTAAAAATACCTAATAACTGACTGTTAGGTGTGCATGAGTTTTACTGGTCTCTTTGAAGCAAACTAGCTATTTAGTGAATCTTTCCAGTGATTTACCACAGACAAAGCAAATAGCAGGAGATATGTCGGCTGGCCCTTTGTGGCTATCTTCTGAAGGTTGAAATCTCAGATATGTTCTTTACCCCGTGCGGGTAATTGCTGTTACCCCCAACCGCTGAGTGATGTTTTATGACCCTCTAACAAGCCACGTGAAAAGCTCATGACAACCAGGCAATTACAGAACAATTGGATGACAATTAGGGCATTTGGCCAGTGAGGCAATCAGCACAGCATTCAGCATTTGGCAGTACGAACATAGAAGAGTTTTCTTTTTACTTTAGAGGGAAAAGAGGAAACATAATCATCATTAAAATCACATAGACAATTTGCCAGTGTACATCAATACTTGAATATGGTACTCAAATTAAACTAGACAAAGCTAGACAACTTCTGCTGTACGATGCTACCTGCCACCTGGGATGAACAGAGATCAAAGCTGCAATTAAACGGAACTGTCTGGCTTTAAGCCAGGAGTAGACAGAAGTGGCTGGCTTTAGCCAGTTATAGCTACAGCCCAGTAGAGGAGTCTTTCTAAAGTCCCTGGGGGACTATAGAACTCATTACAGAGTAACCTGCAATATGCAGCAAGAAGCTCTTTACAATCGCCATCAGCGGCCATAGCAGCTCAAAGCCACCTCCCATAATTATATGAATTGATTAATGATCACCTATGTAATGATCAAAGATGATTCAATCATCATATGATCATGCCTTTTAGATTGGTCATCATGTATGTTTCCAATCCAAAGGACCACATCAAACAGATCAATGAGAGTTACTTCAGAACAACTCAATGAGAGTTACTTCAGAAACCCTCAGAACAAGATATATCACAGTATAATAATTAATTTCAGTCTTAAAAACGCTATTCGAAACAGAATTTTTACCCTTGCATTTTTCAGTTCTAAAAGGTGAATTCAAATAAGCATGCTTTCTTAAGTTTGTTTCCATAGCGTTAATTTCAGCTTCAAAGACAAGTCACAAGTGTGCATGCAGTTTTTCTGCACATTATCAAATAATTAAATTTGTTGACCAGGCCAGTCTGTTGATGTCCCACCCTTAAATTTGATAGTATACCTTGTTTGTTCACCCACAATTTGTGGACGAGTTTCTTTGAGACCTGCTCACTGTGTTCTGTGACTTACAGCTCCCCAAACAGAGAATAAAAAATCAGCAAGAATAAGAAATGGATAAAAAAGATAACAGAAAATGTGATCTTCTTTTTTTAACTGTAGTCATACGTGCAGACATCGTGTGAACCAGACAATATCATGTACCTCAATAATTGCACATTTGCACAACATGAAAACTAGGATAGGATAGACTACGACTGGAAACAGATCGGATAGGCCAAGATAGGATAGGATAGGATAGGATAGGATAGGATAGGATAGGATAGGATATGATAGTATAAGATAGGATAGGATAGGATATATACGAAATAGACAAAAAATATAACAAAAATTTATTAGGACAAGATAGGATATGTTTGGATAGCATAGGAATGGGAGATAGGATAGGATAGGATATAGGATAGGATATAGGATACGACTGGAAACTGATGGATAGGACAAGATAGGATCGAGGACAGATAGGAATGGATAGGAATGGAGGATATGATAGGATAGGATAGGATACCCAGATAACCCGCATTTGTTAGATATTTGCCCGGCATCGGCTGAAGTAGGCAGGATCAACCGATCGGGCATGCTATCTGGGTAGGATAGGATAGACATCAGGATAGCTAGGTCGGAATCAAGATAGGACAGGATTGGATCGGACGGGATAGGACAGCATAATGTTGCCTTTGAAAATTTTACCATTCTCAATTACCAAAATGAGGAGCAACATGTCAAAACATGAACAATGCAAAACTTACAATCATCCAAATATATTAATATTGTATGCAAAACTGACCTTGAAATCACCTCAGAAAGACTGCTATGCAAAGTAACGTCCAGACCGAAATCAGAGAATATTAAGGGACGCTAAGAGATTCCAAAATTCCATCTGAAGTGATTGTATGACGAGATCGAACTTTATCAGAGATGATTTAAAGGGCTGTCAATGTGAAATGAAGTTATCTTTCCTTATCTCTATCAATTAAAGTGTGTATCCAGCGCATAAACAGAAGTGAACAAGCCCAGGCAAGTCCTGATCACAAGACAAGGTTTCAAGTTGTTGAGTAAACACAAGACTTATTCCATCTTGTCACGGAGTTATAACAACAAAGTAAACCAAAACTCCTCTCTAGATATAGTTAATCAGCCCAACACTCAACTAATTCAGATTTTTCAGTTAAAGACATGAATATACACATTATGCAATATATGAGTACAAAGGCCTACCATCAATAAAATTAGGATAGGCAAAGGTGGCGTTCAATAGCACCATTGCAACTTATTCTAACAAGAGACTTTCCCAACACCCAAAGGAGTACTGTGAATTTGTCGACAAGAATGAACAGTTGTGTGATCAGTTTATTCGGGGACTGTCAGACAAGGATTTGCAGCAGAGACTGTGTTTACAAGATAATCTAGCAGGTTCTGTGGGCGAAACAACACGAATGGCTTGGGCCATTCACTCAATGCAAAGTAACTGACTTTGAAGTTCCCAAAGGCTAATCCAAGTCACATTCGGGAATTCCACAAAAATGCACTGGTCAAGTGTTGCAATACAATCCCCATCGGTGATCCAATAGTCAAAACTGTCCACAGCCAGCTTCCCATCACCACCTGGGATGAATGGAGGTGAGCAGAGTTAAAGATGATTTGTCAAATTGATCCATGTCATGATGGGGGCTCGAACCTACAACAGTCTCGATCTGCAGACGACCATTAGACCCCTGCATCTCTCTTGAGGAGCCTTGCTCTCACATGTAAAAGGTCCTTAATTTGACTCGTGGCTGGGGCAGTTGGGAGCATTTTCTTTGCATATGCAGCCAATGGCCATATATATTTTTGGTAAGGCAAATATACTATATTTTTGGCCCAACATGAGTTGCCAGGTTCTCAAATAAGATTCAAGTTTCGAGACGAATTTATTTGCCTTCAAATATAATATAATGATAACTGGAAACAATAAATATATTCTATTTACATAGGTCTAATATAGTTCTCTCAACAGTCAGCCAATGGGCCACCGCTGAGATTACGTGAAATAGGCAACAAATGCAAAGCTGGGTGTACAGTTAGTTTCTTTAATTAAAGTTTAGTTGTCCAAGCTGAAAAATAAATTGCAAAATTTTCTACGTGTCTTTACCTGCACAGGTGAACAACAAGTTTTATTTTACCACCTTTTTAGCACATTCTGTGTATTTTTACAGTAAGAATGAAATAGAAGAATTTTCTTTGCCCTTTTATCTTTTCAAGCAACAGCTATCCATGAAATTGTGTTCACCAGAACGTGGAAACCACACTATAGGCTGTTCATAAATTGATTCTCATAATTGTACAATCTACTTTCTCGCTAACCAGATGAGGAAAAAAAAATTATGTGAAAAACTCGCAAGAGAAAATAACGAAAATTTTCCCTGCACTAAAAAAAACAACTGTAAAAACATCACTTTTAGTATTTGTGAGTATTGTGTAGTTAACTGAGTGTTATATTTAATTGAGGCAGTTAAAAATCTAAAATACATTTTCATTTATATACCATTTATATGATAATTTCTTAAACTTAAGGAAATGTACATGAAACCATACCTGGGAAGGTAACAAATTATATGGAGCTATTTAAAACAAATTCATAAATTGTGAGTCACGTTCAATTTTAGCAGTTCACTTTGAATTCTCTTTAAGTTTCATAAACAAGTCTTATCAGAACTTAAATGATACCGCATGATATACAACTCTTAAATGGCACTAGAGCTATTGATTTGTGTATTATCAGTACTAATGTTACTCCGTGTAGTAACACACGGTGATAAACTTATCGATTGATCACTTTGAATGATCTATCAGAGTTCATCATTAGGTACATTGTCTCAACTAAATGTTGGAAAACTTTGAATTAAAGGGGTACTAAAGGATAATTGTATGTTGATTTTAAAAGTTTAATTACATGTAAAATAGTATATTGCTGTGAAAGGAAATGTCTTAAAGTCGGGTTTGGTATAGTTTTAAGACAATTTAAAGTACAATTTGCGCCACCCCCCACATGGGTGGGGGCCGCCATTATTGCACACGGCACGCAATCTGGTGACGTCACTTATGTACTAAGTACTGAATGCAATCCTTCAAAATCAAGTTTAGTATGATTTTAAGCCAGTTAAAAGTGCAATTTTCAACATCCCCTGAAACGCTGGAGGCCGCCATTTTTGCTCACGGCACACATATTATTGCAGTTCTTATTACCACTAGTACATGATAACACCATGTAATTATAATTTATATAATAAGTTTACATTTAGTATCACTATCAGCTGGGCACATGTATATGTTCCTAATACACTGTATTGAGTTTTCTAGATTTTATTAAAAGGATGTTCCTTCAGTAATCTTCACAAGATTATCATAATGAAGAAATATTAAAGGGCCATCCAAATTGATAGGTTTATAAATATTGAATCCCGATATTTTCTGGTAGGCCAAAAAGTTATATTCACCATCAGTGTCACAATTACATTGACTTAAAAGCAAATCAGCCTGACACCTTGTCATCTAGGTGCTAAGTGCAATTATATATGTTCCTATTAATTTTACTTAACCAGTCATGTTCATTGCAATTATACTGAAGGCTAGTGAACCAAATCCTTCATTGCACAACTAAACTGTGAGGCATAAACAGGTAGAAAGACGGTATTGACACCAATAAAAAATAAATTTGCGGCTCTAAAAGCTGTGAAAAAATAAGTTATCTGTGATATGAGTTTTAATAATGAGGGAAATTAGGCATACAAAATGGCAAATCTAGAAAATTTAGCCTATCATAGATTTATTTGAAACTCACATGTGACAATACACCCAAAGAATTAGTAATGGATTATTGTTAGCAATTTCGACTCAATTAATTTAATTTTATGTGTAAATAACACATTTAGGCCTATATAATTGCATTGCTTAACATATTTTCAATGGCAATTTACTTGACACTTGGTAAGAACCGTGAAATTCTCTTAGTATAACAAAGGTTTAAGTGCAATTTACCTGTTTCTGAAACTTGGACTAAAATGCAGGGTCTCTAGAACTCTAGGCTGAGACCTAAGACAACAGTGACGTATTTCCGGCGAGTGCCAGACGCTCGGTAAAGTCAAAATGGCGGCCTCCAGTGTTCACAAGACAGTGCTAATAAATGCCGGATATTACATTACCAGTGCGCATATACAAGTTCTGTATAGCGTGGATGTGATCCAATGGACCAAAGCTAACATCTGAGAGGTAAAGTGCTCAAGGTGTTAGTTCCCCTTTAAAGGGGTACTAAAGGATAATTGTATGTTGATTTTAAAAGTTTAATTACATGTAAAATAGTATATTGCTGTGAAAGGAAATGTCTTAAAGTCGGGTTTGGTATAGTTTTAAGACAATTTAAAGTACAATTTGCGCCACCCCCCACATGGGTGGGGGCCGCCATTATTGCACACGGCACGCAATCTGGTGACGTCACTTATGTACTAAGTACTGAATGCAATCCTTCAAAATCAAGTTTAGTATGATTTTAAGCCAGTTAAAAGTGCAATTTTCAACATCCCCTGAAACGCTGGAGGCCGCCATTTTTGCTCACGGCACACATATTATTGCAGTTCTTATTACCACTAGTACATGATAACACCATGTAATTATAATTTATATAATAAGTTTACATTTAGTATCACTATCAGCTGGGCACATGTATATGTTCCTAATACACTGTATTGAGTTTTCTAGATTTTATTAAAAGGATGTTCCTTCAGTAATCTTCACAAGATTATCATAATGAAGAAATATTAAAGGGCCATCCAAATTGATAGGTTTATAAATATTGAATCCCGATATTTTCTGGTAGGCCAAAAAGTTATATTCACCATCAGTGTCACAATTACATTGACTTAAAAGCAAATCAGCCTGACACCTTGTCATCTAGGTGCTAAGTGCAATTATATATGTTCCTATTAATTTTACTTAACCAGTCATGTTCATTGCAATTATACTGAAGGCTAGTGAACCAAATCCTTCATTGCACAACTAAACTGTGAGGCATAAACAGGTAGAAAGACGGTATTGACACCAATAAAAAATAAATTTGCGGCTCTAAAAGCTGTGAAAAAATAAGTTATCTGTGATATGAGTTTTAATAATGAGGGAAATTAGGCATACAAAATGGCAAATCTAGAAAATTTAGCCTATCATAGATTTATTTGAAACTCACATGTGACAATACACCCAAAGAATTAGTAATGGATTATTGTTAGCAATTTCGACTCAATTAATTTAATTTTATGTGTAAATAACACATTTAGGCCTATATAATTGCATTGCTTAACATATTTTCAATGGCAATTTACTTGACACTTGGTAAGAACCGTGAAATTCTCTTAGTATAACAAAGGTTTAAGTGCAATTTACCTGTTTCTGAAACTTGGACTAAAATGCAGGGTCTCTAGAACTCTAGGCTGAGACCTAAGACAACAGTGACGTATTTCCGGCGAGTGCCAGACGCTCGGTAAAGTCAAAATGGCGGCCTCCAGTGTTCACAAGACAGTGCTAATAAATGCCGGATATTACATTACCAGTGCGCATATACAAGTTCTGTATAGCGTGGATGTGATCCAATGGACCAAAGCTAACATCTGAGAGGTAAAGTGCTCAAGGCGTTAGTTCCCCTTTAAGGACACCTTGATAACAGGACCAGTTTTTTAAGGATAGAACTACAGTAACTATCTCCTTAACTTTAATTAAGGCGACAAATTCTGACCAAATCTGAAACCTAGGAATATATATATTTAGAGCACTAAATATATTATTGAACAATTTCATTTCAGAGAGTCAGAGATCCTATCAAGTGAATTGTAATCCGATGTCTTCTCTTTGATGCACACAGTCATTGTCATCGAAGCCATGTTACAGGTCTTTTATTCCCCACTTAATTTCAGCCATTTGGAACTTAAAATTTTTAAAATATGAAAAATGACAAAGTTGTTGAATAAAATATATCACTCGTGAAACGAAAGCGTCATGAACGTCCTCGACTCGCAATTTATTTTAAGCTTAACTCTGTCAATTTTTGTCCAATTTTCAAAATTTAAACTTTGTTTTGTACATAAATTAATTTAGTGTTATAATATAAAGTTGTTATTAACATGTCACATCAACTGTCGTCTCGCGGGATTTTTTTTGGCCGTACGCCTTTTTGCCCTTATTTGGATAAGCAACGTCTTGAGCTTCCATATTTTGGATGCATGAACGTAATTCTATGTGGTATGAAATGCAGATCACCCGGCCCGTATCACCCGCTATTTCATATGACATGCTGAATCTGCCTATATTATGCTTAGTGTCTAAGCTGAGGCTTTTAAAAGTCCCACCTATGAATGATTACATTTCTTACTATTTAAAGATCCCATCAATTAAAAGATATATATATGTCATAACTGAAACATCCTTTGTTATAGTCTACACGCTAAGTTGTGTACTAGAATTACCTGCACCTTCCGTTGCGATGTACTCGGTAACACACTGTGCTGTAGCACTCAACGTATGCTGATGTCATGTATAGGGGAATTTCATATTGAAAGTGCAACCATTGCGATACACTATGTAAGTCATACATACTTACCCAGGGCCGTAGCCTGGGAAAAAGTCTGGGGGGGGGGGGGCAGTTTGATCAAAAGTCAAGCTTCTGATATTCTGATGTTCACTTCAGCAGCCACTATATATAAAATATTATGCAAAATTCTGGGAGGGGGCCGATGCCCTCCCCCTACCCCCCCCCCCTCCATCTATCTATCTATCTATCTATCTATCTATCTATCTATCTATCCACCTACCTATCTATCTGTCTATCTGTTTAATTATTGGTGTCAAAGACTCCAGTCTCAAGACTATTATTTCATTTATAATAACAATAAGTCGGGAGGCATCATGAGGACAAGTCATGAATTCATTGTTAGCTATCAATATCAATATCAATCTCAATCCTTCTGCCTGTCTGTCAACAATCTTTTAATTTTTAAATGACAGCTAGGGCTATGAAAAACATTTTTGATTTATTAATTATATGCATCAATATTGTTTTTTTACTATCTTGACAATTATGAAGAAAATTAACCTACCTGTGAATGTAATTAATATCCTTCATCTTACACCCGCAAAACTTCACTGACTGAGTGACTCATCTACATATATCAAATCAGCCACAAACTGACTACCACGACTGGCAAGTGACTACCACAACTGGCAAATGACTAACTCTGCGATGCTGGCAAGTGACTACCAAGAAGTGCACCAGTTGACTGCTTGCTTGGCGCTCTGCTTGCATGGCTGTTGGCCTGCCTGTTGTATGGCTCTCGTATGAATGTCGTGTGTGGCTGATTCTTTTTGCTGTCTATTTTTTTCCTTCAACGCTCGAGTGCCTACAAGCCCAGGCATGCACGAACGTCCACTAATCGTATTTTGAACCCCCCCCCCCCTCTCTCTCTCTCTCTTTTCAGACAACACACCCCCCCCCCCCCCCCCCCCATTATTGTTCTCTCAGGTAAATAACGGCAATGAAGTTCGGGGGGGGGGGGCAGTTGAAATATTAACTCACAAACATTTTACTATTTTTTACTTCTTCAAATTAAAAAGTTAAATACTAAAACCATGCATATATATAGATATATTTGGGATTTTTATTTTTTTATTATTTTTAAATAAACAGTCATGAGGTTGACCAGTGTGTATACATGTAATAAAACCTTGGATTTTTAAATGATTGAGTATTATTCAGTGCAAAATCCATGCTGAATTCAACGTACTGGACTGACAACTTCAAAAAGTGTATTCATGAATATTATTAAATACATATGTCTGGTACGTGATACCACAAAAATATTAAATCTCATAATAAACCCCCCCCCCCCCCCCCAACATATAACACTGACATTTTCTTATCAGTTCTTATCTGATAGTCACGTGTCCCAATGGCTGTTATCTCCACTGTTCAGATCGGTCTTTGTTGACTTTCACATTTTTGTCTCTCTTTTTTTTAAATTGTGCTTTTGACAAATGTTTGATCTTCCAAGGAGCACATTGTCCAAATCTTTTGAAAAATCCACAAGCACTATGTAAATATAGAGTGCAATGGAGGATTATTCGAGTATTTCTATTCCCTTTCTTGTGTTACACATTGTCCTTTTTATTCACCTTCTATTCTTGAGCTCAGAGTCAATAATCTTCAAGAACTCCTTTCATCTCATACTTCTCATCGTCTCATTAAGCCTAAAAAAGTCTTCACAAAAACTCAAACCAACAATAGAAATGCATAAGAAAATCTTGAACTTTGTCAAAACTGGTCTACCTTTGCATGAGAAGCTATTCATGGCTTAATACTTCAACCAATAGATGAATTTCATGTGGAGGAGGTATCATCACCATGACCATGAAGAACATTTTAAACCAGAAGTAACCCCCCCCCCCCCCCCCCCAGAAAAAAAGAAAGAAAAAAGAATCATACTAAGCAGTGCAAAGGAAACAATAAATTCAAGCAACTGGTGGCAACTGGTGGCAAAATGCCTTTATGATAATAACAGAGATGGATAGGCCTACTTTCTTTTTATGCAAGGTAAACATGTGGATTTTGAAGGGGCTCATGAAATCAGTACAAATGATCACAAATAAATAGGATTTAGAATGAGCCCACCGAATAAGAAATATAAATATAAGAGTTATGAAGAGGCCAATGGGACAGCAAAATTTACTGAATTCTTGAGGGACCTATAGCTGGGTAGTAAAATGGCCAGATTTACTGCATGTTGAATCAGACTCAACCATTTGAAAAACTTGGAACTGCATGGGCATTAATAGCTCACTGAACAAATAAACCTGCACTGTATGTCTTTTGTAATATTATGAAAAGATGCGCAGCTGACATGTAGTCATGAAAGCACATGCAAGGAACGTGGCCTGAACGTGACATGGTGTATCCAGGGGCCAAAATTGCATGATTCCGTTTGATTTAATTCTTCTCTTTTTCTTCATTAAAAGCACGTTTAAATTTGCATGAACAAAATGCAGTGAACTGAGCATGTTAAATACAGACATACCATGCAATAACTTGACTATCAAAAGTGTTAGGTCCTGGCATTACACGTACTTTAAACATGCCAAGCCATGTTGAATTATATGGCCAACAAAAAAAAATGAAGAAGAAAATCTAAATAGATATTTTTTATTTACAAAAAAAAAAAGAAAAAGAAAAGAAAAGTGAGATGCCAAAAAGGCTGATACCTATTTGTGTTGAGCTTGCTGATTGAAACAGTATTTATAGAAATATGGAAAGTGCTCAGGGAGAAAATCAGAAATATTTAAATTTGATATGAAATTTTCATATTTGATATGTTTAGTCATTTACCCGTGGTCAACATAGACCTTTAATCTTTGTTGACAGGTACATAGAGTGTGGATGTGAAGTCAGTATCTAGATATTGGTTTTAAAATGGTTCCATACTTTAGGATGGAAGCATTTTTCTAAGCCATGCCCAATCATCGCAGATTCCAGTACTCCCATCTTTACTTTGAAGGTCTTTTCAATTCTTTGGTATCTATCAAGCTTTTTTTCTCGACATCGGCCAGTTTCTCTAGCATCGCCTTGACATCCCAGTCCTGTTGTTCTTGTCTATACTACATAATATATATTGAAGAGTCTGTTCCGAACATTGTCAAAATGCACCCAGAGTGGCCCTTTTCTGTTTGGGATATCAGCTGTGGAAACCCATTCGGAACCTCTGAGAGAGGCACTTCTTTGTAGGAGGTTTTTCGTGCACAAATACCTGTTGGAGCCCTATAATGTAAAACTGCCCAGCAATAGCTATGATCCTCACAAATATCTACTTACGTTATTTCATACTTATGAAAACTAATGTGATTTGAATCAGTAATGTTGTGGCTTCATAAGCACTAACATACAGAGCAATTCCTTTTTTGGAAATTCCTCTGGCCTGACCAGTGCATTAGGTCATAATAACATAATATATGCAGCCCCTGCTGAAATTTCATTTCCCAGAAATTTATAAAAGCTGGTATGCACTACAAGTTGTCAGTTCATGATGCCATTAATGTGAAAATACAATACAATGCAATCATATTGCTATCACATGTGCATTGCCTATCCTCAGATCTCTTTTAAAGAGAGCTTTACTTGTTCACAAGTCATATGTAGCCTATATATAAAATTTAAAAGCACTTTTTATGATGGACCTTCTCTATCTCCATCATTTAATTTTCATGAGCCCAGAAAAAAGATCTTGTTTATAGATCTGGTGTCTTTTTCTGTGATGCTGGCATTCTTCACAGCTTACCAGATATCTAATCTTTTTTGTTTTTTAGAGAATTTTCTTGTGTGGCCTGTTGGGGCCAATCAAGGTCAGAGGCCTGCAATGAGCCGAATTGTGACAAATTGTGGGGACCGCTGAATTTTTAATAAAATGTCCTAGGCCAAGGTTTCCCAAACCCCCCCCCCCCCCTAAATACGCCACTGTTGATCATCATCAGTGTCATGAAATCAGGATTCAGGACTTGTCCTATGACTGTGAGTGACTCTCCATTTTACACCAGCAGAGGTCTCTCAAATATGACCAGGTATATTTAGCGACCTCTAGTGTAAATTTAACTTATCAATATCCTTAAATTCAGTTAACAGCTCCCAGGACCCAGATAGATCATTATAGAGTATTAGATACACAAAAAACACACTGGTTAAACATGAAGATTTTTCTTTTAATTGCAACAGTCTTTGATTAACAATTAAGTCAGATACTTTTGAGTAATTTATTCATTATCACATTTTTGTCGTTTGAGTAGCAGTTAGCCACCATAACTATTACACCGCCTAACACAAAAGAGTCAGAAGCAACAGTCCTCAGTAGAGTGATTAATATCACTCAAAAACTCACAAACAACAATCCACCTCAGATAAATAGATCTGCAACAAACACAGCTGACTAGTTTAGCTAGAGCGAAATAAAATCGCAGTCTAAAATATACATAACTTTAAATATAATACTTCAAGTATTTGGTACATATCACAATAGTGAGGAAACACACGTATGTTCTTTAAAATGCCAGAAATCTATAAAAAGCAAGTTACTATTATTAGTTATACATACCGTCAAGCTCAAAGTAAACATATTCCATATTGACACTGAAATCTCATCCTGTTAAATTATAAGACACAGCCAGACAGCAGGAGAAATGGTGAGACAATATATTTATGGAAGAATAAACAATTGTTTAGGCAACAGTAAGCATCTAATTGGCACAAAAAAAAGCAATAGTCTATTGAGACAGTAGAGCCAAGGATACCAAAAGAGAGTATGTTGTCAGTTCAGGGGTTGTATGAAATATGCAATATATATATTCAAATATATTCGAGATCTGTAGAAAATGAGCATTGTAGGTTCAAGTGAAGCAGAGGAGCAGAGGTATATAAATATATTATATTATATATATTACAATTATAAAGGTTATTTGTTAAGAATTTGTTTGATGTAGTCTTTAGTCTGTTCTGGATATTTGTCAATGTCCACGGTCGTGTCAAGGGGTGGGACAATGACTTGTGGATTACCGTCGGTCGGTCTCCATATAAGGACCTGCGATCGGTTAGCGTTTGGTGCCCTCAATGAGTACACTGGCAATTGTATGTTATGTTTCAGCAACTTGGGTTGCTCCTGTTCTAAAGGTCCTATCAATTTGGCTCGATGTCCGAGAGGTTGCTCAGGATCCACACCGATATTTAACTCCATGTTCCACGTGATTGTCTTGTAGATGTAAATGTGGTTACGGGTAATGTCTTTAAGAGCTAGACAAGTGTAAAAGTGCTGTTTCCGATGAATGTTGGTGAGTCGAGGCTCCCGACCGTACTTGTCACTCGGCACATGCCATGTTACCTGGAGTAAGAAATGTTAAGAATATTTACACACAATATTACAAAACAAAAACATTAAGAAATTGCAAATGAAAATTACTAACACAAGTGAGAATTAATGTCACCAATAAACCAATTAATTTGAATAGCTATAGCTAGGAATATTCCTTGGTTATACTGCCAATTAATATTGGAAAATAAAACTAGACAGAAGCATTACAGCTTATTTATAGCCACCTATGAATCATCATGGCCAAAATTATTTAACTACGCATTAATACAGGAACGTCACAATGTAGTCCGGAAACCATGGGTAACATATACAATGAATGGAAGATTCTTTCACAGACACTTTTTTAGTTCAAAATGTATGCATTAGTTTAAGAAAAGAAAAAAGGATCCAGAAAACAAGACCAAAGATTTTACGGTGACCCCTTGAAATCTACATGCAACAAATTCAGACTTAAATATATTCATTGCGCCAAGGTTAACAGCTTGTGAAGGGCTTAAATGCAATCAAATTATGTCACTTCATGTATCTGCCAACTGACCAGAAACTCAAATGCACTCATGAATTAAGCGAATCCGCAAAAGGGCAACGAGGAATGATTTGTTTCTGGAGCCTCTCTTGTCGCTAAGTAATTTGTGAAAAACCTTCTCATGTAGGACAGGACACGCATATTATACAAATAGTATGGTCGACTCTAGACAGTTGTAGCAACCTATTCCTGTCTGTAGCTATAACTGGCTTATTATATAAAGCCAGCCGCTTCTGTCTACTGCCAGCTTATAGTCAGCTGACATACCACCATCAGCTGGTGCCCTTTATTCAAGAACATAAACCTATGCAGCAGACTGACTTCATAGTCCACCTGAACTAGTTTACCCTAGAATGGTTAAATTTGTTATTACTGGAAAATATAATTTGCAGGTGCTGCATCCCACAGCATTCCAAATCGGGCCAGCGTTGTTTCTATATCGGCTGCCGTCGTTACAACATCGTTTTGACATCGCCGACATTGAAACGATTTGGAATGCTATCTGGAATGCTATTTGTTACTTCAGATAAGACTTTTAGTAGCCAGCTATAGTCAAGACAGTTTGTTCTGTTTGGGGCAAGTGGCATCATATAGCAGTTGTCTAGTCTGGGTTAATTTTGACAGGCTGTTTTTAATGGAACTAATTGTATGTCACACACAAGGCTTCCAGTGGCAAATTATTTATATTGGGGCTGTGAATTTCTTACTTTAATCATGCGTTAATTGGTAAGGTGCCTTACTGGTGAGGTGGTTGACCACGAGGTTTTAGTGTACATAAATTCATTGATTTTTTTGCAACTTCCAGTGAAATTTCTTTATTATCTGTTTTTCTAACTCACCTGAGGGAAGAAGTTATCGTTCATTTCTAAACATATGGTCTGGCCATCACATGGTCCTTTAAGTGTTTTCAATTCCTTCCTGGCTCCGTACCATGGATACAGCTTCCCATCCGCATCACTTATCATCGTGTGCTTTCCCAAAATTATCTCCGGAAACTCCCAACTGGTTCTGAAATAAGATAAGAAAGGCATAAGAAAATCATAATGAAGATGTCTATGTGAGCATTTATGTAAAATCATACAGGGAATAAATATCATCTGCGTCCAGTGAGTGGTCTAGTAGTCAAGGCATTGGTCATCTCCTCAGAAGGTCCTTGATTTGATTCTAAAACAGGCTACTTTTCACGACCTTTATCTGAACTGGAAGTTGTTCACAAGACTGACATGTAACATTGCATGACTGTACAATGCTCAGTATTTGGTATCTGTGCTGAGGTAAGTAAAGGATTCCACCCAAGGGGTAAATGTATAACTTGGGTAAATGCTAAGTCACATTTTCTTATTATTGCAACCAGGCAAAAAAAATTAATGAATATAATAAAATAAAATAAATTATTAAAAAAAGCTTACGGGTGATTTCTGACTTATCAATTCAATCCCATAAATAGCAAGGTCCTCCAAAAGAGGGCTGCATCAATACCTACCAAATTTATTTTCTTTATTTCAGACCAACAAACATAAATCGGGTAAAAACAAAAATTTGTAATTTGTGTCACTTTGATATTTATTTTAAACAAAATTTTATTTTCTAATATTTAGTTGGAAGTTTAAACTTTATTAGAAAATAAAAATAATAAAATATCTAATAATAAGATGATGTGTGACTTAGCATTTACCCATGTTAATCTTTAGTTGGAATTTTAACTTTAAACACATACTCAAGTCAGCCATGTTGTCTTTTTCATATCTTGAAACATTTTTCCAAGCAAAAAGTATCGAATTTAGAAATTTTGCAGAGTAATACTATTAATAATGAAACATGATCCTTCAAGGACATTGATATCACTTCATCCTGGATTAATCAAATCAGATGCCCAACCCTAGCTTTAAATTATCAATACCCTGGAAGGTCAAGGTCAGATGCAAGTCATGGGAAACAATCAGAAGAATGCGTTTTGTTTCAGTGCACAACAATTTTTGTCCTGGGCCTGCAGAGAAGGTCTCTGCCAGAAACACCCATTTTCAAAGAAATTGCCAATTTCCAAGATCTGCCACAAGTGGGGGACCCCCTGGTGCACTTATGTAACAGATGAGCTGTTGCCTAGGTCACTGGGTATGGCTAACCAGATCTTTTTCAGCATGATAAATATATTTATAATACATGTGGGTTAAATGCATATCTTGTTACATAGACTGTCAGCTGCATTTGTTCATGATAATGAAGTTTAATATTATCATGATTATATCTCCATAACAATGACAACGGAAGAAATTTAATACATATAAAATAAAAAATAAATAAATTACTGGCTTAAACAAGTTCTTCAAATAAATAAGAATGTGAGATTAAAATAAGCAGACAATAACAATAATACACATATTGCATGATTTTAAATAAAATTTAATTGTGGTCTTTATACTGCATTTTACTTGGTTGCCATGGAAATATTAGTTTGTTTAGTTTATATATATGTCAGTCATGTTCCTTTTTATTATTTTCCAAATAAATCTTCCGCAAAACTTCCTTGGCAGCAGCTGTCTTGTCAATGTGTCTTGACCTTATTTTCTTTCTTTTATTTATATTACCCCCAAAAGAATTCTTGGTAACACAGGGCAAGCACAGGGCATCTGATGTTTGGAATCCGTTTGTCAAAACGAGCTTCACATGCTGTGACCTCAAACCGGCCTTGAAAAGTCAAAATCCTGAGTGAACACCGAAGCAGATTTAGTTCAACAAGTTGAAATTCATCCTGGCCAACCCAAATACGTGTGTAGCATTACCTGATACATATGAAGACCATGTGCACAGTACATGTTGTATATAAACTGACATACAAAGTTGCACAAGTGGATAATTTGCAAACAAATAAGATCAATTCTCAAAAAGTATGCTCATTTTTCGATAAAAGTACACTTAGGCCACTAACAAAGCCACTTAATCAAACATCAATCCCATATATCTCCATATCTGCCTTTTTCCAACATTCGACCTCTAAATAACCTCGTTTTTAAAGCCACCTCATATGGCAAAATATTCTAAACGCAACCCGAGTATAACAAATTTTAGTATTGTAAGTTTGTTTTTGGAAATATCCTTTGGAGCTGACCGATTTTTTTATACATTGCATTCCCACTTATGACCAATTTTGTTGTCCCATATATGGTAGTTCCATGGGGTTAAATTATGCAAGTAATTATCATTTCATCATTACGTCAGGTCATCAGCCTCCAGTATATCCGATTATATTCATAAATCTGATTATATATATATATACCAAGTAGCATGGAGATCTTGCAAAAATTACATTATCATACAGGTCATAATTAGAGCTTGGCTTAAAATCGTACTGGACCCGATTAACCCGTCATAATTGCGGATTACATTGTATTTAGCATTGTTTAGTTTCATTAAAATTGGTCAGACTTTGCCTTGTTCCAGGATTAAAGGTTATGTAAGGGCCATGTCATACAATGGGCCTTAATTATACGTACAGCACATTATATAACCTACATATTAATGCATGTAGTACATTAATGTACTAAAATATGACGTCATGGTACCTTTGTCTCGTGGGAACCTACAATTCCAGAGGTCAGAATTTAATGACCACACAAACGGATTTTACATATAGTTTGTCACATTGACTGTGTGAACACAGATTTGGTAAAAATCTCAACAAGAAATTGTGGGGGATGCCACTAATTTATTGGATTTTTTTACAATAGTCTGCAGTGATTTAATTGTAAATTATTAAATTAACCATACCATCTAATCACATGCCAGATTTTAGTCCCTCAATGCTAATCCTTGCCTATTATAGGCCCAAGTACTACTAAACATGCGAAAGGTTATAACACTTATTAACAGTACCCCATAACGACTGTTATAAACAAGTTTTTACATAAACTTTACACGCGTACCAAATCTCCGTTCCACACGAAAAATGGTTAGAATTGTTATTGTATTGCAGTGTAAAATCAGGGTTTATGGTCTGTTATCAATTACACCCTCCACAAGATTAAGAGCACTCCTTAGCAACCATTAACAGGCCCTTGAATAAAACTCAGAATGAGGCTGAATGGCAGGTCACATGACCTCACAGAGCAAGTGACCTTTTGAACTCTGACTTAACAGAGACAAAATGCAGGAGCAGTGGCAACATTTTGCTTATTGATTATTGATCATGATTGATGAACATTTAAAATTAATAGCATTTTTAAAACTATACATGCACTTGAATTTATCACCCCCCCCCCTCCCCCGAGCTGGGGCACACAATTTAAACATATCTTTGCATCCGTCATGACCTGCATAACAATTTATTGAAGTTAATAAAATACTTTTTGAATGTAAGAATAACAAATTATAGAAAGACAAAGATTTGGAAACTCAGCTTAAGAGTACGTAAACTTTTGGTACCGACTGTATGTGGAACAGAATATGATGGGTCATCAATATTTTGTTACCAGGTACTGGCAGGTACATGGCCAATTGTGCCACGTGCATTTTCCATGCGTTTATCCAAACACATGGAAAATGCCTCATTATAATTAGCTAAAAACCATGCGTTTTCCATGCCTTTATCCCAACGCATGGAAACGCACGTGGCACATTTGGCCATGTACTGTAAGGTAATTATGGATATAACAGCTTCGAAATAGGACTTGGCTCAGCACTTCCACATGTGGATGCAATTGAGTGATTCTTGGAACTACAAAATGTGAACAGAAATTCTGTTGTGTGAGAAAAATGGAGGGTGGCTGTCTACATGTGGAGCTCGCATGGAGACTGCTTAATCAGCGATAGGAGGGTCACGGAGGGTGGGGTGATGAACCCTAGCAGAAACTTGGTTATGACTAATATTTTTACACAATTTAACAGACAAAATATTTTTGGACATGATTATAATAAAAAGCAATTTTATAACTAAAATATTAGAGTAGAGTCAGCTGTAATCCATATAACAATTTTTATTATTATTTTTTCCATTGAAAAGCTGCAGTTTTTTTATGAATTGTATTTACCGGTTTTACCAACAAATTTTTTTGTGTTAGAACAGGAATTCCTTATATGTTCATGAATATATACTGCCAGTGGTTGGTTTTTTGTTGTTTTTTGTCACGTTAACCTTGAAACAGAAAGGCAAACTTCCTGTGAGGATTGGAATAAAATTCCACAAACTAATTTGTCAAATGCACTAGGAAGAAAGAAAGAACAAATGAAAGAAAGAAATGGTTGAAAAATATTTTCAACTCTGAAATATCATTCAATTACCACGGGTGTTATCTGGTCTCGTTTTAGGCGATAAAAACGTCATATTGAATTATTTTTTAAATGATACGAGATATAAACATTAGTCCACTTTTCATTAAAGCATGTTTATATTAATATATTGCTCCACCTAGTTATAAAACAGCCGACAAGTCTGCGATTTATGTTTATACATAACTGATGCCAATTCTGAATTGCATAACAAGGCCAAAGTTCGTCATTATTATGGTCCCTAACATAAACACAATTTTCTTGGAATTTCCACATTTCCAACAAATGAAAATAAAGCCATTTAATACCTTTTTGTCATGAAATTCTCAAAACTACAAAATGTAAACAGAAAAAGTGTGTCAAAATTTTTTATCAGCATCCCAGAATGTATCTCTTTGTATGTGTTTATATATCTATGTATCTATCATTCTATGTGTGTAAATATGTATGTATGTATGTATGTATGTATGTATCTATCTATCTACTGTTATATATAATTAAACCCCAAGTGACGCATATCCCTTAATAAACATTTAGCATAATTCATACACTCATAAACAAACAAACAAAAAAGTGCCAAGTGTCGACCACAGACATGTGTCATACTATACCATGTATACTGAGAGTAGGCGTGACACTTACTTGAATTAAGGAGTGGAATATTAACATTAATATAATCCATCAATTATGACTGCTTGCATTTTGAAGCTTATGAAATTCAAATATCATGTGACCCACTGATTGATAATGATTATATGACTAAACTAATATATATCCATTGCAATGTGAACGTAAGCAATATATCTATAGACAGCTAATCTTATGATCGACAAGGATTTTCAAATCGATATTTCAAATACAGATAATTCACAGTTCAGTGAATCTACTAAATACAGTGTCAGCTGTTATGAAATTACAATAGCAAAGTGTAGCATGATTCCTGTTATATATTTCATGTTCAATATCCACAATTTAAATTTTCACAATTTCTGTCAGTCTGTCCGTCTTTGTTTTATGTATAGCAACTGAGGCCAACCTAACTCACATCCTTTTACATCAATTAATAAACCTAATACCGTTAAAATGGTTGTTAATTATATCATTTATCAACAGGGATCATTCTCCCTGGAGTATCAAATTGCCATTTAGAATAGCAGGCAACTCCCACGATAATATCATCATGTACACACTTTGTGTACTTAAATATTGCTTTTAATATGTGAGAATTTAAAATGATGAAGACAATTGATGTTTTCCTGAAGTTGATTTACCATTTCTCTTTCTTATCTTAACCAGAATATTTTAATTCTAAATAGCTTGAATATTAATTTGCAGTAACAAATTCTCTGTGTCTAAAAATGGGCTACCAAGGTCAATATGCAGTTTACATCAATGGATCAGTCAAAAATACTGAGAAAATAATAAATGCAAAACTTACACTCCAACAGAGCCGTAAGTATTAGTGAAGACCATGGAGCTACAGACTTGAATCCACCCCACTTGGAATCTCTCTCCATTGTCCAGAGCTGGGATTTCTATAGAGGCATAGGCCCTGCAATTTGAAAAAATAAAATAAAATCATCATTTGATGTCATCAGTTTATATCTAACGTAAGCAACTGAGAAAATATAAACAACACCCCCCCCCCCCCCAAAAAAAAAAGAAGAAGAAACATTTCTTTATACACTGTACTAAAAATAACCCACCTGATGTTTTCAGATTTATATTAAATGGCATAAATTATAATATCATTAGGCAAATGTCTTCAGCAAATTCAGCAATGTTGAGCACTACCAGCTTGCAGATTGACCCCCCCCCCCCTTTCCCTCCTCCTCCCCTTTATAATTTTTCTAGCTCCACCCTTGCAATATGTAACATACAGTAACACTAAATTGTGCATGACAGAAAACAATAGATCATACTGAGGATTTATTTTGTTTTGCCCACTCAACTGTGTCGATACACCTGCCTATATATAAAGCACATACATAACATTATCGAGCGGTGCATACTTGGCTGTTTTGTCATGAATATTCTATGAGAAATACTAAGTCCTTGCGGTACACCTGATGTGAACTGCAATTAGATGCAATGCCACATCATTCGCTGCATTTCACCTGCCTTCAATAAACATCACACTGAAAAGTAGCATCAGCAATGATCCCAAAAATAATACAGCAAAATTTCAATTATGCACACGACAGGTGTTTGACATGTTCAGACTGAGTTGAACAAATATTCATGTTGATTTATTGATCATTGCTAAAAACACACAATGCACAATCGAAAATATCATCTATTTATCTATACACTATAAATAACGGGAAGTATTTTTGCTATTGCATCTTATAGAAATGATCAAGGAAAGATTTGAACGTTTGTTGGGCTGAATTTTTTAAAGCTAGAATTGATTTTAAATCGAAAAATTTATGATCAACATCATGAATTTAGGTTAATCCTTTAACTTGTTTAAATGTCACAATAATAACGACATGCACATGGCCTTCATCCTGTACAATAACATGTCCTCAGCCAGAGGCAGATATATGTAACATGTGACAGCAGATGAGACCATGTCTCAACATGTTAAACATTTTGCATCCTCAAATATGACATTTTTCAGCAGACTAAAAACTGCATCAAATTGTTTGCAGTTTAGAAAAGATCACCATATAATATATCCAGAATATACCAATAACTTAAAATAAATCATATATATTTTTAAAAGATAATCAAGTAAATTTGCACTGAAAGCAAAGCATATTATTCTAAGTTAAATTTTGCTAATTTTTCTTTCAAGTAAGTTCAGCATCAATGAGGTTGAGAAAACATTAATTTGAGAAATCCAAAACCTTACCTAAAATGAGGAGTCTTATACTTGAGGACGCCGGAGCATGTGTCGTCGATTGTTGTAAGTCGTTTGTCGATCCATGCCTTAAGTTTTGTGACGTGGATCTGTTTGTGAACCCAGGGTCCACTGGATGGTTTCTTTTGGCTGACCTGTTTGACAAATCCGATGTCTGCTGGCCAGGTGATGTTGTCGAGGGATTTGGACACTCGTCCACAAGACGAGTGATTGTGCTGGTTGATTTGTTCGATGTCATCGTCTTTGTCCTTTTTATTATTTTTTGTTGTGAAATGTTTGGATCTGTCTTTGTGAACTAATTTTGTCATTGCCCCATTGCCCGCCCCCATTCCTTAATGGTGAATTCCAGATTAGAAGTAAGGTATTTTCCTTCGAAGATTTGTTTCAAAACAAGTATATTATTTTATATTATATTTTTTTCCACTGGAGCTAGTAGAAATGTTTCCTTTGTAATGCCATGGGTATATTTTAAGTCATACTATCTCCACTGACACTGTTACATCCTCTGCTTCACGGGAAATCCATGATGCCGTTCTATCTTGAAACAAAGGAACGAAAGTCAGTAAATATATCACACATTCGTTATGGGTAACGATGATGTTATTACGGCTTAGAATAAACACGCTTCAGCTCTAACAACTTGTCGTAATATCCATAGTTTTCCAGCCACACATTGTTAACTTCAACTTTATCAAATGAAATGTAAGTCATAATCAAGAATTTGAGACTGAGACTCAGTGAGAGTGAATTCTCATGAACAGACTAAAGCAAAATGTCAGAGATTGTGGTTTTGAAAGTGTAATCCAACATTTAGAATCCCGTTGCAACAAAATCAGTTCCTAGAAAATCTCAAATTCGTGTGAAGCCACCAGCACTGTCACAGCATAGATATCTACATGTCACGAGTCGGAATTTTAACTATAAAAAACGCAGTGCAATTTCTAAGAATATAAATCATTTAAACAGATGAACTAGACGACCATTAAATCAGTGAGAATCAAAGAAGCTGTTGGTAGAGTATAGGACATACCATTCACCGATTTCGTCAATATCCGTTTGTTAACAATTCCTCTGACAGGCTGACTACACACGGATCCAGTGGCTGTGGCCGGGCCTCCGCTTGCTTGACAACTGTCTATTTATGTCGAGAGTCATAGCAACCGACCACGTGGTCCGCACTTCCGCTGTAAACATCCGGGTCAGCCGTCGTCCACATAATCAGCCCGCTGGAAATCAGCCGAGAAATCCGCGATTCGTTTGCAAAACAAGACAAATTTCACCATGCTGGTAGTTTGATTGTGTTTGTTAAATGAGTCAAACTTAATATGGGGAGAAAACGCCACAAACGGAAGGAATTCGTCGACAATGCGCCGCCCGACATAACAGTGAGCGATAATGTCATCAATGAAGGAATTGTCAATGGGATGGTCTATGACAAAAATGACTGGTTCGACTGCCTCATCGCTTGGGATGTGGACGTCACGTCGCAATTGGCGTTATGCAGATCACCCTCCGCCCCTTTAGGCCAATTCAGGCCCATCATGAAGCTCCTGGAGCTGTCAGGCCATGGGGTACCCTGGTTCACTTGGGTCATTGTTATGATTCTGTCTTGCCAAGATGTCCTACTTTTAGAACTGATGACTAATCTCTTCATGGGTAAGCACCCTTCTTCATACGTCACTTTGACGTCATATTCCAAGTCTTGACTGACTCAGACTTCCCAATAAAATGAGTCCGGCACCATATAGTAGAGGTTTGAAAAAAAAAAATCAACATGCTTCGTTGTAATGTGACCATGAATGAAGCATGATGAGTAGTTTATTCAGAAATTTGTGGTCATACATTGTTGACGAACATTTTCAATGAAATAACATAAAAAGACTCACAGTGTGGCCAGAAAAATGGTAGTCTATGAAAGAATTTAAGTAATTCAGAAAAAGGTCATTAAATCAGTAAAACGAAATATCCCAACTGTTTGGTTCATTCCATTTGAAAATTTCCCCATGAAGAGGATGTATAGAAAATCCTTGCAGACAAAGAAAGGTAACGCATTGTTATTCCCAAAAAGGCATTAGTATATATTTTTTTTGCATTATAGTGGCAATAAGTAGTCATTGAGATGACAAAGATTACATAAATTAATCACTTGAGCCATCAGAAAAATAGAAGAGAGCAATATAAGGCAATGGAAACATATTTCATATTATCTTATATCCTGCACTGATAAGATCCTAGTTGACAAATCTTGATATATACTTAACTGTTAAATTCAATGCCAGTGCACTGCAAATTCCAGTGCAAAAATATTTCCCCAATCTATTTCCAAAAATCTTATCAGATTCCGGGAAAGAGATCTTGGTCTTTAATAATCGTGATAATAACCTATATGAATCAGCTCTTCATATAAGCACCTCAGAAATGTTGGAGTACTCAGTGGTACAGGAATTTTAGCTGAATGTCTGTTTTCTTTCTTTTTTCAGCATTGGTGGTCGATATAATTTTTATCACAGTACTTAAAGGAATGATCCAGAGAGAAAGGCCAACCCACAATGACAACGACATGTTTGCCTCAGTCTCTGTGGATAAGTATTCCTTCCCGTCTGGACACACTACCAGGGCAGTAGCACTGGGCTGCTTCTTCGTCTCACAGTTCAACCCTGGCTCCATCTGGTGCATTCTGGCAATACTATGGGTGACAGCTGTCAGCTTATCCAGGATTCTCTTAGGCAGACATCATGTGCTAGATGTTCTCTGTGGAATAATTATTGGGTTCGTGCAGTATCCTGTTGTTATGTATTGCTGGTTGTCTCGCGAAAAGTGCATAAATTTGCTGTCAACTATCCATCCCTGGTTGGTAGACTTACAAAATGCTTGATCATTGATGTAATATCATAATATGAAACCATTGACACCAGCAACATGAGTTGATGTCATAAGCATAAAGCACAAATCATTCCTTTCTTCTACTTTGAGATCTCTGATAGCGAGATCAAATGTACATGAATTCACTGACTTGGTGAAGGAATCATGTGAACAAATGCCATTAAGCATTTTTGTTAAGTTTACAAACTTTGTATAATTCAGTTTGCAATTTAGTTATTTAGTCTCTTCCAATCATGTACAGATAAAGTGTTAACTACTGAAAAATTATGAAAAATGTTATCACTCAGTAGTAATCAGTTTTTGCAACAAAAAAAGAAGTAATTTAATGAATGACCTAAAATGAGGTATCAGTTGTTTTAAAGTGTTCTTTCAGTATTGGAGTTGATGAATCATGGCTATACACAAACTATTTAATGTGTGCATCATTAATTGTATTTTTATATTATGACATAATATTTTAGCATCATATATTCTTAATTCTCAATGGATATTATGATTTATTGAATTATACACTTTCATGAAGCAACTTACTGTCACTAATTTTATAGGAAGTAATTATCAAGTTAGTTGACTTAATCTTTGGAAGGCTGACTGTAATCTTGCAAAAACTAATCCCGAACAGCTCCTGTGAAGTGCTAACATGAGATTCTATCATGTGCCCTTGCTTCACTATTGCTTGAAAGTTTTGATAGTATTTTTTCCTAATCTCTTAACCAACCATCTTCTCCAAGAGAAGAGATGAATCCTCTGAAAGTGCTCCCTCTTTACGGAGGCCACAGTACTTAGTGTGAAGGTGGGATTTGAGGAACTCTGGTCTGCACTGATATACAAAGTGTCCACTGGTGCATCAACCATTTTTAGGTTGCTCTTGCCTTACGGTCCAACTATCCTGGCTCCCTGTGCAATCCTCAGTTGTTAATCATATGTTAATACTACTGATCACCTCTTAACCCCATGTTTACTTTATGTACTGCCAGTTTTTCCAGCTTCTTGTACTTTTCAAAGATGTCCTTGATGGACACACTAAAAACTCTGCACCAAATGGTCTTGAGCTCCAACAAATAATTTTCAAATTCCTGATTCAGGTCCTGATTCAGTGTGTCCAATACCATGTTCATTCTTGCAATTTGCATCTTCAGAGGTGTTAGTTATTGATTTTTCTTTCATGCATTTGGATTTGTGCTTTAAAGATATAAAGCAAGCTTAGGGATTCTTGGAGACCGCAGCAGTTACCCATTGTTCTATTTAATTAGTGGTAATGTGTAATGAGTGTAGCTGACGTGAATGGTGGTTTACAGACATGTTGTTAATCTCAACCTACTACTTGAGGATGATTTCCTTTTTATGTACCAATACACAATCTGTTAAGATTTAATCTTTACCAACAATGTGGCTAGTTGGTCATTTAACGCTAGTTTGGCTTGTTGATCTGCCATAAATTTGAGCTTTAAGTGACAGTAGTAGGTTTTTTTTTGGGCAGATTCACATCTGCCAATTCCATATGGGCCAGCTCTGCTGAAGGTCTGCTGAATTTCCCAGGTTCGAACCCTGGACTGACACTCTTCATTAGCTACATCCCAGCTGGATGTTGATCGCATGAGACATTAAATTGAAGGTGCCTTGTACTCGGTGTCGATGCTGAGGCAAGTAAAAGACCCCACCCATGTCTGTCTTTTTGTTGAAGCAATAAGTGTATACAGCTTGTCAGCTGAAAAAACTGGTTGTACATGTTCTAGGAGGGTTGAACCATAATCCTTACACCATGTTGTGTCTTGCAACATGGATGAGTGCAGATTGTGTTTGATATCATTATAGATGATGAAGACCACATGGTGTAGGGCTCTGTATCGATATGTTTTTCGATACGATATGTATCGAGATACAGAAGGTTTGATACACGAAACCTATAGCAATATGGCCCATTGTTTCAAATCGCTGCATGCAACTAGTACTAACCACATGAAATGAAACCAAATAACCAATACAAATATTGTGATAACCAAAGAATAACAATAAATATCAAATTGGTAAGAAAAAGACCTAAAAAAAACTGGTTTTGATATTTATTGCATTTTCCAATCCATGTTTTTGTTTTTTTGTTTTTCTAAATATCAGTTGTCTGACAGTTTCGCTTTCAAGACAAGATCTTTCCGCAGTCACAACGTCACCGACAGTGCTAAAAAGTAGTAGATATTCTGAATCGATACACTATACAGTACACAGGCAGCTGTACCGGTTTCCGGTACGTGCGTTTGTTACCAATACATGTGTCGATATGCGTATCGGTACAGAGCCCTAGCATGGAGGATGTAGACGTTGTGCGCATTCACATTCATTGAATGACACATGCAAGAATGACTACGTTCATCAATACAGAACATGGTGTTGTGATAGAGGTGAAGCAAGGTCACTTGATAGTATATCTCATGTTAGCACTTGGGGGAGCAGTGGGATTGACACAAGAAAATGTATCGTTATCATATTGATTGAATTTTTGTGATTATATCACTGTCATTCATTATTTGTAATTTATTCATTCCAATTCATGATGAATTAAATTAATTTTTTTATATCTACAATAGGTTTTTCAAGGAACTACGTAGATTTCATGTTCATTAACTAAATATGTATCATTTAGAGTCTGTGATAATTTATATTTTCAGTTATTTGATCAGATTTTGTTCTCAAGTTTAGATGTTGTATGTCACATGTGATGTAATCATGTAATGTTTTTAATTTAAATGATTGCACATTTTATTTTTCAAAGGCATCTACAATGTAAATCTCAATGTGGTCGACTTTTAGATTTGTTTCAATTTTTTTTGAGTGTGAGAGATATTTTGTATTTTTGCTCCAATACGCAATGTTAATCATTGTTAATACTTTATTTCTTTCATTGACAAGAATAAAGAATGTTGACTGAAAATGATTTGTTCATTCTTGTTGGACAAGTAAGGGTGATACTTTTAAAGGACCTGATTAAGCATTGGTCTTTCTCCACTCCTAGAGGTGCAAGAGACATTGACTGGTCAATGCTACCTGAATATATATGGCTAGTAGGCAAAGTACTTGAAGATAGCCAGTAATTGATTGAGGCAGTAGTTTGCTGCAGAACTTGCTTGCTCCATGGCCAGGGATTTGAACCCATCACCCCTGGTCAGCCGGTGAAATATAAACCAATGGGCCATGCCATCATTATGTTTGCCTCTTGTAGTCGATCAAATATACAACTGACCAACTCGTGACTAGCTGGATGACCTTGACCTATTCAGCATTGACTCGGGCACTGGCCAGCTCTGAAGGTCCCAGGTTCAGTTCACAAACCAGGCACTCTTCATGAACTTTTAAATCACTGGATCATATTAAATTATACTGGTGATGACTTTTACTTGTTTTCGCTACTCAGGCTAAAAAATATGTGATAATGTGGACTGTCTTGTCTCTCCTATCCCAGATATATCAACCCTCACGAGACATGTACCTGCCTTAGAGGGTATCCATGGCACATCTTGGACATTAAACAGCAAAAAAAAAAAAAGCAACTGATTTCATTTCGATATTCATTCAGATATTTATTATCTAAAACAAAAACATAAGTTACATCACAGCATTATCATCTGATGCAACCAAAAAAAATTTACAAGATTGTCTTGAATATAATATATCACAGTTACTCATGAAGCCAGTGTAAAAAGGAAAGAAGCAATATTATACAAATTGTGAATCGCCTAACTGACAATCCACAGTGTTACGTGCTTCAGTATGACTGGGGAAGCTCTTTAGCTTGATCTGAAATGGGATTCTATGCTTTAAGTGACTGATTAGCTACTTGGTCAGTTCAGATGCTCCATATGTTTTTAACAGTAGTTAATAAATTCAGATATATTACATACATTTAATAACATAATAACAATTAACCCTTTACATTTTAAAGTTTATACTGCATATATATATATACATTATACAATATATATTATCATTTCAAATGAGATCATTAATTCCAATCACAGAAGAAAATTAGCACAAGTGGTTAGAAGAAGTCCTTTCTATAGAGACTTAGAATTGAGAATATTTCTCTATATACAACAATTTTACAACATGCCTCAAAGCACCGACATTTTTGTGTCTAATTGGCAGCAAAATTGATAATAAGTGACCCTGTTATTTCAATAATTACCATTGTAAAGACTGTGTAGTTTTATTCATTTAGGCCCTAATAGTCTTTTAAACTTCCATCTTCTTGGCGATTGAGACTGCTGTTTTATGACAGCAATGCAATTTCACACAGTGATAAGGCTCTCCTATAATTAGCTTGTACATAATCAAAACTTATAATGTTTCTTGATCAGGCACTATGTCTAAAATATAACTTTGATATTCTGTCATGAATTTGGTGACCTTGAAAGCGATATCTCACGTTATTTTAATTCACTACAAATCCCAGTATTGATTTGCAGTTGTAACACAAGCTCTCTTTCCCGTATTATGATGCCTCAGCTTATTATAAATAAATATGTTACTAGCTGACACAGTAAGTAATTGCTAATTAACGATCATGTTTTCCAGAATTAGGCCTCGATGAAGATGGCCTTGACCTTTGTGAACTGGCACTCCTGCTTCGTCTTTTTTTCTTCTTATTTTTGCTAACTTCTTCAGGTGCAGGGGAGGGTTCTGGAACCGCCGTGGGGTCAAGGTACATGATCCTTTCTTTTCTTTCTTCTTCCCTTCTCTGTGCATCCAGGGCGGCTTTAGCTTCTCCTATAAAATCCCAACAAAAAACATCAAAACATTGCTCACCCTATCATTATGGTAATTTGGATTTAGTTTATATGATTAAAAGATATACATGAATACTTGGAAATTTTATGAATTAACTTATGAGCAAAAAAAAGCTTCATTAAACTACAACTCTGTGTAATTAACAATATTTGTGACAGAGCTCCAGAGCCGGAGTCAGAGTTGGGGGTCTTCCTATAGTCCAGGGAGTACAATAGGTTTAAAGTATGATATCAATTTCTGTGCAAATGTAAGTTCAGCCATTTTGTGCAAGTGTATTGGGGTTTAGTGCAGTATAGTGGACTGAAATTTATGCCCGTATTTGGCGTCCATTAAAAATTAAATTTTATCAAATATTTCACAAGGTTTAAGTTCTAGCACAATTAAAATAACATTTGGTGTAGAATAGCGGGGGATTGGGGGCAGTAGCCCCCAAGAAAAAGAAAAAATAAACGCTTTCTTTACCGTAAAGATGAACCCCGCCGTCATAACTACATTAGTTTGTGATGTCATATATTAATTTCAAGCATTTTTACGTCATAGGCCTGGCAGTGAGGCTCGTTAAATATGGTCATAAATCTGGGTCCGCCATACTGCACTTTTTCCGTGTTTTGCAATGTAAGCAGGAGTGGGGAGTCAGAATCTCCTTTCCAAAGGCCACTGGAGTCGGGAGTCAAGAGTCGTACCCTCTTTTTCCTACTCTGATGCACTGGTTTGCGAGAGGAATACAGGCTTAACAGGACACTTACTGACAAGTCTTTTTGCTTTTAACAATCTCTTGTACTCTGCAGGAAACCAGGTTGATGGCTTTGATAGTAAACTGAAACGGAAAAAGGGGAAACATATTGGGCACCAATTGAACATGATACGTGTGAAACAAGAATATCTTACTGGCTGTAATACAATGTTATGTAAATAGTTCATTCAGTAAAGTAGTAATTTGACTGAAATCATAGCTAGCTTGTGTGATATGGTGCCAGGGGTAGAAGTAAAGATGAGATAACACTTATTCCTAGGGCAGGCAATACTATTATTCTTAGGGCAGGCAGTTTCCTTTAATCAAGCTGGTATTGAACTTGCCATATAAATGCCATCCGGCTGATATTTAGATTTCCGTATCATTCATGTAGAGTATCAAACCCATGACCATCTATGGAGCTATACCTTAACCACTGGACGCCATGATCTAGCGGCTGAGGTGTTCACCTGCCAATCATGATGTCGTTATCAATGAGATGATTTAACATACCGTAATTTCTCAATTAGAAGCCGGGTCTGTAACAGAGGCCGGTCACGAATAGAGGCCGGGTCTTTGGTTGAATTGTGGTACTAGCTGAGGCCAATCTGTCTATCGCCGTATACAGCCTACTTATGCACGTAATAAGCAGCAAATTGGGCCTGGGTCCTTGCCTCGCTACCATCAGTATAATATTAATAGACGCCAGTCTTAAATAAACGCCTGTCTCAAATAGACGCTTGCCTAAAAAAATAAAGGCCCCGGCTTCTAATTCAGAAAATACGGTAATTTCCATCCATATGTCCATACCCAGATGTATATGAGGGTAATAATGTCCGTTTGTCAATTGTGTTTGTTTGGTATCCTGGTTGTGTTGCATACTCAGTGGGGGGCAGAAGCGCTCTGCAATATTAATTGAAACAACGTTGCAAATGGAAAAAAATCTATAAGTAATTGTTTTGAGCACTCATGCAATATTCAAAGATGCAAATATTTATGTATCTATATTGATGTATGTATTGTCAACTTTTGTTCAAAATATGGATTGCTGAGCAATACAACTGGACAAGACCACCCCTCGTACAAAATTATCGATCTTTACTTTAATAATATGGTCCTAACTGTGAAGTAAATTACAAGCAATTATAGGAACATGTTCAGGTTTGAAAATGTTTGGTTATAATTGTAAGGTATTCTTAACAATGAGGTGGTCTTGAATTGGGTCTTCGCTGACATATTTATACTAAGCAGCTAAGTGATAGAATAGCTCCATAAAAGTGCCATTACATACTTATACAGCTGTACAAGATTTATGCTAGGTTCATTAAATCATGCTTGTTTTAATATATATCATTTTGTTAGCACAATTTACAACTGTAGAATATTTTGAAACCAAAGCTGTGTTATAAAAATATGTTAAAATCCAGAAAATAATCTTAAAATTTTGTTAAATCATGTTAAATTATGACAAAAAAACACCAACCGTTTAAGAGTCTCTAGTGCTATTGGAATCCCATTCTCAACCATTTTTGCTTGAATCTGCTTGCAATGTTTAATTCCTTCTGTTTCAATTTCCTATGGAAATGCACAAATATAAAATTTAATATTACTCATTGATTTTATTAAAACGCATTAAAATCTGGGCATTAAAAAAAAAGGCTAATTGCATGTGTTGACTTAATTTTTAAGCAATTTAAGCTGACTAATTAATCTAGCTGTATTTTTAATTGAAATTTGCTAAAATTGCCTCTAACGCTAACAACGTACAGTGTCTTTTCGTCTCGTCCATATTTCAACGACTTTTTTCTTAGGCTCTTCTTTTTTGCCTGAAACCAAAAAAAAATCTAATTTAGTCATCAACTCATTTCATTTTTTAATTCCAAGTTCACCTTACATAATACATATTATGTATGCTGCTTCAGAACTATGAATTTAAGTTAAAATCTGGAGTCATCATTGATCAGAATCTTGAATGTTGATTGTTGATATTTACAATTATCAAAATTAGCATAGATTTAGCTACATAACTATGTGGGATATTATGCAATAAATATCTTAAGTTAGTGATCAGAATTATATTTGAACGATAATATAAATTTACAATTATATAAGTGAACAAAATGATGTAATAGATGAACTAAAACGATTAATATAAGGATAGGTAGTAACGAGAGGAAAGACATTTTGAATTCATATATAAGCAATCACAATGTCAAACCACAGGTCAGAGCGAGTTCATAGATGCATGTATACGTTAGTATTTCCATCTTTTTAATGAGGTATTCAATTTTTAGTATTTTTACAATAAGCCACAACGTGCAGTAAATAAAAGGGAAAGTGACAATTAAACACACTAAGACACTCAAGGAACACAGTGAAGGCACCTTTGCACTCGCAGTGGTTTGATTATGTATTAAGGGGGTTTCACACATAGCCGGATCAAACGCCGGAGCGTCACGGAGGTCAACTCCGGAATACTCCCGCATACTCCGGGGAAAGCCGTATAGACATCGTGTTCATGTCCGGGATTGTCCGTCAGTGTCCGTCATTGTCCGGGGCGCTCCGGGAGCACCTTGGGACTCCGGGGGAAAAAATTAAACATGTTTAATTTTTCATGCCGGAGTTCCCGGACTAATTTAATCCGTGTAGATCCGTGTAGATCCGTGTAGACCCGTGTAGACCCGTGTAGACGCCCAGTAGACTCCGCCGATCTCCGTATTGACTCCGGCATGTCTCCGGCTACATCCGGCGTCAACCGGGCATGAATATTTCGCCGCCATTAACGCCGGAGAGTACAAGGAGCCACAACGGATCCACACGAATGAACACGGTGTAAAGACCGGTGATATCCGCGAAGGCACCGTGAAAATCCGGTTCACTCCTCACTCTAAACGGGACAGTCGTGTTAGCGCCGTGTTGCTTCTTGTTGAGACCGTATTGATATCGTGTACACATCGCCAAACATTTATTTTTTGTTGACATTTAACAGCTCTTTGATCCCGGAACCCCCCGGAGGTAATAAAATGTTACTCCGGGACGCTCCGGCGTTTGATCCGGCTATGTGTGAAACCCCCTTTAGTTATATCCCGAATAGGAGGGAGTTACCTTACATTTTTGTTGGTTATATATCCCGATGCCGAAGGCCGACGGATACAAGCAACAAAAAAGTTAGTTAACTCCCGACTTGAGGGATATAACTAACTTATACTTCATTAAGCATATTTACTAATTTGGTTGTTTGTTTTTACTGCCTTCATTACAGACGACAAGTTCAGTTTGCACTCAGGAGGGTGTTAACTAACATTTTTGTAGGTTATATCCCACAAAAGAACAATTGAGGTCACGGGGTGGAGTATAAGCAAAAGTTAAATCGCACACATAGAAAAAAGTACAGTATGCAAAAGATTTCAGTTATAATAAAAAAAATTAATGCAGAAATCACTCATTAATTTGTCTGACATTAAGAAGTCATACCTCGTTGCTTTAGTGATGGTGCTGTCCTCGATCGTGGTGGAACGTTGCCATGACAACTAAAAACATGCAGTCAAGAATCCTGACGAAATCATGCCGCAAAATTTCACAATAAAACGTTTGTAACATCCAAACTCAACTCACAGACACACACACAAATTGTGGACATGAAAAGCAGAACTTTCAGCGTACAATCATATGGTGAGAACTTATGGATGCTGTTACATGTCTTGAGAACAGTTATATGTACATTGTTGATGGCATAATATTTGTGACATTCTTATCATGCTTATACATTCAACCTGTTCTTTAGGTGAACTAATGAATCATAATTCTTTTACAACACATTATCAATAGTGTTATAAGACATTTTACAACATTAGCAGTGACAATAAGCTTATTTTCAATGTAAATTGCATGCACTTTTGAACATAGTTGACAATACCTGGCCAAAACCCAGTTGGGATAAGTCCTTTGAAATAACTGCCAATAAAATATGTATACACCATTATTTTACTAGATAACCAAATGTTTAGCTTTTTTTTTCAGAGACAATTAAGACCTTGTCACTCAGCTTGGAGTCATGTGCTAGCTTTCTACTTACTTATTAGGACATTATAAAGTCAAGATCGAGGCACAGCCAAGACAAATCATATCTTTTCGATGCACGGCAATAATAAAATAAATGAAAAATTAGAGATCCACTTACCTTGGCTTTTCCATGTTAAGAAGGGATAATTGGCCAGCACCTAAGTCATCCTAAAAATAGACCACAAATATAATATGAATATAAAAAAAAATAAATGGAGTCAACAGTCAATGTCACAGATGAAATTTAACTGTCAAAATCATACCTTTCTTGCAAATATTATTACATTTACATTTTTCTGCTCACATTTGGTAAATAATACTGATCCTCATTTATAAAACATGTACAGTAAACCTAGCCCAAGTCAAATATTCCCTACAAAGTAAATTTTTGTGCAATCGATTCAAAGTTAACAAAATATTTAAATTTAAATGCTCATTTATTCTATTTATAAATCTTTGCATGAGTTGAAACTGTTCCTAACTTGAATGAAATCAGTTGGTCCGTCTGAATTTGACTTATATTAGTTATTTACTGATTGAATGTCTATCATGTCTCTCTTCTTCTTTTTTCTTCTTTTTTTTTACTATTTAGAAATACGTACAATTTCTTAAAACAAACCGAGTATGAAAAACCTTTAAGCACAATTGGTTTGACAACAACAGAACGCAGATTCAAGCAAAAAACAACACAAACCTTATTTGGTACGGCTGCAGATTTAGGACGTGGTTTTCCATAATCAATGCTCTGGTGACGTTGCATAGGAGGAGCTGACGCCACTCTTAACAGCTGAAGATTAAAAACTTATGACAATTATATAGTGGAGAAATATATTATTACAATAGGGACGAACGGTGTTAAATGCTGTAAAATTTGCTTAATTAAATGGAAATATTTTTTTTAATTTAATTGTTAAATAATCATTAATTTTGTTACAATTGGAAACATCCAAACAACGGCCTATTATTTTTTTTGCACAAAATAAGTAGGTAAAAAGAGCCAATCTCTTGCATTTCATTATGAACCAGGCCCCTGGTTTAACATTTTCACATATTGACAATACAAATACAAAACTGCACTTGCCTTTCCCTTCATATCATCAGGCTTTTCTAACATGATTTTCTTAACTTCACTTTGCGATGATCCTCCATTTTCAATGATATGATTGCGTCGCTCGAACAACCTCTCTTCAACAGGAGGTGTTTTAATGACAGGAACTATAAAATGTTCTGGAGCCACAAGTCCCCCTGGAGTGTGCGAGTTATTACTAGACTCCTTTTGGTCTTTTCCGTCATCAAAACTTTTGTGGTTGAAGTGTCGTTGGCCTGAAGTAGGTCTTTGCGACACCCCAGAATCATGCGAAGTTCCTCTGCGAAATAATTCCCTCTTCTCTCCAAGCTAAAAAAGGAAAAACCCAACCAACGAACATCAAAATATTAGAGTAAACAAAATAATTTCATAACAGTTGCTATTTCAGTTTGCTGTTACCTAATGCAGCACCCTTGAAGATATCATAGACTGACTGCTTTGTTTTGGATATATATATGTCATTCACAACATGAAAAAGCTGTCATTAGTCATGAACGTGTGATACCCATGTAGATATATAGTAGGTTTTTGCAACCTCTACATGTTGATAAAATTCATTCATTCATAGACCGATCCATCAGTCCCTACACAGAAATGTAGGTAATACCCATGATGCCATACATACTTGCATACAGTCACATCAAAATTAGCATAGCATCATATCCTTGTTGCGATAAACTAAGACACTTACATTGGTAGAAGAGATGCTAGCCTTGCTGCCACTCTTTAGAGCTGAAACAGGTCGTCCAGACATCGGCCGCTGGGCCTGGTACGCTGGTTTTGACTGTTGAGTTGGAGAATCTATCCTCTCCACAATCTTTGTCTCTTGTATTCCAGATTCTCCAAATTCTAGTGTTTTTATAGTCTTACTTTTAGTTGTATCTTCTCCATCGTTTTTTTTGCTCAGTTCATAATAATTCTGGTTGCTGTTTTGTGAAGTGAACTTCGCCTCTTGACCTTCAGATGCATCAGTCTTTTTAGCTTCGTCATCCGATAGACTTAACAAAGACATTTGACTCTCTATTTCATTCTTTTGCGCAAAGATCTTGCGTTTCTTGTACGCTTTATTTGAGAGAATCTTTTCTGTTGTATACACCCCAGCTGGTTCATTGTTCCCCTCACTAACTTCATCATTGTCTATATACGCCACCGAAACAACAGCAATTTTTGCTTTAACCTTTGTAGATATGTTTTCAGAATCACCTCCAGCTAATTTTGATGTACTATCACTCCTTGTTTTCAATTGACGCGAATCTTTTCTGCCACTACCTGGACGATTATTTGCCTGAGTGTCACTAACATCAGCAAAAGTCACTCCAGAGAAGGTCACTCGGGATCCTTTCTTTGAATTTCTGGTCCGATTGAGTTTGGGACTGGCCCAAGCATTAGTATCACCGAAATTTGAAGCATCCAAACTTTTATTCCGCAGTTTGGCATCATCTTTAGAAGGTAATTCATCATCATGGTCGAACGAATTGTTGCCATGGCAACCTTCCGTGTCACTCAGTAATAGCTCTTCTTCTCTGTAAAAGAAGATAATAAAATAACACATAATAGTATCATTATAACTTAACAAAGCTATACAACAAAGCACACTGCCCCTGAACAATTCATTAATTTACACAGCATGATAATAATTATATATATATATTCTTTTTGCATAAAATATTTTGCCATGCTGATGGATTCAATAAAAAAAACTAATGATTCTATCAGTAATAGAATAAAAAATCCAGTTTAAAATATTTTGTGGTAATATCCTCTCACAAATGACCGGGTCACGAATATTGCAATGAGATTTATTAGATAGATATGCAAAGAAAATTTACAGCTACTGCAGAAGTCATGACACCATATGCAACAAAAACCAATTAATCTAAATTTTTAACGGTGCTATTTCCACAAGTTTCACTTGACAAATGACCAACAAAAAATATCTAGTCATATAAATTAATAAGGGAATACAGTACAATAAAACAGTAATATTTTGGACTTACACATCATCATTCTCCAGGGACGCTTGTGGCAGAGATAATTTGATGGTCTCGGCAGTAGGTCGTCTGAGCAGAGGAGCAGGTCCTCTCCCTAACTTTGACGACCTTGAATCACTGTCCTCAGTTGCCTCAAGGTCATCACAGTCTTGAGGGTCGCTGCAAGGTCAAATAGATGTGACACTCATAACAGACCAAAACAGAGTCAGCTGCTGACTCCTATGTTACAATCAAACCATTTTTTTGGTTATTAGTAAATTCAATCCCACTTTTTAAATATAATTTTTCAAAATTATATCAAAAAGTTCCAGCATTTTACCGTTGGTTCTGATTGGCTTCCATTATTTCCAAAAGGTTAGGAGACCCACAAGGTGCAGGGGGAGCATGATCATCTGTAAAGAAAAATTAAATTATTAGCATCATTAATATAAACTAGCATGCCTGTAGGGAGCTGCGAAGATGAAATAAAGAGTAATATAGGTCTATATATATAATATATATCAACTGAAGGCATAGATCATGAAATAGCGCAAGTGAAAATAGTAGTAAAACAACGGAAAACCTCTGTAGAAAAGTATAGAAGAACAAAAAAGTCCTTGAAAATAAAACAAAGTATTCAAAATAGGGTACAATGTCCAGGGAAACAATTTTCCCCAAAATTCCCAGTGATCCATCACATGTGTACAGCGGAACCCAATTTAAGACCTGTGACATTATGCGAGTTGCTCACAATGACATTCTGTAGACGATAAACGGTGCTCGCCCATCAATTAAATCCCTAAACGGCCATTACGGTAATGTAGAATTTCATTTCAAGATTCTAAAATATAATTTGCATGAACATGGAGGACTGTAGTCTTGTTACATGAATTCAACATGAATTTTTGGTCCATAAGTACTATGAAAATATTGTTGACAAAAAAGCTGGTCCATCAAATTAACGTACTTTAATATGCACAAGTAGCCCAAAAGCCTTATTAATATTTTACAATTCAGTTGCATGTAAAAAAAAGAAAGAAAAAAAAATTCGCAACACAACAACAAATTTTCCATTCATTTCTCTTCTTGTTGCTATTTGTTGCTAGAGAGAGGTCCCAAGACACTGTTGGGATTTTCAGCCGTTCTCAACCGATCTTATGAAACAAAAACAGAAGAATTCAAGGTATCCAACATTGAACTCACTCTGTAATTTTAAAAGAGGACATGACACTGATAATCTCCATTAAAAATATCTCAAATATACCATACATTCCAATTCATGACTAGTATCATCCACCTGTTTCTAGTGAATCCAGCACAATCAACAAACTTCAGCTTTTCAGCTGCCGAATGGCAACAATGAGAGGCCAGAGGTTGGGAGCTGAGATGCAGAGGGGGGTCACCCGCTAAAAATACTGGCATATCCTTCTTATGCCGTTGGTCAACAATGGTCAACAATGGTCAACAATGGTCAACAATGGTCAACTAGCTGAGTGGTCTAGTGGTTAAGGTCCTTGGCTAGATGTACTCAAGGTTTTTTTTACATATAATTTAAATCAAAGATTCAAGTTACAAATCACATTAAAATTAGTTAAATGTTCAATTTGTTGAAAATATAATTATCAAAATAAAATCAGGCCAAACTTACAGTCTCTTATCCGACAACAGATGCTCAACCGACCTTAAAATTACATCCTTGGCAGGCCAATCTTGAGCCTTTCTCAAATCCCTGGGGAGTATTCAGCCTTAAACATGGGGTTAACCACAGGTGCTTAAGAGCTCACACAATTAAGTACCATCACTGTGGTGCCTAATGCCAAGTACCCGCTGCACAATGCACATGGGTGGGGTGAGACAATAGTTGATGAGGATCTGCCCAACTCCTGGATGCCATTGTGGGGTTCAAACCCAACAACCTTGCAGATAGCATGCGAACACATTAACCTCTAGACCACGACATCCCACTGGGTTCGAATCCAAAACCCAGGCACTCTTCATTTGATATATCTCAAAAGTATGTCGGTCGAACTTTATACTCTTTATAATTTAGACCTCCTGAATTTTATATACTTATATGTATTTTCAAGAGTAATTAAAAAACTTGCCCAGGAAATTAAATTCTGCAAACAGTGAGCAAAACTTATACAAAAATATCCTGTACAATGAGATGAATGAATTTTTGAAGCAGTTGCCCCCTTTTTCTCTTTGTATTTCCAAAACAACGGCCCTGCTATCTGCCGCCCCAAAGAACTCGTGGAGGTCTGCATGCAATACAATTATCAGCAGAGACTGGGGAATCTATAACTCATCAATAAAACCTCCCATGCAGCCTTTTGAACAACTTCTAATCAACAAGCACCATTGTTAATGCAACTGTTTGACACTTCATTGCACTTAATTCAAAGACTGAAGTTGTAAATCATATTCAAATTAGTTTAAATGTTCAATTTGTTGAAAAAATTATTATCAAAATAAAATCAGACATAATAGATATCATATTAATAACTGAAAATCCGGGGGAAAAATTGAATGATTGTTTACCCCCTTGGACTGTCTGTCTCTCAACTACTGACTCATGATCTGCACTGAAAGTCTTTCAGACATTTTGGCTTAGTCATGATTATGTAAAATTAAATAATGCAAGGAAAAATGGTCAGATCAAGACTGAAATACATAATATGTACTTTGATTACGATAGAGCAGCCCTCAAGGGAAAGTTATTTTGTACCACTCACCAGTGCAGTTTAGCATTTGGTACGCCGTTGTACAAATCCTCATATACAACAGTTAGGCAGCCAATTTATTGACACTTGGATGGGGTTCAGTGGTACAAAACAATTACACAATGATTACATTATGAGACATGAGATATGTACACCTTCAAATGTTATGTTGACATTGTTGGGTGTACATATCTTCATGTCTCACTTGTAACCATTGTATAATTCATGTCTCACTGGTAACCATTGCATAATTGTTTAGTGTCTTTTGACATTGAACTAATGGAGATCTCGAGAAACTTAGACATGTGGATCATCATATCCCGGGCTACTGGCAATTGAGGTGGAAATCTCCACAAAGGCATGGAGGAGTTGGCAGGTCATTTCTGCAACCACTGCCTCACCCCACCCAGATGTAATGAGTACTTGGCAAAAGGCAAATCAGGAATGGCGCTGGTGTGAGCTCTTGAGCCCTTGTGGTTACTCCCTGAATACTTCCCTCGGTTCCCTGGGAGTCAAGACTCCAGGTTGGCCTACTAAGTGTGTAATTGTAAAGTTTTTTTTTAGTACGATCATTATGTGATAGGAGACTCTTAACCTGTTACATAACTTACATATACTTCTACATGTTACTAAATAAACCCGGGATCTTCATTTTTGCCTCACCATAGCCATGGAGTACTTACCAAGCACCATTAATATCATCTCATGTAAATAACATCAAACTGAAATCTAACTGATAAAGATAGGTCCAGTTAGGTTCTGAACCCAGGATCATCAGAGGAATGGTCAATGCCTTGACCACTAGACCACCCAAGAACTAAACATCTGACTTTAATCCAGGAAGTCCTCATCAAATACACTTCACAGACTTAGATGGCTAATAGATGCTGCACTCCCCTTTAACAAACTTTCAAATACCTACAAAACCACTTTGTCTACACTTGGGGAATGGAGTTAAGATGGCTACGCTGGGTTTCTGAATGATCCAATTTCAGCAACTTGGAAGTAAAATCAATGAGGTTCCACCCAAATCAAATACTAATTGCCCTCAACATTTCGGGCGATGAAATTGATTAGTCAAGCTAGTCATTTATTGCAGCCATTTTCAATTTTGTCTATCGTAAAATCAATGACAGAGAACAGTATAAAGTGAATAATTCAGCAGTCCAATGACCCCTTTAGTTGTTACTATCATTTTACAATCAGGACAGATCAATGTGTGTACTGAACAACTGAGCAGAAATCTGTACTGGGGTCTCTCCATATAAATTCACCGAAATTCAGACAAACTTCCCAGGTCACCATCTCCAAAAATTCTGCAAAAAATACCAGTTGTAGGACGATATAATTAATGGAAAAATCCAAAATTTAAGGTCTCCAGTGTCAATGGTTTAGAAGATAATAAAATTTCCAATTGCTGTATCTTCTAAACAATTGACACTGGAGACCTGAAATTTTGGTTTTTCCCACAGGCGCTGTCCAGCTCATTGATATGTATACATGACAAGATACAATCTTTATTCTATGTCTTGATAACTCCTGCTGAACGGCGCCTGTGGTTTTTCCATTAATTATATAGACCTACAAATGGTAATTTTTTCAAAAATTTTGAGATGGTGACCTGGAGAGCTTTCGGTGAACTCATATGGATTGACCCTGTAATACAAGGCTACACTAGTACACTCAGTCTAGGACCTGCAGAAATTTAGGAAAAAGGGAAAGCTTTAATATTTGACATGGCTCTACAGCCTTGAAGAAAGCTTCTTTGTAAGAAAGTGACTGGGCAGTTATGTGGCTGCCCAGTAAACGATTTTGCTGCCACGGTGACCCAATACTTGTTACTGCTTTCAATGGGTAGTACATTTCTTCCTAGGAATGCATTCTATTAGGACTTTCTCAAGGCTCTTTTTGCCCAAATATATTGTAACATGTTACTCCTCGATATTATTTAAATTATGTAACGAATAAATCGTTGACTGTGTGCACTTCAGGCAAATTTCAAATTATTAGATAAAAACAACCAATGATGAACACAGAAATGGCATCTATATCCTTGATGTTGAAAACTCTATCAATCTTTTAAAGGCTACTGAGTGTAGATGTTGCAAACTTGTTGCTATTGTCTGCTATTCTTAGCTAAGGGGGGCCATTAAACAAATTACTTGCAACTTCCTTAAAATCCCAGGTGGAAAGTCTCATTACATAATGCTCCTGGGGTTATCACTTGCCCTCCAAAAATCTTATGTAAATGCAGTTTAGAATCCCTAGTGATCAGACTAAGCAGCTAAGACCATCTTACTGACTAGGTCACCACCTTGACCTTGATCACCTTGACCTTGACAACCTTGACCTTGACCTCGTAAAGTCTATTGAAGTTGTATACAGTGGAACTCCATAACTAAGGAATTATTGAAGTGGCCCATACTTAGATGTCTTAATCATGGGACGTTTTACAGTTTAATCATAACTCTACTACTTTGGGGTCTTTAAATCGTCTAAGTCATACACAGTAGGTTCCCAAAGCAGTAGCCAAGAGACAGCTGTGGCTTTAATGTTTAAAAGGAAATTAAAAACTCAATGGCAATCACTCAGAACTTCCTATGAACAATAGTCTTCTTTAATCCAAGTGTCCGTGAGCAGAAATAATTTCTGAAACAGGTGCTATACAATAAATTCATAATATACATCATAGAGAAACCATGACCGAAATTTTTTACAACCAGACCTGAGTCATTCATAACATGCTTTTTAAGTCAATTTGCAATGCATGTCAGTCATACTGTTAGTTTGTCTATCTTCCAAATCAGGTGTCAGTCCATTCCTTTTCTCTTTGATAAGACCCACATTTATTTTGCTCTACTTTCGTTGAACACCTTGGCACTTAACCAAAGTTGTGTTCAGGATGAGGTCACACTTAAACAATTAATTCCACAAATTAACGTATATAAATTAACTGAATCAAATTAAGCTAATTGTTCTGCTTATTTTATAGCCAAATGATCTTGAACCTGGATTTTGGAAGCAATGATATAAAATCAATCAATGCAATTAACATAATTTGATAAATATAAAATTGTTGTCATTTTCTTTGTACAAACGGCAATGCTTCAGACCCTTTCTTCATTCATAATATATTATGTAACTTGAATTCTTAAAGTTTTCAATATAAATAACATTCATGATTCATTTTAATTTTACCATTACATCATATCATTCATAAAGAGACCGAAATTTTTCATAGTCCATCCGTTTTCTTCATTTAGTCCCTGCATAACCCTCATCCTGGTTTTCTCCCCTCACAAGAACCTCGTGAATATTTCATGTCTCCTTGGCAAAAGTCTTACTCGACCCAGAGAGCCAATCAATGATTTCTTTTATCTCGTGCAAGCACTCAGAATTCCCAACAAGCCAACTGCTCATTACCGCCTACTCAATTAAGGAGGTTTGGCAGGTACAGGTCACTTAAATGCAGATAAACAATGCAAAGGAATCCACAGACTCACATATGAAAGGTCACATAAAACATGATGTCAGACATTGCAATTACAATATTAGTCCATTACGATAAGTCGATAAATAATGAAGTTGAGTATCACAGGTTGAAAAGATTTTGCTGGTAAATGCAGATAATTATAATATAATTATGTAATTAAGTAAATTATAACATTCTAAGAAAATATAAAATTAAAAATATGCTTTATAAATTTAAAAACACTGATAATATGCAATAAAACATAGACGAACCATGACTGGTACAATGTCATTAAAAAGAGAATAGTTAACAAAAATAATGTTTCCACTGGTTTGATTTTAGTATCTTAATAAAGGATATCAATAATTGTTTATAAATATGATCGTAAAGTTTAGACAACTCCTTCTTTTAAGGAAAGAAGTAGTTCAGTCTCACAGGAATGCAGCCATTAGTTTTAATGCTATGAATAACTAATTTATGATATGGGAACTAGAACTCAGAACAATTTATTCAAATATCACACAGTAAAATATGTATATTCGGGAGTGGCCCTCTAAGGCAGAAATTCTGCCGCTATCAAGGGCCACTAACAAAATTAATTAACAAAATTTCTAAAGGTCAAAACATGATAATTTCAAAACTTCTCAAGAAATGACATTGGAGACATACAAGAAGATATACCGTCACTAATTTAATGATGAGTTTGGAGAGGGATGGTGAATCATTGGGGATGCTGGTGCACCTCAGCCCTATGGATGCCGAGATATAGGAAACGCCGAAACTTTGTCCATTTAAATGAAACTCACATGTTGTCAGAGCTTAGCATTATCTAGATTTGAAGAGCCTTAGTGATCCCCACACCCCAGAATGTAAGTCCTATTGGCCCACAATGTGTGTCATCAGCTTTTACACTACCAAACACATTAATTAGCAATACATCTATTGTCAAAACGTTGGCGTTGTTTTTGTGCACATACTGTACAACTAATTTTTTTTTTTTTTTTACGAACATAAATGAAACGTTAAAGTGTGTACCTCAGGAAAATGTTTTTTGAACGTTTCATTTATGTTCGTGAACGTATAATTCTGGCTGGGTTATAAATTGCCGACTTACCATTATTTTGCACCCGAGCAATTTCATCCAATATTCTGTCATACGTGATGCTTTCAGGAGATTTGTCAGGTGGAGACACCAGTCCCATATTGCCATGATACTTCAGGCCATCTGGTGGTCGGTCTGTCAATATGCAGTGAGCACCTTTCACTGAAAAGAACAGACCAAATTTAGTTTTTAAAACATAGAGTTATGGTCAGTTGTCCTTTATCAAGTGAACCTACATTTCCCTCAAGAGCAACTGATAAACAATACAATAATTATATATGCTACAGAGACCTTGCCTCTCCCATCCCAAAATTTTTCAGAATCCCAGAAATATGATTAAAAAGGGTCAACAAGATGGGCACTAATTAACCCCCCCCCCCCCCTTTTCAAACATCACCCACATCCCATCCACCATGGAAAGCCAATGTTGCTGAAAACATTCACCAAAATAATGTTGAAAACACATTTAGAATTCATCATATAGATTTGCAAAACATAACATTTTAAATTCCAAAAATATTTCAAAATATTTCTGGCTGATAATCCATTCAAACTGGTCAGACTTTATGGTCACCCTAACAGATAACACACTTATTAATGACTTCAGAGCATTCATGTATATGTACAATATGTTGCCAACTTTCATGTCCAAAATACTGACCGTAGCTGAATTTGGAAGACTTGGGAGGTTTGGCATGATCGAGATGAGCAGCATCTTTGGCGCTGTGAGGGCGAGGCTTACGGGCACTAGGGGGTCTTGTCTGCCTGCACACCTTGGCACTTTCAGGACGGTCTTTGAGCTGAAGTGATTTCTGTCTTTCACTCTGCTGCCTGATTAAGTCTGGGATGGATGTGTTGCTTCCCCTAAAAAAAAAAAAAAAAAAAGACAATTAAAAACTCATAATAAAAAAAAGAAAATTATCATAGTGTGGTGACATCTCAAGTATTGTAATATAATGCACACGTAGCAAACAACAAACAAACAGATAATAAACTTACCAGGCACATGATTGCAAGTGCAAATTGGACAAAGGTGGTTGTGCTTGAGGGACTCCGAAATCTACTTTATGACTTTTTGATGTCCTGGATTTTAGAGCATTAGGGTTGCTTGGGGAAATACTGTAGACATTGGCTGTCACTTGGTTCAGCTGGGCGATCGAGACACTGAAAGACTTCAGCCATTCCTGAAAAAAAATTATGCATGAGTTCATAAGTTTTATCCCACTAGTTGGATGCTTAAGGCCCCTTCACACTAAGCCGGATTAGACGACGGAGTGTTTCTTTCACTCCGGGGGGTTCCGGGATCAAAGAGCTGAAAATATCAACAAAAAATAAATGTTTGGCGGTGTGTACACAAGGGCAATACGTTGGCAACAAGGAGCAACACGGAGTTAACACGACTGTCCCGTGAGAGTGCGGAGTGAACCGGATTTTCACGGTGCCTTCACGGATACAACCGGTCTTTACACCGTGTTCATTTTTGTGGAACCGTGTTGGTCCTTGTACTCTCCGGTGTTAATGGCAGCGAAATATTCATGCCCGGTTGACGCCGGACATAGCCGGAGATATGCCAGAGTCAACATGGAGATTCCCGGAGATCGGCGGAGTCTACTGGGCGTCTACACGGATCAACACAGATCAACACGGATAAAATACTCTGGGACCTCTGGCATGAAATTTGAACACGTTTAATTTTTTTCCCCGGAGTCCCAAGGTGGTCCCGGATCGCCCCGGACAATGACGGACAATGCCGGAAATAAACACGAGGTCTACACGCTATTACCGGAGTTTGCCGGAGCTATACTCCTGGACACTCCGGCCTCTGATCCGGCTAAGTGTGAAGGGGCCTTTAGTCAGTAGAGTATCTGAAACATAGGCCAAGGTAGATGTAATGATGAAATATAAAGATTAGATGCCACACCATGGGTGGGGTATTTTACTTGCTCCAGTTAGACTGAGTTCACATGGAGTGGGCGAGGCGCTTATCAGTTACTAAAAATGCAAGACCACCAAGCTACTGAACCTTACTGAACAATGCTGAATATACAATACAAATATCGGCATGAATTCATTAATCACTGTACAATACATGTATTGAACAACATGTGAAAAACAATTCGTATTATGTATGGTTTATCACACACTTAACACTTATTTTAAGTCTTAACCAAGCAGCTGCAGCTGTACTGGCTGAGTAGAGCAGTGTAGAGCAACCACTCTGATGCGTACTCTAACAACTTCACCACATGTGTGTAGATTAATGTTGACGCATCGACCTTAACATGAATTGCATGCATGCATTGGTAAATTGAATTCAATGTTCAACAATAATATCAATACAATATAAAAGCACAGCTAACCTTGCCAGTCATTCTGCCGATTTCCCCATGATTTTCACCTTCACTGGAGTCCATTTCGACATAAATAACTTCCAGGACCCCTCTTATTTAATTTCAATATTCACCGATTCAATAAACTACTTGATTATAGCCAAATTAGCCATTTCTTTCCCCCACTCATGCCACTTCAACACCCAAGGCCGGCGCCATATTGGAAGACGTGTTGATTTGTAAGGTGCTCTCCAATTGGCTTACCGCTGCAAACCGACCAATGACAAGAGGGCTTACAGCAGTCTGCGTCGTTACCATAGTGATTATGTACACTATGCCGGGAGGAGCTAGCTCGGCTGGTGGATCAAGTCTCAAGTCAAGGTAGAGTCTGTCTGTTAGCTAAAGCACTGTACAAAATTACACTTTTATGGACCTAGAGTCCGCAATAAAGTTGACTTGACTTGACTTGACTTGACACTATTGGGTATGAAAAAATACCAAGCCCAGGGTGTACATTGCATGATTGACCATTCCATATGGGCCTGACCATTCCCTGACGGTGACGGTCCTCAAGAGCATGATACTCCATCTAATTGACCATGTACATCATGTACATGTTGTTCAACTTGTTGTTGTAAAACAATTCAGCGATTCACCCTTGTGAAGTTTTGTTCTAAGTTCTCTATCTGCATCTAATAACAGAACAATTACTCGCCAGCTTCTTAAGACTTATAACCACATAATGTGGCACATTTAACAGCCCATCAAACCATTAATTTCCAGTAAACTTTTTTTTGGAAGGGGTAGGGTTTGTGTTCTGACACTGACAGTCAGGAAGGGTGAAGGAGGACATTTAATTTCTTGAGATGTGTTAGGATTTTCTCAACCATCAACCATGTATACAATATGTCATACAATAATATTTATTGATTTCAGGAGATGCTTATTAATACAATGTCAGTGATCGCTTAAAAGCATTGAATAGTATTGGTACCACATTGCGAAGTGAAATGGATCCAACAAAAAGCGAAGAAGATCAAAATTACAGCGAAGCAGAAACTGGACAAATATTTGATGAAAAAGATGATGAAGACAGCAAATCTGGAAACTATGATGGGACAGTCTTCATCCCAAATGATGCTGTCTTTCTGGATGATGATCAGCAACAAGAAGTTACTGATATGGACAATGCTTTAATTGTGAGTGATGGAGACAGCCATAATAATGCATTGAAACGAAGTGTTTCATTAACTGAAGGTGACTCTACAGAAGAATTGAAGTTTATCACAGCAGACATCAGTAATGAATCATTCAACCCTGAAAATAAATGGAACGATACACCAACAAAGGGTGAAATTACTGTGACATTTGATGATGCAAATGTGACTGAGCAAATACCAGACAATGAGCAGAAAATACCGTCTCCTCCTGACAGTGGGAATTCAACAAAAACTAGAAAGAAAAGTGGAAGTATCCTTAAAAAATCCTCTGCAAGTAGTGATAATGTCACTTCTCCTCCTAAATCGACCGACTTCTATGTTGATGGCTCTGGGAATGTTAGACAGATTTCACCAAATGATGTCAACACTCATCAGTTTTACCCTGATTTGAGTAATCTTGATCGTACTTCTTCCATGACGCGCCACGATTCTGACGACTTTTTTGGTACACCAGAAGTTGTGACAAGACAGCCAAGTGCTACTAAGACTGTTCACTTTGACGAAAGTGGGCCCCAGGTAGTGTTTTTTTTTTTTTTTAACTCCTGGCCAAGACAATTGTAATCTTCATCATGATACATACAATATTGACTGATTTTACAGGAGCAGCATATCAAAATTGACACTGATGTTTCAGATAACAGAACTGGAAGATGAGGACCATTATGAATTAGCAGAATATGATGAAGATGAGGATATGGATTCTGTGATGAGAGGAGAGCGACCATACTCCGCTGATACTACTGACAGTATATCACTTCCAGCTACAAGCCCTGCTGGTTTCTCTGTAAGTGTCATGTCAATAGTATGTATACAATCATACATAAAGGCATATCATTTTGTCATTCCTTGCACTGTTGAGTCACAGCCTTATATGGTAGTAGACAGTCTAAACAAATTCAAATGCCGGTAGTATATATATTAACATAATAAATATTATCTATTCTTCAGAGAGAATCCCAGTCAGCTGAAATCTTTGCAACCCAAGTGGATGAGGAGACCTTAGAAGCGGCAAAAATCAGGCAGAAAAGGCGCACGTACATTTTGGACGGTGATAACTTGGAGCCTGTGATACCTGTTATCCAAACAATGTCAGAAATTGTGGAGGGAAAGGCCAAAATTCAGTAAATATTGTTTAAATATGATTATTTATTACGTTATGAATTATGACATCATTACTTGACCATTGTTCTTGTACTCTGTGACCTCGCCATGGCCATTGTTTATTACAAAGAGAGGTCAATGAGGCAAAAATGACAACATGGCTGCTCTGAAAAGAGTGGATAGCTGATGGAAGTGGCTGGTATCTGATGATAATGTTATCATTGTTTCAGTTATGAAAATGGCCTTGCTGCAATGCATGCCAAGAATTGGGAGAGAGGAATTGTCTGTTTTACTAAATCTCTAAACCTCAATGACAAGAAAGTGGACTGCTATGTTCAGAGAGGAGAAGCCTATTTTGAATTAACGGACTTCCAGTCTGCGATTCTCAACTATAAGAAAGCGTGCATCATGGAACCAGAAAACCAATCACATTACCAGCGCCTAGCATTCATCTACTTCTTTCAAGGAGAGTGCTATTTTGACCAAAAACTCTTCCCAGAAGCCCTGGAGTCTTTCTCCAGGGCATCAGAAATGAGACCAGACCTGGTGGGGTACCACACCAGATGGTAAGATAAATGCACTTTTGTTTAAAAACATTTTGGTTGACAGCATACCTTAACAGGTCCACTTTGCTTGAGACAATTCGATCTAATTTTCTTTGAATATCTTTTTTCACTTACAGTTTCATGTTTTTGTTTTATTATTTTGCACCTGCAGCATCGCATGCCTTGCTGCCCTCCAACGACATGGCGAATGCCTTGCTTTAGTCAACAAACGACTGGAAAACGACCACTCTAATGCTGACTTGTATATTATGAGGGCACGTCTGCACCAGCTCTTTCAAAATGTAGGCAAACGCACCTGTTTCATTTGTGCACATGTATTTCAACTACAGATGCACAACACACTGAGCAATGAAAGCGAGCTGTACAAGTGCACAAATATTGCTCCTTAAATTTTCAGATCACGCTATGCTATTATGACGTCAAAGACGCCTTAGTCATTAACCCCAATCACCAGGAAGCTAAAGCATTTATAAAGGACTTGGAGAGGAAAGCTGATGAGTTGAAAAAAGAAACTGTTCACTTAACATTAATGAAGAAACACAGAGAAGCGCTGCAGAAGATTTCAATGGCTATTGAAGCTAATCCCTCAGTGCCTGAATACCATATTCTCAGGTAAGGTGAGATGAAATATCATAAGCATTAATAAAGCCATGTCCTTAAAATAGACTTAGAATACCACCTGAATTATTCCTGTCACTTCATTAAAGATTTATACATGTAATGATCATTTTGTGAATCATTATTTGAATTTCCCGCTGTCCACCAGGGGTGCACTTCAGCGTCATCTAGCAGACTTCAATGCTGCCATAGACGATTACCTCCTGGCACTAGACAAAACTGACCACAATGAAGCTAGTTCAGTTTACTTGGAAGCTCAGCGTCAACTTCTCTTAACCTACAACGACTTTGCAGTTGAGTGCTTCACTAAAGGATACTTCGAAGAGGCGATTATCTTGTTAAACAAAGCTATAAAAGGAGAAAAGGGAGAGAAAGGTCTCTATATCAACCGAGGGGGTAAGATGATGTTCATTACACACAATACAGCTTATGTATAGCTATTTATTTTAGCTGAACAGTCACACTCGCTTATAAAAAACCATTTGGGACTCAGAAATATATATATATAACTGGGTTTTGTTATATGCGAATCTGGTTTAATAGATGAAAGATAAATGATCTCTGGATAATGATCTCATCATACTCAGACTTGGGTTAAATTTATTTTTGTGCTCTTTGTAAATGGGTCTCACTGTATAGATAATTATTTAAGGGTTTAGTGCAGTATAGCGGACCCAAATTCATGCCCATATTTGGCGTCCATGAAATATGAAAATAATCCATATTTTGTACTTTCAATGATCTTGGAAACAATAACAATAGATTAGCCAGAGTAGTGGGGGTTTGGGGGCGGCAGCCCTCAAGAAAACGAATAAACTATGATAAACTGCGTTCTTGCCTCACTACCGCCATTTGTTTGTGACGTCACTCATTGAATTCAAGCATTTTACGTCATAGGCCGGGCAACGAGGCTCGCTAAATAAAGTCAATAATTTGGGTCCGCTATACTGTACTTTTTCCTTATTTAATATGGCCTAGTATATATATGCTTAAGCGCAAATTTGTTAAAAGCAAAGCTCTAACTTGGCAATCATCCTCCCTCCAAGCACATTTGGCGGAAACATTGCATTTGCATGGATGGCCTTATTATTTAAGTGGAATGTATAAACACAGTAAAACAATTATAATCAAATCAAAATAGAAAAAAGAGTGAAATCATGCAGTCCAATACACATAACTTGTATCAGGCCTTAAATGTCATAGGCCTGCTTGAACAAAAATATTTTTGTATGTCTAATGTCTCAACGCTACTGGGTCTGAAGCTTAGTCAGCTTATACGACCAGCTACCAGAGGCAGATGTAATGATGAGAGATACGTTTTTTTAAAGTGGCCAGAGTTTGTGCATAGACATTTGCTATTATTTTCCAGACTGTTTCTACAAGCAAGGCAGCCTGGCATTTGCTCTGGCTGATTACCACCAAGCCTTAGAAATGGACCTTAAGGATGACTCCATCCGATCTAGGATTGCTGTTGTACACAATGAGTTTGCAATCGGAGAATATCAGGACAAGAATTTTTTGGTAAAGCAATGGAAAATTTCTTATTCAATGATATTTTGCAGTGGGGCAGTTACATAATGAAACCTTTGAGTGACTTGCATTATTTATAAACTTTACAGATCTTGTGTGCTTTCCTGTTCATTTCAGTTTGATTATGTGACAGATAACAAATTGTAAGCATCGATGATGTAACTTGTGGGCCTCTTGTCTTATCAGTTTGGCAGAAAGTCAATTGGAAGGAATGTTATATCAATGCATCACAATAAATGCTTTGTTATCTCTGCTGCCAATTTTCAGGAGGCCGAAAGCAGATTAACACAAGCTATACAGTTCAACCCAAAGAAGGCTGGGTATTACATCTCAAGGGCAAGAACAAGACTGTTGCAAGAGGTGAAGTAGAATTTCATGCTTATGTGAAGTTATATGAAACATTTACACTTGATTAAATATAGGAATGTTGCTGTTAAATCGCCAGGCTTATATGGCAGCTTTTATAAAAAGTTTGTTTCCATTTTATCAGGACACGAATGCAGCAAAGTCAGACATCTTGATGGCGCTCCACCTTGATCCACAAAACCAAGACGTCAAACCTTTGATGGCGCGTCTTTTTCCCGGCAAATCACAAAAAGAGGTCATGAATGGCCGGATGGGATCAGCCACTCGTCATATTTTAGATCAAATAAAAAGTCAACAGGGAGGACCTAATCGATTAAGGCCTCTTGAGGAGTAAGTTACCTGATACAATTTTATTTACAATTAAGTGTTCTGGATAATAAAAACCATTTGTTCTCAGAGGTTTGTCAAATATGGATTATCTTTTATTATGTAAAGCAAAGTGAATCCCTAGTTTTGTTACCTTTTAAAGAAAAACATGTAAATCATCATGGTTTTGTCACCTTTTTAAATCATGGTAGCAGCCAATAAGGACTTTTTTGGATTACATGCAAATGTAGCCCATTAACTTAGTCTTAGCAAGTTTAGTAGCATTTTGCAATTAGGCTCTTTCAGATTTTGTATAGTTATCATCTGGCAAAATGCTGGATTTTCAAGTCTATTCAGTTTTGCAAATCATCAATTAATGAAAGATTTAACTGAATTTTTTTCCACCTAGTGTTTCACCATCAGAAAGCTCAGCATCACAACCAGTTCGTCCATCATCATCCAAATCGTTTGATTCTTTGGTAACTTGGGAAAGAGGACACGTTTTGCCGAATCTCCGAGCCTGTATGAAAGAAAAGGAATTCAATGTTCATCTTATTCAAGAGAAGGTCAAGGTGAATGTTAGGGTGGCATGAAACTGGAAAGTTTAATTAATCATTATGTAACATTGCATAACCCTTGCTGGTACGCGGACCTATTATCCACTTTCACTCCAGTAATGTACGTAATGCATCTGACAAGCAGTCATTATATTTCACAATTGTAAAAACAAATGAGCCTTCATGTTGAAAGCAATATACATATCAATAGTCCTTGAATATCATCACATCTCTCAAAGAAAACCCTCAGGGGCTCAAATGCAACTTTTTGCATCCAAATTGACATATTTTCTTAATTTTTCTCAGACCACCGAAAGAATTCAGTCGGTATTGAAGAGCAGGGAGGAGTTGTCTTTCCCAATTGGCAGAGTTAAAGCATTTGCAGAACCTCTCCCACAGCCCCAACAAGCATATGGTGGCAAGCCTGAAAAACTAGCTACGAAAGAGACACCTGGTATTAAATCAACAAGATGGAAGAAGTTTTCACTGGGAATTGGTTTGGGAACCTGACAGACTGAACATACTGTAATTGGGTCATTAAAATTACTGTCTATTAATTCTGTATCATGCTGTGATGATATCAATAAAACATCTTCCATAAACTGCTGTATCAAACATTGGACTTTTTTGGTTTGATTCAGAAAATTTTCATGAATGAAATTGCTGGCCTTGATGCATGTGACTATCATCCAAGAGGCTAAAACTATATCAATATATGCTAAGACAGGTGTGATAATTTAGTGAAATATGGACTTCATAAAAGGCTTTTTATGAATATTGAAAACTACATCTTGAAGTAGAAATTGCCTCTCATGAAGTTATGAGGAATTGCAGAACCTCTCCCACTGTTCCAACAAGCATCTGGTGGCAAGCGTGAAAAACTAGCTACGAAAGAGACACCTGGTATTAAATCAACAAGATGGAAAAAGTTTTCATTGGGAATTGGTTTGGGAACCTGACAGAAAGATGTGATTATTTGATAGCAGACACTGAAAATGACCTGGCCATATGAGAATCTGCTTGTAATGAATGTCAGGGTCTAATCTAAAGTAAATATGCCTTGTGTGAGGCATACAATTGCAACAAAAGAAATTTATGGTCACTGTGCTTTGATAAATAATTATGGCTCCTTACTTTATTAGTGGAATGGCAAAGAATATGCATCAACTTGGTCTGTTTTCCAGTCACCGACCGTGCTGGGCTTCCAACCACTTGGTTCAATTCCCGGTCGAACCTAAGTTGGCGACCAGGTGCAGAAATACAGGTCGTAAAGCCCTAATCCATCTAGTCGGTCACAGTAAAGGATTTTTACATGATTAGTGTCACTGGTCGCACCTCTCTGACCACACCTAGGTTTTGATCCACAAGGTGGGTGCTGTCCTAATTAAGGCATTTAAAAGCCAGGCAGGGTATTTCTCAAGAGCTACATTTCAATTTGTGCTCACAGTGCACTGTACTGCAAGTGTCACCTGTGATGCGACCTGATACACAACTACCTTGCAGACTAGCACTTGGCCAGGAGGCAGAGCTCTACTCTTTAGCTCAAGTTGCTCAACTGCCAGAGTGTTGAAAGTGCCACACTAGATGGTGCAGAATCTGGTCCCCCGTTATATATGGCCGTGTGAGTAGGGTAAGTTATTCGAGTCCCACTGTAGGGGTAAGGTTGTTGACTAGGGGTGGTCAAAACCTCAGGTGGTCATTAAGTATAGAATATTATATGATATTATGTTATATGATCCCAGTGTAACTACATGTACTAATTGTTTAGCAATGTGTGCACTCCCACTCATAAGTGCTAAAGCTTCACCTCAGAGGGTTGTACTATCTTAATTCAGAATCTTATATGGGAAAAATTTGCCTTCAATATGAGTTGGGAAATTGAATTTAACAATAGACAAGTTTTTTGCTTGGAATTTATCCCAGAACCTCTCACACACTAAGCGAGAGCCTTATCCATCACACCAAAGTGTCCAACCAGTGCTCATGTTCTTGATTTTCTCCCTCATGAACTCATGCGATAACTCATGACCGAAGCTGCTTGTTAAAATTAGTACGTACGACACAAGTAAACTCATGGAGCCATCTTCATATAGCTGAAAGTGCTCTTTGGGTTTTTCGATATTTATTTTAACTTTATTCATTTGCCTCACAAGTAATGCCTTGAGTTACGTTTGTAGTCAATTCATGGGAGACTGGCAGCAGGTTTTGAGATGAAAATATATCTGATAATTTTACTGCAACAATCAGATATGGCCAAAAAGTACAGTTACTGACCGCCAAAAGGGATGTGGGATAAGTCTGTACTTACATTTCATGAGCAATTGGTATAATCCACAATACTTTCCACTACAATTTCACAGGTGGCTGTTTATCTTTGGGTCGTCGGGGCTTTATTTATCAAGTGCGCCATTTAAGACATTTATTTATAGATACTTTACTGACTCTAAAAACAAGAACCCTGTACTGAGCCTTTAGTTATTAATAAAGGAGCTGCACAACTCATAGGGGGTCTAAAATGGCTTGGACATATTGGAAAGGACTTGGCCTATTGTTCCTAGTGATGTATTACACAGCAGCACAGGAAGATCCCTGTGAAGAAGTCTCCTGTCCTGGAGGGGAGACTTGCAACCCACACCTCGGAATTTGCTATCCTGATGCTCCTTCTACTGAGCGACTCCATGTCTGGTTGGGTAAGGTTTAAACATCATAAGTATCATAAGATACAAAGTAATACCATACCTTACTGACTAAATCAATTTTAAACTTCATGCAAATTATTTCCACAAATCAAAGTGAAGTAAAACCAACACTAAGCCAAAAATTAACCCAATCATTTACCAAAACTATTGGCAAAAAAAAAGTAATGATAATGAATAATTGTTTCTCTGCTTTAAACCTGGTGCACCATAGACTCAAATCACTCAATATTAATGGTGAAGCTCAGATGATAGTTTGAATGAAGTTAAAGTATTTCTTTTAATCCCATGCCTTGAGTGAGGTTTAGTTATGAAACAAACCTGGCATGAATGAAAGTAATTTTCATAATGACAAGTTCTTGCTATTTTGCTTTGTTCAGGTGATGGTCCAGATAAGTGCATCAGACAACCTAGCGATTGTTCCAACTTCATGATGGACTATGATATCAGCCATCCTCATGGGGGAAGTGGCGATTGGTGTGCCTCTGGTGAGAAGATCAGGTGTGTTGTTCAGGAAGCTCCTTCTTTGGACCTGCCAACTCCTGATAATGAACTCCGAGTGATTGCTTACAACATCTTTGAGAGAGGGTGGTATGTTTCTTTGGATGCTCAGAGAGATAGATCCTGTCGTATTCCCCATGTTCTTGCGGCAACACATCCGGATGTTGATGTGATCACCTTCCAGGAGTGTTTTATGGGTGGTTGTTTCCCGCGGGATGATGTATCCATCAGAGATCTTTTGACCTATGTTGGATTTCCTTACACTACTGAGACAATTAGATCTCCTGTACCCATTCAAGTAGAAAATGGCGGGATTTTTGTGGCATCTCGATGGCCCATCATAGAGGAGGATCAGTATGTCTTTAAGTCTGCTGATGTACCATCGTGGGACATGTTTTCTGCCAAAGGAGTCTCTTATGCAAAAATACAGAAGGGCAACAGGGTTTACCATGTGATGGGAACCCATTTTCAAGCTGGCAGCGCAGGAACAAAGTTCAACCAAAGTGTGGAGTGGGCAGAGTTTGTCCAGTCTAAAAATATTCCTGCAGATGAACCTGTCATTTATAGTGGCGATCTCAATTCCAACTTTTACGATGCACCTGGCCAACATTTTTGGCAGGTGATGGACAACCTCCAAACTGAAGTACCGCAACTTATTGGACCACTGAATGCAACCGCAAATCCAGTTGTTAACGACCTGCTCAAGCTGAAGGGCAGGACTGACTGGGGTTCATGGATCGACCATGTGCTGTACAGCAAAGTCCACTTAACCCCAATTCATTCAACAAACACCATCCTTCGACCGATTGATGAGGAACCGTTTCCTGTTTGTTGGTGCGAACAATGCATCAACCCACTGCGATGGTCATATGTGTATCCAAATGAAGAAGAATGTCCTGGTGAAGTCGAATACATACAAGATCTGTCTGATCATCAACCTATCCTCGGTGAATTTATATTTAATTAGCGCTGTATGGGTGAAAGTGGTCCTCATTTAACTAATTAACAACTGATGCCAATAACGAAAAATAAACCCTCTTGTATTAGCAGTATTACCTGTATTGTCTTTTCATTTTTTGTCTCAGTGCTGCTGCTCTGAAACTTAGTATTTAGCAAACATAGCCCACAGCGATAGACAGTTGAAGTGATAAGGCTTGGAGTCCACATCAAATTTCATGTTTACACCTACCAGGAGTATTTTACATGCCGTAACAGATCCTGAAAGCATAAGATGTATGTATGTATCATTTATTTACAGTCGTTTTCAATCCGAATACAATATAAAATATAAAGTAATCTTAAGTGTTATCACTTCTGTACGACCCTTTCACAAAATAAAAGAAATAATAAATATGAAATCGAAAATACAAAAGAAAAGAAAATAATAATAATTAAAAAATAGGAATAGAATGTCTATTTAAGCGGTTCAAAATGTCCATGCAATGTCCAAGTTAAAGTCAGTTATGTAATGTCCATGTCATTTTATATGTCCACTCTTCATTTGTATTTGTTGACTGTCTGTCAGTTCGTATTTGACTCTGAAACAAACAAGACATCGAGGTTAGTCAAATTACATAAAGTGGTCCATGTCACATGTCAATAGCCATTGTGTAATCGCTGTTTTGAAAGTATTAAGTGAAATACTTCTTTTAATTTCAACAGGAATATTATTCCAGAGTTTCGCACCCCAGTACATAAAACTATTCTTCCCATACTTCACAGTGTTAAAAGATGGAAGTGAAAGTCTGTCATTGTCCCTCATTTCATATTGTGAGTTCTGAGTCTCAAATAACTCATTCAGATATTTTGGTGCAATGTCCTTCCTGACTTTATAAAGCAGTATAGCCGCATTCTTTACACACCGTTTAAACACACTGAGTTGCTTTTCCTGTTTGCAAAGCTCTTCATAACTTAGGTAACCCTTATCTGTGGCAAATCTAAGCGCCCTTTTATTGGTATTTTCCAATTTCTCTAATTGTGTTTTGTTTGCAAACATCCAAACAATTGAGCAATAATTGAAATTACTGCTTATGTAACTATTATAAATTGTGTTTTTAGCATCTTCGTCTAAATTATGCCTGATATAAACCACTTTTTAATTTTGATTTTTGAAGTTCATATGGGACCACTTTCTAGTACTGAACTATCAACCCATACAACATTCTGTTTTGATTGGAGACCAGGAAGAAAATCTGAATATCCTACAACTGGTGAAAATTGTTTTACTTATTATCATATGTAAGGCCATAATTAAGGATGTTTAATGTTCAGTGTCCAATGTCTCAGTGCTACTGGGTCTGAAGCTTTGGCTTATATAAATAACTGCCAAAGGCAGAATTAATGATGAGATGATACGGCATGGAGTCCACTCCACACATTTGCACCATTGGTAGGGTCTTTTACCTGCCTCAGCATAGACACAGAGTACAAGGCACCTCCAATTTAACATCTGATGCAATCGACATCTGGCTAGGATGTAGCTCATTAAGAGTGGCTGGGCCAGGTATCGAACCTGGGACCTTCAGCAGAGCTAAAACATACCGTCTCCATCTATCATTTTTCTCCCTCCATCATTTATCTCTCGATTCTGATCTTATCAAAAAGTGAAAGTTGTGATAAACAAGGAAAACATGTGAGAAATCAACCTTTTGTAGATTTCATGATAACCAATTAACAATTGTGACAGATAACCAATAAAAGATACTCAAGTAGAGCAAGACAATATTGTAAACATGTATGTGAAGACAACAGTTTGCATATATATATATATATTTTTTTTTTTTTGGGTTGCTTTTTTGTCATTTTTATAGCTATTTGTAAAGAAGCAGCAGAACTTACTATGGAGAATATAACAAATTTGAAACTTGTTATTTCTTTCGGCAAATGGGAATAGGAAGTATAGGAGACTAAACAATTGTCATGACCTTGTACATTAAAAATGCATTCAACAAATAATACATTCAAACATACTATTTTACTCAAAAAACATTGACATGCATTCATTTCATATGAATTTATCCTTTCTTTCAAATATTAGCCACATATTCAGTTACTGAGTATCTAATTAAGCATAAAAATTATCTTAAATTATACTCATGACATTGCAATGGACTGACTGTATGCATGCTTGGATGACGAAATTGAATAACAGTCAGAAAATGAAATGGCAGTAATCTATGAAACACAATGACGAAAAATATTTACTCTTGCTGGTCTGGACTCGGAACTCTATTTTGCAGTCACTCATTGGCTAACTGGAAAGATGATACATGAATTTGTAAGCAAATTGAAACGTTCCATGTATTAGAGTCAGCCTCAGTTATATCCTTGGGAGGCCAGTCCAGAGTCTTTCTCAACTCCAGTATTCCACCTTGAACACGGGGTTAAGAGCTCACACATGACACATAAGCATCGTCACTGCTATTGCCAATATGTCAAGTATCCATTACACCTGGTTGGGGGTGAGGCAGTGGTTGCAGAAGGATCTGACCAACTCTTCCATGCCATATGGTGGGTTTGAACCTGCTACCTCAGGTCAAGAGAAGCACCTTTTAAAAAATAAAATAAATAATATTTATAATAATAAATGCATTACACAATAAGAGTATTGCAGACTTTGAAAAATAATTTTTCAAATAAGTTATGAATATTCAATATGTGATCCATCAATCTTCAGAATGAATTTTCTATTTGATTCGAAGAAAAAAGAAAAAAAAGAAGATAAAAACACCGGACTTCTTGAAAAATATTCAACATTAACTGCGTAAATGTTTATGATATGAAGTCAACTATTGACATTCATCCCTGTTCTAAAATTTAATTTATTTTTATTTGTTTTATTTTTTTTTCGTTGTATATCCTATTTCAAATATGAGTGCAGGATTCTTAGTTAAATCCTGTTTGACTCCAATAATAGGTTGTCCTAACACGAAACATGTACATGTTGTCTAGTAATTATTTTTCAAACTGATGGTCAGACTCGAACTTTAGTTGCTACATGTTAGTGAGTTCGATTTGCCAATTTATGGGAGTAATGTTAACTTGGTATCACATTACATGGAATTGCAGTGGAGAAAATATTAATGAGCAGTACAGTCCCAGGATTTGTCAGCATTAATCATTATCTCATGTTGTAAAGCAACATATTGATTGGGAAATATTTTTGACTGAACCCAAATTGCAAGGTTAAAATCTTTAGAAACACATTCTGCATAGCAATATCTCCAGAAGTGCTCCATTGGACTCCAGCCTTGTCAAGTGGATTACCATGGAATATCAGCTGTTTGTCATACTTTTTGTTGGATTACTGTTAGGTGTGCACACTATTCATAGGTCCTCCTGTCCTATCGCTTGTAATTGTGAGCAAGATGGTCTTAATGTAACAATTGATGTGACTTGCAAAACAGGATATTGGAATTATTTACCACCGATCCAATCTGGGGTGGTGAAACTGATAACTTCAAAAGGAAACTTCAGTGTTTTACAGAAACCAAATGATTGCACCCGATTTCAAAATCTTCAACATTTGCAAGCATCTTACAATCGAATCAAATGGGTTGCCCCGGATGCTTTTGACTGCATGAAGCAATTAATAATACTAACCCTAAAGGGGAATGATATCACTCATATAGAACCAGGGACATTATCAATTTTAACAAAACTGACCAGCGTGGAATTGCAGAGTAACAAACTTACCCCTGATATATTCAAAGAAATAGGCTCACTGAAAAGCCTAAGGTTTTTGAGAATACAACAAAATAATATGATACTCACCCCTGGAGTACTTGAATTCATTGCTAATAACACAAATCATGCATTTGTAGACATTTCTGGAAACATAATTCAAGGTTCTGTAAGAGATGTCATCAGACCCTTGCAGAAGGTTTCAATTCTCACGATGAACAATTGTAATATATCTTCAATTGCTGCAGATACTTTTGAGGGATTTGGGTTTCTAGCAGAACTAGTTCTTTCAGGAAACAAAATAAATACCATTTCTCAATTCGCCTTCACTAACTTAACAAGATTAACTTCTCTTTCATTATCAAATTGCTTTCATGGTTCGACTTTCGACTGGCAGGGCGCTATACCAACTGTTACAAATCTGGGTTTAGATAGTAACAGATTGACAAATATCCCAAACGTGACAGACTCAGTCAAGTTATTAAATCTAGCTAATAATCCAATCAAGGTCATTGGACCAGATTCCTTTCATGGATTAAAATACATGATGCAGTTGAATATCTATGCTTGCAGTCTTGAACAGATCCATAGGGAAGCATTCAGAAACCTCCCACATCTTACTCGTCTTTTTGTACAGAGCAATAGGCTGAATGCAACTGCTGTTGCCAATGTGTCATATGCTCTTGCTAATTCTTCTATACATACCTTGAATCTGGATGGTAACAATATCCCGCAGCTCACCAGTGCGGCCTTCAAAGAATTTACACCAAATCGACTGCTAACTCTTCACCTGCAAAACTGTAGAATAAAGACAATTGGACCATATGCTTTCAAGACTTTTGGCTACTTGAAGTCCTTATACATTGGATCAAATCAAATAAATTTCATGGACAAAAATGCTTTTAAAGGACTTCACTCTTTGGAAATTCTTGGACTGAGTAACAATCGCTTGACATCCTTTTATGGGTTTAGGATCGGTGGACCAACTAACTTGCTGTCACTAGATCTGAGTAGTAATAATATACATGAATTTGTCTATGGTACTCTGAGAGGGTTGAAATCAATAAAAGTTTTGAAATTATACTCAAATTCAATTGGTAATCTTCCCAAACATTTGTTTGAAAACACTCCTAACTTGGAATCACTTGGAATATCTTCAAACAGAATGACAAAGTTGCAGCCTCAGTCTTTGTCCCATTTGAAAAACCTGACGATGCTTTTTATATCAAAGAATTCAATAAATCCAAATGATATCATCCGAAGTGGATTACTGAAAAGCTCAAATTTAAAACGGCTGGAGATGTCCTACAACACTGCAATTGGCGCTCATCCAACGGCTTTGAAAACAATCTTCCAAAGACTTACAAAACTCCAATTTGCAGTGCTAGCAAGATGCTCAATAACAAATCTTTTACCGGACATGTTCAGCTCTAATGTAGAACTGCAAACTTTAATTCTAACCTTCAATGGACTGTCACAGTTAGAACCAACCGCTTTCCGGAATGCGTCATCATTGACCAAGCTAAATCTAATTGGTAATCGCATTCGTTTTCTCACGTATGAAACTTTTACATATCTACCAGCATTGAGGGAGCTTCAGTTGCAAAATAATCCTCTTACATGTACTTGTGAAGTCCTTTTCATCGCACAGGCTGTCAGAACAAATTTCCTGTACATGGGAAGGTTGGGTCTCGAGGGAATGAGATGTAACTCGCCTAAAAGCCTTAAAGGTTTATCACTTCAACAAATCCACTTAGCAGTGACAGATTGTGAAGGTCCTTGGCTGGCGATGATTGTGCCAGCTGGTGGCTGTTCTGCTGGCATTGTGGCAGTTTTAGGTGTGTTATTCTTCTGGAGATATCGTTGGCATCTGAGGTACTTGGTATTTCTTGCGAGAGCAGGACAACGCAAATATCGCGAGATGCAAGATGATGTGGAATACAAGTATGATGCCTTCATCGCTTACAGTGAAAAAGACTTACCATGGGTGAAAGAACAGTTGCTGTCTCAGCTTGACAGAACTTTCATTGGGGAGGATGGATTTGATTTCTGCCTTCATCACCGTGATTGGCTGGTGGGGATTGATATAGTGGACAATATAGTGAATAGCATCGAACAAAGCAGACGGACCATTATCGTCCTCTCTGACAACTTCGCAGCCAGTCAGTGGTGTCAGTATGAACTAGCTATGGCTCAGCTAAGGCTTGATGCGGATGGTACAACTCGTGATCTACTTGTAATTATACTTCTTGATAACATCTCAGCAAAAAATCTAACACCACGTTTACGCTTCATTCTCACCTCAAAGACATATCTTCCATGGTCAGAAGAGCCTGAAAAACAAGGTCTGTTCTGGAAAGCATTGTATCGGAGTCTCAAGAGAGAAATGCCAGTGACCTGATCAATGTAAAAGGAATATTTCATATTTTAAAATCTTTTTTTTTGCTTCAAGTTTTAAAGCTGTTGATTGTCTTAACATGAATTTGATGTTAAGTCTGAAATTGCATACTGACGAGCATGGCATATGTAAATGTTCTTATTTCATTAATTAAATATTTAAGATACTCGGGAAGATTTTTCATCATTTAAAGCTAATTTGCAATATATATCCTTGTATAATGTTATTGAAGAAGTAACCAGTTGAAGACTGTAGATGGAGAGTTGAGAGGTTTATTCAGTAGAGATGGTAGTGTCTGTTCAACCTCAGATCAAGAATTAACTGGCAAGCTCCTAGGCTTGCTTATTTAAAACCTCACATGACTAACACACACTGGACAGACAATGGGCCATTGTAGTGTTGGCTAAACATTGGCGTCACATTTGCCTTTGATTGCCAATGTTTAAATGATGTCACTCCCTATGTGATGTGCGATCTCGGCAATAATTTTAGGTTAAATCCTTATCTTATACCTTAATCCTAGTTCTTTATCTTTCATTCAATATTCTGCTGCATTCCATCCTGATGTATGCCTAATTTTGGAATAATATCTGGCATGTTGCCCTCAACTTGTTCTTATCTAGATTGACTTATTAGATTATGTTACCAGATGCCAGGGTAGACATAAGCATGAGATTGGTAGGCTTTGTGTGCACTTCATGAGTCCATGTTGCACACTTACCCAAATGAATGGGTTCTTTCACTTGCCCTAGCATAGACACTGTAGACTAGACCCAAGTTCTTACTGAGATTGAACTCAAATAATTGTCTGTGCTTGGAATGGGACCTGGGCCAATCAAAGAAGCTGTCAGGTAACCAATCATTAGAATCATTAGAAAAAACTAAAACAGGTATTTTACCTCATGAAAAAGAAATGCACAAAGAAACATTATTCATCATTCTTGTAATTTGTTGGCGCTCATGGCTACAGTGTTGTGTCAAATTAATGAAATTGACCAGTGCACTACTTTTTGCAGGCGGATGTATGGCATGACCAGTTTTGATTGAGTGAAGCGTCTGAGCCAAATGAATATGCTAAGCAGGGATATCAGGGAGTTATCAGGCAGTTGTCATTGTAAGTTGTCGAGGTCATGACCACAACAAAGTTGTCAACTCTGAATAAATGCCCATGTGATCTCTGCAGTGGGTGTTTAATTGTAAAACATTTTTGAAATGTGCTGATCTTATCACTGTCAGATTTATGTTTGATATGGCTGACTCCATGTTAAACCCTTTTGCAAAGGTAGAACCATGCTGCTATTATGAATATTCTCCACAAGGTCTGAATTTCCCTTAAATTTTCTTTTCACATTTTGATATATGTCCTGTTATGAAACAGCAGCAATAGACAACAAAGTTTTAACACAAAATTTACAGTTTAACAATTTAATGAATTCTACAACAAAAATACAACGATACAAAAAAAAAAAACTCAAATAAATCTACAATAAATTAACATTAACAACTCACAGTCCTTTTGACTAAAAGATTCTATGTGGGGCAATATGACCCTAATTTTTTGATCCTGTGGTCCTGATGATGTTCCCACAGTCCTTGACAACAGTCATAATAATGATGTCATGGCGATCTCAGACCTTTTGTTGCCATTTGAATTGAGGCAACAATATAAACAATCCGTTGTGTGCATTGTGCATACACAAAGGCCTAGCTATCATGTAATACATGTAATACATTGACTTGGAACTATCAACAATTAAAGACAATAGAATGAACTGCAATACACAAAATAAACAATGTTTATCCTTTAGACCAGTCACACGTTTAGTCCAGCTGACACTTGACTAGAGCAACACCTCCTGCATAGTTTGGAGCTAATAAAGAACTTCTGACTGGTGTCACCTCTCTGGGTCTGGCGATATCTGTGATCTGATTGGCTGATATCTAGCATGCACACATTGTGATGTCACTTTCCGATTGGCAGACCGATCTGGCTTCTTACGAGTCACGGTGTCACGACCTTGCAGGAGGTAAATGTTGAGGTGTTCACAGCCATGGCATGTCTAGGGCTTCTTGTTTGAGCTGTTTCCACGTTCGACTTGGATAGGAAAGAGCCCAACCGGGCTGGCATCGAAAAGAATGTTTGAGGGCATGGACGGATCAAAGCAAGCATTCCTGGCAGCTTTTGTCAGGGAATTACAAGTGCGGTTGAAATGTTGGTGTTCTTTTGGGCTAGAGTGCTCGTAGATACAAGCAAGTCTGATAAACCTAAGCCTAAACCTGGCATGGTACTGGGCCATACCTAAGAAAGGACTGACTTGAGAGAGGGATTACTTGGTGTGGCTGTATCTCTGAGTGCTTGAATTTTTGCTTGAGATGGAAGAATTCTGTTTACAGAGAAATAAACTAGAAGAATTCAACATTTGGCTTATTAAGGGCAAGATTGGAGGCATTGAGTGAGAGTCCACTTTCAAGCGAACGATCAAGGACAGCATCCTGAGTCTTGCCATAGATAATTATGTCATTAATTATGTTACGAGAACCAGGGATGTCGTCAATGCTGCTGTATTTACCCCCAAAATAGCTTTTTGTACCTTTATAACTCAAGGTGGGTCGAAAAGGTTGCAATACCACTACTACCTACTACTACTAATAAAAAAAATAATAATTTGTATATAGTACAGGTTAATACAATAAAATGAATATTAATGCGCTTTACTGAAAAAGGAGTGTCAGATATTGGACCCTAAAAGATATAAATGATAAAATAAGTTAAAATTTCAATAAGGAAAAAAAGATTTATGAAAAGCTGCTTCAAATAAAAATGTCTTTAGTTTGCCTTTTTAAAAATAGTTAAAATAACACAGTTCTTGCGTTTTCTTCCGAAAGGTGGTGCTACGATCTGGTGCGAATCACCGGCCTTTCTGATAAACGATTTGCTGCTCCCACAGAATCGGGGAGGGAAATGCTTCCGCACGTCATCTGCACACAAAGTAGTGTGATTACTACGCCTTATTTCTTTCTTCCAAGAAGCCACTCACTGCGAAACTGGTTCAGACGCTTTCTTTTGACTTAAACTCTACTAACGTCATGAAATTTAACAACTTTACCATGGAATTCCACCAACTGCAGAAGATACTATTTTCGTAAATGGCACTGAACAAGCATTGTAACGGCGTTGCGACGCTTATTCAACGATCCATTTTTTACGTTATCCCTTGACGCTTTGTGTGAGTTCTCAGAAAGACCAGTGCTATACACGGGACAAGCGCCGTCTTTCGGCAGAAATTGCAGTTCTTGATGTGATCTAGGCATATGTTCCACAAGGTGGCCGAAGCTACACAGAATGCACGACTTTCATAAGTCTCAGTGATCACTCTTGTGTTACACAAGGGATGTGGAGGCTGAACTACAAAGGGATCTTCTTGGCTCATAGATCTTGATGACATCCCAGGGATATTGAAGTGCCTGGCCATAAACACACTTGTGCGTGAAGAGAAGGATCGGGTAGGCTTTTCTCTGTCGTACTGGTAGCCAGTCGAGCGAGCTGAGCACAGTTGTGTGCTCAATTTTCTTTACTTTGGACGCAAGTCTTGCCACAGTGTTCTGCAATCTTTGTAGATGACACAGAAGATTGTCAGGCACTCCATACAGCAGACTGTTACAATAGTTAAGGCGAGATAATATAAAAGCATGGACTAGCCGTTCAGTGCTCCCTTTGTCAAAATAGCCTCGCAGTCGCCCAATGTTGCGATATATATGTACGAGACTCTTGACTTTTTGGCATCCATTTTCATGTGCTCATCAAAGACAACATATAACAATATAGTTATTTATTACTCCTTGCAACTATACAGTTTAGATTACAAATTATGAAGGGTAAAAATGATGTTAAAATCAACAAGTCCGAGTCTTGATAGCCCAGTTTACTAAGCAAAAGTCTACAAGCTTTGTGTAAGTTTTTGGCAGGGTGTAGGGGGGTAAAGTTTCTCAAATGATGGCTAATTGTCCGTGCAGGGGGGGGGGGGAGAAAATAATCCTCAAAGCATATTTCTGCAGTTATTCTATGTAATTTTTGTGGAACTTTGGTAATCTTGGGTACCAGGCTTGACATCCATACTCCAAGATGGGTCTAATTCTTGTTTTTTTACACTGTGGTAATGGTAATGTCACTCGGGTTCGTACCACATTGCCTGCATTGGTTCAGCATAAAAAGTCTTTGGCAGGCTCACTTTAGAATAACTAGAATGTGGTCATTCCACTTCAAATTTTTACTGACTGTTACACCTAGGATCTTTGCACTAGTGACCTCTTCTATTCTGTGTTTTCTATGGTGACTGGACTGAAATTTCTTTTTTTTTTTGTGTGGAAAAGTTGATTCTCAACTCATTGGTCTTGGAAGGGTTAATGGTCATGTCATTTCTCTGAGACCAGTTAAAGACAATATTGGCGGCCTGCTGCAAGTCACCAGATTCTTGGTCATTTCCTTCTCATACACTGTACAAGTGATGTGTCATCAACATACTTCAAGCTCAAGTGGGGGGACTTTCCGGTCATTTATCATGACAAGGAACAACACTGGTTCCAATAAAGTTCCCCGGGGGACACCACCTTTGAGGATGCCCTCACTAGATTTAGTACAGCCAATTTTAATTAGTTGTTTCCGATTTGTGAGGAACTATGATATCCAGTCAATTAATATGGGTGACGTTTGATGTGACGTTTCTCAAACGTCACCTTGCAAGATTTTCAAATCACCAAGATTTTCTAATATTGGTGATACTTTGTAGTCAACTAGCTTGCTCACAAGTATCCAAAGTCGAATGCCTTACTGTAATCCAACAGGAACACACAAACAAAGGCCTTCGCACCATCTGTTGAGTTGAAGCAGGTGTGTAAGATCTTAACCGAGGCATGCAAAGTTGCAGAGTTTTTGATGCACCCAAATTACCAAGTGCCAATTTTGCCAGCTAAGTCATCCCACAGCCATTGGACTATATGGCGTTCCAAACCCTTGCTCAGCTGAGGGGTAAGACTAATTGGTCAAATGTCTTTTCTGATGTTTGGGGCTGGTTTCTTCTTGGGGACAGGGCAGACGTACGCTGAATTCCATGTATCATGGACAGTTCTCTCACGTATCGAGGAGTTGTATAAGGCTGCTACTGGTTCTGCAAGTTCACTGGCAAAATCTTTCAAGATCCATGAAAGGAGTTTATCTGGTCCAGGGGTTTTTTTGATACTGAAATTTCCTAGTTGTTTTTCCACCTGTTCTTTAGTGACTGTGAATCAAAGGGACAGAGTCTAGCATCTTAGACTTTTTTGGGTGGATGGGTGGCATGTTTTTCGCAAATATTTCTTCCGCCAGTTTGCTTGCATCTCCTTGGCAATTTACATTAGCCAAGTGCTGGAGGGGCTGCAGACTTTGTCTGTGAGGTGTTTATGTTGGACCACCATATGGATTTGTCTGACAATTTCAGCTGCTAAATGTGGTCTTTGTAGTAGTTTGATCGAAGCACTTTGTCATACGATTGGCTCTGTTGCTGTTTCTATGATTTTCTGATACATCATTCTGGAGGTAAGCTCATTGTCTACGTCTGATTGTATAGCGAAAATTATCTGTTACCCATGGCTAATCATTTGTGTGTCTTGTGACGTACTTGTTAGGAGAATGTTTTTCCATGAGTTGACCGATGGTGTGGTTGAGAGGCGGTATAGTGGCAGCCAGTTTATTGCCTCTAGGTCTTGTGCAAACATTGCTCTTTCATTGGGGCCCATGTCTCGATTTTTGATAGTCCACTGCAACCTGGGTATGAAGATTTGGGAAGGTATGTCACGACATTGTAGTCAGATGAGCCTAGTGGAGGGAGGGAGCACAACTGGTTTCTCATACATATGTTGAAGATTGAAGAAGATCTTATCCAGTGTCTCTTGTTGGGAGTTTTTACCATCTGTTTAAGGTGGCATAGGGATTCAATGTAACTGTCTGGAAACTGGTTAAATTCACTGGTTATAATAAACCCACTCTGTGGGTGGATCGATCTTATGGTTTGCTTGTAATATGTGGTTCTGAAATAGCTTGTGGTCTGCAGTTGGTGGGTGGTTGATCACAGCAATGGTGATGCATGAGACAGCTCTTGGGAGTCTGTGGGGATTGATGGTGACCCAAATTGACCCAGCTGCTCAGTGTCATCGTCATGTAGGGCAGCCACAGCTTGAAAGGGGTAGCTTGATTGAGATATAACATGACCCTGCCACCTTTCTTTTCAGTTCTGTCCTTCCGAAAGTGGCGTTATCTATGCTGTGCTCTTTGAGTAGGTTAGAGAGTTCGTCAATATTCATTTTCACAGATCTTGCTTTGATTACAGCTACTCTGGGAGCTTCTGGGCAGTTGCCACTTAGGCTTGAACCTTTGCGTTGGTTTCTGTAAAATTTGGGGTGTAATTGCTGTGTCTATGCTTTTCGTGGTTTTTCTAATGGCATTGGGGTGCCATATTTGCAATGCAAAAAGCGTTTCGCAGACAGTGCGCTTCATGAGATGCTGTTGTCAAAAGGCTTCAGTTCAGTTGAGCTGTACTTAATCAATATGGTAGCCTATATTCGTCCACCTGGTAGAATATGTTGGCCATTCCCAGGGCTCATAATGAACAGATCAGTTTTGAGAGCATTGCAGATCACGAGAATGACTAAATCTCCAAATGCAGTGTCAAATCTTTTGTTGAAGAGGTACTGCTGGAGCAGTCTGAGTATGGAAGCTTTGTTCATGTCAAGTGAGTTTGACAGCTTGGTAAGCATTATGCGGCATTCTGTGGGACTGGCTCGATTATGTCCACTTTCAAGAGTTTGTCAATTTCCTATGCAACTTTGAACACGAGCCTAGCTCAGGGCCAACCACTTGGTCCTGGGTTCAAATCCAGCCCATGTTGTAAGGTTGCTTCATCATTCACCTCATTGCCTTGGCACCTGCCTGTCCTGATCAGCCCTATCTGGTGCAAAAAATATGGAATGTAAAGCCCATTCACCCACCCACCCCCTGCGCAACTTTGCCACGAAGGTGGAATGGCAAACGGGAGTGTTGATGAGCAGATGGCACAAATTCCTCAAATGTGTAACAAAAGACAGAATTTGCATCACACAGTTGCCTGATTCATGTAATTTAGTTTGGGAGGAATGTGTGATATCTTTTAGACCAGTCACATGTTTTAGTTCGGCTGGTGCTTGACTAGAGTCAGGAACTAATAAAGAACTTCTGACTGGCACCATGTCTACGAGTCACACTGGCCTGCAGTGGAATGCATCTTACAGGAAGAAGAAGAAGAATAGTAACATAAGACTACATAACGAAACAATCACATTCTTGTCTGAGCTAGATCTAGTATACTAAAGATCCAAAAGGTAATTTGAACATATTTTAGCATATCTAGTATGTCACAGGCCTAGGTAATTACCTCACTTGTGTCCCATACGGTTATTTTCAACCTACTACTACGACTACTGCTGAATTTACATTTTACACTCTTTGCAGGCTAATATATAGTTCTACAGCTTTTGCCAACCAACTACCTGGGGCGAATTAAGCCTCAACACAGGGTTAACTGTAAGGGCTAAACAACTCACACCAGTACCACCAGTGCCATCACTATGGTTACCTATTGCCAAGTACCTGTTACACCTGGATGGGGCAAGGCAGTGGTTGAAGAAGGATCTGCCCAACTCCTCCATGCATTGGCAGGGCTTTGAACCTGTTGGCCACAAGACAATGGCATCACCAAGGAGGTGAAAAGGAAGCAGCAGTACTTAATTTTCCTTAAGTGTTAACATATTGACATCAACATTTTGACATTTTAACATTTCGGCATCTTAACATCTATATTTTGACATTTTAACATTTCGGCATCTTAACATCTATATTTTGACATTTTAACATTTCGGCATCTTAACATCTATATTTTGACATTTTAACATTTCGGCATCTTAACATCTATATTTTGACATTTTAACATTTCGGCATCTTAACATCTATATTTTGACATTTTAACATTTCGGCATCTTAACATCTATATTTTGACATTTTAACATTTCGGCATCTTAACATCTATATTTTGACATTTTAACATTTCGGCATCTTAACATCTATATTTTACATTTTAAAATTTCAGCATCTTAACATCTATCAGTGACATTTTGACATTTCTGCATCTTAACATCAACATGTTGACATGCTGGCACAGATTAACATGTGCCTAGACAGGTCAGCAATGGAACCAATGTAATCTGTTCAAGTGTTTTAAAGGAAGCGAAAAGACCCTGGATGGGCCTTTTCAGGGGTGTGATTGTTTTAAAACATCTATATTTATTTGGTGCTGATGTGGCATAATTTTGAACAATGTATTAAACTGTGGGATGAACTTATTGAGACAGAGACTTGTGATTTATAAGATGAAATATGTGCCACATGATTTGCAAGCCCGGGCCAGTGATAAGATGAGTGTAGTAATCTGGAAAGTGTCTATAATTTACTACACGAGATTCTGTTATGCATGCCATGATGACGTAGTGGCAAAAGAAAATGTAGTTCATTGAACTGGCTGAATCAATATGATCATTGAAACGTACAATTACTGAGTGCACGTTTATAAATTCATAGTTGAAAACCAAAGTTGAATATAGATCATTTGGCTGTGGAAAGGGAAGTATGGTACATTTAAGCTTGATATTTATGTAGTTCTACGACAGCTGGATGATGTATCATGACCAATTTGAACTCATTTTATAAAGAAACCCCCCCCCCCCCAAATCAGTTGCATTCATTTAATGTTACCAGATAAATGGCACCTGTGCTGTATGCACACATATCATATATGTTTTTTATACATGTTTATTGCAACAAAAACAAAAAATACTGAGATTTTATAACTAGGATTATGACCTGTTATTATCATATCCACACATTGATAAGATGAGTGCCTAGACAGTACTTTTATCTTTGTAGTGACCAGATAATGAGTAGTTATCCCTGTCTTTAATGTTTGTCTATCATTTTAGAAAACACAAGGAGCTCATAAGTAAGTAATGTTGACTATTTTTAATTTTTATTTTCAATCATACATGTAACAATTTTTTCTTAAAACAGAGCCTTCGTAAATTTCCATGATGGCCAATTAAGTGAATAGATATCAAGGATATTTGAATCTAAGCCAATGTCTACCTTCAAGTGACCAAGGAAACTTTCTTAACATGCAAAGTTTAGTTGCACTATTTCATGTACCAATTGATATATAGAGACCACATTCTGCTATTGTAGGTGATTGAATCATGTCTGAGAACTTTTTACTAGACAACAAATCAAATGTGGCAAATGAGACACAGGAAATGATAAAAGTCATACTTACTGATTCAACCAACCAGAGAAGCAGCCATGAGCTTGCACCTCAAGATCGAGTTCGAATCTCTACATCTAAAGGAATTGTCAAGCTGTCCGTTTACAAGAACGTCAGTGGCCAGTGGTCAGAAAATGCCGAAGCCACCTACAGTGATAACAGCAATACTAATTTCATCGTAGAGTATGGACCCAACAAAATTTTAGCAATATGGCGTGCGAAAGTCAGTGGAGTGGTGTTCAGACGATCCGATTCAACTTTCAGTAACTAACAAGACCAATGACTTAAATGACTTTCAGAGAAACAAAAATATTCCCAACTATAGTCTACTTCTGTGTGGTGTGTAGAATGGTTGTTGTGTATTATAATATTGCAAATTCAAACCTGTAGATAGAGAATCACAGGTTGTGATGTTATTAGTCATATAACTATGTTGTTTTGTGGTTTAACTGTAAATTGTGCTAGAATTGTTTTTTATTTATATATTTATTTTTATATTGCATGTCTTTAGTATCACATATATTGTGCACTGCAATATAAAATATTTTGCTTACGGACTTAATTTTATTGAACAAATTCTCATCACACGCAAAGAATGCCTTTTTTCTATTTTCAAGAAGTCATAAGACTTTCTTGACAAAGTCAAAATTTCTAAAAAGAGACACCTCGTGTGCCTCACCTCAGAAAAATTATGTTTACATAAGGGTTTATAGTCTGCTTTCAATTAACAAAGTCTAAACTGACTTTACAATTACATGTAAACCCTTGGCAAGCCAATCCAGAGTCCCTAGGGTATTAACTGCGTATGCTGACCCCATCACTCCATCACTTTAACTGTGGCTGCCTAACTACTCCATGTCATGGTAGGGATTCAAATCTGTTGACCACTGACCATGACATTCCCACAATGTAACTGGTTGCCCAGTCGTATCTTCCTTGATCGAAAAGACTCTTGAGCTTCAATTTTATATTGTCATACCACCTGCTGTTTATTTCAATAGAAGATAAGACTTGATTTTTTGTAATTAAAGCTTGATAAATCAGCATTTGACTTTTTCGTTCATTCGTGCTTGATTAAAAGACCATGTGTAATATATGGATTACAAAATTTGTATAAGGTAAAGTTTTATTGATCCAATTGGAACAGTTGAATAACAAAACAATTTATCTAGGGGTTATTCAGGTAAGCTCGTGCTCATGGCGCCATAGCTATGTTTAGGCTGTAACACTCAGGGAACAAAGTTTGAAGAGGTTTATTGCATGAATGTAGAACAATTATCAGCATAACCATAAATTTTTAATAAGATGATAGACTAGATTGTATTTTTATCTTTGAGTTTGGTGGCAAAAAAATTAGTTGTTATTGTTCCTGTCTTTGATGTTCTTCATTGATTGTTAGGTTTAAGTTCTCCACCAAAAATTATAAGCTTAACAGTGGGCCTGATAAAAAATCTCAACATAATACCTTTTTTCTAAAGACAAACCTATGCAAAATGTCTCGAAATGTCCACTATGGTAATGTGAGTCAACATGATATGAGTCTTTGTCTACCTTCAAGTATAAGTGCAATGATTATTTACAATTGTACCAGTTGATATCCAAGAGTCCATTCTACTATTGTAGGTGATTGAATCATGTCAGAGAACAGTTTGCTGCACTACAAGTCAAATGTGGCAAATGAGACACAGGAAATGATACTTACTGATTCAACCAACCAGAGAAGCAGCCATGAGCTTGCAACTCAAGATCGAGTTCGAATCTCTACATCTAGACTTGTATTGGTGCTGAATCATGGAGTTCTTGACTCTTGCGGACAGAGAGCACTGAAAGATCGTGTGGGATTGTTGCGATTATTATGTGGAGTTGATGTTGGTTGCTATACATAGCACAGTAAAGGTCTGTCTGTAGATGGCTGAGACGGGTATTTAGTTCACATTTGGCTAATAATGGCCTAATTTTTTCTGCTAATATGATGAGCATGTTGGTGATAATACACATGATTACTGTGCGCCATGTTGGGTAGATGTCGATTGGTGCGTCCATGTCTGTGGGTGGTAGAGTTGTGGGGAGGAAGAAGTCTGCTGCTTCTGTCCCATGTGCTGCTGCTAATGACAGTATGAGGGTGTTGACACGGTTCAGCTGGCCATAATACACAAGAGTTGTATTGTGATGATGGCGATGGATCCTGAGGCGATGATAGTATCAGCGTCCGGCATGTCACTCCAATTGGTGAAACTCCAGGCTGAGTTGTCGGACGAGTCGTTAATGTGAAAGTTGTCCAGATCAGTCTGGTCTTCAGTCGATAGTCTGTCTTCTAACTCTAAGTCTGTGAAGTTCAATTTTAGTTAAAATTAATTTGGGCAGCTGAAAGTTATATGGTTCCGTGGTAAATTCAGTTAGGTTAAGGGGCATGGACTCCTAATATAACTTAAGATAAACTAAAAAATGTGCGCTAAATGTGGTGATTGATCAATGGCACATTTTAAAATTAATGTGGCCTTACCATGTGATGTAATTCCATGAAAATTGCAATATTTTCCCCTTTTGATTAAATAGTAATATTTCGGCATCTGTTTTTGAAACTTTCACTATTGGTTGTTCGTTGACTGATTATTAAACAATGAAATTTTGAAGAACAAAAAATAAGATGTAATTTTGAGGTTTTTTACCAATTTATTACTATACTGAAGTCCTTCATATTTTCAGTCAGCCAGCCAATATTCTATTATATTTTAGTTAAAATGTTTTCCTAGCTGAATCTCAGCCAATTCAGAGAAATTCTATGAAAATCTAGTTTAACAATGAAAATATTTGCAATTTCATATGAAACATTACATAACAGTTGCAAAGTGGATTGAAAATTTACAACATGTGATAAATTATATATATCAGCTCCAAAAAAATTGTGCTGATAGCATGTACCACTTTTGTCCTATATGGATTTGTAGCTGATATATCTGCCTGCAAAATCTAGAGGCATGAATACTTTTGAAATCTACTGTATATGCAAAAGTATTATTTATGAAATTTATAGATTGATGACAGTGAAATGTAGCAATTTTATATTTTTTGTAATGAATACTCACCAGTGATATTTCTCAAGCATTTCACTGTCTCTGCTTTCTCATTAAGTCCTGAATGTTATCAAGGTCATTTGAATTTTTCCCCTACTCAAATATCTGCAAAAACAATACAACTTAACAATGTAACAATATGTTTTAATGTCTTGATTAAACAAAATTATTTAAATATTAATTACCATGAAGCCATTGATAAGTGAAATATCTATTACTCACCAGTAACTGAAATCCAAGCTTGTTAATGAGTTAAAAGGTCTAATGCTATGCACAATTGCTCATTGAAGCTGCCTGTCTGGCTTTATTTGTTGTTCTAATCAATTAAGTGACTGCCCTGAGCGATCCATTTAAGTATTTGTACTGATGTACTTGGCATTGAACTCTTTTGTCAAGTTTTGAAGCTTCGGTGTGTGATTGAACCATATGGTTCTGATATTGAACCCTTAAGAATCATTAGGAACCTTTACATGTACTGTAGAACCTTCAGGTTTCATATGGAACCCCTAGGTTTCATATTGAACCTTTAAGAACCTTTTTTTTTCGTAGAGTGCAGGTGCTTTTAATAAAAGCTTCTAGGTATAGAACAGTACTGTCCAACACCTCAATTTGTTTATTGTTAATTGCTATTTTTAAATCATATATTCCATAGTCGGATGGTTTTGTTTTGGTCACCTGGTTTGTGGAATGTTTTTGTATTTATTAGTTGTTTTTTTTTCAACATTTTTGGCTGCCATGGAGAAAGGAGATAGGATGTTTGGTGTGTATGTACTGTCTGCAACCAAACAAAACAAAAAAAGCAGAAAGAAGTAGAAAACCAAATAAAATGTTGTATATGAGCTGTATTGGGGCTCCGTGTTTTCGATAATGCATTGTATTACTGAAGGAAATGGAAATATTAATATTATTCTACCATATTCCTGGTTTCAGCCACTGGATATGTGCATTTTTACCTGTCCTCATACATACCTTCCTGTGATTGGTGTTTTCCCATCAGTGTCAGCTGCTATGGGAATATTAGCTGAAATACCAAAGAAACACAATGCATTATCTTGTTGGTGCGTTCTCTGTGCTATATTTTTGATAAATAATGTCTAAAACTTTGCACTTGCCTTGATATGCAACAGACATAGGCTAGAGCTATTCTATAAGCATTATCGTTTAGTTCTTCATAGAACAGTGTATTTGATTCTATTTTAATGTCCCATTCTTTCTTTATGTATTGTTGCAGATGTTTTGAACCAGGGCAATTGATAAATGAATGGTCCCTTGACTGTACAAATGAATAGTCACAAATGGGGCAGTTACCAGATTTGTTTCTGTATTTGACTTTGTTAAATTGGTCACTTACGATGGAGTGCATGATAGTTTTAAGTTCATTGTTGAAATGTCTATTTTGCCACTTAGACCATATTACAGTCCAATCTTTGGACCGAAGTACTGTTTCTATTGGGAATTTGTATCCTGTCTCTTTGGTACTTTCCCACTGTATGCTTTCTATAGTTTCTAGTGCTGCAGGGGGCTTTTTGATGGCACCATAGACAGTATCTTCCCTGATTGTGCCCTTAAATGTGGGAGCTTTGTTTTCGATATACTTATTGAGTATTGTTGGATGTGTGTGTATCAAAGAGGAGAGGAGACGAAGATGAATTGTAAATGCCTTTTATTCACGGGACGAAGGTTCTAATTACCGTTGAGTAATCGGTGAATCTGCGAAATTTAACAAAAAATAAATAAATATGAAAAGAAATAATTACAATCACACGAAGAATGTATAAACTACCAAAGTAATCAGTTTTCTTAATATTTATTGCTGCAGGGGGCTATATATGAAATTATGTATGTGCTTTTGTATGTCTTTTACGATATTGGTTGTTGGAGGTATTATTCTATTGACATGTTGTAGTTGAGATATTACAAATGCATTTATTATGGTACATTTTCCTAATATGGACATGTGTCTGTTTAGCCACTTATTTAGGTTAGTCATTATATTATTAGATACATTTTTCCAATTCGTTTCTCTTCTTTTATTAATGTTATGGTGATACCAAATTCCTAAACGTTCTACCTCCTCCTGTTTATCTATTCCATTGTCTAATCTTTATTTTTCAAAATCGAACGTTTTAGTTTTATCTTTATTACACTTAGCTCCTAAGCCTTTCTCATAAATTTTAATTATTTTGTTACATTCAGTTTCATCTTCTTCTTTTTTTTAAGAGCAGGGTGGTGTCGTCTGCATATGCCCTGTTTTTAATGTTTACTTTATTGTTTATCTTAGTTCCTTTTATTTGAGTATTATTGTCTATCTCTCTAATTAGTGGTTCAGATGATATTATGAATAATAGCATACTGAGCGGACATCTTAGTCTGATTGATCTGGATACATTCATTGTGTCTGTTTGTCCAAATAGTGTTTGTATAGTTGTATGTACTTTATTATATTATAATTTTATCCATCTATTGAAGTTATTGTCTATATTTAGTTTTTCTATTGTTTTAAAGAGAAATGCATGTTCTATTTTATCAAAGGCTTTTTCTAAATCTAGTATTTTTAATATCCCACCCGGGTATTCCTGACATATATTACCGTCATCCCTTTCTATCAAATCCTCGATTAATCTTAAATTTTCAAATATTTATTTCCCTTTAATTGCACATCCTTGTGTGGTGGATATAATTGTATCTATTATTTTAGATCTATTTGCAATTGTGCTACTAATTAATTTGTAATCAACATTCAATATTAAAGATAATAATAAGCAAGAATTTGATTTAAAGTTATGTTATTTTTACTTATGTTTGAACTATTTTGCTAAAGCACTTAATATGGCAAATTGACACTTTGCGTATCACACCATATCTAGAGGAACCAAAGAGAAACCATAGAGGAACCATGCATAACACTGTCTTAACATCTGTAATATATATTTATATATATTTGTATAATCAATTCATCACAATTAATGGTATCTGGTGTGCAAAACCTCCTTAAAAGTTTTGCTGAAGGGGGTACAGAAGTGATCCCACCTCATTCGTTACATCCCTTTACATTACCTCAGTAAATGGCATATTTAAAAAAAATATATATATATAAGATGTCGCCAGATGTCGCCAGATGTCTATGAGACTTAATAATATTAAGGGTTAACTTTAGTACTTTTTGGGTAATCAGCACGTGAATTTCTTCAAAATTTCCAGTAGAAAAACAAATCACAATAACAATGTAACTTCCCACTAGGGATTATGTGAACTTAAATTCTACAACATGTAACAATTGGCTGATCATTGTAATGAAACATTAAAAAAAGAAGAAGATGATGAAATGGGCGTCAAAATATAGTTTGAAATTTGAAAGCTCTATAATTTAGATATGTCATGTCATTTGAAAAATGTCATTCGTGCAGGGTCTATAGTGACTTTGAATTTCCCCTCATTAAAAAAAAATTATTTAGGGTCTTGAAACCCCCAATACTAATTTAGACATATTCTGGCAAATTGTGTATGCATTTTGGTGCAGTATAGTGCGAAGCACCGGCTGTTCTCATAACTGATTTGCCACTCCCCTGAAATCAGTGTCTATGCGTGTCATCTGCGTTCGAAGTTGTGCGATTCCTATGCACACTTTCTTTATTCAAGGCTTCGAACTTCAGTGACTTAAAATTGTTATTGCCTAATGCAAGGCTTATTTTTGCCCCCCCCCCCCCTTTCCTTTTATTGATAATTTTTTTTGTAATACAATTTTTTTTATGAGGATGTATTCTGGGGCTGATTCTGGGGCCATGGGGCACTCACTCGTTCCTCTCAAGTAAGGAGACAGGTCGGCAAGTCAGTCAATCAGAAGGTGACATCACAATCTGTGTATGCTAGATATTAACCAATCACATCACAGAACTCACCAGACCCATATTAAGGTAGCAGTCCACTAATTCTTACACATTCCACCAGGTGCGCTGAGGGTTCGGTCTTATGATATTTAGTCCTGCTCAAACAAGGCCCAGTGTGCTTGGATATTTATTAAATTTAATTTAGTGTCTAAACTATAGAGAAAAATTATTTGACTTATTGTAATGTAATGTAGTCTCCTGAACACAGCTAGGTTAAAAACCTCTTAGTTCAGATTGTCATAGATAGGTTGGTGATATGTACATGCGCAAGTGCGGGTAAAAACAATAAAAACTTGGGGTAGTGGGTAGCTGTTTCATAATTCCACAGAAATTATAAATCAATGATGACTAGAACTTTATCCATTTAGTTGACCATCTTCCTAAAGCAAGCCAGCTATCTTGAAAAAGAGTCATATGCAACAAGTCCACTTTCAAAATCCATGACGCACAACGTCATTCTGCTGCTGTTTTAGGCTCTTTCTAATTGGGCAAATCACGCAGCTTCGGAACCAATCTGTTTGGATAACAAAAAACCAGAAGATCCATGACTGCCCAGATTCCAGTTTCTAGTCAGCTACCATGCAGTCAGCTACCAGTAAGGTGAAGTCAGTCCCAGTTCTAATTCCCAGTCAGCTACCAGCCAGCTACCAGTAAAGTGAAGTCAGCTCCCAGTTCTAGTTCCAGTCAGCTGGTCAGCTACCAGCCAGCTACCAGTAAATGGTAAAGCTGACTGGGAACTGGAATCTGGGAACTGACTTCATGGATCTAAAACCAGGTTATTTGGCCCAATTCTAGCAAGGCAGCGTAGCTACGCTACGCGAAGATAGTGGGCTTGCTTTAACTGTTTAAGAAGAAGCTAGAGTTGAATAGAAGTTTATAATACTATGGTGGGTCCCATCCGATGCTCAGTTGATTATGGCGGGTACTCTTCTGGGTCAAACCTCTTGGGATGGTCCTTCCAATGTTTATCCAGTATCCTTCAAAATCATTTAAGCTTGGTGCAATCACAACATCATTTGGTAATTTATTCCACATTGTTCCAGGTGCTGATTATTATATTTGTGAAGAAGTGTTTGCGAAGTTGCAGACTGTTTGTTCTTTATATAGTTTAAATTCATTTCCTCTTGTTTTTCTTGCCCTTGGTAGTCGTCGTCATACAATCCATTAATTAAGCAACTTGTAGCAGTGGCGTAGCTATGGGGGGGGGGCGGGAGCCTGGGGAGCGTCAACATTATGCTCAAAGGCTGTGCCCCCCAGGTGCCCCCCCCCCCCCCGAAAAAAACATTGTGCCCCCCCCCCCACTTTGCTAACCCTAGGCTACGCCACTGACTTGTAGGTTACGATGATGTCTCGAGTTCTTCGGAATGTAAGGCTAGGTAGTTGGGAGTCCTTGTATTTTTTGGTGTATGGGCTCCCACTGTATGTATATATTATAAATGTAAAATTATGAAAAGAAAAAAATTGTGGTTTTGCCCTTTTAGATGTGGCTCAATTATTAAACGAAAAACAGGAACTGATTTATTCAGATTCTTATAAGTATGTTATTCACTCGGGGTACGAGAGAGGGCATCCTCGGCTTAAACTTTATTAACCCTAGGTGTCGCCTGTGTTTTCGTGTGAACGGAACATAGCAGATGGTGCACTTTGTGTTTTACCTCGACTGGCTCATTGAGGAGTTTGTATTCAAAACGCGCTTACGAAATTAATGGACCAGTCGGAATGGAAATCAGGTTGACAACTATTAAAGATGCATAAGCTCTGTTGACATCCGTGATTCTAACATTTTATAGGTCTATTCGGGGATTTGTGATGTATTCTAACCGCAGAGATTACACAGCCATTGCTGTGGGAGATCCTATCAAATCCAAGAAGAAGCAATCAGTATGGCGGGTCAGTATTTTGCAGTGCCATAACCATTGCCAAGCTAAGCATTGTCAAATTTTGATGGAATGTGGTGAAATTCTGTTGTAGGTGTTGACAATTAAGTGGAGACAGTACTTTGACAGTATGTTGTTTCTGTACCATAGTAAAAGTAATATTTGGAGGTACTGGTTAGAAATATCTTATGTCATTTATCTACTGTTGGCATGAGATCTGTCAATTTAGATATTGTAAACCCCCCCCCCCTTCAACACTATACCCCCTCCCCCCCCAATAATTAAATATTATACCCAAACATAACAAAATATGTTCATGTTAATTTCTGTCTTCACGATTTGGTATTGATATATATCAAATATCAAATACATATATATCATTATTAGGCCGCGGTTTTTTGATCTTATGTTTCTCGGGCCGTTTGTCATGAGATGGTCGGTCAGAAAAAAAAACAAAAACCCCAGAAAGTGGTTTTTTTTTCCATAAATTAACAAATGTGAAGTGATACTTAGAGATGCAATACAAATATTTGCCCAGACAATTGTTGATTTATTAATTGAGTGGCACTGCAAAAGTTTGGCCGGCGGTGTCGAGAAACGAAAGATCAAAAAACCGTCGCCTTATATAATTATATATGAGATTGCATAATATTTTTCTTAAGTGATGGAGCTATCAATGATATGATACTCGAGATGTGAAACTTCAAAAACCTGAAATCACCTTGCGGTGCATATTGATCAAATATTTGTTATTTAGTTCCACTAAATGTACCAAATTCATTGTAAAAAATGTGAGAAAAAATGAATTATGATCGTTTGAATTTGCAGTCCTGGAATCGTCTTTCAAGCTTACAAAGGAGTATTATATGTATGATGCTAATACTCGGGACACTGTCTGCCATTTATGTGATACCCACAATATACAAGGACTACATTAAAATGGAGCAGGAAAGCGGGTTAGATGCTCAGAAAGATCTGAATGTTGTCGGAAACAAATTCGCTAAGAATGCTGTTGAAGACATTAAGAAGAAAGCCCAGGATTTCAAAGGACACTTACAAGTTAGTAATCAATTCAGAGCTTTTATTATAGCTAGCATCAGTGTTGCAACTAGGATTTGATTTGGGCATGGCGTACAAAAAAACTAGGGCAACTATATAATCTTGCATAGGCCACTCAACCAACTTAAAAGCAAAAAAAAAAAGGTCTTAAAAATTTGGGCATGGTGCTGACAAAGTTGGGCATGGTACATGCGGAGTCGGTCATGGCGCAGCGCCATGCTCAAATTGCCTAGCTGGAACACTGTAGCATAATATGCATGCTTGGCATTCAGTTGGTTTAATTCACATTAAGTGTGTTAACTTAAGAATTTTATTATTGAAAACACTGTTTGGAAAATTAGGCTGTAATCTTGAATGAATTCTTTCCACTTTTGTGTACATATTTTATAGTTTTTTTCCAAATTACCAGATGATAAATTGACTACTTATAAGATCTTAGTTGAGTAAAATAATAATGGTTATTTCCCCTGTGAAAATGTATACAGTATATGGGCCAAGAACTTTGGCCTATTTAAGGTTGGTGTAGACTAGTGTAGTCAATTATAATGCTCTCCTGTGAACAGAACAAACCAAAGCAGTAAAATTAAGTTATGGACATTGCATAAGTGCATAGTGTAGGTCATGTAGATGTGACTTGGTGAGAAAGGATGCATTGATTAAGCATGATAAAGAAATTAGCTCGCCTAAGTCTGTTGTCTGTTTATTGTAGACTCCAGCAGTGGCAGGGGGTGCACCAAATCCCCCGGAGGGTGGTGGAGGGGATCCCATGCAGGCCCCTGCTGTCAATCAGGTGAATTTACAATGAATTTTATTGCACTTTAACTTCTGTGTTGTCTGCCCTTGGTATCATATGTAATGTGATTGCATTGTATATTATAGCAAATTATGGCGATAAATATCACCACCAAAATGAATTTATTGTCTAATATGTATCAGTTGTCTTTGATATTAATAACACTTTCCTCCATGTTTACAGAAATCTGGAGGAATTAAGCATGAATTTAATGGTAGGTAGATAATTGATTTACTGATAATTTAGGAAAAGTAATCAATGATTTTGATGTCAGTGTTAGTAATTTTTGTTAAATTTTGGTTTGTAGGTCCCCAAAATGAGAAACAGAAGCAAATTGTGAAAGCTTTCAAGCATGCATGGTCGGCATACAGGAAGTATGCTTGGGGTCATGATGAGCTCCACCCAGTGAGCAAAACTTATAATGAATGGTTTAACCTTGGATTGACCATTGTCGACAGCTTGGATACTATGTACATCATGGGCCTCAAAGAAGGTATGAACTATTTAGAACTGCTGTAATTCATAAGAAGTTTTATTTGAGATCCAAGGTCAGCACTTAGCTGTTTTGGTTTGGAGTCCACATGAAGTGTAAATGCATTAAAGTAAGGTAAAATGTAATTTGGAAGACTCGATCAGGGGCCAGTCCCATTCTTAGACAAATTGTATTCATTTTCTGAGTAGCGGGAAGAGTCAGTGCTTATTGAAAAATACAAAGCTACAATTCTTTCACAGGCAAAGTGTATTCATTGTAGTCAATGACTCATTGTACTCATGATTAGATTAATAGTATCTTGGTTAGCCTTGTGCATTGTTGTACCTCCTTTCATATCTGATGGTAGCTACAGAACAAGTCTTCTGTTAAGGCACCTGTGTGTGAAATTGACAAATACCATGATAAATGAAGTGTTGTTGTTTTATTCAGAATTCAAAGAGGCCAGGGACTGGGTTGCTTATAGCATGAATTTGGATATCAACAGAGACGTTAACCTCTTCGAAACCACTATCCGAGTTTTAGGAGGGTTACTGAGCGCTTTCCATTTGTCCCAAGATCAATTGTTTCTTGACAAAGCAGTGAGTATGGAAGACTACATTACATGTATTATACCAGAAAAAATATATTTTATGAAAGATTGTGATTTTTAAGTCAGTCGAATGTAAAAAAGTGAACTAAAAAGACCCAACAGAGGATTACAACACAACATCATGACCTTGACATAGAATGTTAATCATATATTCCTTTCCATTTCAGAGAGACCTTGGGGATCGTTTATTACCTGCCTTTGGGACTCCTTCTGGCGTCCCTTATTCTGATGTGAATCTAAAATCTCACACTGCAAGAGCACCAAGATGGGGACCAGACAGTTCGACAGCTGAGGTCACCACTATACAGCTTGAGTTCACAGATCTAAGTCGAATAACAGGAGACCCTAAATATGAGGTGAGTAAAATGCGTAACAAAGGTTTATTAGTAAGAATTTGCTAGCAACATTGTAATCAGAAACTTGTGGAGTTTATATTTTATAGCCATACTCAGGTCACATTCATTAGTACTTTTACTTTATAGTAGTTCACGATGATCTGTTTTAGCCAGTTACCATGACAACAATATAATGGAGAAAATGATTGGTGCATGATTTCTAAAAAATTTTAGGAAACCGCACGAAAAGTGACAAGCCATGTCCACAAACTAAACAAGAAAGATGGTCTCATTCCAATTTTCATCAATGCAAATACAGGACAGTTCAGGAATTCAGCGACCATCACTATGGGAGCGAGAGGTGACAGTTACTATGAGTATTTGCTGAAGATGTGGCTGCAAACAGGGAAAAAGGATGACGAGTAAGTGAATGTTATTTCTTTGAGAACTATTATGAGTGACAACGAGAACACTAATGGTTGTGTTGGTTAACACTAACCTTGGTCTGATTCGGGTAATGCAGGACTTCACACTAGGTGGCATCACAGGCGCCTCTTTCATGTGGCGCCTCCTTCAGGGAATGGATAATGAATTGTCAGTCCTATCATGCTGGTATTGTTGGTACTTATTGTTTCTTATTAATTATTTGGAAAAGTACAGTATAGCGGACCCAAATTAATGACCTTATGTAGCTAGCCTTTTTGTCATGCCTATGACGTGATATCCCTGAATTCAATAAATGACATCACATAAAACGACCGCTCTTTTAATTTTCAAGACAAGACATTGCTTATTTAATTTTTTTTATCGGGGGCTACTGCCCCAAAACCCCTGCTGTGCTACGCAAATATTATTCCTCTTCTGTGATAGAAAAAATTTTGGCAAAAAAGTGATATTTTTTTATATTTAATGGACGCCAAATATGGGCATTCATTTGGATCCGCTATACTACACTAATTATTTTGTATTGAATTGCTAATCAATTCTTTGAACTTTTTCCTTAACAGATTGAAAGAAGACTATGTAGAAGCAGTGCATGGAATGGAGAAACATTTGCTGCGATATTCTGAGCCAAGCAAATTGATGTACTTTGGAGAATTACTTGGTGGACACAGCTTCAGTCCCAAAATGGTGAGATGTGTGGCCACTTGTCACTGCTGCCCTCTAGTATCAAATAAGTGAATCATGAAGTGTATATCTTTCAGCTGAATGATTCTGAGTTGCTCAGTTAACCCATTGCCCCATGTAAATGTACGGTTACAGTTATCTTTGTAGTAATTTCAAAAATAGATATTGTTGCTTATGAATTTTACTTTGTGTGGTATATAAGCCTAAAACAATTGTAGTTTCTAAATTCAATATGTGCTTAGGTATATCGTTCATCAGAATTCTGTCTGCGTCAAGACTCCAGACATTCTTTGATACTGATATATTTGGAATCTTTTCAGTGCCTCTGTTTTGAAGCATTACCGGCTTATTCTCTTTTATAACGCATTCTCCAAATTTCCTATTTCAGGACCACCTTGTGTGTTTCATGGCAGGATCGCTTGCCCTCGGAGCTCACAACGGCCTGAGCAAAGAACACCTGGAGCTCGGCAAGAAATTAGCAGACACTTGTTTTGAGATGTACCGCAGGATGCCAACCGGACTCAGTCCGGAGATTGTCTACTTTAATATGGTGCCTGATGCTAAGGAGGATATCATTGTTAAGGTGAGGACGATAATATTGCCTGCTAAATATTTCAGAGTCACCATTTTAGAAATATAAATCATGTCAAATCTGTGCATCATGCATAGATATGTAAAGATTTATTTTGTGACTGGTTTGTTCTTGTGTGAAATATTGATCAATATGTAATGAAGAATTGATCAATATTGTTTGAAAAATGTAATCCAATTATTGGTTTTTTTGTAGACTTGATAATTACACAAAAGAAAAGGGGGAAAAAAAGACACTACTTCAGTACATAACTAAAATGTTTAATGCTAAATCATGATGAAAACTCGTGATGTCTGATTTGCTGCTTGTTTTCTTTAATTGTTTATTATTAATGCTTGCAAATGTTTAATTTTTAACACCTATTTTTTTCAATCTTTTGCAGCCAGCTGATGCCCACAACCTCCTTCGACCAGAGACTCTGGAGTCACTTTTTATTCTATACCGAATGACAGGTGATAAAAAGTATAGAGACTGGGGCTGGAAGATATTTCTGTCTTTCGAAAAATATTGCAAGCTTCCAGAAGGTTACACAAGCATTAATAATGTTAAAAGCCCTGGAAGTCCGGGATTTAGAAATAAAATGGAGAGCTTCTTTTTAGGAGAAACTCTTAAATATTTATATCTATTATTTAGCGATGATCCTAATGTTATTTCTCTAGATGAATTTGTAATAAATACAGAGGGACATCCATTGCCGAGGCACTCATCTTAGTTTCATGCATTATTCATAATCTTATCATTCATTGCATCAAAAGCTTCGTATGATCATCCCGCTCCAATTGTTCATGTTTCATTATTATCATCACTGTCATAAATTTTACTCCTTCATGAATTTTTGTCTGTCACAATATATAGCAAGCTTCATTAGAGAACATTAATAAAGCAAGGTAAATTGTGTAATAGCAGAGGGTCTGATGTTTGGAAATTGGAACCTATTGTTTTATTACGATGTATTGTTTTGTAACAACCAATCTCATGAATTTGGATTAGTTTTACTAATATTCGATTAAAATTAAAAATCATTAGTTTGAAAAACTGTCTCATTGTTTTATAACAGTCTATTTTATGTGATTGCAAATGTTAGTGGAATTATTGCTGATGTGCAGTTTTTGTTCTGTTACCTATTATAAAATTTAATATGATAGACCGATGTTATCATTATATTTGCTCAATGTGGTGACTTCCATAAAATGGGCTTGACAAGTTAATAACAAATTGTGATTGTAGAATACTACATACATATTGTCTAATGTTATGCTGAATGTAGTATTATCAACAGATTTTAAAAAAGGAGAAAAACTGTAGGATTATGTTAAATTTAATGATGTAAGCACAAAATTGGTAATGAATTTCTCTATAAGGATAATATTAAAGGATTATTGATACACATGGTTAACATATATTTATAAATAACCAAACTAAAAATTAATTTGTTATGTATGATACGATTGAAGATTACGAATTACCAATTTTGTCTTCATGTTGCATCATTTTTCTTGAAAGACAACTTATCACTTTTTCCCCATGAAACTGCCATACTGCTGTTGCTAGGTAACAGACTTAAAAAAGTATAAGCAGATTGTGATATGACTCAAAAAAGCCAATTCCTGTTTGTCGCGTACTTGTGTTATATTTATGTAATAAATAATGTGTTATGGTATGTACTACATAGTTACTGTCCAATGTAAAACCTAAAAGATAACAATTAAGAATTGAGACAGCTTGTGAAATGGAAGACTTGATTTTGTTGTATTGCGACATTGTGTGTCAGTCTGGGTTTTAAATAAATACTGTACGTAGAAACTATATGTTAAAAACTCTAGTTTTTATCACTGGAGAGTGAATATTTGTAATTTTGTAATATTGAACAAGCTGCATGAATTTATATAATTTTGCAAGTTAGGTTGTAAAAAGAGGTCTCTGAATTAAGATAACTATATCAGTTTGCATTGTTAATTTTATGTTTTGTATGAATAATGTGAAATTAACCTTAAGCATTAAGACACAAACAGGATTTAAACAATTTAGTCGCCAATCCATTAAGTTTGCTTATGGCTAATACATTTATCAAAATATATTTTAGAATGTGGAAAGAAAGTAATGTTAAAACAACAGAACCTCATCTTAAGAGCCCAGGGTGGGTGTCTAGCTCACGCTGGGCTTCAAACCACTGGGGCCCAACTTAAGTTGGATGGCTGTTACATCCACCGTCTAATTGCCATGGCCCCTGCCTGTCCTCACAAGCCCATCAGGTGCAGAAATATGGGACGTAAAGCTCTAATCACCCCACCAACCCATCTTAAGAGGTCGTGTGACTAATAAAATAATCACATTAAGACCACAAAATATCTTTTCAGGTTATAGGCATATTTGTTATTTTCCTTGCACAGCTGTATATAAAATACAGTGCAATCCAATAATGGAGAAAATTGCTACATTAGAAACAAATGCTCGTCTTAATTACGTTTAAATTGTTAGATATCTAAAATTATTTTGACTTCGGAGTGATTTCCAATAATAGCATATTCAGCTTTGATATATCTGTTGTAATTAACCACTTTCATTTGTTTGTGTAAAGTGCTTTGAAAGTTGTAGAAATTAACAAGTAGTGTCTGTTCTGTTTTTACTTTTGTTTTTTAAAGTAGACTGGCCTATCTTTATTGCATATCAGAATATACAAGGTGTTTGGCATAGGATGAGTATTCAAGATAATACATTGTAAATAACACTACACAGATTTTTTTTTTTTTTTAGTAATCAACCCGACTGTTTGACAAATATTTAACCTAGTCATAAGCTTGAATTGCCTCGTTCGCACAATGAGCATTAACAAATTAATATTAATCATCTAATATTCGCTAATTTTCATGTCAAATTGATATTTTAGCATTTCATCTAGAATATGCAATATGTTGCTATGCATTTTTAATCAACTACTAATTACCATCCAAATTTAGAGCTATTTAGCCTAACTTGTAATTATACATATCTAAAGAACATATACACCTTGGTAGTATATATATGACATGCACTATTCTTAATTACACCAATTAATTCAATATTGATTATCAAGTTTACCACCAAACTTATACTACAGTGTAATAATACATGATACTTCTTGTGTGAAATTTTATGAATGAGAAAATTTGATTTCGTCTTAAAATGCCTGGATTGACCGCAGTTGTTAATTATCCATTTACTATGATAAATCATTCAATTTACTTTTCTGTTGTATAACTTATTTTTTGCATCTGATCCAAAAAATGATGTTTGTGTGATTGTTTAAATGAAAGTTTGTATGAGGTTCTGGTTTGTATCTAATAAAACTACTTGTTATATCTTCAAGAAACCTGATTTTCTTAATTGCTTTAAAGCTCTTATACAGGAGTGTATGGTCAGCTGGATGCATACATCTAGTGGCCAAGCAGCTGGGTGGCCTAGTGGCTAAGCAACTGGGTTGCCTAGTGGCCAAGCAGCTGGGTTGCCTAGTGGCCAAGCAGCTGGGTTGCCTAGTGGCCAAGCAGCTGGGTTGCCTAGTGGTGGAGGACTTGAGATGATTGTCTCTCTCACAAAACACAACCGCATTGAATGTGCTGTTAAATTGCTGTTGCTTATAAAAAAAAACAAGGGAAAATCTCAAAAAGGGAAATGTGATAGCTTCAAATTATTTTAGCGACTTAAAAGACATTCAATTGATGAATGGGTGTCCAACTTATGCGTTCGTATGTGCTGTGGCCTAGTGGGTAAGATGTTGGACTCATAGGTACATGGTCACGGGTTCAAACCAGCTACAGCATTGAGGAACTGAGCAGATCCTCCTTGAACCACTGTTTCACCACTCCAATGGCGGCTCACTATAAACGTCACAATATGAATAAGAGCCGACAGCGGAGTGTGGTCCGTCACAGTTTCTCGGGCTAGTTGTAGGCCTATATGTATTGGGGCAAACGAAAACATCCCATCCATGTGGTTAATGCAACATGAAAAGAACTCCTAACCTTATCATCTTTTCATAACAAGCACGAGTATGTCTCTGACTTCATCTCTTGTTTGACATCTGCTTCCAAGCAATACACTTGCTTTACGTGCAACTATATATTTCTGTGTCTAACTTTTACTGAGTCTGAAGCTTAGTCAGCTTTTATGACTAGCAGCCAGAGGCAGATGTAATAATGAGATAGTAGATCTTGGAGTCCACACCATATTACACTTTCACTACCACTTTTACTACCACTACGATTACCACTAGATGCTATATTACACTCTAAAACTAAAACACTCTATATATAGAACTGGCCTGGTATACTTCTTTTTGGAACCTTAAACAGTTCATGAACAAACCCATCAAATGATTTCTGTGAAGAACCCTTCGACTGTTTTACAGTTCTTCATAGAACTGTATATTGGTGCATCTGATGACTCTGTTTTGGGTTAAATATAGAACCATATGGGGTGCTGCAGCCTATCTTTAGACTAGTATAATTATGTGCTTACATATATAACACAGCGAAGACAATTTCTGTTTATACTTTTTTTTTTGCTTTGTTTTTTTTTACATAAACATACATTCAACAAGTAATGGGAACTATAAGTGCATGTGGCATTGAACCCTTTTGAACCTTTATCGTGTGACTGGACCTGATGGTTCTTACATTGAACCTTCAAGAATCATGTAGAATCTTTTCATGCAATTTAGACTTTCAAAAGAAACCTCAATGTTCCATATTTGAATTCTTAATTCCCGGTAAGAACCTCTTTTTCTTGCCACGTTTACAAGTTGTCTCATGAAACCCATATCATTCATAGTATCATCCCCAGTGAAATGGCAATCATTTTTAATTTATTGACCTCTGGGAGATCATTTGCAGCATTAAAGTCATTCTGTAAATCATTCTGTAAGTCGAAGTAAGAGGTAATTAAGGATGCTTAGAAACAAACGTGAGGTCAACAACTCGAAGCATCTGGACATTCGTTCTATTCGTGAGGGGCGTTCTGTGCTGGGGGGCATTTGGCATCTGATGGCCTCCCTTCATTTGCTAATGAAATGCCTTCTGTTCATTAGTCAAGGGCTTTATTCATTCAATGCTATGCCCTAATGATGAAGTCCCATCAAATATTGACCACAAACAGTTTCCACCCTGGACACAACTTGATCTTGTTGTTAAATTAAATCACTTGAGAGAAGAGTCCAAGAAAACAGACGTGGTTGACCTCAGTGACAATGGCTCTTAAGAGATTGCTTTTTTACTTCATTATAATCTACTACTACTACTACTACTACTACTACTACTACTACTACTACTACTACTACTACTACTACTACTACTTACTACTACTTACTACTTACTACTTACTACTACCACTACTACCACTACTACTACTTACTACTACTTACTACTTACTACTTACTACTACTACCACTACTACTACTACTACTACTACTACTACTACTACTACTACTACTACTTACTACTACTTACTACTTACTACTTACTACTTACTACTACTACCACTACTACTACTACTACTACTACTACTACTACTTACTACTACTTACTACTTACTACTTACTACTTACTACTACTACCACTACTACTACTACTACTACTACTACTACTACTTACTACTACTACTACTACTACTACTTACTACTACTTACTACTTACTACTTACTACTACTACCACTACTACTACTACCACTACTACTACTACTACTAATACTTACTACTACTTACTACTTACTACTTACTACTACTACTACTACTACTACTACTACTACTACTACTACTACTTACTACTACTTACTACTTACTACTTACTACTACCACTACTACCACTACTACTACTTACTACTACTTACTACTTACTACTTACTACTACTACCACTACTACTACTACTATTACTACTACTACTACTACTACTACTTACTACTACTTACTACTTACTACTTACTACTACTACTACTACTACTACTACTACTACTACTACTACTACTACTACTACTTACTACTTACTACTACTTACTACTTACTACTTACTACTACCACTACTACCACTACTACTACTTACTACTACTTACTACTTACTACTTACTACTACTACCACTACTACTACTACTACTACTACTACTACTACTACTTACTACTTACTACTTACTACTACTACCACTACTACTACTACCACTACTACTACTACTACTACTACTACTTACTACTACTTACTACTTACTACTTACTACTACTACCACAACTACTACTACTACTACTGCTACTACTACCACTACTACTACTGCTACTACTACCACTGCTACTACTACTACTTCTACTACTACTACTACTACTACTACTACTACTACTACTACTACTACTTACTACCGCTACTTACTACCACTTACTACTACTTACTACTACTACTTACTTACTTACTACTACTACTACTACTACTACTTACTTCTACTTACTACTACTACTACTACTACTACTTACTACTACCTACTACTACTACTACTACTACTACTACTACTACTACTACTACTACTACTACTACTTACTACTTACTACTACCACTACTACCACTACTACTACTTACTACTACTTACTACTTACTACTTACTACTACTACCACTACTACTACTACTACTACTACTACTACTACTACTTACTACTTACTACTTACTACTACTACCACTACCACTACTACCACTACTACTACTACTACTACTACTTACTACTACTTACTACTTACTACTTACTACTACTACCACAACTACTACTACTACTACTGCTACTACTACCACTACTACTACTGCTACTACTACCACTGCTACTACTACTACTTCTACTACTACTACTACTACTACTACTACTACTACTACTACTACTTACTACCGCTACTTACTACCACTTACTACTACTTACTTACTTACTACTACTACTACTACTACTACTTACTTCTACTTACTACTACTACTACTTATTACTACCTACTACTACTACTACTACTTACTACTACTACTACTACTACTACTACTACTACTACTTCCACTACTACTACTACTACTACTACTGCTACTTACTACGAATACTTACAACGAATACTTACTACGAATACTACTTCTACTACTTCTACTACTTCTACTATTACCTACACGTTGCTTCATGTAACCCATATCATCCAGAAAATAATGAATACTTTTTATTCTCCTACCATCATATTTGTGGTAAAGGGATTTGTTTACTTGTGCAACTTTAACTCATCTTCGTAATTAACTTATGCACTTCAAGATGAGCCTGGCCTGGAGTTGGTCAATTTGTTTTAGTCCTTCAGCCCTGGAAACTCCACTTGAATGAACAAACAGAGTGTAAACTTGTGACCTCTCTTGTGTAAACATAATGAGGTGCATGTTTGTGACATGGTCAGCGTCCAATCATTTGGCTAAACATGAAAAGCGAAGATCACGGATGATGAATTGACTGATTCAAGACGCTCAATGGCAACGTCAAACTGCACGCCATCTGCACGTGCTACGACTTCTTGGCCCACTTGTGATAGACTAAATTACGTCAGGGGTCATGTGATGGACTGAATTTGACTCCATGCAATCAATTTGAACACATGGTCCTATTTTTCTTTTCTAAGTTGAAAATTAAATCACTTCTCTTAAACTTAGAAATGTCTGATTGAAGTTAGACAGGCTGTTGCTGTTGCTGTTGCTCTTAAACTGAGAGGCAAATGGGTTTAGCTGGGCTATTAGACCACCAGCGAGTTTTAAACACATTCCAGCACATTGTTCATGAACCAGCTACCACGGTAAAAGTTTCACCAATAAAGCTAAGGTATGGTAAGGCATGGAAACAGTGTGAGTACTAACAAATGAGAAACTGTAAACACGAGATTAATTAAAAGTGTCCTATTTTAATTCGTTTTAATCAGTTTAGCATGCAAAGTAATGGGTTGTATTTGGATCCATGAGGTACTCCTTTTCATCCATGAGCAAGTCGTGCACACCTTGATGGCCATCAATTAATTACCCTTGGGTCAGGTTAATTTAGTTAAGGACTGTTCAACAAAGCTTTGAATGCAGGGCATTGTGTTGTGGTAGGGGGCGCTGCCAACTCTACTCAGGACCTTCTACCTGCATGAATGGCTGGTCGAACGAGTCTCTAATTCTTCAGTAATGCTTCAATTGATTTTGTGCAAAAGAAAAAAAAACTTACACAGCAAAATTTGGAGAGTCTCCTGCACTCAACGAAAAATTCCTTGGTGATAAGGCTAGTAAACATAAAGGTAGTTTGATGGGCTATAGTGGTTAATGTATTGACCAGCTTGTTATCTATGGGTGTCCTGGGTTCAATTTGCAAGCCTGGCACTCCTTAAGAGCTAATTTCCAAATGGATTTTAGTCAAATACTGGTTGAGTTTGCACTCATATCCCACCCATGGGGTTAATTTGTAACTTGACATGCAGGCCCATGACCAACTTGCCTTGAAGGGCTGAAGTGTGTTAAAATTCCCAATTTGAAAATCTGGTCATTTTCCAAAAAATGTAACATTGATATATATAATTATATAGCATTCAGCCTTGTATTACGTGGAATACGTCAAAATATAAAACCATGATGCGAACAAACCTTCTAAAAATAAGTAAAGCATTAACGGCATCGGTCTATTGGTGGATTTGATAGATTTAATTTCCTTAAAAGTACAAGAAAACGAGCCAAATTAACATGCAAAGTTGCGTGCCATTTTGGAAAACTGAAATGTCACCCATTTGAAGCTTGTTCGCAACACTCATGAAGTTTATAGCTTCATTTTTGTTAGTTTTTCTCCGAGGACCAATCCAAGATGGCTCTGGGAATTTGAGTGAAATGAAATGTTTCCTTCTCAATCAAATTTCTTTTCTTCATTGAAATGAACTCGCATGTCCCACGATCAAATTAAACTCTCAGCAAATGCCGCGGTTTCTTGAGAAATTGCGCTTCGTTTATCATGACAGGCCCAATAAGAAAGACATTTAGAAAGAGTTTGAATCAACCGAGACTAAACTAGAGCTCTTTCCTGAATAAACATTTCAATGTACAGTGATGAGAGAAATGTTATATCATGGAGACAAGAGTGGAAGGAGTGCAGTTAGTGTTTCAGATGATGTTTAAAAGATCTGTGAAATTTCACGTTATCTTGTTTATCACCCCTTTTATTACCACAAATCACCCTCTGATTATACACCCTTGTTGCAGTGACCTTGTTGTGAAAAACCCCTTTTCCCTTCATGTAATTATAGAGTTTGCTGTATTACGTATCAAAAGATTTAATTCATATATACACTAATATTTCAATCATATTTGCAGAAAACAATAAACCTGGTAAAGTCTTCATTATATGATGTACTATAAACTTTCCAAATTTAAATGGTCAAGATCTCATAATTGTGCATTATACTCCAATGAAATACCTTATGAATTATGCATCTATTTTTTATGCTGTTTAGTTCTAAAAGTTAATATTAATTTGGGTGTTATACAAATTACATAACATGCTTACTATTCATATATATATATATATACTATGAAAATATATAAAAAATGAGGCCTTTCCCTTTCCAATGATATAACATGCATTGAGTCAGTAATTTCATTAAAAGTTTTTTTTTTTTTCAGTGATTGAAACATATATACATAATATTTTACACCATTTGCTAAAATTGATAGTTGATTAATATGTCATTTTCATTTATAAATGCCTTGACAACATGAAAAAGTCTTGTGCATTCTCATACTCTTGTCTCCATGGTTATATATAAACCCAAATTTCCAACTGATAACACCCCTCCATTATAGCTCAAAGTTCCCTGTCTAATGAGAATTTTTTGTCACCATCAAGGCTGTTTTTGTGGTCAGGGAGAAACACAAAACATTATTAGGTACAGTAAACTGCAATATCATTTATGAAGTTGGGGTTTGACTTGTATTTCTGTCTATTTTTTGTTACTTCATGTTTGTGCAAAGGCTTTTAAAGCGCTTTCCCTGACATTTTTTTACCTGTTTTGTTTTTCTGTAATCACCACATAGTATTAAGCCCCACAGATGAATTGAAACTTTGTGACTCTAGTGGTGATATATGACAACCCTGATCTGTTTAAATAACAGAACAGAGATGACCTTTTATTTCAATTATTTCAGCCATGTTGAACTTTAAATTTTTTATATCGGGTGAAAAGTGACGAAGTTATAGTGAAAAAGATGGTCAAGTTTCACTCTTGAATGTTAAACTTGAAAAGTTTACATGTCATTGACTGCCATGTCTTGGAGTGGGAGTTAGTCTCAAGTTTGTGATTGAAGTTTACACAGCTCTCTTTAATAATGCACAATGTTTGTCATTTCTTTGTTAAACCTCAGACTACATGCAACTGGCAAAACTGATCTCCAAGACTTGATGAAATAATAAATCTTAACTTTATCAACATAAAAAGACGAAACGAATTGGAAAACCAAAAGCCATGACAAGTTGCAACGCCTTTCAATGATGCAATCATCCCGTCATTGACTGGTTACATGATAACCAGCAGTAAATTAACACAGCTAGTCAAGTGTACAAAAAGCGACCCGTCTAAGGAAAGATTGGATTGTAAGATTCCATTGTTTGGCTGTGATTGATGTCTGAATTGATTCTTTCCAATTTTAGTTGTTAATTTTAATTTCATTTTCGCTTTTCAGCACTTCTTGAGTCAGACCCTTTAATATGAAAAGCAGATGGCAATAAAGGTAGTCTTTAATTTCATGTCAATCACAAATGGAGCTTCAAAAAGGCTGTAATATGAGACAATACAGTATAAAAAGACAATCCAGTACAACGAGCCTATCACAAAGCTAATTGACTTGCATGTATGAACAATAATCATATCCTATTTAGATATCAAGAGTTTTAGACCAAAGTGTTATACCATCTGCAACTGGTGTAAGTTCAAGCGTTTATTCTCTATATACATACAGAGAAAAAGAATATTGTCATTATTTTTGGAAATATAATTATGTAGATATGTATATATATGTACTTGTGTGTATATATGTATGTGTTGTATGGCTTTTGTGGTTGGTGCTATGCCTTGTGCTTTATTATCAATGTACGGTGACTGGTGCTGCTTCCTGTGTTTTACTTTTTCCCCTTATATTGTACATTTGTATATATTATATGAGATGATTATTTTAAGTTATCGAACTATTTAGTGACTCAGTTTATTGTGTATTTATGTGTAGAGACATTACAGTATTTTTTAGAGACTATACATACATAGCTATTTAACAATCAGTATTATTTTAACATGTGATTTGTACATTATGGTGCATATTAAAATATTCATTGTGTATATATATATATATATTATAACTTCATATTGTATCATTCTTGCATTGCTTTCTTTACTTTTCTTTAACTTTTCTATTGTACATACTCGATGATGTTTTTGATGTTTCAACTTGACAAATGTATCTTTTTGATATGGGTTCGTCAATAAAAGTTTATATATATATATATATATATATATATATATATATATATATATATATATATATATATATATATATATATATATGCTTGGTGGTCTCACAAGGCATCATTGAAGTCCCCCTCACTCAAGTCTACCTGCCATTTTATGTGCTCTGTGACTCTGCCAGTAATTAGAGAAAATCCTGGGTTAATATTGAAAGCATCTGAGTAAATTTACTCAGTTTAATATTAAAACAATATTGTTGCAAGTTTACAACCCCTTTACTAGTTGAGCCAAAGAGCAGTATCCCCTTGTGCCATAATATAGCTCAGGCTCAGCTAATTCAGCCTCACCCCATGAGGCGAACCACCTACCCTACTCATCATCTATGTGTGACCATCTCACACCACCTCTGCCAGTTGAGCTAACGAGCAGTTGCCCTCCTAGGTAAGTGCTGGTAGTCGAAATAGTTTTAGAGTTGATCATATTATGTTGGTAGTTTGGCAGTCATTGATTTCGTATGTTAGACAAAACAGATGACAGGGATGAAGGCAATATATCTCTTAGGGGACCAGAATGTATGAGAGATATTTGGGGAGCAAGGAGAACGGTAAAGAGTCAAAAGGATTAATTGATACAAAGGATTCTATGACACCTTCAATCATCCTTTCCCAAATTGTGGCTTTTGGTAAGAACTGAAGGGACCAGTCTTCTCCTGAAGATGAAATCCTAAATGGACACCATTATGGTGCCATTATGATAGCTCAGCCAGACTTTCCCACCTGAACTTAAGGAACAGTTGAACCCCTTGGAGTTCAGGTAAGGGGGGGGGGGAGAGAAAACCGGATGATTACAAGAAGACGGATAGTTGTGTCTGTTATCTCTTGGATCATCTCTGAAACTGTCATGAATGATCGGAGGCAGAATTTCCCCAGAGGGCGTGTGTGTAGCTGATCACAGATTCCACAAGGGGGCAGGTCACTAGCATGGCCAGGGAATGCAGCAAATGAGGCCTACTCACGGGATGCCTTGATTTAGCTCATCGTCTAATGCAGCATGAGGCCAAAACAATTGCATTCCATTGGGACTGCTCTTGGGCCAATTGTTTCAAATCTTGGCCCATTTCTCCCCAGAACAAAAGCCGTTCTCTTGGATTCCGTGTGCTGTCCAATAGCGCGGGCTCTAAGGGCATGCTTTTCAGCATCTTGGAACAGCCGCTTTCCCCTTCTGATTTGTTTGCGTCCCATCTATTAAACATGCAATCGGCCTCCCTTTGAAACGATGCCTTCGTAACAAAATCATACACGCACCGCAGCCATTTTTATGTGGCATCTTACGTCCTGAGGGGCAACAAGCATGATTGTTAAGTAAGTCAACTTGTTTAGAACTACTTTTACAGCCACTCTGAGGGCAAGGTCAAGGACTAATTGAAACTGCTCTTACTAGACATCTTGAGAGCTTTCTTTGTTGACCAATACATTGAGAGAGACATAAGAGACCATTCAATCATAGGCCTAGTGGGCCTGAACCCAGGACCGGTGAAAAACATCCAACACTTTTACCACTGGACCAATGCTACTGAGAAGGTGTTGTGATAGGGTGTGACCCCATGATTAATTTGGGGAAAGTCCCAGCTACAGAGCTTCAAGCATGAAGAAAGACAACTCCATCAACATGCACATGTGCTGTGTTCACAGCTTTAGTTGGCCCTAGCTTGGGTCTTCTCTAACTAGAGGTCACATGACTACCCATCTGGGAGGAGAGACTTCTGGTCTTCAAGTATCAGACTCAATTCACTCAAATAGATGGCTAATTAGTGCAAGGAATAATGACTACAATAAGAAGAATAGTGAGGACATGAATACGTGCAGAATGGATGGTAGAAAGATGCCAAAAGCACTAAGGCATCTTTCGAAGTGCCCAATGACTGCGGTCAACTCAGCAGCCAGAGTTGCATTGAAAGAGACCATTGAGATAGGCCATTGAGAGAGAGCATTGAAAGAGACCATTCAATCATAGTTGGGAAGAAAGGCTTCATTCAAGCAACTGCTCCAGGCCCCTAAACCTCCTGTTTACTCCAAACCACGAACAGCAATCGGCCTTTACTCATCTAACCAGCCACTTAGGGGAATTGCCTTTCAATCAGCCACTCAGGACAACAACATGGCTGCCAAGAATCGTGGGCAGATGAAGAAGGAGACGAAGAAGAAGCAAAAGATGAATGAAAGGGAGAAGAAAGATTACAAGATGAAGATAAGCAAGAGAGAGAGAGAGAGTCATCGGAAAAAGAGAAGAAGGTAATAAAAGGAAACCTAGTATTTGGTACTGCCCAAGACAGTGCTCAAAGGACAGTGCCGAGGAATCAGGAGGATGGGGCAAAATGAAAAGTTGGGGAAAAAAGGAGAAAATGATGATGAAGAAAAAGAAAGGAGGAAACCAGCAGAAAAGGACGGAGAAGGAAAGAAAGGAATATCTTAAGAATAAGAAGAGGGCGAAGAAGAAGAAGAAGGAAGAAGAAAGGAAGACGAACATTAAAAGGATGGAGAGGAAGGTGAGAAGAAGAAGAAAAGAAGTAAAAGAAAAAGAAGAAGAAGAAGGCATTAATAAGAGACAAAGAAAAATCAGAAGGAAACCTGGGTTAGGCTCTTTTTTTACCTGTATAACAAGAATAATGTGAGGGAAGAACGTAATAGGATATCAATAAATTACAATGAGAACAAGACCCAAGGAGTATGGCAATGACCTGCATTGGGATGAACTTTCAAAACTAAGAACAATAGGCCTAGTGTTTCAGCAGTATAATCACAATGAGAAATCTGCTGACTGGACTTAACCTGTTGTTGGCCTTCTCTCTTAACGACAGGCGTATCAAATAATTTTTACTTGTTGAATCCCTGCCCAAGCTGGAGGCGCATGAAAAATTCACGCAGTGCAAGAAACACGCACTATTTTTCCCGCGGATGTGGAAAAAGAAGCGGTGCTTACAAAAGATTCGCAATCACTTGAAAATCACTTAAGATGGAAGAAAGTCGGATGTGATGGGAGGCCATTCACTCTGACAGAATGATGGATTAAAATTCCAAAGGAAAAGTCTCAGCCGACAAGTGCATTCATTCAAGCCTTAATTCATTAAGGGTGACTAAGAGCCCTCCAGCTATGGTCATGCCTTGTAACTTTACAAGCTCTTCTCATAACATCTCCTACTCTTTATTTAGAGCCTTCAAGGCCCCTTTAATCATTTATGTTACCATATCACATGTATCTCCCATTACAAAGATTGGCTAACATTCCGAAAGCAATTACATCTTCAGTGTTACAAATTAAAGTGTTTTACAGCAGATGCTCTGTTTCTCAGTTCGTCTGTTAGTTTATTTCAGTCAACTGAAGATTATATTGGGCGATCTGATAATGCTCACAAAATTAAAACAGGGATGATACTATGATACTATAAAGTAGGACCTAGATACGTTGGTTATGCAAACCAAACCAATAGCATTGCAACGCTCGGCCTATATGTTTACTGCCTCCAAAATATCTTATAATGCCCAGCAGAAAGGTTGTTACAAACAATGAACATTTTTCAGTCTTTCAAAGTGCCTCTGCCACGTCATATTAGTTATTATTGTTTGTAGATCTAAGCAGTGAGAGACCATTGAATATCTCCAGCTAACCTTGACTGTTTATAGAACACAATTATCAACATTTTAGGATAATTCCTCTGTTGGTCAAACTTTTGAATGGTTGAGTAACTTGAATGGCTTTTGGAAAGTTGTTTGACTTTTTTCACAAAACAAAGTAAATGATCTATGTCACGTAAGGACTTAGGTAGAAGTTACTTTCAGTGTTGCCAAACTCACTTTGACTGTAAATGTTAATATAAAATGGAAGTTAAATGAGTCAGAAATTTGGAAAGAAATTTTATTGCTATGCTATAACCTGTTCATAAATAGTTTGAATACCGTGCACATGTCTAGTCATGGACGTATAGATCGAACTAGTCTTGAGTCTGAGGCTAGACGTTTATATAAGCCCTATAGATGCTCTCCCCCCCCCCCTTTCTATGGGTAATTTAGGCGTATGAACTTCAATATCTTTGGGCATCACATTGATGAAAGGATGGGCTCAAACCTCAAGTGGTGCTTTTCATATTTTAATATGTGTGTTTGTGAGGTATTTATTAGGTTTCCATAAAAAAAAATAAGAGAAAAAAATTCATCCATTCCCAATTCGTTGCGTAACGGCCGTTGTTTTGTCAATCTCTTGTGGAATGACCTTGTTTTCAGCAACTGCCCTCTCAGCATCATTGATGCGAGACAGCCTATTGAGTAAATAGTTCGCCGCACCGACGCAAGGCGTCGCTCTGTCTGATGCTGAGATTCAGGATCTAGATTCTTATCTTATCTTTATCTCTCTAATGTAATTAGTCCAACTAATGATCAGAAACACTGCAACTTTACTAGAAATGCCCCCAAAAGCAGCATTAGAATCACAAACATTCTTTAGTTCGAAGAGAATTGACTGCAGAGGGCAGCAGTTGTATTATGGCGACCATTGCATGTGATTAAACTCATGTCAGCCAGTTGATGCAGTTAAAATTATCACCTAATAGTGGAGAATTAATACTTGTGCTATTATTTATCTGTGGCCATGACAACACACACATTATGATCTTAAAACAATAACATAACATGACAGGACATTTCCTGTGGGGTAAACACTTGAGCCTTTTACAGGCGGAATTTGTTCAGTGAACTGAGATGCTTTTGAGGTCATTGCGATCTCTTTGGAGCCATTTTGAAAAGACTTAGAGACACTTTGAAAAGACCCGTAGCCATGTTGAATGGCCTTAAACAATGAAACGCACAAATAGAGTGTAAAATGACAAAGTGTGTGAGTATAAATTCATTGATTGACCTTTTCCTGTACGTTTTTGGAGAGGAACAATGACAAGAAAGAAAAGCAGAATAATGGAAGACACTTTGGCATTTTCACAACCTTCCCGCATTAATCAAATATGGATCACATTTTGCAATCTGTTCTTTAATCAGTCACTCAATTTTCTAAGCTCTTTCAGCTGAAACAAGTGCACTTACATACCTAATGGTGTTATCCATTAAATAATACATAAATTGAGCAGGGGCGGATTTACTGAACTTTCTATCTTTAAAGGTAGACTTAATTAGCCTGGCATCTGAGCCTTCCTCTTATCCCGAGAATCTGTTTTTGACATGTAAATAAATACAAATTTATTTCTGTTCAAATTTAGGCCTATGCGATATATGAATGTTTTTAATAGGATACTTAAACTTCAAGGGTCTGTATGCAGTGCCACTGCCAAGCACGCACAAGTAAAAAAAATTCTACATGCAGGCCCAGATATGTGCTACAACAGCGTGCAATTGCTTAATATGTTTTAAAATATTTGGCCTACATGTAAATTATACCTGTTATTTACATAGTTGTATGGATCTACACGTGCTTATTTGATAGGCCTAAATTTACTACTACGGTACTACCTGCATATAGCAGAGCCTATCTACATATAGACTCTGCCTATAGGCAGGCCTATCTATTTAAAATCTAAAAATACGTATATAGACCAGGTTCTGCCTATCGGACCGGTGCTTGACATACCTGTGCAGGTAATCTTTTTGGCGCGTTTCTTCGCTAATCCCAAGGTCGCGCAGTGCACGTGTCTTGAGTGGGATTTGCGTCTCCTTGACAACATGCGCCTTCTCGCGTCAAACAATCGAAGCACAAGGATCAACTTCGTTAGTTTGAAATCGCCTTTTTCAAGAAATACTGGGGTTGACAAGTGAAAACAGCCATGGCAGCGGCAGTAGCTGGCCCTTTTGAATACACGGCCACTGGAATTATCGGTGACAAAAGGGACACCATGCTGGTCAATCAATTATTATTGCGGGTAGGTAAAAGTTCTGCCAGGCTTGGTCAAATTTGGTCAACTTGAAATGACAACCATAACATGTCAATTATTCAGTGAATCAGTGAACGACATGCTGTCGAAAATAATTTCAGGAGTTAATTTAACGATATTTCATAATTAGAACACCCAATAATAAAATTTAAAACCTTCACAGATTAAGTAGATATATCTACTTGGAGCTTCTGCGTATTTTCATGCGCACTTTTCTAAAGGAACTGTGCACACAATTATTTTTTAAATTTAAATCTAAGAAACAGTTTTTCTGAACTATTCAGGGATATGGACATTGTTATATTCTAAAATATAAATAATTAATGCTGTCCCGTCCAGCAGAGATTATGTTTATATTGGCTAATAGAGACCTTTGCCTTTGGATAAAGCTATTTTTTAAATTAGGTCTAACGGTTAATTACAAGCTTAATAAAATGTCATGAAGACTTTAAAGTAGAGGGTTTGTACATGACATTGTAATCATTTTAAGGAGGAAAGAAATAAAAAAAAGAATTTTTTAACAGACCAAGTCTTTGGCATTCCCTTTTTGTTTTTCAGGACCATATAGGCAAGCCCAAGAGCAGAGCTTACCTGAATTATCCAGGACTGCAATTCAGATATGGAAGAGTCAACATCATGAACCCCGGGGCTGCCTCTCAAGGTATAGACAAACAGTGCGACATCGCGACAGACAGATAGACAAATAACAATGTACCTAGAACGGCGTGACTTTGGCCCAGTCCTCAAAAAGGCATTTCATTGCCATTGGGGTTTCTTCTCTAACCTTGACAACAGTCTCGTGATATGGGATTTTGTAGAATGGTTTATGGAGATTACAAAATCAGCATATCCCCTGACAACAGAGAAGGTAAAGATCAAAATAACTGTTGATGTGTCCCGTCTACCCTTTTAAAAACACTTTTTCCAAGACAGGCGAAACTTTTTTAAAAGTGGGTAACTTCAAATATGCTTCCAGTGAATTTTAATTTAACTTTGATCAGGTATGTTGTGGTTATTTCGTGCTTGTGATCAGTTTATTTTTCATAAAATATATGTACCATTTTGTATCCATGGGGTGACTTTGCCCATTCATCGGACTGACAAATAACATATTGTCTGTTTAGAAGCCGCAAGTCTACCTAATTTAGCTGCAGCAAGGTTCTGTTGTGCAAATTGATATGGTAGTCTGCATTACTTTTACATTATTTTGTTCTGAAGACGTGCCAATATTGACATTTATTTATCAAGCTAATTTGCTGATAATATACTTCTTGGGCATCATTGGCTTAATCTAGATGGTTTTTGGTGTAAAACATTTTTCGTTCACACCTTTTTATCACAAGGTGTGACAAACATACATCATTCTCATAGTTTTTAACACTGTTGCAAATCCTCAGTATATTCAGTTGCCATTTAATAACATGACACTGAAAATGTTATGTACTTTCATAAATACATTTTCAGCACCATCACACAGATGAAACATATGGTTTGACATGTTTACAGGATTCCTTTTGAATACATCGCCATGTGTGGTTGGGGGGCCTAGGGCTTTACGTCCGGTATTTCTGCATCTGATGGGCTAATTAGGACAGGCAGGGACCATGGCAATGAGATGAAACAGCCATCCATGAATCGAACCCAGGACCCAGTGTGTGGAAGCTCAGCACCATAGGGTTTTTTGCACCTGGTTTAGCCACTTTAGTAATATAATATAGTATATTATAATATATACTAAAAATAAGACTAATACACAGGTACAAAAACCCCTGTGCCCAGCACGGTATCACTGAGCTAGGCCCCCACCCTTGGCCATAAGGGTCAGCACACTCGCTCACCCAGAGGGCGCTTTAAGCAGCCCATCAAGTCATTACCCCTCTCTCTTTCTCTCAAGTGGGGCCAATTAGGCCTTCATGGGGGTTTCTTATTTTAATTAAGAAACCAATCTGCAAATAAAAAAACACACAAAAAAAAAAACACTGGCCACGGTGCCAACCTATCTCAATTAGTGAAAAAACCAATTTGGAAGAAAAAAATCTCTTGATCTCTTCTGATTGGTCAATTGCCTTGTGACGTCAGAAGGGATGCTTACCCAGGTTACTCAAAATACCTGGATGGCTATTTTTAGATGTAACAACTGTTTTAGCAGCAATTAAAGGGTCAATCAGGAAGACGAGATGAGAAAATCTGAAAAGTTTCCAGTTGAGATCATTGAACTCCTAGAAAGTGAATTTGATTGGAAGTAGTCATTGAACCTGGGTTTTGGGTTCAAATCATTGGACCAATCTTCTTTGGAGTCTGGATCAATATTTTGCAATTTTGTTAAGTCTTACTCTGTTCTTTTTTTTTTAATCCTCATTGAGAAAAGGTGAATAATATGTTTGATGAGGTGGGATATGGCTCATATGCAGTGCAATGTGTAGGGTTCAAACCCACTGATCCTGGCAGATCATCACTTCCATGGATGCCAGCTTCCCTAAGTTGAGTCAGGGATAAATCTTGCTCATGGGGTCTTTTTTGCAATGCATAATAGGGCATTGCCTACTGCATACAGAAATAGCACAGGGTTGGACCAGTAGCCAGTGGATAGCACTACACTCAACACATAGTAGCAGTGGTAGTGTGTGAAGTATGAGTGTTTAGCTTTATGGTATTGCCAGCAATTGGCTTAATAGCAGTCGGGCGATGTGGAGGTGTTTGCAGCATGTTGCCGGGGGGCTTCTGTAATGGACCATACATTGAATACAGCAGCTGAAAGAGATGGAGGCATGGCATGCATGGATGGGAGGAAGTTGTGATGATGAGCACCATTTAAACTCCACAGACAATTAGCAGGTCCACCTCCCCCGGGGCTCCTCATGATGAAACAAGGAGGAAAAATGGCCGGTTGGAGTCAAACGCCTCACGAACTGCGGATGAGCAGCTGGTCAAATATTAATGCATATCGCGAATTTGTATGATATGTCGAACCATTTCAGGAGATCCCAAAGCCCTCGGGGAGAGTTACACGGCAGCGAATGAGGAGTTAATGATGAAGGTCATATCCTCCGTTTATGAATGGCCCGTCTCCCAAGACCCAATTGCTTTCTCTTTTTTTCTGTCATTCTCCAATCGAGTCCTATTGAGCCCTATTGATCCCCATTGAATCCTAAGATGCGAAGAACTTTTTTGACCCCAGTGCCAAAAGGCTGCCCCCTCCAACCATGTGTTTGGACTGGAATGGTGTTGTCTTGCATGAAATAAGCTTCTTCTTCATGCCAATGGAAGTCAATTAAGCTTCTTTTTTAAATTAACTTTTGCCATTTGGATTAAAGATGAATGCGATGGGCAATTACGGGAACTTACATGATATGTGTTCGCGAGCGCGGCCGCTCTCCACCATACAAGATGATCATGCCCTTGTTCCACATTACTCAGGCATTGACATGGAAATTTTAGAGGATGTGAATTCTTCATCAAGCGAAATACTAATTCACTTGTAATTATGTCACGAGATGATAAATTGGAGTCGGTGGTCGCGATAACATGGCAATGATGGAGGGCATGCCTCAGTCGACATGTTCATTTATTTAACCATGGGATCGCTGGCCCTGCGTCTGGCTTTAAACGACTGCTTGACATGAGAGAGAGGAAATAATAAGACTCCAGCCAAACTAACATGTTGGGCCAGACATTAGCGACATGAATGAGTTACTTACATTATTCCCAGTGCTATAATTAGACCTATAATTAGCTCCTTAGAGGGTCCTGGAGGTCCCTGGATGCAATCTTCTGCAATGTCTCAGGAGAAAACACCTACGAAGACGATTAAAGTCATGAAATGATGGGATCGTCCAAACTGAAAGTAACGGAAAAATATAAGGGGAGGGGTGAAAGTTGTGCACTTAAGAAAGTTTTTAGTTAAACCTCATGATCAGGCACCACTTCCCAGCTCAACTCTTTTCACAATCTCTGGACTACTACCAGTTAGCATGGTACTCACAGTTGACTCTTATCAAAATATGAATTCTTACACTCCTGGGCAAAAAATATGAGGCAATCCAATGTGTATCAGTAAATATACTTGCAGCAAATACTCTCTTTTGGCAACAGAATGCATGAAAGTTTTGCGAAAAGGGCTTTTTTACTGCCTGCCTTGAAGTACCGTTTTCTTATGAAATCCGTCTAAGTTTAACATTCTGGGAAGATGCTGTCATTAGCCGAATAAAAAATATGACAAAAAGAAGTTTTAGTCTGATTCAACAATTCAGTTAATTTTGGCTTGAACAGAGAGCAGATTTAAACTATTTAGGATGTTATGGGCACACAACAACGCCAGGCAAGTACAGGGAAAGAAAATTTGAATTGGAAGACATTCGGAGAGCACTGGTTGACAAACAATACATGAGCCAGAATAGTTTTTCATAAATTCTTATGTCCCTTATTTTCTGCAAGAAACACACTATCAAACACTTTAACACATTAATATTTCACTAAAGGGTTTTACCTGAAGTCTCAGTTTAAAAGTAGTTTTGAAGTAGCACTCCTCGACAGCCTTCTTTTTACGGAAATTTTCTTATTAATTTCAGACTTTAAAAAGCCTTCCATACATTTGAGATAAACCCTCAGTAAATGTCAAAATAAATCAAGTTTCTGAATGAGGCAAAAACCCATTTTTATCACTTTTGCTATGTGAATAGACACAGTATCTACATGAAATGTTGAAGTTTGACTGTTTTCATCAGAAAACAGTTTTTTAAGGTTGGAAAAAAGCCTTTATCACAAAACTTTGAAGCATTCTGTTGCAATTAAAGACTTTGTGCCATTAACATACTGATGCACATTGGCTTGCCTCATATTTTTTGCCCAGGAGTGTAGATTGTCAGTTCACAGACATGTATATTAATGGCTCCTTGTCTCCTGTTGTGGTGCAATGTTCTTACTCTTTATGTTTAACTGAAAGAAAGTTATCCTTTGGAGGTAATGTTTAATGTGACTTTCCATCTTACTGCTTCTGGCAGCCAGTCATATTCCAAACCTCAGGCTAGCAGAAATTAGACCATGCAGTGCATGTATTATAATTTTCTTTTGCTGAACCAATTATTTTTATTTTCAATAATATAAGTAGAAGTCCAATTATTTAAACCTGGCAAAATGCAATTGACGTTTCACAGACTCACAAAACTTGTTTCTGTTTCTTTACAGCTCTCAGTGGTTGGTCTGCCACCAGCAGTGGTCCTTCTTCGAACAAGGCATCTGGTGAAAAGTCTTCCTCAGCAGAAGGACCTAGAATGGAAAGAGACTTCATTGCAACAAACAAAGCGGCTGCACAAGCTGGAATCACCACTTCTGCAGAAAGCGCTCGATTCAGAGCAAGTCATGATATCAAGAGAAGCATCCAGACAGAACGAGGAGGGTCACCGACTGCTCCAAGTCGAAGGTTGCCTCCTTCTATGGTCTACGGAATCTCCACCAGGTATATCGTGTGTGCTGAAATATCATAAAGAATGATTGTATACATCCCTTCTGGCTAAATATTTCAAAGGAGACCTCCCACAACCTCCAAACTAAGGCCTTGAGGTAGTAAACATGTTCAGATTTTGTCATGATCATCCCTACTGTTTGACAATAATTAATTGAAAGAGTTATAAAATCATCTTTATGTTTCTTATCCTTTCATTTATTTATTTAATTTTTTGAGTGAGTGGTTGAGTGATAGTTGACTTGTTAACCAAGAAGGTGATTCACGTCTGCTAGGTATGGAATAGCTAGTCAGGCATAACTGGAGTGAGCATTGCACAGAGCCCTGTGTTGGCCACTGGGGTTCAAGGCCTTCACCCAGTGTTACCTCCCTTGTCACAAGGACTTTCAAGGTTTCAACTCTCTAACCATAACAGTTAGATCTATACCATTCTGAGCAGTGACGATAGTAAATAATAGCCACTAGAAATAATTATCATGAATAACGTGACCTCATTTTGAATGCTAAAAGACCAAAAACTAGTACCCAGAAGCAGATAAAGCCCCTCCTCCCAGATAGGTCTTTAGGTTTATAGGCCTGTAGGTCTAGATCAGATGCTAATAAATTAACCTAACTACCTTCTATACCTCATGTAATATGTCCAATACATGTTTCAAGGCTCATTACTTTTATGCATAAAACCAACAGCCCTTGAAACCCTTTAAAGCTTGTTTGCACATGCATATGAGGAGTAGTTAAGCCTTAATTAGTAATTAATACAAAGCCATAAATACCAGTAATAGTTTATTTTAAGCTCTGACTAATTGCCCATTACAGGGAACTATGGAAATGTCACACAGCTGTAAACATAGCTATGAGTAATGACAGCAGAAATTCCTATGGGACCAAATCTATTGATAAAGCCTTCAGTTCTGCTTAAATGTTTATTATTTATACACATTGTTAAACATGTGTAAAGTGTTAAACGAACCGATATGTCAGTGAGTCAATTGTAGGTCCATCACGCTCGGTGAAATGTTATGAATGCGTTGGTGAATTGAGTATTTAGCGGATCAATATTCGATGGAACTCTAAATGGCTGTTCGTTTAAATGCCAAACTCATGTCGAGCTCGCTACAGAGGTTTGTTATGCAAAACGAAATAAATTGCTCTTTTTATGCCCTTCAAATGTTTCCCCTTTAATCTCTGATCAGCATGACTCCAAATTTAAAAGGCCACTCAATAATCCATTTACGCTTACCCCGACTCTAATCGAAAACTTATAAAGCAACTATTTCAGTCGCTGAAGCCCACACCATCCAGCAATTTGAATGTTATTCTAATTTTTTCATGCCACATTGACTGACTTTTAATTGCCTCGGGGCCTTTTTTGCACCATTTTAAAACGATCGCAAACATTTGAGCCACGGTTAGAGCAGAAAGGCTTTGGAAAATGTGACTATTTGTAACAATTTGGTCCAATAGACCGTGACAATGAATATTGAACTGCCCTTGCCATGCAGCATTGAAATTGATGCCTGAATTTCCATCCACAACTTGTGCTCCAGAATGTAACACAACCCATAAATTGATTCATTGGGGAGAATATAAGCTATTGGAGACAAATTCCTCAAAATACATTCAAATACTACAACAGCTTTATCAGGGCTTGATAAAAAATTTGGAATGGACAGCACAGCAAATGGCAGTGCTCAGTTTGATTTAATAGAAACTGCAAATAAGTAAGAGAAATAAAACTGCCAATATGAACCAGCTAACATTTTGATAAAAATTAGTAAAAGAGGTATGCAAAATGTAAAATGAACCTGAAGATTTGTGCTAATTAATTGGTTGTGCTTTCTGGTGGTTGCATAGCACTCATTTGTATAGTAAGTGATTGGTATTTCAATTGCAGATCTGTAATAATTATTTTGTTGTGCTTTTCGGTAATTCCTTTAATATATTTACAAATGCTTTGTGGTGGTTACATAGCACTCATTCCTATAATAACAGATTGGTAACAGATTGGTATTTTAATTGCAGACCATCCACCCCCATCAATGACCTTCTGGAGTTCAGGTACCAAGACAGATGGCTCCAAGCTAGGAGGACAGACATGTCTAAGAGTCTGGATGAAACTAGTAAAGTAAGTGATGCTCATATCCACGTATTTCAACTGATTAAAGTGTGTGGCAGGACAAGATGACATATATCTGTTGAATGTGCTTAGATGTAGTCAGCCCATGTCTATACTGTATACTATCCTCCCAATATCCTAAAAATGGTTGGTTAACAGAATAGTAACCAATATCCATTTAAGTTTAGTTTTAAGTTTAAGTTTATTACCAAAAATATATAAAACTACACAGTAAACACATACAAATTACAAAATCAATCTGGTAGGCTTACACCTCATGGCTTATATGCCTTTACAATACATTAATTAGTTAATTAACATATAAATTTCAATTATAAAAAAAAATTAAATAATACATATTGTGGGAAGAAAAAAAAAGAAATCAGACAATAGATTACATATTATGATTAACAAAACAAAATATGCATAGATCATGATATTTTGTAATGCCAGTGCTTAGTACTCATGCCTTGCAATTCAGAAGGTGTGTTCATGGCGAGTCATTGAATTACACGTGAATGTTGTAGTTGTGCAGTCATTCTAATTGACTCAATGAAGCAGCTTCTCTCTAATCGAAAAGTTATTAGTCACTTGTAGGCTCGTGTGGGCTCATGTGGTTGCTGTCCCCTACGTGACGTAAATAACAGATGCTACCAATATAGATACAAGTAACCAACCTATAGTTTTGTTATCTTTGAAGATTCTTTATAACCTTATCTATTTATTGTTTCACTTTCAGAGAACGACTTCTACCAAAGTACAAGACAACCGTGCATCCATGTTACGGTCACACCAAGTCTCTGTGGAACCCGCTGCATACTGGCACTTACCACGATTTGCCAAATCTGTAGGTTTTTCATTCTCATTTCTTACTTTTGAAATGTTTACTGTTATTACCAGCAATTATATCTTGCCACGCAGCCAAGATGAAAGTGATGTTACACAATACTTATTCAACCCTTTTGTGATCAAACATACATGACCAACTTTAAAAAGCATAAAATTGTGCAATTTGAAGTTGCAGGTCACCCATAAGTTAATTGGAATAATTAGGGATCAAATAGTTTTGGATCCATTTCTTGAGAATATTTTTTTGAAGGTTCCTGCTCTAAAAAGGCTCACTCTGACTGGTGCCTTGATGTGAGCTGCCCCTTTCACCATATAATAACAGCCTAGTGTGTGATGAGTGACCCGTCCAATACCTGTCAAATTTTCCTCCTTATTGGTGGAGAACAGTTGTGTGTGGGGTGGAGGGGGTTCTAGGGGGCGCTTTTGTAGCTGCCTTTAATCTTTAATTAAGGCTGGTGGTGGATGATCGGCCAAACGAGCCTTGTATTCTTTAATCTTTAATAGTGGCCGAGCATTGTTGAGGCCACAATGACACAGACCAAATGGGCCACAACATGCAAAGGCCCCATCACTGAACTACGGCCCCCATAACCACCCAATGCCGATGACCACTGGTCAAGCGGTCAGTGGGGAAACATGCTTCCACGCTGGAGCCCTCGTTTACTCAGGCCTTATCATCCAAATGTTTTAACCATAAAGATTATGCGCTTACTGCATATATGGGAGGCTATTGGAGGGGCAGCTGGTCAATTTCTGATGCAGACTCAAATGGAGTCAAACAAGGTCATTCACTGTCAGTTATCAGTGGAATTTTCCTGCTGGGTCCTACTAGATCTGGTATCCTTGATTCCTTGCAAAATCACTTAGTAGGTAAACTTAGATGAAGGTATATTCCAATTCTCTTCTTTTTCCTCTTTCATCTATTACCTCAGCCCTCCTTTCTGTTACTTCTCTGTCCTACTTCTTCACCTCCCTCTCTCTTACCTGATGTGGCCGCATGTCAATTAGCCCCTGGCCATTCATGGTTTCGTTTATGACTTAAGTGGCGTGAATTAAGGCCAAGCTGACCAGCGCAAGTGCCCGGATGAAGATTCCCCCTGGACCATCTGGCATGCAATGGGGCTGCTTATCTATTACCTAAAAGCAAATTAATTGTGAAATATTCAGCAATGAGCACGTCTTCTCTCCAACCGCCCATTGTTGTGTTCATCCAAATTGTTCTGTGGATTCTACGCCGCGTTTGTTTACTATGACTGTTCTCATGCAACAAACTGCCTCCAAAGGGTCAGGCACCTTTAATTAGGTCACTCGTGTTTTTCGTGCCAGCAACATTTGTTCCAGTTGCTGTAGCAGTAGATGTAGCAGTAGAAGAATTAGTAGTGGTAGTACCAGTAATACTGGTAATAGTAGTAAACGAGGGCAAAGAGACAATGATGAGTTTATTCCATGTGATGGACACTGGTGGGTGGGTGATTAGGCCTTTACGTCCTGTATTTCTGCACCAGGTGGGCTAATTAGGACAGGCAGAGACCATGGCAATGAGATGAAGGATGAAACAGCCATCCAACTTAGGCTCGACCATGAATCGAACCCGGGACCCAGCGGTTGGAAGCCCAGAGTGCTACCTCTGAGCTAGGCCCTTGCCCCATGTGATGGACACTGGACAGGGCCTGAGATATGTGGCTGATAGAACTAAACAATGAAGGAAAGTGGATTCGAACTCACACATCAATAGGGCCTAGTCGCAGCACGAAAAAAGATGGGCAGCCATCACTTTAACTTACTCTCCCTTCTATTAGGCAAGGAGTTCTAAGAGCACATTTGAAGCTGGTGCTGGCTCCTCTAGAATGCCTACTGCTGTAGTTGTTTTGGTAAGACTTAATCTAACAGTTCAACTAATTGTCTTACACTGTTTGACTAACTCTCTTGAACCTTCAAGTTGAGCCTAAAATTAATAACCTCAATGACCTAACCCGCTCCCAGTAGGAGATGAGATTGGAGAAAGAATATTGTGTGGTTTCCTGATGCGAGAGAGATTTGCATTCTGCTGAACAACCACCATACTGTCTGAACAGGGAACTTTGGAGACCTTCGTAAAGTATTTTAAAACTACATTTTATAGAGGCTTAGGGGCAGGAGATCTTCTTGGGGATTCCTGGCAGCACTTTGGAGACCTTTTGAAAACATATCATAGACCTTCTGGAAGCCTCAAAGACACTTTTCGAGATGCCTTCAGAGAGACTGTTCAATGACCTTTTCCAATTTTATGGAGAGAATCTGGAGTCTGGTGGAAGACATCTTTGTAACCATTTGGGAACCTTCTGGAGACCTTCTGGAGAGACCTAGAGACCTTTTTGAGAGCGATCTCTTGAAGGAGCAGTACCTGAGACCTTTTGTGATAGTGGTCTCCTTGAAGGAGCAGTTTATTGAGACTAATAACAAGGTCAGCAGTGACTGGTTGTGACTGGTCATGATTAGTTGTGACTGGCTGTGGCCAGTTGTTGTGAGAGGTTGTGGAGCGAGGGCTTTGTTCACTTGCTCAAGGAGAGAGGGCGCCCCATTAGTCAAGAGAGGGCGCTGCTATTGAGCCAGGGCCATCAGGCTGGCAGAGGGCGTTAGTGGTCTTTCTTCTTGAAGCGACCACAAAGAGGCTGAGGAAACCTGTCATTGAGCCACTCCAAAACACCCCCGTTAATACCCGTGGCCTCTGCAATTTGCCCTCAAAGGAGCCTCAAAGGGCACCTGGGGAGGAGCTAGGTGCATCATGGTAAGGGGTTTAGTTTGCAGGACGTTGAATCTTCAGAAATATGCGCCCTGCTTAGTTTACTTCTAAATGCAGCTTTCCTGTATTTCAATGTTGAAAGAGATAGAGACAAGTGTCTACCAATAGTTTGAGTTTCGACCAAAGATACATTACAACGAGATGTAAACTGTTTAGGAATGGGAAATTCATAAATGAGATGACAATGTTGATCATCTGTAATGAATCTACTTAACACTTTGTCAAATTAATATTCTTGTTTTTCATAAGCCACCCAGTAATATTCAGGTGTTTGTTGTTTGGTTTATTGTTAGAAATGTGACAAATCAGACATCTTGGTAAGATGTGACAAACTCACTCAGCCACCTATCCTTTCTTTTCTTGCAACCCCCTTCAACTCCGCCCCTGCAGGGGTCGGGGGCTATAAGACGAAGGAGTCGGCATTGAGGGTCTGTTTGGATCTCATGGAATCGGGCAATAACCCCTTCACCCCTCAACACCCTCTTAATCAAGGCACCCCTGGTGGCCCATGAGAACACTAATTGCATTTATGATATAATTGGGGATTGGTGGTCGCTTATTCATCAGGGTGCAAGATCATGCAAGGGCTACTGGCAACGCCCTCCTGTAAACCACCCCTCCTGCCCCTATGGACACTTGCTCTGGCCACTCACTGCAGCATGGGGCATCGGGTGCATAGGGCCCTGGTCCATATGCCCTACTGTTGCACTGTTGCATAGTCTTTGGTTCGTGTATGTAAACCTTGTTTGGCAGTGGTGTCTCCAGCTTGTCACCCCAGGCTTAATTGGATGGCCTTTATGTTGGTGAGGCCAGTATCTATAGCAGATGATCTCATATATATGGGGTGTGGGTTCAAACCCTGTTCTGTCCATCTCTTATGAGCAAACGTCCCTGCCTCTCATGTACTAATCATGATTCATCCCAACAGGTTTTGAAACCCAAATTTAATTGTGCAAGCTTGTTGATATTTATCTAATTCATTTATCTAATTCAAGTAGGCCTATACTAGCAGGTTAAGTACACGTAACTGAGAATAAAATGCAAATCACCAGAATAGGGCAATTATTTAGTTATGCCCGACCATCCAGTAACAATTAATCAGAGTGAATTTTCTCACTTTTTCCCATGGAATAACCTTCGCCAGGTACATCTGCCATGTATGCCCACAGGTGTTAGGGCCCAGCCCTTCTCATATGACGGAAATGATTGATCCCTTCAAAACTAAAACCTCTAAAGGTGTCGGAGCATCAGCACGTGTTTCACGCATGGCTGACGTGGGAAGAGCATTATGACGTCACAATCACGCCACGGCCACGTGCTCTGATGCGTTCTATTGTGGGATAATGCTACCAAAATTTGTCACAAGTCTAAGTTAATTAATTTCATATTGATGGATGTTTGGCTTTGATTTTCATCACACACACAAAAAAAACTTTCAAGAGTCCGACTCACCTGGGAACTGGTGCTCTTCCACTTATAATAATTGTGCTATCCTTTAGCTGTAGACCTACCTAGGCTTATTGAATACAAAGTGCAAGGTTTTGATAATGTGATTATTTAGTAAATAGAACGAAAATAACTTTTTCACTGTAGTCATAGGCCTAATGATGAATAGTTGGGCTTTTATGGACTTACAAGGTGTGCACAATGCCATTCAATTTACTAGGGGGCTTTGAAATCGAATTCACAGAACATTGAGTGAGTGTGGAATGAGTGCAGTTGGTGAACACTTGACCATTACTACCATTGGACCAGTTGTGACTGAAGAACGACGAATTTGTGTGAATTATGGCGAATTCACGAGATAAATTTATTCTTCTTTCACTCCCCAATGATGGCCTAACCTCTGAGCCTTTTGATATTGTCCAGATAGAATCATGGAAGTACACTTTATGATGGAATGAATGACCCAAGATCTCAACTTTGTTCTTTTCTTTGTTTCTTCTTTTTTTATGGAGGGAAGTCCATTTTTTCTGCTAAGTTTGTCAGCCTAAGTCATTTTCTATAGACTGGCATGTTTTTACCAGAACAGTAAGTCAGTATGACTAATGGCAGAGAAAAATGATCAACATGGTCATAGTGGTCGAGTCATCCTACACAGTAAAATATCTGCAATGCCTTTATGGCGATTGTTAGTGGTCACTGTGGCCACTGTGGTGACTATAATGGCTGATCTACATAGACTCCAAGGGTTGGGGGGCCTAGCTCAGTGGTAGCGCACTGGGTTGCCAACCTGGGTCCCGGGTTCAATTCTCGGTCGAGCCCAAGTTGAATGGCTGTTTCATTTTCCATCTCATTGTTAAAATTTGACAAGGTTTTACGATAAACTACAGAGAATGCTCTCTTGTAAAATATGAAAAGATGAGCCCCAGGTAGTGGACAGGTGGCCCACAGTGAACTTGAAAGCGCCCTGCCTGTCCCATCAGTTGCCAATGGCGTGCAGTCCTCAATTTGCCCTTAATTATCCACTCACGGCTCGCCCCTGGCGTGACTAACTTATGAAAGGTTCATTTTTCAAATTGCCTTTTTCATCAAGTGCTTTTTAAACTGCAGTATTCGCCTGTTTGTCAACAATCAAATTACGGCATGAAATTACAGAAATTGCCTGAAAATCTGAAAGGATGAAAAAACGGAAAAATAACACGCTCCAGTGAACAAATGTAACAGTGGGGTCACAAGCAATAGATAGACAGAAAGACAGATAGATAGATAGATAGACATACATATGAACAGATAGATAGATAGATAGATAGATAGATAGATAGATAGATAGTTGGTTTGCACCTGTAATTAATTTTACCTGTGTTTGCATTAATGTATTATGTTGCCATGGTATCCGATTGGGGCTAATAAATGAATAAGGGTGTTCGGGGTGTGATGGGGTTCGAATTATATAAACAAAGTGGGGCGGGGTGTCACTGTGGGCCGGGGGCATTGCAATTGACTTCAGGGATCAGTCGGGGTGCCCTTTTGTGCCCTGTATTTTCCAGGTGGTCACGCATGAGTGGTCTCTGTGCCCAGAGTGTTCACTCACCTGTGACGGGCGTTGGGGTGGGGGTGGGGACTGTGATGACCCAACTGCATCAATGACCCTCCCCCGTCCCCCCGTCTCACCTGGACTGTTTTTGACACCTGTCAACTTACTTGATCAACTCACCCCCACACTCCCCCCCCCCCCCCCACCAACCACACGCCTTTCAGATCCACAGAGAGCCAGGTAGGCCTACAGCCCCCCCCCCCCCCCCTTAGAAACATTTTTATTGTGACGATTTGAATCCATTAGCAGTTATGACGTCATCATACGATGGATGGCTTTGCTATAACTTTAGATTTTGATTTGTCACTCCCTGTACTGTAAATGTTGTTAATTTAATGCATTTCACGTGCTATTTCTGGTTAAGATTTTGCTCAGAGCGAATTCCAAGCCAGGAATCGAATCCACAACTGTCAGAAGAGCTGGACTCCACTTTTGCCAATGGGTCATCTGGTTGCTGTCTGAGAAGTCATGGAATATACTTCCCACCAGAAATAGTTTTTATTTCATAAAGCAAAAACTCAAAGTCAATATTATAGTTCAGTTTGCAAGGTTATGTTTTGGTGTTAAATAATTTGACTGAATCTGGATCAGCTGAAATTCCTGACAAGGCTTTTGTCTGATAAGCTACAATTAAAAGTCATTAATTGAGGCCGATGTTTGAACTTTCTCTTTTTTATTTGACTGAGTCATTCGAGTCCACGAAATTGCCTCATTTGAGCAGAATGCAACAAAAAATCATCTCAGCTAAACCCATGGATATGGTTTATACCAAATTAAGCTAAGCCAGGCTTCTGAGTTTGGTTGTAAAGTTAGGATTTACTTACTATTACGATGCACACATTGTAAATGGTCAAATAAACTTTCATAAATATAGACTTCTAACTTATCACACCTTTGTACTTTATTTATCACAACTTCAGGCACTGACTTATTAATGTCCTAACTTCTAAGCACATCCACACTACTACTGTAGTAGTGGTCCTGGTGTGAGCGGAAGGTTGCCCTCCGAGGATGGGTACAATGGTTAACATTCTGGCCTTCAGTCCTGGAGAAGCTGGGAGAATTATTATTACTACTACTACTACTACTGCTACTGCTACTACTACTATTACTACTACTTCTACTTTACTATTACTATTACTATTACTACTACTATTACTACTATTATTACTACTACTACTACTACTACTACTACTACTATTTCTACTACTACTTCTACTACTACTATTACTATTACTACTACTATTATTACTACTACCACTACTACCACTACTACTACTACTATCATAGTACTATAGGTTGAGCTAGCTCGTTGTAACCCCAAAATGGGTTTTATCTCTACATACTAAATTAAACCTGTTTCAGTGACAAATTGATAGGCCCTTTGCCAAGAGGGGATGGCCATATGAGCATATCTCAATTCTGAACTTCCATGCCTGGAGTCATTTGATTCTGACTTAATGGTTTTAACAGAAGGCTTGCCGGGCATTAAGTCATTAAATCAACAAATGCATTTATTATTTAAGGGAATAAACCCGATAGGTCTGTCAGTTTACCCTTAAAACAGACCTTAAAAGAAAAATTATGACCTAATTACACCTAGGATTCCTTAACTGGCTCACATGGCTTGGGATTCTTCCTGAAATATTCATCCTGATGGAAAACTCGTCTGTAACTATGGCAACAGTTCAAAAACGAAGCAGGCCCTAATTTAATGTGGCCAAGGCAACATACCTGCTCAATACCGTGTGATTTAAAGAAAACTTCTTTGTTGAAAGAGTCAATATTGCTAAATGCAAAATTCTCCGCCGTCTCTGTTGCCCCCCCCCCCCCTTCTCTACCAACAGGGTCGCTGCAGTAGCACTGGGACCGGAAGTGCCCGTCTCACGTGACTGCCCTCAAATCGTCCTCCATTTCTCCGCCGCCTGAGCCCCAATAAAAGGCGGTTGTGAGTGGCCGGCCCTGGGTTTAGTGACAAACCGTGTAAAGCGGACTGGGCGGAACAGCGGGCCCCATTAGGCACGCTGCCTGCTCTCGCCTGCTCCGCTGGGCAGTTATGGCCACAGTCTAGGTTCCCCCATTGCTAGTCCCCCATTGCTATTTTTGATGGTCAGTCTTAGTTGCTGTTGGAGTTGGAATGGGCCTTGAGGGGGGGGGGGGGGGGGTTAGTGAGCGGAAGTGGAGTGGAGTTTATTCCAATCGTCTGACCTCATTGATTCTCAATCCTTGATGGACGACTCCCTTGCCATTTTCATTGAAAAAGTCATCAGTGGAGTCTTTAGGGTAAATGAGCGAGGTGGGGGGATATTGTCAACTCGTTTGAGAACCTTAACTGTACATTTAAAATTATAATTAAGCCATAGCAGACAATAGAGTAGGTGTACCTAATTCCGTGATTACCCTCAACTCCAATAAACAATTGGTGCCCAAGGTATATAAATCAGCAAATGATTTCTATTTTGATGTCTAACGGGCAATGACAGTGAAAAATTAAATTTAAGCAGTTGTGGATTAAGGTTGCAGGTTTTCATGTAATTAGGGCCTCACTTGTGGGACAATATATATTACAAACATGGCATGGATCTAAACTGCTAATCTGCTGGGCCTTGTCGTTGTTTTCGCTTTTCTGTGGAACTACCCCCCCCCCCCCCTTCCCCGAGGCACTTTTCCTGGAAGGGCTAGTGTGATACCTGCATTACCTGTGCAGGGGGGTGTTTGGTGTGGAGGGGGGTGGGGCTCTTGGGGGAGGGTTAAAAGGACTTGGCTTGCCCAGCGACTTGTCTAATGGCCCGCATAAAATGTATGGGCGCGTGTGCTGCCCATGTCAACTTGGTTCTCAATGCCTGACTTCCTGGCGAGGATCATCCATCAACAACCCCCCCCCCCCCCCTTGCAAGCCACACTGCGTCAGCTAACGCTCTCAATGCAACTCACCTAGCTGGGTGGCCTGCAATGAGGACAGGTGCATTAACTAGTGGTTGGTTTGGTGAAGGGTGGTTGATATTTAAAAATCCGGTTATATCAATAGGCCTACCAGGTTCTGCGAATAAGAAGTTGCTTCCTGTATATGATATTATGTTCAAAGATAGAGGCCTATTACCCGAACAGAGTAGTCTTAAAGCTTTAGGCCTAGGGGACATATGAGACATACATCTAACATTTATAAAACAATTCAAAAGAATAGTTTTTTTTAGATGTGGGGCACCTCTTTTTGTGTTCCCTCTGTTAAGGGTAGAATGGTAGGATATGTCATTTGCTGAATAATCAAACCATGCATATATTCTTTAATAAACAAATAATACATATTGTGAATGAGCAATTAAATAAAAGAAACTAATAAATATTTTGGGTCTTTAGTGCCCATTGTTTTCCTCTTCAATGGTTTGCAATGATTATTTTGTTTTCCGTTTTGCATCTTCAGGCCAGACCTCACCTGGAGACCTTCCGGAGCACAGATGCCCGCCAGAGGGCGTTCAAGTACCACGACCAAGATGGCGCTGCAAGAAGCGGGCGATTCAATATTGGAGTGTACGAATCGGCCAAGAGCTAAGAGGTCCAATAAAGAAACGGTCAAAAAAGAAACGGCTCACTCTGTCACCAGTATTGTTTCAGTGCCTTCAATCTAAGAATTCAGTATTCTGTCTTTTTGAAGCTATTGCTGACTTATTCTTTAAGAAACTCTTTTTGAGAAATGCTCTTTTGTATGCATATTTGCACCTAAAACTGAAAATGCAATTTAATAACCAGCTACACCACGATTTAAGTTGACTATTTTATGAAACTGTCAATATTGCTTTCCTGTTTTTTTTTTAACCATGCATATTTGCAGTTACACAACAAATGTATTAGTAAGCTTCTGTGGTCATAAGCTCTTTTTTATTATGTATATACAGATATAGATATTTATCTGACAACATATTTCATGAATAAAGTATACTTATATTAATGCGCCGTTGTTTTCTATAAATATAAAAAAAAGAAAAGCAGGCAGATTGTGGAATTTGATTGCAATACATACCACAATGAGAAAACTAATGCCTTTCAAAACTAAATAATGAATAATTAAATAAATAAGCCTGCCGTCCATAGCAGGACCATTGTGACACAGATAAACAATAATATCTCTGACCGGAAATGAGGCTTTAAACTTCATTCTGTGCAAAGTGCATGGCTGCAGTTTGGCTTTCGACTGCGAATGGTATTTTTATATAGGTATGTTTATTTGGCCTATCAATATTGACTCGCACAGAAAACTGGGCACTTAGTCAGAACATGCACGAAATATTCCAAATTGTCATGGCAACATGGTCTAGTAGGATTCAAAATTTCCACTTTTTTTTTTTTTGTCATATTTTGTCATAAACTTGATAAAAACACTTTTGCGTAAAGAAAGAAATAACCTGAAGTTTACTTTATTCTCCATTGTAATTTCTGGTGCTTGTGACCATTACAAATGAGCGTAATGATGACAAGTGGACTTTATAGAGGAGTTTTTCTGTGGTAGAAATTTGGGGTTGTCTTGTTTGCAACAAATCTGTCCATTTTGTGCTGCTCAGTGAAGTTTATGATAAAATACGAATTTAAACAAGTTGACATTTATTATGGATCCCACTATAGTTGCAGACGTAATGATGAGCTGGTAACCTCTAGAGGAGCTGACTCAGCTGAGCATTGCTTTTATTCACCAGCAGCCAGCAGTTGAAAGTGACTAGTTTGTTTGTAAAACCAAAAGAATACACTGTACAAGTGCAAGTTTGCAACACTTTTAGTTTTCATAATTGCATTATTTTGCATGTTGGAACTGATGCAATGGAACAAGACCCAATCTGGTGTAATATGTAATATTTCATAGTCTCCATAAATTGTGATGCTCAATTGTTTTAACAGTAGAATCACGTGGAATACAATTGGTTAATTTTATCCCATGAAACTTTTAATTCACAGGACAAGCATGCACAGAAGTTCCATTGCATGCTAAGGCACCTGAATCATGCTGCTGATTTAGATGATTAAGTCCCAAATTATCAACCCAGGCCCATATAATTAGCCAAACTAATTAGCATTTAAGGGACTCCTGTTGCAGTCAATTGATATGCATATCACAATTGCAAACACGGATGACAAATCGTTTTAATAAGGAGATTTAAATGAGGTGATTGACTGCACATCTTGCCATACAACATTTCATGAGTGCAAAATCAATATCGCGGCCAATAAATGCAGTAATACTCGGACCAACAAATGTATTTAACTGGGCATTCTGGGGAAAATTTCATGCTTTAGATTAAATTTCGGGATTAGGATCAAATGGAAAACGTTAAGCAGATTTTAAAGGATTCAAATGAGCCGTTCGAATGAGCCGAGGTCGACAAGTATAGAATTTTGCAAATAAGTCTGCTTAAATGGTGCAAATGCTTAAAAAAAGTCCAGGCTGTATTTTTTGCACCTTTGCCAACGCCAGTTGTTACATCCTATAACTGGACCTAAATCCCCCATTCATGGGCTCAGTATTGACCGGTCTCTGACGTTTTTAATGCAAATTGATGTTTCCCTAAAAGCCGCAATTTTTTTTGACAATTGAGATCTCGCGATCTCCGAGATTTCGTCCCGGGCCAGACGGGATTACTCGATTCAAAGGGGATTAACTGTTTTGCGCTCATTCTCTGTCGTGGGCGCTCTTTTTATCTCTAAACTTTTCAGCAATTTTGATTCTTTCATCCATGCGGATTAATTTCAGAAATATATTTATTCGTGCAATGATTGATTGGTCGTGAAATTTGAGGCCCTTTTTGTACAAAATTTGAATTCATGGCTGTTAAATACTTTCAACCGAATTTATGACATCGTTGTTCGGATGTTATAAAAATGCACTTTATGACCAAAAAAACGTGTTTGCCAACTCTGCTTAGCAAATAAAATTTATGTATCTTTTAAAATAAAAACTTGTTGCAGTCTGCATAAGTGTAGCCTAATACCGTACATACATTGTATATAGGCCTATATTTATAAATGAAACACATTAATTATAACATGTGGTCATCATTCAGTGGCAGAAGTAAAGATGAAAGGACATGATAAATGAGAACACACACAGACACAGTCAACACTGAGTACAAAATTTGACACCAAGTTTGACACCGAGTCTGATACTGAGTCTGATACTGAGTCTGATACTGAGACTGAATCTACTGAATTTGACACTGAGTCTGATACTGAGACTGAATCTACTGAGTTTGACACTGCTCAAGTCTGACATTGAGCCTGCTACTTAGGCCCTACTATAGTAAGTCTGCCACTGAGTTTAATACAAGAGTTTGGCATTGAGTTTGGTGATGAGTCTGACGATGAGTCTAATTCTGACACTGAGTCTGCTGTGTCGACCCTGAGATTGATGCTTTGTCTGCTGGTGACTCTTCAGGAGTTTGCAACTGAATCTGACACTGGGTTAGACCCATTAGCAGCAGCATTTCGCTGCAAAATTTGTGATATTTTGTTCAAGTCAAGCCACCACATTTATTATAATAAGCAACTCAAGTCAAGTCAGATTTGAAAATTCAACTCAGCCACAAAAAATACTGAAATATTGTTTTTTTTTCTGGATCAGCCACTACAATGAATGTGATGAAAAGGATAGTATTTTTGCAAATAGACAATGACAGATAACCCTACCCTGGTCATAATTTCACATTTCCATATATTGATGAACGGAAGTTTGTAGGAAATCGGATCAGGTACATTTTCACACCCATAGGTTATCATTTTTAAAACTCATTGAACTGTAAAGCATTTAGTCAGCTTCTGTTTCAGAAGCAGCATAATTTGCAAAGAGCAGCAGTTTGTCATGATTTTTTGACTTTGTGAAGTTAGCAGCAAAAATTTGGCAGAGTTAGTCAAAATTTGAAATTCAACTGACTTACAGGTCTTCACTGGGTCCAATACTGAGCATCACCAGTCCTGATGATACACGCTGATCGTGTCAATTTGGAACCACAAAGGGGACAATCAAGGCATTCTATTTCACGGTGAAAAAGAGCAGTCCATTTTTTTTGTGTGACAAACTGACAAGGGTTGTTATGAATACAAAAAGGGGTTACTTTACCCCCTTGACCCCCGCCCCTGACACGCCTGATTGCACTGCAGGTAGCGATCCGCATGAGTGAGCGGATCAGGTGACCCTTGGTGGCACAAACACAGGAAACTGGCCATCGTCAATCAAGCGTGACTGTGAAAACATTACCAGTGTCTGGTCAGTCAGGGAACTAGAGAAACTGTGGCTTGCATTGATGAATTAATGTTGGTTTTGGGATAAGAGTGACCTTGTGCAAATTATAACATTTGTTTTGAAAACTGATATCTAACAATTCAAATTTGGAGGTGCTCATACTTTTTCAATTGGCAGTCTCTCTATGTAGAGATGCTTCTGGATCATGATGTAATATGATGTAATATGATGTAATATGATGTAATATGATGTAATATGATGTAATATGATGTAATATGATGTAATATGATGTAATATGATGTAATATGATGTAATATGATGTAATATGACCAGATGCCAGAGGCAGACGTAATGATGAGATATTATAAGGCATAGACACTTTTAGGCTGGAGACCGTGCCTGGATAGAAACAAGACATGACCATGCATGGGATAAATGTTTGACATGGTGTGTACTCCAACCCTTATTATCTCATCATTACGTCAGCCTCAGTCATGTAAGCTGGCTAAGCTTCAGACCAGTAGCATGGAGACATCAAGTCAAAAGCATACAACCCCAATTAAGCTTAACATGCTCACACTGCTATGGCCAACACTCTGACCGGAAGTCGTTCCCACGTGAGATGTAGATACTGACAAAGACTGCTCACTCTTTTAGTATATTACTTTGGTGCCTGGTTCTCCGTGTGTGTGCCGTGATAACTAAAAGACACCATGAGTCAGGTATACTTTCGTGTAATGTCTACTGGTTCTGAAAGCTGACCAATGTTCGAGGTGAGACAAACAATCTAGAGCAGTAAAAAATAGAATGACTAGGGATGGGGGAATTCAGTGGCACTGGATTTGGAATGTAGGCCTAATGGCCTTTGTTACAGTCCAATTAAAATAGTTCAACTGTATACAGTCCAACTAAATCAATGATTGTTCATAATGGGTGCTGAGTCTGCTGACATTTACAAGAATGTAAAACTTAATCTGTATTTTTCAAATTTGGACTCGAAAGGCCTGCCAACATTTCAGTTATCTTATAAACACTAAGCCTATTATTAACAACAATTGCCATTTGGAATGGATTGGCTGCCCTTGTATCAGGACTGGTATTCTTTGTCGATGGAATTTAGCACAACACCTGTGCTTTTTATACAGTTAGCTCCATAAATATGTATGTACAATACACAATGCATTTTTCAACAAATATGCTTGACTCAACTTATGCATATACTGCAGCATGTACTTTCAAATCTGGCTTTGAGTAGCCAGTTATAGCCAGACAGTTCCGTTTAGTGGCAGGTAGCATCGTATAGCAGAAGTTGTCTATCTTTGTCTAGGTTTAATTGGCCATTTTTTTTAATGAAACTAACTATATGATAGAGATGCAATACAAGGTAGTTACAGTGCCAAACACTTAATTATGTAGACACCAGTTCCTACTCATATTACACTGAACGATCTTGGTACAAGAATAATCCCCTGATGTAAGATACAAGATGGCCGACCTGACTGGGCCATGGCATTTGGCAAAGACCTTTCCCTCAACAACAGACTCTTGGCTCGGCCAAGGAAGCTTGACTCGGCAAACACTTGTTCAGTTCAAGACCTTTGAATCAAAACGCCAACTCCTTAAGCTCAGCCAATCTCAGTGTTTGACAAATTGGAATATAATCAACTTGATGCCCATCCACTCTTCTTACTAGCAAACAACAAATCGTCTTGGTATGGCGCCCGTTGCTAAGGACGCCCGACCACCTGCAATGAGAACGAGGCGGTTGCCAAGATCAGGAGATACTTGTCAAAAACATTCGTTATGCAATCTCTGTACTTTATCGAATCTGAAAAAAGGTGCTTTTAACTGAGATGTTGTAGGTCACTGCAGGGTACATCTCAAAATGCCAAAAGATGGCATGTTAGTAATGAAGAGCATAATTGATTTATACCTAAAGCTGCAAAATTGGACAGATTCCTAAGTCACTCTTGCGTGGTATTACAGCCAAATAACAAATAATTGATAGCCATATAATTGAACCATATTTGAAACACAGTTGGTTTAAATGAGGCTAGATGGCTGGATTGTGTTGAATTGTATAAGCCAGCTTAAGTCAGGACAATACTACTAAGAGGGGAACAAGAGCAGTCCATGGTGTTAATGTTATGAATACAAGGATCAATGATCGAGGACTGATCCCCATTATGTCCTGATCCCCCGTTTAATTAAGGGCTTCTATTCACACCTGCCAGGTGCTAGTGCGGGGGGGGGGGGGAGGGGTGGGGTACACTGTAAGGTGGGTGGAGTTGCTAGATGGCGCTTGGGAGAGTGGACAGTTAACCAAGCACTTCCGGCAGAGGTCGTTTGGGGTCATAAGGTCACATGACTGTCACATGATGGCTAGGGCATGATGGGAAGGTGGAGAGGTTGGGGTGGGCTGCTTTTAAGGCTCGGCCGATCAGTGCACTGTCCGTATTCATTGGAGCATGACCACACCACAAGCGAGCCTCGTTTTCACCTGCCAGCCATTGGCCTCCATTGTCCCTCCATTGTCCCTCTATTGTCCACTCTGCTTTATGCCCTAATAAATCGCGGGCCACTCACTGCGGACCCAGCGGACTCGGGCAGAAGCGAATCACCCGTAAAATATGGATGGGGCGGAGAGACAGCCAACGGAAATGGGAGTGCAGGTCAACCCTCTTTGCAAGGACACAGACCTGTCCTTTAGGGCGAGAGTGGTCAGTCTAAGAATATTATCTAAAAAAAGCTATAGGACAATAACCATCAGATAGTAATGAAAATTATAAAAGCTCAGGCCTAACATGGGTTATTAGTACTATCAGTCTGTACACATGGTTGAGTGACGAAAGTCTTGTAAACCATACCTGTTATCCTATTCACAGTGTGATAAACAAGTCACTGATAACTATGAAAGGTCTAACTCAGTCGTGAAAATTATGTGACTAGTCTCAACTTTTTTTAATGTTCATAAATTTGTAGCACGCTTAGCCATGGGTCATCTTGCACCTGTGAGCCAGTGCATGGGATCGTCTCGAGGTCGTCTCAAGACATAGGTCCAGCTGGACTGGGGCGAGTGGTCAGCGCAGTCCAGTCAGGTTCCCACGGGCACTTGATGGTGTAGGCTGAGCTGACCACTTGCACTGGTCATTGTGCTTGACCAGGAGCTGAGCAAGGAGTGCCCTCCACCCCTCAATGACCACGAGTAGCCATAAAATACCCGGATGGTTTATTGATAGACATTTCGGACACTAACCAAATCGGCCTCAAGTGAAACTTCACTATGATTTAAAGCTCTTTGTTTACTGTTCACTTGATATGGGCATCATTAATTTACAACGAGCATTTTAAATGATATAATAATTTTTTTCTGAAGTTCTGTATATACTTGTTTTTACATCTATTTCCACCCATAGTTCTTGTGTATTGCCTATAGTTCAAACTTTTTAGTTACAATGGATAAAATGTTGAAGTCTAATTTCATATAACAAAATATAGCATCACTTGGATTCATGCTTTTAGTCTATAATAATAGCATAAAAAAATATCAGGCTTCAGCTTGGTTCAGGCTTTTCAGGTTTACTTTAAATCAATGGTAAAAAAAAACATGGGTGGATATGCACCTGTCACCCACTCAATAAGTAAGACAAATATTGGTCTGTATCACTAGTTGACATTTTTACCTGTTTTTTTATTTATTTATTTTTTATTTGTAGGTTTACAGTATAGATTTTCTTTATCTTAATATGACAGTGACAACCGCCTCTCCGAGATCTACTTTGGATTACGTCATGCAACTGACGAGAATTATTAAAAAAAAAAAAATTAAATCATGTCAGTTCTGAACCCTGCAGTTTCATATTTAGTGATGTTATGATTTTCCACTTTCAGTGTATATGGCAGGATTGTACAGTTATTACCTATTGTTTTATTGCTTTATACAGTAGGTGAATGGTGTTAAACCAGTCGATATGAACCTATAGCCATCTGCAGCGTTTCGGTTGTTTTGTTATAAAATGTTAAAAAAACATTATATTAAATCATTTAATTAAACACATTCTGTTGTTTTAGTCCATCTATATTTGATTTCTACCCATATTCTCACAGTGACTTTATTTCAATTCATTCCATTCCACGTCATTTTCTTTTGGCAGCCATGATTGATCCTTAGATTTTACGACATTCGAATTCCCCCACAATGCCTTGCGCGTTATCCCTTGCCCAATTGCAGCCCAGTTTTCTCAGTCTTAATCCTTCCCTTTGATCTCTCTCTTTTGGGTGATTTGGGGAAATTCGAGGGGGCGATTTTCTGTTTGAAACACCTCATTATTCCTATTAATACGTTCATTGAGCTACCGTAAACGCGCTATGATTACGACAATGATTGCGACAATAATTGCAACAACTCGCCCCAGCCCCTCACGTGACGATGGCAAAACACGCAGCCAGCCATGTTTAATCTATGGTTACGTTGCAACGACCTAAGGCTACACCTGCTTCCAAAAGCTTAGTCGGGAAATGTGTGTAAGTGCTTTTAAAAAGCCAACAAATAACGCGCCAAATGCCGGTCAATTGGAAAGAAGCTCCTTAAACAAACGCATGGAGCGATCATTTTGAACTTGTGTGTGGTCAGAAAAAGGAATTTTGCCAACTAGGCTATTTTCAATAGGCTTGCAACTTATGTATAGACTACACGTATAGCACATTTATTCATTGATGAAATGAGAGATATAGGCCCTAGGAGGAGACCACCCCTGTTACACATTTCCCCATGGGTGGGTCTTTTATACTAGCCTCGGCGTAGACACCCGTCATCCGGACAACATCCAGGGCTCTGGGATGTTGCTGATGAGGGATCCCTGGACCAGCATCGAACCTGCGTCCTTAGAGGAACAGGCGAGCATCCAGGTTATCGTACTCAGATCTTCGTGTATGGCAAGAACTGTATTGTAGGGCTGAATAGTGGATTTTCACGGAAGGTTCTCTGTATTTCCACCAGGCGGCTAAAACAGAACACTGCAGTTCTATTGGCTGAAAAAGTTCTCGACCTTGGCTGCGATTGGCTGAAGCAAAGTGCATCCTAGCAGCAGTATGTTTAGTGCATTTTAATGTATATTTGACACTTCATCATTTAGTTGATGTTTGTTATTTTTCTAAGAAAGTTATATTTATGGAATCAGTTAGTTATTACCTACTGTGCCTGAAAAGCAAAATGAGTAATAAGAGGAGAGGAAAGACTTATGTCCTGCTGAATTCAGGGCTGCTCAGTGAAAAGACTATTGGATCATAATCCTACTACACTCCACTCCACCCATATTTATGTGAGAGGGTGTAGCAGTGGCTTAACAGTTGCCATTGAATAATATTTTGAGGAAAGTGATCAGGGTCTGTGGAAAACACGGAGCGATTGCTCAGACTTCTCTTTCAATGGAAAATGTGAACATTCACGAACATTCAGCCTCGATTAGCATACAAATTGTTTGTATTGACAAAAAACATGGCGGCATTCTGCTGACGTAATGTGATGTAATATGATGTCAAATCGACATCAAAGCGTTTCCATGGTGATTGGGCAGAGCACGCTATCGTATCATTCAGAAAAAACTGCCCCCCCCCCCCCTTCCTTCCCAAAAAGGATGAAAAATATAGGGAAGCTGAGGTTTCATATTTATGCCTTTGGAATAAAACTGGGATCCGAATGGGTTTTAACTTGGAATGGGAGCTCTTGGCGCCGTTGCGGTTAGGTTTATTGTCAACAGGCATTCAGCAAGAAGCTACGATAAGATGCCTTGTGAAATCAAAGTCTTTAATATCAAGTTTTTTATAATATATATCTTGGTGTTAAATGCCTTTGTATTTAATTGTGTAACAGCGTCCAATACATTAGAGCCATCTCTTGGTCGTGTATCCAGAATGCACCTGTGAGAACCAGTGTCCAAAGAACAAGAGAGACACATTTCAAAGTTTCGAGACATTTGTTTACTCCAAGTTTAACTGTACGAAGCTGAAATAACTGTTGATCATCAGTAAACGTTCTGGTAATCTGATGAAGTTGCATCAAGCAGGAAGTATGGCCATTCAAGCTACTTCCGGTCATGTTGGAAATTGAAAAAAAAATGCATGGTCTATCAGAGATTGAAACCAGGACCGCTGAGTTTCCAACTAAACCTGCAATCATGGGGCCAGACTATTGCAGACGGTGTGAACATTGAGGGTTACACTCTACAGCAGAATAAATATAAAGTTATACTGTAATGTTGTTTTTCGAACATCTTGGTAAGTATACTATATATTATAATTTTTATTGACAGTATTATGCCAAATATGAAATATTTGTCACAAACATCAATACTTTAAAATTCAAAAGAAAGTTTCGCAAAACATGAGTACACTGTACATACATTAAAAAATTGAAATTAAATAAATTAAAATTCATTAAAAGAAGAGAAAAAATTAATTTAGCAATGGTTCCAGCCACCAAGTGAAAGTTATTTACATAGATGATTGTAGTTATATCATAAGCTCATCAACTAGCATCACATCACATACAGTAGTAAACTGGGTATAAACATTATACAATACAGGATTATGTCCTGACAAATATCAGTTGTTCTGTCACTTTTTAGTGTATACTTATGATGCATTGGAGAAATTTTCAATTTCAGTGCAGATACGATCGTCTAATACATACATATATATGTGATCTAGCAAAATTTCTAACTTAAAGTAACTTAAAAATGATGACTCATTACGCAGGAACAACATTGGGTCGTTTGAGCCTGGACTGAACATCCGCTATGGCAAAAAGGCCAAATGGGCCTACAGAAGGCCTATGACCACAGAAGGCCTATATGACCATAGAAGGCCTATATGACCATAGAAGGCCTATATGACCATAGAAGGCCTACGTGAGTTAGGCGAGGCATAGTGGTGACATTTCATGACTGCCAATGCCTCCCAATGCCTTTCTCCCTCCCATTTATCGCTCTTGTTTCGCGCCATTGCTCTCAGTTGATCGTCTGCTAATTGCACGTGCTTCACGCCTCACTGAGCACGTGTCATGCACACCACCTAGCGAAGGAAATGAACAACACAGCCACGTGACCAGCTCCCCTGATCAGCAGGGGGTTAATTCGCCTCAAAAGCAAATCGGCCTCCAACGATACGCCCCTTAATGCAGTTAATTAATACCTGCTCGAAGTGCTTAAAACGAGCAACGATCCTGCCTCAACAACAACACGGAAAATGCACCATGAGTCACCAGATAGATAGATAGATAGATAGATCTAAAGGTAGATAGATCTAAAGGTAGATAGATAGTTAGATAAATAGTTATTTAGATAGTTAGATAGATAGATAGATAGATAGATAGATAGATAGGTAGATAGTTAGATAGTTAGATAGATAGATAGATCTATAGGTAGATAGATAGACAGATAGACATACAGATTGACAGATATATAGTTAGATAGATAGTTAGATAGATAGATAGATAGATAGAATAAAAGATGGACAGATAGATAGAATTATTGGGCAATTACGGACAATTAGATGACGTCACAGGCCAGCCTCGCTTTGAGGTGTGAGAATGGATTAACGAAGGCGCCGTGGATTGAATGCTGTTCTTATTAAAGGGAAGTGGATTGAATGTGGCATTCTGGGGAATTCTCCTCTGATGTCACAATCGCGTGACCCAGAAAGAGGCCCACTTCCGGTGGGGCCAGTAGAGTCATGTGTGGGATGGGGGACTACTTTCTTGGTCGTGTGCAACTCAAGTGAATTAGGAAACAAACAGGCGGATCAAGACTGGCAGTGACAAGGCAACAGCCAAATAACTCAACAAGCCTTGCTTAGGAATGATTTGAAAGAAGAAAGGCTGGGATAGAGCACATGGACAGAAAGACTCATACTGACTGTTATCCAGATGTACAGATGAACTGAGAGATAGAAAAGCTTGAAATAAATTAGCCAAGCAAGCATGGCCCTCATTTGTGTCCATATAAATGCACCCAGTTTTACAGCCTTCCTACCTATCTGAATCTCTTCTGTACTGATATATTGTGTGCACACACTATTAATAACCTTGACACGCTGTTATTTGTACACAATCATTTTCATGCAATGCATCGACAATTTCAAGTTCTGCTTCTTAAAAATGGTTAACTTTATCGCGGCATGACTTAGTCATCGCCGATAAAAACCTAATGAATTTTTTTAATGATATGAATTGATGATAGTTGGCACTGATCCGTGTATACTGTCCAGACAATATTTATTCAACCTGTTGCAAAATACCATGAAAAATGACAGGACTGCTGCCAGGCTAGAAATACATGGGGTTCTAAAATATTCTAGGAATGGTAAAGAATATGTCTATGACAGTTACTGAACCTGTCAGCAGACCTGTTTAAGACAGGTCAGGCCAAATACATTTAAACTATTTCACAATCAGTGTCCATAGCGCCAGTTCCCTTTTACCCCGGGAGGATTCAATTTGGAATGTGGAGCTACTGAGATTCTGCTCACTTCTATCTTGGCACATTGAGGGCTTCAACCTGCCACTGGCTTCTAGTCAGGCAGGCTCTTTTACCACTAAGCCATGACTGACTTTTAAGTGACACATTTATGAGGCTTGGAGGCTACTCCATGAGATGCATGTACTAGTGGGTGGAGTTTATAACTTGACCCAGCTAAGACTCGTAGTATCAGGTCCGCAATCACAGCAGGATCTATTATACTAGAAGTAAGAACAATATACTATAGACAGTAGTAGCGCCCTCTAGAGCCCTAGGAGTTTGTCACTGGCTGTTTGGGTGGCTGGTGGAGGCTGGTGCATGCTTCGCTTGGAGGCGCCATTTGTCACCTTCTGTCGCTACCAATTCGCCTCACGTACGGGCCAGGGCGCAGGGGGGAGTTGGCAGCTTCCGCCAGACAAATGAGAGAGCCCCGAGCCTCGCAACAGCCCCCCTCGGCCCCCAGCCCCCCTTAACCGCCCATCTACTCTCGTTTTCTGCCATTTAGTCGGTCAAGTCATGTGAAAGCGATATGATGTATTAGGCCGCCATGTTCCGCCCCACTACCCACCCCATCAATCGCCCGCCAGGGGCCGCCACTGCCACTTCCGGTCTGTCTAGCAGCGCCACCCACCGGCCTCTATCACTAGCAATGGCTAGCAAGGGCTAACTAGCACGGGGAGCGTGGATAGATGGGCCGACAGACAGGCCGACAGAAAGACTGGCAGATAGAGTAGGGGGCCGTTGCGGTGACCTAAACCAGCTACAGAGGTGTGTCAGATTTCAAATTGTAAAATACCAGGTCATATAGGTCATGTCTGTCCAGTCAGTTGCTGGGAATTAATAGGCTGTATGATAATTCACCAAGGCAGTAGAAGCTTGAATGCAGTACAGTGTGGCACTTATTTGGTGTAGATTGTAGGGCACTGACCTTTGAACCAATAACATCTTATAACTTAAATATTTATTCCATATCTAGGCCTGTTCCTTGACTTAATCCGAGTGCAAAGACATAAAATGATTTTATGATCAGTTTATGGTCCCTCTAAGTAATTCCAACTTATTTTATGGTCTTGTCATTTATTATTGCATTGACCACTTGCAGAAGGCTGGGGGCTCCCAATTGTCAGTTATCATTTTGCATCAGAAAAAAATCAACAAATCCCTCAAAAATTCTCTCATCTCTTTGTCTATGCAGCCGCAGACATAGAATGTAGGAAAGATATATTTACAATAGTTCAATGATTCATAAGTACGTTTAATTATCAATCACGATTGTATGTGGAAGTTTAATGCCATCCTAGTATCCATTGTCTCATGGAAATATGACATGAAAAGATACATGTATGCCTGCAGCAGCAGCAACAGTAAGGGATGCTAAGTTCTATTGATGCGTCTCTCAATGTCCAATAATAATATGAACAGATCAACTTGTATAGATGCAGTTGTATCAACTTAAAGGTCAATCAATTGTTTGATTCAGTCGCGGACGTTATCAGAAGAATTATTCCTAGTCACATGACCACCTCGTCCCCTTGGGCTGCATTCTGGGCCAACGTTTCCTCATTTCTTCCTCCGTCAAAACAAAAGACTGGCCGACTGCTGCAAATTATGGCATTTTACTGACAGGCATAAAACAATGATGAAACAATTGGATAGAGACTGGCTTCCAAGGCAATGATTTTATGAAGACAGGTGAATAACGTTCGATTGTGACGTCATCAAATCGCTGGCCAATTGCCTGTGAGGGAAATGTATTCTGAAAGGCTCCAAGAATGGAAAAATGAAGAACAATGGGAAAGTCGGTTAAATGGTTGACGTCAATGCAAAGTCATTAATGTCTACATGAAGGATGTCAACATGCAGATGAATAAAATATAAAGAGATGAAAAACATCATCATGATCATGACGTGAAAGAAATCAAATTGCGACATGTATGTCTGCTTATCAATACAAGGTATATCTCACAGAACCCTCAAGTTATGCGATATGTCTGCTTATTGCAAATCTAAAACAGGGGAAGTGACATGACTTGTGGGCAACACAACATTTGAATGTAGATTATGCTGATTGTTGATAATGGAAATCAATTTCAAAATGAGAAAAGGAAAAACTTAATATCCAGTAGGTGTCACCTCCAGCACAGTACAACACAAAGTATTTCACTCAGAAAGGTATTAAAAAAAAGCTCTATAGAAATACAATTTCAAGGGGAAAAAAGCTTGTTTCAAGGCAGCAAATGTTACAAATGCACCACAATTGTTTCCAGTTGACTTTTCACGTACAGAGGGCGCCACAACAATTACGACAGAGGGCGCCCTCTAGGCTGAAATGAAAAGTAATAAATTCAAATGTTAACGATTCCCTCTAGTGGTAATCGCGAACAATACTCAGCAAGCTCTAACTGCCTCAAGAAACGGCTAAAAAAAGTTGCATTAAAAAGGTTAAAAACTTTTATTTCTGCCCCAAAGTCAAAGATTGGCATTTAATTGGGCTTATTGGCAGGCGCGTGCTAGAATACTGTGGGCAATTGACAGGACAATTGACTTCTAACAGGAAAATATATTGAATACAAGGGAAGTCCTGCGAAAATCTATAATCCTTAGGCGCTATCTGGAAATCCCATTAGATTTTTTTATGTCATAACAATTTGCATTATAAAATATTCATCAGTTTGTTATTCAATATGCCCACAGAAATTATATGCCCATTGTAAAATTCCCGGAAATAAATGTTCCAGATTTATTGCAGTGATTTCTGAACCTTTGCTCTGTGTTACTTCAGCATTGAGTGTTCATTCTGATCCATTTGTCCACAGGCCTCAGTCGTGTTCAAACTCGGTTCCAAAATGTTCAGTGTGAATGTATCACACCTCACTACAGTTGTAACCTACTAGAGTCCTAGTTCTTTGTTGATAATAACTTGCAAACAAAATATTGTGACAATAGAAAACGACATCAAAAGAAATCAAATGAAATATTCAAAACAAAACACCAACAATGAATGTAATAAATCGGTTGTTAATTCCATAAATCACTTGTGACCAGGGCATTGAAAAATCTTGACCCTGGCCAAATATATTGATAAACATTAAACTTTTGACATTTGAATTTTCACGGGTCACTAAAACTACAAAAGGAAAGACTGCCTACCCCCAGATTACATAATTGTTCTAGAATCGATCGGGCCATTTTGTCACCCTTTGCCCAGTCTGTAGCCCACCAGAGCGCCATCAACTATTCATAAAGGTCACATCGCGGGCTTGGATCCTTCAAATGGGGTCATATATTGTGTTTATCTTTTGATTCTCGATCATCGCGCCAAAGGTTTTGCAATAAAAGTCAAATTCTTAACCCCTGGGGCGCCGAATAGAGCAACAAAGCAGAAGTTTATTGCGGTCAGTGAATGAAACCATCTCACACATTTGACAATCGACTCATCAAGGGCCGGGCAGAGAGCGTTCCAATAACTTTCCAAATTTTGCAAACGAGCAAGAATATTAATTAGTAAAAGGCAAACAATTTCTCTGCAATTTAAGTCATAAATGAATGTTGCCAGCAACTTATCTTGTTCATTTAGAAGGTTTTAACTGGTTCAACCCTAGCCCGAGAAATCTGATGTACGCTTAGCTCTTGTTTAGTGTGCTATGTAGTTCCTAAAATAGACAATATAACTGGATATAAAATCTGTACATATGTAAATACCCACTTCTGCTGCTTATTTGTATTCAGTATTAATCTTCAATGGTGCATTGATTCCTGCTAATTGCCCTGATGGTGCCTTGTCTTATTTATATGCTTAGACGTCTATAGTTGTACATAATTATCATGCATAGATGTTTTATTAATATGTAACTAAATTATGTTCATGTAGATTATTCTTTTATTTTACTTTATCATTATATATATATGTATATTTTTTATCCTTGTATTTTATTTTTTTATGACACATGTATCTTTTTGATGCTCTTTATTATCTGACATTTGTTGTGAGCGCTAGCGCCAATGGCGGCTCACTCAAAAACGCCACAATATGAATAATTGAACTCCTACTTGACGTAATTTATCTGTGTACGTTAGAAATAAGTATACGTAACATTACTTAGCTGTTCAGTAGCTATCTTGTGAGTTTATATTTTCTATGTAATATATATGGATTATTCTTAAACGATAGCACCATAAATAGACAAGATTATCATAAAAACATGAACATATAAACCAAATCAAGCAGAACATAATAAATTGCAGTAGGTACTGTGTAATACCAGCTGATGAATCTGCATCATCGAGAAAGCAAACGCCTATTAAACTTGTTAATGATATTTCTTTATTAGAGCAAGGCTGATTAAGTTGCTTTTAAAGTGATGTGACTGGTGAAATTGTTGCAGTCAAACTGTTTGCAACACCTGTTGTGTAAGAGCTCCATCAATATCTCTCGCGCTGATGAAGTTGTTCACACTTCTTTAGCACCCAATGAAGCGTGATGCAACAAGAGTCATGAGGTCGTGTTATGTACAGTAGCTACATGATAAGTGCATGTCACTGGGCGGAAAATCTATCAGCAAAAAAAGTCAGTGTGTGTTAAGTTTGCAGCTGTGGTGTCAAAACAAATATACAGGAGGTTAGTAACTGAAAGAAAACAATGAACAATGTGTGTTTAAGCGAACTTCGTGGATGGTATGGTAATGATCATGTGTGGGAAATTGAGTTGAAAAAGGCTCAAAACTGGACAGGTCCAAAGGTGCACAGTGATATTAGAAGATGGTTAAAAAGGAAATGAAGATCACAGATTCTTGATAGTTCATTTCAAAATCTGCAGACCTTTGTAATATCATATAGGTATTCTACATGGTTCGTCTTTTTTTAGAAAGCCATGCCTTGACATATTCTATTATTGATAATTTTTTATAGACTGCATTACATGTTTATTGTCTTGATGTAGTGATAGCCATATTACTGAATTGGGATTGTGGTGGATTTCTACCCCTCCAGGTGGCATGATCGTTTCCAACAGAAGACGCTTTCAAACACAATTCAGAAGTTTGTCCCATCACTAGCACACAATGCCTGTTTGTCACACACACAAAGCAGTGTTAGAATACCATAAATTAAACAAACCTTTGCATATCAAATGAGTCAGTTTAATGACTGTTCTCTCCATAAAACATCTGAAATACAAATCTTTGTCGCCTCAAACAGAAAGGTTGAACATTTTAATAACCTGTGAAACAAAATTGAGGACTTTGATGACAAACTGTGTGTTTTATTGGTCCTTCACAAACAAGACAATTCGACAAACAAAAAGCAAATAAAACAAAAATGTGGACAGGAAAAGTAAGATGCAAGTATAAAAAAAAGGGCATTGAAAATATTTCTATTAATTGGTGCATATCTGTCATAATGAAGTAAACAAATATAGAAGATATTGTAAGGACCTGTGTTGCGAAAAGGTTAGCTGCAAATGTCAGCCATTGTAAGAGGAGGCAAAATATGAGACTGATAAAAAAGGGCATTATCTGTGGGGGCAGTAAATGTACTTGGGGCTTAGAAATCACAACATGCCAGTGATGAATTGCATTAAAGCATGTATTATTCATCCAATTCACAGAATCCTCTGTTTTATTTGAATTCTTCTTTTGTTCTTAGTGTTCGCAGATCTGCCCTTGGGGCCATAAATGTCACCCTATCAAATCGATGCCTAATCTGGAAATTTAAGGCCCAGAGTTACTTAACGCTTCCTAAATGGGATAGGGATTACTTACATCATCAAATTATTCATCCTGATGATGATGATGATAAATTGTGTCTCCAGTGGTTTCCTGTGGTAACAGCAGAACTGGACTAAGTAAATCAAATGTGTATAGTAAAAGTCTATTGCTATCGTAGATCAACATTTTGAGACACTAGACCTATGGCTTTCTGGCATTTTCAATCTAATTGGATTATAATAAAGAAAAACAATTTAGTTTCATAAAATATCAACCTATTCCTGGCTCTAGCTATAACTGGCTAAAGTCAGCTGTTTCTGTCTAACCCTAGCTTATAGTCGGCTTACGCTTACCACACACTGAAAAAATATAAACTTGTGTAAATATAAGAAATGTATCTAATATATTAGGAATAGTTATGTATGTGCAATAGAAATGAGTTGCCAGCTAAAGCCAGACAGTTCCGTTTAGTGGCAGGTAGCATCGTATAACAGAAGTTGTCTAGGTTCAATTTGACAGGCTGTTTTTAATGGAACTGACTGTGTCGTCTGTCAAAGATGTAGTGCATGGGATTTGGTTGATTTTTGTAATTTGTCTCAGACTTGAATTTCTGTTGCTTTGGTTTTATATAGACACCTGAGAAACTTGCGAATTTCTAATTGCCCAATAAATCTGACTCTGAGGGAGTAACAATAAAGTATTATCATAATTTTTATTTTTATTTTTAGCTGTTATTCTAAAATGTAAATAAGTAAAATGGATCAGGGTATATTGCAGACGTACCATGTAGGTTTACCATGCATTTATCTAATAAGCAAAGCAAGAATTTGCAGCAAAAAAATCTTTTCAGGAGAATTTCTATGCACAAACTACAGAGTCCAGTTTATTTTATGAAGGAACAAACAATAAAAAAAAAAAATTACTAGGACGTTCCAGTTAAGCATAATACCGTATGTTAAAATGTTTTCCGGGAAATATAAACCTGAAGTTATTTGGCATAATTTCCAACAGTTGCCATTTATGGCCGCAATAAGCGTTCAGTCATGGTCGAGTGAGCAAGGTTTAAAATTGCCTAATTGAGCTTAAACATTTCCCTGACAACTCCCCGTTCATGATTCGTGTTTTCGTATTTTCAGATATGCCACAGCTGGGAGAGGGATAAAAACGAAAATCATAATACAAAAAAAAAAAATAATTGCACTCAACCGAAGAATATTGTCAAAATAAACACGAACTCATATGTATTAAAATATCGAATTTCTCCCAAAAAAATGCCCCATGTTAAAATTGCACATTTTGTTCTTGTTTGTATTTTGAAGAGGTCTCTTAAAATTGCAGTAAAAACTTCATTAAATTCGTAATATGCTTGATGCACTAATTATAGGGCAGGGACTACTCATATTATTTCAGCTTTTATTGCATTCATTTCAATTGTTATGTCTTTATAAATAATAATATGTCCCAAAAGATGGAAAATAGAGCAATTACATATTACATGAAAAATGAACGACAATTTAAAACAACCGCCTACATTATTTTGGCTTAGTCATTCTGCATGCATAATGAAGCCTTTTTTTTCTTCTTTTTTCACTTAAAACGAAGGTTATATAGTTACAGATCTAGATTGATTTAATTGTTTTTAGTTAATGATACACTTCAAAGGGTAGGCCTACAAACCGTACTATAATAGCTCTTGGATAGCTCATCCGTGACTTAATTTATTAATCAATTTCCACATTTTTCTTGGGGGAGTTTGGACAAAAACCAATTGACTTATTAGTTCTATTGGGTTGCTGCGCTAATTGACACACGAAACATTTTTTTCCACACGCGAATCGCATCAATATGAAAGTGACAATTTAATGATGAAAGGCATGGCTACGCTCAGCAAAATGCCCAATCGAGTCAATTGAATTCAATTCACTTTGATTAAAAGCCCCCCACCGCAGTCAGTCACAAACTGCCCTCCAAGACTAGAGAGTATTGTCGACATAGATCACGTGATGCGCCTAGGGGGACCTCTACAGGCGCCCTAATATCGCTCACTGACACATATCTCCCCTGGCAAGGCCTATTAGCCAAAAAGCGCGAGCCCAGTGACATAGATCACAGGTTTCGTAAATGTGAGGGGCTTTAATTTGGCAAAGGTTTTAATTGTGGGGAGATTTAATTAAGTCATGCACAGCAAAAACGAGGAGGCCACCTGCTGTCAAAAATGAAAACAAACATCAGAGAAAACGGGGCAGGTTTATAACAGCAGGTCTAGGATAACAGTTGGCATATTTATTACCACTGTGGTACACTGTTGCAATTGACTGTAGTAAACAAATGGGGTCATTGATGAGCTCATTCTCTGGGAAATGTTATAATTTGTTTTTTGGCCTACTCAAGTCTACTCCAGTAAAACCGTTCTTAGTAACTGAACAATAAATGTGTTTATACTCCACTTAGACTGTTTTCCTGTTGTTCTGAGCGGGCAATAACCAACGAAAATGTATGTTAACTCCCTCCTGAGTGCAAACTGAATTTGTTTTGCAATAATAAAGGCATTAAAACAAACAATCAAACAAATTAGTAAATATGCCTAATGGAGTATAAGTTAGTTATATCCCTCATAGTCAGGAGTTAACCAACATTTTTTGTTGGTTGGTGGCCTATTCCTCTGCCTTCGGCGTCAGGATATTCGGCGTCGGGATATAACTGGATGGCGTATCTATCCTCTGTAGAGGATGGACGATGGACTGATTGGCCACTATAACCTTTCGCACTTAAAATAAAATAATGACGTCACAAAGCAGCGGTACAATGACATTGACTGTCCACTCTTTAGGAGTTCATAGTCTGATTTTTGAAGAGAAATGAAGGCAGTGATCTGACAATTGTTATTTGTTCACTAAAAACTACAACAATGACGATTTTTGGTCAGTGAAACTTCATCGCCATTTTGCACTGAGAATTATGGGAAAATTCTGATGAGGTCACAACACTTAAAGTGACACTGTTGGTTTATGACGTCATTGCTAGGTACTCGTTTTCATTTTTCATACTCCCAGAATGCTTCATTAACAAAATGGCGCTGTTGACGATCATAAATTTAAAGATTAAAACTGCCTCAGGTTCGTTATTATGACTGTTGACAACAATTTCTCTTCAAAATATTAAAGATAAATATGTCCACTTTTATTAGAAAAAGTGATTTCAACGTCCTTCAGTTGCACTTTGGAAAATGAACTACTGTTGAAGGCAAATCGGCTCATCTAGAATAGGCTTATAACCAACAAACATGTTAGTTAACTCCCTCTTATTCATTGTATGAGTACTGCAAGCAAAATTTCCAAACTGATAACTTGTAGATATCTTATCCAAGTTGTTCGTCAGTAACCTGGACTTCCTGCCTTAAAAATAAACCCTAAACTAACTGCCTTAAAGCTCAACTGTCTGTCAAAATTTATATTTTCTAAACCTTCATCAGATGATTGGAAATCACCTAATTTGATCAAGGTACACTAAATATGTGTTGACAAGCTAATGAATCTATCAGGCATTAATTACAAAAAAATAAATGATGCATTAAAAGAAATCAAGACCAAAACATTAGAAATGGCATCAGCACCCATTTGTTGAGTATTGTGACGTCATCATTTGGTTTGTTTACATATTGGATTTTTGATGGCATAAAAAATTTAGTACTAGGTGAAGTTTATTTATTTTATAGAGAGATAGTGAAACCAGCAAGGCTCTGGATTGTAGGTAATCAGTATTAAGAAGACAATGAATTGAATGCAATAGATTTTGGCCACTGTCATATTGAGTGACAATCCAGCTTTAACATTTAAGTGTCGTTAAAGCAGGAGGTTGCTAAGACAACTTGGATCAAATACTCACTCATTGGGCAGCTTATTATTTATTATTAAGGAAAATGTAATGAGCTAACTTGATTAATTAGTCAAAACCAATCTCCATGGGTACCAAAAAACCCATATAGACCCCATTGATAAGCATTTAGTTGCATTAAAGCATAATTCCCAGTGACGAATATTTCCCTGTGACAACTCTTGCCTGTAATTGCAGGGACGTTGTTGCGATGGGACCAGCATTTTATAATTACCCGAGATGCTTTGCGATTTAATTGTGCTTGAAAACAGAAGGACATTGATTTTTGCTAGAGGTGGCGGCTGGCGGCGCCGATTCATTTGGAATAATTTGAAAACTCCATCAGGCGGTCGACCTGCTAAAGGCCGTGGCAGCTGCCGACCAAGGGACTTGTGTCAGAAATGAGACATTAAAAAAGACTGTCAGTTATATTGTCAAGTCTCCTCTTTTATTATCTTTTACAGTATTTTATTGTATTCAGCAACAAAGCAAAACAAAAACGGGATTTTTCCAATTGGTTGCCAAGGTAATATCACCTGGCGTCGCCCAGAGAGTGCGCCAAGGGTAGTTGTCACAGCACGTGGTCACATTGTCTGGTCACATGATTATCATTGTGAGGTCACATTGTGTAGGATTGTGTTGTTATGCAACTGACAATGACAACTCAGGTCATTATCTTGCACTTCTGATACCATCGAAATGAGTAGGAATATTTAGAGTATTTCTAGAATATACTGTGTGGGCCTGCCAATACAGGCCTATATATATATGTGTAGATATCAAAACATTATTATAAGTTCATAACAGTGGTGAGCAGTCCATCATTGAGTTCTGTGGGATGAGGAAAAATTATATTGACCGATGCAAATCTTATTATTCTCCACATTGTACACCATACACTGCAGCCATCCAACATACACTGTAGCCATCCAACATAACTTAGCAGTCGACCAATATACTCTGCTGCTGCTGTACAACATACAGTCGTGCACCCATGCTGGATGAGGATGAAGCATTTTGAGAGGAGAATTGACATAGGTAGGCCTACATATGATAAACTGCATAGGGCCTATACCTATAGGTCTACAGGTAGGCCTATACAAAATGGCATAAATGTACAGCCTATTTCTAAATTCTAAAGTATTTTTACCTCTTTAGCCTACTATTAACTATAAACAGTATATAATGTACACCAGCTTATATCACACATTTTATGAGATCCGTTTATAACTGCAATGTTATTTTCAAACACATCCCCATTGTATTTCACGCCATTTTTATTGCCCAAATTTATGTCAGATTTACAGCACGGGTAACAGTTGTTTAAACAGATATTTACATGAGAATCAACTGTTGTATTAGTCTATTAAATTCTGACAAATTACACTTTTTTTCTTTCGGTTATCTTCCGTGGGATTTTCGCACGTGGTGTGTCGCGGGCAGCGTGCCAAAAAAAGTCACCCACAGAAATTTCGAGAGCGTTGCAACTCATCTCCATTTTACGCATGACAGCAAATTGTCAATTTTCTTGCTTTTTGTGTGAATATTTGTGGAATTCTGGCGCAACTATTTCGCATCTGGCGGGGGGGGGGGGGATGTTTGGTTTTTGCTTGGAATTCGGTTTTTTCTTCTTTTTTTGACCCCAATCACCCCCTGACTCTAGCCAATTTACCAGAAGCCAAAAAGATTGACATAAAATGCAATAAATACGCAATGTTGCATGCAAGGATGGCCAAATTAAACCCAATGATTTCATTGTGTAAATCTAAACCACAAGTTTCGGTTGTTGACGATTTTGTCACAAAAATTGATAACTGAAAAGAATGTCAAGCATTTATTAAAAAAATATATATCCCACTTTTATTTTTTTTTAAATTAAAGACTGAAGGCTTAATTTTCTTCCAAAAGATGCCGCTAGTTTGAAGGAAATGCAACGTAGTATGATGTAATTGTGACACATGTAAGTATTCTATTGTCTGAAGAGGAGATGTGGTTTACACTGAGCTGACCATGCAGACCACTTCCCTAACTGGGTCAATCACTGGTTTACCAATGCCTTGGTCGGTGGATTAAGGCTTTACGTCATTTATTTCTGCACCTGATGGGCTAATTAGGACAGGCAGGGACCATGACAATGAGATGATGGATGAAACAGCCATCCAACTTAGGCTCGACTGGGAGTTGAACCCAGTGGTTGGAAGCCCTGTCAGTTACTACTTAGCTAGGCCCAAACCCCAATGCCAAGTATCTGAAGTCTGTTTGTTACAGGAGACATAACTCTTTAGGAAACTGAGTGACTGTGACAACCTGTGACATGCACGAAGCTCATACCAGTTGGACAGCACTGGAGCACTTCATCACATCAGGCAATAACGTATTTATACTCCACTTAGACTGTTTTCCTATTGTTCTGAGCGGGCAATAACCTACGAAAATGTTAGTTAACTCCCTCCTGAGTGCAAACTGAATTTGTTTTGCAATAATAAAAAAAACGTAAATATGCTTAATGGAGTATAAGTTAGTTATATCCCTCATAGTCGGTTGTTAACTAATACCATTGCGCGTAGAGCTGTTATCCATAGCAGCCCTCAATTCAGGGCTAATAACGTTATATGAATAAGATAATACAAAATTTTATTTTGAATCGACATGGTAAAAACAATAAACATTAGCTTGTAGCTAATAATCGATTATAAAATATAACAGATAAAATAATAAACAATTTAATAATTAAAACGAAACAATAAAATCAAAGGTCAACATAATATCAGGAGTTAAAACAACAAGCTGATCACTGACATAAAAGACCATCCCAGGAGTTAAACATTATTCTTAAAAGCATTAATGTCAATACGGTGTTTAAAATGAGAAGGTAAAAGATTCCATATATGAGCACCATGATAACAAAACTAGTTTTTCCCATATCGAATGGTTTTGAAGGATGGCACTATGAGCTTATTAGGATCCCTGAGATCACGTTCTTATGTCTTGATTTCAAAGAGAGAAAGTTCATAAAAACAGGGTTGAGGACATGAATGTTTTTGAAGACTTCTAGGGCGACTAGTCGTATTCTCTTCACATGTAGTGTGGATTGCGCAGATATGAAACAATCGGTCAGTATTAGTAGGAGATGGGGGGGGGGGGAGGGGGGGGGGAGGGATGCTGTAGCCAGTGGCACGAAGGGAGACATCTTGGTGTAATGGCCAATGAGTTGATCGTTTTTGTTGCATGATATTCATGGTGCTGTGCAGCCCAACTGGCCCCCTAGAGCATTGTGGGCAAAATGGCGCACTTGAGAAATTAAACGAATTCATCATCATCAGAAGGGGCATTAGTAATTCACACGATATGGCCCCAGGAACCCCACAAAACAACAACAACATGGAGGCCCTTTGCTGATATTATGATATATTTTTGTATTGCAACAACCAAATCATTTGCATGCCTGCTCGTTTATTAGATGCCACGTTGATTGACTGTCATTTGATTGCATGTTTATTGCAATTTGTTTAGGCAATGGTTGACCTGTGTGGCATGTTATTGGTTACCAGGTTGATTCAAATTAATTTACCAGTTGGTAAGTTGCATACTTGTTTGCATGGTTACATGCTTGGTGATCATTGCATGGTTATTTAATTGGCGATCACCTTATTTATTGCATGGGTGACTCGAAATATGGCAAGATAAACCCTGGATCATCTTCTTGCATTCACCCCACTATAAAGCATACCTCACCATTAGGACAAGACCATTTTGGACCCTACTATGTCACAATGCTACTGGTCGGAATCTTAATCGGGTTATACGTGTTATATGACCAACAGCAGGCTTATGATAGATAGATAGATAGATAGATAGATAGATAGATAGATAGATAGATAGATAGATAGATAGATATGGAAAGTTCAGCCTTTTAAGGCAAGTTTTTGCTGCTATCGAGGATTGATTGATGAGGCGAGAGAGAGGAGGAGTCCGCCCATGTTACACATTTATCCCATGGTGGGATCTTTTACTTGTCTCAGCATAGACACCGAGTACAAGGGAATAAGGCTGCTTGGAGTCCACGCCATGTTGCACATTAACCCCATAGGTGGGGTCTCTTACTTGCCCAAACATAAACACTGATGACACTTCCAGCTAAGATGTAACTCACCCAGCTTCTGAGCTACCTTGATTGAGCTCACGTCTAATAGCAGTTTTTCTAAATGTTTAGTTTTGCCATTAACTGATTGCTGTAGTTACAATGAGGTCAGTGTCTTGCTTGCTTGACCATCCGTAGTTGACTGCTTGACCAGTGTGCTTGACTTTTTGCTCTTAACTTTATTGTTATCATAGCCGTGATATTTTTGTTGCTTGGTTGCCATGGCAGCTGACCTTCTACTTCCATTGTTCTTTTTTCATTGTTCTTTTTTGGCAACAAGTTTATTCCTTCGAAAAGAACAAAGCTGCGAGATGGACATGCAAAGTTAGCTGACCATGTCCAGTAACAGACACTGACCACTGTCCGAAGCAGCCCATTGTTCCCCTCAACTGAAGAGAGAGATATTTTGGGGCATTTCTGCTGTTTTTGTAAACAACTCAAGTGAACAAAACAGATGTTAGTCAGGTAAAAGTCTCAGGCTGTAATTTTGGTCGACTGTAAGACTATTTAGATGTACTGCTTGTAAGACAGATTTTCATGATTGATAGTAAAGAAATAATAATGAGAGAAAACATCACTGTCTCGCATCCAAATTTGTTATTTCAACATTTTTCGTGGGATTGCTGATATTTAGTATTAATAAACACATAGAAAGTAAACGGATATGAAGAAAGAAACTTAAAGAGTTTTTACAGTATACAGTATCTAACATAAGTGAGTACGCTCCTGTACAAAGTTTACTACAAACCTGGCAATACTTTGGCATTTAAAACACCGATATCTCAGCACCTGTTAACCTGACTAGTGTGAAACTTTCGGATTGATGTCCATGTATTCAGCTTCCATCTGGAAAAAAAGCCATTGATAGTCAACTTCAATTCGACACAAGGAGCTTAAGAAAATTAGTCAAAACATGGTAGTGGTGAAAAATGGACAATTACCCAAAGAATGCATGGCTGTATTTTGAATTGGATTTCATCATCCAAGCATTTGACAAGTATAAACCCAGTAATGTAATTACAGTGAACTTACTAGCTGTATTACGTTTTTCACAGAGAGGCCCATATTATGAAAAATACACCTAAAGGCAAAATTTCATACATTTTGAAAAATCCCAATTTGGCAACTAGAAAATGATCAATACAGAAGTCAATTCAGCCTGTGATAAACAGTTGATGCACAAAAGGAAAATGATACAGACCAAACGTAGCCTGTTTTAGAAAACCGTAATTGTTTGCCCTTATTATGCTTATTTTTCCCGCTTAAAAAGGACCCCAATGCCAAATGGGTAGTACAACTTGGGAGGTTCACCATATTCACTACGCTTGATCCATGCAACATGAATGCTTGGAAAATGAAGTCCAATTCACAATGCTTAAATGCTTTTGTTAGTAAAAGTCTGTTTTCCAGCACTACCATATTTGGGCTATTATTCTTATCAAGCACTCTGTGCTTAACTAGAGTGTGGCTATCAATGATTCGTACCCTTTAAATGGAAGCGAAATACATCAACAGCCACATCTGAAAGTTTTACTGTAGTCAGAAGAACATCTATCCCCAGATATTGATGTTTTAAATGTTACTTTTTTGGCAGGCTTCCACAAGAGTGTACTCACTTCTGTGAGATAGATATATGGATAGATAATGGGAAGTGCAGCCCTCTAAGGCAATTTCTTGCCGTTGAATGATGAGGTGAGAAAGAGGAGGAGTCCACCCATGTTACACATTACTGTATAGTGTGCGCCATTGCATGCCAAAAGCTTTGCGAATGACCCAATTAACGACAACAATTACGTAACGCCCAATGCCTCATATTCGCGACCGCACCTGGATATTTCTTCTCTGGATGTGTCGGTTCCACAAGGGTCAATTATGTCTCCTACGTGTTAATAATGTAATCTGTCATGAGTTATGAAATCCAATACCCCAATCATCCAGGCGTTAAAAATTAGAGTTTACCGCTGACACCAGTAATTCATTTGGATGTAAAATAAGATTTCTGGTGTAGTAACACATGTATTATTAATCTCGTCTGGGGAAAAATTATAGCCTGGAATTTGAACCCAGTACTTGTGCCCTTTTAACCAGCTCGAGCATTAAGATCAACCGAAACCATTTAGCCATTAAAGCTTTTGAAATGCGCTGTTCAGTGACACCCCCAGCATTAAATATGGGATCAGAATTCAACACATGTTCAAGATCAGCTGTGGCTATTAATAGTTCACGCACCATTAAATTCGACCAACAACACCCAGCCGAGAGTCTCGATGGCCCAACTGAAATAATGGCAAATTAGCGCCAGTGTGACTTGTCATAGTTGGGGGTAGGGGGTACAGGGCTTACCCCATGCTCTTAGTGCTGATCGTAAACATGGCTTAGCGCATCGGGGCCACAACATGATATCTATCATCCCCCTATGTCACCCACCAGGTGGCGAAAAACATTATTTGGAATTTGAGGCATGGAATTGAATGTGGTTAAAGTCATTAAGTGCAGATGAATTTAATTTATTTGAGATTAATCTTTACTTATAAACTACATTAGCTGCACTAATACTCAATTGAATGACCAGATACACTAAAATCGAACATCTTATCTAGTGCTTATTTAATTCATAAACCCTTGCTCTTATGGGGCACCTTGGCTTACACCGGTGTCTTAAAAGTGAAGTATAAATGTGTTGAAATATTTACACGTACAAAGGCAATAAAAAGTTTTAACAACAACAAATTTTAAAACATTTGACAGCATTACAAAGCAGTCTTACGAAAAGAACTAATCAATGCCATATCAATGCAACTGCATTATCCCTGGGTTAATTTCATCGCATTAGACCCATTGTTGCCCTGTGTCTAATGACTGCTCAGTTGTTGCGGAGATTTTGGGTTCCCTGGCAGGAGAGTGCCTTAATGCCTTGATCTGATTGGTTGTCAATGAGCAGCACGTGTCCTCGGTGTCACCCTGCACGTGCAGCCATGGAACTGCCATGCAGTCATGTGATCAACACGTGCATGACATTCATCAGTGCTCACTCAGCCGTGTAATTCTCACCAACAACTTCCGGTGAAAGACGAGGCATGCGCAGTGGCCTGGAGAGAATAAAAAACACAAGCCTAAAAGTGCTACTGCCAGCCATTAATTGCTGCTATACTAACGATATTGCTCTGAATGAAATCACAGACATTATATCTAAGCCAAAAAATTCAGCAGTTGAGAAAAAAAAATTGAGAATTTTATTTCGATTGGATGAGAGATCTAGCAGAGTCAAAGAATAGCATAAACTAAATATTCACTAAAGTAAATTTCACATTGGGATGTTAACACCCCAAAGACAAATTTTATGTCATCAAAGATTACCACATGAATAGGGTCTTGCACTGAGGATCCACCCTGCATATAGGTGACATAAGATTTAATAAAAGTAAGCAATGTTGGGGTCACAGACTCACAATAGTTAATTTTGGCCAAATAAGAATTTATCCTATCAACCCCAACCCCCTCTCAACACAAGGACAAGCCAAGTGGAGCTTCTTGGAACTGTCTTAGACTTGGGCGACCCCTTGCGGAAAGACCATGCAACTAGACTGAGGCATTAAGAGACAGCGGAACACCCTGGAGGAGATCACATCAATTAGGACAAGATTTGCTGCAATGAATGGAAATGGATGAGGAGATCAGGGCAAATGGATGATAATCTCCTGCCAATGCCTCCTAACTGCTTCAATAGGCCCTGATAGTCCATGAGCCTCGCTAGGCCGCTGCTCAGATATAGGCCAACTGCCCTGGTAGGAGGCTTGATAGGCGCCAATGGCCAAACGTATTAGGCGTTTAATCTGACTAATGGCCAAAAATCATCATGAGAGGAAAATAAGAACATTTAACATTGGCCGGCAGGTGTGCACTGAGGGACAGGCAGGCAGACATGCAAAGCAACAATGGATCAGCAAATATAGAGAGATTAGTGCATAACCAGTCGGACAGAACGACAGACAAATGGTAGATAGACATACAACTACAGGCTAGACAGGACAAGCCTATATATCTGTGTGTAAGAATGAATCCCACCTGTAACAGACCAGACACTCTTCATGAGAGACGTTAAGGGAAGTGCCTTGAACTCGTGTCTATGCAGAGGCAGGTAAAAGGTCCCATCCGTGGGTAAATGTGTAAAATGGTGTAAACTCTAAGCCTCTGGTAGTAGTCATATAGCATATAGCAAGTGATCAGGGAGGGCATACCAAATAGGTTATTTTCAGGGTAGACCTATATGTGGAACCGACCAGCTCTTTGGTGAGATGAAAGCAGCGGGTTGGAAGCAATAAAGATATCAAAGCATGGAGGCAAGTTGCAGCCATGAAGTCATGAGAATCACTTGATCTGATCTGCTTGGTTAAGGCGATTGGGGCATCCATTGGGGCGGCCATATTGGGGTGATCATGATGACCCTTCTTGTGACAATGGGGCGGCACAGTGGGCCAGGCCAGCAGCAGGGGATTGTGGGTAAGTCTTTTGCTAAACACAAGCAATCTTCCTCTCTTGTGTGGGATGAAGGAAAGCAGCCAGTGGCCCATTGGCAGCCAAAGCAAGGCCCAATCGCAGTGCAATCGGGGCCCAATCAGAGCGCCATCATCACCCAATCACAGCCCATACAGCCCTCTCACTGGCCGATTTATGTTGTTAATTTCACAGTTATCTGCCCCCAACACGGCGCACTATCGGACGCACCACCTTCCCACTCTGCAGTCCCACAATTCAATGCGCTTTATTCCTCCACTAATTCGGATTATTCGCTTTTTCTTCTTTTCACCAAAACACCGTTCCAAATTCCCTGATTCACCACAAACAACAATGGCCATTGTTCTCCTGGATGGACCGATTGTTATGCAAGCCATTGTATTAGGGATTCCCTAATCAGAAGATGACGTAGGCCTAAGGTGTTTTCCCAAGTTATTTAAAGAAATGTAAACATTGACATCATATTAATTGAGAATTATAGAAAGTCAATGAACTCAACAGGCATGACTGCTAGGCACTCTGACAAATCTATTGGGAACTTTGAATTCTATTCTATTCTATTCTATCCTACTATTATATTCTATATCTATGTTGCCTTTTTATTATATCAGTTACCATGGCAATAGTGTTTAAACCATGGGCGATAAAGGGGGTTTTGTCGAGCGGAAGTCGTCTAATTTGCGGATCCGGCGGAATTTGCGTCCTGCGGGAGATGGATTGGCCGGGAACACGCGATGCTCAAAATGCGGAGCCAAAATGTTGATTTTAAAAGGATGGCCGATTACAGGAGGCAGCTAAAATGCGGACCTAGTGAAATGCAATGTAATTACTTGTATTTTTTCTGTTATTTCTTATAAAAATACATTTTTGTTCTGCTTCTTTAACTAAAACTCAGGCTAATTACATAAACAGATGAACATTATAGGAATAAATCATGTTTTTACCTTGAGCCATTCAAAGCCTTGATTAGGTGTTTATTTGCTTAAAACATCCAATCTACAATAAACGTGTCCTAGTGCCCTTCAAACAAAAGCACCCCAAATGAAGTGCAATTAAAAGCCGGCTCAGTTTCATCGTTTTCCTCATTTGTGCAATTTTGGGGAGTCACTGAAGAACATAACCATTGACAAAGTGAAATGCAATATCTGACATAATACAGAGATGGATATATTTAACCATTAACTTTGCATAAATAAAGCTATTCATATTTCACTCACGAAGTTTCTCAATCAACGTTAGTTTGGATGATATTCATTTCTTTGTTTACTGCCAAAATAATTGCACTGGCAATTGGCAGCCAATCTGCAGTTTTGACACTAGTATTTACGCAACAATTTCCCTTCGTCTAATTGTCAGGTTATACCTTTTTTCATAATTTACTCATTACTGCCTACATATTTTGAGGGGGTGGGGTGTTCATAAAGACTTGTCGAGAAAAACTGTTTCATTTGTCTTATTTATTACAGACACAAGCGAAGTTAACTGGGCCAATGCTTTACATCTGTGCTCTGTGAAATTTATTGCTGAACTTTCTAATTTTCACACAAAAGGGAGAAAACCAGCCAATTTGACATGTTCGGTTTGGAAGACAATTTAGAGTTTAGTGACATGGTGGCAGGAGCTGCTTAAAATATTGTGGTAGGCCATGTATGAAATCAACAGGCTGCGTGGGTTCTTTTGAACTACAAATTGTTGCTATTATGAAAAGCAGAAATTAGACTAGTTGGGGCATTCTAGTGGAAAATGGCGAAGAGCCCCCAAAGTGCTGTCATGCTGGACAGATGGTGTGTTTATCAGAAACATCTTAAAAACTATCTCCTGCTGCTTGAAAATATCGTCCCATGAAAAGTTGGCTGAATCGGCTACAAGGCGGTTTGATTGCGACAATTAAGGGCAGTTAGACATCTTCAAACAGCCCCCGCCATGCACCCCCTTTCATGTGCCTAATTGGAGTTGATTGCGCATGCGTGCCACGCTCTTCCGGTAGAACTAAAGGACGAACGACTGGACTCGACTGGACGCGCGCGACACTATAGTCACTCACTCATAGAATGAACTCACTAAATGGACTCACTAAATGAGCATACGTATGGACTCACGAATGATCTCTGAAATTAGGGTCATCAAGTGCATTGATGGGGTTTATTGCTTGCTTGTGTCTCATCTTCAAGAAATTATGAAATTATGATTATTAAAGAAAATTATATTTCATGACTACACATATAGACTCACGAATGCTTGCTTATGTCTCATATTTCAAAAAAAAATTATGATTATAAATAATATTTTTCTAGCCACATTTTTTCTAGCCATGGCAGTGAAGTCATAGCTATAAGGTAGTGGGCCATTCTAACATATTTTATTTGTCCATCAATATGCAGGGAATTCTGTCAAATAAAATTCCACCATGCAACCATAACCTAGTGTATGTCATTTTGAAGACAATCATTTAAATATTTTTGCAGCTGTACATAGAGCAATTTGCATTGAAACTGCCACAGTTTGTGTTTTAATTGGGGGCCAATTTCATTTCTGTGTTGAGTTTTATGGCGTTAATTTATGCTCTGAACTTGTGTTACACCAAATACCTTAAGCCACAAAATGTTATTTCACTGGTTGGGCAAATATTAAAGCAATAAATTACCACTGCCTCCATACAATTTGTCATCCCTTTCTAAACATAGAAAATATTTGGTTTAGCAGCGTTAAAATTCTAATAATAGCCATTAATCATGATTTCGTCATTTTGGGAGCGATTTGTGCTTTTTCAGATGTTTCGAATGCCTTTAAATGCCAGTTACAACCGCTCGATCAATTCTCATTATTTTTCAGTAATCATTCAACGTGTTTCATCACAGTCCAGCCTGCTTTTTGCAGTTTGTTCAATTGATCACTTGCCGCGGATTTTAAGCATTTTGGGCCGTGTTTTCATTTCATTTAGATCGCCTTGTTTGACACACCGCTTTTTTGACGCCATGTTTAACATGTGACAGCTGCAGGCGACCTCTGGCGCTTGATTATTTAGTTAATGTTGACATTCTTGTCTGTAATGCGAGTCTGTTTTTGCCTCTCTTCGTTCTGTTGTCTCTCTGCAGTGACATCTCTGCAAACAAGCCATCAAACGGCCATCAAATCTATCAGCAACAGCTTTGGCCCCATTCATGCTGTCTGCTCAGAGATCCCAAAAACACTCAATTGTATCAATCAGACATCAGCGCAGTCTGTGTGAAAAAATTCGTGAATTAATGAACAACAATGAATGATTCATGGACTAAGATCCTATCCTATCCTATCCTATCCTATCCTATCCTAGCCTAGCCTAGCCTAAACTATCCTATCCTATACTATCCTAGCCTATCCTATCCTATCCTATCCTATCCTATCCTAGCCTATACTATCCTATCCTAGCGTAGCCTATCCTATCTTGTCCTATCCTAGCCTATACACTATCCTATCCTAGCCTATCCTAGCATATACTATCCTATCCTAGTGTAGCCTATCCTATCTTGTCCTATCCTATCCTATCATATCCTTGCCAAAACATCCAACATTTTGACTACCATCCGCAAGCATGTACTCCGTCTCTGTCTATGCCCATGTTATGTCTGTCGGTGGTTGTAAATTTTGTCTAATCTCGCCCAAGTGATTCAAGATATTCCACTCACGATAGTCAGTCAGTAAGTCAGCCAGCCTGTCAGCCAGGCAGCCATCTAGCCAGCCAGTTTGTTTTGCCCTGCAGTCTAATTGTGACATCACCTGTGCAATTCCCTGACCGAAGCGGATCCCTTTTCTCCAGTCCGCAATAGAGCAAGGATTCGGTTACAAATAGTTGGCCAAGTCCAAACATTAGGGTCTTGTATTTCACCCCTTTGGGTAAAGAGTTAAACCCCAAACACCGGCTGAGAAATGTCTCAATCTGAGAGTTAAACTGCCCCATTATCAGGGGGTAGTTATGGGGGAGGGGTAGTTTAAGTTTTGCTTTAAAGGATAAAGTTGAAATCAAAGAAAGTATTTTGAAATCATTTCTGATTAAAGAAGCAAAGAAGAGATATGCTCAACATGGGAGATATTTTCTCAGCATGGGTGCATCCTACAAAAAGGGGTATTTATTAAGATATTAAGAACAATACAAAGTATATCCTCAGATAGAGAGATAACCGTTTGAGATATCATTAGATACCTGGCTGAGATATGATGAGATAATAATCAAAATAGTCACCTGTAATTAAGAAATTATGAACATCAAAGGCTTCCTTTATTATCCCCAACTACTGAGATAATATATGTTTGATATGAGTGGAGCATATCTATAACCATTTTTTAAATTCAACATAAACAGTTCATAGTTAGAATAATATAAACAGGTGAAATATCCACCATCTTGAAAAATGCAGAGCTTGGAACACAATGGATTGATTATTCCTAATTGTTTGTGTTCATTGAGACAATGTTTTGGCATTTCTGGTGTTCGATAAACGGTTAAATGTCAAGTAGGTTGACAAAACGGATAAGACAAGACAATTAAAATGTGATTTCCCATAATTCCCTCAAGATATGCCATAGAAATATAAGAAATAACCCCGGGCAGGGGTGGCTTGCCCCCCAGAGACGTATAACTGAAAATGCTTTCAAAATATAAATCACTGGCATAAAAAAGACAATTAGCCTATTGACTTAGGAATTGGGACTAAATACTAGCCAATAAATAACTGACAAAATAAATATTTTAATGGAAATTATCATTTAAGGTTGAGTTTCAGGAATAGGCATATTTGTATAACTGAAAATCCTTTCAAAAATAGAAGGGTAATTACCCTTTGAAAATCGGATAATATTGGGAATAATATTTAGAAAAAAATATGTATTTTAATCGAAATGGCCATTTTATTTCAAAGTTAAGGATAGGTAGAACTTTTCTGGTGCATACTTATCACATGACTGTGATTAATTGACAGCCAATTAAAAGCATTCGAAATGTTTCAAACGTCAACTTGAAGATGAGAATGTTTCAGTTGTGTTTTTCGGGGGCAAAAGTCAGTGGTTGGTGCTTTGTAGAGCGATTGCCGGGCGTCATGAACAGCCACAGACAGCCTCATGCAAATGAGCTGGACTGGGGGGGGGGGGGGGGGTAAGGGGGCGGGGTTTAGGCAGAGGGCGGGGCTTGTGGTGAGAGCAGCGAATGAACTGATCAACTCACCTTGTCATTTGAGTAGAGCTGCCTCAAAACCGACTGCTGGCTTCATAGCTCTTAGAACTGCTTGGGATAGCCAGCCACATGCCTGTTTAGTGAAGGCGACTTTGAATCTAGGCACTTCTGCTGCTCTGCTGTTAAAAGATAACAAGTGACTTCCACTGCCAAGCAGTCTTTGACTGGGACAAGCACAGGACTACATTATATCTCACCTTTACCTTTGCCTGTGGATTGTACACAACCTGGACTTAAAAGTGCTTTAATAGACACAATATTAAGATGACCTATTGAAATAGATTGCTCAAAAGGGATTAAAACAGAGACGTATTTACTGAGATGACCATGGAGAGACTGAGCAGCGCAGAACAGTCACAGGACGGTTACGTCATCAGAGGGGTATCACCCTTTGACGAAGATGCCAACAGCAGGGGTTCAATTGACGTGATGGGGGCAGAACATAGTCCGGCATCCAGCCCGGCGCCCTCTCAGCGCGGACACTTGGCCTCCCCGGGCCCTCAGCCCGTCTCCCCCCGGGCCTCCCCTCCCCTGTTAGGAGGGCGCAAAAGCACGGGGCCATCACCCCTGCAGTCTCCCCCCGTCGCTGCCAACCCCATGGCCAACCGGACTGCTCCCAGACCCTCTTTTATGATCCATGACATTCTCAGTGACAGACACCCGGTCAAATCGACCCCCAGGTCTCCCCCCTCGGCCGAGTGCATATCTGGCCGTTCCCCGTCTCCCCATGACATTGTCGGACTATATGCCCCCCTCGGTGGCCACAAGACTGGCCTACTGACCTCTCAAGGGGAGAAGCGACCTCATTCGGACAATGAAGATGATTCGGACATTGACTGTGTTTCAGATGATGGCTCAAAGACGAATGATGAGAACGGTGAGTGCACATGAGACATAAACAAGCAAACAAACAAACAAGCAAACAAATATATTTATAAACGAGCTAGCGATCAAACAATTGATGCTGTGTGAACATCACAACATACACAAGTTGCATGGGCCAGGCTTCCATTTTCTATAGACAGATGAACCATACACAGTTCATTTGTCTATCTTCCAATTCTGTCTATCTGTCTTAGTTTTTATGCTTCAAGTTGTGTTTATGTTTTTGCCTTTTTTCACCTATCTGTCATAAACAAAACGGCTCAAATTACAGCTCAGCTCGTTTAGTGTTCAAAGGAGACCTTCAGTAAACACAGGAGAGTACAATTAATAATTCACGTTTAGCACTTATTAACAATTATGCTACAATTGAAAAATCCATAGCCATGAATTTCTAATTCCTCTCTCATTGACATGGCCACCTATAACAATATTTAATGAAGAAATTGTCAAGTTGCTGTTGAGATAGGCCTCCATATTTCATGAAGTGTAAATAATAGCCCTGCGAAGATTGTTCTACTTAATGTAATTGTTTTTTTAAGGTTATGAAGCTGTACCAGCGTTCATTGACCTATAGATCACACACATATAGACCGAGTGATGTGAATTCAGAGTTCCTAGGCCAAAAAGGCCAGAGCAATTAGGCCTATTAAGCACACTGGCCTGACATTTAACAAAGCTATTAGCATCCTGTGAATTTTCCCTCAAAATGGCAAAGGTTTTATTATTTTTTTTAATGAATTTTGACAACAGGTGACATCTATTCTATTCAATTCAAGGTATCAATGGGGCATTCTAACTGTAAAAAGGCTCAATTTTAATACCAAACGGATTAGTATTATGGTAAATACAGCACTTTAGTTGCAACACAATGCAGTTTCTAAAGACTACTAATTTTGAAAACTTTATCAGGCAAAATATAAATCATAAATAATCCTGTGAAATACAATATGTTTAATTTGATATTGATTTGAACAAAATCCGTTATTAAAATCAACCAAAAAAGCACAAATAACTGAAAATGCACAAATTCATCTGACTTGCCTGCATGATAAAAAGATATAATACATTGCCAATATCATAGGTTTTTCTATTATTATATATTTTTTCTATTATTCCCTCTAAACCCCATATCAATACAAACTGCCGAATCATTTTTGCCTGAAACACGAATTTTATGGCAAATTTTAATCTTTTGATCAGCTTTAAGTCTCAAAACCTAATAAATTGGCAAAATTTGCAACCAATATGCCTTTGAAAAATGCACTTGTAGCAAATGCACTTGTAGCAAATGCACTTGTAGCAAATGCACTTGTAGCAAATGCATTCGCATCGACAAATTGACTGGCCACTGTAATCTGTCCCAGAATGCATTTGGGGATTATCTGGATTGATTTTGAAAATAACATTATGACAAATATTACAGTTATGTTACATATGCTTGTTAATAATTGACATATAATGTTTAGTTGGTTCTTTATTGGTCAACAGTTGCTTATAATGTCAGGGATTTATTAGTACAAACAACATAACAGGGTTTTCCTTATACCATAATATTACTTGCTGAACATAAAAAAAAAATGGCCATCCTTTACTACGATTTTCATCAAATTAAATTATTCATTTCTTCGTGAGATTTTGAAATATCAAATTTGTTATCAACACAAGAATGAATATTAGGCGAATTATCAATCAGTATCCGATGCATTTCAATTGTATATTACAACTGAACGGCCATCTATAAGGCCTAACTCTCAATGAAAGCGAGATGGTATTTCGTTATTGTGAATTAATTCCAGTGATCGAGCCTTTAATAATCAAATGATTTGGTTTAATAGAAGTTGTTTACGCAGCAAGCAAAAGAACAGCCATTGACACTCACTGACATTTTATCATTTCATCATTTACACTGACATTTTATCATTTACACTGACGTTTTTATCATTTACACTAGGCCCTGCGTGTCCGCATTTCACGGGTGAGCGGCTGAGCTGAGCATTCGGACAAAATTGCTCCTTTTTCTGGCAGTTCAGATTTTAATATCCTTAAATGTGAATTTATAGCGAGTCACACTCGGGTTCAGCCAAGCGTGAAAGCAAACTGCTGCTGCAAAATGTTTTACAATTCGCATCTCAAATCATCGGAGTTGAATTGTGAATTATTAATTATTGTGAGATCGATGGAAATCGTGGCACAGCCTGTGAAGAAGCCTGACAAGGGATCAAATAGGATTTCATGCTCCCCTTAATTCTGATCCATAAAATTAAGAGGCGAATTCACAAGATGAATAAGGGGAAAAAAGGCGACGTTTATTCACCTGCGACAGACAGAAGGACAGCTTGACAGACTGATAGACAGACATGGCAGTAAAAGGTCAGACTACAATACAGAAAGTTGTATAGGCGTAATCTGATTCAGATAACAATTTATTTTGTCTAAGGTTGTTTGGAACTGATTTGGAAGCCCATTCAATCTCAACATCATAACTACACTATTTAAAAGGTTTAGTGGCAAATATTATAGAGCTATGATGTACTAAGTCATTACTGACCCTTGAAACTGACCAGGGGATAATTACATTTGGTTGACCCCTGGAAGTGACCACAGGAAGTGAAACACCACAAAGTGACATGGAATGAGAAGGTGAAGGGTTAAACTGCAGAAATCAAGAGGGTAGCAGGACAGGGTAACAAGATAAGGCATAATCACCCCCAGTTAACTGGTCAGGGTGAGGGTTATGGGAAGAAACAGTTGCAAACAACATGGCCATGAGAATGAAGGGGGCAAAATGGAGTGAAGGGGGCAGAGAGAGGGGCCAGAATGCTATAATGTGTCACCCCTGCAGCTAAAATGGAGGCAATTTCATGGGGTGGTAAAGGGCAAAACTCTTCATTTTGTCGAAACTGAGACCTGGCAAATAACTTATGGTGTTTGCATATGGTTGAACACCCACAGTCATCCTGAATGTTATACACTACAAGAGTGTTTGCAATTGGCAGCCAAATAACATGGCAACCATCCGCAGTCAAATAACATGCCATGAAAATGTGTGATGTGCCAAGGAATGACACTGATCTAATGCTGTAAAAGTTTAGGGCAGAAGTAAGGATGAGGTGTTATCATTCCATGCAATATACAAGAGGCTTGCAAAATTAATGTGCAACCATAACGCCAATTGCCAGTGATATACAAATCTACCATATTTGGTTTGGACGCTGAATAAGACGTCTGTGACGGCCGTCCTGGCGGCGACATCAATAGAGCGGCCATCTTGTTTCCAAGGACGCTATCTTCCTGCAGATCAGTTGATGAGAGGGCCATATGTCTTCCCTTTCATTTTTCGCTCATTTTCACTCCATTTTCTATCTTTTAAGGAGTTGAACTGCCACTAGGGGGGCTCTTGGGGTGATATGTTGTGCCCTGAAGGTTAACCCCCTGCTGCGAGCGCCCCCTAGGCCACCCCACTGCCCCCTGCCCTCCGCCAAAGGAACTACAAGCCAGTTCTATCTCCCAATTTCAAACACATGTCAACTTGCCCTGTTTTCTTGTCTCTATCAGTTTTTTAGTAGCTTGGCTATTTTTCTAAAAATATGACATTTGTATTTTACAATTTATGTATTTGGCCTTTACTATTTTGTGTTTAACCTGTGTGTATAGGTTGTATTGCATATAGTCTATATATCCGAATTGTTATGGAAAATGACACTAAATTTGCCAAAATTTGCATAGCCATATTTCAAAGTAAATGTTTCGACTTAATCTTTGTTTTTGACGTTTTGTGCATAGCTACCACAGTAGCGTGTTTATACCCCATTGTTGCTATGTCATGCCCTGGGGTGGGGTGTACCCCTTTAGCCTTTAATTACTCTTTGTTTTAATTGATTAAGGGGAACACGTGTCCTATGATATGTCCCCCACGATGTAGAATACAGGAAACATCAGTTGACCTGTCAAAAACTAAAAGGCGGACTCGTTTATCAGATTCAAACAAAAGAACTTCATCAGTAGTTTTGCATTCATCATCAGTAGTTCGCATTCATTAATGTTAAACACAAGGCAGAGCGTCTTTATGTTATCTGGCCATAATTCATCTATTATTATGTTTAAGAAAATTTTACATATTTATTGTCTGACTTATCGGCATGCCTGCAATAGTATCATATTTTGGGGAGGGGGGGGGGGGGGGGGTCAATATACAATGAATCTGAGTTGTTTTGAATTACATCATGATAGAATTACATTGTATGAGTAAAGATTTCCAATTTTTCTGAAAAAAGGGGGACTGGCTGACTGTTAGCTGTTGATTAGGCCTGTTGATTGCACCAATCTGTTTTATGACTTGATTGCCCAAATTCATGATTGATCAAATTTCCTGCACTGAACGCCGCGTGCTAAATTTAACGCCAGCAAGTTATTGAAATTTTAGGGATTTAAATTGAATTGAGATGAGCATTGCATTTTCCATCATGAACTGAGCACTATACTTATGTGTGTATAATTGATACTGATCAATCAATCAATCTATAAATATATTACAAATGTGAATGAATATTACTGAACTATTTAAGCTGTGTTATTTCACAGTGGCCATTTAATGTTAGACTTTGGTATTACCATAGATTAGCAGAGTTTGTTTCCTACATCCATTAAATTTCTCAGAATCCCCAGATGTATTATTGGGGGGGGGGGGGGGCAGATTTATTGGGTAGGTGCCAGGGGGTGGTTGAACGATGCGCCATCTACAGGCGCTCGCAAAATGACAGGAAATGGGGGCTCGTTGGCAGCCTTCTTGTCAATTTGATGGAATAGCGTCAATTTGCCTATTATCGTTCGCCCGCCGACCATTGCAGCCTAATGCGGCACAGGTGTTAAGCGGACTGGTCTGAATTTGCGGGCGATTGAAACCGAATTTGCGGACAAGTGACAGGAACCACAAAGACGGACAAATGACAGCACTTAGGCCGTGAGTAGCTAATAGAATCACCAGAAGCAAGCCCCCCCCCCCCCCTCCCTCCTCACCAAGTGCATTGCTTTGCCTTTAAAGAGGGATTCGTGTCTGATAGCCGATATGTAAATATAGTAGATAGACTGACAGGGACAGCTAAAAGACAGTGTTGGTTTATGGAAATATATATCTAAAAATAAATTATAATTATCGATGATTTTGCAAGGAATTTACTGGAACAAAATGCAAGACAAAAGAAATCAAGACAGTTAAGACAGATATTAAGAAAAAAGATGGCTAACAAAATTTTTAAAAAAGCCATCGAGCAGACTGTTACCACTAAGCTGAAAAGGTTATAAACAAGTAAGAGAGATAGACAGACAGAAAGAGAGATAGACAGACAGAAAGAGAGATAGACAGACAGAAAGAGAGATAGACAGACAGAAAGAGAGATACCCGGACACAAATAGGGATTAAATTAAGTTCTCAAATAGAAAGCAAGTGTGATATTAACACCAGGCCATTTGTGTGTGGTGAGGCCATTTGGGCCCAATTATCAGGCGCTAAGCGACGCAATGTATTAACCCTTTCAGCCCGACGCCACGACGTTCCCCATGACGCTGCCCATGACGCCAAGACTCCAATCCTCCGCTCCCAACATGTCGCCCCTTTACCCCCTACAACCCCGTGTGGCATTATTGAGATGGTGTGAGTTGCTATAAGCGCCCTTCCAACACTTAATTTGTTGATAATTGCGGGGTAATTCGCCTTTAAAGTTTCACCTTCTCACAAATAGACAGTTGTGTGTCAGTGCAAAGACGGAATTGTACTCAAAACAAAAGCCTGGACAAGAATGATTTGAATTCGCCGAGATAATTGCCAGTTTAACTCCCTTCTCACAGCAATTAAAACTGAGCAATTAGCTATTTTAGAAAACATGCATACAGCTAAAAGAAAGAGAGGCAGTTTATGGCTGCAAATGGCTATGAACTCAATGGGGGAATGTTACTTCACTCTGATACACTTTTGTTTTTGCGAATGGTATTTCTGTGACAAACAGAAGGACGACAGACAGAAAGACATACAAGAGGGGGGGGGGGGGGGATAGAGGATTGAGTTCTGAAGCTTCAGTGCCTGTTGTACGTTCGTGACCCTGTCCATGTCGTTGTGACGTCACAATGGCGTCGTTTTGCATAACGTGATTGCGTTTCATGACGCTTTAGACAAATTCCAGGCAGTTTATGAGCCAATTCCTCTGCACAGAACTTAAAAGAGTGAAAAGAGACTTCTTTGATTCCTCTTCAAACTGTTAGACGACTCATGCACTTCCCTGGGCCACACTGTGCTATCTTCAGAGTTACTAAAATTGCAACATTTGCTGAAAACTGTAACAACATTGCTGTAGTTAATATAAAATCATTAGCTTTAAATTACAAAGAATACTTCAGTGAGAGACAAAATGTTGAACATATAGTAATAGATAGAGCATATGAGGAATATGTTTGTAGTAGATAGTGATATGTGAATGAGATGGTGGGAAGTCTGGAAATCAATCAATTCTCTTATGGCCATAAAACACTTGGCTGATTGTGCTAATGAACAGCATTTCGTGGCTTTTATTGGCATTTGACTCCAAGTTCATTGGCAAACCCACATTCATTAGCATTTTATTGACTGTTGGTATTTCCCCGCGGATGACACTTCAGCTGAGTTGCTTAGCGGATGGTAGTGATTGGAACTCAAATCAAGTTAGACAGAATACTTGGTAATTGATTGATTCAGTGTAAATATTTACTGTGCTTCATCTGCAAATATCACCCTCTTGCCCTAACAATGATGTAACGACTTGTTTGAAACTTGGCCGACCGATTGTGCCTCCATTGTCACTCAATTGTTCGGCCATTGTTCAGCGATTGTTCTCCGACTGTTAGTGTATCGTGTTGGTGAGTGGGGTGCCACCTGTCCATTGTGCTGCCCTCTTGAGGCCTAATTGTTCTTCAATTTGCGAGTCTCTCCCCTTTTCTCCTCCAGTGCACCCCTTAACCTCCCCAGAAGTCCTGGCTGCTTCGTGGAGACTTGGTATTCTTCTTGCTCAGACGAATTTTCCCCATAATTGTTAAGCAATCTCCATATTTGCATGTTATGCTATTCTCTCCAATTTTATTATCTTTCTTTGATACAAAATTGAATGGAGTAATTGTAAGAGTTTCGAGTGCAAACGTCCCTTTGATTTTTTAGTAAGTTCCACGCAATTCTGCAATGACTCAATTCAAACAGAAAAAGCCTTTCATTTGAACCCTGAATTCCAACTGATTTGCACCCAGACCTTGACCACTGCCAAGATGCCAGGCAGCAGCACTTGTTGTGTTGTTAATTACAAAACCAAACTCATTCCATCTCATCCCATCCCATTTCTTTCCTGACTCCTTTCCAAGGCGTTTTGTTGACCTCCTGTTGTCGCCTTGTAGAACTCCATCTGCGGATCATGGGGCAATTTACAATTTCCCCTTTAATTATTAATTTCCAATTTAGCAGTTCACTTTCCTCTCGTGCTAAACGCTTTCCAATTAAGACAGTTCAACCCTCAAGTCCCCCCCCCCCCCCCAATGCTCAGTCAGTCAGTCAGCATGTCAGTCAGTCAGTCAGTCAGTCATTCAGTCAGTAATCCGGTCAGTCAGTCATTCAGTCAGTCAGTCAGTCAGTATCTATCTATCTATCTATCTATCTATCTATCTATCTACAGATGGCTATTGTTCGTGCCAGTTGCTTGATTGCAATTCCCTGTAGTCAAGACCCAAACGCAAGGCATGTCGGGTAATTGCCTTGATGGATCATCGCTCAATTGAGGAAATGAGTTAAGGGGGAGAAATGGGGGGGGGGGGGGGGGGGTAAAAAAGGTAAAAAGGTAGAGGGGTGATTAATTGGCCCTTAAAACTACACCCCCATTAACATGAACCTAATTGCAGAAATCAACACGCACCATGCTATATTTTGGCATTTTATCTGAGAAATATTGATACGCATCGGAATTGATATTTTCGCCGAATTCAAGTGATTTGCAGAAAATACAAGTTGGATTTTCTGACTATTAGCTCCACTTTCACATGAGACTGCCTCCCAACAAACTCATTGTGCCCCGAATTGCTCAATCTGAATTATTTACTCTAGCAGTCAATAGATTTTGTCAATTGCAAGATAAAGTAACCTGTGTGATGTCACATTGCTCTTTTTATCTCTAGGTCAGTCGTGTGATAAATCTTACAGTGCATTATTTTTTTTTTTTGCTTTTTTTTTCATTTAGGATGGTAGTATATGTTGTTCATGTATTACACTGTGGATGACAGTCAATTTCATTCGGGATGGTAGTGCTTTTCAAAATTTAGCAATTCACTTTTCCTTTGATATTACACTATAATTCAGTTTCATTCGCCATGCAGCACACAATTAATCTCTTGATATTAGTTCTGAGCTATTTTGTTTGGCAACAGCTAAGTCAAAATGCTCTTCTGGTAAGAGCAAGAAAAACACGCGAGATGCCGAGCTTTCTCGCGGCGGGCGAGAGTTGTGCGTGACTCGCTAACAGCTGGGCAGCCCCCCTTGCCCTCCCCCCCGTCCCCCCACAAGTGCTATTATTCGCGTTATTCACTTTGGTAGTAATTAAAAAGGACCCCCTTGAAATGTCAACTGTTATCAGCTCAACATGTGACAAATGAATTGCCCTGTTCAGAAAATTCTGATTAATCTTACCCCCCCCCCCCCCACATGGCGGCCATGACAGGGGGGGGGGGCAACATTTAGCGGATCCAACTTGGCCCCTGCCCAGCTCTCTTTGATAGGCCTATTTGTTTGGGCCTAAATTGGAATTACATTTCTCAGGGGGACAATTGAGCTCGTTCCCACCTCAACCAATTAATTAAGCAAGTACAGATAGACCTGGCTGCCACCACAATGGCCACAGTGTAGCAATGTGACCGCTGCATCAGATGCATTCTACATAAGCTTCAGAGAGAATTTGTTCTGTACCTGTAAGGTGAAAAAAACATTAAACGAAAACAATCTTCTACAACTTATCACATCTGAAAGTCATGAATAATTTTTAATTTCAAGATGATATCATGGATTATGCGTCAGATTTAGGTCTACACAAAGCTCAGTGTACTTCCAGTCAATCTTTAAAATTAATTCTGTTTTGTCTCAAAGACTAACTCCAATACTATTTTAAAGAATCACTCATTCTTATAGGGATCTACAAAAATATTCACCCTCTCCATATATACGACCCTGCTATATCACCCCCCCCCCCCCCCCCCAGATCGTTTTGGTATGTTCTTAATAAAGAGGTGTAACTGAGTTGTTGACTAATCAATGATGTTCACAAATTGAGAGTTTCCGTGCCTCCCCCCTCCCCAATTGGCCATTCGGAATTTCTGCTTCCAAGGTGAATTTTCGATTTGGAATTTTCCGCATGACTGCCCCTGATTTTCCAATCGCATTGCATGATCGATCAGGGGGAGCCCCAATCAGTCATCCGGGTACTTACAAGTAGGGTGTTGCAACTATTTGCACATCTCTGGCACGGTGTGGACAGATTACAGATATACAGGCTTATATGCAAAATAGATGCTAGAATTATAAAGTCTGCATGCATAGAAATGAATTGATATTATTAAGAGATTATTGTTTTAAAAATATTACACCAAAAGGGAGCAGCTAAAAAATCCAATGTCACCCATAAAATGTCACAAATTGTCTAAAATAATGGAACCAATTATTTATATCGTCATAACATATCATATCTCTTGATGTTTCTGTCATTCATTAATACTTTAGATTAATTTACAATCGGAATATATTACCTTGTAATTATTATAAAAAATTAAATCTTTAATGTTCCTTATTTTCTTTCTGTTGCAGACAACTTGAGAGATGACAAATCTAGTCACGATTTGGCCTCAAAATCCAAAAAACCAAGAAAAGCCAGAACGGCCTTCACAGACCACCAGCTCAGCACATTGGAGACGACGTTTGAGAGACAGAAATACCTCAGTGTGCAAGATAGAATGGAATTGGCCGCCAGACTCAACCTTACTGACACACAGGTCAAGACGTGGTACCAAAATAGAAGGTTAGTTTCCCCCTCTACCGCCAGGGGTCGCCAGCCCCTTGTACTATATTATAGAATAGAGATGATACTTTGATCAGGATCTAATATGACCTACAAACGCAACATTTATCTTGTTTATTAAATTAATCAATAAATATTAGCATCATGTATAATATCAAATTTCCAAGTTATATGACTTCTTAAGAAACTATTATATTGAAGTGTGTGGTGTGACAGGAAAAATTATGAGTATATTTCTTAAAAATATATATCTCGCCTATGTGTAACTATTAACTAGTAGATGATGAGAGATATAAACTTGTTGCCCTGGCATAACCATCCAAGTTATATGACTTCTTAAGAAACTATTATATTGAAGTGTGTGGTGTGACAGGAAAAATTATGAGTATATTTCTTAAAAATATATATCTCGCCTATGTGTAACTATTAACTAGTAGATGATGAGAGATATAAACTTGTTGCCCTGGCATAACCATCATAAATATGAATGAATATAAAGCAATGAGCGTGGAGGACTCCCACTTCTAATGCCAATTAGGAGTCTGCCAGTTATTTTGTGTAATGGCATGATTATCTGGCATTTAGAAATATCCATTATGCTGATATTTCGTATTTCCTCACCGCGCTAGATCCATTAGTTGGAATTCTACTGATTTGCCTAAAATTTGCTTAAAACAATCGTTGAATGCTGTTCTCAAATGGGGAGGTTTTTATTGGACTCGGTTAACATTTGACAAAATATTTTCACTTAATGCAGATGGCAGTAGCTCAGCCTTGATTTCTGAGTCGGGTAATGGGCAGACTGGCGGGTCTAAAGTGCCTCCCATGCAGCATAATGTTGAGTGAGAGCGACTAAAAGGCATGACGGCAATCAGCATGCTGCATAATGAGTTCCTATTGAGTCATGACTTCTCCTTAATTCCATATTAGACCTCTGCTTCTAATTATATTTTTTATGTATACAACTCTAAATGCAGAAATTGAGCAAACGGCGCAAATATTTCACAAAGTTTTTAGGGAAATACTTTTTTTTTAAAGGCAGAATTATATAAGATGAATTTAATTATGCATCAGTTTAAAAACATTCCTGCTGTGATAAGTCTCTTTAGAGGACAAGGAATTATGAAAAATGTATGACATAGTAAGTTGACTTTGCAAAAGATAGGGCGACAACAGCAAAGGGCAATGACCTTCTCAAATATTGTAATTCCCCAATTTGTGCTTATTTGGCCAAATGTAAAGTGATAAAAATCTAAATATTGGTTCAAAGACATCACAGAAGTAACCATGGGAACGCGTTTCCACGTGTTGCTAGGCAGCGAGATGCTGGGTTGAACTCAAAGATGACGTGGATTGAAACAGTAGCCAAAGAATTTTCCCAGCCTGTTGAACTCCAAAGCAAATTGCTCAGAAATGGAAGAAAATTGGGCGATAAATGGGGAGCGAAGACCAAGAGACTTGTCTGTGGCACGCGATGCTAGATGGCGCTCGGGGTTCAAGTGTCTAATCACCCTATTATCGCTCGTCTTATAAGCACCTCCAAACATGAAGAGTTCTTCCGGGCTACACCGGGCCAACTGGGTGGTCCTGGTGAAATCTTTATTTTCTGACAAATTATCTCATTTATATATTAAAAATTACTTAAATTAAATTGGAAAATGTGAAATAGTAGGACAGTTTCCCAGAAAGTCGGTTGATAGTCAAAAACATTGTTCAGAGAGATATTCTTCAAAACCGGAAGTGAGATGCACCATTTGGCAGATGCGCACTTGTTGCTCCTCTATAGACAAGGGGGGCTATTTTGGAACTATTTTCTGTGGCGTGAGAAGACGTTAAGAGACAGATGCTCTCTCCGGCCAATCGCTAAATTAGTTTTAATTGGTTGACTCGAAAATAAGTCCTTGACACGGGCACCTGTTGGAACACTTTCCTTAAGAACTTTGCAATTAAATGCAAATTAAATGAAACGATCGAGTAAATTGATAATTGAGTTCTGTCAATAATACACAATTACTCAGAATATCAGTCAATAAATTAATGCAAAAAAAAAAAACAACAAATTTGGCAAACAATTCTAAAAAAAAACTTTTGTAACATGTAGACCTGTAGCCTACTGCCTTAGAAATGACTGTATGTTTCGGAAAAGTTTTTGTTTCACTGTTGTCAATCCTAAATTGTGTTTAAAATCAGCCAAGATAAGAAAATGATTGTACAAAACGAACAATTATGTTGGTAAGCCAACACGTTCAATGTCTAAGGCCAAACAATATTTTGTGAAACAAACATTTGGCTGAAAACAGACAATCTCTTCAAAGGGTGTGCTTAGACTCAGGACATGCGCAGCTGTACTGAAAAAAAAAACGAGCTAAATGTACAGTTGAAATGCAACATGGAAAAGTTGAGTAATGAAAAGAGTAAATAGAGAAGAAAAGGCTCAATAAATTTCACATGAGGTGTCATTGCTTTATTCCTGTAGGGTGTAATTCTAACAGAGTGACAGAGGCGGAAATGGCCAGGGGGGGAAATGGGGGTTTGGGTTGAAAAAGAAAAAAAAAATGGCCCCGAATCATGCAAGGGTGAGAAGGATGTTTGTGGAGACTGAACTGAAATAATGGATGGGGGGGGGGGGGCGAGGGCAACCTTGTTATCCCGAAGTTGAGGATACCCAAACCTTGCACCAAATTCACCGATGAACTATTTAAAATCAGTCTCTCTATTCAAGTCCTGAGTTTAACTCCAACTTTAGGTCTGACTGTCCTTTCTGTATATGCCAACAGATCTGTCTGTCCCTCCCTCCCAGTGCATGATATGCTAAACGCCTTCCCGGGGTCAGCAACACTTACTAAAATTATTGTATGTTTTTGATAAATATCGACAATCATGCTGGCGTGCGTAGCAACCATTGGGCGATAATGGATGAAACGAAGTCAGCCAACTGAACAATGGCGCTCAAAACAATCTTAAATCGAGGCTGCTTCAATTACAAGCTTCGTGTCATGAAGGGGGGGGGGGGGGTAGGGGGCTGTCATTTTTCTCTTATTTCTCAACATTCCAAGACCACCAAATTAAAGAGTGGCCTGATGTTATTAGAATGGAAGCAGTAATCATAATGGCCTCCACTCACTTCCCATCATTCCCCTTCCGCCATTTCATTCACGCCATGCCACGTGACCCTGACCCCCTCACGTGACAGCGAATGCATTTTGGGTAAATGATGATACAATTGCGAACAGGGAATCATGGGAACTCACTCCCCTAGGCAGCCATTTTCAGTGACCTTTGCACTGTCATTTCAGGCATTAATATTGAAAGAAAAAATGGCTCGCTCAATTAAATAATGGGGGAAACAACTAGGTCAATGATAAAATTGTAAACAAACAAATTGACTTAATGTATTGATAACTCAGAGAATAAATAGAGATTTATTAGGCCTATGGTTTTATATGGTTATAGGCCCAATCATTTAGTTTGCAGACTATATCGAGCAAACGTGAACATCATATTATAAGCATAACTCTGTATAATTGGTTTTCATATGGCATGAAATATGCATGGCCCCTCATGATATAAACTGACTCAGTGTAAGGGGAGTATTCACTGGAGTCCCTCGAATTATGCCAGGAATAATCGAAAGAAATTCCTGGCCTCTTCTGGGAGTATTTAGTACCAGCAGTGGCCGCTGGGGGGCTGCTGACACTAATTTGCCCTGAAAGGTGACAATTTAATGATCAGAGGGCTGGAAAATGCCCCCAGCCCCTGCCCAGCTGTCTGGCAGAAGAAGGGGGGGGGGGGGTTGTATGTATGACATCATAGAAAAGGGAGACATCTTGCCAAGGGCCATGGATTCTAATATTACTGCAAAATATGCAGAGCCATCTTTTTATAACTACTTAGGGCCTTTTGATTTCACATGGCTAAGAATAAGACAGAATCAAATAGAAGGGACGAACATACAGAGGCAGAGAAGAGTTCGAGATAGACAAAAGAGAAGGAAATGCAGACAGACAGAGGGGGAATGACAGAGAGAAGTTGATCTTTTGGACTTGTCATTTGTCAAGTGCCTAATCACCCGCTGTCAGGGGTTGTTGAGAGGGTTGTTCATGGGGTTATAAAAGCCCCCATCAACAATTGAGAGGTATCAGATGACGTCATGCAAATGAGCAGTCAACACCCCTCAGCCACGCCCTCTGTGGGTCACTGTGGCATCCCTTTATTTGGGACAATGGAACCCATTGTGGTTGCTCAATTCAAACCCCCTCCCCCATTCAGTCCATGAGCTTGAAACACTCCCCTGTTACTCAATGAGCTGCTTGTAATTGCATCAATGACCGCCGTCCGTTGTTCCGCTGTTCTGCTCTTTATGTTAATAACATTCAACAATGCTTTGGCTGAATTTCACACAGGCTGAAAAAAAGTAGAAAAGATACGGTCCAAAGCTCGATTACAGATAGATCAGAATGATAAGACAAAATCAAGGGAATTAGATCTAATATCAACCAATCAAATAGGCAAAGGAGTGAAATATTAAATTTCAGACACAATCAATTATTAAATATTTCACCCGTTGCACCACACATTAATTATAATAGAAAATTGTACAGATGTTGAAAAATATAATTCACAACTACATGATTACTGATGAATGTTATATTTTTGTATTTTCAGAACGAAATGGAAGCGTCAGACGGCAGTGGGTCTAGAACTCTTGGCGGAAGCGGGAAACTACGCGGCCGTTCAGCGAATGCTGGTCACCAACCCTTATTGGGCCTCATACGCCCCCCATACCGCTTCTATCATTTCTAATTTGGACGCTGTTTATTTCCGACACGGTCCCGCGGCGGCGGCGGGGCTAGCTGCTCACCAACCCCCCAGACCCGTTCTCCCTCGAATGTTTATTCACGGACTTCAGCAACATATTTCTCATTTGCCTCCCCCCACCTCCGCCGGGGGCAGCTCCCCTCAAAGCCTATACCACGACCAGCGGTCCTAGGACTTCGTTTTTAGGAGAATATCACCCAAAAAAGACAGTTTAACTCAATTCTAGTATTCACTCTTTTATTTATACATGAAGATTGCAGAGACGTGCTTATTATATAATATTAAATAAATCTCAAAAATCTCATTTTTACTCAGGAGTCCGCTTCATATGAGTTATGGCAGGCCGAATTTTGTTGCATTTGGAATTTTTGGCAGTATAGGCCTAATGTACTTTTCTTTACTTTTTTGAAATCAGAATTTACATTATTTCACACTGGCCTGTCAAATTGAAATGCTCTATTTTTGTGATGCTGTTCCGCTGTTATTCATTCCATTGCTATCTAATATTCACCTGACTGATTTCACTGTATATAGTGTCAACCAACTTGTAAATGTTTTGACATTCATTCCACGTGGTTACTGTTGTTGCAAAAAATTCTATCATTTCTTCTGTTACGATTTACCAAAAATACATTACAGAAATTTTATGAAAAACCTATGTGTCAATTCTTGCCAAATAACTAATTTAAGTAATTTAAAATTTTTGTTATTTTTAATAACTGTTTGCAAGTTCCGGTGTCATTCTGGAGTGATGAATTATAATTTTTATTTTTCGAGAATGAAAAATATTTCTCTTGCAACTTAAAGACTGAAAATGCCAATTGCTCATGACGTCATCTACTCTTACATAATAATGTTATTGTCATGTTTTTAACGAACATTCTAATGACATTCCATTCTCATGTTTTTATTAAAGTCCCTTAATTCGTCATAAGAGACGAATCTAGGCATTTATGTGATAGTAAATATTCATGTATTATGTACATATTTATATAAATGAACAATTCCATTGCAAATCACGTCTTTTCACGTGAAATAACGCTCACTGTGCGAGAGTTAGTGGATGTTTAGAGGCTATATGTTAGAGGCTATCATAGCAAGGATTGACGAATAATCCAGAAATCAAAACAAAATGCTGCTAGAAAATTTCAATTTCTGTCAAGACTAGTCGCAGACAATTTATAATGAATGGAATCAAATAATATTGGAAAGAGTAGTCTCAAAATGTGTACTGAATTGTGTCATTTTATGTGTTGTTTATGTCAATGTTATTAATAAACAAAAAATGAATGAATTGTAATTATTGTTTTAATAACTTTTTCTTATGCACTCTGTGCAATTTACGCATCATGTTGCTGGGGTAACACACCCAATGAATGGACTATTTTTTATTTTTTTTTAAAGTTAAATTGAGAAAGTTTATAACTGCTTGAGATGGGTTAACTTTGCAACTGACACCAGCCTGATGAAAGAATTTACTTAGATTGTTTTCCTATTGTTAGTTAACTCCCTCCTGAGTGCAAACTGAACTTGTCTTGCCTCAAAAAGGCAGTAAAGCAAAACAAACAATGAAACAAATTAGTAAATATGATTACTGGAGTATAAGTTAGTTACATCCCTCATAGTCGGGCAAATTGAGACATTACGGAATCGACAAGTGCGCATGCGCCGCCCAACACCCTCCTTTCCTATTGTCCTTTCATTTTCTCTCTCCTACGACGTTGATTACCTGATGAAAACGATGTAAATTACGTTATAGCCATAAAAATGTTAGTCAACTACTGACTATGAGGGATATAACTATTACTTATTACATTATTTTGCCCTGCCCTGACACTATACTGATGCAAAGTGCATGGGTAAAATTACCAATGTTGGGGCAAGTACAAGACTCCACCTAAGGGCAAGTGAAAGACTGCACCAAGGTGGAAATTTGTAACATGGTGTGGACTTTGAAAGGCTCATTATCTAATCATGACTTCTGTCTGGTCCTCTAGGCCTACAATACAATGCAATATAATGCAATACAATGCAATACAATGCAATACAATGCAATGCAAATGCAATACAATGCAATACAATGCAATTGCTTACCTGAAGACTCAGAGAGCCTGAATTCGAACCACTGGTCTAGAACCAACAATTAGAAACAAAATAGTAGACACCAAGTCACCATGGTTATTTCATCTCGAACCCTAAAAGGCACAAAGATATATTTAATAACGACATGGAAAAACTTGAAAATGTCAACATAAAATGGCCGTATTTATGCCATCGCCTGGATTCTGCAAACCTGGTCCTACAGAGTCACATTGGTCATGTTCTAATTGTTGAGGGAAATTTATTCGACATTTAGAACGACCGTGGCATTATGGGAAAGCACCGATGCACTCGAGTGAGCGATAATTCAGCATTTAGAGGAACTGCCGCCTATTGGGGGATTTTAATGGACAATAACTTAATGGGACTTTGATATGAAATGTAATGGTTGGCAGTTAAAAGCACGCAAAGCTGTTGATCGCTGTTCATTACAGTTAAAAGCCTGTCTAAATGTTCCAGCCGGGTGGCCCTCAAGGTTCCAAGTGAGGTGGCCCAAATGTCACTCGTTTGTCACTCGCATAAAGTTTGCTACACCCTCAGACAAAAGTAAATGTGCAATGTCTGTCATAATGCATTGGAATTAACACTAATATGATTATCTGTAAGCCTGTTATTCTGGTCACTGTCTATCTGTCATATATGAAGGCTGTGTTTTCAAACATGTGATACCAGCATAGTAGGCTAGTATGCTTGTGGTCAAGGTATTTGGCTGTTCCCCAACAGTTCCAGGTTCGAAATTCTTTTCTAAACAGGGAACTACATCCTATATTTCTTTCATGAGTGAACCTTCGAGAATGGCAAGTGCTTGCTTCAGAGGGATGCACCTGCTCAGTCCAACACTTCATCTCATTGAACGAATGTACAGTTAATTTCATCTTGGAGAAATTAGACCTTTTCTCCAAGGTTTCATTAAAAACGGTCGGTCAAATTGGACCTAGACATAGCTAGACAATTTCTGCTGTAAAATTCTACCTGTCATTTAACGGAACTGTCTGGCTATAGCTGGCTACTCAAAGCCGAATTATAAAATACATGAAGCAGCATTTGCTGCATAAGTTGAGACTTGTAAATGCATATTTGTAATTTTTGTTGTCGAAAAGATGCATGTCTAGATTGTACATACATATGATGATATACATGTATAAGATAAATTTCTTACTTCTACCAAGGTTTATAAACTTTATATTATTTAAGTGGTGGGCAATGTAAGCCGACAATAAGCTGGGAGTAGACAGAAGCGGCTGGCTTTAGCCAGTTATAGCTACAGCCAGGAATAGGTTGCTACAGCTGTCTAGAGTCGACCATATTTTATGAATCTAACTGTATGAAGAAGATGCATTGTAGTTTCATATACCTCTGTCTTGAGATTTAACTTAACTACCTCCAGTTATATATTTCATTCCACAATCAATCTAGTTACTTTGGTGGCTACAACAGAGTCCTTGTATTATTTGATTAAAACAACCAAATATTGTAGTACCCATCTCCTAGATGTCCTGTAAATGTTTGTCTATAGATCTGTGACAGTCTGTCTCAGGTAAGGAGAGCCAGTCTGTCTGCCCACTCTCTCTTCCTCTCCCTTTGACACTCATGGCGCATTAAGCCCATATTAATGAACTCTTTCCTCCCCAACATCCCAATCACCTTTAATGGCGTCTTCATTCACTCTTCCCGATTTATTTGAATATTTTTCCACCCAGAGCGTAAAATAAACAATAAAGTTGCAAATGAAGTTAAGACGCCCTCTCTTGTCAGCCACTGGAGCGGAACCGTCTCAAGTCACGTGTTTATTACCATAGCAACCAGGCAAACAGCTCTTAAAAGGCAGTGAGGTGAGCGATAATAAGGAATAACGTAATTTACATCGTTTTCATCAGGTAATCAGCGTCATAGGAGAGAGAAAATGAAAGGACAATAGGAAAGGAGGGTGTTGGGCGGCGCATGCGCACTTGTCGATTCCGTAATGTCTCAATTTGCCCGCTTCGCTGATCGGCAATGGAGTCTTCCGTCTGGGCGAGCCGCCTGCCTTTGTGGGCGATAATAGAGTTTTCAGACGCTCTTCGGCGCATTAGGCTCGTCAATCAGCGAGCGCCACAGTCTTAACAGCGCCACAAGACGCCCAATTCACACCCAATTCACGGCAAATCCCTTGCAATACGTGATTTTGTTATTGTAACGCAACCCAGCGCCCCAAGCGGCTGAAACACAAACTGTGCGCCGTAATTCGGTTGTCGTAAACGGGAGTGCTTCTAATATGATTGTCACAAAAAGCTACGTTTAGAGTGAGGCGGGGGACACCGCTGACCCGCCGTCGGGCCGTCTTAGGAGTTGGGTCGTCCGGCGTTATGCAATCACAAGGTCAGTGACCTCAACAACACCCCGCTGGACCCTGGTGCCCACGTCTTGTATGACACAACCATCGGACCTTACATTTCAGGTGCTAAGGTGCTTTTCCTGCAATGCATATTGGGACCGCCAATTTAACGTCTCATCCAAACGACATGCAGCTGGGATGTTGCTCTTGAAGAGTGCCCAGGCCTGCAATTAAACAGGCGAGCATCTTACCACTAGACCAACCAGCTGAATGAGGATATGCCCTTTAAATTCATGTCAAGGCCCACAACATGAAATATTAGATACCGCGCTTGCCTCAGCATGGGCACCAATCACAAATTCCGCATTTGGTTGTCACCTGATAGAAAATAAAAATTTTTTAATAAGTATTTGAATGAATGAAGATGTCCATGTCCCCCTTATAAAACCATTATTAAATAAATTCAAAAATCGTTTCGAATACAACTTTATATGGCAACTAATTTGTCAGGAAAGTCTACGAAAGGGGACAAACTTGAGTGCAAAATGCTGTAATAAAATTCAATTCTGCAGAGTTATGGCAGGCCATTACGTTTTCGTCATGCATCAAAACATAATAAATATTTTTGAAATTCAACAATATATCCCTTGCTTAGCATCAAATGCTACAATTAGAAAAGGTCCTTTCTGTAATTGTAAGCAGGATATCGTTTCTACAAAAAAAAACATCGATGCAAATAGGTCACTAATATGGGCACAAAGAAGGATCCAAGTGCATGGGATCGCGAAAAAACAAAGCAGAATCGCTTGTCTTTTAGAGAAAGAATAAAAGGTGGCCAATTCACGTCACCAGACTCTTTAATGAAGGGAAGACACTTCCGGTCCACTCGGCTACACAGACCACCCGCCAGGTGTCACTCCGCGTTGCCTAGGGAGCCTAAATTGCAGGCCACAATTTTCCGTCTATTTCTGGCCTAATTTGTAAATGTCCGGTAAATGGCTCGGTCGACGAAGGGACTGCTCCCTGGGGGGCCCAAGCAGCGCCAAGGCCCTTGCTCCGTCGGCCCACACAGCGCCCCGGCCCCGTCCCTCCACCGACCGATGAATTAGGCATGACGCGGGCTTTTTAGCGAAACCCGAGGCCTATTTGGGAGGCCTATTTGAGAGGGGGAGGGCGGGGGCTGAGGGAGCGTTCTCTTATCAGCCATGACAGCCCGCCGGATGGACTTGCCCCAAAGTGGCGCCCTCTACGACAAGCGCATGCGCCCTGCCCTCTTCCCATTAACCCCCCGGCCACTGCGCATGCGCCACAACACTGCTGCTGTATAAGCCAAGGCTAGCAGAAATTTCTCTATTACATAGAGAGTTTATAAGCAAAAAACACTGACTCATCTTTCTGCGAAAATTCTCAGATGACTTTGATCATCCAAGAAGTTAATGGATGTGGAAATTTTCAAGATGCGCATAAAAGGTGCCCTATTTCCTTTCTTTCTATCTTTGATTTCAGAAGTCTGGCTTTCAATCAATGACTTAAAATTGTATGCAGATGCCTTCAAATTAACCTATCTAAAGGGCCTATATATGGTGATTGATTCATAACCCCCTGGATCGACCCAATTGTTTATACTGAGGGCTGATGTGTGAAACAAGATCCTTATAGGGCCCATGTGTAGCTTCATGTGTCGAAAATGTTTTAAATTTAATATTCTTGGAAAAAACAAAACAAAAAAAACATGATTGTGTGCAAGCCGATGCCTCAAGTACATTGTAATTTATAACATGTTTATTTGCAGGTATCCGTTTGCCATCTTTATAGGTTATGTGTAGATGTTCGTGTTTAGCATGTCAGGATGTGTCTACGCTGTGTATGTGTTGATGTGTATGAGAAGTGACAGAGGCAGAGAGCGTCCCATTTGCCCATTTACCTATGCATAATATGATTGGCTGTTGGTTTCCATGGTGACTGAGGGAGCCCTCTCTCTCTCTGCATTCCGTATTCAGTGGTTTTTCGGGCCATCGCGACGCATTAGTCGGACGTCGTGAGCGGCGTCGGGGGGAGAGGGGGGAGTCGGAGATCGGGGAATCGGCAGAAAATTAGCGTCGCCGGCCTGCAAATGGGTTTTGCACGGGCGAGCGATCGCGGCCCGTCTAGAGCTACCAGCCTCAAAGCGACATGACAGGCCGCTTTAGATTCATGGGCCCCCCCCCCCCCGGTCTGCAACTCCCCCCCCCCCCCCCCCATCCTGAAAGCAGAAACAACAGATCCTCAAGTGGCAAAACCGATGTGATGGTTTGGATGTACATTGTTCATGTAGACAAGTTGTCAATACTATGTAACCTACAACATGAATGTTTTAGTTTTTTATGCTGCAGATTAAGCTATAAAAGTAGCATCCTTGTAAAATATAATAACGAAAAATCAGCTGCTGAAACAACCATGGTCATCATTCATGCATTTTAATATACAATTAAATATTATCTATGAATTCTATCATTATACGTTTCAGTCGACTTGGTTAATATGTATGCATTTTGTATACATTATAGTATTATTACTCAATTTGTCATGGTAATTTTATTACTGCCTCAATGTTATGGGCCTGAAGATTATAGTGAGCTGAAATAACCAGTTGCCAGAGGCAGACGTAATGATGAGATGATGAGCCTGATTTACTCCAAGGTTGTCTTTTAATCGTCCCAGCAGAGACGGTGTATAATTCAACTCTTACTCCACCGATATCCAGTGTCATCATCCAAAGAAAAGATTCCATTTCCACTGCATCTGAATATAAGTTAAATTTTGCATATTATTTATATATATATATATATATATATATATTATGACACATGTATCTGCACTGATATTGCGTTCTCAATAAAAGAATATATAAATATATTTCAGAGCAATTTTAAATCAACTGTGGTCACTTCTGAGAAACACTTTTCAAGAACCAAAGACATGAGAAACATGATAGGCACTGTTAGGCAGAGGGTAGGCAGGGGCCAAGGACTGACAGACGCCTATCTTGGTGGAAATCAGTTGCTAATTGAAGAGCAAATGCCCTGTTTGCAGCCCACAATTAGAACAATAACGACCAGAGCGACACCTGGTCAGCGAAACCCCACGACAGGACAGTGCTGTTGTCATTTTGAGCTATTTTGACGCAATTATAGGGCATTTGAAAATGTTCACCTCTGTTTCTCACTCTAAAAATTCTTTTCACCTATTAAATAAATTTGAACTCGGAAGTGTTTAAAAGTAGTATTTACATCTTGGAAAAAGTCTCAAAGTACCAGATTTCGCTCAACAAACATATATTTGAGATGTATTTCTGAAATGTTAACTTTGAAGTGTTGCTGCATGGATATCCCTCTGGGAATTAGTACAACATACCTTCGAAGAACAGCAAGCTCGCTTTAACATTAAAATTAACACTTTCTTTCATTTGTAAATCTTTCGTAAAGTCTATGATATATTTGAATTTTTTAAATACTGTCAAAATTGTTAAGAAAAAATGTATCCATATAAACACAATAATTCAGTTGTAAGATGGAAATACATAAAAGAAAGATATGCAAATACAAGAAAATGATATATTTATATAGCATATATCTTTGAGATATTTTCTCATTCCATTGGCACCCTTACACTTCATAAATACCCAAGAGCCTGATCACATGACCTCCTGAGCGGGTGCACGTGGCCGTTTCCTTGGTGACAGTTGTCATGCCTTAATTAAGGGCCTTCTGTCCGCCATGCTTGATTGCTTTTACCCATGCTTCTATTAATTCCTTGCAGTGTCCTGTGGTTGCCTCGTTATTCTAATGGCTCTTCAATTAGAGACTGAAACAACACGATTCAACCAGCCATATGCATCTCCCCCTAAACTAAACCCCCCTTGAATCAAGCTGAGTGTGACTGTCATTTTGTTCGAGGAAACTTTAGACATCTCACGGTAAATAAATAATTTAAAACGTCAGTCTCAACACAATCATAGGCAACTGCGAAGAATTTACTTACACTAAATCTAAATAGGCTGTTCTAATATGATTCAAAATTAATGTCCACGTTTCCAGTCATAAATGTTCATTAAATGGCAATTCAAACTCCCAAATTTCTAGCTGACTGTGACACATCTGTAAAATTTTCATTTCCTGTTTGTGGCATCTTCCATTTTAGTTTTAGTCGTTTCTCTGTCACCATGAGAAATGATTTAAAAAATGATGACAAGACAGAAAAATATCATTGAAAAAATGGGAAAGTCTTAGTCAATTGGAGGCACATAGGTGACAAACGTGAACATTCCTATGATAGTAATGCATTCAATATTTTTAGTAAAAGGCACCACCAGTGTTGTGTTATGGAAGATATAAAGTGTAGACATATATCTATTCTTTGGATTTTTAGGCAGGACAAATACTTGTGACGTCGCAAATCGTCAATCGTACGTGTATCATGATTGAAGCATCCTGCCTTTTTGGAATAAACAATAATTTGTATGATCTTCAGACGGAATTCTTATAGGCCCATGTCTTTATCAACGCACAGATGGTTTCTAAGAGCTGCTAATAGTTGCCTAGCAACACCATCTTGTGGAGTGAGTCCCTTGCGACGTCTCCAAGGAAGCAAACAGCGTCGTGTGAGACGTGGCTGAGGTGGCGGTGACGTCATGACGTTGTTTTGGCAGGCTGATCACGTGGTACTACGGGGGGCCTAATGGGGGGACTTAAAAGAACTTGACTCGATTACACATTAAAGGCCTCCATTAAAGGGACCCATTAAAGGCGGCCAAGTGCAGCCATTAGACAGAAAGAGAGGGGGAGAGACAGAAAGAGAGAGATATGGAGAGAGTTGGGTTAGCATTTCTGTTGCTAATTTGTTTTTAGTATATATTGTACATATTAAAAACAAATATATACCCCACACTTTCTTTTGATTCAATATGGCAGATGCCTCAGTGTATGGTGAGTATTTTGAGATCGTGTAGTGAAATTCGATGATAAATTAGTTTGTATTAATTATTCATATTGTTCCAAAAAGTACGTGATCGCATATATATATATATACGGGAAACAAGTATCGTGGGATTTTACAAGGAGCATAGAAGCAACTGTTGCGGCCCAAAAAAATTGAGACATAGGCCTCATTGTACCAGACAGTGACAGCCATGGCTGAACAAAGTGACAAAACAATTAACAATGGTATCAGAGGAGTCATAAACAGCAGACAGAAAGACAGAAAGACAGATAGACAATGAGAAATTGAAGTCAGGGTGTTACGCTGCGGATGGTCGTCGTTGGAATGAAATTTCGATGCAACATTTTGAGTGTCGTCCGCAGTGTGGTAAACAAGTCGAGGAGAGGTGCTGTAATAGACCAGCGAGGAGCACTATCTTCTAGTGGGTTTAGATTTCAAACATGCACACTCCATGTCTGCATGATTGTCTGTCTGTCTGTCTCTCGTCATAAAAAGGCTCCATCTCTCCCATGGGTCTTTGCTCATTTCACACTTTGAAGCGAAGAAAGTTTTTCTCTCAAGGAATAAAAACAAAGTTTGATTTTAATTCCCCAAGAGTGGCGCTGCTGATCGCTGATTAATTGGAGAGGGTATTGGGAGGGTTTTCTTGGGCGCCCTCTGTTGTTCATCCTGAGAAAAGAAGGAGAACAAAAAGGAAGGAATAAAGAGGCGTCCGCTTAAGAGGGGGGCAATCGCCAGCGCCCTCTCACAGCCATGAGGGGGGTGGAGGGGGGGGGGTCGAAGGGATATTCGGGCAGATTACAACTCAATTTGGAAGAGCATTGAAGCAGGGCCAAGTCTCGGCCAACTCTCGGGCCCTCTTGATTACGACGAGAACTGGCTGAATGGGCGGGCGATAATAGGGAGGCTGGGCGATAATGGGCCAGTGTGACTTAATGAGGCTCCTTTGACCAGGGTCTGATGGGGAATCAATGGGGACAGAGGCAGAATGGCTGGCAGAGAGTGCCTCTGTTTGTCCTCCTGATTTAGACGCCTTGAAACCTCCCTCCCTCCATGAATGGCTAATCAGCTTGAGCCTCGCCTGATGCCAAACTTATTTGGAATTATTTCCTATCATTTGAAGCAGGCAGCCTAAACCAACTAGCGGCAGCCCCCCTAGCCCATATGGAGGTGTTGATAGTCTTTTCAAATGTGGCTTAATCCCTCCCTGTAACAAGGAGTGAACTACTGGCGTCTCTGCTTAATTGATTTCTTGATTGCTCTTAAGCTTCTTGTTTTTCTAGCTGCGCACTTCATATTCCCCATAAACTCCACTCAGGCCCGAGCAGAATGAACACAAGACATCAAAGTCCCCAACACAATGGCCAACTTGATGTCCTTTCAATGAATCTCATCACCCACCATCGACATATGTATCAAATAACCTTGGCCAAAAGGTTCATTTTAACAAGCATGCCTACAAAATGTTTCTTTCATTCATTTCAAATAGATTCATTCATCTAAACATTTGAATAGACACACAACATCACAGGGTCTTCTATCTGCAACCCAATACACGAAGGACACCAGCTGTGAGTTCAACATTCATAATTATCAGCTAAAACACTTTTTGATTAGAGCTAAAGTGGCCAGCCCATCAAGTCAAAAAGGCCAGGGTTAAAAGTTAAGGAGGGATTATCCAAAACTCGATCAAATCTCGAATAACTGCCAAAAATAAAATGCTGAATGCATGGCTATAATTATGAACATGCAGTTCTACAGTCTCTCCGTCTATTCATTAATAAGGTGGCCCAGTTGGTCAGGTGGGGAAAAAGCTTCTCAAGTCTCATATTAGATTCCTCACACTGGCAATAACTGGTGTGCATGTGAAACACTCACTGTATATTCTAGTTACAGCAGCCAACTAAGGATGGACTGACGAGAACTCGTTTTGGAAAAAGACAACCAGTTGAAAAACAAAAATTATCAATAATTTCATTTCTTATCACGTTATTCCAGCCTGAGACAGACGTGTCCCACCTGTGAATAGAATCCAGGATCAATGTTCCACTTATTTACATTCTTCAACCTATTTCTGTTTGTCAGACCATATGTGCCTTTCTCTATATGTTTCTTTCTAGTCGTTCCATCCATAGATGATTTACCCATAAGTCACCCCCCCCCATGGATTCACCCCCCCCCCCCCATGGATTGAGGTGGGGGCCTAGCTCAGTGGTAACACACTGGGCTTCTACCCACTGGATCCCAGGTTCAATTCCCCGTCGCGCCTAAGTTGGATGGCTGTTTCATCCTTCATCTCATTGCCATGGTCCCTGCTTGTCCTAATTAGCCCAAAAAGGTGCAGAAAAACAGGACGTAAAGCCCTAACCCACCAAACCCCCCCCCCCCCACCCCCCCCCCCCCCGGCTTACACTCTACCCCTTCCCGGCATCTTGGTTGCACCATCAAGGAGTACAGTGCTCTCTGGCGGCAGGCAATTACAAGAGCCAATGATATGCAATTGATAAGCTATTACTATGCAATTGATATGCTATGACTATGCAATTGATATGCAATGGATATGCATTATGTCTGTGAAGGAGACACAAGCTGAAGCGACACCTTCAGGTCGTTTGCATAATCGCCATGAAAGACGGGCTAATGAGTGCCCACTGAGGCATCATGGGAGAGCAGGGCATGATGGGATGGAAGAGCGAGGCATGATGGGAAGGAGCCACTCATGGGCACACATTATTCCCACTAGATGGCGTATTCATCACATCCTTCCTCTTTAATACCAAACAGGATACAGTCATCCGCTCATCTCCATGGCGACGTACAGACAAGACAGACAGACAGACAGATGGTCTACTGCCAATGCTGCTGTTGTATGGTCCGTGAGAAAAATGGCTTTCATTGTGGACATTAATTTGTAAAATTATGTGTAAATCCCCCTTTTTTTAATAGGCCTACTCGAAAGTTTACCGATTCATCATTCCAACTGTCACTCTTAACAAATTCTCACGCTGTTTCAATCGAAATTATGAAAATGTCCTGGAAATTGTTATCATATCATTAGGACGCATCAACGCTTTGTCAAAATCGATTAGCTCTATTTTCTTAACAGATTCATTTTGACGACGATTTTCACGGATTAGGAGGTGCATTGCGTCAATAGTGACGTCATTGTTACGTTTACGTGACGTCATATGACGCTGAGACGCGTGGTGGCGTAGGGCTTTGTGTATATATAATACAATTGATGCATAATCCTTTGCACTTGAGGCGATTTCTCTGTCATGAAGCCAGTCACCAACCAAATGACAGCTTAATTTATGTGAGGTTAGTCCCTGTGAAACAGTGTGAAATAACATAAATTTAGGCAACCTACTATTCTGAAAGCTTAGATCTCATATGGAGGTCAGACATACTATACATAAATACAGCTAAGCAGTCTTACACCGAAATTTCGTGTTACAAAAAAGACTTATAACAGAGAATAAATATAATTTTTGGCTTTCATCATTAAAATATCACATACATTGCAAGCAGGCCTATATTTCTATGTCTCCAGCACTTTTGTGATGTTCAAATTCCACAAAATCTCTTGTAATTGCTGTCATCATTAAAGTGAAGTAGTTAACCAATGTATCTGTCACAGTATCTTGGTGAGGGCATTGTTAACAATTATGCCAATGAAGAACCCTATTAAAGAACCTTTTTAATGAACCGTTCTGCTGTGAATTAATTTAATGAAGAGCGAGGGTTCCTGAGTGTTTCTCTTAAAACCAACAGACGCATCCTACACACTTGGTTACCCCCATCTAGGGGTACAAGAAACCCCTCCGCCCCAAATATGTCTAATGGGTTAATAACATCAGCCAAATTTGCCTTTAATAGAGACTTAATCATTGCACATTATTCTGCATTGTTGGGTGGGTGGACAGATTACTCGTAACACAGTCGACTCAATGCAATGCAATACACGAAGCAGATGAAAACAATGCACACTAGGAGGACAGAATTTGGGTTTACAATAATAAACCTAAGATGATCTATTCTCCACTGTGAGCCAATCAGAATGCTTCATTGTCATCCAGTATGGGTGTATGTTGTACAGTAGCAGAGTTTATTGGACAGCTGCCATTTATGTTGTACAGTGTGAAGAATATGTGATTTCTTCACAAAATCACATTGTTGGACCCCTCAGCATCTAATGTTGGACCCCACACCATCTAATGTTGGACCCCTCACCATCTAATGTTGGACCCCTCAACATCTAATGTTGGACCCCTCACCATCTAATGTTGGACCCCTCACCATCTAATGTTGGACCCCTCACCATCTAATGTTGGACCCCTCAACATCTAATGTTGGACCCCACACCATCTAATGTTGGACCCCTCACCATCTAATGTTGGACCCCTCAACATCTAATGTTGGACCCCTCACCATCTAATGTTGGACCCCTCAACATCTAATGTTGGACCCCTCACCATCTAATGTTGGACCCCTCACCATCTAATGTTGGACCCCTCAACATCTAATGTTGGACCCCTCACCATCTAATGTTGGACCCCTCACCATCTAATGTTGGACCCCTCACCATACACTGTTGTTATAATATTTTCTTAGATAATGGAGCCAAATCTGACTTACGTACAAGACAGACAAGACATATATACTGGAGCAATGCAGAGCTCACCAGGAAGAGTCCGGCCATTGTCTCATTGTCAATTGTCCCAAGAGCATTGCTGCTGACAGATGGGATTTGAAAGTGAGACCAGGCGGAAGTGGGTCAGTCATCCAGGGCGCATGCGCATCTGTCAACAACAACAACTGACCTAATTAAGGCTCAATTAAAGGGCTGTTAAGGGTGGAATCAAAAGGGGTGACAAGGGTTGGTCGAGGGTGATTAAAACAAACACTGACAACCCTCTTAGCCGATTATTTCTGCAAAGGCATTCGACCGTAACGCTTATTTATCTAACACAGGAAAACTCAGCAGCAGCAGCAGCAGCAGCCATCACCTTCCAATTTGTTTATTTGATTAATGCATATATTGATTTATATTTTTCATCTATTTTATTGTTTATTTATCCATTCATTTTTAACTTGTTTAGCGTTTATTTATGAATACAATCTCTCAATTGCATGTCCAAGAAATTAGTGCTGAATTACCATGCATGGCATAAGCCATATTAATAGTTAAAATAGCTCAATCAGCAATTTCTGAATCTTTCTTTTTCTTTGTTGATATTGCTTTGTTATGTTTTTAATTTGTAAGAAAACAAAGAAAGAAAAAACTATTTAGATTGAGTACATTGTTACAACAAAGAATACAAAACCAAAATGTGCATCTGAGAACTGCGTGGTTTGAATTTCCGACTGGTCTCTTTGCATAAGTTATTTTGCGAAGTTGCTCCTTCATAAATCCTGATCAAAGTACCTCCTGTCCCAATTTGCAGGTCACACTGACCAGGCAGACAATAAAACAATTAGAACAGTAGGTCACGTGACTAAGTGACAAAAGCAACACATTGCACTGGTCCATTGACATCCGGGTATTGTATTAAAAGGTCATCAACAGCTCTTAGGATAAAGGCAAACGTGTTGCTGGCAGCTTTGATGTTCATTTGGGGGCCAGCTGAGGGGTGATGCTAGGCAGCCAATGTTTCTCTGTCATGTCAATCATTGTTTATTTATTGTCAGGGTTTGTTTTATTAAGGAGCGTAAAATCAGAGGGACATGCTTAATTAATAGGGGAGGTATTAAGGCAGAGGGACAGGGGCATTAATTAGTCATAGAGGTCCCGGGGATGTTGTTAAGCTCTTACTAACAAGGCCCTCTGCCCTTACAGCCATCAAAGGCCCATTGGCCGCCATGACAGTCCCTCTAAGGGCCCTGCAGATGGTGCTGCCGCCTAGCAGGCCCTCGTAAAACTCTGACTTAACACCTTCGGACAGGCAGAGCTAGGGCATCTGTGACACTGGAGCGGGGCATGGTTATTGGCCCATCTGGGGTGAGACATGTCACCCCTCTCCCCTTCTAATGCCCCTTTCTGCCTCGCTTTGATTTCCTAAGTGAGTTATGTCCTCCGTAACTGGAGAGCATGGCCGCCATCTTCAAATATGGCCGCCCTATGTCAGTTTACAGTCTTCTCAGTCTGACTCACTGCTGGGCAGCCTGGGTCACGGGCAGCCGATTAGCATGTCATTTGCCAGAGAATCTGACTCCAGGAAATCTAATTCATACTCAGAAAGACAGCCTTTAGAAAGCAATATTTCGTTGAGATGTTCAAACAAAAAACGTGATGATTCGCGCCCATAAGTAGATTCACTGCCTTAACCCAAAAAAACTGCATTTATATACACACTAAATTGCTTCAACATACATGGGAGGCCTTTATCTCACTCAAGTCATATACAACATCCATGTTAAAACCATACACGTGTGTTGCTGGTTGGAGTTTAATTATCTCACCACACTACATCTGCCTCTGTCAGTTGCTCTGGTAAGCGGCAAAGATGAGACTAAATGCCAATTAAACCAGACAACGAGGTACTCGTCTCATAATAACAGGAATTGTGTTGCAGATTCATTGATTTCACTGTTGGACCCTCGATGTATCCAAGTACAAATGACAAACCCTCAACCCGGTTTTCTTTTATTCCTTTATTTATTAACAACAATATCAGTGTCCACCCAGCCCTAACCCACATGGAAGGTCCGTTAAAGGGGTGTTCTTATTGGAGGTATCAAAAGGAGAAATGTTTTCAAAACACCAGAAGAATGGAGTGTAACCTCAAAGGGCCAGCTGCCCAAGCTCTACCAAGCACTCTCAGGCACTCTTAAGCCACCAAAGCACTCTAATGTTATTTTTGTATTTAAGGGTAACAATATGCTATTTATAAGATTTACTGCCCTTGCCCGCTGCCTTGCCTTCTTACTTGCTTGATTTCTTGCTTGCTTGCCACTTTGACCAGGTCATGTTCCCCAACCTAGCACCCAACCACAACACTGACCCTTGCCCTATTTCATCAACAACTACGACCACTATGCTTTCGGCTTCTATTATCGCCCATGCAGCTGCTCCTTTCAATCTTCACTTAATATCGCTCAGCCGTGCAATGAGCAGTTTGTCACGTGACTGAATCAAAATATTTTCACTGGACGACATTTCAATCCAACAAATACGAAATAACTAGGTAGGTAAATGCCATATTATCCTCCCTGGCGAACGTTATTAAATTGTCTATATCCAAATTAATTCAATGCATTCAGCTATTCAATTATCGCCCATGAAGTCTGTTATATGTCCCATTCATGTCAGGAGATCAAAGCTGAAGATCTTAGGGAGATCTTTAGGGAGTTCATTGAGTTGGTCATTCAATGCAAAATGCACTTTATTATTGGCTTTTGTGAAATCATTCAAGCGTGAAGTATGCAATTTCTCATTTCAGAGGCCACGAATTTCATGTACTTGAGTGAGATACAACATAATTGACATACATAATCTATGCAACTATTTCATAAGATCGATACCCAATAATTTCACCATAAAGCCCAACAGTTATCAAATTGAAATCATTAACAGCAAATGGTGTCATTGACACCGGGGACATGTTTACCAACACAAAACTCACAATGACCTCGAGTTTATCACACCCTCGAGTCACATTATCCTGTTCTAATTGTCATATGCTATTTGCACTTAAAAGATCGTTGAACTATTTAGTAGTCCACATATAGTACGTTAGGAAATATAATAGCCTGATATGTCATGATTTGGTAGGCGACACTAAGCTGTGCCTCTACCAAAGTAAAATGTTACAATATAAGTTTGTGTTTATATTATTTCATATAGCAGGTTTTAAAAGCTTGTTTTCAGTTGGTCACCCTGCCAGAGACCAGTCAAGGACCTTCATTCAAAGATGGGCATTTGATATTTAACCGTTGCCCTCCCTTTTCAATCGGCATTTGGAAATGTGCTGCTTGGGATTTAGAGAAAACGCTAAGTTTCACTTGGCAGGACTTATAATTGCTCTGTTTTAAAGAAGCTGTTATGTCCCTTGGACTCAACAAACGCACTGACAATTTCTCGAATTTAGCTGCATCAAAATGATGATGGCGTAACACGAATCACAGCTGAGCTTTTGCGAAAGCAAACAAAAGCTAACAATATTTGACGGTATATAACCTGGGAAAGCCAGGGCAACCTGATTTGTCATTATACGAAAAAGCCTCTGTATAATACACTGGGTCTCCTTATTAATGAATGGTGGCCTCAATCTGATCCACAAATTTATACCTGGACAGTGGCCATTCTCAACTCTACTGCATGCAAGTGCTCCATGTGAACACACTCTGTCCAAAACTCCAAATAATTCAAGACTCTGTTTGCTCTTTCATGCATCAATTGCATTTTGCAAAAGTCCAGTTCCCATCAAGTTTGAAGCAACTCAGATGGAACTGTTTCAATAAATGACGCCCCATTCGAAATCATTTAGTGTGAAGGTCAATAGATCTATCGCCTTCTATTTAAGTCGAACAATGCAAGTTTAAATCAATTTGGATTTTCAATTGACAATCTAATGGAAAATGACAGAACTACGAATGACTCATGGCTTCCTGCAGAAGTGTCAAGCAGTTAAATCCAGTAAAATGCTCTTCAAATTTATCCCCCAATTCAGTCAAACGCAGTCAATGGCAATCAAAAGCAGGCAATTGGAGAGTTTACGAAACCAGACGATGTTTTTGCACTTCCGCTGCGCGCCCATTTTGTCCCAATGCGGTCTATGGGGAGAGGGCGCCACTGCGCAGGAAGTAATTGATTTGCCGTTCAAATGCTAATCGCTTGGCTAATATGTGATGCATGATTGGTGTACGTTATGTTGAAAAAAAACAGAAAAATAAATGATGAATAAATTCACAAGTGATGAACCTAATCTGATCTCAAGGCTGTCAGTACATGTCCAGTTTACTTCATAGAGAAAGATCATTGTATATCTACACCCTTTCAGAAATTAATTTGGGAGCTTTTTGTTATTAGTTGATTGGATTACACTCTGCAACTACCTGTCCATTTGTTGTTCGTGTGTGTATTTAGAAGAGAGTGACAGTGGGAGGGGGTGGGGGGTCTGGATTTGCGGAGTTTCCCATGGGAGGGCCCAGCGTACTGTGGAGAGCCGTCACACTCCAATGAACATCAGACGACATTTTGTTCGAATCGTCGTCCATGAATAATTGATCAAACGGTCACGCTAGGTGGCGCCACGTGCTCCCAGCATGCACCGAGCCATGGCCGAGAGCAGTCGATGTTTGCCGACGACGGCCGAGCGGAAAAGTGCGCTTTGATCAAGTCTGTTTGCCGCCAAAAACGCATTAATTTTGATGAAACTTTTCACAAGAGACTGACTCCGAGTGAGTGGCCCCCTGTTGAGTTATGAACTAACTATTGAACAATCGCTGCCTTTGTTACAATCACAGATTACGCCACATTTTCTCACAGGAACCACGTGAGGATGACAAAGAAAGGAGACAATTGGATCACGTGACCTTTAATTGATTTATGATTGGCTGATGCAATGGAGGTCATTGTTGGTCACACCCAGATAGAGATTGGCCAATTTGCAAGCAGGGGTGGCCACACAATCAAAGGCTGGTGCTCTGACTACCGGAATTATTTATCAACATCAATCTGCTTTCGGGTTTTTTTTTCTTTCTTTAATTTATGAGTTCATCTCCGCTGTCTGTCTGTGAGGACCTGTTGGTGTTTGCAATCATCCGTTAGCCCATCTTCCTCAACTGCCAAACCTTTACCAATGCACGTGGTGTGTGATAAGCCAACCCTACATGTGTGACCTCCTTGACAAAGTAAGAACTCAGAACTCAGTACAAATTTATTTGAAAAAGTATATAAAAAATATACAAGATCAGGAGGGACAGTAAGTATCATGATCAGTGACTTATAGTTGCAGAAGCAGCTTATAGTGAACCTTTAACTGTTACCCTGGTGGATGCCCTGGGATTGGGTACACTGGTCCAGAGAGACTTCCTGGAATTTCGGTGGAGTAGACCAGCTCAGTTGACCAAGACGGTGTACAACAAGGTCTCCCTTTCTCACGCATTCTTACCACAGAGAAATCATATTCTCTATGCTCCTGCCAGTCGTGGCGGTCCATGCAGTATCTGAGGACTTCTTGACTATTGAGGGAGAGAGGACTCTTTGACTCTTTGCAGCATCGGCCTCTGCCTGCCGTTGCCCTGGTAACCGAGCAGTTATCAATCAGAGGAATTGGCGGTTGCAGAGGCTGCCAGGAAATGACAACATTACACGCTCTTAAGGCGGGCGCCCCACGAAACTTCTCCATTTAGGCCACGAAACGAAACGGCCAAAGCAGAACAGCCCCGCGCCAGCACCTCCGCCATATGACAATCCGGCCTCAATTAAAGAGCTCCTGATTACGGGTACTTAGGGCAAATTACCCCTCATTAGGCCCCCGGCCTCCCCTTGGCCTCCCAGGCGCCCTTCTGATTCATTCCACCCCTTCCCCCCCCCTCGCCGCTGAAATTTCCCCGCCGGAAGTACCTCGATTTGGCACTTCCGCTATCAGTAATGCCAGTTACGCATGCGCACCAACTGCCCGCTCTGAAGCAGTGGCGCCGTCTGGGAAGGGGATAAGAAACGATTGGTCCATGGGCTTCTAGAATGGCGTGAGATGATAGCAAGACTGTTGGTGGTTTGAGTTGGTAGTCTACAGCCCGGGCTAATTGTTACAGCCAAAACTGTTCAGCGGTCCCCCAAGGCGAATGCCGCGATAGAGTTCCGGTCAAAACTTTAGTATAGCGGAAGTAGGGCAAGGTTAATTTCAATTATGTAAAACACTGAAACATGTGTCAAAACGTACATCCTTGTGAGGCTTGGAGTCTCAGCTGTTCATATCTGACCTTTTTTTTCCAGGTACAGACAATTATCCAATATCAGAGAGCAGGTTTTGATATGGGCCCATGCTTATCTCCGAACCGGAACTCTATCCTCGAATGTAAACATTGACCGGACTCCAGCACTGGAGAGTGGACAGCGGAATACTGAATGGAGAAATATTTTTAAGACAGGTGGCCGTTTAATAGAGGGGCAAAGCAATGGAAAATCAGTCTGGGGGAGTTTGAATAACTGACCGTTTACAGCAGGTTGCCGCTCTATGCATGGTGATAAAATTTCTCTACCTGCTTTCTCTGACATTGCATCTGTCAGTCTGTCGAGCTGTCAGTCTGTCAGTCTGTTAGTCTGTCTGTCAGTCTGTCTGTCTGTCTAGCTGTCTATCTATCTATCTATCTATCTATCTATCTATCTGTCTGTGTGTCTAGCTGTCTGTCTGTGTGTCTAGCTGTGTGTCTGTCTAGCTGTCGCGCTGTCTAGCTGTATGTCTGTCTGTCTAGCTGTCAGTCTGTCAGTCTGTCTAGCTGTCAGTCCGTCTGTCTGTCACTCTGTCAGTCAGTCTGTTAGTGGGCGAGTTCCATGTACTCACTGAGCTGTGAGTGATGATCAGAATTATTGATTTGATTTTTTTTTATTGGCAGTTGAGATTTACTCGAATTCCCTTTGATTCATTTTTGATCTTTTCAGATTCTTTTCTCAATTTTATTTATTATGCAGCCACGGACTCATGCACATGGCTCGATCGATGGTCGTTTGTTAATCTTTGATCATGACTTTTTGATTATTTGCGAATATTTGCTGACTGTTTGGTGTCAATTGTAGTTGAACATTTGTTGATTATTGATGACATTTTACATTTAACTGGCAGTGGATGACACAGCCTGCTGACCCCAGCCAGTTCGTTCTTTTTCAATCTGACTTTAACTCGTGAATAATAGAGAGTAGTTCTTTTGTGAGGCCCTCTCTTCAAGTGCTTTCAATGATCTCACACAATGCCACAATTGCAATCCATAACCTACACTATCTTTAAGTCGTCTTGATTTTCCATTTTTCTTGACTCTGTTTCAAAAATTCCACCCTTTATGTTTTAGTAATTGTAAGTTTTTTCATTGAATATTGTGGCTAGTAAACTGAATTGAATTGACATACACAAATACTGCAACTTTGTCACTTGAATTTTTTTTTATTATTTGCTTAGTTTTACTTCAGGATGCCAATAAACTTTGAATTATATACTGCCTCATTTAAACCTTTTTGTTTCTTTTTTGCTGTAATAATAAGCAATTGCTACCTACTTTGGTTATAGAACAAACATCTGCATACATACAGTTATCTGAATGAGCAATCCATGGTTCTGTTTATATTTTCAATTGAATTTTAATAACAATAAGCTATTTATTTTCTTTGTCCATTTTTTTTTAACGAGTTTATCACATGAATCTCAAAAAAAAAAATTAAACAGAAATCGACAAATTTGATTGATACGAACCTAGTGACTCTTGACAAGGCAAAAAATGTAAGAAAACCTAAGAGAAAAACATCATTCTTACTGGTGATTTTTACAATCAACTTTACTCGATTTGATTTCAATTGCATCAATATTTGAAGGAGCAACCATTCAACAAGCACGATGGCGAAGCATCCATTTTCAAGAAGCCCACTCAAGTGTGTTAAAGTCCTGGTGCTTGTGAGTCTCTCAATGAAGTTGGGAGTTTTTTGAGCTCAGTCAAACGTGAAATTTTGATTCCTTTTTCGGTTAAAAATGACAGGTGAGTGTGGACTGATGGATCGCCTCACGGAAGGAATCTGGCTTTTCCTATCACTTGATCATCATTCTGTCACAACCTGTGAATTTATCGAGGTCTAAAACATTGATCCATCTGAGCAGAATTCTGCTGGTTTAAACGTACATACAGCAGTAAATCTTTTCTCTTTCTTTCTTTCCTTCTTTTTTTCTTCTTCTTCTGCTTTGCTGCATAGTAAAAAAGGTAATTCTTAATTGCCTACAGACTGTTTATTTTATTTTCTTAGTTTAAAAAGTATTTTAAAAGTTAACACTTGTCACGATTTGCATTGTTAAGGGCATTACTGACCAACTTTTGTTTAAAAATGAACTCAGTTATCATATTAATCATGAAATAATTTTTTTTGTGTGAGGCAGGAATAATGTCTGACTGTTTATCTTATTGAATGTCCATACCACATCTTTACCACAAGCTAACCATGTACATAGGACGTATGTGAACCTGCTGACTGAATTCCTTTTGACTCAACTTGTGGTAGATCCTTATCAAGGACAGTCTGCGCTGCTAATTACCCTATAGCTGACTGTAAGGAGGGTGAAATGACAGGGTGAATAGGGGACATTCATCTTGTTTTGTTTACTGACACATCTTCACAAATGCCTTCAGTTCATGTGACATCCAAATGTTGATTTTAGTTATTAACCAAAAGTTGCTTCAAGATAGTATTGAAGTCCCCAAGCATAAGTGACTTAATTTATAGTTTAGAGATCATAATGACACAGGATAGAAAAGTACGCTGTCAGAAGCTCTTTTAGAGTCCTTCATATGTTAATTTTTTTCCTTATTCTCCATGTAAAATATTAGCTGAATTGATTAGACTTTAACCATGCACTTGGGATGCCCTCATAATGCAAGTATCTATATACTGCACTGGTAAATCTTGGATCTAGAGTTCATCCAAGGGTAAATAATATCCACAAAATATGTCTTCTAATTCGATTACATTTAAAACATCAAGGTGGCCTTACGTGGAGAAGTTCAAAACTTATTTCTTTGAAGAAGACAATATCTTTATTCCTTTCCTCAATGCGGCCATTACAGGCTATAGTGAATGGGTTGACTGTAGTGAGGTGTCCTCATTGGCCAGTTAATGGCAAATTATGCAGTTTTGGATGAAATATACAAGTCTCGATTTTTTATATTAGGTACATTGTTAATGCAGCCCATTTGGAATATTTTCTTAACAAAACGCAGCATTTGGAATATTTGTACAAAGCATGGGACTGCAGGGGTCTTATGAAGGCAGGGGGGAGGGGTTAAAGTAATTCTGAGGGAAAACGAATGACCAGGGGGAGACACTTGCACCCTCTGTACCAGGTACCAGGCTAACCCCTCCAGGGTAAGTGTGCTTTGAACAGCAGGATACCCCCTTCTCTCCTAAAACTGCTAAAAGTCTATATTTTGCGCTCATTTCACCGAAAACCTCCGAAAAAACATCTATCATTATGATGAATGGGGAGGCAGGGCAACCTTTAAAACAGACTCAATTGGCAAAATGCTCGAAAACGGACTAAATTGTCACACTGTGGTACCCCTTACATGCCCCCAGTGCCTGACAAACATGCCTGTGTTAAGTGTAAATCGTTCATGTGTCACTTATCATATTCATATATTTGCAAATATATGAATATGTAAAGATTACTGCAACTTTCTATTATACTACAAATTGTCTGCAAAATCATAAGAGACAGACTGACAGACAGACTGACAGAGAAGTCGAAATATAAATAAGTAGCAGTGAGTAAGGAAGCATTATCAGTCAGTCGGTCAGTCCTTAAAAGGTTGCTTTTATATATGAATATGATAAGTGACACATGAACAGTCAGTCAGTAAGTCATGTATTCAGTCAGTCCCAGTCAACTATCCAGTCAGCTCGTCAGTAAGCCAACCAGTCAGTCGACCAAGTCAGTCAACAAGTCAGTCAGTCCTTCCATATATATTTTCTATATTTTCTAATTATCTCATTTTCTTCCTGTCACATTACATTTTGTCACCTGAAGCCAATATCTGAGAGGAAAGCAGCATTTGTCAAAGGCCAGTCGAGACGCAGGTGTTGTTTTTTATTCACGCCTTATTTCAAAAGGCTAAAGGGCTAATAGACTGCAACTACCCTTTCAGGCCCTTTGGCTTAAATTCCCCTTGACTTTTTTCCCTTCGCTAATTGAAGCCACAACTAGCAAAACTGACAAAACTATTTGCAAAAGCAATTCCCTTTCTCTGTCATTCATCGTCAACTCATAGAAAAACGGTGTCATTTGTTTTCAAAGACAATTCTAGACTTCTTTTTCCCCCCACTAAACAACTACAGCCGTGCAGGTGCAGATCAAAAGAAGAGAAGGGACAAAAAAGTGTGAAAATTGGAGACAATATATCAACAGGGTGTCATGATTATTCCCTACACATCACAATTTGTTTGTACAACTGTTGGGTGATGTAAATTCTGTGAATCTGTTGTTCTGGTTGGTTGAATATATAGATAAATAAATGAATATCTTACAAGTTAAATTGTGAGCATAGCACAGTGTCAACCTGTTCCTGAAAAATTAAATTCGTGAAATAGATACCATCTGGGATAAATCTAGTTCCTGCAAGATCACACCATACCAAATATTTTCCCATGAGCAGCCTGGCTTCATCGGGGTGAGACCAAAAGAGAGTGATTATCTGAGATCAGTTGATTTTGGGAAAACTCTTTGATGCAAGGATAGATCAAGGAAGCGCATTGTTATCTTGAGATGACATCGTTATTACAGGAAGTGGTAGGCCTACCTAAAAGCTGCCAAACAGCAGATAAAACACTGATACCAGTGAGATAATTGAGACAGGAGAGATAATATTAAGACACCAAATGAGATAATATGAGCAAGAGCAGAGATAATATTGAGACGTCAAGTGCTGTGATTTTAGGCAGAGATTTCAATGCATTCCCACGATGTAGGATCACATTACTAGCAAAATGAAGAGATCTACTTAAGTGAGGTGTAATTAAGAGATCACAAAAATGTCAACTGGCACCCTACTGCTATCATGATGACAGTCAAACGCCCAAACGAGGCTCTCGTCTATTGTTCGACTGGTCACAGAACATCGTTCAGCACAAAAGGCGCTGGGCGAGTGTTCTGTAACCAGGCTAATTGGCAATTAATACCCATAGAACACTCGGTGATCGGGGGGAGCTGCCCTCCATTAGTCATGGCTTAATAAGAGGGTTTCTCTACACCCCCTGAGGGCGTCGTAAGTGCAGTGTTCTTATTGACTACCCTCGTCCCCCAGAAAACTGATTATAACAACATCACATCTGCAAGAGGCGACCAAGCTATAGGATGCCTAACATCAAAATACACATTGACACTTTCAATACAGGGAGAATTGATTACATGTAAAGTAACTAAGTATGAACTTGGAGAAATATATATTAGACCTTCTCCAAGGCATGAAGTACTACTCTTGGTAATATACATCTATAAATACAGTAATCTATGATCATATGTCCATTCAATTTATAATGCCATGCATGGAATGGCAAATATTTCATGCACGTTCAGAGAGGCCTGTAGACTTGGTTAATTATCAGTTTTTGTTACCTTTAAGGACATGTTTACCCAAAACATAATTATGTTATGTATACACCACCATAACACTTATGGCTGGGGGTGTAGGGGCAGTTCCGGCTGTAGCTTTCATTTTGGCCAGAGTGTAGTATTTTAAGGCAAAGGGCAGAACCCCCCCCCCCCCCCAAGGGCAAAGTATTGCTGACCAGTACCCTTCCCCACTAGGCATATGCCCTACCTTTAAAAGGGGTAATCACCCCATAATAGCCCTACGACTTGACTCCCCTTACTTAGGGGTTAAAGTCTTTATTTTCCTCAAAGGGATGATTTTTCCCAAATTGTGATTTACTGGTAACAGTTGTAGAATTGAGGAGTCCTCGCCACAAGTATTTACTAAGCACAGGTCCAGGTTGTTATGGCTTCCTGTGCAAACTGCTAAATAATACACTTTCCTAACATAAGCTTTAGTCATCAACTGGTATATCAGGGTAACTTAAACCTGACTGGGGTATTTTAGATAATACCTAAAATACAGTATTCTAAATAATAAAGTACTAAATATTAAGTACAAACCAAAATATTAAATATATATAATTTTATTGACAACCTAAATATCATGAGTTGATACATGTGTCAAAACAAAAAAAAACGGAAAGAGACAAAAAATGTCATCTATCACTACAAATACTACATTTGTTTTATGACTACAGGATATGTACAGAAGTAATAAATAGATTAAGTACAAAACTAAATAATAAAGTAATTTATAGAATACGTACAAACATGGCCCGATTTGAATCAAAACACTGTAATTATCTGAAACCGTGGATGTGTCCAGCTTAATTCTAGAGAATCAATGGGAATACGATTAAAATCCTATACAGTACCCACCCTATATTCAAATAACTGGCAAAGGATGAATTTGTAGAGTATTGTATCTCGGAAAAGCCTGTGGCTATGACAGGGTTCCTGCACCTTATTTTTAAAATAGGTGGTCATGCGCTTCGTGTTTCACTGGCTGTTACAGTCAATATACGTATTGATGATGAATGTTTTCCTGATCATTGTCGACGTTCAGAAGTGTCTCCTGTTTTTAAAAAGAATAACGGTTTAGATAAAGATAAATACAGGCCTGTGAGTGTTCTTACTGCTATGTCTAAAGTTCTAGAAAGGATTATGTGTGACTTTCTTCAATGATACTCTGTCTGATAAGCCTTCTGCCTATAGATGTATACACAATATTATGTTATCACCAAATGTGTGGAGGATTAAAAATATGCCATTGACAATAAAATGACTGTAGGCTGTGTAGCCATGGATCTTTCAAGAGCTTTTGACTCTATACCACATAATCTAATGCTAGCTAAACTAAATGCATATGGTGTGTTACTGAATTCATGTAATTTTATAAGTAGTTATTTGTCATCTAAGAAAACAAAGAGTCAAGCTAAATGGCTGTTACAGTGAATGGTTATAGATCCATAGAGGTGTCCCACAAGGCAGTCTTATGGGACCCGTACTATTCAACATATATGTACATCTTAGATCACTATTGCAAATTTGTTGTCAGTTATATAATTATGCTGATGATAATATGTTGTCTTTTTGTCATAATGATGTTAATGTAGTTCAATTTAACTTAGAAAAAGCTTGTTTACTTCCATTGACTGGTTTAAAAAGATATACATGAAAGTTAATGTCGAAAAATTTCAATTTATGATCCTCGGGTGAAAATATGAAAAGCTTACACTGCCTGTAAATGGAATTAAAATAAATCCAACAAAGAATATTAAACTATTAGGTGTCACCATTGACAATGGTTTAAGTTTTACGAATCATATTGAGAATATATCTTCCCAAGCAAATCCAAGGTCACTGTAGCATTGTATACCATCATTGTAAAGTAGTAGATGCGCTGAAGTTCGAAAATTTATTTAGACGTGCTCTAAGATTTACGTACTTAGATTTTTCTTTGACTAAGATAAAGCAAATAGATCATCTCTGTGTGTAGATGGACAAGAATTATGATATTAACTGTTTAAAAGATTTTGCAAGACATATGTCCACCAATGTAAAAGATGTTTTCGCAATACAAGATATGTCATACAATTTTAGAAATGTCAATATACTAATTATAAGACAACCAATGTTTAAGACTCCTCAGACATGGATCTGATTCTGATTCTACCAAGGTGCTATGCTATGGAACAACATTCCTGATACTGTGAAGGCTTTGGATTTTAATGGTTTTAGAAGTTATATTCTGAAGTGACAACCTGAGTGTCAATGTGGCACTTGCCTTTTATGCACCTTGTAGTTTTATTTCATTCATCTTTCATCTGTAAATACTCTTTGTTCTTATTTGTTATTGTCGGACACAAGTGCTGTGCGCTTCTGTTTCATTGTTGTTGTTATCCGACTTAGTTAATAAAATTTTACTTACTTACTTACTTACTTACATTAGCTTAACTGAGCACTTCATGTGGCTTTAATTATCGAAGGTTGCTCAACAAATATTATGGCAAATACTTTTTATAACTTCACCAAGAAGTCATGCACAAGTCCAATGTATATGCCCAGCCAGCCCTAGGGGCGGGGCACCTTGGCCATAATAAGAGATATGACACCAGGAAGCCGGGGGGTAATTGATCAATCGGAATAAGTGTCAGCACGTGGTGATCCATACCACCCTCACAGCGGGGAGCAGAAAGTGTCACGTCTGTATAATTACCCACAAATACTCGATGGTCCCTGGGAACCCCAGCAACAGACGCTTAGGCCTGACATATGCTGAATGTAGGCTGAGATTTTTGGTCGTGGTCTGTATTTAAAAGCATCACCATCCCACAATACCTAACTACATATATTACCCGACTAACTACTTACTATATTTGACTAACTACACCCTTGGATGACCAATCACTGCGGGCTGAGATAGCAGTTGGTCAGCGAAGACTTAGTCAGATATGCCCTGTCCCTTTGTTCAGTTAAGTGAGCTACCCCAAAATGAGCAATTGATTAATTGGCAATTGTAGGACGGCTGTAGATGCAATTGCCACTTAATGATATAACAACAGTTGTTTCTGCCTTTAAATAATGGGCCCCATCACCATACTGGGAAATGCTGTTGTGAAATTTGAAATCTCAAGAGTTGAATCCAATTTAGAAACAACTAGGCCTAAATATAGAAATTAAGACAGATAAAACCCTATCAGTCAAACTTGATATGGCACTTTTAAACTAAAACTTTGAATCACACATTTTTAGGCAAACATTAAATTAGTTGTAGATTATAAAGGTTTCAATATTACCATTGACCAACAAAATTTCAATTGTGATTTAGGCCTGCACCTTTTACATGGACTGCAACAAAAGCAGGTTGCATTTTACTCCTTATTTCCAGCCAGCCACATCATCAGGTGAGGCCATTGTTGTTGCTGTAACAATGAAAAACAAGTGGTTGAATTGAGCAAGCCTCTCTCAAATCAATCTGCAGTAATTCCATGGCACAATGCGTTCCCCATTCTTACTCTCAGAAATTCTTAATTTATGTTGTTGCAAGCCTATTATCCGCTGACCCGCGTGCCGTTACGCGGCATTATGGCCATTGTGACGTCATAATACCAAGCAACGTCGTGGAGAGCGTCGTGAAAGGCGGAAGAGGTGACAATGATTGGACGGGTGGCGCCTCACAGCGGGGGAGGGGGGTCAATGAGGGGGTACCATGGAAGCCCTCCTGACCTCTGTAGGGTTGGGCGTGCAGGGGTCATTCCATGGAGGCTGTTATCTCAGCATTACTTTTTCCCTTTGAAAGCAGAGGTCATTTAGTAATTTAGCATAGCCATTTACGATACAAGCAGTTTGGGAAAGTGGGTATTTAAGCATATCGAGTTATCTTGATAGGCTGAGCCAAGACTTGACACGGAGGCCTTGTATAAACATTTAAGAGCAACATTTTGACTTATTATAATACATTACATTAATTTTGTATATCTATCCAATCAAATCAGCACTTCCATTGTCCTTGTAAGTTTGTGCATTTTCCCCCTCAGTTAGACTTTTCCATCACCTGTATCTATATCCTTGTTTCAAAGTCTACTTCTCTGTCAAATGAGAGTCAATATTCAGATCTTTTTTGGTCCATACAAGCGATTATTCCTAAGCATAGACCTTACTTCGAGCCCATAAATGACCTCTCCTTCATGCAAGACCTTCTTTCTCCTTAGCTCCTGCTTCCTGTTGCAAGAGGGTTTTCTGTCTGTGTCCTTCAGGTCCTTCTTTCTGTCTATACTCTATCTTTCCACGTGTCCTTCTGTCTATATGCCTGTCTTTCCACTTTAACCTACCTCTATATTATTAATGACTTTAGTTTGCTTCTATTATTACTTCAGCTTGCTGTAAGCAAATAAATATCCCCTATGCGCCTTTACACAATCATTTTCCAGTTGTCAAACTATCGCAAGAATGTATTCTGCCTCTCCAGGCATCTCTACACCAATTAGCTTCAGTCACTTTTTCGTGTTTTCTGAAAAACTTTCTTTCCTTGGCAAATGAGAGCTCTAATGGAGTAGAGGGCTTTTTTGTGACACTTTGCAATAAATTAGCCTCCCTGTCAAAACGCTTGCAGAAGGTTAAATAAATGATGGCGAATATTTGTTGTCTGTCTGTTCGTCAGCTTAGTAGGCCGTTGTCATAGATACCTTAAGGCTACGGGAATAACTTAAAAGTTGCAGGTTTCGAGGGAAATGGCGGGGCCACTTGATCAAAGTGACAGTTTCGCCTTGTTATGATTTCCGAGTGGGGTGTCCCTGCCAAGATTGAGCTTATTTCAACGGATACCATCAATATTTGCGATATCATCATGTGTTTTGTTATTGGATAATCAGTCACCGAGTCTCCAAAGAACGTTGCACTGTACAATTTATCACGTTTTGCAATTTATAAGTTTAGCAGTGAAAATAAGGCCGTTTCGGAAATTACACGTACAGCTGCACAGCACTAGCCCGTGGCTATATGTCACGTTCTGGACTGCATCTAGCTGAAACCCCCCCCCCCCCCCCCCCAACTTCCGTAAATCAGCAAGAAAAATCTGCAATTTCGACACCTGTGCATTCCTTTGAGGTGAGAAGCAAAACTGACTAGCCCTAGTGTAACGTGAGTGTGTAATATCTGTGTGTCGCGGTGTAAATTCTTCAATTGTTCTTAACTCATTACTTCTCCGCATGGGGTCTCTATCGGAAGGGCCTTGCCAGGGGGCGCTGCAGGACCAAGGACCTTCAGAGGCGCCCTCTGTTATAAAGGACCTCTTATTATCGCCCATAACGACATCTGTATGACTTGCCCTCTAGCGGTGAGTGCAGGTAAAAGGCAATTAGTCAAAATTGCCAGGTTTCAAAAAACAATAAACACAAATGACTTCTCTCCACAAAGGATAATTGTCCCCCCTGAACACAGCATAGTAGACACTTGTCAAAATGTACATTGGATTTGTAGTTGAACTTCCAGATGACAAGATAAAATGTCAGTTTGTATTGTTAGCAGGAAGTTAATTATTCAAATACTTCAGAAAACAACCGAGGAAAACAAAGAACTATTCAATTATCCACCACCAAATAATGAATCACTTTGTTCAAATTTTTCTTTAAGATATATTGAAAATCATCATTCATGGAAACCAGTAATTCATTGATGTATAAATGCTTTGTAATGGCAACCTTTCGATTTGAAAAATGTGAATCTGTTCATATTGAGATAAATACACAAACTTGGGTGCTTTTTGGATTTTAGGGTCATAGATTAATCACCATTCCATTGGGCTAACTGCTAATCTGGGACAACTAATTAGGAAGTCATTTTTCTGGCTCCAGGCTTACTTCATCCTAACCCAAACAGGGAGTGGTCCTTGTATGACGTCTATATGACGTTCCTGTGACGTATTGGTGACATGCTCAATTACCTTCGATTGTTCGCGACATGGACGCCACCTATCAGCCTTGAGCAGTGCCATCTAACGGTCAAATGATGCCTAAGGTTCTTCCAGAATTCCATTAGGGAATCTTGGCACTTATATGACACCACAATGTCCAATGACCACCCCTCCCCCCTCCCCCTCACCAAAAGTCATCCCCGTAAGACAGTCTATGTACATTTCTTGTTGGGTGAAAGTCAATATAATGAAGTAATTAAAATCCTCGCCTAGAGCCACAACTGTTGTGGTGTGATGATGTCATTATTCAATGACAGATATGTGACGTCATTTGCATATTCCTTCTCACAAGACATCTTCCAGATAGTACCTACTTCTCAGGACCTTTTCCGAACGTAATTTAGAATTACAGTACTGCTCGTCTAGTCCTTACAAGTTCTTTTAACTGTGAAAGACATTAATATAAATGAAATTAATGAACAGATAAGTGGAATGAATGAATGAAAGAATGACTGAATGAATGAATGAATGAATGAATGAATGAATGAATGAATGAATGAATGAATGAATGAACGAGTCATATTGGGCATAAATGAAAGGATAGATATGGAAACTTTAATTGTTTAACAGGCCAAAGATATGGCAGTGACACTTCAATCAAACACACATGCCAAGTAGCTCCAGTCATTGTGGTTGGGTGTCATGCCCTGCACTACGCGGCACCGTGTTGAAGAATGCCATCACCTCGATTAAACGGATGATCCCCCTGGAAGCTGCACTTGGGGGCATCCTGTGGTGGTTACCATGGCAACGGATTGATGCCAAGCAGGGATGCATTGGGCCAAAGAGGAAGCGGAAGCGGATGGGCCAACGATTCATTATGAGATGGCAGACTTCCGGTGGGCCTCTGATCAAGGGAGGGGCCAGAGGACGACAGGAGTACATCTCATGTACCAAGCATTCACACTATCACCGCTCTGTTGTATAATGAGTGTTTTGTTCGTGTAAATTCCCTTAAGTAGCATTTTACTTGACATTTTTATCTTGTGATGTCATGTAGATTACAGGCTTCATTTATTGTTTCTACGTAGAGTTAAGATTAATTGTGATTAACTGGTGGCCATCTCTGTGCAGTTATTTGCTTGTAAACAAACATTTCACAGGGTTGTGCGAAATTAGGTAAGAAATGGCAGCAGTCTTTGCACAAAAACATATCAGTGTACATATGTCAGGGTTTTCTCCCAAGTGTATTGATTTGCAATATCCAGAATTTTGTCATATGAACCCAAACCTAGGCTTATCGGGGAATGCAATAAGACAATTCATCTGTGTTTTACAGCAACCAGGAGATGGCCCAGTGTAGCCCTGCAGAGGCCGGCACGCCAGTTGCGCATCGTTCGCCCCCCGTCCCCCCATCAAAGACAATCCCCGCCGATCCCCGACCCCGTTTGATTAGCTACAACGTTTGCCGCCAACTGCTTAATTGGGCGAATTACGTAGTCCTTACCCTCTATTATCGCCCAACCACCCCCTTCCCGTGCTGCCCTGCGCGCTTCCGCTGCTCATCAGATGGTGCTGGTGTGTTCTAAAGCAAAGTCACGTGGTCAGAGGATTATTCCTATCTCCCATGCAATGCATTGTAATAAATGGCTTACTGACTTCCACTGAGCAGACGATAAATTCACCTTTTAGAAAATCATGTGTCTGTTTGGATGAACAATGAGCCTTGTCTACTATATTTTACTTATAATGTAACTGACTGACTGACTGACTGACTGACTAGCTGACTGACTAGCTGAATGACTAGCTGACTGACTAGCTGGCTGACTGTTTTGACCAACAGTTATATATTTTCACCTCAAGGTTAAATCTAATGAGCTTCATCAATAGCAATATAGTTAACTGGAGTAGAATAAGTCATTATTTGGCGATTTGAAGTCATATCTGTACTAGCCCTTGGTCAAAGTGCTTTATACTCTAACAAGGCGATTCGGAGGGAGAGGGGGTTAGGGGTTCTATGTCATCATTTACCCTAATTGCAGGAAAAAGCCCTGTTATCAGGGTGCGTCAAAAGTGGCCATCTATGCCCAGTATATCATGCGTTGCTTGAGGGGTTGAAAACATTAATCATATCAATACACCCTTTGCCCCTCTACACCCCCCCCCCCCTGCAGCGGAGTGGTCAGTCAATTTGAAGGGTGGGGGTCAGTCAGTTTGGTTGTTTAATTTTTTTTAAAGAGAACTGACAGGCCAGTTACCCCTTCCTGTTAGCCTCCGCAAACTTTTACCCCCCGTTCTTATCTGCCCTATCTACCCCACCTGCCCTTATCTGATATCTCAATTGGAGGGCGCCACCTATAAATCCATAGCAACTGCAAACAATCGTTTCCATAGCGACAGAACAGAGCCATCAAGTCCCCCAGCGTTTTATTAGTTGTCTACACCGCCGTGTTATTCTGGCTGATCTGTCCAGCTGATTGGTTGATCTGTCGGCTGATTGGTCGATCGTTCGACTGATTGGCAGATCATTTTGATCGATTGAAAGGCAAGAAATTGAAAAGGGGTCATCCAATTACAAGAGCAGTTGCCCCCGAACAATCATTCCTCACAACAACTGTCCATTTAACTTCTAGTTATCACATAAGATATATGAATGCATTTCAAACATTGTTAGGGAAAAAGTGTCAAATCTGCACATCACTGTTATAGGTTTGTAGAGACACGAAAAAGGCCATGGTAGCCAGTAGATCTGGGCCTAAATAGAACCTACAGTTGGGTGGCCACTTAACATGGGTTTTTGAACTGTATTTACAAGAATGACAGATTTACAGCTCCAAAGAGAGGGGACTAGATCACTAAACAAACTTGATTTCCATTCACTATTTTGGGACAATAAGAATTTTTTGACACGCATACTCCCTAACATGTTATAACAGTAATAATATTATATCAGTAGACAGATTTAGGCCCACATGGAACGTGGATTGTGATGTCATCAAGAAAAATAGGCTCAAAGAGGTCAAAGGGCATAATTAGAGGGACGTCAACTTTGTCAGAGTGCCAGTCGCATTTACAGCCCAAAACGATCAGAGAACCAGTCAAATAAAATGGTGGAGCTGCTGGGCGGAAGCGGAAATGAAGGCATCATCGCCAAATGAAAAGGGAGCCAGTTGACATGCGCAGTTTGACTGCAGTCCTTCCATACAGGGCGGAGTAATCTGTGTTAATCCGCCGCACTAATTTGCCCCAAACATGCAAACAGAAAAAGCCAGAAAAGAGTGCCAAAGCAGCTTCTAACAATCGCTTCTAACAATCGCTTCTAACAATCGCTTCTAACAATCGCTTCTAACAATCGCTTCTAACAATCGCTTCTAACAATCGCTTCTAACAATCGCTGCCATGCGGATAATTGTTACTTCGGTTGCTATGACAACAGGGACAGATATAATGCTTTCATTCTTACATGTATCCTGCTGTGATATATTGGACAGTTGCTAAGTATGTTGGATGGCTACAGCATATGTTGGACGGCTGCAACACAGCCAACATAATTATCCCCGAGTCCCACAAAACTTAATGTTGGACTCTTCGTTGTTATAATGCAACGATGTTTGGTGGATGAACAAATTCATCATATAAATTTACAGGACTTTTTGATCATTAGAGTTGATCAAATTTCTTGACATGAAGTACCTTTATTTTTATCTCGAAAATTGTACAAAATGGTAACTTTCCATAACAAACGAGTGTAAATATTAACAAAAAATGAGTGACGTCATCATAAAACATTCCAAGCAGAAGCACGTTTTGCAAAAGGGTCACTTAGACCAAAAAACAGTTCGTGTCATTAGGCTAAATAAAGGGTAGCAGCTACTTCCGCCCCTTACTTAAAAAAGGGACAAGATGAGAGATGGGGCATTTGGGCTTTGTTTTGAGTGACATCATTTGCCAGTTACCCCTTCCGACAGTCACGCCATCTAACGATAAAGTGATTAGAGCTCGCAACTTCTCATTATGAAGACAATTTCCACTTGTGATTGTGTCCCCCGCCAAAAACACAAAAATCTCCCGCTCTGTTTACATGGAATTTGTCCATTTAGCCCCTGACACCAAAACATCAAGTAGGAGATCAAATACTAATGGCGGAAAAGTGTCCTTTCAAAATCACAACGCATCTCTGTGGATCCCCCAAAAAACTCCATTGAAAAAGATTGTTATTGGAAAGAGGAAACTGTATACTCCATATGTTCAATTGGGATGGCTATGATAGTTGGCCTTTCATATGCTATAAATAGAACAGAAATTACATGATTTATTGTCATGCCTTCTTTATTAACATTTCGCTGTATTTTCGGAACTGCTTCCCTGCAGATGACGAGTAAATGTATGGATGACAATGTGTTACAATGTGGATGACACTGCATTACACTGTGAATGGCATGTTTTGCTGATAGATAGATAGATAGATAGATAGATAGATAGGCAGATAGGCAGATAGATAAATATAGATATATATGGAAAGGCAAGTTCTTGCAGCTAGCAAGGGTTGATTGATGATGCGAGAGAGAATGACAATGTATTACACTGTGGATGACCTTGTATAACATTGTGGATTACAATGTAATACATTGAGGATGACAAGGTATTACACTGAGGATGATACTGTATTTCACTGAGGATGACAATGTATTACACTGAGGATGACTGTAAACCACTGTGGATGACAATGTATAACATTATATATATATATGGCTTTTATTGACATTGATTCATATCAGAAAAGATACATTTGTCACATATAATTACAGCTATACTCACTAAATCTAACTAAAGCTACACCGGTTCTCATTATTTTATACATAAATCATAATATGCTAAATATAGCTAAAAATTCAAGGTAATAATATCCTTACAGTAGGATTTACATAAAACATAGAGTAAGATTTACATAAAACATAAACCACATATCAACCAGTGAAGCATTTAACAAAAATACTGATCACAACATAAAATAAGATTAAAATTTTCATAATTATATACAAAATACTGATAATAATATCACAATACAAATTAAAATTTGCAGTTACATATAGGTGTGGATGACAACGTAATACACTGAGGATGACAATGTATTACACTGAGGATGACTGTAAACCACTGTGGATGACAATGTATAACATTGTGGATGACAATGTTTTAACTGTGGTGAGAATTTACAACACAACAGTTGATTGATTGATTGATTGATTGATTGATCGATCGATTCTTAACATATGCATCTGACTTAATTGTTAGGAAAAAAAAGAAAAACAATTTTAAAATGTGTTATATGCAGGATTCAAGTACTTACTCAGAGGAACTTTCGGACATTGCACTTACATTGCACTCTTACTGTACTCAACAGGCACTGAAAAATAAAAACATAAAATTATGATATAGTTCATGTTCAATTTACTTATATACACCATACCCCACCCAGGGAGTACAATAATGGCACCTCATGATGGCCTAAAATGCAGGAAATGTCAAGGGCTTTGTCAGACAAATTGGCAACAAATAGCCAACAAATTGTAGTCAGTTCCATGCGAGGAAATAAGGGTACATTGAACAAAAACCACGAAGGCATTTAGGGGAGTTTTAAGGCCTTGTTAGGAACCTGTAGGTCACTCGGTGGGACTTCACTTGGTCAGCCCGTCGCCACGAGGTCTGTCCATTCGACACATGGCTCATGATGTATTCACCTGCGTCATACCAAAATTAAATTGGTGAAAGTTTGTTGTCGTACAAGTTATCATGCATGCACTCTTCATTTCCAATTAGATAAATAGATAGTTTTATTTTAGCATCAGCACGTGTATTATTTCGAAATTTAACAAAATTGAAATGGCAAGGATGCCTAATAACTACACAGTTATATAAGGAAAACCAATTAAAATTTTCATTTCCACGACTCTTGTCTTCATTATTCATAGGAATTCAAACACTCGAATCCTCGGGAGAATGTCAGTCTTTTAAAATAGTACCCTTCTCCATTCCTGGGCAAAAAACATATTTCTGATTAAAATAGCTTCAGTTAACCCGCACAATGGGTGGTAATTTATAACTCTTGACCTCTGCAATTCATTCCAAATTAACGGATGACCAAGGCATTTCAAGTCGATGTCAAACATTAATTTGTTATGTAAATAACGCCACCTCCAGAATTGTCATCCAAGGCAGTGTGTAATTTAATCAATTTTTATCCCGTTAATGTTGGTCTTTGGGTTTGTCAGTGCATTAATGGGGGATTGTAATGGAATACTGCGAAATAACAGAATAAATCTGTTGGGAGTCAAGCATTTGCTGAGCATTGAGGTCCCCTGTGGTTTAGTGAAGGGTTTTTTAACCCCTTGAGAAGAACTTGTTGATGACTCTATCACCAACTGACAAAGAGTGCCCCCTGTGCCCCTCACCTCATACACACACAATCAGGGGGTCTATAAAATGACATCTTCCACCCCACCGAACCACTGCGCCCTCTCTATCAATTCTATGCCCTGCGTTTGTTTATATATTCACACTCAAAGCAGAAAATTGAACATTAGTCTATCAAAAGGGGGTGCTAAGGTGCTGATAATGGGCGCCGTGCAAGCGTTTTCGCTTTAAGGGCATTCGATACACACCAAGGGCATCCGATACACACCAAGGGCATCCGATACAGACCAAGTGCATATCCATATCAAGGCAGCCTGGCCTATCTTCATGGCCAGCAGACAAGCACAATACCCAGGGCTCATATTTCCCAGTCTTTTATATTCGCTGACAAATTGAGGCCTATCACTTCTGCAGATAAGATTCAAGAAATTACTCCTCCATATTTTACAGTCACCAAAAACAGCAATTACCAAGCCATAAGACAAGAAGATGCAAGTGCTCCCTTTGACTTGACAAGTGGAATTCAACGACTTTTGAATAACATCTCACTTTTGATTCAGTACAATCTTGTGACATTTAAAGTGCAGAAATATATATAGTCAAAATATCATAACTGAAGCTGAATTCCTATAGGAGAGGCTTCGAAATTGCCTTATGAAATGATCTAACGAGTGACTTCAATGACGAAGTGATCAAATAGCTGGCATTTCACGTTCATGATATTTCACTATTTGTTGAGATTACAGATTTTTATTCTGCATTTGACTGCTTTTTTTTCCCAGCCTATTCCATAATCTTATGCCACTGGGTGATCTCAATGACAAAGAGTGACAACAAGTCCAACTCTGAATTGATTAACTGCATGGTCTACATGGACTGCATGGATAGTATGCAAAACAAGACAAGATCCGGAGATGGTCGAGACAGGAAGTTACCAAAACCGGAAGGGAAAAAACCGGAAATAGACTGACAGACGAAACAGATTTAGGACAGCAAGTCAGAGAAAATGAAGAACAAGACAATCAGACACACCCAACAGACAGACAGTCAGGAATACGGAATTAAGTCACTAACAATCGCTGGTATTTTCGAATTTTGTGTGGAATGCTTTGACGAAATTGCTTTGTTCGAAATGAACGCAACATGGAGAAATTTTCACTGGGCAATAAACAGACAATTTTAAAAAAGTGTTAATTTCTGAGTGTAAACGGACACCGAAAGTAGTTAGTAGTTTGCATGAACCTAGAATTATGAGCACAGCAGATCATTTAGACGAGTGCTAGTGTTTACATCACCAGTGTGGTCCAAGTGCAAATGGATTGTTATGGCGTATCATTGTAATTCGCCAAGTGTAAATGCCTAGTGTAAATGACAAGTGTAAATGCAAATGTAAATGATTGTACACAAGGGTGGCCTGCGTAACCACTCAGGGCCAATGCAGTCATTTTGGGAATGTACATCGTCCGCAAAATATGATTTCCATTCGGAGCAGGTAATTTCCATGTAACCCAAGTCGAATGCAAGCAACTTTAATAAACGGGCCATTTTTCACCCTTTATTTAAGGAGCTCACATGTTGCCCCCTCGCTTTACCCCATTCAAGGAATGGCCCCTTCTGTAATTACCTTTTTTTAGCCATATCTGTGAAATGAACGACTGAGCATTTTGACAGGCCCAGACACAAAGCTTAATGTTTATGTTGGCAAATTACCATGGCAACACACAAGGCGAATATATGAAAAGATGGTTTATGAGGCGAGCCGTTATTTTGGACAGTAATGGAGGCGGTTTAAGAAAAGCATCTCGACTGACCTCAGTTAATTTCGGCTTCTTGAGCTCCTCAAAGTTAGATGGGCCAGTTAACTGCTTGGAAATTCCTTAAATGCACAAGAGAAAAACACAGGACGCAGTCTGAGCACATAAATTACTAGGGAGGAACACAAAGATGCTTTATGAATGATTCCACAGCGTTTTGAAGACCAAATAGGAGACTTTAACCTCTTGGCAAAAACAGTGATTACATAATAGCACGTCATCAATAACACCTCCGACCGCCAGAGGGCATTGCCTGTTTTAGTCAAGACAACAAAAACGTTCCAAGAGAAAAGTATGATCCCACACAGAATGCCATTGGATGGCCGACATAGTTATAATTATAACTGATGAAAATGAAGAGAAAAAAATGGCACAATTTTAGAAATATGAGATGGATCCACATATTACAAACATCTATCTCCTATAATTATAGAACTTCAATTATCGTTCTTCTTAATTTTTATTTTCTCATTTTCTTGTAATAACACCTTCTTAGAAGAACATTTTATTTCCAATGATATAGGAATTTCCTAATATTCTGTACAATATGAATAACTTAAATTCTTCAAGTGACAAATTTTGGTCAAAAGATCAAAAGGAAACTGAATAGAAATAATAACTGTTGCTATGCGATTGTTTAGACAACCTAGGCGATAATAGGGAGTTTTGTGAGCGAAATGTCTGAAAACAGCAAAACAGCCTCAAACCATTCACATAAATTAACGGCATGAAAAAAGTGTCATGTGCAAAAGACAGAAAAATGTGGATCCCTTAAAAGGCTCAGATATAATTATGAAACCAAATCCTGCTTTAGTTGGAACTTGTCTTTATTGAAGTAAATTATATCTTGCAGCCAAAACTCAAATAGAGTTAAAAGATGTAAACACAGGGCCAGAGCCACATCGGGGTATGTGGAGTAGGAGAGATGAGATAAGGAACAACAATTATAAAGTTCTCGTAAATTTGACTTTGTAAATATCAAGAGATATTCAAATTGTGAGACAACTAAAACTCAATGTTACTCAAAGAAGATATTATTTTAATTCATGGTTCCAATGTTAAAGCTATTATCTATGGGCTGGCCCAACAATACTATGTATACGTGATGAGATCACAAAGCAAAATGCAAATTATAATCGTCACACTAGAAATTTTGAAAATGATGATTTATGTGCCACCTTGATCCCAAAATATGCAAATACATATTTTTTTTTTTTTCTAATAGAGAACCAGTTTTATGCTATCGAAGAGCGTGCCAATATTATCAATGTCAAATGTAAAATTTTAGCATGGAATAGAATAGAATAATCTTTATTTAAAGTCGACATAAGACAACAATAAAATTAGCTCAAAGAACTATTGATCGACTGTATATAGTAGTGTAGTGTATTTATAAGATAAGGCACTTGTACGATAACGATGATATTTTGATTTGAGGGGGAAATATTTGGAAAGGTGAGATACTCAAAACAGACCACAGAGCGGACAGACATCAGAGGGCATCTCAAGACATACAACATTATTCAGACATTACTCAGACATCATGGAAAGGTATGATATGTATTAAAATGTCAATGTTGGATTTTAACAGACTTCAGATGTTGTTGCCCTGGCAACCACTTAAACACCAGGCACTTTTAAGGGCCTTTAGAAGGAGGCAATTAAAGGGGGGACAATTTGGTGTTTATTATTAAGGCCCACGAGTGACAAATGCTCCAGAAACAGTGGAAGGAAAGCGAGTTACTTGAGGCATTGTAAGAACTAACTCTTGCAACCTAGCATTCACTACAAGTCCCTAATGTCAAACGCATAATACGAAGCATTTGCTAAGACTCTGGGATAACATTAAGCCATTAATCATGCGTTTTTCTTTGTGAAAAAGACATTCAAATTGGCCTGAATCAAAAGGAGCTTGAAAGGGCCTGCTTATGGCTGTGGTCATATTACAAGAGTTCAGGGGCCAAATGATCGCCGTTGAAATGTGAGACTTTAACAATTTACAGTTTATCAACAAAGAGAGAATGAAAGCAAAGCAATAGAGGTGCAGTGCCATGTCTTACATTCATCTTCTAAACAGTAATTTGGAAGCGAGAAAATTACACCTTTCCTTGTTCGCCAAAATGCTCGATTTTACGTTTTTCTTTGAACTTTTTCTTCCCATTTTTCCACTGAATAAATTCCTAGAGGAGAAGCAGACATTCTAGTAATTGCGTAATCTGCATTAAAAACAAATAAAATCTTTCTTCTCAAAAGAGGTAGTACAAGAATAAGCGAATAAGCAAGTAAGCAAGTAGGAAAGTAAGCAAGCAAGCAAGTAGGTAAGTAAGTAAGTAAGTAAGTTAGTAAGTTAGTTAGTTAGTTAGTTAGTATAGTAAGTAAGTAAATGAATAAGTAAGTAAATAAGTAAATAAGTAAGTAAGTAAGTAAGTAAGTAAGTAAGTAAGTAAGCACTGCCAACATAAGACACCTTGTCCGGTGTTTACATAAAAGTATATCGAGAAATGTAAAGTTTGTAACAGGGAATAGCTTTCTGGTGATGCTTGTAAATAGGCGGGAAAAAGTTTTTATTTTCCTTATTGTAATTATGCATCCATATTTCTTTGGTACTTTCTCAGCTAGTTGATACTTTCATGTCAAATTTGTGACAAAATATGTATAATCCCATTGAAGTCCTTATTAATCGTTTCAGTGTTTAATTTGAATATTTCTTATATTACTTTAGAGTTAAATGCTTTAGCCGCATAATTGAAATTAAGGGCTTGTTTGTTGTCAATTACTTTTAATTAAAAGGCCAGGAACAGGGTTTGTGGCTCAAATTCATCGAGTTAATAAAAAGGAAGGAGGCAGATGTTTGTTTAATTATGACATTAATCAAAAGATAGCATCATTTTGAAGGGAGGAAGTTGTGAGTCCGGCTAATGGATTCTCTGATAACTTATCAATTAATCAGTCAGGCTGGAGGTCCCTAGTTCTGACCCTAGGCTAGGCTGTAATGAGTGTGTATGTCCCAACCAATGGGGCCATGTACCCACAGGGCCACATATCTCACTCCGCGCATCCCATACAAGTCTACTGGCCAAGATAAGATAATTTGTGCAGTTTTAAAAGTTAACAGCTGACTGTTATACTTCATTTAATTATTAAAGCGAAGTATTAAATTCACTGACCATCGTTCCACCACTACAGAGGTAATTTAGAAAGTAAGAAATTAGCAGCAATGTTTCAATAGGACAGTTGTGTGATTAAAAATTGTTTTAAACTTCACATTAAAAAAATTCAGAATCTTGATTAAGTTTTCAAAACCTCTGTACTATGACAATAATAAAGTGAAGAAACTACTGTGAAACATAACTTCAAATATATTTCTTGTCCTAGGCATAGTTAGTTACCCAAGGGTCATTTTCTTTCCTCACCAGAACCATAGCCAGTCAAGACATTTAAGATACCGTTTCCAGTTACTTTCTTATAAGTTAATATTACTACATGGCCAAATGTGCCATGAGAAGGAAAAACGCATGGAAAACGCATGGTTTTTAGCTAATTATAATGAGGCAAAAACCATGCGTTTTATGGAAAATTGGCCATTGTACTCCCAAAGAAAAACATAGAAAACATTACCAGAAAAACATAGAAAACATTACCAGATTACTAGTTAGAAAATTATTTCTCGCAGTATATTACTGAGGCATCAATTAGGTTTTTTCATTTTTATCTTATTACATTTTTTGCCTTGGTATATTCAGTATAGCCACCGCATGAAGCATGTCAATAGACTGAGCTGCATGTCATGCCAATTGGTTGTGCATTTACATTCATTAGGGATCTCATTACATGCTAAGAGTTCAAGTGGTGACCAAGACCTACAAAACACCGAGGCAAAGATATTGAAAGACTCGGCTTGGAGGGCATTTGACATTGCTGTGAGGGCCTTGAGACGTGGCCAGGGGGCGCTGCCAGGTCATTAGCTCAAGCTGCTGGCAAAACGAAGGTCATTAAAAAAGGTCACAAGAACAAAATGACAACTTCGTGCACAACCAGGTATTGTCTGTACTGAAAATATATTGTTTGGTGAATTTTCATTAAAATAACTCAATTTGAGGACTGTGGTCTTATGTTGTTCATAAGCCGGACATTTTGTTTTAAGTGTGCTTGCTGCCTGCGCTGAACAATTTAGCAAATTCTATATAATTTCTCTGGTAATATATCCATTTCTCTATTTCTTTTATTCATGTAATAATGTATAATACTACATAAAACATTTATTTATAAATCTGCCTAAACAATTTAAAAATTAACTCTTATCAGTTAATCCAAATGTGTAACAAAGTAATAGTTATATCCCGAATAGGAGGGAGTTAACTAACATTTTTTGTTGGTTGTATCCTGGCGCCGAAAGCTACAAAGATCTTTTCTTGTACTCCATTAGGCATATTTACTCATTTATTTGATTGTTTGTTTTTACTGCCTTTCTTACCCAAGACAAGTTCAGTTGCACTCAGGTGGGAGTTAACTAACATTTTCGTTGGGCTTCAATAATACAAGGTCTGGATTTCACTGGTATCGAAAGCCCCTGCTGACTGTAGTCTGTATAGTGTATCATGCAAGTAGTCTACATGGTTGAGGTCATTTTCCTGGGGCCCTACAAAGACCTTTTCTCTTGTACAAAGGGCCACGGGGCCCTCCAGCCACAGCCAAGGGCCTCAGATAAGCTTCATGACCTCTTTGCTAAATATGACGACTCCACAGACACTAGGACTTACTGCTAGGGCTTACTGCTAGGACTTTTAGTGACAAAGGTCCCCCAGAACAATTCTGTCAAGATGGAGACTTGCTCTGTGTATGCTATGCCAAATACTGTCTGTCTGTCCTGCATGTATGCAGACTCGGAACTTAGAACAATTTTTTCAAAATGTCACATATTAAAATATGTACATTCGGGAGTGGCCCCCAAAGGCAGAAATTCTGCCACTATCAAGGGCCACACCCTAGTTAATAAACAATTAAATGAACACGATTTCAAAAAGTCAAACCATGATAATTTTAAACCTTTTAAGTAATGACATTCCAGATGTATATAGATACAGTCACTAATGTAATGTCAGTGTTAATTAAAATGAGTTGAAAGAGGGATGGTGAATCATTGGTGATGCTGGTGCGAGATATAGGAAACACCGAAACTTTGTCCATTTAAATGAAATTCACATGCTGCCCGAGCTTAGCATTTTCTAGATTTGAAGGTACAGAGCCTTAGTGATCCCCACACCCCAGAATTGAATTGAAGGATGGAGACAGTTGGTTGATCAATTTTCTCAGTAACTGGACGTGCACAGGGACAAATGAGCCCTTATTCCGCTCATTTTGCTGATTAGCTTATAATAAGTATTTCATAGAAATCTTGAATGAATTGATGATTTTAGCATTGTTCACGAAAAATCCCCACTGGATTACTATTGACACTAAAATCGTTAGTTTTTCTGTTGAATTCAACAATTCAAACATTTAAACTTACAATAATACATCAGATTATTTGCTATTATGACATCAATTTATTGCAGAGCCTTCAACCTATAGGCCTAGCTCAAATGTATAGTGGAACAACCTCTACAGGAAGATTTAACCTATCAGTTCCCAAGTAGACAGTTTGATTGATAAACTCCTGGAATAGAAGATAAGATGTTTTCAATTGTAGCTGCAGAGATACCAAAGGAGTTGGCATGACAACAGAGGAAGCATCTGGTTGCCCTTGGCGACGGCCCCCGGAAGTAGATTGCCCAGAGCATCCAGCGCCCTCATTACCAGAAAGGAGAACTAATTGACACGCTTAGCATCCAGAGGTATGCATAAATCTGGGAATATTTCATATTTCGATGTCTATGATGAGATAAAGAGTGGCCACAGGTCAAACACAGAAGGAAAATAGCAAGTTAGCAATAATTAATTGCCCATCCAAGGAGAAATTAAGGTCTCAGGCCACTATATTTACTTTTAAAAGTTTATTTGTCAATTACTACATGGCCAGATGGATAGCAAAGAATAGCTAGGAATAGGTGGTTGTTTACCTGGACGTAATGGTTAACAACCATTTTTATTGGGAGAGAAGTCTCAAAAAGGTCCATGAATTATCATTGGCCTTGAAATAGTTATACACAAAGCAAAATATTGACTCATCAGGGAAAAAAAAATTCCCATTTATTCATTCCCTGCAGAGTGCAGACCATTCACTAAACCTTTGATGTACTTCTCAGGGACATTTAACCTGTTACCCTTGGAGACAGTGAGCGGCGTCACAGAGTAATAAATGACGTCACGGTAACAGAGTTATGCCCTGACTCTGTTTAGGAAAATGCCCGGAGTAGAGTGAAATTTTAGTTGGTCATTTGTCAGGTAGATCAGAAATGGAGAAAATTGGCTGGCGTTCATTTGACATTCTTGAAGAGGTCGGCCCAGCAAAAGGCTCCCCGTGGTGACAATATATTATGTTACATGTAACTGCAGGCAACCCAGTCAGGTATGTGGCCATTAAGTCTGTACAAACTCCTCCAACTGATTCAGCTAGACTTTAATTTATTTTCTACTCAGGTCTAAATGAGTTGGACATTATCTATCTTACATCGGGCGTTTGTAACGAGGTTTTTGCTTAAACAATGAAGCTGTTATGCTTAGCTTGGTCTTAGGTCAGAGCAGTTTGACTGCAGGCCTAGCTAGGCCCAGCGAGAGCTTCTAATTGATGGTAGTGAACTAAAAATGAAGGAAGCCCCTGGCAAATGGCTGCTAAAACCATTGAGTGACAATGAAAGACATGTCCAACTCCCGTCAAATGGCGATATGTTGTCAAACATATGTCTTAAGTGACCTTTGCCAACCCCCCGGCGCCCCCCCCCCTCCCCCCGCGGGGACCAAAGTCACTAAATGAGAAAAAGCGACTCTTGACCTCCTAGTGGCCGTCGCAATAACTAAACTTGTTGTGTTGCTCTTTAACTTAATTGTTGCGCATTTTGCCATACATACAGCAAGACATCATTTGTTCCTCATCATCCAATTCATATATTCACAAATAAAAGGGACTCAAAAGATTTAGAAGGAGCTCAAAGGTTATCTATGTGTTATTTTTGTATTTATTGGTTAGGAATTGAATTTTGGTGAAGGTAATACACTCTATTTTGGTTTGCTGATGACATCTTGATTTTACTTTTTTTTTTAATTGTATTTCTCCAATATTAATACATGCAGGAAAATTACAACACAATTCATTCATCCATAATTTTTCTTATATGATCAACATTAAGTAGTAATCATAAAATAATACATTTAAACTTCATTCATTTGTTATATAACAACCAATTGGAATTAACGAACTTGCTAAAGTGCATTTAAAGATAATTTAATCTAGAAGAAGAGCACACACACAAGATATACCACTATTCAATTTAAACCATTGCAGCTCTCATCAGAAATTGGCTTTGCATTTTTTTCATATCAACTTCCATAGCTAAACGAACCGTTCCATAAAGTGGTCATATAAAAATGAAAGTTTCCACAGGTGTTATTAGTTGTCCGTCCACAAAACAAAGGTCATCCGCAGTGGAACAAGGAATCCACTGCCTGGTGGCGTCCTCTATCGTTTATGCACGCTTGAACTATGACCAGTTTATCTATCTATCTATCTATCTCTCTCTCTACCTCTCTATCTACTCTCTGTCTATCTATCTATCTATCTGTCTATCTATCTATCTATCCTTCCATCCATCTATCTATCTATCTTTCTCTATCTCTCACTTTGTCTCTATCTATCTATTTATCCATCTATCTCTCTCTCACTTTATCTCTATCTATCTATTTATCCATCTGTCTATCTCCCACAGAGCTTCATAACAATAATCTTGAACTAAATTCTGAGCTTAAAAAAAACTAAAAATAAAAAACACAAATAAATCAGGAAAAATTTGTCTTCCATAAAATGTTTAGTGAATGAATCAATTGTTATCAAGCACTTGGGAACCCGAGGCAAGCTTTGAAAACGTATGTATCAGATTTAGACACATATAAATTGTATCTATGTGATAAAGGGCAATTTCATTCTGAAGTTAAACTCTAATTATAATATCATATTCGCGTAATTAGGCAGACAAATTCAGCTGAATGCAAATACAGTCATTAAAGGCAGTTTAAAGGCCATTCATCCTATCCTTCTTTCTTTCTATCTTTCATTCTTAGCCATTTTTCTTGAAACTATCTAGTGTTTTATGACGCCAGATAAAATTGCATGAAATTACTCAGGTTGAGGACATATACAAGCCATGCAGTGGCCGGGGAGGGGGCAGGGGAGGGGGGCTGGGGTCCGGTGTCCTCTTATTAATGATTTTCTGTCATGCTTTGTGTAACTTTGTTGTAGCCTTCCATTATTCTGGAGAGAAGTTCATTCCCCGTGAAATTGTTCAGACAACAAAGGGGTTATGAAGGGGGTTATGGCAGCCATTATGCAAGGGAGGGGTACACCAATAACCCAGCAGGGAAGGGGGTTATCTCACATATCTACCTGTTTCATGATATCTCAATAATATATCTCATCTTTATTGAGATATGGTGTTTTAAGCTTATCTCTTGAGTGGCCAAAACTTGCCTTAGAGGACTGCATGGTCTGAACATAAAGGCCATCTCCATGAAGGACCATAATTTGTTCAAACCGTAGTGTGTTTACATTCATTATTGACAAATTAAGGAGTAATCTGTATGTTGATTCATTCCATCATTGCAGTTAAGCCATTGGAGTCTTTTTTTTTTTTTTTAGAAGAACATCATATATTGACAAATACATATTTGAAATCAGAATTGACCTTCCATATCAACTGCCCAACTGTTGAGCAGGAGGAGGAACCTGGGAATCCACACTCATTATATGACACAGCTTCTGACTGGCTCTATCTATCTGGAATTCGAACTAGGGACTGCTGCAGGGAGTAACTCTGTAGTCCAAATGTTGTAATCACAGGGTCAAAATGGATGCTCACTAAGTACATTTAAGGCAACTACTGCTGGGATAAAATTCGTATTTATTGAAATCGCTCATTTGTTTATTTAACATGACATGAGGTCAGACATCAGTGAACTTTTTTCCATGTGGCCCAGTGGTTAAAGTGTTTGTCCGCTTCTAGAGAAGTCTTGAGTTGCATCGTGGGAGTTGGATAATTGTTATTGTCAGATTGAAGGATTATTTTCTTGACTTTAATACAACAGATCAGGAAATTTGTGATTGTGCTGCGAGTTATATTCCAAAGAACACATCCTATCAATGCAATATGGGGCATTTAGTTAGTTTTCACCCCCCCCCCCCCTTCTAATACCAATCTGCTCACCCTGCACTGTACATATGTGTGTGAGTGTAACTCTTCGTGTCAACCACATATTATCTGCAGATTACCCTAGCCTGACAACCCATTGTCAATCTGCAGAACATTTTGGTCAAAGACAACATTTTAGGAATCTTCACGCACCTGTTGCCATGGCTCTAAGTGGACACATTGTCATGGCAACAGAGGCATTTAGTGACAAACACGGAGAGCCACAATCCACCCCCTCATTCCTTCAGTGATCAGAGCAGGGTGAGATGGGGGGGGGGGGGGGGGACAAAGATCTCAGCATATGGTCGTTATATGGCCCTGCTATGAACAACAAGTCAGAAAAGCAGAAGACAGTCAGAGATAGGAACAAAATAAAGAGCATTTTCTTCGTTATTTTATGTAATCATTGTAATTATAAACTCAGCAAAAAAATCAACGCAAGAAATTAAAAGTGTTAAGCTACAATTTGCTGAGTGATGTTAAACCTTTTGTTGGGGAAATTTGTGTAGAGTTCATTTTATTCCGATGATTTACATTGATTAGGATGTTCAACCATGGAGCCAGGGTTTTTGATTTATTTATTCATTGATACATTTATCCTGGGTGACAAAATCTTATACAAGTTAATGCGAACCAGGAGCCAGGGTTCAAACTGATCCAGCCGAACAGATGACATGCTCCTGGCTCTGAAGCTGATGAAGAAATTGCTGGACAGTACGTAACCGGAAGTCAATGAAACCACCAAATTTTTTTTACCTGGGACTGTGTCAGGAGTCTCAGGACTGTATGGAGTGGCAAGATTAACCATCTCTTTGCTATAAATTTACAATTATCACACTTTTATAACTTTCACGTGAAATGTGCATTCATCATGTAATTGTTCTTATACATATCACCAACAAATATAATAGAATAGATGTGGTACCATTCTAATGTCTGTGTTTTAAACTTATTCCGATGAGTTACAGAATAGAATAAAATAGAATAGAACTTTGATATATCATAGAAGCACTCTTGGGTGACCTGGTGTTTGTTTTTATGGCATCCATGAGTTGCTCCCATCATGCCCCAGGTTCCTTGATTGGCTTTAATTCCTCCTTTGAAGTAGCCAATCAGCAGTTTGGGCTTCAAGAGTCACACGGACACACACACGCGGACACTCACACATCTTGAAGATTAAAAGGCCAAAATTGCTCACAGACAACTTTATAGCAATTTAACTGGGGCAATTTGAAAATAAGCATGTTGCAAAAACATATGGGAAAGGAAACATGTGCATGCATGTTATCTATTTATCTATCTATTTATTTATCTATTTATCTATCTATCTATCTATCTATCTAACTTACCAGTTGACAGATTCCAACTGCAGACGACACTGTTCACGTGACTGTAGCAGACGATCCTAGGATTCACCTATGACGTCATCATTCTTTTTGCAGAGCGTATCAACGTTGGAACTTCATGGAAATGTCGTTATTTTTCATCCTTGCTGAACTATGTCATTGTAGGAATAAGTTCATTATATAGGTTCCTTCAGAATAACAAGATGAATTTCAAGTTCATTTTCAACGAGTCAGTACAATGCTAGCTAGGGCTGACTGAGGCTGGTCGGGTTCCATATTTGCAATGCCTTATTCGATACTTGAATGCAATTAATCAAATGAGGTCAGTGATAATTTGAAACAGTGTAAATCATCAACAACTAAAGCATATTGTAACGATATAAACTGTCAAAAACAACGCATAGCAAAAGTTAAGGTAGGCTGTTAATTTGTTTATGCAACTGAGAAAGTTCTGTCATTCTCTTCTGTTAACGGAAGACAAATATCATGTTCTTTGTATCTGTGCAAAATACAATTATCTGAGGACAGAAGTTTTTAGTCTAGATAAACATTTTTATTTATGCGATGAATTTGAAAAATGTTGGTGCTAAATAATGATTTCCAAATATATGTAGCAAATTTCTTGTGTAAGGCACAGGAGGATAATGTTTTTTTTTTTATTCATAAAGGTTGTGCCATCATGGTTAATTTATATAATGGTTAGAAGTCATATAAGTCCTTTGGGGCTGGGTTGTTTGAAACTTAACTTCAATGACTTTAGCTTTAATTCATGTATACCACATATCAATACAGATCGATCTAATCTAATCTTTAGTTTTGCAGGATTTTCCCAGACCGCAAGTTGTTTGTTATCAAACCGAGAAAAGGGGTTTTAACAAGATTTTTGAAATGGTCATGCGTATAATAAGATAAACACACAGCTGCTTATTTTTGGTCTTTTGAAGGTTACACATCATGCTCATTTACACTTCAAGTTATTAGCAAATGGAAGGCCCATCCCATATAAGGTCATTCCGCCTCATTTGCATCACCCCAAGGTCAAGGTCACGTGGAGGGGTCGTGTGAAGGTCATTTGCTCCAAAAAAAGGTCAAGTGCAGCATGAAGCACAAGGAATAGAAAACACAAATAAATCCATGGGTAACATATTTTTCAGTGCCCATTGAACATACTTTTATGAATGAATGTCAATGCTTGGAGGTACAAAATGCTCAGAAATTTTATCTGTAATAAATAAAACCCAAGTTTCCTTTTAGCATCTGTAGTAATAAAAGAAAAACGAACACAAAACTAAATTGGGAAAGCATAGTAAACAATAAGTTAGGTATGCCATGGACATTAATTCATTTGAAAAAAAAATTGGATGAGCAAATAGTTTTAGTTTCTTTATTTTATGTAGCTACTATGGCAGTCTCAAGTGGGTCAAGATCTTTTTTGTCTTTAGAAAGTTTTCACATAATGGTGTAGCTCAATGTGCTTGACCACCAGGAGAAGAACTACAGATAATTCACACTGAATTATATTCCAATGATGATTAATGACTATGCAGATATGTGGCATAACACTGAGCACTAAAAACAAGCTTAACAACAACAAAAAATGTTGAGGAGTTATTCAGAAAAACAGGATAGTGTAAAAACAAGAGATGAAGAGGTTGTGGAGAGAAGAGTGTCAAATATGTGAGGTCAAGGGAGAGACAGAGTTCTCATGACAGAGCCTCATCTTTGGCCAAAATGACAAGCTAATGGCAAAGCGATCTTAAACGTTGCCCATTCTCGATTGTCATGCTTTGACAATTGGGGGAAGACTCAGCACAATAGCCAGGTAAACTACAGCAATTAGGCAAGGGGGACTCACGACAGCAAATATTAAACTATGTTACAAGCAGCAAAGTCCACCATATCGCGTGACCATTGCTGTCTTTAAATGCTGCTGCTTCAGAATTCACAGAAAATTCACAGGAGACTAAAACATGCACTGAAATGCGAATCAGTCATTCAGCTATCTACTCAGCTAGCCTGCCAACCAGAGGGGAAAAGAGCAAAGTTGTTTTCCAAGAGCTTACGTGGGAAATTGCTAGACACAGCCCTCCCAAATACTCACTTTCACCTTCAAACATGCAACATAAGGTCTGCTTAACTATGTCGTAACGCTTATTATACTCTAATAATGGTTATAATAGTTATTACAATAGTTGTTGTGACAAAATGCTCTTTTTTATGTCATGAATCCTGAGGTGAGTCTGCTGACATTGGATAATGATAAATTTGTTGGTACTTTAAAGATGGATTAGTCAAAGGGTTTCGATTGTATACCGCATGATTTACTTGTTGCGAAATTACAATCTTATGGTTTTAGTGATGACTCTTGTTTATTCATGATTAGTTATTTAGACAATAGAAAGCAATGTGTAAAAATTAAAGATTCCAGAAGTTCTTGGCCTGCTTTGAAAAGGGGAATTCCCCAAGGCTCATGTTTGGGGCTTTTCTTGTTCAACAGTTTTATCAATGACTTGTTCTGGAATGTAAAAAGTGCACAGATGTTTAATTATGCTGATGATAACACCCCTAAGTGTCAGTAGTACAAGTATTGATGCAGTAGTCGAATTGTTAAAAATGGATGCTGTTATACTATGAAGTGGTTTTCAGATAATTATTTGCAAGCAAATCTTGATAAATTTCAGGTAATGTTCTTAAAGCCTCAAAGAAATCCTGTGACTTTACCAGTTTGATAATTGAAGATGTTACTATTAAGACAAGTGACAATGTACGGTTGTTGGGTGTATTGATCGACAATAATCTTAATTACGATGAACATGTCAAAAATTTGTGTAAAACAGCATCAAAGCAATTGAAGATATTATTTAGATTTAAGTCTATGCTTGGTATAGTTGAAAAGAAAACCATGTACAATACTTTTATATTATCCAACTTTAATTTTTGTCATGTTGTCTGGAATTTGGGTAGCAAGTCATCTGCCAAAAAGACAGAAGAGATCCAAGAGAGAGCCTTAAGGTACTTAACAAACAATCATGATATGAGTTATCAAGAATTGCTCAATTTCACTGGTTATGATTCTAAAATGTATAGCCATTGAAGTGTTTAAATGTGTGCATAATTTAAATCCTGAATTCATAAATGATATTTTTGTTGTTAAAGAGATGCCAACAGAGTTACGAGACCCTTGTATCTTAGTCATTCCACGTTTTAACTAAATTATATGTAATGGAAAGAAAACATTCTCATATTATGGTGCTCATCTGTGGAACTTACTGCCATCAAATTTAAAAAAAGCTTTAGATTTTAGGGATTTTAAGAAGTTGCTATCAAAATGGGAAGGTCCAAAATGTTGCTGCAATGTTTTCATTTTATGATATGTTTTAATAATCTTTATCATGGTTTTATTTTAATTTAATTAGTTTTTATTGTTTTACCTGTACATTTTATTTTTGCACATATACAGTCGATCAATAGCTCTTTGAGCTAATTTTATTGTTGTCTTTTGTCGACTTTAAATAAAGATTATTCTATTCTATTCTGACATGTAGATTGACTGTATTACCAAATAAACTCAGTTTACAGCTCTACACTTAAGGATATCTAGGTTTACTAAGACTACCAACAATGATTGGTGCAAAGGAAACCACATTATTTCAAAGTTAAGTCCTTAAAACCACTCATTATAGTCTTAAAAGCAGCACAAGAAACAAAGGATAAATTAGAAGGTCGTTTTTATTAATCATTATTAACTGCCAGCAGCAAGGAAGCCACAGATGGCAGCACTTGCTGATGGTGACCAGTACGACAAGTGTCTCCCTCTGGCTTGAGGAGGCCTACCCTCCTCCTCCTCTTCCTCCTCCTCCTCCTTCTCTTGTCATTACAAAATTAGAGCCACAAAGGCCAAAATTAATACTTCAAAGAAAACATCCTTATGCACCAATGAAAGACTAGTGGGGACCTCTGCCGGACAATGTGCCACAAAGAGTGAACTAGCCCTGAGCTGTCCTCTGGCGTCAGTAAGTTGTTTAACGTCATCTAGAGGAAACAATGAAAAAAATATAGGAATATAGTGTGACCTTTAATTAATAAGAACTTATTTGTTACTGTTTCGCAGTTGTGCTCACAAAAAGTGGCTTAGTTATGAAAGTAAAAGCATTTTGTAAAAGTAGGCAACAGGTTGATTTTTATGTTTTTGGACCTGCTGAGTTCAAATCTTGCTGTTGCCAAGCTGAGTTTTTAGACCTTCATCTCCTTATTTGCATATCAAATGGCTGCCCGCTTCATACTTCTGGGTCAATTTTTTCACGTTTCAACCTAGCGCGGTTTCACATAATAGGGAAAGTCTGCCAAAACTGTTTTAACTTGTGCTTTGATAGTTTTGGGGGTACAGCTATAAATGGCACACCATTAGAACAGGGATACAAAAGCGCAACTTTAAAACCAAATTTGATGAAGATCCGACCAGCAGAGCCGAGAAAATGTTGATTATAATACAATATCGGAGATTTTTTACGTCTGTACAAATCGTCCATGAGCCAATTCGTCTGAATTGCATCAAGACCCAACAACCCTGAATGACGTTTTGGGGAAGAATCAGGGCTTGTTTTTATTTCAGTTCTGATATTTTTCACTCTAAATTAAACAAAGATCCTATGTTAGTAGTGATTGAAACATTTTAGTTTAAAAAATATTCTTTAAATGCTTGCATGGTGGCGCACCTGTCACGTCACTGCAGCGCCATCTGTGAAAATATAATCTTCGTCGTTTTAGCAAAATAGTATTATTTGCTGTGCGTCATGGTATATATAATCTTTAGCATCTGAATTTTTTGAAATGACAAGAGGAGGACTTAAAATTCAGCTTGGCAACAGCAAGATTTGAACTAAGCAGGTCCAATAACATAAGAATCAACTTCAAATTTATGATAAATGATCAACAACTTTAAATGATAATCTTCGCAATTCGGACGCATTGGCTTATGGACGATTTGTACAGACGTCACAAAATCATCAATATCTCTTAATAAACTAAAACTGTTGTTAAGGAAATTTTTTTTTTCTAAAATTCCCGCACTTGCTACAACGACGTTGCGTCATGAGCAAGTAAACAAAATAGAATGCAGCCGATTAACAACTTTAAATAAACAATATTTAGTTGTGAACATTTCAAGATTTTTGAGTTTGGAAGGGATCATTTGCCAAGTAAGAACACATTAAAATATCACTGGTTTTGTGATGAAAAATCTTGTCTAATCATGAGGAATGGCTTGTGACGTCATAATCTGTTGATATTTTTGAGGACAGTGACCATTGCAACCTTTTTAGTATGTTTTTGTCACCGTTTTTGCTTTATTTCAGAATGACAAATTACTTTAACCACCAAGTATTACACAAAAGTATAGATAAATATATTGCCTACAGATATGACCAAACAGATTTTGTCAGAAATTTTGGATTATTCTTAAACTGTCATTGTTGACAAAAGCGACTTTTTCAAAATGCCTTATGGGCTGAAAAAACCTTTGGTTTGGAATCAGTAGGGACTAATGGATCGGTCTAGTTTCAACCGATACATTTGTGTTGTTCATTAAAATATTATGATTAGTGATTGAGTACACTACTAGAACCCTTTGTGACCACTTTTATTCATCATTAGATAAAAAATTTATTTATAATATGTAAATTAGATTTAAACACTTTTTTTTTCTTCATATCTCCTGAACTAATAAAGATAATACCATGAATTTGGTGTCTACATGTGAAACCCTTGTATTTTGATTTTTTTTTCCCCTTTTCATAACTAAAATTTAAGGCTCATGCAGGATGTTTCCAAAATGTTTCTTGTAATCGCCACCAAGGGAGAACAATTTCCTTACATATACTTGAAACTACAGTGGATAATACCACAAATATGATGCCCAGACCTATATTTACATGGTCAAAAATGCCTTGGGGTGTCCACTTTTCTGAAAATGCACCTAACTAGCAAGAGGGTTTGCTGCATACACGACCTTATGTTTCAACTTACATGTATTATTTGTGCGGGGTTTACTCCACCCAGCTCCACCTTCTCCATAAGCGTTTCCATGGCAACCAAAATACACCTATAACACAATAGAATTGGGCATATACAGTAGGCCTGAACCTGAACAAAGCAACCAGTAAACTGGTTTGGGGGGGGGGGGGGGGGGAGAAGCCACTAAATGAGAATAAGTAAAATTTGCTGCAATACCTTCTGCCCCACATTTTATTTTATCCCCCTGGAATATAAACAATTATTTGGGCAAACAACAAACTTAGGGATTGGATCTTACAACAGCGTGACATCACATTCAATAAATCTCATGTTTGCCCACCTATCACACCAGCTCTTTTGCTTCAGTATGTAGTCAGCTTACAGCTGCTAACGTACGTAGTGGTAAAATTACAGTAGATTACATGGAAGACTCACCTCTAGTGGAGCAGTGCTGACAATGGCCACCCCTGTGACCACACTTTGCAAGTCCTCATCAGTTAAAGTGCCTGTAATCAATCAATCCATCAATCAATCAATCAATCAATAATCAATCAGCCAGTCAACCAGTAAGTCAGTCCATCAAACAAGTATTCCTACCACAGACTTGTTGCACCTGTTGGGGCTGTACCACTTGGGTCTTGTCTTGGAGGGCTGTGTCAGGGGCCCAGTAGCCACAATGGATGCTGAATACATCACTCCAACAGAGGACATTGGGAGGATGCAAACTCAGTCCCCCGGATTGAAGCATCCGCTGCTGACTGAGCTTGAATTCTGGTCTTGAAATGGTAACGACTTGGTTGCCACTTGAAGTTACTGCATCAAGTTCGATCAAATTGCCATTCAAAACCTGCAAAGCAACATAGAAAATTTGCCCAAGTTAGCAAAACTGAATCAAAGGGCAATATAGGAGCTGTAAGGGTAGTCCTATATTATAGGATCCATAAAAAACTTCCACTTGTTTTTGCTCTTATATTTTTCATGTTGGCCCCTAAGCCAGTTATAGATACCTTTTACTGTGAAAGTGCATTATAGGCAAGCAGTTACAGGAACTTTGGAATTCGCTCATTTACATAGATTCGTATTAATAATAATATTCATTTAATTTATTTTATGTTTGTCAATGGAAATTGTCAGTTGAAAAAATAAACTGGCATCTGTGTACTTAGGCAAAACCTCAGCAGACTGCAGTAAAAGTAAACGGTTTTCAAAGGAATGAACTACCTGTTGAATGTTTCAGTTTCAGCACCTGTAAGGTGACATGTGAGTCGACTTAAGATTCATTTATGTTGCTTCACACGCATTTTAAGGAAAAATATCACCTAAACACATATGGAAATTGTTTTAAATCCTAGTATACCCAATTTATCATTGACCAAATTTGTAAGACCTCCTTCTCCACATAGCTCCACTGGCGGCCTTGCCAAAAATGGGCTAATTTACCTGGTTTATGCATATGTCTGAATCTATTTTTAGCGCAGCAACTTGCACCTGCCTTAAGGATTGAGTCTTTTGAAACGCTATACGTTGCTGGCATTGGCTGACTTACTCACTCATGCCCCTATTTACTGCAAGAGGGCTACGGCGAAGAAAAAAACACTATATAAATGGCGTTGAATCAGGCAAGGTGCCACTCGCAAAGTTCGCGATGCGAGTTACCCACTGCTGTTGGAGAGATGGCGGTGGCTTTGCGGCCAGAATTTACTTTACCTGAAATAAGAAGACAAGTTTTCCATTTGCATTCTCAGTGACTAGAAGATTGCCCAGAGGAACATGGGTGTCGGACAATGAAGAACAGCCATCCTTATTGACATACGATGCGACCCGCTCAGTGCACCGCCAATAGTCAAATTCTATATGAGGATGGCGGCAGCCATGAAAATGGTGACCAATAAGTTGTCGGATGTCCATGGAGAATGTGTCGTTTACGCAGCTACGAGATATGAAATAGATACCTCCTCCATAAGTTGCTACAGGGCCTATTTTGACTATGCTTCCATCTTTGGGAAGCGGTCCATCGATAATGATCTCTTGAGCGCAATGATTCATTGATCTATAACATGGAGTGCTCCTCAGTATGGTGATGTTGTCACCATCCTCATTCTCTAAGAGGAGAACCACCTCTTTCCTTGAAGGGTCATATGACATACTGCTGACGTTGAGGCCCTTCTGCTGACCCACACAGGTCAGTACTTCCTGTCTGAGGTCATTGCCCTTCAAATAACCCCCATAAACACCAGGAAGATTGTCAGGTCCTTCTGTTGAGTAGAACAGGTAACGGTTGTCATTGGCTTCGATGGTGGCAAAGAGACCGAGACAGAAGTAGCCCAACACCAACATGGTACACCTGAAAGCACATATGTCTTTTGCAGACTGGGCAGCCATTATATTGACACCATGCAGGAGAAAAAAAGGTAATATTAACTGATTTAGGACTGCTAATTCCAAACCTTGAAGTCGATCAGCATTTCTCTGTAAGGCATATTAAATTTCATTTTCTTAAACCCCCATGAAGTTCTCATGGATGTGATAAACCACATGAATCAAATTAGACCATGAACTCTCATGCTGCGTTGGCAGAAATTTTTTCAAATTTTTTAACCCTGAAGTTTAATCCAGAACACTTTGCAGAGAGAACCTAATAACCATAGACGACCTCTGACACAAAAATATGGGAAATAACTTAGCACTCCCCTTTATAACTTTAACTGAGACTGAGTAACTTCCATAACAAATTTGCTTTACAATTTGAACGTCTCTCAGTAGTGTTTGAACAGACAGCATCTCCCAAAGACTTCAACATTTCACTTATATACAAACTTTAAACAGATAATCGATAATGAATTTTATTGTTTAACTTAGTTAAGTGCTATTTGTACATTGCAAGTGTGATTGTCAGTGTAATGGCAATAGAGGGACGTACCTTTGTGATACCCAGATGCAAATTAACCTCTGCAGAGCAGGATATTCATCCCAGCTGTCGTGTGTTCGCTGTGGTAGTACAACAGAATTATCATGTAAATTTGGATCATTGTGAATCCTGTAGTTACGTCCTGATATATATTTACGTCATGATATATAAGCATAGGGTACAGTGTATTTCCAAAATTTATGAAAGACTGTCCAAGTCCATCTCAATCATTTGTCAGAATTCAGTTATATTCATTGCAATACTAAATTTATAGCAACAGCAATGTTACAGTATAAGGAAGTTTCAGTAACAAAATATTTTATATGCGACGAACTCAAAGTGCTTGTTAATATTATCTTTCATAGATAAGTCAATGATGTCAACAAAATTATCTTTTATACAGGGAGTTCTAAAATTGGTGTTTAAAAAAAAAATTTAAAAAAAGTTTGATACAGATCAACTACCATGCTAGGTCTTGAAAAGGATAACAACACATTGCTCCTTGGAAAACAAACTCCTGAACTTGTTCAACACAGAATCTTCACCAAAGAAGATGTTTTCAAACTAGACTAATTCAAATTTGCCTAATACTGTTATTTTGAAACATAGCACTGCCTATGCGGCAATCCCTCATGCCTGTATTGCTCAGCAAACATACGGAAACAGTACAAATGGTGAGAATGTCCATTAGCTTTCTTTGCCAAATTCCATGCACTTAGCCAAAATGCTATCTTAAGTTAGTCTTTTTATAGTATGATAAATCTGTATCACTGGTCAGTTCGTAGTGCAATAAAACTTCAAATATGGCTATTATATAACAGAGTAAAACTAGGTTCACATAAACTTATAATGTAGGACACTTAGGAAAGTTTCTCATGTAATATGAAATCACAAATAAGTGCATATATACAATAAAATAGATAAAATCACATATGTTATTCAGACCAATTCAAATTTGCCTAATACATTGCCAATTGTGCCATGTGTGTTTTGGAAGCTAAAAACTATGCGTTTTCCATGCTTTTATCCCTCTCGTGGAAAACGCAGGTTGCACCTTTGGCCATGTAGTAGTATTACACAATTAATTTCACATAACGTCAAATTAAAATAAAATTCATGTCAAATATTCATGTGATATTATATGAAAAACCAAGCTCAGCTCAGACTATTTGAAATGCATGCAATGAGAATATTATGTCTGTAGGACCATTATTTCTACAACTCTTTAGGGTATGTTAATTTAATGTGTTAAATATGTTCACACAATTAATATATGCTATATAATAATGGTTCCCAAGCTCAGACTTTTTGAAATATATGCAATGAGGATATTATGCATGTAAGAGCAATATGTCACACGTTAATTTCAGTGCATTGTTGCATTTTATAATAAGAATTAGTTCATACTGCACAAATTGTTGACACACTATCCCAGATTTTTTGCAAACACACATCCTTTTTATTAAGAATTGATAAGTCAAATGTGTGTTGAGACTGAACTACATTATAACTATATATTATAGTTAGAGCTCTGCACTGGTGTACAATAAAGGAAAAATAAACTTTTAACTCAACTGAAATACCATACAAATTCAATGGCTATCATACTGCATATATATATTTCAACAAATTATTTGTGGTTTCATACTACATGAGAAATTCTTAAATTTTGTTTCACCTTTGCGAAGTGTCCATGCTAGGCTTAGAATGGAGATATTGACCTATTTTTTTTTCACAAATTTCATAAAATGACAAGTGGAACGGAAAAACTCTGGGGAGCAAGGGTTTTTTTACCTTCAGGTTTTTTTGGAGCACCGTAATACGCACGAAACAATACGTAGGCCTACTTGTAGAGATGGGCCTAATATATAGAACTGAAGTGACATCAGAATATCCGTGTATATTTTTGTTAAAATGAAAGCAATACATATAAAAATCTCAAAAAAATAAGTGATTGCACAATTTTGCACTGTCTTTTCAATGTAATTCATGAGATGGAAGTATAAGACCATAAAAATATTTCATTACAAATGATAAAATAACATACTGTCATCACTAAGGTCCATGATATTTGGCATATTTAAATGGATCTATTAACTATAGTTAACTCAAAAGAAGTAAAATGTAACATATTTGTATGATTTCTGAGAGCATCTGATGTGGAATTGCTGCACAATTACATGTTGACATTCCTGTACATGGTGAAATAGTTATGAAAAATCCAACAATATAAACTATGAAAGGCTTTATTTTGTATGATATGACATTAAAACACAAAAGTGCCCATGACAGGTTGGTGATTTGACAAACTCCTCACAAGTTCAATGTCATCCTTGCATTCTCCTTCAACTGGGTACACATAATCGAGACGAAGTGGGTTGATGCACTGTTCACACCAACAGACAGCGAAAGGAGTTTCATCCTCAGGGATGAGGACCTCGACAGAAGAGGACATTGGCTGAAGGTGAGTATGGCTACAAACGATGTGGTCAATCCAACGACCCCAACCATCCTTTCCTTTGAGTTGGAGAAGATCATTAAACATAGGACTGGAGCTTGCATTGACTACTCCCACAAGGGGAGGAACAAATGAATCCAAGTTGTCGACGATAGCATCAAACATGCCCTCTGGCTCGGATGGGCCATCGTAGAAGTTTGCGTTAAAATCTCCACCGAAGATTAGAGGTTCAGTCACAGGAATGTTCTTTGATTTGACATATTCACTCCATTCGATTGACTGATTGACCTTTGCATCAATTTTGTCACCCTTCCGCCCCGCCTGCAAATGAGCCCCCATCACATGGTACACTGCTGACCCCTTCTGGATTTTCGCATAACTAACACCTTTGGCTGCAAAATTATCCCAAGATGATTTATCTGACGATTCAAAAGTAAAATCATCAGACTCCAAGATAGGCCATCTGGATGCTATGAATATTCCTCCATTTGATATTTTATTAGGCGATGTAATGGTTCTTGTTTGATAAGGAAAGCCAACATATGCTAACAAATCTTTCATGGAAACTTGGTTTGGCCAACAACCACCCATGAAACATTCCTGGAACATTAGCACGTCCATTTTTGGATACATGACAGCCATCACATGAGGAATACGACATGTCCTTTCCCGCTGACCATCAATGGATGCATACCATGCCCGCTCAAAGATGTTATACGTCACCACCCTTAATTCATTGTCAGGAGTAAAATCCAAAGGAGGAGCATCCTTAACAACACACCTGATCTTCTCACCAGAGGAACACCAATCGCCATTTCCCCCATGAGGATGGCTGATGTCATAGTCCATCATGAAGTTGGAACAATCGCTAGGTTGTCTGATGCACTTATCTGGACCATCACCTGAACAAAGCAAAATAGCAAGAACTTGTCATTTTGGTGAAAATCACCATTCATGCCAATTTGTTTCTTAAAATTGAACTTTTACAAGGCATAAATTAAATGTATTTAACTTCATCAGACTATCATCATTGCCAAAGACACTGCGCTGTTCACTTAGGCGCTCTTGTTTATCATTAAACTTTGTTTGTTCGCTAGTGAACAGTGAGCTCTAGGACATTCAATAGGCTGAGTTGGTGCAAATTTTAACACTGCCCCTGGGGAAAAAATCACCTATATAAGTTAGGGTGATCCATCCGCCCATCAAAAATCAAAACATTGTCCTAGACAGCTGGCTGTACTCTCATGTGTTCTCATAAATGTACATAACCACCAAAAAAAATTTGAAGACAATCGGAGAAAATTTCACGCCCGCACCTCGGGCGTTTCCATGGACATTTTTTGGGACATATCTCAGCTTCTGAACAACTAGAAAGCTGATTCATATACCAAAAGTTGCAGAATTGTAATTAGAATATATTATTATGAACTCATTTTGTCCTAAACCTAACAGGTTTTGAGTAAAGTCCAAAAAACTGTATTTTTGGGTATTTTTTGTCATTTTACGTGCAATTTTAGGTTGAATTTTCCAATTTATTGACATAGAATCAGTAACAGACACATGTGATTAGATAGCATAAGGATTATTTTAAAATATATAAGTACACAGTATGGAAAATACAAATTGCAATACTGAAAATACGGAAAATACAAATTGCAATACTATGCAGTACACAACTTAGTCGTTAGGAGCTGCTTAATCTCTGTCGCTTGAGTTGGCGAAGGTTCGGAGTGTCTTTCCGATGTTGCTCTACAACTTGTAGGTATGTCTGGAGGACTTCTAACTTCTTGGCTAGCCCCAGGAAGTCTGCTACCAGCTTCACCCCATGTTCAGTGCCCTCATTGGTGACCTTAAAGCTCTTGAGGATAGCTGCTCCGTTCTTGTAGCAAGTGTCGTCCTTCCACTTTCTAACAGGCTTTGAGAGGAAGTCTGTAGAGAGCTTCATTGTCTTAAAGAACATCCTGCTGTCTCCAGTGACATAGTTTCCCAGGTGTGCTTTAGTCACATCAGGTCAGGCTTGCCCCACCCACTGCCCATCCTATCTGTGAAGCTGGAGCTCTCCGGGGCGCTCATGATGGCATCCGCAAGGCCTCTTATTTGATCCTCTACAAGATCCTCATCCCATAGGGCAAGAGGGATCATTTCTCCCACCAAGTACCACGTGTGTCGCAGGAAGGCCTTCTCTGCGGACCTGGCCACACCCTCACCTATCTGCTTGTACTGCATGATGTTCTGGAGTAATGTCAGGTCTTGTCTGTGTCTGGCCATGTAGAGCCTGCTGTCTCTCTCTGGCCTCCCTCCGCTTGACCAAGCTTTGTAGCTTGATATCCCGTCCTGCCATGACCGCTGTCCTGGTTGTCTTCATGTTCAGGAATGCCTCATCTTCTGGCATTAGAGGTGCCCCTTCCTTCCACAGCTGCATGGACTGCTTGATCCTCGCCCTGTAGTCCTGGATCTTTGTCTGTGTTGTGGGCAGCAACCTTCGGGCTTAGGGAGTCTTGTTCAGCTTCCTAGGATTACGTTAGAATGAATGTCTATTATTTATTATTTATCTTGTGGCGAGGATTGAAGAATTCGATCATAACACATTAGCCCAGTAGCAAAGTTAGTGACTAAAAACTTACTGGTATTCTTTGTGAAGGCCAATAATCAGTTCTACGACCCTCTTCTTGGTCAGCAACTTGATGTTAGCCTTCTCATATATCGGCAAGATCGTCTCCTCATACAACCTTGTTGCGATCTTCCTAGGTACATGTTTGTGCTGGGCTGGTGCTGCTCTCAGTTCCTCGCTGCTCCAATGCATGAAGCATCTCAATATCTAAACATGAGTTACAGTTTTAAGAACATTAAATTGGTGAATTTGTAATAATCATCATTGACTTATTGTTAAAGTCCAAGCTCTAGTGAATTAAAGTCCTACGATATATTAATTAAAGTGTTAATACATAGTACACACTACACACCTGTTCTTCTGTAGGGAGGCGTAGGTGGTTGATGTGTTCATCAGCCAGGGATACTTTTGTCCCTAGGACAAAGTCTTGCTCAGCAGCACGGTTCATTGCTAAAATAACTAATAACTGTCGTGTGAAATTATTCTAATGAACAACTAGAAACTAGACTACTAGAAAATACCAATTTAACAATTTCACAAAGGATCGGTCTACTTTTGCATGGCCTCACAACATTTCTTTGTGTTTTACAACGAAAAAAAAACAACATGGAATTAGATATAGGAATATGTTTTGACAGTCGGAAATAAGATGAAAATGTGTTGAAAGCGCGACAAAAATCACTAAAAATACAGTTTTCTGGACTTTACTCATAAACTATAAACTCATAAACTATAAGGTTTAGGACAAAATGTGCTATAATAATATCTTCTAATTAAAATTCCGCAACTTTTGGTGGATGAATCAGCTTTCTAGTTTGCTCAGAAGCTGAGATATGCCCAAAAAACCATATTTGCGATGGTCGGAAACGCGTCACGGCGGAAACGCGCGAGGTGCGGGCGTGAAATTTTCTCCGATCGTCTCCAAATTTTTTTTGGTGGTTCTGTACATGTATGAGAACATATGAGAGTACAGCCAGCTGATTCTGAGATGGTTAGGGCGGATGGATCACCCTAATATAAGTTTGTTTATACTCCACCTGAACTGTTTTCCTATTGTTCTCAGAGGAGTAGAGCCAACGAAAATGTTAGTTAACTCCCTCCCGAGTGCAAACAGGACTTTCCTTGCATAATACTGGCAGTAAAACAAATAAACAATCAAACAAATGAGTAAATATGCCTATTAGAGTCAGGAGTTAAATAAAAATTTTATTGGTTATATCCCGACGCCGAAGTAGTTTTTCATCTAGCGACACAGATTTATTGAGATAGAAAGGCTGTAAACAGTCCCAAAACCCACCAACACAGGTATGCCAACTCATCCAATGCAATGTCCTGTGACTGTGCTCTAGTGCTCACAACAAATAAATGATATTAATTAAGGGTGTGTAATGAACAGCAGAGCTCGGGCAAACTATCATCAGAGCTTCACCATTAAATATTGAGAGATTTGAGTCTATGGTGCACCAGATTAAAGCAGAGAAGCATTTCTTTGCTACCATTCCTTTTTTTGCCAATAGTTTTGGTAAATAATTGCTAATTTTTGGCTTAGTGTTGGTGTTACTTCACTTTGTTTTGTGGAAATAATTAGCATGAAGTTTAAAATTGATTTAGTCAGTAAGGTATGGTATTACTTTGTATCTTATGATACTTATGATGTTTAAACCTTACCCAACCAGACATGGAGTCGCTCAGTAGAAGGTGCATCAGGATAGCAAATTCCGAGGTGTGGGTTGCAAGTCTCCCCTCCAGGACAGGAAACTTCTTCACAGGGATCTTCCTGGGCTGATGAGTAGCACATCACCAGGACCAGTAAAGCTAGTCCTGTCCAAAACATTACAATGGATCTTGACATTCTATTATAATGATGTCAACATCCAACATAAGATATCCATGCAATTGACAAGCAAACCATATAATCATTACATATTGTGAATATTATATTCTTGATATAAAGATCTTAATCAGATATTTTTTCTTGTGCAACCTGTAATTTCCCATGCACTACAAAATATAATTGTGTCACTGGACTGGACCATAATGGTGTCAGTCATTTTGGGTTGTGCTGCATTAAACATTTTTTTGTTTAGGATTTGACTGGCAGCTGGTCGGCCTATAGTGGTTAAAACAGTAGTCATATTATCTAGAATTCAATTGTCAGCCTAAGCAGCTGAGAATCTTGAATGCTAGGTGGTCTAGCAGTTAAGACATCTGCCAGCTAATTTGGAGGACAGTGGAGGTGTCTAGTTCAAATCTACACCCGGGTGGGTGGGTGGGTGATTGGGGCTTTACGTCCTGTATTTCTGCACCTGATGGGCTAATTAGGACAGGCAGAGACCATGGCAATGAGATGAAGGATGAAACAGCCATCCAACTTAGGCTCGACCGGGGATTGGAACCCGGGACCCAGCGGTTGGAAGCCCAGAGCGCTACCTCTGAGCTAGGCTCCCACCCCACAGTCTACACCCGGGTACTCTTCATCAGCATGATCAGCTCAGTCTCAGCTGGCCATTCGCGCATTCGGTGCAAGCGAAATACCCCACCCTTGAGGTAAATGCGATACCTGTTTGTAGACCCCAAGCTTGTATCATCTCATTGTTGCATTTGCTTTTGGTAGAGCTCTGGCTACAAAAGCTCCTTAGTTTCAGAGCATAAGTATTAATACAGTACACTATATTCTGGCCTAACATCTCGCATCATGCAATTCACGAAGTACACTTCGTCATACAGACAGCTTTATCAGTAAATGAATCAGTAACTGAATTTCTGTCCAGTACATGCTGGTTGAATATGAAGTTTCAATTATATCTGAATAGCCTCTTTTTCTTTTCATTTTAATGTAAGGGTTTTGCACAATTTAACAGCTTTTTAGTAAGCTTGTGCACATCCCCCACAGTATGCTTATGTATTTTATTGTTTATGTAATGTACTAACTGTATTGAACTACTACATAAAAAATCTTAAATCTTTGTAGGGTGGGAAGAGTGACCAGTGACCATGGAGGGGTCTTCACAATTGTACATTAATCCTGTGAATCAGATCAACCAACAAAATATCAGAAAAAAAACACACACCAAAAAAAAAAAAACAGAACAAAACAGTTTGGTATATGACACGACTCATCAAGGACATTGTATATTCTTAATGACACATTGAAATCACCACAAAACACACAGAAATGAGTTGCTTCGAGCAATGTTCACTCATGCATTTAACTAACAATTTATGTACATGATGCACTGCACAATGTACCGGACACATCCCAAGATGATGTACTGGCCGAAGGTCATCTGTTTATTGCATTGTATTGTTGACCCCTGTTAAGGTGCTTAATTTTTGTTTAAAGGGGGGACACTGTACAATAAATAAAGTGAGGTATGCTTTTATATATATCTACATTGCTCAGCAATGTGTTACCACAAGTGTCTTATTCTATTTATGGTGTAGACTCCAAGCCTCATCATCTCATCATTACGTCTACCTCTGATAGCTGGTCATATAAGCTGAGCTTCACACCATAAGTCTGAATTGCCTAAACAAATAATCACAAAAAAACCGGCGTTGATGAGACAGATTTAAAAAATGTCAACCTTATATTTTAACAGTAAATGGGATTATGTACATTTAAATTTTGAAAATCGGACAAATATTTACTGAATTAGGGCCAAAAATGCCGCCTTTAGCTTCTTCCTTTTCAAAAAATAGACTGGCTTCGTGCACGTTTTATTAACTAACTTCAAGATTCATCCGAATTTCAAGTCCACAACTCTTCCCTGTCACCCAGGAAATGTACTTTGCTGGAGTGGTCCCTGTCAGCAGCATGATTTCTCGTGACAAGAATTAGCCTAGCTCGTCTGTGCTTCATCCTTATGTTAGTACCCAGCTTGCCACTAATTCTTGGTACATTAGTGTTATCTCTCTACCTTACCCACAATCCCAAGCTTCTTTGTTAGTTTGTTCTTTGCAAATACATAGCTAAAGGCAACAAACCAATTAACATACAATATGACCAGCAAAAAAGGCAATCCTCCCATCTGGTATAGATTATTTATTGCAATTATCAATTATGTAGTTCGTGGGCAATCCTTACCTTGATGTATTCAGGCCTCCAGTTAGACTTCTCACTTACGAACTGGTATATAAATCTATTAGTCAAGAGGAAACGAGAATTTTCGTGAAAGGGCCATTACTCAGATAAGATACGATTCAGGATTATTATTAAAAAGCAGCATTAACTCGTTCAGGTAAGTTATGTTTCTTATCAGTTATGAACATAAATCTTTACAAATAACATTACTATATTTTTTAGTGTGTGATTAATTTCCTGTAATCTTATTGTGACACCACTCCTACCGTTTAGATGTAATTTCTGTATTATCTTTTTTTTTTCAATCTATATTTTAATATATATCTTATTAATAATTATTATTTTTTCCTTCCCTTTTAAGTTTATTGTATAATTTGTTTCATTCTTTCTATTTTTTTATCAATATTATCTTTCTTATTTCTATATATATTTTATTTATTTATTCTTATCTGCTTTCCTGTCCTTTTCACTAATATTGTTGTTTACCTATTATGTCAGGTAGCCTCCCAAACAGTCGCATAAGCTTTGCAGGCCTCCCTGCAGGATCTGTTAATTCATTTTGAATGTATACTTATATATATATATATATATATATATAAATGTGTGTGTGCGAAATTTCCTGTGAAATAAAAATTATTATATTGTATTGTATACTACTTTGATTTTTGTTTTTCCTTTCAGAAAAAAATGAATCTCCAAATACTCGTATTCTTAGCAACAATTTCCATAATTTCTGCAATTCGAAAAGGTACAGTTTAGCAACTAATTTTCATAATTTCCTAATTATTGTGAATTACAGTGTATAAGTACATCTACTTTGTCTGTCACCTTCTCTGTTAGTTAAAAAAAAAAAAACTTTGAATATTATAATTTTTTTTTTTATTTCCCCATGTGTAAAACACAATAGTAGAATTACTACCACAATGAGTCTTGATAAATTCTATGAAATTATGACACATCATGGCCATAGAATTCACCTAAAGTTTCTTAAATTAGGGCTTTATCATGTTATAAAATGCAATACAACTACCTGCAAGACACCATGTTATCTTGATCTCTAGGAATTTCATTTATTATAATTCTGTTGACGACCTTTCAGACTTGAAAAGAGAGAAACGTTATCTACAACGACCTTTCTACCAACCCCAGGGTTTTTACTACGGTAAACCTAAGGTAAAATTTCCTGCCCCCGCCCCGACTCCTAACCCGGCCCCTGCCCCTCGAAGACAAGTCCTCCTGGTTTACCCTCCAGTGGTAAGAGCCACCCCAGCACCTGCCCCACCCGCGCCCCGTGTTCCTTTTCATGTATTCACACCCGCCCCGGTTCCTGCGGTGGCACCCCGCCCTTTCATCAATATCGGATCCATCCTCAGTTCTCTCAGAGGTAAGATGAGTTTTATTATTCATGAGAATCCATGGTGATCTCAAAATGATCTCACAGTAATTTCACAGTAATCTCACAGCAGCACCAGTTACCCACAGTTATTTCACAAAGATGCCGTTGACATCATATGGTGATCCAACAGTGGTCTCACCATAACTTCAGTTTTCTCAAAGATCTACCAATGACTTCACAGCGATCCAGTAAAGGTCACAATAATTTCACTATGATCTCAACAGTTATCTCACACTGGCCTCACTCAGAATCAGTTAAATTTATTTCCATTTCTCATCAAATGATCGATAGTTACATGTAGAATGTCCAAATATGGAGACCCTTCTCAAGCACCAACTGCCACTGGCAAGGGGCTATCAGGAGAACATGGAATAACCTATACACACAAGATGTACATTTTACATTTCAGTGTCATTATTGGCTCTTATTATGATAAATATGAAATTTATTGACTCTTGTTATGATAAATATGAAATTTATTGGCTCTTTTTATGATAAATATGAAATTTATTAGCTCTTATTATGATAAATATGAAATTTATTGGCTCTTATTATGATAAATATGAAATTTATTGGCTCTTATTATGATAAATATGAAATTTATTGGCTCTTATTATGATAAATATGAAATTTATTGGCTCTTATTATGATAAATATGAAATTTATTGGCTCTTATTATGATAAATATGATGAAATTTGTGTACACAAAAATTGTTGATTAGACTCCTGGGACTAGACAATTGGCAAAGATCATGGCAAGCAATTGCTGAGGTCTGACTGAATTATGTAGCAGTAGTACTTCATTCACCTTATGGTCCATTGAAAATACAAAATCGAAATAATATAAATACATATGTATATAAAACTGATCCAATTTTTAAGTTAAATTAAATTGCATTGTAAATTAAACTGATGTGATGAGCTCAATGTGATCAGCCTGATGAAATCGCCCCTCAAAAAATAAAAATTTTACTGCATGGTCAGTGTTTACTATAAAATCTAACCAATGAAACTATCATTCAAGGGAGCTTACTGCTTAATTACTTCTAGAAATCATGGATTAATTATACTTCTAGAAATCATGGATTAATTATACTTCTAGAAATCATGGATTAATTATACTTCTAGAAATCATGGATTAATTATATTGTTCAACCCCATGTATTTCATTGCAGCTGTTTTACAACGGACCAGAACTCAGCAGCTCCAGTACCAGTCTGCCCTCAATGTCCTTGGCGGTATGTATTAATAGATACAATCATGTCTTAATTATGCATTGTCTGTTTACCTATCACAATGTAAAAAAATAATTTACTTTGTTTCAGGTGCAACGGTGACAGGCTAACACTAAACTTTGTCATATTGTATGGATGTTGAATGCCTCAAATTGTGATAATATTTATTATAATTAGTCCTTCATAATGTAAGATTTATTGTGTTTTAATAAAATGTCCCAATTGTCTTTGTTACTTTGTATAATATAATAAATTATTTTGTTAAATTGGATTCACGGACAATTTTTTTTCTCTATTGATTACTTAAAGCCCATATATATGCAAGGGATTTTGTTAACACAAAAACAAATACATCAATTGTATAATTAATGAGTGGGCGGTTGGTAAAACAAAGTACATGAATAATATAATGTATCGAATGGGTGGTTTTTCTAACAATAAGTCATACAATGATACAAATATGTATAATATAAATATATAAGGAATTGTTATGCAATCACTGATGAAACAATACCATGATACAATGTATAATACAATAATCACAATATTTAACACAGTAATTCTGTAATTATTTGTTATAAGACTTAATTTGCTATCATTGACAGCTACCCTGCCAGAGCCTCTAGTATCAGTTTATCAATCTAGGAACCCCCATCAGCACCCCTAGTGAGGTGCGAAGTTTGCCCCTGGGGTCCATGGGGGGGGGGGGGGGGCTGGTGTGATGACCTACTTTTAAACTTAGACAAGGAACTACTGGAACAAAGTGTGGTCGTCTGTGGCTGTGATGAAACTGGTTTCTAAATAACAACACCATCCAGTCATCTACATACCACAGATTTTCACAGAAGTTGTCAACCTTCAATATGGACATTATTTGAACTTCACTTTTCACTTCAAAAGGCACAACATGTTCTCCAAAACAGCAATTGTGTTGCTTGTTATTCTTCTGATAAATGGTGAGTATCAATTAGTGTAGAGTGTGTGTTGGTGTTGTACTGTACCAGAAACAATATTGTCTCTGACTACTGATAGTTTCATTGCTGTCTTTTTAGCTACAATAACTTGTGATTTAACATTATAACAGAGAAATAACTATAGTTGACATATTGTTATGTAATTTTGACACAACCCACACAATTGTAGTCGATTTTAATGGCATGATTCATTTAAGCTCATATGTTAATTCCTTGAATCCTCACTAGAAACTCCCTCATTACTGGAATGAGTCATTAGATTACAATTTGTTGCATATTTAATATATGTTTTATGCAAACAAGTGGAAGTACTGCCACAAAGATCCAGTTGATTGATTGATTGATTTAGAATAATCAACAATAGTTACAAATACATATGAAGGGATGCTGATGTAACAAAAGATGATCACTCACAGATGGCGCATGACTTATATCCGATGCGATCCTGGGTGTGTGAAGGAGATTAATTAAGATGGCATAACGAGAAATGACATTATAAAGAATAATAATAATAATATATAGACTAGATATTATAATAATAATAATAATATACAGACTAGCTAGATATTAATAGTATACAGTGAAAGTACAGTAAACGTACAATAATGTAGTTGTATCTTTATAGAATCAAAGTTGAAAAAAACAACAACCCATATTTGACTGTTCTTCTAGCAATGAGATGACCAACATTTTGCTGGAATTCTCCGTCAAAATTTAATACTTGATATCGACTAGCATTACTGCATTGTATATATATATATAATAATATATATATGTCATACTTGTATGTCGATCATCATTATGTTTGCCTATATCAAAGACCTTATAGGTCTTCGCCTATATTTTATCTGCTTGAACTGAAACAAGTTCATCCCATTCACGGAACATACAATATCATATATTTACCTTCTGTATTGTTGCTGAATTTAATAAGATTATGGTCTTCTCTGTTAAGCTTTATCAGCCACCAACTTCAGGCAATTTGATCAGCAAACTGAATCTTTGGCAAATAGTAGAAAAGCAATAAAAATCTCACAAGTGGAGATGTTAATAAACCAGTAATTGCTTTGGGTGAACATGATGAAATAACTCCGTCTGTTCCAAGATTTATTAGCATGAAGAAGTGGTCGTCAACTAATTTATCAAGATCATAAGAAGCAGCACTCCTTCATATGTATGTTGTTTTTGACATCAAGAATTTGGTCAATTGGACATTATCCCCTTTAAACATCATTTACCATATTTACACACTTTATGGGTCTGTCTGCCATCCTTTCGCTTATTTGTTCTTTATTTGCAAGTGTTTATCGTCCCATTAGGAATACAAGAAACAATTTCAGCTGTTGTGGCCGTCAAACTTGACCAACTCCTCTGTTTGTTCACAGGAAAGCACTATTTTTGTAAATAGCACCAATTAATAGGTAGTCATGCCAAATGTAAATCAAACCCCAACTTTCTAGCTAGTAAAAAACACTTCTTTGAAACAATGACCTTAGTTTGCTGCTATATCTTCCATTGTAAATCCTGCTACGTCTCTAAAAACTGGCAAGAAATTTATCATTGGAAAGATAGGAAACTAAAAGATAATTGGTACAGAGAGTTGCTTTAATGGGTTAGAAAGAAGTTGGGGATATGACTTATTTTAATGACATTTCTGTCCGTTTTGTCCTGCTCTAAGTTTTTTATGATAAAATATGACTGAAAAACAAATTATCATTCATCATAAATCCTACTACAGTTAATGATACTTGACTTATAGGTTTTCGTATCTCATATCTTGTAGATCTGGTACCAGTGTCTCTGAGAGGAGGACGAGGGGGAGGAGGAGGTGGAGGAAGGGGAGGAGGAGGAGGAAGGGGTGGAAGAGGAGGACGGTGGGGTGCAAGAGGACGACACCACAAAGGACAGTTAGCAGCGGCAGGGATTGCTTATTATGGAGGAGCGAGGCGTCATGTTGGTAACCCAGATGGGAGCAATGGGGATGGAAGAAGTGGGAGAGAGGTCAGGCAGGCTGAGAGTACGAGCAATGAACAGAAAAATGGTGAGCATCGACAAAAAACTATTTAACCTCTCTCAGTTCCTGGTCAAAGTGGCCTTCAAATTAGTCCATATACATTTCCTATATGCGAAATGGTAACATGAGGAAGGACATTGTAATGGAAACATAGATATCAGACCCAACCGGGTTAAATTTTGCTGCTTAACAGAGTTTACGATTTTAAGATTGCTTGAGAAGAACAGTGATGCATTTATAAGAGATTATTTTGCATTATACAACAGTTTTGCATAAGGAAAGTTTGTAATCAGTTGATTAGTTTTGTTTGAATAGGAAGTTTGTGAATCTTCTGCTGGATAATATTTAATAGGATACATCATAACTTTGGTCATCTGTGATGGTGTATTATGACCAATTGCTGATACTGAAAGTTCAAAAGGACATGACCTGACATGTCATGTAATACTATATATTACATGTGAAATGTGAGTAAATTCAGGCAAACAAGATAACTGCATAACTGTGTGGATTAACACCATGTTACATTCCCATGAGTGTCGGACATTTGATAAACTATCACTTTGTTAATAAAATAAAAAAATTCCGCTTCACTGTTGTAACGGTTTTCCAAGTGCTTAGGCAGTAAAGCTGATGAATGATGACAATCAAGAAAGCTATGGAGAAAAAATTTAAATTATTGCTACCAGGTTTTGACAGAATTCCTTTTTCTTTTTCATTTCAGACAGTATGGGTGTACTGTCCAGTGCAAATTTCCGCATCCTTATTGTGTGCTTAATTATCGGAGTAATGGTCTTCGTAGCAATTGTCATCATCTGTAATTTCTGTTGCCGCAACTACAGTATGAAGAAAGAAAAGGTGGCAGGAGGTACCCCAGATGAACATGTCATTTTTATACCAATGGAAGATGACGATGATGATGACATCAAGAAACCACTGCCTAGTGATGATGAGGGTGAAACTAATGAAAAGGCAATGTTACTTAACAAATCTTATGACAGTATGCCCCCTCTAGAACCAGAATATGAAGCACCCAATTTACCGAAGCAACAACAACATCACCAGGATTCCCCACCTCCCCCATATGAAGTACAAAGTGATGAATCAACACCCAGTCCTCAGGATGATAGTAATGCACACAATAGAGACACTGTACCACTAGTTGGGGCGATGATGGTGCCCCTAGATAACATAGACGAGGATATTGATGGAGAAATGTGTCATGCTCATCATGGATACTTGACCCCACTGTCAAATGCATCCAGACAGACCTCCCCATCTCGTTCATTACATTCAGATCAAAGTACAGAAACATCTGACCAGACATTGCCAAGGCTTTCAGAGTCTGATAACTCTGATGCCGAGGTTATTTCTGTCGATGTCCACTCCACTGAACCATTTGACGAGGGTGATGAAGATAAAAATGAAGATGCTAGGCTACAACAGAACCAAGAACCTGAAACAGATCCTGTAACTCAACCAGGTACAGACAGCAAACAATTGTATCCATCACTAAGTGGTGAAGAAGAACTTGCTAAGCCAGAAGAACTACCACAATCTGACCCTCACCCGGAAACAATTATCCTTCAAGAACCAACAGCGCCTTCACAAGAACCATTAGGCACAGATGTAAGTGTTAAGCCTGAGCCATCTGTGCCGGAGTTAAAAGTGGAACAGCCTGCAGCCAGCAAAACATTCCCAGTTGTTGTTGAGCCAAAATCAGTTGCTGAAGAAGAAAAAGAAGAACAGGGCAAGGAAGAAGCAGAAGTTCAAAAAGATGAAATGCCATCTATTGAGCATGAATCTAACACTCGTGAAGTTCCTTCCATTGCCATAATTCCTTCTGCTGAATCTGCCACACTAAATGAACACCCCCCTGTAAAAAAAGATGAGCATATTGTTAAAGAGGAGACCAATGGACCAACATCGCAGTTGGACAGTTCAAATGCTCTGCCCACGTCAGCTGAAAATGTTTCAACTGAGTCAGTGGAACCTTCAGATGTGAAAGATGATCCTAAAAATGAATCAGATCAGAATAAATCTGTCTCACTTGAAAACCCTGCTGTATTGCCAGTTATTAGCCAAACAGAAAGACAACCAAAAGACAATAGTATTACTGAGGACAATAATGTAACTGAAAATGCAGAACCAGAAACAGATGCAGTTAGTGACCCACCTGAAGAGCCCAGCAAAGCAGATGCACCTATGGTTGCAGTTAGTGAACTAAGTGATTCATCAGTAACACAGACAGAATCTAAAGCAGAACAAGAAAATAAGGATGATAGAGACTTAGTGGAGAAGGAGGAGGTACAAAATGATGAGAATAATGAAGTAGACACAGAGAAAACAGAAGATAAACCTCAGAAACTGGAATCAGATGACGCAAAAATTAAAGCAGTCAAAGGCAATGATGACATAAATGATGAGCCAGATACCACGGAGAGTGATCTTCCAGCAAAGGAAAGAAAAGAAGAAACTGATCCAGTTAATCCTCAGCAAGATAAAGTTGATGATGAGGATAAAGCTTCAGAGGCAATACCTAGTGACCATACACCCGAAAACAGTGAAGAGATTGAAGCACAAATTGAGGAGCCCATGGAAAAGTCTGAAGAGGTTCCTGAATCAGTTGGTAAAACAGTTGAGCCAAAGCAAGATTCGGAGTCGACAGAAATTCCACCTCAATCTGAGGACATCCCACCCACACAAGGAGCTGCAGCATCGTCACCTTCTGTTGACATCGAAGTTCCCAATGAATCAACTGAAGTGTCTGTCCCGCCAGATGCACATGATGCAGAAAACAGTCCCAACTCTCAAAAAGTCTCTGAACATGCTCAATCAATCCAAGATTCTAAACAATCAGACCAAACGCAGCCATCGGCAGAGAAATCCTAGACAGTGCAAAAAGCTGTCCAATTTGACTTAAATATGAAGTGTTTTTACTTTCACACTCAAAATGCCTAATCATCACTCAGTTCAGACCACACAATTCTGGTTAATCTGAATATTTTGTGTCATGAATAATAATTAGACAACCCCTCCTAAATTGTGGTCACTTTCACTTTGAACCTAGCGTGCCTTAATTCAGATTAACATGTATATCTTTTAATTGATCCTTACTGAGTTGTACCTGAGATACTGAAATTTCATATTCTTTTATAGCTCAACATTCTTCTTACATAAACAATGGATATATTATATATATATATATATATATATATATATATACATACAATATTGTGTAAGGTTTTAGCATACAACTTATAAATGCATTTATCCAACTGTTTACGCTTGTTTGCATCTGCTAGTCAAGTAGCACATTCTTTTGGATGTGAGCATGGGTTAATCGAAACTTAGTTGACATTTTAGTTGTGAATGGTCACTGCCTACATACCCCACCATGTTAATGCTGCTTGATATATGGCTACTGTATTCAATTTAATAAGTTAATATTGTACTTAATTGAATCATGGTGTGAAAAATTGTTTTAATTGTATGAACAAAATGCTTGCTAAGCATGGATTTTTTTTTTTTGTGTGAATATTTCATGCCAGTTGATATTTTCCAACTAGAGGGACCAAATTTGCATTGCATGTAATTATTTAGCATTCACCTATAATATATCCCAAGTGTTCAATATTAAGTGAAATGGTGCAAGAAATACTGCAAGAAATACTGCATAAATGTGTGATAACATTTGAGTTAGACAAGTTTAGAATATGTGTGTTTACAATTGTTAGTTTTGTGTGATGTGTTATTTTCATGTACAACTGTATTATGCTGTGGATAAAATAAACTGCACATTTATACATGATAAACCTGAAAGCTTGTTTTAAGATTTTCGAAAAATTCTTGCCAGCAATACCAGGAGTGTATTGCCCCAGGTGGGAATTCCAGCTGAGATGGAAGCCCATATACTCGCATATAGTATAGGGTTTCTGGGACACGAATCGAACCCAGGACTTCCTTGTAACCACTCAGCCACTTAAAATGGTGAAACAATACTAACAATTGTACTGCATACACTCCTGATAGACAGCACGACATAGACCAGCCGTGGTCCAGGAGTTAGGGGCAAGCCTAGCTGTGGTGGTATATATTACTCTATCACAACCATCAGATAAAATAGAGAACATGAATAGTGGAGAAACAATATGTGCAAAGATAAACTATCTTTTCTTCTTGAAACCTTTTGATTAAAATTACATGCTGTGAATTTTAGCATTTTCAAATGTCGAACCATAGAACTAGTTCTATGGTCTAACCAGCTGCTAACTTCATGGCTAAGTGGCGAATATGAAAAACTACACGTCATAATGATTTTAGATGCAGAAGACTTGTATTGTCTAAATGCTACTGGTCTGAAACTGGGGCAATTGATATGACCAGCTGCCAGAGGCAGATGTAATGATCAGATGATAAGGATTGCACTTCACGCATGTTATACTCATGATACAGCTACGTTTACTTTATGGTTGGGAGATTCTACCTGTTCCACCACAGACACCAATTACAAAGAACTAACTTTTAATATGCAGGACACAACAAACAAATCATAGAGATTCTATACATAGTTTATTTTATAGAGTAACATAAATATATTTACGGCAATATGAATATAAGTAACCATAACACAGTATAAATTATAATATTTATCATACAACAAATGGAAAAAGTATGGAGAATACATTGCCTGTAAAATTAGCACTCTTTTGTAATTCAATTAGTGACATCGTAATTCTTTTTTATGTCACTCTGGTGACAGAAAATTCATTATTCATAATATTGGCAAAATACAAAATTTGGCATCTATCGAAAAATTTTAATCTATATGTATTTCCTGGCTTTTTAATATTGTCCCCCTTTTTCACAAAAGTATAGATTTTCTAGAGCTCACAGTAACTTTAAAATGTTTCTTAAAAAAAGCGATTCCCTGGCTTTAATTTCTGTTGACACATCAAAACATACAATTAAATTTTTAACATCTAGAACCAAGTAACGATTAAATTACAATTATATTCAGTAAATTTTAAAACATAATACACAATTATTAGTTAAATACACGACATAAGAAATTTGCATACAGCTATATTTTAAATGACTAAAAGAGAAGTGAGAGTTCTTACCATTGACAACTCATACATATCAAGAATAATGAAAATTTCAAAGATTGCTCTGATGGTCAGCACTCAAATGAAATTTTTGTAATCTGTAATCAGTATCTCTGACAAATTGGGTACTTCACTGCATAGGCAATTGTTCAATGGGAGTAACAAAGTTAAAATCACTAGGGAATAGCTCATGTGCCTTAGGGTACATCAATTTATATGACTGTTTTATTGTGACTTCTGCCACTCCTGCTATGTCACCGATTTCTGAAAATATGAAAAGATGGAAATCAATATACCGCCAATAAGCATCACAAGACAAAATCAGCACATTATATATAATACATATAAGTATCTTGCAAGAAAGAATGTGAGGCAGAAATTGAGAAACCCTGACCTTTCTGGGACTTTTTGTCGGCAGATGCTTGTGACGCCATGTAAATTGCTGCTGCTGCCACTGAAATTGGACTTCGGCTAGAAAATAAATGAAATTGATTACATGAAATGAAATTTTTGCAAATATTGTTTTAGTAAACAGGGACACATTGCGTGACACTGAGTAAATTTCCATACAATTAATAATAATAATTCTTTTTTCAAAAAATAGAAAAAGCGCTAAGTGGCATATACATCTTTTTTCTCAATGCAGTTAAATCAATTAACAAAATCGAGGCATGCATTTCTCTCTCTGTTATACAACTAAAAAGATGATTAAGATCAAAGCAAATACTACTTCATGTGTGATATAAATTTTCTTGCATAAAATGCTTTACACCTGCGCATGTACACCTTAATTTTAGGTTGCGATGGGTCAGTTTACACTATTTGCAAACATTTTCTTTATTGAGTTGACCTCAATTTAGACAAAATGATCGTCGACCGTCATCGCCAATAACAAAAATTAACTTTACGGCCTCTCAGCCAATCAGACGTATAGAATCTTCTAGATAAGGACACGAAAAAAGTCAGACAAGAGTTGCAACACCAGAAACGGAACCATCCACAATTCATAGTGTCAACCCCTCCTCTATGACCGTCTTACCTTGGAACCAGATCGAGATCAACAGCTTTCCTAGCGATGTGAGTTGCTGCTTTCTGAATTGTGTTGGGAAGACTTAAGTTGGAACAGAATCTTGACTGAAATAGTAAGAATGAACCATTACATGCTGGAGAGTATTCAAAACACCAATTTTATTGTCAAATAACCCTTAAAAGTACAAATACTATTAAGATCTTACTACAGCAGGATTCAACGTTAAATATCCAGTTAATTTTCAGTATCTTTTATATACTACATTTAAAATGGACAAATGCGAGTATAGCTAGTAAAACCCCATTATTAATTACTGCTTGTCATATATTTTTAATAGTTTGTAATATCTGTAGTTTCTCTTTGACCATAACAAATGACCATAATGATGGTGAAAAGGGCAAAAGTTGTCGTTTGAAAAATAGGAAACTAAATTAGATGTCACAAAGAGGTATCATTATCAGTTATCAACTTACTCCCATCATTTCTGTCAATTTTGTATTTCTCAATGCTTGCTATACAAAACTATTCACATTACCTATTTGGTCGTGTATTTCAGAATCAAACTTACCATGAAGTCTCCAGTAGTAATTAACTCTAAGCTGGTCTCTAATGTTTTCAGAATCAATTTGAAGACTCGTCCTATTTCTTTCTTGGATATTTTAGAGACAGCGCAGATTTCTTTGAATGTTCTAGGGACTCCCTCTTGTCGGCAAGCAATATACAGACATGCAGAAGCAATGGCATCATTACTACGCCCTTTCAAAGCTTTTCCTTCATGTACCTGTTTAAATAATGTGTTTGCTCGATCCTGGATAAAAAAAAATAAATATTCATTTTTATTAAACAACCATGGATCATTTACACGGATGAGTTATCATGATTATTGGTGTCTCAGAGAAACTTTCAATATTGCCATCCGGTATTTTCAATCCATACTACTGAACAAATAAGATCTAACTTATGTAGATACCATCACCTCGTTAGGTGGCAAATAACTTGTTTGTTAACACAGCTTAAATTTTACATGTTCTAGTAAACAGTCTTTTAATCAACACAAACCAAACGTTTGCAGTTATGAAGCATAAAGACTGCATCTTCACGTGGAAGATCATTGTGTAATACATTATGTCAAGACCACATTTTAATTCCCAACTTACGACTATCATTCGTGCAAGATTCAGCCTGTCAGCCATTTGACTAATTTCCCTGAAGGCGTTCATGAGAGCTCGGTCAGAGCTGTTCATCTGAAACACAAGGAGAAAACAAGTCATGAATGTCATTACTATGTTTCAGTTACACAGAAAACTAACACATAAGTTGGGTTCACTGGTTGATGCTCTCTTAAAACTGAATGATTGCAGACTCTTTTTATTCTTTCCAAGCTCCACTTCAAGGCATTAGAGTTCCCATTATGTATTTTAAATTGTTTTGTTCATAACTTACAGTTCTTCTGTTTTTGTACAGAGCGCGCCCTTGGTCATCAAAACTGGCAGTACCTGTGGCGGCCCCTATCACAGTCGACAAATCACCTCCTTCTAATAATGTGTTCTGAAAAGAAACAATGGATATTTAAAACTTGCTACAGAGTAAGTGAATCATCATACATCATGTGAAATGTTTGGGAATGAAAGGTTTACTGAAAATGTTCAGATTTCTTCAAATACGAAATAAATTAATGTTGGCTATTAGCACTAGGGGGAGCAATGGGATTGAAACAAGAATACTCACCTCAGCTGCACCAACACGAGAGGCATCTTTATTGTCACTATTGTTGCTGCTGCTGAAAGTTCTCCACTCAGATCCTACATCTATGATTCTGAAATATATGTGATATACATAGATATATATATATGGAGCGAGTTGTTCTAGCAACAATGCTGCATCACAATTTTGTTTGCACCTATTTGTCAGGTCAGAAAAGAGCACTGTTATTAAACAATTCAAATGTTATAATTCAGTTTTCAATTCAAATCACTTTATTAGACCACTAGATGAAAATGGATCCATCTCAGGCAAAACATACTTGTAAAAATATGAAAATTTAAGTGGCAGGCGTTGTTTATATATGTTAAGATAAATATAAACATTGTTTCTTAAAAAAAATTCATGTTCACAGAAGGTTCTCTATATGTTCACAACTCCATGCAAGAGCAAATAGCAAAAATGCCAATTTTCATAAAAAAAAATTTATTTACCTGTCACCAACAACAATTCCACATTCCGGACATATCATGTCTCCTGCATGATAGTCCTCGACTAAAACAGCCTCGGGATGGTACTGGCATCGCAACACATTCCCTGCTCTGAAAGAAAAATCAACCTATATAGACCTTAAGTCACCTGATTGAAGGCGTTTAAATATTCTTTCAAGAACTGGGCCTGTCTATTGGCAATGGATATTAAACATACTGCATGCGGTGGCCATAGAAAATGGCTATTGGTACTGTAGATGAAGTTAACAAAGATGGTTTTTGTCTATTAATTGACATTGCAGATACAGTTGATATATATAAAGTTTCAGGTTTTGACTTTGCGGAAAGAGCACCCATATTTTGATGTTCAAATATAAATCATGCAGTGAAGAAGCAATCATCCAGCCGAAGACTGGAGCTCAAGTGGCAAATGAAGAGTTAACAATGCATTATTATATAGCGCGGGCATCAGCAGGAGCACACTTACGCAATCGGCATCAACAATAATTTCTTTTGCCGCCGCCAACCTACCTTCCTCTATCTTGCTTAATATTTGGTCTATTTACGATCCGAGAACATTTACGGAATCAGTATGAACTAAAATAAATGATGGACAGTGGTCGAAATTCCATGGCGCTCTGGAGTCGGAGAAATGTAGAAAAGCGCTGGGGGGGGGGGGGGGGCCTTGTCCAGTCTGGGGCCACTTACGGCACCGGCCGATATTATTTCTTAATTGAAGATTACAGGTTGATATTGGTTTCTCTCCAGCATTACATGATTAAAGTTCAGGAACATTGTTAATTGCAATTGGGGAAGCCAGTTTGGGGTATTGAAATCAGTTACCTCTACCAAAGGTGTCAATTAGCAAGATTGGCTCCAGACCAGCTTCAAGTGGTTCCTGAAGCAAAATCATCCAGAGCCACATTTGGCTTCAGAAAAAAGTCACAACATTTTGACCACTGATGATGGACTGCTGCTCTGTTACATAAGATCACTTTTCAAAGTTTGAATCGAGCAACGCTCTTCGTGACGTTGGCCCGGACGCGCCAGAACTTGCTTATCTGCCTTCTCCTATACGTATCTCGCCTAATATTTAGTCTATTTTCATTTATATAAAGTTTTTAAACTACAATTTATAGCCGAAGGCCCAGAGGCCGGCCGTAGGCCATATGATCAACTTGGCAGGAGGTCAAGTGACCCACGATTATTATAGAATCCAGCAAAATGTCAATCTCACTCATGTGCAAAGGGTACCCTTGGTTTTTTTCTTCACCCAAGATTCTCGTACGGACGAAATGTTCAAGTGAATTTGTTTGGAAGATAAGCTGCATACATTAAACTCAATAATCTTGTTGTATAGTGCAGCTCTTAAGCTTTCATTCCTAATTCAGATAGAATATTGAATAGCCACTGCATCCGATATCCGTATAATCAACTGCAAAATTGTCTCTGCAGTGACTATACTTCTATAGCAACACCCAAGAAATATCATGTACAGCTTAAAGTTAAACTAGGTATATATTTAGGCATACGTTTGCTTTTACAAAATATATCAATAAAATATGAATGCAATGCCTTCAAATGGTCAGTATTAACTGATCCGATCTGATCGTCATGACGATGTCGGCTGAGTTGGGTATTACTAGTGTGGACTGCACGGGAAATATATCCTTTTGGAACATAATGAAAACCACGTAAACAGAAAACTCCAAATTTACGTCTTATTTCATACATTATAAGTCGTCATTTATACGGTTCTTCCACTGGCACTTCTTGCACCAACACTTGTAAACAGTTGATTAAGCTCGGAGCTGCTAGGTATCACTTAATCGGCATCAGTTCACCAAAAGCGAGGTGTTATACTATTTCAAACGATGCAGGGGTGGTTAATGCTGCTTTAGACCGATAATCAGAATCGTGTACGCCTTAATTCCGCATCAATTGGTCAAATTATCAGGCGAATTTCCTTACCCTCGGTTGTTCGTCGCCATCTTTGAACGGAATCCCGGCACTCCCGTGTGACGTCACGACGGGGTTTTCCCGATTTTGACAGCTGATCCACATGGCCTTGTCAGAGTGAATGTCACCGCCAGGCCGTCTTTCTGAATGTTTTCTTGCAGATTGATTGAATGAATTGTCTTATATCATGAAGAGGATAATATCTAGCAGAATTCTACCTGGTCTAGCTGCAGTTTCAGTGGGAACAGCTCTGGGTATTCACTTAGAAAGAGCAAATAACTCTGACCCTCAATTCATTCTGCCCACTGTATCAGCCTCAAGTCTAGTTGTTCAACCTCAAACCCAGGTCCAAGTGGGAGCTGCCAGAGTGTCTCAGATTATGAAACATGGTTTCCCCAGTTTAGACAATGTCAGAACTTTCGATGATTTTGTTTTGAGTTATGACAGAAGAACTAGAAATCCAAACTGGGTGTTCGAACATTTGACTCCACAGCATGTCACTAGGCAAGAGACAATAACCAGAGACAATTGCAACTTCACTCCTGATAAATCTATTCATCCATATTTTAGGGCCACCAATGAAGATTTCAAGGTATGAATGAATACAGAAAATACACTAACAAGCAATTAAAATATTGCCATTGCACGATAATATTTGAACATGTAAGAAACCATGAGCTGGAGTGTTTATATTAGGCCATATGCTTAGAGTACATGTCACTCATACAAATAATATATGTAACTTAAAGACTGACATATATGGTTGCTATTAATTCAACTGAATTATAAAGGCTTGTAACTTTCAGTTCAAAATCCCCAGACCTAATTCTAGATCATGAGGACCAGTAAAGACAACTATGTCATATTTCTCTTCAGCCAAAATCATTGCATTGATATATAACTATTTTCAGGGCAGTGGGTTTGACAGAGGACATTTGGCAGCTGCCAGCAACCACAGATGGGACCAGAAGTCCATGGATCAGACATTCACCCTCAGCAACATATCTCCTCAGGTCAGCTACAATATTATTGCACCTACTTTTCAGGAACATCACAATGCAAAAAATTTGCCGGGTTAAATGTTGTGAGACAGAACATTATTCTGTTTAGCCGTATATAACTGCTCACCATGCCCCCTGGCGTATACCAACATGTATGTCTAGGTTTGACACAAGTAGAGCCACACTAATTAATATAATGAAGGATAAAAATAACTAGAAATTCCAATATTTTGATGAATTCTTCTCAGGTAGGAAAAGGCTTTAACAGAGATGCCTGGAACACACTGGAGAAGTTTGTCCGTCACATGACAAAGAAGTACGGCAATGTCTACGTATGCAGTGGTCCACTCTATCTGCCAAAGTAAGTGTAAAGACGACTTTCCATATATGACAAATTGATTTTTAATAATGGCTGCTTGGTCAGATGAGGCTTCTTTTAAAAAGTTCAGGTTAACCTGGTAATGTTTCCCCTTTTAGTCAATTTCAATTGCAATTTATGAAATTCACAACCAGTATTTTACAAGCTGGCGTTTCCTGTGAATGCTTTCTAAGTCTTTTTACTGGTATATTTCAGAAGAGAAAATGATGGAAAATTATACGTCAAATACCAAGTGCTTGGATCCAACAATGTCGCTGTCCCAACGCATTTCTTCAAAGTGGTCATCTGTGAAACACAGAGTGGACAGTATGAACTCATGTCCTTCGTGATGCCAAACCAAGAACTGCCAGAAAAAATTGATTTAAAAAATTACTTGGTGCCTTTAGAGAGTGTCGAAAGAGCTGCAGGGTTCTTACTCTTCGACAAAATACCAAAGAATAAAATTGCAAAGATTAATGGCAAATAACCATGACAGTTATAGGCTTTAACAATACTGTTGAATAATGTTAAATAAAGATTTTTTATAAAACCATGATTCTTGTTTTACATTACATTTATTAAGATGAACATACAAAATATAAACATTATGTACACAATTGGTTCTTCATGCAGTGATGAAATATAGCTGCTCATGTAATGTATTAAACCAACAAATTACTTGATGTGTTCATTAATAAGATGCCATCACTCCCTGGGAGACTAAACACCATATATGTCATTGATTACAAGGCTTTGCCAGGAGGCCATACACTTTTTTGGTGGGGAGGAGGAAACCGCCTTGCTCTTCCCAAACAAAAAAACAAAAAAAACTCTCTCCCTGCCAAATATACAGATATCACCGAATGAAATTGTGAAATATGCATTCATTCCCCCCTTTTTCAAAAACCCTCCTGTCCACCCCACACGTTTTGATGGAACAGCCCAAAATCAAACAGTTCACTTCAGTGTGGGAGACCTCCCATTTAAGGTAAAGAAGTACCTTCCGTAAGTTCCATTGTTGTAAAGAAGTGCCTTACACTTTCTATGTATTATCCTTCTAAATACATATATTGTATTAAATTGTTCCATCAGATCAAATTTACAGTTTAAAAATATATTTACATCTATATACAAGAAATTGTCAATTTCACGACTCAAAATCAACTCTCTTCAGCTTCCTCCTCCTCTTCTTGATCTTCATCTCCATCTCCATCTTTTTCCTCTTCTTCTTCTTCTTCATTAATTTCCACAACTTCATCTTCCTTATCTTCGTCTTCTTTATTTCCACTTTCATCCTTTTCTTCTTCTCTTGCTTTTTTCTTCTTTTCTGATGCTTCTTTCTTTCCTTGTTGCTGTTCTTTGTAAGCTGAAAATGTGTAAACAATAAAATAAATTAAGTTTAATTTACATCTTCTATTTATCATTGATAACAAAAAAAATAATTTCACTGAGCAGCCCTGAGTTCAGCAAGACATAAGTCCTTCCTCTCCTACTCATTTTGCTTTTCAGACATAGAAGATAATCACTGGCTTATTCAATAAATATAACTTTCTCAGAAAAAAAATAAAAATCAACTGAATGATAAGCTGTCAAATATACATTAAAATGCACCAAAAATGCTGCTAGGATGCACTTTGCTTCAGCCAATCACAGCCAAGGGCTGGAACTTTTTCAGCCAATAGAATTGCAGTATTCTGTCATAGCCACCTGGTGGAATATAGAGAACCTTCCGTGAAAATCCACTATTCCATGAGACATTACTTCTAGAATCGATAGAAAATTTATGATTTAACTGACCTTGCAAACAAGCCTCCAAGGGATCTACAAAGTGTTCAAACTCCATGTCAGTCATTGAATCTAACACATCTTGTCCGCTGATAGTTTTTCTCTTGTGTGACATGGCAAAATTATTGGCACTGAAAGTATTGATAACAAACAAACCGATACAAAAGATTCATCTCATAAATATGATTAAATGTACATAAGTTATATTATTTAGACTTACCAAGAAGTTGCATAAAGAACGAATATACTGGCAGCTTTGGATATTGCCAATCTGGCGTCTTTTGAGACATTAACCCCATCAGGAAGCTGAAAATAAAATTATTAGGGTTGTCATTGATATTTTTTATTTGATATCTATATCAGTATTCCACTTTCGATATTGCAATATCGCAAAAGCACTCAAATTTTATATTATTAGCATTTGCAGTTAAAAATGGAACCTTTATACGTAGGAGTATATTTTTCTATTCATTGTGAAGCCATTTACCTTTAATGAATTAACTACTAAGCCCATATGTTAGGCAACCAGTTTGTTATTTGGGGTGGGGGCTATGCAGACAAGTGCTCATCATGGCACAAATGTACGATTATAGAGGATTTTTCGATATCGTTATCAATATTTTGTCAATTCATCGATATACAGCATACCAATTAGATTCTCTGAATGCATATTGAAAATGTATATTGGTACTCAGGCTTCATGTACAAGTGCATCACCAATAAAGTTTTTGTTGAGCAATTCATATCAGCCTCTTAGTTTGAGTAAATTTTTTCATATAGTTCATCAAAATACAATTTAGCAATCAATCTGCATGCTCCAGGAAGCAAATGCTTGTCATGAGCACATACAAGCAAAAAATCATAATAATAATAAAATAATGATGAAAAGATTATAATATAGAAAAAATAATTATTTAAGAGGAAAAAATAAAATAAAAAAAAGCGTTGATAAAAAATTATATGCATAGATAAGCGTGTACAAAATAAATATGTGATGATGGGGAGAATTGTTTGGATGTCTCTGTGATAGGGGTAGTAATTATATGCTAATGATTATCAGTGGTTATTACATATATAGCAACTTGTTATTATACATGAAATGCATAATTCAAAATTAGGAATTCTTTCAGCTTTTTTTTGTAAAGTAAGGGAGACTGATTTGTGGATGATTTCAAGGGGTTAAGTAGACTATTCCAATTTGTGGCCACTTTGATACTGAGGAGTTGCTTGCTTAGATTATTAATAGTTCTAGGTCTGATGTCTGTGGAATGTCCAGTTGTCCAGTTGCATAGTTATGGGTTTCATTGGCAGTGGAATGAAGGTTTGCTATGTTGGGGGGTAAGGTATTGTGTTGCTTCTTGTGGACTATCTTACAGCACTGTACTTTATAGAGGTCTTCCAAGGTTAGTGAATTTGTCTTTTTAAAAAGTGGACTGGTACGAGTTATATTTTGTCTTATGAATTATTCTTATGGCTCTTTTTTATAGTTAGAACAGTTGTTTTAACCCTTTCTTGTAAGTGTGGCCCCAAGCAATAACTCCATAGGTGAGCTGAGGTAGTAATAATAAATGATACAGGATTTTGAGAATATTGCATGAGACTGTGTTCCTTAGTCTTGACAATGCACCAATGTTACTTGATAACTTAGATTAACATGAAATTTCCTATCTAAGAACAGATAAACGCATGGACACCCAGAAATTTCTGCTCCTGCACATGCTTTAATATTTTTGCCGTTCATCACGAATTGAGTGGAAAGGCTCTATTCCGGGACCGAAAAAAATTAAGTTAATTTTATCTGTATTAAGCAATGTTTAGAGAAAGTTTGTTGCTTTTAAACCAGTTAGATATAACATTTAACTCCAGATTGACTAGTTTATTATAATCTACATGGCTAAATATAAAATTAGTGTCATCGGCAAATAGGATAGGTATGCAGTTATTACGAGGGTACACAATATCATTAATATATAGTTAGAAAAGTAAAGGGCCCAGAATAGAGCCCTGTGGAACACCACGTTATACTTTGTCTTTTTGATGACTGACCTGAATTTCGTGAATTGGACTCAATTAGTTAGGTAGCTCCTTAGATGAACTTGTCTCATAGCCACTTATGATCATACAAATTCCTGATCTCAACAGCTAGCTACAGCTGGAAATGCTAAGGAATCTCGTCAGATTTGCGCAGTGGATTGTAATCATCGACAAGCATTGACTGATTTGACTCATCATTGAATTTAGTTTTATCTGTATTTAGAGAAAGTTGGTTGCTTTTAAACCAGTTAGATATAATATTTAAAGCGACCCAACACAACGACTCCCAGAGAAGAGACCACCCTACAATCTACAATGCCTGTAAAATCTACCTACATAGTAAATCTGGACCGTTTTGTGCAGTAATACACTTTGTAAGGAATAGAGAAGGCAGAAAGTCCTATTTCAGCTTTGTTGTCAAAGTTCTGTCTTGTAACCGCCACCTGCCTCAGCAGCCGTTCAGGGACTTGCGCCCATCATCCTTTGCAACTGCAAATGCAGCCTGGGATGGGAATACCCCCTAGCAACCCTCAGCAACAGGCTATAAATAGCTCTATGGGACAGCATGGCTAGCAAAATACCTTTGAAAAAAAAAAACATGTTGCAAACTCCCTCCCAATGTTTATTGCACTACTGCGCATGCGCGATGACTTCAAAGGGAAATCCCATCCTGGCATTTCACAAATGCCAGTGAGAAGTTTGAAACAGCCTGGAGAGCCATTTTCGGGTCGAAAATAGATATTTGATGCCAATATTTCTCACTAAAGGCTGGATCATCTTGGGTTTTGAGCTAAAGAATAAATTTAATCCCTGGATCAGACTTAAAAATGCATATATGATTCTCATTGTTGAACAGTCCCTGTTATTCAGCAATTGATTGTGTTGGTTCGCTTTAAATCCAGATTGACTTCACTGATTAGAATCTACATGGCTAAACATCAGATTAGTGTCATCGGCAAATAGGATAGGTATGCAGTTATTACGAGGATACACAATATCATTAATATATAGTAGGAAAAGTAAAGGCCCAAGAATAGAGCCCTGTGGAACACCACATGTGATACTTTGTCTATTTGATGACTGATCTGAATTTCGTGAATTGGATTCTATTAGTTAGGTAGCTCCTTAGTTTGGCCTGCACGATGAACTTGTCTCATAGCCACTTATGATCATACAAATTCCTGATCTCAACAGCTAGCTACAGCCGGAAATGCTAAGGAATCTCGTCAGATTTGCGCAGTGGATTGTAATCATCGACAAGCATTGACCGATTTGACTCATCATTGCATCTGCCCTGGAAGCTGGTTTAAAGAGCACAATGCCAAACCTTATCAGCCATATATGTCAGGTTTTTCTGTCAGTTAAAAAAAAAGTCATATGATATATTCTTTCTATACAGAAGAAGGATAAGATGATAAAGGAAGGATGAAGACAAAACATTCCAAAAAAGTGAAGATTTTGACAAAAAAAAAATCTAATTTAGTTTAATTTGATTGATTTGTGCATCTCTCCATTACTGCAGAAAGTCAGATCTGTAGCTCCCAACTTATACATTAAACTAATTTCTTTAAATGATGTCTCAAAAGTAAGGAGATCAAAGGAATAACGTATGTTTAACAGTTAAATAAGTACACAAAATAACTCACTGCCTCTTTTATGATACGGGTCACCACAGCATTTGGTAAATTAAGGTCCTCTGGTCTCTCAGCCATTTTTCACCTGCAGTGGACAAAAACGGTTTCAAAGAACTGGTAACATTTATACATGAGACAATATCAAAACATCTATTATTATATTTGTGAAGGATGAAAGGCCAGCCAAAATATATTTTATTTCTTATACATGACAGCAGACGCCGTGCTTACTAAAGCGTGTCATCTTTTTCGCTTGCCACACTCGTGCGGAGAAGGGGACCAACTTAGAGCCAACCAATTCATCTTAGAGCAACACGTGCATGACGTGGGTTACAGTGAACTCATCATCAAGTCAAATCGTCAACTGGCACAGTCGTCAACAAAAAAGTCAGATCATCAAACTAGTCCGGCTAACTCGCCATCAGAGCTGGTGAAGTTGTCAAAGGATTGGTTAACTCGTCACAGATTGATTATCTCGTCATCATAGTTAAATCGTCAAAAATAAATCAGAGTGACAGCCTAATAATCAGATAATCAAAGCCTGATAATGAAAGCCAACGGCCAACTACCATAACGGCCACTCCCCATGATGGCCAACAAGGCAAAACGTCCTCCCTCCAATGATTATAAAGTAAAGGCTGATGTCAGTGATGAAAGCAATTGCAGTCAACGAAATAATTGCAATTACGGTTGATAAAATACTTCATATATTTTGTTTGATTATATATAACCAACCAATAAAAATCATATGATGATAATTATCATAAAAAAAAGAGAAAAAAGGGAATTTGTGTAAAATACGATTACCTATTTCATTACATATATATGTTTTTACTTACATTTTTTACTATTGCTAGTTAATAGTTATACAATTCAATAATATAGGACATACAACAATTTGAAAGTCTTGATTGTGATGTAATTATAGCTTTACTGACCTGATAACCTTCAGGTAAATCTCTTATTACTAATTATGAAGAAATTCAGGTGATAGGTCAAGTCAAAAATTACTTCTTTGTGTCGTGAATTTGCTATAGCCTGGGACCACAGTCATTTCTAATAATCCAGTGTACAGTAGCGCCCTCATATAATTAACTTATTTTGATGCGAAGTTGACGAGTTCACTAGCACTGTTGACGACATTACCACAAGTATCGAGTTTACTTTTTTGTTGACGAGTTGACAATAATTGGTGTTGACGACATGATCAACACTCCATGACGTCATATCCTATCGGGTAAACTCAGTCACAATCAGCTGTAGACTGTGGATTGGATCGTTGAAATGCTGATACTAATGCCTTACACTAAAAAAAAAAACAGCAAAGGTACTGATCAAATGTAATCAAACAACCACTGGCCATATATCTAACCAGGTTAGCAATATATTTAATTTTAAGTTGGTCCCCTCCTCCGCACATTATGACAATTTATGTATCTAACCAGGTTAGCAATATATTTAAGTTGGTCTTCTCCTCCGCACATTGTATGAGATGCGGTACCAGTGCTACAATATATTGAAAATGGTTTTTGAAAGTTTAGGAACTTTCGGCCTACCCGGCGAAACATGTTTCGGTGAGCGATAATATGGCCAACAAAACTAATCCCCAAACATCTACGCAATGGAACATGGAGCATGATTTATCCTACTTAGCGATGCCACGGTGACAGAGATATGCTTACGTGCAAAAAATCCTTGTAAAGAACCCTGTAAATGATTTATCCTTCTTTTACCTGAGGAGCGAGCGAATGCTGCTGGCGGCGGGAAACAGTGTGCACCTTTTCCGCTAGGCGGCCGAAAGCTTTCTGTCCAGGGGGCAGCACATGTACGATTAGACAGACTGAGAGATTGAAAAATGATAAAATCATTGTTTAAGTAGCCTCTGCCGGGTTAGTCCGAAGTGAACCCAGTGAACTACTGAGAGTGCACCAGTTAGATAGAAAGTGCAGCCTTCTACGGCAAGTTCTTGCATTCTAGCTTTGTGAGGTGTGGGCATGATGTTACACCTTCTGCTGAGCTGACAGCTACCCCAGACAAGGGCCACAGGTCTCCACAACAAATGGGGGGTTAAAAAAAAATTCAATCCAGGATCTACGCCTGCCTATTTAAATACTTAATATGTATCCTCCTTTGAGACAGGTCCCCAAAACCCAACCATGTATCGCAGTTAATTGCCAATGTCTGTAAATTTGGCAACTGGTGTTAAATGGTCTTCTTTACGAAGTCTATTTATCAGAACACCAGGAATGACACAAAAGTTGTAATAATGATAAATTATGTTACTGGTTTATTTATGTACAAATGTTTGTTCAATGAATATACAGTTCATGAATATGGAATACAAAAAATGATCTTGACCCTTGAAGACACAAATTACAGCATCTCATAACAGCAGAAGCTGCACAGGACCCTGTGGTCAACAAGTATATACAAAACAAGTACATGAAGTAATTTCTGACTTAAAACCCACACACGTTACTCTCACACCACTTAGCACTGCATCATTATTACACCGCTGCTTTGCAGGATCAAGCATTTGCATTAAATTTAATTTCATCTAACATCATTATTGAACTTAAATATGCTCTGAATACTAATTGACTTATGATGGCTCCTACTTAAATATTTCAATAATGACTAGCACAATCTTTTAAATTAGCTTGCTAGCAAATTTTGAAACATTTGAATTTTCACATGGCACAAATATACTTTCTATATATATATACATTTGTAGAATACTTAATATTAGGAGCTAAAAGCCAAGTGACTTGCACAGAACAAAGAAGGAAGGGAATGCCCTAAAATACCCAGTACCTAATAAACAACAAGAGTACAATAATGACCACTACAATAGCAGCTACTTTCGCATAAGAGGATTTCAAATTCAAGTAATGAGCATCCTTTTTGTACTTTTGTGACAGTGAAGCTAGATGACTTGCTTTGTCATCAAGAGCTGCAACATAAAAAATACATAACAATATATTTGTTGGCTTTTGCAGGAAGGAATAAAATGTTGGTTACCCTTAGTACAAGTTCAAATCGTAACAAAATATAAATTCAGATCAGGAAAAAGAAGACAGACCTGATAATGCTTCTCCTCTCTGTAAGACATCTTCAATATTCTGCACCATAATTTTCTGAACATCTTGTAGTTCTGTGTTTAGTTGATTGAGATTTCGTCTTGCTCTTGAGTCCATATATGACTTTTTAGCTTTCTGAATATATGTATCTGGAAACAAAAAATTCCTTCATAAAAAACATGTACTTCACCACCTAAATAAATCATTTTAAATATCAGTCAATGCACTGCAGTCTTACCAAATTCAATAAAACTGTAAGGTCTAGAAACTGTATCAACTCTGCCTCCATACTGAGCAAAGAATTCCCCTTGTAGGTCTTCTAGATAAGCAAACGCCAAGCGCTTGGAAAACTGCTTCTCACACAAGCACAAGAAACATACTCCCCTCTCAATGAAGTAACTGGAAAAGAAACAAATCATTGTGAGGTCATTGTGCTTGATCACTGTAATTTAAATAAACTTATCACAAAAAAAAGTATATCAAAGTCACATGGACTAGGGCAATTTAAATATTGACTAACATATGCCATATATATTATATATGAATTGCACGCTTACTGGAAGAGATATGGGCCAGTCTCAATCGAACCGCGAGTGGGTGATCCTTGGTTCATTTTTCTGAAAAGTTGCTTGGCTTGTGTTTGGTACTCCATTAGGTTACGGCCAGCCTGGAAGAGATAAAGCAAATGTCCAAATATCACAACATCGTGGCCTCATAGTCATATGTATCTTAATTTACTGGAATATAATTTAATAATTATAAATTAATTTGTTACTGTTATCTTTCTTTCTTTTTTTTACAAGGTCATCATTATCCCATATGGCTTACTCAATTTTTATGTCGGTATTTTATATACAGTTTTTACTCTGGAACATCATTCAGTCATCATGAACCGACAATTTGCACAATTATTTTGTGTCTGACAAATTCAAAATGTTTACAAGAGGGAATACCTGTTCATCGTCCTGCATAGAAGCTGCCAGTGCCAGTCCATCTGCCACACGAGCAAGCATAGTTAAGAGAACCATCCTGCAAGACTTTTGCACTCACTGACAACACTCTATGACTTCTTAAAATTCAAAAAACGAGAAATATTGTAAGGTTGGGAAGTCACTTGAAGCTGACGTGGATTGTGACAGAAAACAGGAAGTGCCTCATTCTCCAACTTCCGTCCTAAGCCGCTTAGGATCAAACAGCTCGTGTACACTGAATTTAAGATTTATACACGACCCTTTAGTGAAATTCACACTTAATTCCATGTATCATGATTGTTCTAGCACAAATGGAGTCCTTGTATACCCCAGGAAAGTCAGAAGAAGGCGAAATATGAGTCGGTATTCCTGAGGTCAAAGGTCAAATGTTGAGTGAGCATGCGTCACACGTAGCAAAGATGGACACCTCGTACAACATGTTATCCAAGGAATTAAATATTGCGTGTTAAGTGAAAATAAGCCAAGCAAGTAAACAAACAGTGTGAAAACAATTGGAAATAGATCTGAAGAATAATTTGGCAAAGTTTACAGTCTCTCCAGTGTCTGGGCTCGTGGATATTACTACTTGATATCAGCTGTTTTTGACAGATAGGTAAGTGGGCAGGTCCTGTCATTATTTTGCAAGTGGCTTCTCTAGTCTAGGACATTGCCAACTGATTTCTGTGTCGTGTTCATTGGTGTAATGGATCGGTGCCATCGTGTTGGAAGTGACGTAATGCTGTCTGTCCTGCTCATTTTTTCAATTGCTGTTTTGTATCTCTTGGGATTATGTGCTTCTGTTCAGGCTTAACTATATGTTAACTGACCTCTGGCATGTGTTCATTACAAATTTGTCAACATTCTTTCTTACGTAACATATTAGATGATTATCTCATTGTGGAACATGCCACAAATTAGCACAATGGAATATTCATGATATTGTAAATAACTATTTGACAACTGCAGTATGTATTAATTAGTGATCCGCATAACTGCCAAAAGATGTACATAGATAGTTTGGTATATTCCTGAAAGAGCCCGGCCTATGCCAAAGCCGAATAAATCTGATTAAGTGCTGCTTATTCGGTTACAGTGGCTTGTCTGGGGGGCTGTTATGGGATTATGCCAATATGTCATCATGGATTGTTTGGATTTCTTAAATACTGCATTGATGATTTTTATTTAATTATTTATTTATAAATTATTATTCATACAAAAAAAATCAGCCTTTCAGACAATATTATTGCAATTATATGCCTTACTTGTACAGTTCAACGTATGATGGAAGGCTATCTCAATGAGTGAAAAGGAAAGCTCAGACTTTAGTGAGGATAACATCGAAAGCGTAACCCCATCGACAGGGGAGAGTTTACCTTCATCACGTCTGCCTTCCACCCCTTCATCTTCAAGTGAGGACAATAAGAATAGTGTGAATATACCCGTTCAGAGACAAGTCACTCCGCCGCCTGGAGCCATTAATGCTGTGCACAGGGATCGTCCAGCTGTGTCCGCAATAGAATGTGAGCATCCTTACATTTTCCGTCCTATTAAAGCAGCCAAAACTAATCAAGAACTGACAGAGGAGACCAAAGGTGCTTATGCATTAGCGCAAGTAAAGACATTGAAAGAGAAACAAGTCAAGTTTGCGAAACAACCCAAGGTTCACTTGTGTAATGACTCATCCAGTGATGAAGGAGTCAGACAGATACAAAAGGCTCGTTTGAAAGCATCAAGGTTCCGAGGAAAATCTGTAAAGAGTCAGTCAAAACTCAGAGGTAAATCTCTTGGAAAGTCTCAACGCAGTCCATCGCTGAGCACTAGCAGTTCCCTGGATTCAGACGAGGAAGACCTGCCACCTCTCTTGCCAGTCAGGTACATCATGGCTTGACTTTAATAGGGTGCTTTCCAGCCTGAGATAGAGGCATGGAATTTAAACTTCTAACACTGGTTTTTTATGACTGTTTGTTTTGTGGTCTTGTTTTAGAATTCATCTTGAATATTTTCATTGTCCATTAACCTCACTGGCTATGAAAGCTGTTTCGTTTGGGAGGTTTGAGTGCCCAAACCCTCCACCCTTTGTTTTGAAAAAAAGTTACTTTGGAATGCATTTAGCTGTTCCCCTTGCTGTTGCAGAAGAAGAATCTGCACTCAAATAATGTTTTCCTGAAATCGTTTTGTATTGATGAAGTTTTGTTTAGTGGCTTTGAAATAGTCCACACCATTTTCGAGTAAAGAACAGAAATTCACAAAATTCAAGTAACTACTTGAATGTTAGTGGATTACGACTGATGATAATTGTCAGTGTTTAATGTCTAATATGGCTCAGATGTTATATGGATATCATATATATGTCAGTGTTGATGGACTGTTTACCTGAGACATCTGTTCCTAGGCCACACTTTTTATTGACTTTTTTGGGTGGCGAAATAAAAGGATGGTGCAAATGTCCCTTAATGGCCATGAATGTTATTTCATGATGCAGTATCTGTCTGTTCTTCTGCTGTGGTTTCCTTTTGTAAATTATTTTTCATGTTTTTAACTGCATGGTGTGTGGCTTATATGTGTTTGTGTATCAGAATAATCTTGGCAATCAGGGAGCGATTTTCCTCAGGATGAAGATGTTGTTTGAGTTTTTTCAGCTTGTTTCAAGATGTGTGGAAAATATCTTATATTTTTCTGGGATATCATGCAGTTAGTTAAGTTGTTCACGCTAAATTTCACAACAATATTGAAATATATATAAGCATGATACTGTATTAAGTCACTCCCTGATGAATGATCTTTTTTTTGTGTGTGTGTGTTTATAGGTTGTCTTGTCACTGTTCTTTTTCTTTAAGGATCTTTGTTGAATGGATTTTTGGTGATGTGTGATCGATGATCATGTTAATGCTGCTTGCTCATCTTGTCTTGCTTTTTGTGTGAATTTTGATGTAGGATAGTTTACTTAGCGTAGCAACTGTCAGTAAATATTCTTATGTCCAATTTCCATATATTTTATCACACATTGCAGTTAAAACTAACTGAACTTTAATCTTTGAAATGACATTAATCTAGGTCAGTATGCTCATTTAATTTAATCATCAAATGATGTTGCAGGACAAACGAGATGAGTGGTGGGGCGCCATGGCAACTGGAGGGTTTCAATAACCAGCCCCAGAACAACCAGGTGCAGTTCTACAACCCCAATCAGTTTGCGTCAGGTGCTAAAGGAGAGAGCCAAGACAATAACACTTCTACTGGTAAAAATTATGTTCTGTGAAATAGATCTATAGTATATATGCTTAACACTAGGTGCCTGAGATGACTGATGGCCCTCTAGTGGTTTGTTTGTTTTGTGGCCTTTTCCATGACGTCTGTATCAGCTTTTTCTGAAATTGCCTGTATTTATGATATTGCATGTCATATTATTTTAGTATAAATTACTTTACAGATATTAAACCTTATTCCTTAAAAATATTTTTTAAACTTTTATTCATTTCTTAGGAGCTGAGAGTGGTCATTATGCTGACTGGCAACAAAACTACCAGAATGGTTACTTCGAGCAACAGCAACAACAACAAGCTGGTCACTATGGGCCACAGGACATGAACCAGCAGCAGCAATGGAATCAGGATGAAAGCTACATCCAGACATCACAGCCTGGGGGTGCCCAAGTCAGTGGGGGCGAGGCAATGTATGCAGGGTATGGGCATGCTCAGGGAGATGGAGCACAGGGGGGTGTCGTCCCTCCTGGCTGGAACAACGCAGATCCTCTGCAATACTGGGACAATACCTTCGATTACCAGAATCAACAGAATTTTCCTGCCCAGCAACAACAACCGGCTTATGTGAGTTGAGTCATGTTGTAATACATGAAAAGATTGTGATCAGCATTTTCAATGGTAAAATCAAAGTGCAAAAAAACTTGTAAAGTAAATTGATTTATGATCGGATCCTTTGTTTGAAACTGTCTGCCTGCTCTTTGCTAAAAAAAAAAGTGTTGTTGCAACACATTTTTAGGACTATAATTGCAGTCTAGCAAGAGACTTTAGAATATCAGTGTTAAAAGTCAGGTATTTCCATTTAATTCATGCTTTGATTATTTCAGGGTGGCCCTTCCACCATGTCCTCTCAGCCGAACGCCTACGACCAAGCCAGTTCATTCTCTCAAGATATGGAGGCAGATGCTGAGGTGCAGGCTTACACAAGTGGACTGGGGACGCAGGTGAGAGAAACATTACTCCTGCTTAATGTATTTATATAGTTTAAAGTTACGCTTTGATTCATTACCGGTTTAATAGATTTTGGGCAGTTTCTGTGTCATGTGACAAAAAAGTCATCTGGTTATTGCTTAGCAATGCTTATTGGAATAAGAAAACGTTCTTAGACCAACTCTATATCAAGAGGATATTCCAAAATTTGACGTTGAAACTGCCTTGTAATTGTTGAGTAAAACAATTGGGTACCACACTGTCATGCTTAATTTATAGAAAGTTTTTGTTACCATTGTGCTCAACCATTTCATATTTTAGGCTGGAGCTGCTCAGTTGCCACAGCAACCGACCATTCAACCAGAACTAATGCAGGATGTCCCTCTTGACGAACCAGCAGCTGCAGGGCAAGAACCCCCCTCTCCCGCAGCCCAGGGGGTTAATCTCACTTCTGCTGCATCTTTTCCTTCTCTTGGCAATGACTCGGACCCGTTTGCGAGTCTGAATGCAGGCGACCAAGCCCCTGTGCCTACTGTGAGTGTAATATTCCAAATGATATACAGTAGTCCTTGTGAGAAATGGCACCCTGACGAACGACCGTTTCCCTTATGCAACCGGTCATCCTGCATTAACGTTTCTCTTCTATAGATAAATACGCGACCAACTTGTCTAACGCGACCAACGTTTAAGGGGATTACTGTTTCTTTGTATTACAAAGACAATGGGCATTGATTAACAGTTCCTGCTGATTGTGCTACCCTTTTAATACATTCCATAAATCTATAGATGATAAATCAACTCCACTGCAAGTAGTAGCAGATTTTACTTAGTAATAGGTTGCGATAGTATATTTCTTCATGGGAGTAGGTTTTTTTTTGCTTTTTTTTTATCAATTTTAATTAAATGCTAAATTTTAATTTTATGAATCTTTGCAATGAATAATCATAAAGATAAAATAGGCATATATATATATATATATATATATATATATATATATATATATATATATTAAGTTTCTTATTAATATTTAACTATAGTTGTAAATAAGACAAACAAATATTTGCCTCTTCCGTGGTCCTCATAAGAGACCGCACCCCCACAATAGACCACAACCAGCAAGGGGTGGTCTCTCGTCACAGGGACTACTGTATTACATACGTGTCTGTAAAGTATTGCAACATATACATCTGTAATCTTTTAAAAAGTAACGGATTTCCCAAATATTGCAACTTCTATTCTTTTATTTCTCAATGTAATTAGAATGAACTGTCCTTATACCATGTATATCTCTTCACTGAGCTAATAATGAATGGATGTTGCCATCTGTGACCTCACATTAGAGGAATTAAAGGGATTATTCCATGTTACAAATAAAATGGTCTTTTTTGTGAAGAATTTCTGTCTGTTGGTGTAATTGAAACAAAGTTTAGAGGTTGAAATATCTCCCATACATTGCAATGATTTGCATAAACAGCTTGCAATTGCGAATGGTGAAATAGAATTAATTCTGGTGCTAATTTGCAGTGGCCGCAACATCCACCAGTCAGCCAACACCAGAGGGCGCTAAACGCACAACCGGACAAATCGGTGCACAGTCGGCAGAGCAGTGCAGGGGGCAACGTGCAATTTGTCTTGGGAGGTTCGGAAGCAGGATCTACTGATAACAGCCATTCCAATAGCCCAGCTCCATTCGGCAAAGTTAATCCTGTGAGACTAATTGATTGCTACTTCATATTGATCATATATATATATATAAATATGAAGATCTTTGCAATAATTTGTATTGTCTGTTGCATGAACAGTTAATTATTTTCTCCTCAGTTCTAAGTTTTATTTTCTTTGTAAATGCGTTTGCAGGTACAAGGCATTCTTGAAGAACCTCGACAACACCAGATAACCCCACAACAACAACAACCACAAGTACATCAAAGCTATCAACAACAGCATATGGGAGATTCGTGGAACTTGGGGTATCCCCAATTGAATACATCCTCCAATAGCTCAGGTTGGGTTGCTGGTGTAGCGGAGACACATCATCCTCCGGCCCATCAAGGGGACACCAGTGGGCAACCGACGGCTGCTGATGATGGTTGGGGTTGGGGTGGTGAGGAGGAGGAGGATGATGTGGAGGAGTTGCTACGGCAACATGATCAACAGGCGTCTACTGCTGAAACGACTGCATCAGCTGTGTTCGCCAATCCTTCAGACAGTCAAGCCCAGGTACCTAATGTTAACACATTTATGTTGGTGAATAATATTAGCCTATCTAAATGGAAATTACTAGAATATTAAACGCCTATGCTTGTGTTAGAATTTAAATTTAGATGATCAATTGATCATATAAATGAAATGAGCCTGTTTCAATAGTGCTTAATGTATTCGCAGCACCCTGGTCAGCCGATTGAAGGGCAACCTCAGATCCCACCTGACCAGGTAGTTCCTGAGGCTCCTGTAGAGGGCAGACAGGAAGCATCACTAGGGGCCGCTGTTGCAGCTGAAGATGCTTGGCCAGAAATGGTTGATTCTGGGTGAGTTTGAAGAGAGATCTCACCAAATTTGTTTTTTGCTATAATGCGTTTTAATATGGTGACAATTTAATGGTAAAGAAAAATTTCCATTTACAGTCTGAATGCAGGAGAAGTGCCAAATGTAGGTCAGCCCAATCAAAATGTAGGTCAAGGTCATCCAGGTGACTCACCCCAGGTCAACCCTGGACCTCCGGTTTATCAAAGATCACCTTCACAGGTTTGTTGGGACATAATCCTGTTTCAAAATAATAGAGAGATTTGCATTGATTTGTGACTGAAGTCAACCATGGTGCAATGAGCTATCGTAACCTTATAAGTGCAATGTAGACATACACATGAAATAGTATTTATTGTTTTGATTTCAGATGTCTGTGCATTCAACTCATAGCCAGCAAAGCTTCCCTGGGAGTGATCTGCCAGCTAGAAAAGACAGAAGTTATTCCTCTTCATCCACCATTTCCACACATTCCACTCCATCTGCAAATCAACCCAGGGAGACCCCACCCACACCAGTGCACGCCCCTATAAGTGAAGTTCCGCCTCCTGGAGAGCAGGCTTCTCCTCCTCAAAGTGGCCCACCTGGGCCTCCTATGCCTGGTTCTGGAGCGCAGGGGGATAATCCGTTCAGAAGAGCCCCTGCAGGGAATCGATTCGGTCCCCCTAGAAACGACAGTGGAACATCAGCTGTACCTCAACCGCCGGAGTCCCTGCCTGTAAGTATGGAACACTGCCCCACAGCCTCTTCTCAACTTCAGTTTCTAGGTTTTTGTCAGATCTATACATTATTCTCAATTATATATCTGTATTTGAAGCTACATTGGTCTGTGATGATTATGTCCGAATGTGTTGCTATTGGTGTATTCACTTGTGCTTAATGCGCTATTGTAATAGGATATATTGATCAAATAATCATCTGTATCTTTGTATCTTATAGGTAAACCCACAGACTCCCTCTAAAGTGCAACCTCCAAATGCACACTTAGCTTCTCCGATTGAGCCTCATCCTGACAGTCCTTTCCAACCTCCTGTGAAGTCACTGAGTGGGGAGAGTGGACCTCCCCAATTACAAACACCGCCACAGACACAGCATAACCAGCATGGAGCACCGAGTCACCAGCATCTTCATGGACACCATCATGACCCTCATCACAGCCACCATGGCTTGTCTTCAAGTCACAGAAAACGTGGAAGCAGAGACTCGACAATGTCCCCTGCCACAACCCTATGGGAGAATCAAGATATCACAGTCGGGAAAAATGTGCAACTGTTCTCTCCCTCACTAGCTCAACAAGAGGAGTCAAAGATTGACACTTCTCAAGGGTCGTCAGTAGGGTCAGGAAATGCTTTCTTTCCTCCCGTCTCATCTAATACAAGTGCTCAGGGGTCAGTTCTGGAACATCGTACAGGGTCTAGTGCTCATGATCAGAGTTATACGTCACATCAGTCTCCTGGTCAAAATCAAGCACAGAACATTTCACAAAATTCTCTGAGTTTTAATTCACCTCAATCAAGCAATCCTCAGCAGAGTCAGAATGTAAATCCACAACACCAGATGACTCCACCTACCAGTGTGGCTAAAGCACAGCACCAGATGACGCCAGTGTCTAGTAGCGAAGCTCCTCAGCAGTCTTTGCCGCAAGTTACTACTCCCCCCAGGAGTGATCTGCCTTCAAATCAGTTCACTAGTCAAGCCGGTGCTCCATCTAGTCATGCTGATGGTTACCATGGCAACCAGGGTCACATGATCCAGCAACAGAACTCTAAAGCCAGCCATGACACATCTAGCTCTAACCATTCCACTGTAGTGCAACAGCCGAATCCCATGGTTTCCCAGGGACAGGTCTCCCAGGGGCAGGTCTCCCAGGGGCCGGTTTCCCAGGGTCCAGGTTCGTATTCTGAATCGCAACCAATTCCTACAAGTCAACAACAGCCTACGACTCCCCAACAACAGCCGATTACTCCTCAAAGTCAGAGTGTTCATGTCCAACAGCCGAATCCTCAAGGGCAGCCTCAAAATGTGGCAATGCCTCCCCAGCACTCGCCACAGTATCCTGTCTCTCAAGTCCAAGGGGTAGGTCCCAATCAGGGTATGCAGTCTTCAAATCAAGGACAGTCTAATGTGCAGAACCATGCTCCCAATCCAGATCAACAGAACATGCAAACTCGGAACACTCAAAACTGGCAAACGCCTGTACAAAATCAACCTGGTTCATTACAACACAATCAAGGACAAAATCAGATGGGGACTCCGCAAAATCATCAAGTGCCACAGCAGACCCCGCATAATCCTTATGGTCCCCCACAAAATCAGTATGGTCCCCCACAAAATCAGTATGGCCCCACACAAACTCAGTATAGTCCCCAACAAAATCAGTATGGCCCCCCACAAACTCAGTATAGCCCCCAACAAAATCAGTATGGCCCCCCACAAAACCAGTACGGACCCCCACAAAGTCAGTTTGGTCTTCCACAGGATGCTGCGAATAATCAGTATAGCCAGAATCCTAATATCAGTTCACATACCCAACCAAGTCCTTCACAAAATGTCCAAAGTCACAACCAGGGACGTTATGGCCAACCTGGCCCTCAGCAATTCCAACAAGGACCCCCTAATAACCAGTATGCCCCGAATATGATGGAACGTAATGATGCTGGACAGGTTGGTGGTTACTCGCAAAATCAACAGCCGCAGCAGCAGCCTCAAAGTGGCACTGATGACCCCAGTCAGCATGATGATCAAGTTCAAAGGTCACAGCCTCCTGTTCGTTTCCCTGGTCAAAGAGCTCCACCTGGTCAGCGAACGAACCTACAGCAGACGAACAGACAGAACAGCCAAAGTAATCAGGATATCCGTGATCCCAATAACGAGGCTCTCTTGAACCGCTCTGCTAGTATGACTGATGCTGAACGATACAGTCGTGATGCTTACTATCGAAGTCAGTACGGGGAATACTACCAGTCAGACCCTCGTTACCAAGGCTACGACCCCTACTACCGATCTCCGAGTCGAGGGGCATACAGAGACGATTACTACAGGGATTATTATGGGCGTGATCCTCAGTATGAGCGCCCTAGAACTCAACAGTGGTATCCAGACGATCATGATCGGCCTCGAAGTGTCACTGATTATGAGCGTCCAAGGTCCCGCCAAGGTCAACCAGATGACCGACCCAGATCTCGACCGGCCAGTCGTCAAGGTCAGTTACTTAACATGTTATGTTTTTGATAGGTTAAACCATGATCAAATTAAATTTCAATTGTGTGGGTGCTCCATGTTAAATTTTCTCATGGTGGCCCTCTACCAGCGGTATTTATTAATGTTTGTGTGATATTCTAAGAGATTCTTGTATTTCTTTAATGTGGTATAAATGGAAATATACACGAGATTCTTATTCTTGCATGATAAATATGAGGTTTAGACACAACATTTTGTTCGATATTGCAAGTGCTTGATTGCTTTCCAGGTGAGGAAAATGTCTCCCAATCTGGATCTCGACCTTCTTCAAGGGCAGGGAGAGAAGTTGACAGGCCAAAGTCTCGAAATGAATATGACAGAGATTATAGAGACAGGAGAGATGCTTACTACAGATCACGTGGCTATCAAGGTAGGAAAAAAGAACATTGAAACATGTGTCGCTCTTTCTTTGTAACATCCTGCAGCTTTAAAGTTTCAAATATCTGATGTAAATCATGTGATATAGATAGAGATAATTGCATCTACATCATTGCAAGCATGTTAAATGTTCAATTCTATAATTCATTACAACTAGCAAGGTAAACTCAGCCTAGTTTCATTTCCCAGTCATTTACTAAGTTTAACAATTTGTTTGGGATTATGAACTGTTAGATGATGATATTGTAGGATAAATATCCTTGTTAATTAGCTTCAGTCCAGTTGTATTGGATTATAGGTTTACCAAACGTATCTCATGAGGTTGGTTTGTAATGTGTTGCAAAATGTAAGAGCAGTTTTTAATTGTGTTAAGGTATGTGGCATTGTCAGAATTTGTGATCCATGTAATTTGGGGTATATTTGCAGATTACTATGGCCGTGATTATTATGACAATTACTACGATTACTATGGATACCAAAGAGATGATCGGTACTCTCGTGGTTATTTAGAAGAAATGAGAAGTTATGGCCAGGAATTGGGTGATTACGACAGGAGTAGGTCAGTGTCTTCGGGTTAAAATTTCCCAAATGTTATGTTATGAATAATTCATTAGGGTAGTGTTAAGAGTTACTGCAAAACACACTTTAAACTGCAATTGCAATTAATTATCGTGCTTAGCATTATTATTAATTGCTGATCTGCCTGTAGCTTTATCCTTATCAAAGTTAACAGATAATTGTGTGTTCATTGTCCTCAAAAGAATTGTGTACTTTACTCCCAAATGGGGGACTCACAGGTCAACAGGGGGTGCATACCGGTCCTCACAACCTTTGTGACATCATCAATGCATTTTGATTCCTGATTCCATGGTTACGTCATCAAACAATGGTTGTAAAGACTAGTATGCAGCCCCCCCCCCCCCCCCCCCCCTGTTGGCTCAATGCAGAATCAGGGATGTGATTTTTCAGTTTTTTTCCGGAAATCCGGTTTTTTTTGGGCATGTTAAATTGACCCTCGTGATTTGTGCAAATTCTATTTATTTTATTTTTATTTTTTTTGGGGGGGGGGGGGGAGGGGAGAAGTTGCTTTGACAACGAGTTTCGCCGGACTTGCGGAGCTCCAACTGTAATACCTAGAAGTTGCCCCTCAGATAGCTTGAAATGGCATTATTTTGGTTATTTGTTAACCCGGACCCCCCTACAATGGGCGCTTATTCATCCTGAAATTTTCAGGTTTCTTTATCACTGATCAATCACATCCCTGAGAATACAGGTCAATTCGTCGACACGCAAAATCGTTGACATACCAAGTTGTTGACACTTAAGTGGGCCTGGTACAAATTCGTTGACAAACCAACTCATCTAAATTGGTGTGAAACCAAGTCGTTGACAAACTTATGACCACTATTACCGTATCGTTGACAGGTCAATTACCATCATGGACATTTTTTATGCCAACTCGTTGACAACTAATCTGGTCGGTTACCATTTCGTCGACAAACCATTAAACTCTATATACCTGATAAAAAAGGGGCAGTAGGCAGGGAAAGAAAAAAACTTAGGACACACAGTGACACACCATAAACAAAGTTTGCCTCTTCTTAGTTTACCAGTGTCAACGAGTTGGCTAAACAGTCTCATCAACATGTGTCAATGCTATTGGGCTAAAGTCAGCTTATATGACCATCTGCCAGAGGCAGACATAATGATGAGATAAGGCTTGGAGCCCACACCATGTTACACATTTACCCCATTGGTTGGGTCTTTTACTTGCCTCAGCATAGACACAGAGTACAAGGCACCTCCGATTTAATGTCTCATGTGATCGACATCCAGCTGGGATGGCCGGGACCTTCAGCAGAGCTGGCCAATGCCTTAACCATTAGTGATTAGGCCACCCAGCTGCTATTTCAATGAGTTGGTATAGCCAAGAGCGTCTGTCAACCAAATCGTTGGGCTGAGTGGTTTCTTTGTCAAGATTTAAGATTTTTTTTTTTGTCACTGGTGTGTCATCGAGTTGAATGTCTTCATGTGGACTGGTTTGGTTGTCAAAAAATTGGATGTTGACAATTTTGCGTGTCGACGAAGTGACTCGATACCAAATGGCCCCATCAACCTTACCTGCCTGCCTGAATTTAACAACCTCAGCAGTGCTGATTGTATTTAGTATTAACCGCATGTTCCTGTCTTGTGCATGGTTTGTAGGTACGAACGATCATACAGCCAAGAGAATTACAGTGATCATGATCGAGGAAGTAATAAATCATCCAGAAGTACTACTCCTAATCTAGAAACTGCTGCGTAAGTTTACTATATAAATGCTTGTTAGTGATTAAATAAGGGGTTTCTGCAGACAACAGTAATAGAGAATAGTAATTAGTCTTGTCAGACAAGCAGTTCCAAAACCCTTATTTCAGTCACTGCTTATGTATTTATGTTCGCATCTTGCAATGCCTGTTAATTAACAATTGTATGATCACCGATATGCGAAGTCTTTAGCATGTCATATCCTGATGTATTTTTATGCGTTTCCTATGAATGCAAAGTGATGTATGTATGAAGTTGAAATTCAAAGTAATGTCTCGGGTGTTAATTGATTATAATTGGGGGGACTATAATATTCATATATGTATTGTATTATTATTGTTCATTGCAGAGATCAGTTCGCTCGCGAATTCCACCAAGGGTCTCGTCCAGGGTCACGCTCCAGTGGTTACGAACAATCACCGATCTATTCTGCAGATGCAGCGAGAAGAGAACATTACAGTCAGGGTACCTATGGTTACGATTATGACCCTCGTTACGACAGACACTATGACTATTACAGAGATCACCCTCATCATCATAAACCCAAAGAACCGGCTAGGTTGACACCGGTTAAATTCTCAATCCCCCATTTGAGAGTAGCGTTCGGCCCCGGTGGTCAGCTTATTCAAGTTCTGCCAAATAATCCATCCGATGGCCAACCTGCTAGAGTCACAGTTCAGGACTACATGAATGTTATGATGACCACTGGTCTACAAGAAGAGCTAAAGACGTTTCCTGGTCCTCTTATTAAGTTAGTATCGCGTTTTATAAATGCCAGAAATTTTTGATGACGTCACATTTTTCTTGCAATGTCGCAGGACTGAGCTGCCACTTATAAAGTATTCTTATCAATTTCAGAGGAGATACTCATAAAAATGATGTGCTTCTGTTTTGTCAAAACAAAATCCAAGAATGCAAAGAAAATACCGAACTGATTGACCAGCAGTCAGCAGAACTCATCTGGCGATATCTCTGTCTTCTCATAAAACAAAATGGGGTAAGTACAGGCCTGATTAACTGGGTATTGTTCGGTGATATTATTGCAGATTTTGTCAGATTATTGTTTTTGATTTACAGATTGCTCTGCTTTTTACGGTTGTGCTGCCAACGGCCACAGCAATATTGTCATCGTTTTTACAGATCTGAAAATCTTTGCCCACCGTTGCCACTAGTTTTTTGTCGCGCAAATATCTCCCTAAGCATGTCCTCATTTGCCACCAAACTTGCCAAAACATTGTATACCATTGCACTAACCTTAACCTTATGCAATTTCATCGCTGATTTATGCAATAATCAAACTTGATCACGATCATTTGCCTTCTCGGAAGTCTCCGTACAGTGTAGAGTCAAAACCAGGGTCATGGAAAATCCGGGCAAATTTTGAAAAAATTGGTTGTCATGGAAAGTCGTGGAAAAGTCATGGAATTATAGAAATGTCATAAAAATGTCATGGAATTTTAGAAAGACAAAAAAAAGGCGATGTCTACAATAAAAAAAAAAGAAGTGCCTGAGGACCGCTGTAAGGGGTGTGTGGAGGCCTCGATAATTTGCAATCATTGTCCCGCAGATTTTATCGAAAGAAAGTCGGGTTAATTCTTTGAATGGTCATGGAAAAGTCATGGAAAATTCATGGAATTTAATTTCATGATTTCTGTGGGAACCCTGCAAAACGGCCAACTACCATAACGGCCACTCCCGATGATAGCCAATTAGCCACAACCGCCACCCCCCAATGAAAGCCAAATTTCCAAAACGGCTAATTTACCAGGGCTGTGTATTTCTTTATTTTTATGGAACTAAAATTTTGTTGTCACTTTCAGACTGTTGTAGGAACTGACGTCTGTGACCTACTATTGGAAGGTCATGAACCTACCACTGCGGAATTTGCTGCTTCTGGAATGGCTGTCAGTCTGAGCAGTACTAATTTTGATGACGTAAATGAGGGAGATGTGACATCGGACAAATCCATGATAAACAAAACCACATTGTCAATTGATGAGGTGACGGACCGGTTCCGGAACTTATTGCTCAGAGGTCGCAAAAAGGTGAGAATGAGACCCAAGATTTTTATCTATTCCCACTTCTGCCAGAATGAATAGATTTGCTACTGATTGTGGAAAACTTATATTCAATTCAATTGACCATAGTTCAAGCAGCTGTCTGATCGAATTTGGCGACCTGATGCCTTTTAGCAAATTTTGGCCTTTTCCAATAATTTGCATATATAAGAGAGAATTCAATTGTTGAGACTTCTTTTTATATTGCAGGATGCTTTGGAATGGGCTATCAAGAAGAACTTGTGGGGTCACGCTCTTTTCCTTGCATCCAAGATGGACACCAAAACCCACGCTTCAGTTATGACTCGGTAAGTTGAGTTAGTTAACTTTCATATTAAAAAAGTCTAGTTAACAACGTCTGCCATAGTTAATGATGAAAAAACGGCAATAAGTGTTCATCTGTAAACTGTTGTTAATTATGATTTATATTATTCTCCATTTAGGTTTGCAAATGTGTCTATGAAAATCAACGATCCTCTACAGACTTTGTATCAATTGATGAGTGGTCGGCAACCTGCAGCTGTGACGGTAATTATTAGTTTTGATTAATCATTAAATACTTTGTCATAGATGTTGTTTTGTTACAGTGTCAAAGTGTCCTGAAATGCTCGCTGAATAGTTATTAAATCTAACTGTTATTTAGTTAACATTAAGTGCTCATTGTATTTTCCTAACTTGTGATTCATAGTTAAGTTTTTCCTGTATTTATGTCTCAATTTTCTTTAATAATTTCTAGCATTGAAACTTCCAACTGCTTTAATTATTGACTCATTTACTATGCTCATCGCTTGCACTGTTCTAATCTGATATTTGCTTCATGTTCGTTTAAAGATTGACAATGTATGTATCAGCACTCTTGTGATTTTATGTAGTGAACACATTTTTGGTGTGGGGATTTGACTTTGTGTAAATATTCACGAATTAAACATTGTTTATATTTTGGACATACATTCACAGCCAAGTTCTTGTACAAGAGTGGTGGTAATTGATAAAGAAAAATTCCTATAATTAATTTGTGTATTCACTTCACTGGTGTTTATTTTGTGATTTAAAAGAATGGGTATAGTGCAGTATAGCGGACCCAAATGTATGGCCTTATAATAATATTGGCGTAGTACAGTGGGGGTTTGGGGGCAGCTGCCCCCAATAAAAGAAAAAAATGTATGTTTTGTCTTGAAAATGAAACGAGTGGTCGTTTTTTGTGACGTCATTTATTGAATTCAGTGATATGACGTCATAAGCATGTCAAAAGGCTCGCTAAATAAGGTCATAAATTTGGGTCCGCTATACTGTACTTTTTCCAAAAGAATTTTTTGTTGTTGTTAGCTTGAAAAAATATCAATTGTTTCCAATTTTGTGTTGATATTTGTTTTGTTTTGGGCTCAGTGGATATCATTATGCAATTATTTTTTTTAACTGTTTTTATTCTTTTTGTGTTGAATCACTTTGAATGTCATTTTCTTTGCTATTCCCATTAACGAAATGATATACTCTTGCAATAATAGATCTCTGTAACATATCAGTTGTCTTTGATTGTAGTTGAATAATTCTGGTATGCCTTTTCGTAGTTATGAGGTATTGACTTGTCGTGTTGATATTTCAGTTGATGTCTGATGAGAAATGGGGCGATTGGAGACCGCATTTAGCCATGGTGCTCGGAAACCCCACACAACGACCAGATGTCGATCGCAAGTCTGTTATTAACCTCGGCGATACATTAGGTAAATAATTACCAAATTATATGGTGCTTTTATGACGTAGTATGGTAATTCTCTGAATTTTATGATGCGCTTTGGCACCATGTCCGAATTTCCCTGAAACGATCTGCAGCCATTATTATAACAAGGCTAAAGTCTACCTTTGAAAATTTTACGATTTTATTTAAATTTTTTTTGGGGTGAAAGTGTATTGTAATTTTTATAACCTGACTGCCTGGTTAAGTGTTTAATTTGCCCCCGTTTTTGTGTTTATTTTATAGCAATTTTAATGTAATTTCTGGTTGGTTGTCCAAAATGCATCAGATATTGACAGTAAAAATTTTGCGCTTAACAAAGATTATTATTATTATTAGATAGTGCATTCATAATGTTTTTCCCTTACTTCAGCTGCCAAAGGACTGTTATTTGCATCCCACTTCTGCTATTTAATGGCCCAAGTTCCATTTGGTCAATATCACAAGAAGTCATCCAAGTTTGTCCTCATTGGCTCCAGTCATGGGTAAGTTAAGTACTGTTATTAAGGGGTAAATTTCAGACAACATGTGGTATTTACTGTGTTTTTAATTCTCTATTTACTGCTACTACTATATTGATTTTAAGAAATGCTAATAAGGCATCATATCTTGTTTTTTTTTTTCAGCCTTGACTTTGATCTGTTCGCGACCAATGAAGCCATTCAGTGCACTGAAGTTTTTGAGTATGCCATTTCCCTAGGCAATCCTATGTTCGTTCTGCCAACATTGCAGACATATAAACTGCTATATGCCTATCGTCTTGCTGAGAACAGTATGCCAGAAGAGGTTTGTCATTTATAAAATTATATTGTGTATGTTCATGCAGTCATGCTATGCTACAAAATATTTTTTCATGTAATTCCGAATAAGTTATGAACAAGTAGGTGGTAAAGTGATTAAGGTGTTAATGTGCTTATGAAATTAATTTTCATATGATGTGTTCAGATCGATTATATTTATGAGGTGATAGAGGCAATATAAACAAGAAAAATTATACTTTGCTTACTTATAAGCTTCCTGTGGATTAGACATACTATAGAACTATATATTGAGGCAAGTAAAATACCGCACCCATGGGGTGAATGTGTAACATTGTGTGGACTCCATTGCCTTATCATCTCTTCATAACGTCTGCCTCTGGCAGCTGGTCATGTAAGCTGACTTTGCTTCAGACCCAGTAACATTGAGATATTGACATTTACTATGCTGTAGGTATTCATGACGAATCATTGCTGTTGCAATTCATAATATCTTTCTTCAACAGGCGCTCAGATACTGCGAAGTCTTAGCCACTGCCATATGCCAGAACCCTGTTCTCTACCAAGCTCAAATGGTTCGACAAGCCTACGACTTATCAACTCGATTGAAATATTACGATCCTGAACGTCTGCAAACGAGTGATGACGATCACACTGATCCTGTATGGATCGTTAATCTTAGTCGTGTTGTGAAAGGCTTTCAGGTAAAGTGTATAATACAATTCCGTATTTGGTTAAAAACTCATTCTTCTATGTAACATCAGTGGACATGCGCCATATAAATGAATTCTTACAGTTAATTTCCTAAGCCTATTGAAATGTATTTGTTAAGGGGTTCATAGCCACTCTGGAAATCAGGGAAAACCGGAAATCTCGGGGGAATTTTTATGAGTGGTTGTCAGACATAGAATTGTCAATGAAAGTTGTGAAGTGGAGAGGTTTTTTCTTCTTCTTAGAATCACTCTGTAAATAGAGAATATTGTGAGGAAAGGATGGCTGTGAGGAGAGCGATAATTTTTTAGTATTATTATTGAATACCGGAATTGCAGTGGACCTGCGTTTTGTTTTTCAAATTTTGTCTAAGATTGTCTGTTTAACGCTGTATCATTGAGGTATTTCTCAGGGAATTTTGAGGGAACTCTCAGGGAAATATCGGGGAAAACTTATTTAATTTATAATTTTTTGCTATGATTTCGTTTTCAGGATGGTAGTATACAGACAGTATCTGGAACACAAACACCGAGGGGGTATGGAGGTTCAGCAACAGGGGGCAGCAGTGAGGCTGGCGACTACGGACAAACGGCTGACCCGACATCTCAGTATGTGCTGCAACAGCAGCAATATTGGCAGAACTACGATCCCAATCAACAATATGGTGTGTAGGATATGAAGTTTCATATTTAGATGTAAACTTTATTTTGATAATTATGTGTGTCATCACGCTAGCATGTATGACGATGCGTCAATAAATAATCTGGGAATTTTTAATTTGCAGCCTATGCCCAGCAGTGGCAACAGGGCCAGGAGGGTGTGGCTCAAGGTCAAGAAGTAGTTCAAGGTCAAACCAACCAATTAGGTCAAGATCAGGCTGACCAAAGTCTACAAGGGCAGGACCAAAGCGCGGACCCTGCAGCATGGCAACAGATGAATGGTGAGTGTATAAATAAATTTTTACAGCTGAAAAAGTAGAAAGCTCAATCGCCACTTGTAGTTCAAAAGAAACCTCTTTAAGTGTTACTTACGGTCTATTTGAACAATTATTTCCTTCCAGCTTCTGCCATGCAACAACCACCACAGCAACAACAGCAATGGGCTGAATGGCAACAACAGTATGCGGCTGATGGAAGTTACCTTGGTTATGTTCATCAGCAGCAACAGCAGGAGCAGCAACAGCAACAGACTCCAGGTAAAGTGATGGAATCAATTACATGTTTAACAGCAACTAGAAGTCATATATGGTAACGATATAGATTGACCAATGAACTGCTATTTATATAAGTAAATGACAGGCATTTTTGTTATGTATTAGTTATATCTCTAATAGGAGGGAATTAACTAACATTTTTGTTGATTATATCCCGTCGCTGATAAATTTGATGACATTTTTATTATCTTATATTTATCGTATAATAGAAAAATCATCAAATTTATTAAGGGATTATCTGGAACTGAGGGTGGCTTGAATTATGTTTATGAGGTTCAGGTGTTGATGCAAATTGATGGTATAAATAAGTCTTATAATTTTCGTCTGTTACTGTTGCAGAAGAGGCTCAACCAGCAGAGGGCGCCCAACCCCAGGAGACCCAAAGACGGCGCAGAACTTCGACGCTTTCTCACGATGAACCAGACGGCGCATCAGCACAACCCACAAATCTAGGTAGTAGCATGAACAGCAACTACAGCGCCATGACTTCTGGTACTGGTACAACAGAGGAAACGGAAGAATCACAGCCGGGAACCCCGACCCCTGATGTGAAGGAGAGCATTGATTACTATGCGGCTTCTACCAAAACTGTAAGCATCTGCTGAAAAGTATCCTAGGTTTTGTTTCTCCATATTATCATATTATCTGTATATAATGTATTGGCAAGGAAGTTGTTGCATGACTCTTGGCGGGTGTTTCAGATCATGCATAGCATGATGTAATAAAAAATGACAATATGAATTTGCTGTTTATTAAATACCATGGTAGATTGCGATGCATTTATATTTAGTAGTTGACTGATATTTTGGCATCAGTCTGTTGGAATTGACTTCTTAATTCCAATTGGTTGTTGTACTTATGTCATATTGGTAATTGTGTGTGTCTCGTTATAACTGCTTTATCTGCCCATTTATTCTGAAATCACTTCATACCATGCAGTTGCTGTGAGATTATTAAGGTTACTCAACACAATAATAAATTGTAACTGTATTATCTGGAACACCTTATCAAGACTCATGTGGTGCATTTTAATGTTGAGCGGTTATGTTTTGTTACATTTTGGGCAAATGTGTATTATATGAATGAGGTCGTTAATTGTTATCCTGTTGTATTAATAGATCATGTCTTTGCATAATCATTTTGATCAATAGAACGTCTAATCATAGTTTATAACACTCAGGGTTTTATAATAGCCATTGCAATACTCAAGGGTGTTTCATCTTTGTTATGTTTGTCACGTATTGACGTATGTCACTGATTGCAGTGCTTTGGCGTTTTATCTTTTTCAGGCAACCCCTCCCTCGTCACGTCCTTATAAACTCCCTACTTCTAACGCACCTTCTGTACCCCCCACTAGCAACACCCTGTCCTCTCCCAATAGCCCCAAAACACTCACACCCTCTACTCCTACAAAGCCGGTCGCCACTCGAAAATGTTCGGATCACAATCCTTCGCTCTTCAAGTTCGGCGTGCCTCCTCCTCAGTCCAACAATTACTCGGTCTGAATTTTACAGATTAACTTTCTTCTCCTTTTACTTTCGATAGCCATCTCTCTTCTGTGTTTAGTTTTGTTTGTCTAGCTTGGCTTCGTTGTTGGTTCTCTTTGTTTCCGAGTCTTAAGTCTGTCCTATTTTATTTGCAGCATGGTTTAGTGGCCATTGTATTAATTTGTGTTTTGATAGATTACTTCACCAGCTCAGTTCATATGACCAGCGCTGACCTTATATGAATGTGATACTCATAACATATCAAATAAAACACACTCATCAAGTGACATACTGCTTCATCTAAAGACATGATCACTCCATTAATACTTTTTGTGCATGGATGTTTGTGGGATCTTTATGTTTTGCATATTTGGGATGTTGTGTTATATGATTGTTATTTTCTGCTTGGGAGGTTAATCAGTTCTTGCATGAAGTTGTATTTTTGCAAATTTGATGTGCATGCAAATTTAATGTTACTTAAGTCAAAAAAAATTAAAAAATATCCCTGTTTTGATTTAATGCAAGCTGCAGTCTGGACAAGAAATAGCAAATTGTAATTTTCTGAACTTCTCATTTTGTATTTTGAGCTTAGAATTAGCGTACAAGTTCAATTGTGTGACATCTCCAAAATCCGTAAATTGTTTAGAAAGCGTACTCGGAACTTGTAGTCACCTGTGGTAACCATTATTAGCTTCTACTCTGCTGTTCAAATTAGAATGAATACATATTTATGATGATTTAAATAACAAAAAAAAAATTCTTCCTCTAGTTTGCATGCATGCTAAATTTCTAGATTGTATAATCTATACACATTGTTAAAACGAGTGTTTTTCTTATTTGTTGATGCAAAATTTTTCTTCCCCAGGGAGCACCATCCAATAATGCCCTTGGTGTGTCTGGCACCAAACCAACATTAGCCGAGTTAGCGCAATTAAAGCAGTTGGGAGCCCCACCTGGTGGTCAGCAGAGTGCAGGTGGTCCTGCTCAGCAACAAGCCCAACAAAATAATAATGTGAGTGAAGATTGATTTCTGCATGAAATAATGTAAAATAATTTCATTGAGAAGTGTCAGCAGTGAGGACTACACAAATCTATGATTTGGGCTTTTAATTGTTAAAGGATGATCTTTAGCAGACTATGATTTTACGATATATAATTTCCCTCTGAGGTTAATGAAGTTATTGATTATTTGCAAAGTGAAATTGCATCACAAATGTAATATTTGTATATCAGTTCATCATTACCAAATTGGAGAAACACAAGTGCACCTTAGCAAGCCTATATTATGCAGATGCTGGGATAATTAAGCATTTTAAGGGTCAAACACCAGTTTTCTAAAGAGTATTTTACATAAATGGACATGTTCTTCTTGACTTTGCAGCAGAGAAACAAATCAGGAGGAGGAGGAGGAGGATGGTTCAGTGGAATCGTGCGCAAAATTATTCCAAAAGGAAAGAACGAAATGATTCTACCGGATGATAAGAATCCTGCTGTAAGTCATTCAAATGGAATCTTTCGAACTTGGTCGGTTGAATTGATCCAAGCAGTTCAAGAAAGTATATATGTATTGATGATTTTTAAATTGTTCCTTTAGATTGTTTGGGACCCTGTTGCTAAGCGATGGAACAACATAGACGAAACAGAAGAGGAACAACAGAAGTCGACTGCACCCCCTCCCAAGGACATGGAACTCATGGGTATGAATTGTAATAAGAGATTTTAGATATATTTAATGTTACTTATTTTAAATATATTTCTGCCAGATGTCTCTCTTAAAACAATCTCATCATGTGGTATTTTGTCCATTTTCAGGTACGCCAGCTGCAACCCCTGCCAAAGCACCCAATGCCACCCCAGCTGGAGCTCCACCCCCTAGTGGTAACAGATTCTCACGCCAGAAAACCTGGGGTAAGCAGATCAGTGATTTTTTTTTATGTGTGTTTTAGATATTGTCACAAACACTTAAAATACAAAACGGATCAGCATTGTCTCAAGAATTCTTAGTTTATCTTAAAACATGAGCTTATATGAGTCTATGCTTGTGAGAAGAAGTATTAAGAATTGGGTAATGTTAGCTGATTGGAGCTTTGTCTTTCAGTTTATTAGTGCAGGGCTTAGCCCTTAAAAATTTTGAGAATTTGAATCCATAAATTTTGCACTTCCTTTTATTACGTAGGAGCCAGAGGGCAATACGTTGACGTGCTAGCGAGCAGTTCAAGCAAACCCAGTCCGGCCGCTCCTGCTCATCTCTTCAATGTTCTTCCTCCTGCTTCCACGGCAACCACGACTGCTCCTGCTCCAAACATATTTGTGCCTTCTACCGCCGACGGCCAACAACCACAACAAGCCCAACAGGTAAATGCTACTTAAGTAATTTTTTCCTCTTCACAACTAACAGATGGCAGCACTGTGCAGCGGAAGCCACAATGGCCACCAGAGTGATGAATCCCTCCTAAGATATTCAAAACTTATATCATCATTGATCAATCCTGTTCATGCTACTATGAAGAGGCAGATGTAATGATTACACGATAAACTCATTATGCCCCATGTTTAGTACCTGTTGATGTTGCAAGTTTATTTAGGTATCTAGTTTAATTAAACAAAACGATAAGTATTTTATATTATTTCTTCTGTTAATATATATATTTATATATAGCCTTTCCAATTTTTCCACAGAACCTAGCACCTCAGGATGACGAAAATGTGAGTAAATTACTTAATTACCTTTAAAGCTTGTTTACAATGAGTAAGACATAAATTAAGGTGTATGGTAGGGATATGATATTTCAATTTAAGCAAATAGATTTAAAAAAGACTAAGTGAAATAGACTATTTTTATCTCGCACATTTTTTTACACTGATCGCACATCTAGTACACTGAATATTAGCTTCTTAATCATTATTAAGCTGCATGTCCCCCCCTCCTCCCCCCCCCCCCCCCCAGCTTATGCCCTAATGTCACTGCACCCAAAATGTGTTCGTCACAAGCTTGTCAGTTGTCTCACCTCGTGTATCTTACGTTATTGATAGAGAATTACAACTTAACATCCACTGATTTCCGAATCTATAATTTATTCATAGCCAATTGTATATTAGCCAGCTATGTACAATTTAAGTGATTCAGTAATTTCGTTGAGAAAAGAATTTTAAAGCTGGAACATAACCAATGTTTGGTCAGGTTTCTAATTAATTAATTAAAATAAAAAAGAATGAAGAATAGGACAACTAAGAAATAAAAAATTTGCCATGACTATATTCTGTATTCTGTATTAGCAAGTCAATGTATAAAACATTTGCCTACGCCATGGTCCAAGTAGATGCATACAAATTATAGGACATGTATTTCATATGCTATGCTCATAGCCAAACAGATTTATGGGTGATTGCTTTCTTCAGAGCTATCAGTCTTGCAATTCAACTTATTCAATTTATTAGCCAAGCTTGTGTATTGAATGCTTCAAATGCTGCATGGGTTCATCAAAAATAAATATGTGCAGGGGTAATACCTGGCTTCAACTGACATGCAAACTTTGACTGGTGACCAAACTTTGCAAAGAGTAAAATTATTCATGCTAGTGTCCTGTCGTTAGTTGTTCTGTTTCAGATCTTAAATGTTTGGTATACAATTGTAGTTGGAGGGGGCGAATAAGAAATCACAAAAAAAAAATTTAAACTCCGTGGAAAAGATACATTCGATTGTTTTTGCTAAAGATCATCCTTTAACAATTAAAAGCCCAACGAGGAGCTGCCTATTTTAAAGTCTATGGTAAAATTTTTATTCACCTCAAATTATGGTTAGAAAAATATTCTAAAGAGAGGATATTTTTCGTGTAATTTCAGCTGTCTCGCTCAAGTTCTATGAGTTCTTTATCCCAGGAGGTTCAGCATATTATGCAGGTAACCATAGCAACCATCATTTATCTGCATCTTGTCCCCATAGTAATCACTAACCACCATTCTGCATCTTGTCACCATCGTAACAATGATCAGCATCTCGTAGCCTTTGCCGTTTTTTATCGATGTTTTAACTGATCATTGATCAATGTAAAAATGTATAGATTTCTTTAAATCTAAATTTTGTTCTATTTCAACTTCCAAATTCACATTTTTAAGTAGTCTGCTCTGTCAATAGAAAGACTATATGATCTCTATCATACTGTCTGAAGTTCCTCTTAGTTTTAAGAACTGCTTTTCACTGATTAAGTGTTTAAGTGTATTGGAAGCATGTACCAAGGGAGGTTAAAGCTGTAACGATAAACTAATAAGACCAAATATCATTAATGTAACACTTTATTACAAGATGCATTACTGCAATAACCTAAAGTTAGTTAGTTGCTGGACCCCAAGGAAGAGTTTCCTGTCAGTCATTTTAGTTCAAAACATCCGTAGGATCTTTTCTGGATGGTGATCATTGTCTTGTTTCCGTTTAGAAACATTTTGCATCTTGTAGTAAACTGTATTTATATGACTAGGCTTAATTTGTTTTGGAAATGTGGGCTTCAACTAAATTGACACTTAAATCGATGAATTACTTGGTCGATAGCATAGGTTAGTAGTAAAACACCACATTTATATATCGAACATTAAATTGGTCGTTTTGTGATAAGCATCCTCTCACCTGTGTCTTTCACTTGTTCATTTCTTTGTTTAGCCATGTGGCGTTGTGTATTGCATGTTTGAAACATTTTATTCTTTTACCTGGTTGAGTGTTCACGCATGTCATTTTCTGATTTCACTCATAAAGTCAAACACTAAAATAATTGTAACACACAGCACAAATGCGACACAATCAACTGAAGTTTAAATTAACAGAGTACTAAAATAATATCTTGGTTTATTCCAGGGACCTACCGCGGAGGGCGGCACCCCTGTGACTCAAGCAAGCGAAGCCCCACCCCCTGTGACGGAGGCCCCAGCTCCTAACAACACAGCCCAGCCCCCTAGTTTGCCAATGATGTTCAACCCCTCCCAGTTCCCAACTCCTCAGACTGCGCCCTCTGCTGGGGGTAGGATGAAGTATGGCCAGCGAAGGGCCTACCCCAAATAACGATAAAGTCTGTTAGATATTTTAGCCAAATTCGGTTGTATAGTTATTTCACAATTTTGATGTAAAATGTTGAATTGATATTTTCAGTTTTGTCCATATTATCAATGAGCTGCATGATGTACATTATTATAATTATTTAAATGCATCCTGCAGGTATTAAGTATTATAATGGAAGCGTTATTAATGAGTGGTGATGTTTAGTATGAAGTCCAGTATCACTTCAAGATGCCACTTGATACTTGATAGATAGAAAAAAAAATAGGTAAATGATTGTATACTGTTATTTTACAATAATGTGATGACTTTAAGGTTGAGACTTGAGATTTTGATGAGTTAGGTTAATTTTATATCCAATTAATCACGCTCGAATCATCTGATATTAGGCAAAGTTTTGTGGTTATTTAAAGTGCAATTGTAATGATGTTGCAAGCTATGAAGTGCCATTACTGTAGTGCAGCTTTGTAACACTAGAGGGTGATGGGTTGCTGGGCAACAGAGTATGGAGGGTTATTTGGAAGGGTTTGAATTTAAGTATTAGTATTTGGCCCGATTGATAGAACATAGCTAATTGTGACCAGTCATGTGTTGCCTGGCATCTGAATTTCTCTAGTTACCATGGCAACTACTTAAGTTATTTCATTGTGCACAAAGCACTAACTTGTGGTAGGAATAATATTATTATATTATCATATGATTATAATTGCATAAAAGTTCATTACTTTAACATGAGGTCGGAACAAGAGGGCCCTTATTAGCGATACATGGTGTCTTGTAGCCTTTGTTCAGCCTCATTTTCATGTTACTCAATGTATTCCCAACAAGATTTTAGTTGAACTATTTAAAATATTATGTATGTATGGTTTTATGTTCATCCACATTTAGTATTGTATATTACTCAATATATAAAATTCAAGATATCGGTTGTGGTTTGTACAAGCTTTAGTTTTTTTTTGGTCGTATACTTGAATGAAAGAGTGCAATTGTAATCACATAGTGTGGAAGTTGAGTGTGACGGGTTAGAAGTGTTGTGTAAATTACACAATATTTATTTCCATATTAATAATCACACGGCATCATGCAGTAAGCTTTGCTGAAATTTTAACTTAAGCAGAGACAGGACTTAGGTAATAATTGATGCTTAACAAATTGATTGTTTAGGTGGCATGTGATGTGATATTTTAAGCGTTGATTTTTGTTATTTATGTGTTCAGATCATCCATTTTGTGACTTTTATTCACAATAGATGTCAGGTGCGAGAGGTTTTTCATTTCCTTCTCGATGGATTGTTGATTCAATCACAGACTGGCCCATTGGCTGGGAGGGAGGCGCATTTAAGGAATAAATGTTTCTTGCAAGAAAAAAGAAAAGTTGTCATGTTGTAGCTGAAAGGTTTTACAGAATGATTGTCTTTCATGATGGACATACCATTGCAAGTTGAACTTTCCATTGTCCTGTGCAATGTGTACACTAAAACTGGCCCTACACCGCCTTATAAGTCTTTGAGGTGACCTAAGTCGTAAAGGACCTTGCCAACTTTGCTGAAGGTCCCGAGTTCAATTCCCAGGCACTTTAGGTATTTTTATGAAGCCTTGATCTTAACTAAAAGGCAGCCACATCTTAAGACTATATTTAGCAGCTGGGTTGCCTAATGGTTAAGGTATCCACCAATTCCACTTTTGCCAGCTTTGCTGAAGGTCCCAGGTTCAATCCCTGGCCTGGGCACACTTTATGAGCTACATTCCAAAATGGAGGTGCCTTGTGCTTGGGTCTAGGCTGAAGATCCCACCCATGGGGTAAATGTGTAACATGGTGAGGACCCCAAGCCTCATTACGTCTGCATCTGGCAAATGGTCATATAAGCTGACTAAGAGATGTTGACACGTCACATCGGTGGTGCATGGGTGTCTATGCTGGCACAAGTGAAAGACATTCCCCGTGAGATAAATGTTGAACATGTTGTGGACTCCCCAAGATTTATCATCTCAATACATTTGACTCTGGCAGCTGGTCATTGAGATTATACAATACAAAAGCCAGGAACTGGCAGTTGAGAGCATCACTTAAATATTGTCTAGTATAAACCAGAACCCGGGCAGCAGCAATAACCCGATCTCCTAGCACTTAGCTGGGAGGGATATCCTTTGTGGCCAATCAGTTAGAGATGCAGGGTAAAGCTGCTCATGAAAACATTGAAAAATTAATAAGAAAATATTTCGTTAATAATTTATTACGAATTAGTCTTCAGATATTTGTTTGAAATTAGTAAACAATGACATGTTTAATTCATCTAACCTGGCTCCTCTGAATACATCCAAAAGAAAAAATTATACAAAGAGAGTTGATTCAATTTAACAAACCCTGCCTTTATTAAAAACTGCTGGTCATAAATTTTTTTTTTTTTTTTTAAACTAACTGGCGAGTAGAACTGGACTAGATATGAGAGCACCAGATTGTGTCTGAACTAATCTGTCTGCAATTAATTATCTACAGTTATCACGTTGGCAGTAAATCTATGAGGTTGCTCTCTTCTTCTATTTTTTTCTGGAGGTGATTCAACAATAATTTGGCAGCATTAGGAATAGTCTTTTCCACAACTACTTCTTCCTCAGGGGTAAATGGTCGTAGGACATGAAACGCAACGTCGCTTTTTGATGCAGGTCGATCAACTCCGATTAACAGTCTAGGAATGTCCTGGGGAAAAAAAACAGAAGGCCTTTGAAATGACTTACAAATTGCTAATATATTTAGCAGACAAATTAATTAACCAATGTTAAATCAGTGTATCTTTGAGAATATCCATACTTACCAATGTCTGAAGAGCATTAGTCACAGAACGAACACCATTGTGTCCTCTGGAAAGAGAGTTAGAAAAAATTAATGGCTGTGACGGTTTGTGGTCGTAACGACCCTACTTCTATTAAACCAATAACCTATGTGTATATGAAATTAGTTATAAAGTATATCACAAATAGTTACTTTGTGCTGCCCCCTTCTTTAATACTGAATTTGCCAACAGTTTTGTCCAGTTCATCACACACCAAGTAGATGTTTCCGACCGGGATGTTGAAGGCTGAGACTAGAAGGAAACAATACTTATGTGAGATAAGTTACACAAGCACTGACGAACAGTTCCAAAACCGTACAAAATGAAAGCAAAAATTAACAAAAAATAAAATGTGTACAACAAATCTCCACCTGCTTTCTTCACACTTTTCCCACTCAAGTTCATAAAGTGTTTCGATTTAAGGAGTATGATATTTGGCTCCTGTGAAAATTCTGCAACATATCCGTTGACGGCTTTGCTCCTTTCCCATTTGCAGCCACGGCAGCTGGCCATGTAATCCACTACTCTCATTCCCACACTGTGTCTTGTCTTCAGCATGTCATAATTACCTAGGCCTACGATCTGAAATAAAATAGCAGGAGTATTTCATTAACAAATAAAACTCACGGACAGATGAATTCAATGTCAAGACAGTCAGTTCTCGTGTGACCTTGTACCCGGAAATACTAATACAATACATGACATCACCACAGCCCAATTATTTATGACGTCATCTAGTATTGTGTATGGTGACGTCATGTATTGTATTAGTAATTCTGCGTAAAAGGGTCACACGAGAACTGGCCAGCCCTATTAGAGTACAATCATCTGCGAGCTAGAGCAGTGATCTTTGGTTAGAGCTCGATTTGTTCACAAAAGAAATGTATATAATTTTATTGACAACCTTAATATCATGGAATTGATACATGTATGTGTCGAATCAAAAAAATTGGAAAAAGACAAAAATAGTCATCTATCATATATTAAAAAATTTACAAATGCTACAGTTATGACAATAGAATATGTACAGAACTTCAGAAGACTGAATTATAGCGAATACAGCACACTATTAACAAATCAATTTCCAGTCCGATTTCTTTCATATTATGGGAAAAAGTCAGAGACCTGCTCTTTTTACAGTACATTATAAACAAACATTTATGAAGATGTATGAAAATGACATATATATGTAATAATAATATTAAGCACAGCATTGTCAGCAACATTGCCAAAACAGACTTCCAATAACTTTTTTTATTATTATTTCTGTATGGATATCTTCATGTTTCATAATTTGAATTTTCATACCAGATGAAGAGGAAGTCAAAAACAAATAAACCTATTACTTTACTGTTTACTGGAGGCTCAGTGGAGCTGAAAATAACATTGATGGGAAAATGTCACTCACCATCACTTTGTCATCTTTTACAAAAGTCCCAGGACTCATTTCTGTTGCCATGGATATTGATGAGGTTGAAATGGGCATTTTGGAAAAAAGATAACATACTGTCGCCTTTCCAAGTTGAACTAATCTCATGAAAATCCTGAAAATGACTAATATTAAGTCCTTGATCATTACAGGAAGTTGTGCAATACTTGACGTTGGCCAATGTAAAATGTGGGGCAATGATGCGGGACGGCAGGAATGATCTGTTCTGCCATGTATTTTGAGAAATGATCAGTGCTCAACATTGACGATCATTCTGACTGCCTCTTCCATTTCTTTGATCTTTTACCGCTTTCATCTGATTATCATTCTGATTTTTTGTCCCGCAAGTCTCACCACTGTGCCCCGTATTTTAACACTGATAAACATGTCAAGTGCAGAACTTTAAACTTTGCTTTAGGGTTAGCTAGGGAGTTGAAATTGCAACTATGGCTGCAGGAAGACTGGCTGGCAGATTGGCATTAGTGACAGGTCAATGTTTGTACTGGAATTAGTATTTATGTAATTAACCTGTTAAATTTAAGGTTGTCCCATGACCATGAGCTACCATGGCATAATGACTGAACTCTTCATTTAACTTTTCAAGTGCCAGTAGATTAATATGTTAATAAATCTGCAGGTGACCCGTTTTAAAAATTCAGCCACTTACTTTAATTTTACTAGACCATCTAATATTTGCATGACACTGTGTGATCTATAAGTTGCACTATCATATGTCCTTTTAGCACAAGGGTGTTTGGCTATAGTGTGAGGATCAAGGCCCCAGAAGGTCATTTCAGATGAATTATTATTGCATAAGCTGTTCACTCACTATATTGTGTTATCTCAGTCTCGCGTAAATTTGCAATATCATCACATGCCCACAATAACTTTGCTGTCATGTGATAATTTTCATTCTATCGCAATCATCGCATTCCCTTCGGATGATTGTGTTCCATCCCGACAGTTTGTATTTATAAGAAAAATATCAAGCTGAAATTCAGTGATGACGAGAGAGTGCGATCTTCACCAGGGAGTGCGTTCTAAGAGCTTCTGTGCCGGCCGGGTAGCCCCTGACCGCATATCAAAAGCCGTCGGAGTGGCCACACAGTACTAAGGGGCCATGCAGCCTACCCAACACAATGGGCTATTTATGTATCTCCTTGGCTGGTGGTCCATTTTCCTAGAAGCGGGAATGGGACCAAATCATCAGTCCCAAGGCCAAACTGCCCGTAAATTAACTGGTAATAGTAAAGGTAAATGGGCCTTCCTCAGATTTCTAGTCAGGGCCAAATTCTGTAGTAGAACACCAAATACCATATGGCCCCCCCCCCCCCCCCCCAGTTGAACCTTTCAATTGTTTTGGACTGTTATATCTATGTACAGTTGCTCCTCTATATGGATCTCTTGCCTGTTGGTTGGCTGCTCGCGTGATTTGATATCATACCTTAGGTACCAGACCCACATGAAACCCAAGCAGCTTTTTAAACAAAACACTTTTTGACAGTCCCAAATGGTTAACTATAAGTGGGTCCATCGGTACTATGGTCATACAATGTGTGCATGAGTGCAATTAGTTGTGTGGTTTCTGTTTTGGCAGGAGGAGGGAGTGGTATCGGCCGAGCGGTATGTCAGAAATTTGCCAAGGAAGGAGCTAGAGTAGCAGCTGTCGATTTGAACAAAAATGGACTTGAAGAAACTTTAAATACCCTTGGTGGTGTGTATAAATAAATATTCAGTGCATTTCCTGTATTGTATTATGTATTAATTTATAAACAGTTAATTTTAGGAATATTGCTGAATTTGAAAAGCAGATCATCAACAATAATCCTATGTGCAATGTCTGATATATATAGCTATTCATTCATGATTGGGTATTTTCAGATGGACACCAGTCGTTCCTGAAAGACATCAGCAAATCCTCAGATGTCAATTCCCTGATCTCAGAAATTAGCGATCGCTTTTCAGCAGTCCCCAGCATTGCTGTCAATGCAGCTGGGATAACAAGGGATAACTTCATGTTAAAACTTGATGAAGAAAGTTTTGACAAAGTTATTAATGTCAATTTGAAGGTAAGCCACCTCGTCAAAATGAAGCTTAAGTATGTCATACCCTTGAAATTACATGGAATTCTTTCAAGATCACTCTTTATATTATTGTCGCTATTTATGGATTATTTACAGGGTACCTTCCTCATAACGAAAGCAGTTGCACAGAAGATGATAGAAACCAATATTACAAATGGATCGATCATTAACATCGCGAGTCTGGCTGGTAAAGTATGTGATCACAAAGTGTGCGACATGAACTCATCTGATAACTGATTAAACATAACTTTACAATGCATGAAGAATTTATTAAAAGCATTCCAAATGTAGTTGCGATATTGTAATGATAAATCATTGATATCAATTTATTTGCAGGTAGGAAACATAGGTCAGGCCAATTATGCTGCTTCTAAGGGAGGAGTGATTGCGTTCTCAAAAACAGCTGCCAAGGAATTTGCACAGTAAGTTATGGACCTGAAACCATTTTACACAGTTGGAGAATGCTCCTGACAAGTAATTCCCCTAAAGGGGAGGCTTGATCTAGTAAATCAAAGAAGACTAAGCAGTGGAAATGATAGTACTACTACAGAAATGGAGCAACAGCAGGTGCAAACATGATATATTAAGGTCCTCCCCCATGGGGGATAGGACCTATCTCTGTGAGCTAATAGCCCACAGACCTATTGTCAATGATTAGCAGTGCTATTTCCTTTCCAATAGCTGTGAACGGCTGAGTTAAACAACAATTCAAAAAGGTATTTCCCGCCACTGTGACCATGTGACCAACGGTACGGTCATGCACCATAGTGCACTAGATCCTCATTCCTCTCTCAGATGGACTAAATTCTGGTAATAGGTCTGTGGGCTATAAGCTCACAGAGATAGGTCCTATCCCCCATGGGGGAGCGCCTTAACTCTATGTCGTTTAAGCCCACAGACCTATTGTCACACTACAATGGAGTGTGACAATGATTAGCAGTGCAGATTCCCAAAGTGGAGGAGGGAGAGCCTCAGGCTGTGCCCCCACAGAAATAATAAATGCGTATAGTGGTCCAGGGGGAGATAGAAAAGTGGTATTGGACCTTTGGGGCCTGGAATCAGGGTGAAGGTTCCGACTACTCACTCAGATGTCCTCTCTCCCCCTTTTTGTCGAGGAATCTCCTGTGAAGGGATTGAGAGACAGTAAAAATTGATTACTGATGATCTTCACGTTAGATGGTTATCTAAGTTAAGATCTAGGTAAAATAAGTGGCCATAGATGGCAAGAATTTGGCACTGGCCTTTTCGGTTGGATAAAATTCCTAGATAAAAACGGGAGGATTGAAAACCCTGACCAGGTTGCTCTAGAAGTTGGAGAGCTGTTTCCTGGTCACTACTGGGTGCATCTGTCGCTGACTGTCTGGTTGTAGTTGGACGTCTGCCAGGTAAAGAGAAGCAAATGTAGAGTGATTTGTCCAGGTGCCAGCCTGAATGATTTTCTCTACTGAATGAGAGCCGCCATGGAAGGCCCACGAAGTGCTCATCCTACGGACTTGATGGGCTGTCACATGTAGTCCTGGTCTGTGTTGATGAGTGAAACGTATCCACGCCTTAATCCAGGAAGCGATCGTCTGCGAGGATGGAGGACCTTCACCTCTAACTTTCTGGAAGAGACGTTGTTTGGGGGATAGACCCCCTTTGAAGTCTAAATACTATCTCACCATTCGTACGGGGCAGAGCAGTCTGTCCCCTGTGTCTCTGCCTGAGAAGGGTTGTAAGGCAGGGATGAAAAATGGTGTTGGTCCATTCCAGGGATTGAGGTTTTAGCTAAGAATCCCGGTACTGTCTCAGAAACATACCCTCGTTCGAGAAGATGAGGTCTCGAGGGTCTCTGGAGAATTTCTGAATCTCGCTACGCCTGCTTGAAGAAGCTAAAGCCAAGAGGAAGACTGTTTTTCAAGTGCACCTCATTCTACTAGTTGAGGAGTCCCAACTAGGGGGTTCGAAGTCTTTGGATCTGAGCGTCCTTATCACTTTGGAAAGGTCTCATTCCGGGACCCTGGGGCCTTCTACTGTGCGGGAGATAAAGGCCTTGATGAGTTTCAATAGGCACGGATGAAGTGATACTGGACGCCGTCAATGGAACCTAAGGTTGAGGCAATAGAAGACCTGTAGTTGGCGATTGTCTCAGGAGCAAGATTTCTGACTTCAAAGAGGTAGACTAAGAAGTCAGCGATCTGCTGAACAGTGGTATCGGTTGGATCATTATCTCTCTCTTCACACCAGGAACAAAAGGCATGCCAATGGGACTGATACAGTCTGTGAAATGATGCTCTTTGTGAGGTTGGGGCGTATTGAGCAACTGTTCTTGAAAATCCCTCCAGTCTGATTCTATCCCTGATAGTTGCCACCTGTAAGTTTAGCAGGCCTGGGTTTTGGTGATAGATAGATGCCCGAGGTCTGCTGTTTGAGGAGGCACCGCCACTGGATCCTGTGTGAATGGTCATAAGCAGGTTCGCTAATTCTGGGAACCAGGCTTGGTTCGTCCAGAATGGAGTTATGAGGACTAATCTCGTGGGAGATTGTCTGAGTTTCCTCAACACTTCTGATAGTAGCTCAATTTGACTATGGCCCGAATCTTCGTAATTTCTGATTCTGTGGGACGAATCCATGACTCAATTGAGTCCACGTCCATCCCAAAAAAAGTGAAGCATGTCCGGGGAATCAGGTCGGACTTCTGTAGATTTGCTAGTAAACCCAGTCGGCTGAATAAATGTAGAGCCTCTTGGGTGTGTGATTCAACATGGTGATGGTCCTCGTATCAGCCAGTCGTCGAGATATTGGTGCAGGTGGATGCCCTTATACCTGAGGAACGAAGCTACTGGATCCAGTAGTTTCGTGAACACTCTTGGGGCGATATTCAGGCCGAAGCACATGGCCTTGAACTGGTACGTCTTGCCTAAGATGTGGAGACGTAGATATTTTCAAAATTCTGGTGCCACTGGTACGTGAAAGTAGGCATCTGAAAGGTCTTGTCATCCATTCTCCCTGTTGAATTTGAGACCTGATGGATCGGTCTGTCTCCATATGAAAGTGTGGACAGCGAATGTGTCTGTTGAGAGCCTTGAGGTCTGTTACTGGTCGGAAACCTCCACTCGGTGGGAGTGGGAGGAGCGACCAAACCTCTATCTACACTGTGATGATTGCTGCGCAGGCTGAGACTTGCTGGATTTATGGAAGTCCTGCCTGGCTGACCTTGTCTGGGCTGCTGTTGCTTGAAACTAGACTTTCGGGGTTGATAAGTGTAGTTTTGCGTTGTTGTGCAGCCGGCTGTTGGCTGGTCTGGCTCTGGTTCTTTCTGTGGCGTATATGTGAAAGTGAAGACAATGCATGCTCTCTTCCCTCCTTTGACAGCCTACGAAGTACACTTGAAGTGTCTCCTAGCAGAAAAGGTCTGCCAGAAGAAAACGGTGATCTCAGTGCTGCCCAGATTTGGGGTTTTGACACAGTCACCGATGGCTCGGCCAATGATCTTAGATAGGACCGCTCCTCAGCTAAAGGTTTAGCTGACTGCACTGAGAGAGGGAAGCTGTCACCACCATGGAATCTTGCACGGAAACCTCTAGCAAACTTGGAAATTGAGTTGCCTGTAGAAGCTTCACTAGGTAGGTCCTCTGGGTTGAAGTTTTGGATATCCGAGCCAATGTGAAGTGCTGGAATACCCTGTTAAAGGAATCCACTACTCCTTTTGACGGTGGGAAGGTGAATGTAGGTCTCTCTTTGGGCTCTGATGAGGTTAAGAGTCCTTCTGACGAAGCGGTGGGCTGTATTTGGTGGGGTGGTTGCGACCCAGCAAAGAGCATGCCCAGCTCTACCAGGGTGGACCATCGTGTAGTCTCTGCTGGGTCAGGCTCGGCGTCCATATCTGCTAGCATTCTGTCAGGCCACAGAGAAGAGGCATTGGACCTAGTGCCGAGACGGTTAATGACAGATCCTCTGGGTGACTGTTCCCGTAGATAAATGGGCAAGTCTCTTCTGTGCCTAGTAGGGCTGTACACCTTTATCTTCAAAACGATACGTTACGTATCACGATACAGTAAAACCGATACGATATGTATCATGATACGTATCGTTAAACTATGTCAGTCAGAACAAATAAAATTGTTATTAAAAAAACATACTATAAGATTATATAATTGAAAGAGACTATTGAGTATGAAATTTTTTATATTATAACTTCAGAGACTTCTGTTGAGTCTTCATGTGATCAGAGTCGAAGAGGTTTTCCTTTGAAAACACTCAAAACACCTGGGCAACACATGTGTTTTTTGTCAAAATCGCTGATCTACATATCGATTAACTGCACCGTTATTGTTACATAACGGTTATCAATACCCGTATCATTATCCATGTACCGGTACAAACGGTATATCGCAAACCGGTGTACAGCCCTAGTGCCTAGGAGAAACAGAACGGGACCAACGTGGGTCATTCTGATAATTCCCTCTGCTGTAGTGGCGCCTTCTGTAAGGTGATGACGACCTGCGACGAGAGGTTGTAGCAACTGACCTAAGAGGAGACCTAGATCTAGCCGGTCTCAGACGTTCCTCTAACTCTGCGAAACGCTGAGTGAGGTCACGGAATCCCGAGAACTAACTGGGGAATCCAGAAGTTCCCTGTCAATATCTGACTGAGAGATGGCATGCACTTGAAACTGAGGTGATGCCGCATGGTGGTCTATGTTTCTGGATGGTGAGCAGCCAGTTGGTATGACAGGCAACGTCAACTGCAGAAGCTTGCCAGGGACGACTGTAGAAGTTCTGGTACGGGGAGATTTCCCCAACCTTGCAGTCCTATCGGTTCCCATAGCCGGCATGTTGAATACAGTTGCTGGAGTAAATTGAAAATGGGATGTCCTAATCAATGGCAGGTGGGGGATATATAGGGAAGACGAATGTAACGCCGGTGTAGTGCGTTGTCGTAGAGCCTTCCCGGCCGGAAGAGTGGCAGAAATCTTAGATTGCTTATCAGACATGATGCAGCAGTAGTAAGACGTCAATCGAGAGCGATAAATCAGCTGGAGAGTCACGACGTGGCTTCAAGCGAATGACAGTGCAGATTCACAAAGCTCGCAGTTGACTTAGCGTATTCCAAGATTTAAGCTTAATAGAATCTTGGACAGCGAGTGACAAGTTGCTAACTCGGAACGACAACACTCGTTACGCTGCCACGTTCATAACTGAATCATGTCCAATCTCCGGAAATACAGGCTAAAAAGGATCAAACTTACCTTTGTGAAGAAAGAATGAATATCTGAAAGAAACAATTTAAAACAAAAGCCTGAAATCTTCCAGAGATGACGTGAAACTCAACCAAAACAACTAAAAGCCGGCTGAGAGAGGAATGAGGATCTAGTGCACTATGGTGCATGAGCGTAGCGTTGGTCACATGGTCACAGTGGTGGGAAAAACCTTTTTGAATTGTTTAACTCAGCCGTTCACAGCTATTGGAGAGGAAATAGCACTGCTAATCGTTGTCACACTCCATTGTAGTGTGACAATAGGTCTGTGGGCTTAAGCGACAGAGTTTAGTTCTGCTAAAAGAGCAGAGAAATGTAGCAAGTTAGCAACAGCAAGCTAATATAATAAATCAAATGTAGTGTACTAGCAGGCAATGTATTTTCTGTAATGAAAAATTGAATTTTATGTTTTGTGTGCATAACTGAGATATGTGAAATAGAAAATCACTCTGAACAACTGTTGATCGGCATGAAAATGTTGGATCCTCAGATCCAGCGCTTTCCCGCCACTAGTGGCGCCACCATCATGTGACTGCTGGGAGAGTGGTTTGAATATCACTCTCGGTGTTTTAAATCTATAAAATTAACAGGATGACATGTTGAATTAAAAGTCCTAAAAATTGCATAATAAAGGAATTTTGTAAAATTAGAGAAGAGTTGTGGTTGTAGCTTGTAGGTTATATAACAGTCTAAAATCCGTACTAGCTGTGATGCACACACCTGGTGCATTAAACTAATATTCAATACTGAAATAATATGAACAGAGTGTTCAGATATCTGCCAACTCAAGTAACTTGTTAGCATACATTGTTTTGTTTATTCTTTCCTTCAGGTTTGGCATTAGATGCAACATAATTCTCCCTGGTTTTATTGAGACTCCCATGACATCCACGATTCCCGAGAGACTGACTCAGATGATTCAGTTGATAACACCCATGGGACGACCTGGCAAGCCTGAAGGTATTAGTAAAAAAAGTGTGATATGTACTTGAAATGTAGCATTGTTCATTAATGGCCTCAATTACAGCCACATGTCCTGTTTGATTTAATACTAATCAGGACACTCGTTACCATTACTGGATATCAGCTGGAAACGGCATTTACGTTGATATTTTTCCATATTACTGTTAATGATAAGAAGGAATGCATTCACATTGGTCTAGTTATGTTGTCATAAACAATCTTTCCAGCAAATATGACAAAGGAGATATTAAATTGGAGGTGCCTTGTACTCAGTGTCTATGCTGAGGCAATTAAAGACCCCCACCCATGGGGTAAAGGTGTAGACTCCAAGCCTTATGTCATTATATCTGCCTCTGGCAACTGGTCATAAGCTGACAAAGCTTTAGACCAAGTTGCATTGAGACATCGACACACACGTTTGGTCAATGTGAGCCCGTGCAATTTTGCCAAAGTTACGCCAAAGTTATTCAGGCATGGCATGTTTTCAGGGATCATGGTCAATGCTGCAAACGCAGTATCTTATTTTTGTAATTGTCTATGTCTTCTACTTCATTTCTAAATTGTATTTCATTTAAATGTGATGAAGGCACTAGGCACACACATAAGTATAGATAGATAGATAGATAGATAATTTATTTTCATCGAAATTTAAACATACATGGTTATTAAGACATTTCATTATGACACAAATATTTCGATGAGGGGGATGCACAAGAGTTTCGTGGAAACTATGTTTAATTGTGCATCCCCAGAGTAGGAAATTATGGTTATCATCCACTGTAAATTTTCATGAAAATGTGCCTTCTTCTTTGGCAGAGGTTGCTGCTGCATGCATGTTCCTAGCCAGTGAAGAAAGCAGTTACATAACTGGGACCTCTATAGAAGTATCAGGTCGGTGAAATTTCTTGAATATTTCAGATTCCATTCTTTCAGGCACCATGCTGCATTGTCTGTGTGTAGATGTCAAACTGTGCACTAAAATTGTGTGCTTATTTTTCAGGTGGCCTATTTATGTAGCACTGAAGTACTTGAAGTAACTTATATGCAATATTTGTAAAGAATTTATAGAAGCCAACTGTGATTCAAAATATTGTACACAACATTATTCAATAAATTTATATAAAACAGACAGTTTGTTGACTTTGAATATTTATAAACATGTAATGGTAACAACAGTGATAAACATTTTATGTGAATAATTATGTTATTTGTTATTATACAAATTCATGACCTTAATTCTAGTAATTAAAAAGTTATTTCCGCTTTTTCTGTCTTTTCTGTCTTTTCTGTCTGTTCATATGACGATATGCTCCCTTGCCCTGTTTCTTTGATTCCAAAATTTCTGCATACTTCTTCTTGTTATGACTGGAAAATAAAAACACTCTGTCAAAGGCTGGTATTGAATAAAAAAAAGATCTATTGATTTTAGCATATATGGTTCAGGCCAAAAAGGTGCCATGCTTATGAACTGGAGCATATCCTATTGTTTGTATTGGCCACACAGTGGATACAGGCCAGCCAAATACATTAATGAAAGTACAAGTGGGACAATTTTCTTGAGTATAATTAAAGTTATTGATCATTTACACAAGATAAAACCTGGGAAAGTCAAAGAAAATGACATTTCAAAGTGGTCATAATGAAAACACCTGTTTTTGAAGATCAAATTTAACAATTTTAAGACAACACCACTGGAACTAAGTCTACAATCAATATTTCTTTATCTGAAACATTTCACATATTCTATCAAAAGATCATTAAGCGATCACTTACATGACAAAATATCCTCCCCGCAGCCAAACTCAATTTATGATTGCGTAAGTGCACCCAATAGTGTGGTCAAGTGATTGAGATGCATTTCAAGCTGATACATCATGACCACCTCGGTCCTGCATAGTTTCTGAGATCTAACGTGTTTTTCATGCAATTCATTCATACGAAAATTTAGTCCAGTAACACTGTTTGCTGAACTAAGGAAAATTTGTGCTTGGTCTGCTTGATCACTGTCGCCTGGTGGATTACTGGTGGATAAGTAAAACTACCGAGCAAATATTTGAGGATGACAGTATTACTGTATTAAAGGGGAACTAACACCTTCAGCACTTTACCTCTCAAAAGTTAGCTTGGGTCCATAGAAACACATCCACACTATTCATAACTTGTATATATGCCCTGGTAAAGTAATATGCTCCATTAATTAGGTCTGTGTTGTGAACTACGGAGGCCGCCATTTTCGATATTCCCGGTGTTTTGCACAAACCGGAAATACGTCACTGTTGTACTATTCTAGAGGCCCTGCATTTCAGTCAAATTTTCACTAACAGGTGTTAATTGCAATTGAACTTGTTATACTAAGAGTATGTCACAGTTCTCACCAAGTGTCAAGTAAATTGAACAATTTGAGACAATGCAATTAAATATCCATGCATAAATGACGGCCTCTACACCCCATATCTCGTGGTGAAAAACAATGACTTTGAAAGTTTGGATTTAACTGAGTACTAAAAAATAAATTAAAATTCTGAGTTTTTTAGAGTGGCAGGTATTAGATTCATAAATCAATGTAGTCTATAATACAAAATCACATGGAGAGAATAGAAAATCACAAAGTGTATAAATCAAAAGCAAAATATTTATAAAAACATAGCACCCATTGAGTTAAAAAAGGCTTACATTGGATAATTTCGTTAAAAAGTATTCATCAGACTCATGATTAGACCTCTGTGCCCACCCAGAGTACAGGTTGATTGTGACCAGGCCGAGCAATGAAATTTCATGAAAAATTGTATATTAAGATGTAAAAAAAAAACAATCTAGAGTTTCAAAAGCAGTCTGAAGACATTTTTATTCAGCAATTTTATTGAATCTAGTGCTATAAAAATAACCTATTATTATTATTATTATAAGACTATATAGTTATATAATAAATTATATGTAGTTATATAATAAACCTGTATATGTGGATTAGCATTTAATACATGTAGGGGTTAATAAAAGAAATGTTGTTAAATAATAAAATGTCTAAAATGTTATTTTGAAATTGCTTATTTCCTGATAGACATAATCTTTCTAATGGTGTATAACAAGCAAAATGATTGAATTAAAAAAGCTATATTTACTAGAGACAAATTGTTTAAAATATTTAAACACTTTATGGATTTTATACATATATATAAAATGCAAAAATTGTTTGAATAGTTGTTAATATCTTATGGTATTTCATTGTTGTATTATAATGATGATCATATGCCTATTTTACAGTCTTTTTGTTTAGGAGTGTTGTAATATACCTACATAAATACAAATCATTTCATTGCAATTAGTCCAAAGAAATTCAACTAATGCTATCTTTTCACTGTTCGTTTCATTAAATTGCAATGAACAATGAAATGGGTTAATTGCAATCTGCGCAGCTAGCAAAAGTCCATAAGTGACGTCACCAGTTCGCGTGCCGTGTGCAATAATGGCGGCCCCCAGAATTTCGGCGGACAGTGAAAACGGCACTCTAAATCGGCGTAAAATCACAATAAAAATGACTTTTTAACAATTTTTTTCATTACAATATATTTCTTTACATCTAATAGATCTTTTAAAATTAACATGCAAATGTCCTTGTGTTCCCCTTTAATATAGTGAAATTGATAATTTTGTAAAAATGTCCTATTTTGGTATTTAATTATTCACCCCTGTCCTACCAGCATAAAACAAACAAAAAATTATAGCAGCTAACTTTCTCCAAGCATTCCAATAGGAATAAAACTTCAAGCTCAAGAAGTCACCGGAATGCCTGGCAGAGAGGCAAAAGTGAATATTTTGTCCTCTGACTTTTTCCGAATTATGTTACTGTCACTGGCATGTTACTCTCACTTGTTTTACTTTTAATTTTATCAAATAATGTTTAAGGTTGGATGTAGTTATTATGTGTGTCATGCTGCTTGTTGAGCCTGAATGATTTTAATTTCCAGTGCCAAATCATAAGTTCCAGCAATATCATTCAAGAGTTAGGATTTCTCATGAGCGCATAACAAGACAATTGCCCATTTACTGATTTCAGCTAGCCAATTAATATATTTTAATAATGGGAAGCATTCTGTGACTTGAAATTGGTTTTGCGGTACATGTCCCTGTTATCTGTAATGGTATTTGAGTGCCTTTGTGAATTTAAAGGGAGTTTTTGGTCAGATCATGTCCTGGTGTTTTGCTGAGAGTAACAGGAAAAACATTAATATGTCCTGTTTGTGCCGTTACAAATATCATCAAATGATATTGTACTCGGTGTCTATACTGAGGAAAGTAAAAGACCCCACCCACGGGGTAAATTTGTAACATGGTGTGGACTTCAAGCCTGCTTATATATCATCATTACTTCTGCCTCTGGCAGTTGGTCATATAAGCTGACTAAGCCTCAGGTGGCCTAGTCGCATTGACACAAAGACATAGATATAGAATCAATGGTTGCACCATTGAATAATATATACTGAGTGAACACAATTTTCAATATAAACTTCTGACATTAAGATAACAAGACGTCCATGTTATCCATGTGAATCTTGGCTTTTTTACCTATTTCTTCCTAAAAGCCTTTTAACGGTTCTTGCTACTGCCAATTTGAAATATATTTTGTAAAATTGGAAAACAATTGCTAGTTCTTATGAGTACATGATTTTTTTTTCAAAAGTTCTTGTCTCGTGACTCTCTCAGACCTGAGCATTATTGTTCACCATTCATCAGATCTTGTGAAACTCAATATAATTGATGCTTTCAGTAAATAAGTCATTGTCTATTACTAACTTAGTATTTTTGATGTGACAAGCTAAGTGCATAGAATTTGTTCCTTTGTCTATACAGGGTGCGGCCAAAAAACTTGCACCAGCAGCTACTGCTGCCTCTTTTGTTATTATCTCAATTGACAGTCCTCACATGCAGCTGCAATCATACACACGAAAGCAAAAATGCTCCTGAATTATCTTTATGAGTATATTCCCTTGGAACCAACTTTCTTATCTAATACCATAATATATATATATATATCATATATATGCATATATATCATATATATGCATGTATCGAAAACACTGAAGGAGGATTCTGTAGAAATATTATATTTTCTGTGGCTTCAGTAAATAGGAAATCTCTTATTTTTAAACTTTTCTCCTACTAGAGACACCATACAAGCAGGCAGAAATCTGATTTTGTGATATGTGTCACGGCATGCACCAGGGTTGCGTACAAATGCAAATGCATTATAAAATGTCACATTTGTATTTGCATTTAAATGTTTTTGTTCAAATCTCAACACCTTTGCATTTACACTTGCATTTGTATTGCAAACATTTGCACTTACATTTGTCAGACATCTACCTCATGCATGATGTCTTGTGTTACCTATTTGATAATCTATCAGACTCTTACCTATGATATATTTTTAATGTATTGCATTTGTTAACCTCTTATCTAATATCATTTTAAATTATGCATATTATTTGTTTTTAACCATTTACTTTATTGTATGTTTTGATGAAATTTCTTGCTGCACAAAGAGGTTAAATAACTATTATTTATAGTATAATTTTAAGCTATTTTGTCAAAGGTTACAAGTTCAACTATTTATAGTATAATTTAAGCTTTTTTGTCAAAGATTAGAAGTTATAACTATTTATAGAATAATTTTAAGCTATTTTGTCAAAGGTTAGAAGTTCTAACTATTTATAGAATAATTTTAAGCTATTTTGACAAAGGTTACAAGTTCAACTATTTATAGTATAATTTAAGCTATTTTGTCAAAGGTTAGAAGTTCCAACTATTAATAGTATAATTTAAGCTATTTTGTCAAAGGTTAGAAGGTCAATTAAGTCACTTATGCTAAATTTGAACACAATAGAGATGGGGAATTTCCCTTCTACTGACTATGCTTTTGTAATTCTTAACAATAGGGGCTCAGCAAAACTTGTATAATTGACCTAGATAGAACATGTAATTACCCTAGATATAGACCTCTATTTTGCTAAGCATGTGGGCTTTGTTTAAACACCCAGTGAAAATGAGTAAAATATCAGGTGCAATACTTGAATTATACAAATTAAATTAAAAAAAATGTATACATAAATGTCAATAATTAAATATTGTTGACCACATTACCTAAACATAACATTATGTTCACTGCAAAATTATGTAGCATTTATGAATAAATGAGTAAGTGAATTATATCACAATCTTCAACAATTTCAATGAATACTCCACAAGTACATTTCAATGAATACTCTATTGTACTGAAAGTATTGCTTTAATATTATAGTCCATGGAAAAATAAAATGTAGTAATAATCTGACAGCATCCCTTTAGAGTTCAATACAAAATATAAGTTAATATTCAATTCAAGTATTGCATTTAATACCATTTTCTTCTATAGAAAGATTAGCTAGGATATAGAAAGGTTAGCTAGGCACTTTCACTGTTCTTTCTGCTTTCAGAGCCAGTAACCCAGTTGTTGTGTTGACTTCATATCTTATGGCTGTCACAAACCAATATCTGCCACATCCAATATCCTGGTCTCTCTAGTGATAACATTATAATAGATCTATATGTTTCAGATAAAATGAATTTTTTTTGCCCACTTCTCTTTTTATAGTTTATAGTTTTATATCTTAATACATTCTTTCTGGTGTATTTGAACCCAAATCTGCGTATAATACATGTATATTATATTGTTTTTGTCAGACATTTGAAAAATATCAAATGTTTAGACACTTGCATTTGCAACTATGTACAGCATTTGCATTTAAATGCATTTCTGAAATTAGGCATTTGCACTTGATATAATACAAAACATTTGCATTTAAATGCATACATTTGTACCCAACCCTGACATGCACCCTCTCAATAATTCAAATACTGAATATGACTGATAGTTTCTGACATTACAATATAAAAAAAAAAATCACAAAATTGCATATACCCCTGACTTAATTTGGCACAACTTAAAAAGACCTCATAAGCATTTGAGTAACCTATCCTGAAAGAGAAGATGCCTGGTGCAAGTTTTTTGGCCGCACCCTGTAGTTTTTACGATTTTGTCCTGTTTTCACTTACAAAACCATCATTGGTTATGGTGTTTTGGAGGGTTGGAGACTTTTAGTAGTCTCATAGTATTTTTGTTGCTCATCCAACTGATTAACATCATAGAAAATATTTGTCCTGTTACTCTTCTACAATATTTGATTTATGCTCATTATAACTTAAGTAGATAGCAGATTCTCCAAATAATTAAAAAGGTCGCGCCAGGGGTTAGGGATGTTTGAGAAATAGCAGTTCTTTAAGGACTTTAAAGGCTAATCCAAGCAAAAAACTATTTGTGTTACTCTCCACTTAATTATCAAAATTCCATGAATTCATAAAAAGAGAATGAAGCATTTGATAATAATATTATGGTGTTATTCCGATATCTTTTACCAATAGAAATGTATGGCCCAGCTGGTTGAATTCTGAATTTCAATTATATGGGACTTTACTACCTAAAGGGTGGCACCTTTTAGGCCTGACCCATATATATAACATAGCAGCTGGATGGCCTAGTGGTTAAAGGTCATGGGCAATCAAAATCATACTTTTAGCGAAAATGTTCTTATCTGATAGCTATAAGTTCATTTATAAGGTCTGCAGTGAAAAAACTGACTTTAGCATAAATTTTACCAACAAAAAACGAAGTTTGCCGCACTCCCGCTCTTTTCGCAAATGTAAGGATCCAAAAACTGTAGTTCCAGTAACTGCCACCAGGGCCGTCCGTGTGACGTCAGAGTTGCTGCTGTTGAATGGCACACAGCATGGATAACCCTGGCAGCTTGGATGAGTTAAATGAATTTGATGCTATTATGACACCCAAATTATTAAGTATAACTTGGATCATATATTCATGAAGGACAAGGGCTAGCTTACATAATTTTACTGGTTATAAATATAATTATTATTTTTTTTTTTTTATGTATTTTTTCATGATGTCATTTGTGCTTGCATGACTCATAGTTATATATGTTTAAAATACAATAATTATTAATTCATATGCATTTCAGTAGATTATAGCAGTACTAATAATACTTATACAATGTGCAACTTTTTAAAATATTTTTTTGGTTACCAGGGTTCATTATAAGAAAATGAGAATATATTTATCAATCAGCTGATACCCTTCTAAATAATTGTGCGTATATATATATTCTTACAATTGATCTACATACTTTCGAAATGTGGCTTGTGTTAACCTTTTCCCTACTGTTACCTGATTTCGTAGTAATATTCGTAATATAAATCAGCTTAAATTTTGAAATTTGGCAATTCTAGGAAATTTTGTTTTAAATTTTGGACTTGGGGGGGGGGGGGGGGGGTTGGCTACTGTTATTGATATACTGTGCTGGTTCTTAGTTGCTGATAATACACAATTGTGTCCTATTTCTAGACAGTTAATAAACAATGCCCCTCTAAGAAGCAGTTATGATTACATCATCATAATATTTCAAAGACAAGCTGTTCATTCCAGTTCAAAGTTTTGGGCAGACCACTGAGGCATGTCAAATTCTTAATTGGTAATTGCCTTGCAGACCCCCAAAGATGATTATATAAACAATTATAAAGATAATCATCTACATTCTAATTAAATGCCAGCATGTTATAGAGATAGATAAGAATAAAATACAAATATCACCAAAGTAAAATAAAAGCTTTATCAGGGTTGTGTTGCCTATGAAAATACTGATCATAATTTAAACTGTAAATAATTAATAGGACATAATGATTTTGCATTCTGATATCAATAGACATTACTTTTTATTTCACGTATATATACAAATTTATGTGAAACCATGTTGAATCACTTATCTATGAAATACTATTTAGGTCATATGACCTAAATTCTAAAAGACTGCCATAGAATCAGGCTTGCTTACTCAAAATGAAAGTGACTGACTTTATTATGTTGTTTCATGATAAATAGGTTGTTGCAGGATCAGACTCTCTTATTCATCTCCTTTCATGCCATCCAGTTAATTATGATCTTTATTTACATTTTACATGCTTGAAACATCATAAAATGTCTAAATTTATGTGGTTGTGCTTTTTTGGGGTTTCATGGCCATAAATAATATAGAATTATAGTAGGCTACTAAGTAAGAGAAAAACGTGAACAATTATCACATTTTCCAAAACCATATCTCATCTACTATTACCTACATGCATGAGAAAGAAAGAAGCCTAAATTAACCCTTGGTGCTTGCACTTCAATAATTTTCACTGTTAATTCATACTTTTCTTTCATAATTATCAGTATTAAACTTATTTTCTCCCTGGAATAATTGATAAACCAGTAGGCCTACAAACTTATTATTCCGTTAACATCACTAAACAATGTGATAATGACTATAATCCACAAATGTGTCACTTCCCATATATTCAGTATACTATTTCCACAGTGGATGGAGCCTGCAGCAGCAACTCTGACGTCACTGCCTCAGTTGACCCAGTTACGCTTCAGTGATCGCACCCAAAATGCCGTTGTGTGAATTGGCGTAAATAAACGCTAATATCTTTTTACACCAAAGTCAGAATTATGTGAAATTCGGAATTCAAGTTTCTAGTATTCTATGTCGCATACTGGTAAAGTTTGATTTTGATTGCCCATGACCTTTAAGGCATCTGACAATATCCCTCTAGCCAGCCCTGCTGAAGGCCCAGGTTTGATTTCTGGTCTGGGTAGTCTTTATGAGCTACATGATAGCCTACTTCCCAGCTGGATGTTGATCTCATAAGATGTTAAATTTCTGGTGCCTTGCACTTGGTGTCGATGCTGAGGCAAGTAAAAGACCCCACCCAGGGATTAAATGTGAAACCATGAGCCTTATCATATCATCATTATGCTTGCCTCTGGCAGCTGATCATATAAGCTTGCTAAGCTTTAGCCCAGTACATGTAAAACTATGATACAAATAAGAAAGATCCAATTGATGAAGCAATAGCATTGAGACAATGATCAAGATAAGTTCAATTTAGTGGAAAAGAAGAAACTCACTTTCTGAATTCAGCATCAGCCAGCAATTCCTCAACCAGGTTGGCTTTTCGTTGTTTCTTGGGGACCCTAGCAGAGAAGAAGTCAGTGTGGTCCTCCACAACTTTACCCATCTGAAAGGAAGAAGGCAAATGCATGTTATCAAATCAAATGGTGGTCCATCAAGAAAAGATATCCTATTTCAGCTGATGAAACCATGTTTGCCTGCCTGTCTTTGTTTCGTTTGCAATGGGATTCTATGAGATATGTACCACCCAGTTGTACTCACACGTGCTAAGCAAGAATACAACGTGTTTATTATGATTAATGGATTTTCCCAATAATATCCAGCATAGATGCATAAATTACAGCTCAACTTGTATCAAAGTACTCAAATCAGTAAATATATTTATCATTGGCCCTTCTTTCATAAATTTCTACTGGTATGAATATTAGCCGTTTACAACACACAAGCATATCGAACCTGGAAGAACTTGGGAGCTGCTTTAGTGTCTGATGCTTTGAAGAAGTGTTTGGGGTCAAGAGCTCTTCGCCACTGCAGAACCATCAAGTCGTTCTTCTTTTCCTCAGTCATCTCTGGAGCCTTCATGCCGAACCAATTTTTGCCCTTCGTTTGACTTCTTTCCTCCTTCAATTAACAGATTGTTGATATGAAATGATAGCAGCAAATGACCATTTAGAACAACATACCCAAGTTCCATCAAAGCAGGACAGAGTAAGAGCCTCTTATCAATGTGCACCTTCATTATAGAGATCTTTTGCGCCCACAAATTTAGTAAACATACCCTTCTTTTCTTCTTAATTTGATGTAGACTTTCTTGATATGTAGGTATTTGATGTTTCTTTTCATAATCTGGTGTAATTACGCTCCTGCTTAAAACCTGGTAAAAATACAAGTGGGATTACATAATGTACAATTATATACTTTCTTTGGTAGAATTCAGAATCACTGACACTCAATGGCCAGTAATTTTGTTACCTCGTCTATTTTTGACTTGGCATCCAACAGTGATTTGGTACTCTTGAATGAAGCTGATGGATTGTCTGGATCAGTGTTGATGTATACATCGCCCAAGTTTGTGCCAATTTGCAAGGAAGAGGAGAGAGAAACCCTACAAACAAAATTAGCACAACTCACAGACTAACCCACTGCATCATACAAGACATTACATACTTGATTCAGTGACCTTGTGTGGACCAAAATAAATGACGATAGTGAAAAATTCACACTATAATTAGTTAATTACCTCTTCAATGCCTTCTTAATCTTCAGAGTTTTTCTCCGTGTTCTCCAATAAGTCTCATCCTCTGACTCGCTCGACTCCTCTTTATCGGACTCCTCTTTATCGGACTCCTCTTTATCGGACTCCTCTTTATCGGACTCCTCTTTATCGGACTCCTCTTTATCATACTCCTCTTTATCGGACTCCTCTTTATCATACTCCTCTTTATCGGACTCCTCTTTATCATACTCCTCTTTATCGGACTCCTCTTTATCATACTCCTCTTTATCGGACTCCTCTTTAGACTTCTCCTCTTTAGACTTCTCCTCTTTAGACTTCTCCTCTTTAGACTTCTCCTCTTTATCGGACTCCTCTTTATCGGACTCCTCTTTATCGGACTCTTTAGACTTCTCTGAGTCATTGTCTGACTTAGATTCACTTTCTATAACTGTCTCTGTTGATTGGCCAACTGTTCTGTCAATAACGAAAAGTGGTCTGTCATTTTCAGTTACTGGAGATTTATGGGATTTTTCTAGTTCATTTTCTACGGCTGAACCAATCTTCCTAGCTAATTCTAACAGCTCATCATCAGATTCATAATCACTTTCATCGCTAGAATCTCTTCTTTGATTGTTCTGTGGAGCCTGTGACTTGGAATCCCCATCAGTTCCTTGACTTCTATTCCTGAACTTCATCTTGTTTTGGTGGCCACGTGCGCTATCCTATCAGATAATTTACGCAAGAGGGCGCTAGAGCATTTCCCCCTAGTGGATATGATGCAAACTGTTAGCGATTTTCCTATAATTTCATTCGTTAGAAATTGTGTTAATTTCATCTACAATTAAACAAATCATATATTAATATTTTATTAGTCATAAATTAAATTATCTTATTCTGTTATGATTACCAAGAAATAATGACGAATGAATACAGTTTCGGAAAGGTAATGGAAATTTATTCTGACCAATCAGGGCCGAGGTTTGGCGGGATTGCAGTGACGGCAAAGAAACGCGGCGGTCAGAGGGAGGAATAGTATGACGTCTTTCTATCCGAATTCTGGGGGTGTAGATCCCCAATCCGCATTCGCTGACGCCCTAGCAAGAGCAAGACAGGTCAGGAAGATTTTGATGTTTTAAATTGGGTTGATTTCAATGTAATTTGTCGGGATCTGGGACGGTTATTTGCTGCTTGACCCTTGGGAGGAAAGTAGGTCATTGTCTTGCACATGGCGCAGCCAGACGGACGAGTTGATTCACGACAGACGGTAAGGTTTCCCAGGTACTGCGGTCTAAGAACGGTATCTTGCTATTAACTAAATGTAACAAAGTAAGCAGTAGTGCATTGTGCACGCATTAGTAGTATTTTGGGGTGCATATTTAACGTACTTTCGTGGCAGGGAGAGGTTTTTAGAGACGTAGATTGCGGAGGGAAGCCACGCCGCTGCGCAACACGTGCACCTTTTGTTCTTCCTCTTTTGGCCTAGTTCGCCATGTGGCTGTCTCCCTCGTTACTAAAGGTGCATTCATCTTAATTATTTTATTGAAGTTCTGCAACATCTATCTGCACTGCAGTTTATTTCATCAGGGAAAGGCGATTGGGCGGTTTGTATAAAGATAGTTAACGAACTTGGTCCTTGAAACCATTTTGAGGAAGCCAATTTCCTGGATGCGGTTATGTTTGAATAGTCATGAATGTTCAGTTAAATGTATTGGGGCGCAGTGAGTTCATTCATGGTTGTAAGTGCAGTGTCTAATTTAATGCCAATTGATGGTTTGAATTAGTAAGTGCCATTTTACCTGTTCATCCTGTTTTTGTTAGCATTTGTTGATTGCAATTAAGTTGTCGGATGCAATGGTCTATTGTATTGTAAGATAACCTGGCTTCTGATGAATTTATTATCAGTCAGAGGTAAGAATGCATTTGGGTTAAGATTTTCAGCCGTTCTTAAGTAGATATGTGGCTCATTTAAGTACTTGTAAGGACTTCTTGGGAAGTGGTCCCATTTTGAGTGGCATTTTAAATGTTTAAATTTATTTCAGATCGCCGCAAAGATAAATAGCAACCCCGCTTCAGAAGTACCTGTGGAGGCAGCAGCTCTAAAGAGACCATTTGAAGGTAGTTCAGGTATTGTAATGCAGCCTGAGTGGACTGTTCAATTTTGCATCCTAAGCAGCTAACCCGACAGGCCATGGCAGCTTGACGGGCACTTCTTTTAATATTATCTGCTTCCTATACACTGTTAATCTGAGGTATATTATAGCATGTATATATTGGTCACTTGAATACTGGAAGTATGGAGTTAATGGCAGGTATTGAAGTTCTTACTAACTTGAAAAGGCTACCAAAATTTTCTCTGTGATTCGCTCTGTCGTAAGACGGTTCTAGGCGGGTTCGTAGAGGTTTGTATGCAATGTTGTGATGTGCACCTCTTGTCATTTTTCGCCTCTCAACTGCCATGATCTGGGGTCAGCTGACTGACTTTCTGGCCTGAATTTGGATTTATAATGTCATTGCACATTTTTGTCATCATTAATTGCAAAGCTTATGCATAGTTGAAATTTCTTTGGCTCTTGGAAAATTATGAATTGTTGAAATTTAAAAGGATGCAAATTTTTGCCTCTTTCTCTGTGATTTTTGTAAGTGAAATGCAACTTTCTGTAGCAGTCTAAGGGATTCCACACACAGCGCAACAGTTGATGGCTTCTCTTCTCCTAACTGAAGAGGTTGTTGATTTCCCCTCAAGGTTTAACTGTCTATAGATCTTTTAGCAATACAAATATCTTTTTGTGCAAACTTTATATATATATTTAGCAGCTGGAATTTGGGATTTGAGCATTATTGCAAAATTGGAAAATTGCCAGTTAAACCTGGAGTGACAGAATTCAACTTTTGCCATATGATGAAGTTCTCTTTGTATTAAGTATCTTGTTGTTAAGGTATTCATGATTCCGATTACAGACTTTGCTTTGTCATTATTATTGAAATGAATTGAATAAATTAGCACCGATGTCTGTGGATCTTTTGGGCTTCCTAGGTCCATGTGTTCATTCCTTGAAGATTGGAATGATGATTTTTTTCCCCCTTGTATTTTTATTCTGAAATGCATCTCTCCATTTGTTTAACCATGAATATTGTTTTGATATCATTTGATGATGTTGTTTGCCTGCCTCTCTATTGAACTTTATGCTTCAGTATTCTTGTATTGTCACTAATATATATATTATGGGAATTATGATATTGAATATAGCAAATGTGCATTCATAAAATTTCATACATTTATCATATTTGATGATTATCAATAATGTCTATTGTATTTGGTGAATATTTGGATGTTGAAATGTATGCTCATATTGCTCAATGTAAATGCCTAAATTTCTTAATGTAAGTTAGGTGCACACCATAAGCGACTGGGGCTGCTCGCAGCATTTAGTGTAACAAGTAATTTCCTTCCTTTCAGACCAAGAACCAGAGCCCAAAAAGGCAGCGAATGATCGTGAGTTGATTTGTTTGAATGTCTTGCTTGTAATGTTCATCACAATTAAGATGTTAGATGGTGCATTTTAGCAGCTGCGACTTTGGGCAGCATTCGTTATATATGTTCGTAATTTCATTTTCCAGCTATAACTGCACAACTAAGGTCCATTGCAGATTCTAGTCCGTGAGTATTGAGTTATGATGATGTATGTTCTGTTTTTGATGAATTATTGATGTCCACCTCATTTTCTTTGGTATGCTTGTAATTATTATGGGATGTTTGGTTTGATTGCACCGTAATTGATATAACATTCATGTGTTATGTATCCCCTGATATCTCTTACATGACTAGCATGTAGCTTGGATCGTTAAATATAATGAGGATTTTTAAAATAATTCTCATCTCTTGCAGTTTCCCAACGTCTCCCCCATCATCATCAGGGCTCCAGGCCGCTGCGGCTGCTGCGTCTCAAATAAACCAAAAACTGGGAACTGCGTCGAACGCACCCCCGCCCATAGGAGGCCTGGGGATGCATGCGGGATTGGGAGCAGTCCTCAATGAGGAATGGCAAGTGCCAGACCGCATGGTCGGGCTAATAATCGGCAAAGGAGGCGAACAGATCGCTAGCATCCAGGCCGAATCGGGATGCAAGGTGCAATTTGCTCCTGACTCTATGGGGCGTCCTGATCGCCCATGCACCCTCACTGGCTCCAGGGAGTCTATCATGTAAGTTTAGTCGCCTTGTGATACTGTAAATTTAGTCACCATTTCAAACTGAAAATTGGTTTAGTGTATTGTAGGCATAACCTATATATACGGTTTCCCCCCACCCCTCTCCCCCTTGTTCTTATTAGTGTTGAAATATACTGATGTAAATAGGCCTGGAGCCCAGATGATGGGGGAGACGTCGGGGAAACTGCAAGAGATGAGGATAACTATTTTGTGTAACTGGTTAACTAATTCATTCAGATATTACCTACTTCAAAGTTAGCCCTGAAAATGTGGCTAAACTTTGTGTAATATCTTCTGAAGTATTTAATGGTCTTGCAAGACTAAATTGGATCATATTTCCAGGAGAGCCAAGGACCTGATACAGGGCATCATTCAAAGAGGTCAAGGAGGTCCTGACCCTAACAGCATGGGTGACTCGGTTGTAGAGGTCATGGTCCCTGGGAACAAGGTGGGCCTGGTCATCGGCAAGGGTGGAGAGACAATTCGCCAGCTACAGGTAATTTCTACAAAATTATACCTTGTGTACATGTTTTGTACGTAACAAAAAAGTTGATTAAATATGTACAAGCACAAACTAGAGCTTTGCAGTGTTCTTCTCAACCTGTTAAGTGTAGAATTTGTGCTACATTATAACTGCAGGGATTTCGCTAACAATACTAGACTTCGGTCTATGAGTATCGTTTGATAGTAGACCCTGCGACATTTAATATCTGGATGGTTACCTCTTCGCGGTTTGACACTTGTTAAACCTTTAAAATCTTGCTCTTGTCACTTAATTTTTTGCGTTACTAATGATCTATGGCTACAGGTAATTTCTACAATATTATACCTGGTGTCCATGTTCTGTATGTAAAACCCTGGCACACCAAGCCTTGGCAACCCTCTCCACTGGCTTCACTATGTGTGTCAACTCGTGCATATTTATGAGAATGACCTTGGTGACCTGCCCTGTTTTGTCTAGCCAATAGCAAGTTAACCCCCCTCAGTAATGTCAAAGTGAAATTATGTCTTAATTTCTCCAAGTTCATGACTTGTTTAGTCAACAATAGTGGCTCTGGTGCAGTTGGTCATCTCACTAAAGCTGGGGTTTTAACATTTCTTGTCTCGTATGATGAGAAAACCTCAATCATGGACATAATACATGCATGTATCAATTATATATTATTATATTCATTAATAATAAGTATATATTTCAACATGACTATAGCTTTCTTTTGTCTACAATGATCAGCTGATCAACATATAATTTATAATATCAATCAGTTTAAAATAATTTGTACCATAAATGCATGATGCATGGCATACTGTACAAGATAATTAAATTAGATAAATTGTCAAAACAGTAAGTACCAAATTATGTAATAATGAAATTAATTTTAGCTGGGTTATCTTACCTTATTAAACACACGTGTAATGATTATGTCATTTACATAAATTTTAATTCAATCTAAATCCCTTTTTCTTTGTGTGAAGTTATTTGGATATTACCCATAGAGATCAGAGTAGACTTGTCTCCGTGATATTACTGAGTTGACAAGTATACTTGTTGCTCCCATATTCGAACAGTGCCAGACCACAGCTGATTGGCTGTCATAAATGGTGTGAAAGGAAAGGTTACAAATATTGGTGCTTAGACCTCCTCTAGGCAAGCCCTATGATAGGCTGAGAATGAAAAACTAGGTCACAAGTGAAATAGTGAAACTAAAGGGGTAGATTCACAGGGTACTGGGACCGAAGATGGTACGTAACAAAAAAGTTGATTAAATATGTACATGCACAAACTAGAGCTTTGCAGTGTTCTTCTCAACCTGTTAAGTGTAGAATTTGTGCTACATTATAACTGCAGGGATTTCGCTAACAATACTAGACTTCGGTCTTTGAGTATCGTTTGATAGTAGACCCTGCGACATTTAATATTTGGATGGTTACCTCTTCACGGTTTGACACTTGTTAAACCTTTAAAATCTTGCTCTTGTTTAATTTGCACTTAATTTTTGCGTTGCTAATGATCTTTTGCTAATGTAATGTAAATTGTTTGTTTCCCTAGGAACAAGCTGGAGTGAAAATGGTGATGATTCAGGACAGCAACCAACCAACCAATCATGACAAACCCCTGCGCATCTCTGGTGACCCCATGAAGTGTCAACAAGCCAAGGATCTCATCCTTGATCTCATCGCGGACAAAGACGGAATGGGTGACTCTTACAACGACTTTGGTTCGCGCATGGGAGGGGGTATGGGAGGGGGTGGAAAGAACTCCATGGAGATCAGAGTACCCCGTAGCGCTGTCGGTGTCATTATCGGAAAAGGTGGTGACATGATCAAGAAGATCCAACAGGAAACAAGTGCTCGGGTGCAATTCATGCCTGGTAAGTTTCACGCTTGGTAATGTAGTGTAAATATGTAATCCTATTAAAATGGCGATTTGTACCACTTCTTCAATGATTATAATCTTCATTGCTGTTCACATACTGAAGTCTAGTGATGATTGAAAACTTTATGAGATTCAAGTGGTTTAAGAGAAAAAAATAAGAGAATTCTTATACACTTATAAGTGTTTTGCTAGCAGTCATGCCTTTCTGTAAAACCCGTATTTTGATGCTTTAGAATGTACATCTAATTTGTGATCTGAGATTGTAAATTATATGCAAATTCTCTGTTAATTTTTAGACGATGGACAGAGCCCAGACCGAACATGCACGATCACCGGCCCGCAGGACAAAGTGCAAGAAGCCGCAAATATGATCTCTGACCTAATCAACAACACTGTCAACCGACAAGGTGGTCCACCTATGAGAGGTCGTGGCAGAGGTGGTAGGGGAGGTTTTGGTGGAGAAAGAGGTGGTGGTCCTGGAAGAGGTCGTGGCTTTGAAGGAGGTTTCCGCGATGAAGCTACGTTCCCAGTTCCTGCTGATAAGTGTGGTCTGGTCATTGGAAAGGGAGGCGAAACCATCCGTGAAATCAACAGACAATCCGGTGCACATGTTGAGCTCTCACGCAATGACAATGGCAACATGGCTGAGAAGATTTTCATCGTCAGAGGATCGCCTCAAGAAATCGGCCACGCCCAGCAGCTTATTGCTGAGAAGGCTGGTGTACCTCCTCCTCCTGGAAATGGGGTTCCACCCGGACCTGGTGGCCCGCCTGGAGGACCCCCTGGGGGCCCTAATGGTTACGATCAATATGGTGGACAGTATGGAGGTCTTCAGTATGGCCAGCAGAAGTAAGTTGTTAATTATTGAAGTCAGCTTATCACGTAATTGATGTCAATGTGTTGGAAATATGAAGTGTTAAATTGTTGAGCATTGCTAGTCTAACGAACATAACTTGTCTGGAGGACTGGGTTACTGAGAATGATTTACAAAATTGCTGTCTCCAAAAATGGCGTCTTGGCCAAATAAGGCCTGAAGGAGGGGAAATATTTAGCCTCATATAAACTAGAATACCATTTATTATCACAATATTAATACAGTATTGCAGTATATAAGTTGTATTGTGCCTGTGTAGACAGTATACAAAGACAAGCGGAAGAAAGTAAATTTCCGTTCTCAGTTTCTATTCACTATAATAAATAAAATATTCTTAAATTGGTTGGCTCACAGTATTTTTAAGCACGGCTATTTGCGCAAAAAAAGACACCAGATAACATTACAAATTTTTTATGGCAATAGTAGATGAGCATTGGATGTAATTTTATGAACCTTTCTCAGTTATCCCTCAGTGTGTATGAGAACATTTAACCAATGAATAATGTAAGACAACATCAATTGAACTTGCTTTCGTTTATGGGCATTCTTATCATAATAGAAATGTGTTTGAAGTCTTACAACTGTAACCTTAAGCATTATTATTACATCTGTATCATCGTGATACGTCTGCATTATCCTGTTACTTTTCTTTTGCAGTCCTCAAGGAGGCGGTCCTAACTACGGAGGTCCCCAAGGATGGGGTGGTGGAGGCGGCGGCGGCGGGGGTGGTGGATACCCTGGACAGTGGCCTGGACAGGCCAGTCCCCCTGATCCCAGTAAGTACTTATGCCATTATTTGAAAAGTTACTTATATCATCTCCCAGTAAACATAATGGTTTAACAGCAAAGAATTCATTTTCATGAAAACAACACTGTATTCAGTTACATGGTCTTACGAATGAGGTTAACATGTTGCCCCTTTTTTCAGGCGGTGCCGATAAACAACAGCAGCAACAACAGGACCCCAATGCAGCGGCATGGGCTGCATATTATGCCCAATACTACCAGCAGTACGGCCAGCAAGCTCCACAACAGCAACAGCAGGCTCAGCAACAACCACCACAGCAGGCTCCTCAACAACAAGCCCCTCAGAGCGGTAACCACGAAACTACTAATTATGCCTCCCCCGGTGCGCGGCACTTTTATGAGCTCTAAGCTATCTTTTCAGGCCTTTTTGTTTGGATGGGGGAAGAGGCACCCAATCTCTGTACTCTCAGTCAGAATAAACTAAGAAATACCATATAATTGGCTCAAATAAGTCTGCATTTCTCATATTTTTTTATGTCCGTGACATGAGAGTTCAGAGTATTGAAGTTTCTTTTCAAGCAAAAAGGCCTGACCTTAAAGTAGAAGTAAATCCTCAGCGAATAGTGATGTATTTCTAAGTGTATTCTATCATTATCGGCAAAGTTATTATGCACCTATTAGAGCCCAGTTCACTTAACTCTTGTGTGTTTTGGGTGTCGAAAGAGTGCAAAATCAAAGTCGAAGGAATTCGCTAACACTACTAGGTCTTGTGACCTGTGAGTAGAGTTTGATAGTAGACCTTCGTACACTATTTTAACAAAAAAATTCGCTGATTAAGATAAAAATATTGCTAGAGCTTTGTGGTACCGTATGCCTATTTTTATCCGGAAGGTTTTTGCAGAGCAACTTCTAGATATTGTCAAGAGAGAGGAGTGAGCTAAAAAAATTTCTAATGAATAACCTCAGTAGAGATCAAGCTGAGAGTTCATAGTATTGAAGTTTCTTTCAAGCAAAAATGCCTGACCTTAAATTAGAAATAAATCCTCAGCGCTTAGTGATGTATTTCTGAGTGTATTCAGTGTTCCAGCTAGACCCATTTGAGCATGGCGCTGCGCCATGTCTGATGCCTCTAGTGCCATGCTCGATTTTGTGAGCACCTTGCCTGAATTTAAGTAAATTAATTGAATTAAGCTGTTCAACTAGCTGGATGCTCTATATGCGTCTATTTAGGTGCCCTAATATCCTTGTGGGCCATGCCCAATTCTAATCCCAGCTGTAACACTGGTATTTCAATCAGTATTGGCAAATTTATCATGCACCGTATTAGAGCCCAGTTCACTTAACTAAGTGTGTGCTGGGTGTCGAAAGTGTGCAAAATAAAAGTGGAAGGAATTCGCTAACACTACTAGGTCTTGTGACCTGTGAGTATGGTTTGCTAGTAAGCCTTCGTACACTATTTAAAAAAACAGAAGGTAGTTTAGCTGATTAAGAAAAAATATTGCAAATATTAAGAGTGACAAGCGTCATGGTTCAGTTCGAGAGTGCTCCACCCACTAAGATTCTATTGGTAATTGATTGAGCAGTCTTGTCTTTCAATTTTGCAATATGATTGTTTCTTTTCATTTCAGCTGTCAATCCGGTCACTGGGCAGTTAGACTACAGTGCCGCATGGGCTGAGTACTATCGCCAACAGGGGATGCACTACCATGCTCAGGCTATCATGGCCCAGGCAGGAGGAGGCCAAGGGGGTTCAGGGGGTACCCCACAGCCTCCCCAGTAGACAACCAACGTAAGTATTTACCCTAGTTTCTTTTGTACTTCTTATATATATAAAAGCATAAAACTGATAAATATTATATTGTAAGCGAAATGATAATCAGATTAAAATGAACTGGTGAGTGATTGGAATTGCTTGTGCCATGTGGTGTGTTGAGTTTCTCACAAAGGCTGGGGAGCTCAGGGAAACCTGCATTGTTGTAACCATGGTGATACCTGCTGGGTTGCCATGTGGATGGTTGCCATGCCGCCCCTCTACCTGGTTGTCGTGTGAGTGGAAACTGCTGATGCTGCACTGTCCGAAACTTCCGTAGGTCTTAGGTGTGTCTGGTTGCCATGGCAGCGACTTCCCATTCAGCCTCTCTTTGGAGACAGGTGAGTTTCCTCGTGGGAGATGACAGGTTTGAGATAACGTTGACCGTTTTGTTTTAACCACAGGTATGATGAAGGTGTCTGCATTGGGTGAGCCGTTGAGAAAGTAAGATGCGATGATCATTGATGATGATGCTGACATGATGACCTTGCCATCTACCATTGATAATGTTTGCTGCTCCGTTAATTGATGAAATATCGTTATGGTGATATTCGCTTAGTAGTTGTGCACCCATTCACCCCAGAAAGACAGACTGGAGCTGCTAAGACTCATATTATACACTCGCACTCTTAACAGCTGCAGTTTGTGGATAGTCGTTTGTTAATGCCATTATATATCATATTAAGGTAAAGTGTGAAATGTATTCAAGTGGTTTGTGTATGTACAGGAGTTTAGCTGCAATGTGGAAGTATATCTTGGTGTGTAGTGTAGTGGATGCCCTGGATGAGACACGCCAGACACCTCACTGAGTGTATACTTCACCTTCCAGCTGAACACAGGTAATTTTACTCTGCGATCAACTTGTAACAGTGTTTCTCTTAATGTCTATGGTGTATTGCAAATGTATTATAATCTCAGATATGGTTCCTGAAATCGGGGGATATTTACAAACATGTTGCTCGCCAAGGAAAGATACTGTTGCTGTGTGTTTTCAATGTATCAGTTCATAACAATGAGAAGTTTAATCGGATGCTATGATGATGGGTGGGATGTAATTTGATGATGCTTCTTGGGGATGCGCAAGAGAGTAAAAATAGGTTTATTTTGTCACATTCCTGCGTCATATTTTTTTAACTGCATAGATAAATAGTTACTATGGGTACCGATGAATTGATGGCTGATGCTATTACAACTAACATGTAAATAGAATATTCATACAATAAAACTTTGTTTGCTATATGATTAGACACGCATGAATGACTAGGTTAATGACATTATTTTTATCACCATGGTTACATTTATGACAATATAACAGATACACTGTGTTGCAGTTTTGGTGAAGTTTCGTGTGCATATGTAGTGAATTAAATTTTCTTGATTAGATGACCGGGGGTGTTTCCAGGTGAGAGTCACTGGCACTTCCGAGTCGTGGGTTTACCCCCTATTCCATGAGAGCACAGAGGATCGTTATTAACATCCAGTTTTTGCCGCTGTTTTCCATGCATTGTCTACCACTGTTTCTTTGTTTCGATATGACAACTCGTTTTATTATGCACCTATTAATGCCTGCTGTTCATTGCCCTTGATAAATGATGTTTATGGATTGTCATGTTTTCCATATCTTCTCCATAGACATCACCTCAAAATTTCGACGTCATTTCATACTATTTCCTCTGTTAGAAAGATGTTCTCTTCACCCTGTCTCAGGAGCGTTAACTATGAATTTTTGCGGGATATTTTTATGTTGACTAATTTTCTTGTTCTATAATTAGTGACTGGTCTGTGCTGCCCCCTGGCAAGAGTTGCCGCTGGCGACGTCATGTGATTCCAGTGTGTATGATCTTGTGTATTAAGCGTTTTTGTTTCATTGCTCCATATTTTTTTTTTTCACTTTTATTTTATATGACCTAACATTTCTGACTGGGCAGCGATTTTTCTAGTAGTTTCATCGTTTAATGATATGATTAATGCTATGTGATTCCATGCATCGCTCTGTTATACGTTGTCGCATTCAACTATTATGAAAATGTTTACATTGGCCCTGATAATATGTATGTTCGCATTGAGGCTGTGGATTAATGATTACTTATTATAAGGAACTGCATTAATAATGTTATCACATCTCACATTTAATGGACTGATATTGCTTTATATATGATGGGCAACTTTTGGTATTGATAACAGTATTATGCTCTATATTTATACGTATTACAACTTGAATTTTAAATTCACACATGATGAAATTGTATGCCTTTCCAGTGATAAATTAATGATTGCATATATTCTGAATTCTGATATGATGATGATGCTATGTACTTGTATTTTTTGAAAACTGTTTGAAATGTTAGACATTTAAATGAAATGCATATTCAAGTGTATGTAGATCTAGATATATGAATTGCTGTTAAGATATTTTGGATGGTAAATCGTTAATCCTCAGGGCAGCTTGGTCTTAAATGTGCATCAATTTTCCAGTTACCATCTATCAGAGAATATCGTTGCTTATGAATCTAACTCCATAGTAAAGATAGTATACAGCCGTTACAAAGACAGTTATATTCGTCAATTGCATGATAATTATTCCATGTAGCCGCTTATTCTGCGATATGTTTTCATCTTTTGATTTTGTAGTCATGTTGTGCATGTACCCTACTTTGCTTGCATACAACATCTGATGAGTAGGTCCTTTAATAGAATGCAGTTTTGAATGTCCTATTACATGATGCTGTCGAGCACTATTTCAATTGCCCCCTTTTTGGTGTCAATAGGTTTCTCTTATGGATTCTGGGCCCAAAATCTTTGCAGATTCGCTGCCCATTCTTCGAAGGTAAGCTCTTAATTGGATTGAAATGAAACTGTTGTGTATATTCGGAAATGATTTTGAACTTTGATGACTATATGATGAAATAGCATATGTATCAGTTTTATGATGCAATGCATGAAAATATATCTCGGGATTATTTTTATGTTGTACTTCGCATCTCTTGGGAACCAGCTCAATGTGATTTTTGCGGGATGATCCTTAATGTCGTTAAATAATGTTTTATATGATGATAATAGCAATGCATTGATGCTCTTAGCATGGACAGTTTGAACTATCGTTATGAGACTTATTTTGCCCTATTTGGAACTGGTCAACTATGTGATGATGATTTTATGGTGTATATTAGAATTTAATGACCCGTCAGTTTTTCCTAGCATCGCTTTCCATTTCGTGTTTAACTTATTCTCCGCTTAGTTTGTACATTGTTTGTTGACGTAAGTTAGTAGGGTTAAAATATTCTGATCTGGTTGAATTGTTTTTGTATGATAGCCGCTGGGGGTACAATATAATAATAGGGATACCAGTATTTCTGTTAGGGATTTTGTTCGTTTGCAATGATGTTGAAATCAATTATGGTGACATAACCTTCATAGTCGTCAGTTGCCCTGTGCCTTCAATATGGGCGTGCAATGGACTGTGGACTGATAATTTGGGAACAAATACTATTCTCTATGAACTGTGTCTAATGTGGCGATTTTAAACTATTACAATGTGACATTTTTACGGACTTTATTATTATGCATTTTTTTTCTCATATACACACAACCTCTTGAAATAAATATGATGAGAGACTCTGGCCGGGATTGAGTGGGATAAAGACCCTTGGAACTGGGTCCCAATGTTCATGTTGAAAATTTTGATACATGATGTGAATTCTACATAGCAACAGAATCAGCCTTCCTACAACATATTTTAATTGCGCACTGTGTACATTATGAATAGACTCTCGCAGGAATGCTTGTATAATCAAAATAATGCTAGTATAAAACGCTTAATCGGTTTTGATATTGTGGTGTGTGTTTTCTATTTTAAGGTTCTAATCAACCTATACGGTCGCCATGACGACTAAAAATGGGTTAAACATAATAAAGAGGATTTGTAACTGTTAAATATGATGGTAGTCTTGACATACTTATATTGCCAATGTGACATTCCAGGCCCGCTGTATTGAAAATGCCGATATGTTTATTTATAATAATGAATGCTGTAAATATTGTCAAATTGTTTATCATGCATTGAAAATGTCTTTTGTATTTTAGATATTGAGATACTGAAATGTTAAATATACATTGTACATGTTATAACCCATGTCTGTTGTGATACAAAACAGTGCTTTAATATACATACTTTTAGGAATATTGTTGCCGTTGAGTGGGCCTGGAATGTCATGTTAATGTGTTGATGTCGACTAATTTTCTTGATGTGTTCAATAGTTCGGTGGACACTTTTATGCGGTGTTCTTAAGAATATTGTTGTAATGGATATTTGATATGTGAAGCTTGCAGTAAAGCACAATTAGTGTACCAACTGTATTGAAATAAATGTTAAATATATAACTTCTGTCTCTTATATTTTACACTGTAGTTGAAAATTTGTGGAAGTTCATGAAATGACTTGATCTGTGATTGTGATCCAACTTCGCCTCTGAATGCAGCAGTTTGCTAAAACAACTGGCTGAATACATTACCATTACACGGTGCACTTAGCATCTTGATATTAGCTACAACTCCTTAAAAATGTTGAATATTTGTTCTCTTAGATTGAGACAAATTAAATCCAATTAGGAATAAGTGCTGCTAGGTGGTTTTTTGTTAGCTGCCACTCTTATGGTTACACTGGTAATCCCATGAAAGTGGTATTTGGGCTACACGCCTCGTGAGCTTATCCCAGCTGGATGTTAATCGCATAGAACTTGTAATTGGAGGTGCATTCTGCCTGTTACTGCTGTCTATGCTGAGGTGAAAGAACCCAGTCTTGGTAAGGGTAACCAGACTTCCATTAAATTACAATTAGATCTGCCTCTGGCAGGATTTCGCTGCTTTATTGGAATTATGGGATTGAACTATTTTCTAAAAAATAAAGGCAATTGGTCAGGATTAAATGTGCAAAAAATAGTTATGATTGTTTTCATTGGTAATCAAACATCTTTTGACTGTTGCTTGTTGAAACAATTGCCCAACTGACAAATTGAATGTTTGGATTTAACTTAATTAAAGCAATATTGGTTCTAACTTTAAAAAACGTCCTCAGAATGGACTGGAGGGTATAATATGATGATGCAATTTGGATTAGGCATTAAATTGGTGGACCCCTGTAATCAGTGTCGACATTAGCAAGTAAAAGGCTCCACCCATTGGAAACCATGTGGATTGATTCTCCTATACGCTCTCCTCATCAATGAACATCTACTCTATTCTTATTGGATAAGATAAGAATCGATAGGATAAGTTTACTCAATTTTTGTACAGCAGATTGCATTAAGTGTGGTGAACAGGCCATCAGTATAATTCCAAGTGTGGCAGCCATGTCACAGATTTACATGCATGAGTGCCTCCCTAATATGTTAAAACTATCTTAATCATTGTTAATCTGCTGCTTTAAATGAGCTGGTGGATTGCTAGTCAATTATCATTTCATTCAACAGCAAAGTTACACATTAATTTGCAATGATTTGAATTCTGTTGCACAACAGACGGATCATGTCCACCCAAGCATTTACTTGTCAAAACACAACTGACTAGCTGTAATTGAGACCAAAGGAATTGTAATTGAGACCAAAGAAATTAGGTCCATTTCTATATTGGGAACCACTCAAGCATGGTACATTGTGACATCACCAGGAGACTTTGTCAAGTGGCTGGCTACACTTCATTGCAATCCACTGTAATATTCATGGCTATTAATTGCTTCTGAACCAGAACTCTCCTACTAATTATTAAAGTGAGATTAGTGGGAATCAAATTGAATGACCACACAATGCAGCTTCAAACTAAATATTGTCATGGTTCAACAGGCAATCAAACGGGTGTATTAGGCGTGTATTAATCTTGGCCTAGTAATGGGCCAGTGTGGCGTAGCATTACCTGGATATACCAATTTGGTATAATGTAAACAGGCCAATGTCAAAGAGGCCACTGCCACTCACAAGGGTAATTGGCCATGATGTGCGACAGTAAGAGACCATTATTGATATACCAATGATTGGTAATCTACGGTGGCCCTGAAGTACAATGTTGCCACGATGCTCTGTTTTGTTGCTGCGGAATCGTTTTGTTGCTGCGGAATCGTTTTGTTGCGGCGGAATCGTTTTGTTGCGGCGAATCGTTTTGTTGCTGCGGAATCGTTTTGTTGCGGCGGAATCGTTTTGTTGCTGCAGAATTGTTTTGTTGTGGCGAATCGTTTTGTTGCTGCAGAATCGTTTTGTTGCGGCGGAATCGTTTTGTTGCTGCAGAATTGTTTTGTTGCGGCGAATCGTTTTGTTGTGCGGAATTGTTTTATCGTGGCGGAATGCTTTGTTTATGCTACCGTTCCAATGTGGCTATTTCGGTCTTTGGTCATTGTCGTTTACAGCCCTTCTGACCTGGCTACATGGGCCACCGTAGCTGAGGGCATTATAAACAGGTTCCTATAATGATTTGGAATTCTTAAATTGATTTGGAATTTGACCCTGGGGCAATTTGTAACCTCTGTCCATAAATACAAACTAATCCATCCTTTATTCCTAAGAATAGGCCTGGAAAATGATCCATCCCTTATTATTGGGAATAGGTATGGAAAATAATCCATCCCTATTCCTGAGAATAGGTATGGAATCCATCCCCTATTCTGGGAAATAGGGATGGAGTCTACCTACATATTCCTGAGAATAGGTATGGAATCCATCCCCTATTCTTGGGAATATGTATGGAAAATAATCCATTCCTTATTCCTGTGAATAGGGGTGGATTCCATCCCTTATTCCTGAGAATTAAATATGCGAGTCTCCATCAAATTTTCAAATGTATTAAAGCAGCTAATTGTTGCTCAGGCCGGTCTGTGTCTTCCAGGTGCACTATTATTTAAGTAATAATTTGCATATTAACAAATTTCGGAAGTTCAGCATCTTTTTTATGGGATACTGGAGCCAATAAAATAAAACAGATGGGTAGTCTCTGGTGCATTTGCATAAAAACACTTACACGCAGTGGCAATTTAGCAACATTGCTATCATAAAATATAAAATGAATGAACCGGCAGCACCAAAAGTTATCAAAATATGACTCTTTTAAACGGGTTTTTCACATGGAATTCCTGGCAGGGCTACCACAGAATTAAAAACACCTTGCAGGGGCTGTCAAAACAATATAAATACTTTTATTACAGACAAATCGCAATATCGAAAAATATAAAGACATCACTCTGCAGCAAAGCAGCAACCCCACAACAGCAACGCAACAGAGCATTATGGCAACATTGTACTTCTTGGCCACCGTAGTAATCTGCCTTTGATGCATGTCAATGACCACATTTATCTCAGATACTAGATCTGAAGGCCAAACTTAATTCAGAATGTTAACTTGGGAGTGCAAAAACAAATTCAAACCCCAGTCAGTTTCTATTTCTACATATATACTTTATTACAAAATAATCTTATTTACAAGATCAATGGTGAGAATGAATAATCAATGAGGAATAAAATGACATGGGGATGAACACAGCCAATCTAGAGGGGTATCTCATCGCTGTTTACTCTGCGCAGCTTCTTTACGTGCTGCATCTTGTAATAACTGTGTATCACACTCGTCCGCTGGCAGCTGAACATATCTGACAACAGACCCTCTGATGAAACAGTTCTTAACAGAGATCTGAAAAAAAAGTACACAATGTCAGTACACAGAAAATCAGCAGAATTTATGTAAAAATTCAGGGTCAAGGGATTTAGTAGTAAAATTCTTCATTCCCACTTCATGTAAAAATCATTCACAGTATATATGGCATTGATTATACATGTCAATTTATACATGTCAATTTATGCTAAAACTATAAAGCTCTAGAAGTATAACATAACTCACCATGTGTGGGTATCTGTCAGGGTCAGTAACACTGATGTCTGTCAATTTGATATTTAGAAACTGATCAACAGAATGCAGAGTTCCACAAATACTGCAATAAATTCAGAAAGAGAACTATAAGCATGTGGCTTCACAAGATATTTCAAAGAACCTCATTATCGCTCACACCGGCTTACCTCAGGTCATTCTTCAGTTCAACCACGACGTCCTTACCCACCAATGACTTGAAGAATGAATAGAACAACTGAAAGAGAACGTAAAATAATACAGCAAACATCAAAACAAACAAATCTAGCAACATATTTCAATGTAAACCGATCTAACCATTTTGACAGTTAAACGTTTAGTTCAGATGAATTCCGCTAGAGGGCGTGTTTGGGTTGCATTGTGGGAAGTGTTCGGCTGTTTTGTCTTGTCACGCAGAAAACTTCAACATGATGACAGAAAACCCTAATTTCTCTTTACCCCCGGAATATCAGAGACCGGGGCCAAGGCAGGCTTACTTCAGCCCGTACGCCTTCAATGGAGGGTAAATAATAACTGTGTTTATGCATGATTTTCGTTTGCTTTTTCAGAAGCCGGGAAGCCACATTTCAACAGTGACAATGCATTCTGCCACTTAAGTCTTAGTAAGCATCACTGTAAAACACCATAGTCAATGTATTGTCACAATACCAACCCGCAAAGTCCCATATTGCTTATAGAGGGATAGGTCTGTGCTGATGTAGAGAACGTTTTAATGTCACTTCACTCACTCACCTATCAAAGGTAGGGGTGAGCGATAATGAATGGTAATTGAGTGCCTTTGGGGTGTACATTGATATGTTGCGGTTGCACTAAACTTCCACAAATAAATAGCTTATTACAGCGGATAGACTTTATTTTTTGCTTAAAAACTGTGTTTCTTCATAAGGGCAATTTAGGCACAATCAAAATGAGGCGAATATATGTATCTTTAGTATGGCCCTACTATAGGTGCAGACTAAGCAGACAAAATTCAAGGAATCTACCTGAAAATTCAGGACCGTACCTAATATGATATTTGTGACAACATTCCTCATGGTTTTTCATTTTTCTTTCAGAACTCTCCTAGCCCTTGCTGGTGAGGATTATTGCATTGTTGCCACAGATACTCGTCTTAGTGAAGGTTTCTCCATCCACAGTAGGAACTGTCCCAAAGCAAGAATATTGTAAGTTCAGCATTCACCTTGCAAAATGAGTGTTTGTTAAATATCATAACTTTGTGAAATTATGTACATTGTCATGCATTTATTTCTTTGACGAATTGGTTCAACTTAGAGGTGTGAATAGTTGCATGGATGACAGTTTGTAACTGTTCTCGCTTGATTTGTTCCAGGACAGACAGAACGGTTCTAGCATGTGGAGGTTTCCATGGCGATGTCTTGACTCTCACAAAAGTACTTGATGCTAGGTTAAAAGTAAGTGAACAAAAGAGAAAATGCATAAAAAGTTGTCAATTTAATATTGTCTAAAATTCAACGTGTGATATAATCAAGTAGGGCTCTGTAACAATATGCATACTGACTTGTGTATCAGTAACTCCTGCCCGTACCGAGTACTGATACAGCCAGTATATTGAATCCAGAACATTTCCACTGTTTTTTTGCCACTATGAATCAAAGGAATCATGTCTGCAGAGCTAATAGCAATCTAACTTTTTAACACCTCAGTTAAGTGAGCTTCACTCCTATACTGGGAGTTGAATTGCAATTAGTAATGGTACCCTGACGAAAATCCTTCAGAAGCTTACAAATTGCAATTGCAATGATTTTGAATTTCTTTGTCCAAAGGAAGACACATCCTATGCCAAAATGCACCAATTACATAGCATGGAAAAAATTAAACACTCAATTTTAAAGTAGCTTTCCAAATGCTTTATACTTTGCTGTTTTGGGAAAACTAAGCCATATGAAAATTTGTGTACAGCATATCCTTTCTCCAGTTTGACCACTCAGTCGCCCATGTGCGTAGCGTGATAGGTATCGTGTATCTAAACATGTGCATTGTGATACGTACCATATAAGTGTGTCGATACAGAACCCTATTCACAAGTGCCTTTCTTTACAAAATACTTGTGTAATAACTTGCAGATGTATGAACATGACCACAATAAGAAGATGACATCTAAAGCTGTTGCCCAGATGTTGTCAACCATGCTCTACTACAGACGATTCTTCCCTTACTACGTCTACAATATCATTGGTGGCTTGGACGAGGAGGGTAAAGGATGCGTCTACAGTTTTGACCCTGTTGGTTCTTACGAGCGCGAGGTGTTCCGTGCTGGAGGTTCTGCTGGTGCAATCTTGCAACCTTTGTTGGATAACCAGGTGGGTCACAAATATCTAAATAAATGGTGTCTGTTTTGTAATAAACTTCACAAATTTGTTGTTTTTTTGTGAGCCAAATATTTGCATGGAAGTAATTAAATTTTAATGATTGGCTGAAGTGATACTAGTCAGTATGAATACTCTAATGTCAGAGATTATGTTGTGCCATTAGTGTTAGATATCATATGGCCTAGGTTTTTTGCGATCAACAGTCAGAAACATTTTGGCATTCATCTTTCAGATTGGATTCAAGAACCAACAAGGTGTGGATCATGTTCCCATTCCAAGAGATAAAGCGGTTAATCTCGTTAAGGACGTCTTCATCTCTGCTGCCGAGAGAGACATCTACACCGGAGATGGAATCGTAATTCATGTTATTCACAAAGATGGAATTGATGTAGACAGATTCCCCCTGAGGCGGGATTAGAAACAAATGATATGAAATTTGGTAAACACAATATATGTCTTAATGTTTCATGGTTTAATATGTATGAGTTGTATGCGATTTGAATGCTTGAACACTGTTCATCTGTAACTAAATATTTTACAAGTAATAAACCTAATTGAAAGGTAGATGACTGTGACATAGTGTTTAATCCAAAGGAAGTAATTATAGCGTGTAAACAACAAATTTAATTACTTCCATGCAAATATTTGGCTCACAAAAAAACAACAAATTTGTGAAGTTTACTACTGTCTTTAAGTGCTGCTTTGTGTGAATGATCAGGCCCTCTGATATTTTATATAGCAGGTGCTGACCTCTAGTGGAAATGTACTACTTCAAAGTAGATATTGCCATAAACTGCCATATGCTCACTATCTGATCTGCAGCTGAAAGCTGTCTGTCACTGTCTACTAATGTGAAGCTTAGTTATCAGCTACCAGAGGCAGATGTAATAATGGGTGTATAGACACATAGTTCAAGGCACCCTCCAATTTAACGTCTCATGCAATCGACATCCAGCTGAGATGTAGGCCTAGCTCATGAAGAGTGCCTGGGCCGGATATCGAATGCTGGCTTTCAGCAGAGCTAGCCAGTGTGGATTTGGCGCACTTATATGTAAACTGGCTGGGAACTTTCAGGTTCAGGGATCAGTTCTTTTGAAGGCAGGAAATGTTGGTGCCTATCATTCGCATTTGAGGCTAGCTCAACTATGTGCACTTAAGCGCCACTGTTCTAGTTACAGGTAGTATGCTGCTGATGGTGTGAACCTTGATTGAACAGGCTGACATAGTGTTCAGATGTGCAAGTTTAAGGTCCTGGGTTAAAAATCTGGGCCATTAAAAATGGAGATTGTGCGATTTGTGCACACTCTCTATTTAGATGCATTGGTGCATTTGATGTATTCCATGGAATGCACTTCTAGCAGGGTGCATGCACCACAAAATATCCGAGTAAAATTCTTACTGGCTTGATCACGGATATCTTATGCAGTGCGCAATGCATTCTTGTTCATTGAATCAACAATATGCTTTTTGCACAGCTTATGAATGCTCTCAATAGGGTTCAAACCTCTTATATTGTTAGTCAGGTGTATTGGAGTATATCCCCAGGGTAATAGAACAAAGACAAGTTTATGCAATATAAAAATTTATTTAAAAGATTATACTCATAAATCTGTACATAAAAAACGCTAGAGTCAAACTGCATAGATCTGTTGAAAGGTATTTACATAAGTTTGGGGGCCAAGGCACTTCTTGATCATGGTAAATATGAAACACATTATTGCATTGTGATACAAATAAACTACACATAAGGGACACATAAGGTGGGTGTAACAGAATTAATATCATAACGGTATCATTGACAAAATATTTTGTATCTAGTTGATCTAATTTTAAACAACAATCAGACAGGTTTGGTGGGCCATACTATGTATCAAGCAGTACATGGACAGCAAATATAAGAAATTGTATAATGTGTAATGCTGAAAGTAGCAATTAAGAACAGCTATTTACATTAATCTAAGTGCAATGTACATACAAAGAAGTAACATTTTATCACAGAATTTCAGCTAATTGCTTTTGGAATCTTGGAATGTTTTCTGAGCTTTTGCTCTTCCTTTGTTTGCCATGTTTGTTTCGAGGAAGCCCTTGATTCCCGTTCCCACCGTATTCAGTTCCAATAAGAATGTATCGTGACCATAAGGGGAAGTGAGTTCATAGTAAGTCACTTCGTGGTTGCCTGTCAAAGAAAATATATCTTCTGTTAGTTTTGCAACATGAACAGATTTTCTTTCAATTCCAGGTGAGCAACAGAGTCTCTCTGTGTTGATGTCAATCTATGATAATTACAAACCAGAAATCAACTTGAGACTCTGACATATTAGTTATTTCACAAATCTTTAGACTTACCAGCCTCCTGCAAGACATTAGCGATCTCCCGCTGTTGTTTGACAGGAAATAGAATGTCCGACTTGACCCCAATGACCATGACGGGGCACTTGACCCTCGCCAGGGCTTCATGGAGACTGCCAAAGGTCTCGCTCAGATCGAAAAGGTCCATAGCCTAAACAAGTCAATTGTATTTGGCATCAGCACAATGGTTGGTCTACAGGGCATATTTTCATGCAGTTAACATTAAGGAGTAAGGACAATCTAATAATATAATATACTAATAGCATTATAAATATAGTAACTTTCCATGCTATGTTTTGGTCTCAAATTAAAGTGATGGTCATAGAGTCTAATTAGGGATGTTCCATTTAAAAGGGGGGGGGGGTGGGCCAGAAATATTTTTAAAAACTGGGGGAGGAGGAGGGTGGGGACCAGTATTTTCTTAATATGCTAATATAGGAAAAAGCGGTGTTGGGGGGGGGGGGGGGGGGGATGTCTGTCAAAAAAACTTCTGGTCCACCCGTCCTTTTTTTAATGGAACAGCCTTTAGAAGATTTACAACATTTAGATTGTGAAATTTAAAAGTCTCTGTTGAGATTTAAATGAAGTTAAGGCAATTGTCAACTAAGTGAAAATACTGGGGTGCCATCAAATGAGCTAGTACTCACTTTAGATATATACAAGAGAGTGTTTGGGTCCAGCTTCATTGCAAAACTTTCCCCTTGGTAGTCTAAATAACTCTCAATCATAAAATAAGGACAAAGGCTTGGCTCTTCATTGTCATCAATTTTTTGACGACCAAACCTCTGCTCCCATTCTGGTCCACTTCTGTAGCTTAGGGTGGCCAATTCTCTGAAAAAATAAGAAGATTTTGATATTTTATTCTGTTTCTAAAAGACTTAGCACAGACATTATACACTGTCGGATAAATAGCCAGTTAATTTTTTGGAAATAGTAAAAAGAGCCCTGAAAAGAGCGACTAACTACATAGCCACCGAAGTGCAATAGTTATTTACGTTTTCATTGGCATATTTTACCTGGCCAGTTTCATTCCCATTCTGGGATATCGATTTGTGTTGTAGTAATAACCTCTCTGCCATTCAGGGTCCAGCATGATGGCTTTGCGCTGTATGTAACGTAACGAAATTGACGTTGGACCGCTTCTGGCACAACTTGAGATGGATACCACTCTGAAAATAATAGCATATTAATTTGCATATCAATAAATGTAAAGGTCTGAGTTAGTGCTAAAGACATTCTTGGTAATTGGTGATGCAATAACATCGTAATGTTGTTGCCTAAGTTGCATAGTGAAAGTGAGGCTGTGTAGACATAGCAGAAATGTGATTGAGGTCAAGAATAAAGGAGGATTTTACCTTTTCACTCGGTCAGGAAAGAGTACACTGCCCGTTAAAGACATCATTCCTCCTAAAGATGAACCCACAGTTGCATAAACCTGCAATAAAAACATGATAATGCCTGTAAAACAATCAAGATTTGGTAGTGAACATAAATACTAAATTTTTCCACCTATGTTACACTATATAGAATAGTGGATTTTCACGGAAGGTTCTCTATATATCCACCAGGTGGCTATGACAGAGTATTGCAATTCTATTGCCTGAAAAAGTTCCCGCCCTTGGCTGTGATTAGCTGAGGCAAAGTGCATCCTAGCAGCAGTACTTTTAGTGCATTTTAATGTATATTTGACACCTTATCATTCAGTTGATTTTTGTTATTTTTCTGAGAAAGTTATATTTATTGAATAAGTCAGTGATTATCTTCTATGTCTGAAAAGCAAAATGAGTAATAAGAGGAGAGGAAGGACTTATGTCTTGCTGAACTCAGGGCTGCTCAGTGAAAATACTTTATAGAAAGATGGTATTTACCTTATCAATGCCAAGATGGTCCAGCAGGAGAAATTGTGTCCGAACCATGTCTTCCACACTGATGATAGGGAAAGTTGTGCCATATGGCTGAAATACACAAGCAATGATTGATTAGTTGTTGGACTTACAAAGGCTTGTTACTGGCATTCCTCAAAATTTTGCATCTCTAGTTTGAGAGAAATCCAGTGGACCTGTGGGTCAAGTAGTTCAAAGTGGACTTTCTCACCCAGTAATATAACATAATTTAGAGATACTCTTACCTTTCCTGTTATAGGACTGGTTGAGGATGGTCCTCTAAAAAAATAGACAAAAAGAGAAGTCTTAACAAGCTACATTTTTGAAGGCACTATGAGGTCACAGATGACAAAATTGTCTCCATAAATTGCTCTGAACCTGACACCCTTTCATTCAATGACAGAAAAACCGTCTGTTTCATCATGTTGGGGACAGGAAAAGATCAGGTGGGAGATGTTGGTAGAGGGATGTGCCTGTGAAGCAGGTACATTGCAACACTGAGAAATTTACTATCAAAATAAGCTTCATGCAGATTTCAGGTCAATTGTGAAATAGCCAGGGAAAGAGGCAACTCAGTCAGTTATTTATAATGGATGTGAGAACTGTACATTACTGGAGAAATACATTGTCTATTTTACACCAGAACAATAACATTTCTGTATAAAGTTAAAAGCTTATGTGTCAGTGAAATATTTATCTGTGGTACTCGTTACTTATAAACAGACAGTCAAGTCGTATTTTCACATAAAGCATCATTGTAAACGGCAAGATCGGTATATAATATTTTGTATACTGAGTGCACTAGACCATTTTTTTTTTTTACTTTTTTGCTGGCAAAGAGGACTTGTTTATTAGCTTATTCCACATTATGCACAATCATGCACAACTGCTTCAACACCCTTGTGCTAAAAGGACATTTGATAGCGCAACTTATAGATCACACAGTGTCATGCAAATATTAGAGGATGGTCCAGTAAACATGAAAATAAGTGGCTGAATTTTTAAAACAGGTCACCTGCAGATGTGTGCATTGGTGTTTTATGCAGGCATTAAATTTAATGAATTTTTTTGTGTATAAATTTTCATCATGACTGTACTGCACAATAGGACCAAAGTACCCAAGTGTACTCCCGTATATTTTTCATTAAAAGGCGACATTATTTTTTTCTGATAGCCACTTATCTCTCTAAGAAAGACTACTGCATATTGTTACATGACAATACTAGGTCTAAAGCACGCTAAGGAAAAAAAAAATTGAGAAAATAATTAGAAAAGTTGACAATTACGTAGTTCCATAACATCCTCCTAAGTTGTTTGTGCAAATCACAAAAAATCTGTTGGTGTCGAGTGCACATCCTGGGCCCACAAACTTCTCCCACCAACCAGGCTGATGGTTGTCCTGGAAAGAGAAGAAATAAAAATATACTTTATATGAATGTTGTATGGTAATTTATATATTCAGCAGCAAACCCTCCAACACTTTAAGTGTACTTGCTATGATAACTTAAATACAGATATGTATTGATATTTTAAAACATAACTAATACCAAATTTGCTTGGTCATAATTCAACTTCAACTTTTTTATTTATCATATATATGACAGAAGGTTACAAAAAAATTGTGTTTTATGATACACATAAATGACAGGAGATCCTGCATGGTTCAACTTGTTCCATATCTCAGCAGAGCTATTTGGACAATCGCTTGTATGGTGGAGAATCCGCGTTTAGTCAGGGGTAGTCAGTTTTGATTTTGCCCTGATCAACACCACCTGCAGTTAACTGCTATCGGCCCTTAAGCTTGGTTAGGGCTGTTCCATTTAAAAAAGAGGGGTGGTGGACAGGAAGGGCTGTTCCATTTAAAAAAAAGGGCTGGTGGACAGGAAGGTTTTCTATAGAGAAAAAGAGGGGGAAGTTGACCAGTATTTTTTTTAGTATTTTATTGTACAAAAAAAAAAAGGTTGGGGGGGGGGGGGGGCAGAAAGTGTTCCTGTCCGACCCCTTCCCTCCATTTTAAATGGAAAAGCCCTTAGTTGTAACATAAACACAAAAATCAAGTTGATAATACTTATGTGATTATTTTTAAGGCTTTTATAAGACTTAAAGTACATTCAATTTTTGCAAACGTCCTCGCACCATCGTCATCTTAATGAATTCAACCAGCTCGTAATCGATAAATTCATATTATCAAGAAACTATGGCACAATAATGTTTTGGAACACAAGTACAGTATACAGGACAAAAAATGGGAGCTTGTTTATTATCGATAAGGATTCAAATCTAAGCCAAGTATCTCTCAAGCACTGACAAAGATCTGATCTTATCGATACTACAGATGATATATATAAAAATGACCTGTGACCTGATATTTTCTGGAACTCTGAAATATACCACATGGCACTGAAGATAAGCATTTCTTGAGTCATGCACACGTCTATAGTAAAATTCTAAACCGTTTTTGTGCATGTCACATACTACAGTCACACCTTTGAATTTACCAGAATTAACAATATATGATTAATGATTAACTAACTATTGTATGTGTCAGTTTATTGCAATATTTCAAACAAATATGAACAAAAGTAAAGGCCACTGAAAGTTACTTCTGCACAGCTCTAATAACTAGTAACCTTAATGAGAGATATAAAGATATGAACTGTACGTACAAGACAACAATTTAGCAGCATAGAGATATGACTTTCTGCTTCAAATTATATTAAGGTCCATTTTGTAATTGTATTTTTTGTTCGTAAAAAACTTTTGAGATACATTACAAGATTTATCTATTCCAAGGGTTGCCCCTCAATAAGTGCAAGGTTGAATTCAATACATTAAATTTGATAAGCATAAAAGGTGCAAGAGGATGCTTTATTTTTTCTCGTCTGTAGATTTTTTGAGTCGCGTTATGCATATCGTTATCTACACCAACAAATTATACATGAGATATTAGGATAATAAATAGTGAAATGTGCATTATCACGATGATCATTTTCGTACCAATCCCATGACTGTCTAGCTACAGGGGTCACGGTTGTGAGGACAAAATAATTAATACTAATTTAATGAACTTTCAACCAATGTGCAGACACAAATTATCAGACAGAATACCAACACTTTCATTACTTCTCAATGGCATAAATTTGCCATTTGAGATTCTCAATTTATCTTAATTACCTATGATTACTGAAATAGTTTTTAGAACAATAACCCATTTGCCCTAAAAATGGAAGGTGTACATGCTACTCATGGGGAGATAAAGCACTGCAGTTTTGAGGCTACAACCACCGTGGGTGATGAAGTCCATTGATAATAATTGTGAACAGCCTTCGTTGGCTCAAAAGTCAGTACAAAGGCCATCAACATGATCAAATTTCAAGGTCCATAAAGCTGTACACAGTCCCTTCCAAGGACCCATAATAAATTTGAAATAAAAATAAGTGCATGTAAACATAGGATAGGATAGGATAGGATGAGATGGGATCATTTGATGGGATAGGATCATTCAGATGGGATAGGATGGGATGGGATCATTCGAATGGGATGGGATAGGATAGGATAGGATAGGATCATTCGGATGGGATAGGATGGGACCATTCGGATGGGATGGGATCATTTGGACGGGATGGGATCGATGGGATAGGATAGGATCATTCGGATGAGATGGGATAGGATCATTCGGATAGGATAGGATAGGATGGGATAGGATGTCCTTGCCCCTTAATTTTAAACTATATAACTATGTAGAGCCTTGTCAGAAATTAACTTGATATTTATTTAAAATAGGAAGAAAGACGACAGTTTTGTGGCTTAACAGGGGTGGTCAATAAAAAAATGTTATCTAATAAAGCTGATTGATTTTTAAGTGAATGTCTCTCATGCTGATTAATGCAAGTTTTTGCCCAGCTGTTACAAAATTACAACAAACACAAAACCACTAATATTTCATGTATGCAGACTGCCCATCCAGTCAATATATAGTGGGTCGCAAATTTTAGACAATTAGGGATATGCAATTCCAAATTCTATGGATATATATATATATATATATTTTTTTTTTTTCACCAAGTAGATTTCTAGCTTGATTTACAAAATGGTCTTTTATATTATACCATTTACCTCATGACTCCTTGCATGTGAACTGGCAGACAGACCAGTGCTGAGAAGAATGACATTATCTTTCGCCTCATTTAATTCCCCCCACGTCTCGTATGCAAGATCAAACTCAGGAAGGATTCCTCTGCGATATTTCAATTGGAACGGAGTATCGTGCTTGAACAACTTGTAGCCGGAAACAACTTTGTGATAAGCTGGTTCAGGACCCACTATTTTGCTGCAATTATAAACAACCAATTATTACAATGATTCATGGCATGTGTGTTGAACTGTTTTAACAGGCTGACACCTGTACCCATGCACAAAGCTAATTACACATAATTTACAAATATTTACTAAGCATGACAAAAAGTACTTCAATCATTGATCTAAACTAAAGTCACCTGCATCAACGATCAAAAATATATGAAACTGCAAAGTAAATGAATTGCATATTAAATTATTAACCTATCTTTATATCATTGTGAACATTAACCATTTCAACCTAACACAAAGTAACAACTTTCACAACAAGCGCTAAAATTCAAACAACTTTCACAACAAGCGCTAACATCATTATTCTTGTAAATAGATATATGCATGTTTATAACAGTATCATTAAAATTAATGATTAATTTATTAGGATGATTGCATGCTTACAGTGATAATTATAAAGATTTCTTGTCCAATATAATTAAGTAACGTATACTTCAGTGTATTGTTAACATTGCCAAAGTAAAGAAATTTATACAGTAATCAATATGCCTCAACGAAATCAATCCTAAATCTTATGACTTTACTTTAAATGAAGTTACATAACTGCAATAATATCTCATGTCTTACTTCTTGGTCAGACAGGGGAAATCAGTTTCCAGTCCTTTGAACTCCCTGGTAAGGTCTGGAAGTTTCTGCTGCTCAACTTTGCACCTGCCGAATTGTTCTTCTAGTGTATTAATGGGGTTTTGCACGGTGCACATTGACCTGCAACGATTGAGCACTTCATTTTGATCCCCGTTGGATCCCAATCGCCTGGCTAGAGCTTTGGCAAAATGTGTCCAGTTCCTCACAAGAGGAGACATACTGCTTGCAGGACACCCAATGATGGCTAACTGAGCCAGCAAGATTTAAGCAGATGAGAACTGCGGAGTCATTCAATGTTTATGTTTGGAAATACACGTGCAAAACGAATGACCGTCTGAAATGAGGTCACTGGGTCATCTGGGTTAAGTGCCCGGCCCTCTGGTGGCAACAACTGACACTAGAATAAACATGCTTGACATCAATCCCATGCGAGATGTCGGCATGATAAGATAAGGTAATATTGCCAGCGCGCTCGCTCACATTAATAGGGTGTGGTGGGGGGTTAAACCAATGTAGCATGCTTATCTACATATGTATACATGTCCTCCAGTCCAGAGTTATTAAATTAATAATTTTGGCATAGCCCCCTTTGAAATCAGCTTGTGAACAAAATCTAATTTTATTTAGTTTTTTTTCTTGGCACCCAAAATTCTACTACCTGGTGCTATTTTAACTCGAAATACCTAACTTGAATACAATCAGACCAACACTATTTAAGGAACTGGCATACATGGCCTAGTGGGTATTCAGGAAACTGTCCTAGTGGAAATATATGTAACTTTACCGATTTTACTGCCTCCTGGTGGCTTGTGATAAATGAAGCCCCCCCACCCATTCAAAACAGAATTATACTCTATAGGCAGACATGTCAAGTCTCACTTATTTGGTTGCGGTCTCACTCCTCTAGCTTGTATTTTCATTATATATTTAAATTTGTCTCACTCTAAGAGAACCAGAAAAAATATTTAACATTTTGGTTAACTGATTGAAAAGTGCCAAAAATCACTCATTCACGGCTCCATAACTTGGCACTTAATTCTGTACAACCATGTCAAGTTGTTAACCATGATCCTATTAATAATAATAACACATGGTAACAATCAAGTCCTTGCTTTTTGAAAGACAAATGTTTATTCACAGACACTCTACCTTTAAAAAAATCCTGAGTGATCCAAACATTCCAAGTCAACTTCATTATTCTATAGATTTAAAGTATAGCCAAAGATCAACAAGTGTATATCTTTGTCTGTACTTTAAATCGATATTTATATATATACATATCATTTACACTAATCTTTGTGTAAAAATAACTGTCCCAACAAATTTTTTAAAAATAGCACACTTTGGCAGGGAAACCTTTCAAGATATGATGATAAGTAAATCAGGTCTTTCAAAACTGAAAAACCACATAAATGCCACATTAAATAATAAAAGCTTAAAGAATAAATTACATAGCTAAGTACATTTTAAACCAATGTACAAAAGTAAAAATGAGATACTGAGTAAAAAGCAAGAATAAATAGTATACACACATATTTAGTCACGCTTGATGCCATATAAAAATTTTAAAATCTGCCAGCAGTACTGTACAGCAACAGTCTTCAGTGGAAAATACTGTACAAATTCACAATAGGTAAACTGTGTAGCTCTCTGTAAAATGTCCATCAGTTAATGTGTTGCTGTGTTGATACTTCGTGAATTAAGGCCTTCATAATTGTCCAGGAGAGTATAAAGTCAAAAGTTAAGTAATCATGCAGCAATCAAGCAAAGTATAAAAGCTTCCGTTCTGAAGTCTGTTGTCCCATTATAGGAAGTGCGGTTTCAGTGCAGTATAGCAGACCCAAATTTATACCCATATTTGGCGGCCATTAAAAATTAAATTTCATCTAATATTTCACTAGTTTTAAGTTCTAGCACAATTACAATAACATTTGGTGTAGACAAGCAGGGGTTTGGGGGCGGTAGCCCCTAAGAAATAGCAAAAATAAACGCTGTCTTTACTATGAAGATGAAACCACCATCATAACTACATTAGTTTGTGACGTCATATTTACATTTCAAGCATTTTTACGTCATAGGCCTGGCAATGAGGCTCGTTAAATATGGTCATAAATCTGGGTCCGCTATACTGCACTTTTTCCGGAAGTGCAAGCATTTCTCATCATCCCAAGATGTGGTTAATGTGGCCCTGGAAAGAATTGTTAAAACCATATTACAATGTTTCAAGACAACACATTATAACTAAATCTTTAATATATAATGGCAATTTTAATTTCTAAATTAATTTAAAAAAATTAATCACTCATTCTAATGAGAATTGTATGCAGGCCTATCACAGAACACAAAAACACTTCATTGTTTAAATATACTCTTCAGTTATAACCACACGACCCCTCAATAGCTCTCAATTGTGAAAAACACAAAATACTTACAGGCTCTCCAGCTGCACATCGTTTGCACTTCCTTGGACTGACTGGGACAATACAGCGATCTGGTATGATGGATGGCACCTGAATAATTTTTTTTTTTTATTAAATAACATTATAAATTAATTATTGTTGATATAATAAACAATACACATGCATACATTTATGGAAACACATGACTTACATCATGTACATCAGACACAGAACTGTGGGTCTCATATTCACTGACTTCCATTTCTCTGCTGGTGCTGTTCAAGCTGTCCACTCCATGGCACACTCTCTTCCCAGGTTGGTACTGGCAATTAAATATCTTGCAGTGAATGTCAGAACTTTAAAACAGACAACAGGTCGACTATACAACTTACTTTGAGCAATGTCAATCAAGTTGCAACTCACATCTCCATTTTGAGTTGAACAATTGTGACTAGACAAGCAGGTTTCCTGCAGAACATCACGACGTCTTTTGTGACTAAACATTTTCCTGAGTACAAATGGACTCTATAGATATGGCTATCAGATGTGTGCTATGTGTGAAAACAGCAAATCAACTGTTTCATCCTTCTCTCTCCATGTGACTTTGTTGTTTGTTTCAGCAGCCGGAAGCCACAATTAGGTCAACTCTAGAGAGGGGTTTGGGAATTCAGGGATAGACAATGATGGACGAAAAAGTCAATATAAACATTAGTTATGAGAGAAAATACTTTACATACAATGAATAGAATTTAATGAATTAATTCAAATTGTTTGAAAAATGATAAACGTTCCGGAAGCAAAAGAAGCACCATAATAACCCGAAAATCCCAAACTCCTGACGAGCCGCAAAGTTTGTTATGGCTACAGAATGATCACTCCTTGAACATGTGAGAACCAAATAGCTCGACCGGAGAAATTAGGTAAATGACCCACAAACGAGGCGCAAATGTTTTTGAAACTTTGCGTACTCTTCAATTGATTTTAGTTGGTTTTTTTAAACGTAAAATTAGTCAGTGACATAAAATTAAATTACAATTGTTGAGAGTAGAAATCTACATGTTCGTGACCGGTAACATCATGTCTGATCAGGTTATTGATCATGTTGATCAAAGAAAATTTGATGTAGGATCTCGATTGACACATAAGACAGTTTCAAGATCACCTGACAACGCTGTTGATGTTCATGATGGTGGGATCATAGTCTATGAGATGCCAAGTTCTTGAGTGGTGAATGCGTGAGTTTTAAAGATTTGTTCTGGTCCTCATTGCGTGAGTAAAATTAAAATATGGAAAAATAATAATACTACGCTCAAGAGGCGAATGTGAGATGTGACATGTCTGACTATGATGGAATGCCTTATAAGGCTTAATACAACACAATCGATCTGTTGCCCGCTACTATTCCCCCTTTCCTTGCTACTATACACCCTCCCCCACCATTTTGCATAATTCCCCACTCCTGTCACCCGGCCAGCTATAATATTAATAATAATAATTAATTGGCTAACAGAGCAAATAGTTAAAATTCCTATGTCTAGATTTAGCATACAAATATATATAATGTAGAGGCAAATAATTATATAAACCAATACTACCTTCTTGTCTCATGATATTTTTTACCATTACATGCTCATTTGTGCTTAGCAATTTAACTTTAAGGTCAATAAATATAATAAATTCATGCCATCAAAATCCAATATGTAAACAAACGAAGTGATGACGTCACAATACTTAACAATGGGTGATGATGTCATTGAGTTTCAAAATGTTTTGGTCTGGATTTTCTTTCAATTTCTGATTTAGTTTTTTTTTTGCAATTAATGCCTGATAGACTGACTAGCTGTATAAATTTAGTGTGTCTTGATTTATTAAGGCAATTTCAGACTATTTGAAAAAGTCTTAGAAACTTGTGATTTTGACGGACAGTTCAGCTTTAATTAAGTGCAATTATAGAGCTGTCAATCATAAGTATTGCAGTAATCATCAGAGCTTGGAGAAATTATACCTTTTTTCTTTTTACCAGTATCGAAGGTTTATTTTTATGTTTACTTTGCTAGTTGGGCCCCTTCATCAGAGATTTTGGCGGTGTGAGTCAGGAAAGTGCTGCCCCTTTGATTACTTCACGGTGTAGATGCCAATGGCCCCTTCACCTTGGTATGATGCCCCCTTCATAAGCCAAATGATGGCCCCTTCACCAAAGGGTGCCTTACTATCCACAGTTCCAAAAGCCAAACTTGTCTCCACGACATATACAGTGCCCAAAAAAGTGTATGGGAACTGCATCTGTATTTTACCAAAGAATCAAATAAGTAAAATGTCAGCAAAATTTGTTCTGTTACATAATTGGCAAACTGCATGTATTTTTCTTTTTCTCTCAGTGCGTCGGAGAGGGAGTTTCATGGACTCTTTCACAATGAAGTCATTTCGTGTGCAGCCAATGTATGAGGGAGAACGTCCAGGCAAAACAAGTCATAAAGATGGAAGTGAATTCAAGTCTTACACTGATGTAAATGCAGAAAATCTTTGATATCCAATATTTCCATTTTTGATACCATTCGCTAGCTGAAAATTTTTGATATTCTGATTTTATAGTTATACAGAGCTAATTTTCCAAATACTCACAATTAGTCACAAACTTTAATTTTGATATGCTAAATACCAAGTGGGAACTACTTCTTCTAACTTTTCCTACAATATATTCAGGTCTGGCTTGTTCAAATTCAGAAAAATGTGCAAACAACTCTATAGAAAAAAAAATAAAAGATTGTATCAGATTGGATTTCTGTTGGTGGAACATTCTGTTTCTGTAGCTTTATTATTTATTAATTACGACTTACTGTAATTATTAGGGTTTAATTCATTGGTAACTTATTATGGTTTGAAAACCTGCATATAATTTGAATTATCTTTTATTAATTTAAGAAACGAGACAAATCAGTTAATTTCATCAAGGACAACTTCACGAGGAAAGAATGCATGCGTTTTGTGCCTGTCAAAGACCTGAAAAGGAAGCCTACAGATCTCATAAAGTAAAAAAACTTTTGTGATTAGATTTTTTTAATAAGGGACAGTATTTGCGTAATGTTTCAGTTAAATATCAAACTGCAGAGTCCTAGTTTATGCAGCCAACGTTGCTTCTGTGTTATATTTCAGGTGCCACTGCGGAGAAGTGATGGAGCGGCATAATAAGAAGGCAATTATTAAAGACACTTACAAAAGCAGTAAGTAAAACTTGCAATGAGAATTCTGGGTTCAGTTCAAAAGTGCTTTAAATTGTGTGTGTTATGACAGGGGTTGATTTGGGCAGGTTGGCATTTCAAAATGCAAGCCAGATTGATATACATTGTATCAGCAACTTTATACATCTGGAAATTGTGTAGTGGTTAATTTTCAAACTTTTTCACTGTATAGTATATTGGACAAATGCTTCGCTTTTGAGCCTTCAAGACTTGCAAATAGTTCAAATGAGACATTCAGTTTAAATATTGCCTCATTCTTAGTGTCTCTGCTTAAGCTCATAAATTAATATGTAACACTCCTAACCTAATCCTGTAATTTTGTGTGTTTCATGCAGCTGATCTCTTAAATTACTTAGGCTACTTGTGATGCCCTTTAGGTGGTATGATCAATACCCCATATTATCTAGATTGGTGTACTGAACTGCTAAACATAGGAGTTGGAGATGGGACGTGGGCCTTTGAGGCACCACCCCCCTTCCCCAGTCTGTTACTTTTCTATTGCAGCCCTCCCCCCGCCTCCCCCATTGCCAGTCTTCGAAGGCTTCTACGCCACTGCTGTTGAATGTGTTATGACTCATTTTAAAACATTTAAATTAGCTCAGCTGAGGGGATTTTTATTTTTATTAAACTGAAAAGAGTTTTTTGTGTCTGCCTGATTTGTGGTAATCATGTGATGATGGTATTCAGATGAGATCGATAAATTTGCTCATTTCTTCTCTCATCTGTCATTTATTTCCGTAATTTCTTTTTCCTGTAGTCTTTGGTCTCCCTTCTGCCATTATGATTTCACTTCACTTATCATTCCCTCTCCCCTTCCCCTCATTCCCTCTCTTGCCCCCTTTCCCACTCCCATTTCTCCCTTTCCCTCTCCCCATTCTCTCTCCCCTTTCCTCTCATTCCCTCTCTTGCCCCCTTTCCCGCTTCCCATTCTCTTTGCATTTCTTTCCCTCTTCCTTTTCCTCTGTCTCCCTTTCTCTTTGCATTTTCTCTTTCCCTTTTCCTTGCCCCCTTTTCCTTTTCCTTCTTTTCTTTCCTATCCCATTTCTCCCTTTCCCTCTTCTCCTTCCTTCTTCATTTTTCCTCTTATTTTCCCCTTTTCTTCATTACCCCTTTCCTTTCCCTCTTTACTTTCCCTCTCCACTTTCCATCTCCCCTTTCCCTGTCCAAACTCCCTCTTTCCTTTCCCTCTGCCCTTTCCCCCTTTTCCCTTGTTCTTCATTGTCACTGCCCCCATAATTCTTCTTGTCCTTTCTTTAATTGTTCCTCCATCTCCTCACTATCTGCTCCCCCCCCCCCCCCCCCCCCAGCTTTTCTTTTTTTAACTCCTTCTCTTCTTTTTTTTTCCATTTCTTTTTCTCATCTTTTTTCCTACTTGATTTTCCTCCATATTCCAATAAAACTTCTAACATAACCATTATTAAGTATAATTCATTCTTTGTATTGGATAATACATGTTCATTTTGTGTCAAAAGCAGTCATTTGTTGCGTTAATGGCCTGTTGGTGTGGTATTGATCTTTGTTCATGGTCACAGCTGGCGTCATGTGCAAATTGCTTTCATTTAACATGATTAAATTGCGTGTGAATTTTTGCAGCAACAAAGAAAGAAGAAAAAATATGTTTATGAGTAAGCAGGATGAACTAATGCTGCACAAAACATAAGCAAGTTTTAAGACCACCTGACTTAGTGCGCCGGTCTCTCAATTACGATCACACCAATTGAACCCAGTCTTCATGTGTAGTTAACTTTTCTAATGAGTCAACTAACTACGAATGTGACTTTAGAATGTGACCATGATGTGACCTTGGGTGGGTTTCATGAAAATATTTCGGCGTAGTTTGTATGATTATATGGATAGCTTGACATGGTGTAAAAAGTGATAATTTACATTAGCATGTGACTAATCACATGTTTATGAGTCAACAACCTTCATTCTTTGTGTTTCAATTATTGCGAGCGATCAGTCTTTCATCTTTTTTGTATTTTGTAACAGGTTTAAAATGCAGTCAAATTGTTTATGTCATCTGACTCATATGTGCAATATTTTCTAGATTTGCACGCTCTTTGTTGCGCTGTATCAATGTTACCGAAAAGCACTTTCCTCTGGCTGTGTATTCTGATATCACAGATCTAACATGTCATCAGTAATTGTCCTCGACATCTTTTGAGTGATCAGATATACTGTCGTGGTTGGTTGGCCCATTTCTATAAATTTGATGAAGATTCACCTTCATGTGCTTTTCTGTTGTGTTTTGTACAAGGTGTTTTCACTACCATTTGTTCTCTTAAAATCACACTCTATATTTTCAGTAGTTTCATAAGTTATGCATAGTATGCTATGTAAGTGTCATTTTACGGTGGATATTGGATTCTCTTAAAAATTGTGGAGTTGGCATACTAAGTCCATAGAGCTGGCCAGTTCATACTAGATGACATTATCAATAATTGGACTGTGGTGACGTCATGTATTGTATTGGTATTTCTGGGTACAAGGTCACTTGAGAACTGACCAGCCCTAGTTTGTGATAAGCAGGTCTAATAGTATTAAAGAATCTGCAGGAACTCGCAAAATTTAATTTACTCAAATCCCATCAATTTATGAATTGTTTTATTTTTTTATTTTAGTTGTGTACAGCAAAGTATTCCCTGAGGATGTAGAGATTGAAGAATGGAATCAAGAGAAATGCGTCCAAGAACTGCCGACCAACGCTTTTGGGATTCTTGAGTTTTTGAATGAAGGTTTAGGGGGAAGAAAACCATCGAAGGTAAGATAATGTCATTTTACTTTCAGGAAATATAAAAGAAATTTTAAAGTAGCTAATGATCCGCTAATTAGGTAGTTAATTATGGTTTTATTATTCAGTATCACTGCATTATATTAAATAGAATTTTAGATACATGTCAGGATCATGATGTTCAGTTTGCAAATCTGCAATTTTGATACCAAACTGAGGCAATATGTATTACATAACATTTCTTTAGTCAAGGAGGCCTGAAATTTAAAATTTTGAATTTGTTAATTTTTTTGAAGCAGCACTGTATGTCCCTTTTTGCAGTATTTGCGTCTGTCAGACAACACTGATGTGAACACAGTCATAGAACTGATGGGACACCATTGGAACATGTTAGAACCTAAACAACCAAATTTGGTCATCACTGTCATTGGAGGAGCCAAAAACTTCAAACTGGATGGAAAGAAGAAAGTCATCTTCAACCGAGGTCTTGTCAATGTGAGTTTAATTTCACCATCTATGAAGAATATTTCTTGTGATATTAATTATTTACTTTAAGGTTAATTGTAAGATTTGGTGTATTTTTTTTTTGTGGCACCCATGACACTGAAGGTTCTACCTGGTGGATTCCTTATTCAACCAGCCAAATAGCCACACAGTGTGTTGCGGACATTGTTTGTGAAATATTGTATAGTTAGATTTTATCGCCGTTGAGACGTTAAATAACCGAGCTTGTACTAGGTGTCTGTACTAGTATAGGGCAAGTGACCCTATCCATTTGAAAATGTGTCAAATCCAAGCTCACCATCTCATCATTATATCTGCCACATAGCTGATCAAACATTGAGACAATACATAGCCAGAAGAGAGATAGTGAACACAGCAAGGCTCTGGATGGTAGGTACGTATTGAGAATCCAGCTTTAGGCTAGTCACAAGGATGAAAGGGTCAAGGTCATGGACTTGCAGTTATGGTCGGACAATTCAGAAACCTGTTTTCATGTTGGTCTATTACAGGCCTCATACTTAGCAGCATTGATTTTTTATCAAGATTTTATTTTATATTTTCAGATGCATCCCATCTATTATATGCACTAATGTGAAAATGTGGTGGTTAAAAATGTTGTACTTATTATTAATTTTGTATAAATTAATTAACTTCCAGGCAGCACAAACTACCCACGCTTGGATCATCACATCAGGATGCAACATGGGAGTAATGAAGGCGGTAGGAGAGGCAGTGAGGGAAGGACAGACATACATCTGGGATGAAGCATCAGAAACCATGACACATTCCATCCGATGCATCGGTATTGCCCCCTGGGGGTATGTGGACAACCGACAGCACCTCGTTAATGAAGAGGTAATTTAACATGGTACTAAGAAAACTTTACCTGAAATCACATCCGTGCCTTGACCACTTCCACACTATGTCCAATAATTGTCTTTTTTTTGTACAATGACTTGTACTAAACTATGAAAGTGGTCAAGACATGGAATCAAAAAACAATTGATATCACGACCGTTGAGCCTATCAGACGTAGCGATTCATCGAAAGACTCGCCTGCTGAACAGCGCAAAAGTGTTGCAACCACTTTTTTTTTAGAATGTTATTGTTGTGAAACGGATGAGCTTAAATGTAATTTGAGGGATAATGAATGGGAAATATCAATCACACACTTATGACCACTGAACATGCACAAAGTACACTCGTGTTTTAAGAAAGTATGTTACAGAAATGAGACAAAATAAAATATAGAATTTGCACTTCCTAACTGGTGATTTAAATGTCAACCTTCTCTACCTTAATATTTCAGTAGTATAGAACTGGTCAGTTCTCGTGTGACCTTGTACCCAGAAATACTAAAACAATACAGGACGTCACCAATACATAATACTAGATGACGAACACAATTTTTGTGGTTGCGTGGGGAGACTGAGTAACCTTTGCACCTTGACAGTCCCAAGTTTCGCACTACAAAGTTACCAACTTTCTGACCACAATATTTTCGAACTTCCCCACAACGAAGTTCACCGATTATGATAGTATGTGTTGTACCGCAAAAGTAATAGAGGTATTCAAGTGTCAACCTCCGACAATGTAGGTTTCGCACCACGAAAGTGAAGCTAATTTAGTGAACTGCAGCAATGCAACTTTGTAAGAGTGCCTTTATCCTCCCCCCTGTTCTACCCTCTTGGCTGAAGTAATGACATATTTCTACAGGCTTTAGTTTGGTTACAGTCTTTGAGTTGAAAACGACCCAAAATGTGATTTTTCTAACCTGAAAAAGTCTAGTGGCATTTTGCGTTGTTTTCAGCTCAGCATTGTATCCGAACCAAAAATAAATATGATATTACAATAACTAAGAGATTAAGAAAAGGTATCAACCACTGACCAGTATTCTAGATAAAATACATCCAGAGATAATATCGCCCAAACTTAGGCTCCCAGACTGCTTATAAGGGCATTTGGGCACCGGACATCATTTATTGTACTGGTATTTTCAAGTACAATGTCACAAGAGAACTGACCAGCCCTATTGCTCCAGGTTTTTTACCACACCTTCACCTAATGACACTCTTAATTTCTTACAGAGTGCAAGACCATCATTGTACAAAGCCAGCAACATCATCAAACACAGCCATCCAGTTTCCCTTAATCCGGACCACACCCACTTCTTCCTAGTTGATGATGGAAGACGTCTGCGTTACGATGGGGTGGCAGAGTTCCGAGCTAAGCTGGAGAGGAAACTGATGCTGTCCAGTACCATTCCTGACAAGCGTACGTTGGTTTGGGTTGATATTTTTCAAGTGAAACTGATCTTTTTTTTACATGTATTCCAAAATCCGTAATATCCACTAAATAATTTCAGATAATATGCTACGAGTTTCAGATACTACCAAAAGATGAAAGATTCATTGTATCTTATGTTTCGAGTCCTCATCAAAAATGAAGTGATTAAAGAGTGCACTTTGTTTAAGCAACCACCAACTGCAGTTGGTATAAAAGTGTGATAGAAATCAAAATCATTCATACGCGAATTAATTCCTGACAGATTTTAGAGGATACAATTGTATTCTAAACTCAGAGAAATGCATCTAAAGCATTTTGTTAAGCCCAATCACCTCAGAACTAAAATAACCTCGCTCCGCGAACTTGGATGGACAAAAGGGCCATTTGTACTCGACTAGAATTAAAACTAAATTTAGGACTTATTGCAGTAAAATCACTTATTGTCTTACTGTTTACAGATGGAGATACAGGACTGGACATTCCTGTGATCTTGGTGGTAGTAGAAGGAGGTTTTGATGCGATACGAGACGTTCGTAAATCACTCTCGGAAAAGATTCCAGTCGTCATTTGTGAAGGGACAGGCAGGGCTGCTGATATTATTGCATATGCGCAGTACATCACCGCCAGAAAGTAATTAACTACTTGGGTTTACTTTCAGTGTATCTTAACTATTAAACTGTAAGAGAGACGCTGTAAATTTATACTTGTAAGATTTAAGTTCTTCAGCTATTATGATCCACAAGAATTCAACATCTATGCAGGTGACATTGCAGTAGTAGTGTTGTATGGTTTCATATTATGAGATCATTATTTGACTTCTTAAGGTTGAGGTGACTTTGTCAGGGATAGTAAGGCATCAGCATTTTTCAGGTTGAACTGTTGACATGTTGTGTGCACGCACAACTCAATCATGGTTCCTATATTCAGTATAGATATATATATATTGTGTCTATATTATATGTAGTGAAAGTGAACCCAATTGAATTGTGCGTGGTTGTGTGTAGATTACTATGAGCCTTAAGTTTACATTACTCGCCACTTTCAACTTCAGGGGTGATAATGAGTACAGTGAACAACAGAAGTTCAACCTGAGGAGCAAATTGAGAGCAGCATTTGGAAAGACATGGCAGAGAAATGGAGATGTGGAGAAAAAAGTACAAGAGTTCTTTGATATGGTCATTGAGTGCTGCAAGGACGAGAACTTGGTATGGTTATTTTATGTGATTGCACATATACACTACATGTACAACTTTGCCTGTAAATGTCTTAATTATTTAAGACACTGTGAAAAAGTGTTTGTTATAAGGGGATTGTTATATGTGAGTCTGGTATAAAAGATAAAAAAAAGAGAATTATATATTCCTGGATAATAACCTCATAAATGGAGTATATGTAATTTTATATATAATAATAATAATAATAGCAGTTTATTAGCTTTTGCAAATTTGCAGCTGGCTTTGTACAATACAAATAGACGATGTAAATCGGAAATGTAAAATATTGTTGGTGAAAAGAGTAAAATTAAATAAATAAAAACTATATATATATATATATATATATGTATAATCAAATTAAAAAGTCACAAGCATGGAAAGAGAAAATGCTACAACGGAGTCCCTGCTGTATTGCCATATGGCACAAAAGAGAGTTTAGAACGCTTGGTTTTCACGTTGGGAATTGCATAGATTGCCCCTTTAATTATAAGTGTGCCCTTTTAATCATAAGTTTTCTTATTATGTATGGGTTGGATTGTATAATGGCTTCATTGGCCTGATACAACAGGCAGCTCTATTACAGAAGTTTTAGGCAATATATTCATGCTTTGGATAGAGTTGGAATACAGGTCTCCCAGTCCTGTCCCGAGCAGGTACCTGTATTCGATACAGGTTAACTCGCTCAAACCAGTCTAAATTGTTCTACCTTTTTTCATTACAGATAACTGTGTTTGATATGAATAAGGATGAAGACTTGGACAGAGCCATCTTGTCGGCTTTATTGAAAGGTAACATGATCATGAATGTGATAGTTGCAAATTTTATAGCAGTATAATTTGAACGTATGGTTAGTTTAATTTCTGTTTTCACATTTTATGTAATGGTGGACTATTTTGAAGTGAAAATTCCTCTTAAACTAATATAATATGGTATTAATTGGCACTCTGTAGGATCTGAGTTAACAAAATTTCTCTGAACAAGAAACAGCAATATTATTCAACAAAAATACCATTCAGGCAATTAATGTTTATTTTGACTACAACAGGCCAGGGAGCATCCCACCAGGGCTCAATTTCCTCCAGGGAACATCAGCTTCGTCTTGCTCTGACCTGGAACCGTTCCGACGTGGCCGATGAGAAGATCTTGACAGAAAACATTGTCTGGGACATTGGTTTGTAGATTATTACCATCTCATGATTTCCAAAAAACTTTAAAAAGTTTCTATTCTTCAAGAAGTTTACTTGTAAGTGATGGAGCATTTGATTGTATCTCAGTCTTCATCAGCCTAATCAGCTAATGCCAAGCTCAGATCAGTCACATGACCACCCTGGGTCATGTGACAAGAGTGGAGCGCACACAGATGGAGGCCTCACAGATGGAGGTTACAGAGCTAACTACGAACTATGATTATAAAATTCTTTATCTCATAAATCGGACAAATCCTTGAATCATTTTGGTCATGGTTACAGAAAGTACCTTTTCGTAAGGAAAGCTGAAATTGTAGAAAACTAATTGAAATGAATAATCATTTGAGCTGTGTGATAATATAAATGTGACCGCATTTTCCTAATTTATGTAGAATTCCTGCATGAAATAATGACGACTGCCCTGCTGGACAATAAGGTGGATTTTGTTCGACTTCTGTTGAAAAATGGAGTTGTTATGAGGGAATATCTGACTATTGAACGACTTCGACATCTGTACAACAAGGTATTTCTAACACAGTGTGTGATTAATCTTGCCAGCGTTTGTTGTGGAAAATGCTCAGAAAGTTTTGAAACAGCTTTAAATCTTGTTTCTTCTCTATTTGCATTGAAGCTTGATTGTAAATGATCTGAAGATTTTGTTTATATCTATGTAGATGGCTTCATTCTCATTATGTAAACAACTGAATTAAATTTGGTAGCATGGCTTTCATTTTGAAGGCTATGTCCAGTGCTTACAGTGGCAATATTTTCATGAAAATGTTTTCACATCAGAAACATTTTAATTGACATATTTTATAATACGACTTATTAAGCAACGGAGAGAAATATGCTACTCTTGATTGAAAAACAATAATGTAGATGCACTGGATATATTCTTTAAAATAGACTGATATCGAGCTGAAGTTACGTAATATGATAAACTGTATTGCAGTGTGGTAGTTGTTTTGATTTATCTATGCACTAACTCTAATCTTTCACCATCACTTTGACCTATGACCTCTTTTCACAGTGACATGTGACCTAATTTCACAGTGACCTTGAACTTTGACCTCTGTGTGTTTCCTAACTCATTCACTCGCGCGCCAAGGTAGGTTGAGTGTCTTTTCATTTAACCGAAACTTGCACTGTAGAATTCTATGCCAAGGTTTTTCATTGGCAAAGTTGATGATAAAACGTTTTATTAGCAGTTGTTCCCTTTGTTGTTTTGGAACTTTTAAAATGTAATGTTGTAGTTGCAAAACAATACTTCATTTACCAAGTAATATTTATAGTCTTGAAAGCATCTGAAGAACAGCCACTTAATTGAGTCGCATAGGAGAGCCAGGCCCAAGTATTGTAACACAACTCCACCACGGTACAAGCAACACAACAGCCAATAAAAGCAGCATATTCTGTTAGCATTCACACCTAAGAACCAATAATAAAGCACATTTATTGGTGGGCGTTGTATTCGATACTTGCACCAAGAGCCCATCGTTCCTTGTTCAAATCATTGTTCAAAATGACGACAGTAATATCCGGTTTATTGAATTGTTCGTATGATTATTTAAATTACAGTCTCCTAGGAGTCATGTGAAGGAGCTTCTTTGTGCAAACCAAGTCGCAAAAGGAGGCGATCTGACTCTCAGAGATGTTGACCGTCTGTTACAAGAAATGATCAACACCAGTGCGCACCCCAGCTACCAGAGGGACGATGGTCAGATGAGGTCAGAGGATGCTGCTGTCTCATCTTTTCCGCACCCCTTCCGAGAACTCTTCGTGTGGTGTGTGCTCATGAACAGGTTAGTGGCTAACATTTATAAACGTGTGGCATTATCTACCCTGTTCACAAGATTAATATGTATGTCTTTTTAACTGCCTGTAGTATGAATAAAGGATTCCGTTACAGAATTCAAAGTTCCTTTCATAGTATATTGAGGGAAGCAGAAGTTCTCTTGCTTCATATTTAGTTATTGGAAGTTTCTACATATTGGTACATTGTAGCTAATATGGTAATTTTAGGCCTACAGAGTTTTCATCATTTTGTACAATAATTATTGTTTTTTTTTGTTCAGAGTTGAAATGGCGCGGTTGATGTTGGAGAGAGCTGATGAGATAATTGCCACGGCAATTGTAGCTTGTGGGATTTACCACTCATTGGCTGACAAAGTATCTCATTTGGACTCGGATCTGAGGAGTTTGTATGAAACTAACAAGAAGTAAGTTGTCAGAAAAGTACATTTACTTTTTGTAGTGTAATTTTAGGTCTTGCAAATTTCGTAATCAGTTTCCATGGTTTCCTACAGTGAATTTGAAGTTGCGGCAGTTGGGCTGTTGGAAGAATGCCACACATCTGACCCTGACAAAGCACAAAGACTCGTCAAATGTCGTTATAAGATGTGGGGAGACACAAGCTGCCTATCCATGGGTGCTGCGGCTGACTGCAAGGTGAGATTAGGTTGAAATCTCAAATATTGTCCTGATCTAAAACGCTTCACAAATTCTTTGTGTAATTGCGTATCATATTCATTTTCATTTATAATTGCAGCATCATATTCTGAGGTTTTATGTTTAATGGAGCTTCATCATTTTCATTCAACTGTTAGTCTTGAAAGATCTCTATTTTCAGTTTTGAGGCCTTCAGTCACCATTATTGAGAAAGGATTTTGTTTTCCGAGAAATAACGACTCGGTAACTTAACATTTAAGAATGGCTAAACCGGTCAAAACTGTCTTTTTTAGCATGCTGTCACATGACCTTGACCCTTTCATCCTTGTGACTAGCCTCAAACTGGATTCTTAATACTTATCTACCATCCAGAGCCTTGCTGTGTTCACTATCTCTCTATGAATTAAATAAACTTCACTTGGTAATTTAATGTTTCATGCTAACAAAAATCCAATATGTAAACAACCAAGTGATGACGTCACAATACTCAACAATAGGTGATGATGCCATTTCCATTGTATTTCCAATGTTTTGGTCTATCATTAAATTTTTGTAATTAATGCCTGATAGCTTCCACATATTTAGTGCGCCTTGATAAAGTGATTTATAATCATTTGATGAAGTTTTAGAAAATAGTCTTTTTGACAGACAGTGGAGCTTTAATCTGGGCTGTTAATAATTGGCAGAAGATGAAAACATAAAACAGATGTGTCCCTGAGAAAAAAAAAATCAGAATCATATCTGGAGTATTCTACAGAATTAGAGTCATACGCAGTCAGTATCTACAGAAATGAGATCACTAATATATATATCTTTGCTCCTCCCTCCTCCCCCCCCCCCCCCATACATCGGTTTGTCATTACAAAATTAATCTTGCAGGACTCACGGAGGGAGAAAACTCCCCCCAAATTAAGCTAATCCTCCAAATTTTTCAAAAACACAAATTAAGAGAGGAAATTGCGGAAGTTGGATTCAAGAAATTGTCCCACCCAAATATACCCGTCTCATCAAATCTGTAATCAGTTCTTATGTCATTTCAGTCTTTCCTGTCAACCGTGTGCTGTCAGAATGTTCTCAATCAAATGTGGAAAAGGGGGATATTATCCAGCTGGCCGAAGGTTAGTGAATTTGAACATTAGAATTCTAAATTCTTTCGTGGGAGTGAGACTTAACAAGGCCAACAACAGTAACTCGTTACATACTGATGTTCTCCTTGTAAGCTACAATCTAACTGTTTGAACTATTTGGGTCCGTGCCAATATGCCGTTTTATGTCTTAGTTATCGTGTTGTTGAATACACAGTTAAATAAAATGTACTAAAGATTGTTAAAAGATTCTCACCAAATTTTGTTCTCAGCTGACTTGTTTCTTGTAGTATTTAAACTTCAGTTTTAAGATTGGGATATGAGTGGGTCAGACTCTACTCATAAGAAAAGACAAATGTCAGAAATGTTGCACAATGAAGCAGTTTATATATTATATACATTTTTTTTTGCACAAATTCATTTTGATACAAAATTGAAATAAATTCATACGACAGCACCAAATATTCTCCATGTTCTCTGAGTTTTCAACTGATACGTGATCCAAGCGTCATTGAGATTCTTAATCGTTATCCAACTGTGGATGCCTCTTTTATGGCATTGAGCCATCTGTAAGCAGGAAAAAGGTTCGATAACAGTTGATGATCTTAGTTTTTCATTATTTGTGCAAAATATATGCATATTGTGCTAATTGTAACACAAGATGTGATGGCACTAATTTCTTCACATAGCTTTTGGGTTTCTAAAATTATGTCAAACAATACTTGATAAATGCCTATAGTTCTTCATGCACAGTTCTGGATTGTTAAATGTTTGTCACAATATGAACTCAACTATCTAGCATGTTTTGTTGCATCAATACTATTTTACCATATGTTTACGTGACCATCTCTTTTGAAGAGGAAACAATTATCATTGTAATGACTTGAATTAATCTACTGAAAAATATACTATGATATGAAAAATATCAAGGTGAAATTCAGTTTGGGGTGACATGCAGGGATGGAGGATGTTCAAATGTTAATTAGGGCTCCTCAAAAGCAACAATTTTATTTGTCAAGTTGGGGACCCATCAACATGCTACCTCCCCTCCTTTTTTGTTTATTTTCTTGATAATAATGTTATTGATGGTGATCATTAAAGTTCTAATGTAATTGGGTATCAGGGGATTTACTGACTTCAAACTTTAATAAGTAATAGTTATATCCTGAGTAGGAGGGAGTTAACTAACATTTTTGTTGGTTATATCCACTCCGTCTTCTGCGTTAACTCCCAATTATGAGGGATATAACTAACTTAGTCTCCACTAGACATATTTACTAATTTGTTTGATTGTTTAACTGCCCTTATTAAGCAATTATAAGTATAGTTTGCACTCAGGAGGGAGTTAACTAACATTTTTCGTTGTTTATATCCCGCTCAGAACAATAGCAAAACTATGTAGGTGGAGTATAATTGGCAACATTTAAAAATATTAATTGTCATCTGTGAATGTCCATCAAAAAATAAAGTTACAAACAACAATGTTACCCCTCAATTAATGATAACGCCTGAAAATTTACCCGTCTCTTTGGCCTTTTGAATCAGCTTTGAAAAGTTTTCTGACCACATTTCCACGTCCAACTGTGAACACCCATTTGAGTACATCATCTTCGTACCACTGGAAAAATGGAAAGATCATACAAAAGTTAGGAAAGAATTGAAGTAAAAACAGTTACTATGGATACAGAGATTTCTGGTTACCAAGGTCAACCTGATATTTAATGAAAATGGTGGTATCTTGTTTTCCTTGCCATCTCACAAAGTTGCAGTTTGTATAAGACAGGAGTGGAGAAATCTGGTGTTAGCCTAATGTCATCAGTGCATACAAAGAGGATTAAATAATTGAGCAAGGAGTTAGGGAAACCAATGTAGAGATTTTCTTTGTGCTATTATTGTCTGAAGTGATGAAGTGATCCTACATGACTGCCTATTGCAGCCTGGTTTGCCAATAAACAATTATACATACACTAGTAAAACAATGCTAAGTGTTACTGAGGTCAATTTCCAACAGAATTAAACGATTGCGCACTGAATACTGGCTACGCGCAGCGCCATCTCCTAGGAGCTCACAGAATCAAAAACAGATGCGAAGTAAAATTAGGACTCCAGTAATCAACACTACGTAACAATTTGTTACCTGACTGATACATGGAGTTCATACCAGTTGGAACTCTTCAACACATCAGACAGTAACAGTTTTGATAAAGTCAATCGGGCAGTTGAAAAGTAGAAGCACATACCTCTTCAATTTCTTGAACTTCACAGGCTTTGAGGGGAATCTGCAACTCTTCTTCCACATCCTGTAATATAAGGAGGTTAATTTGGAGAGGTTTTGGAATAATTGGAAGCAAAAAGCTACAAATTAAATAAATCAGGCAGCTTCCATGTACACCGACCATAACAGTGATTCATAATTGTATTTCCATTGGTCTTCACTTGAGTTTCCTTGGACTTAAAAAAATTTACTTTCAGAACATTTGTATCATATTATCTAGGGCTGTATACTGGTTCTGGCTATACCGTTTGTACCGGTACAAGCATAACGATACGGGTATTGATAAAATTTTTTAAATATCTATACAATGTATAAACAATAGGAGGTAGAGGGGGAAAAAATATACATATATATAAAATGTGTACTGAGCTGTCAGTATCTCAAATTTAATCGTAATGTTGGGCGGATGCTACAAAAATAGTTGTGTTTTCTGACTGGCCTTCTGCTCATGTCAGATCATATTAGACAGCTCTAGATTGTACTGGTTTAAAATGGTTGTACTGCATATGTTATCAGAGCATCTTAACCTGAAGATCAGCAAATATGTAGAGCCAGTTCTTCTTAAGGACGATCCATCTCTCCTCCCATTTGCCACAATGTAAAACTTCCAGGAATCCTGTCAGGTCTGCATTGTTCTCTAGCTGAAAAGAAGATCATGAAATTAAGTCGATATAAAATTGAAGTGATATACTAATCAGTGGAATTGATGCATGTCGTAGTTTTCTTAAGGAATTTATGGAAATAGTTGCTTGGTGCTCCATTTAAGTTCTGTTCGTCAGCTTCTCTGGAGGTCATAGGGTTCAAATTGTGGCCTAGGGAGATATTATATATGAACTTAATTTCAGCGGGAAGCTAATGCACCATTACCTAATAAATATTTTTGGCAGGCCAATCCAGAGTCTTTCTCAACTCTCTCTTTAATATTCAGCCTTAACATGGAGGTTTTACCACAGTTGTTAAAGAGCTCACACCAGTGCCATCACTGTAGTTGATTGCCAGACCTGTAGTCCTGTACCCACTACACCTAGGCCGATCCATCAGTCCCTATGTCATCAGAGATGTAGGCACTACACCTAGCTTATTGGTGGAGGTTGAACCTACTTCCTCTTGAGTTGACCGTCAAATGCTTTAACAATACACCATGACATCCAGAACACCAGTCACATGATATCACTAACCAGTTCCATGATATCACTAACCAGTTCCATGATATCACTAACCAGTCCCAGGATATCACTAACCATTTCCATGGTATCACTAACCAGTCCCATGATATCACTAACCAGTCGCATGATATCACTAATCAGTTCCATGATATCACTAGCCAGTTCCATGATATCACTAACCAGTCCCATGATATCACTAACCAGTCCCATGGTATCACTTACCAGTCCCATGGTATCACTAACCAGTCCCATGGTATCACTAACCAGTCCCATGGTATCACTAACCAGTCCCATTATATCACTAACCATGTTAATTAAGCCTCAATAGTGGCAAAGTATAAACTGTGGTGTCTGACTTTGCCACTTAATTAAATTGGTAAGTTATATCATGGGACTGGTGTTATTGAACTAATCTTCAGTCATCAGAATCATCACTAACCTTGGTGCTGTCCGTGCTCAGGTCGCGTTCATATCTCGACTCGTCCCTTGGAGATTCTTGGTTGACCTTTATCATCTCGCAGTTGTGTTGAAGTTCATTGAAGTAATGCTGGAAAGGTTGTTGTACATACAATAATAACTACTGAAGTAGCACCTAAACCTACGTTTTTTAAGCAATAAGTTTAAATATCTGTCAAGCTCTTACGTATATCCTAATACAGTAAGTGTTCCTTGGTGTGCCTTATAACTCTCTATGAACTAAATATATTATATTCTGAAGATAAGGTCTTGGTACAAAGTATTGAACAAAATACATGTTGGATCTAATATCTCAAGTGTTTTATGTTATCTGAAGTCTGCTGGCAGTTCAGCTTTCTGACTTATCTTAATTGTTAATATAAAGAACTTCAATAATTTTCAATGATAAGAAACATGCCTTGTAGACTGGGGCAATAAGACAATGCGCCGAGTAACCAACCAAATAAGGAGCCGTCCACTTTCTAGATTCATCCACTGCGATTTTAATCTTGAGCAGCCAGTCATTCTTATCCGCTGAATTGCTGGAATTACAAGTTGATGAAAATAAACTGCATTTATGCATAATATGATCCCATGCACGATAGATAGATAGTGCAGCCCTCTAAGGAAAGTTCTTGCCGCTATTGAGGGTTGATTGATGAGGTGAGAGAGAGAGGAGGAGTCCACCCATGTTACACATTAACCCCATGGGTGGGATCTTTTACTTGCCTCAGCATAGATGCTGAGTACAAGGGACCGCCAATTTAAGGTCTCATACAACATCCAGCTGGGATGATGCTCATGAAGGGTGCCTGGGCCCTTGATTGAACCTGGGTCCTTCAGAGAGCAGGCGAGTGTCTTACCACTAGACCACCCGGCTGCTACCCCTTTAAAAGAAACTGGTACAAATTAAATTTTACTTTATGTACAATACTCCCTTCTACAACAATACATTGACCACAATGGTCAGTGACATTTGTGAATAGCATCAGATAGCCTTAATGGATCTTTACTCTGTGAAAGATGATTCAATTTCTTGGAAATGATAATATTTAAGTTTTTTTTTTTTTTCATTTGTGATAGCATGTAAGTCACCATGGTTTTATGAATGATTTTGCATGTACATTTGCAGCTGTGTAATGAAGACTGGTACAGATATACATTTGGTTTAATTGATTAATCATGTTTGTATAGAGGTGAATTACTTACATCGCGGATAAAGTAATGGTATTTTCTCTGCTGGTCACGGTGAACTCATGCGGGTTGTTTTCTGTGATGGGCACGCTAACCTAAATTTGGAAAAATGGAGTAACTGAAAGTTAATTATATTAATCACAACAAAACTCACTGAACTCTTGACCATCTGATAAAATAAAGTAATCGGGATGGACTTACATCTATTCCTACAACAGGCAGGGAGTGGTTGATGCGATAGTTGCTGCCATTGAATGTAGTACAAAGGAGAGTGTCATTAAACTGAGAAAGAGAGATGATACCAATTACAAAGAGTATGCACATTTATTGGTTAGTCTAAGGTTAAGGTGTAAGGCAATGCAACTGTGTGTCTCACCAAGAAAAACCATCGAGGAGCCAACCGTTTCTTCAAAACTTTAAAGAGGTGTCCTTCTTTGATCAGACACTGCAAATGATAATGAATACTCGAAGTAATGTGACCAATATCTTTTATTAATGAGTATATTTTCATAGTGAGAGGATAGTTTATTCTGTTAAAAGTTATGCAATATTACGCCTGAAAGACATGTCGACCAACACGGTAGTTTAGTTTTACTATTTATGTGGAATGCTATACAAAGGAAAACTACAAAAATTGAAAAAAATTGACAAATATCAGGATCTTTTCACTATTGTTCTTGTAGCAAAATACTCTTGAAGTGACTTACTCTCCCTTGCTTGAAGACGTCAAAATCAGTGATACGCCCTCCCTTCACAGAACGCAGACGCATTGTAGCTGTCTGTATGACATGAAATGTTAATGTCCAATTCATTAAGTAAATATTAAAGTTGAAATCTATCAAAGGTTTGTGATGGAGTAGGAATTATTTACTAACATGATTTTTGATGGTTTCATTCACATCTTTGTTAACGTCATGGAGTATTTTCAGTGCCTCTACAAATGGCAAACAAATACAAAGCTGTCACGTCGTTGAAAAAAATAACATTGGGAATAAAAGACTTAAGACTCATTTATTCGGACTAGGAACCGAAGAACAAATAGAATAAAATATTGTAAGCATTGCCTATTGAAGTAAAGATCCTTACAGCTACTATAACAGCCAATTTCACAGACTTGGAAACAAATCTCAGAGACTTGGAAGTTGAACTCCAGAGGACTTCATGTGAATGCAGGACTTCTATTGGCAAAGGCAGTCCCTCAACCAATGAGAGTCCTGGACTCACATGACGTCTCTGGCGTTTAGTTTCCAATTCTGCCAGGTGAGATTGGTTTCCAACACAGTGAAATTGGATGTAAAATGAAATGTCTACTATTATTGTGTTTCTGAAAGTTCTGAGGCTACCAATATTGCCTTAACAATATGTCAAATTTTCTCAGTAATATATAATTTTGAAGTCATCAAGCCATGAATTGTAGAGCAATACACACCTCGGGTTTTCTGGTATTCAGTGGAACCGGTTATGAGATGTTTTGAGTATTCTGGTAAGGTGAATGTAGAGCAAAACATTTTTTTATTAAAATAATATTCATGAATGTGTAAGTGTGATCGATCTTGTCCATACCTGCTAGAAGAAGTCTATATCGAGGGAGTCGTTGAACTGGTGCACAGAAATGTGATTCTATTGCAAGATTCTGGCATCGCTCTGACCATTCAGCCTATGAAAAGAAGAATTATAACTTTTTTCACATCATGGTGGTTTGTCTAGTTTTTGAACTCTGGAAAGAGACCATCCGGTTAATAAGACGTTGTGTGATACAAACTGATCTGAAGGGGTTTTGAAAGAAAAAAAAAAAAAAAGGTGCCACGATCGAGGATCTCTATTTACCTTTGTAACATACTGTGTTTTGGAAGTGTCACGTGACATGGTTCATTAATTATATCAAGTAACTTAAAACTTACCTCAAAGCATTTGGTCCAGTGGTCAAACTTGAGATGACTCTTCCGAGCTTGTTTAAAGGCAACCACTCTGGCTTCATAACCAGCTAGGTAAGAACGGTAGGTCCTCAAGGAGGGACCCCACTTGATGAAGATGTCTGCTATTGTGGGGTTTGTATCCCTGGCAAATCAAAAAGATGAATATATTTACCTGGTAAAATTAAGGTGGTGCTCAGCATTACACTGGTTTATAGCTTATCAAATATATATTTGTGCAGGTGTTCTTGCCAGATACCCAGATAATGGTGATGATGCAGCCTTTGATAGTGAAAAGAACTGTGCGATGAGTGGTACACTTGATGTTATTTTGGAATTAGTTCAAACCAAATTTTTTAAATTATTAATTCTTATTGATATCTTGATATACTCGGTGGTTAATATGCAATTACAATAACAATTGTTACAAAACCATTCTTGGAGTCTCTTGGTAAGGACATCCAAAATATTTTTCGTTAGGGCCTGAAGATCTGGAAGGTGCTTCAGAATGTCTAGTACAATGTGAGTTTGTTCATAAGCTTGTTCACCATAAGTCAGTCCTTGTACTTGGTGTTCTCTGTAGTGCTGAAATGAGAAATTTGGTATGATATTAAAGTCTAATTTCACTCTAACCCACCTATGTACAGGCCCATAGCCAGCTGCTTGCATTGGGTTGGTCTTTTTCGGTTAAAATTGTGGACTTTCTATACATAAAAAAAAAAAGCATTCTCTGAAGTGGACCAATGTGTGGACATGGACCAAGTTGGGTTGGTCGAACGACCCCCTCTATCCCCCCCCCCCCCCTCCTGGCTATGGGCCTGATGTATAAATTGATATTAAAATCAACCAGTTTTATTCTCGATCTCAACAGTTTATCAAGCAAAATGTTGTATATGTAGTTATTTCAGACATTGTGGAACATCAGAAGTATTTTACTTGTTTAAAGTTGCAGTGTCTGTCAAATTTGCAATTTTCTAAGATGCTATCAAACAGTTGAAAATTACCTTTATTAATCAAGGCACACTAAATTTGTGTGAGTTAATGATTTTATAAGACATTAATTACTTAAAAATAAATTATACATTGAGAGAAAATCCAGACCTAAACATAGGAAAGACAATGGAAATGACATCATCAACATTGTTCAGTATTGTGACGTCATCACTGGGTTTGTTTACATATTGAGTTTTTGATGGCATGAAAAACTAATATTTATATTATTTATTGATTAAAACTAAATTGTTGTGCTAAATTGTTGTGGGTATGTAATTGTGAAAAATATCATGAAACAAGAAGGCAGTATTGATTTATATCATTATTTTAATGTGCAAATTTGACAGACTGCACCTTTTAAGCGACCTGTTGAGACAAGTAAGATACCCCATCCCAGGATCTCAGACTCTTGCCATCTCTTAATTACATTGCCTTTTAAAGAATTATATAATTATGATATCAAAAGGTTGGACTGATATAATTTGAACCTGTTTATAGAAGTAAATGAACACGCTTAGTATGGATATAACAAGGTCTAATTCTAGGAACAGATGGCTTGGCCTGCCTTCGTGCATCATACCTGTAACAAAACTCTGTTAATAGGTCATTATAAAAGTGCAAGTAGTTGTTTATAAGGAGGAGCAGGCAGTCTTGTGCTATTCTCCCATTCCCAGATTCGAGCCTCGCCCACTGATTCTGTTGTGGCTTTTTGCAAGCCACTTGGTCCTCATTGCTACTGTCCATCCAGCAGAGAGCGAGTACCTGACTTTATAGATACAGGAAAGCTTCAGACTGATGTTCAAAGCCATGTTGCTCAGCAATAAGGCGTGTGTATGGCTGTGTACTCCAAAGGGAGCTGCGTTAAAGGTCACGAAAGCTGCTGTATACCACTTAATAATTATAGGGACTAATGAAACAGTCTACCACTTAATGGGTATAGCAGCTCTTAAGAATAGTAAAAGCTAATAATTTTTAAATCTTATGGTTGCCAATAAACAGCCATTTGGCCCGATATACATTATTTTATTGGGTACAAATGTACATTACCTCATTTAGCAGTTTGAGAATGTTGTGGTAGTTCTTCTCTGTGGACTGCATTTCTTGAACGACATGGAAAGCTGTTTGTGTTTGTGGTTCCGTAGTGCTCTGAAACAAATGAAAAGTTAAATTGAAAGCAAGTTAAATAGATGGAAAGTTAAATGGAAAGCCATTGACATGGAAAGCAAGGTAAATGGATGGCAAGTTACATGGATAGCAAGTTGCATGGATAGCAAGGTAAATGGAAAGCAAGTTACATCGATAGCAAGTTACATCGATAGCAAGTTACATGCAAAGCAAGTTGGATAGCAAGTTAAATGGAAAGCAAGGTAAATGGATAGCAAGTTACATGGATAGCAAGTTAAATGGAAAGCAAGGTAAATGGATAGCAAGTTACATGGATAGCAAGTTACATGGATAGCAAGTTAAATGGAAAGCAAGGTAAATGGATAGCAAGTTACATGGATAGCAAGTTAAATGGAAAGCAAGGTAAATGGATAGCAAGTTACATGGATAGCAAGTTGCATGGATAGCAAGGTAAATGGAAAGCAAGTTACATCGATAGCAAGTTACATCGATAGCAAGTTACATGCAAAGCAAGTTGGATAGCAAGTTAAATGGAAAGCAAGGTAAATGGATAGCAAGTTACATGGATAGCAAGTTAAATGGAAAGCAAGGTAAATGGATAGCAAGTTACATGGATAGCAAGTTAAATGGAAAGCAAGGTAAATGGATAGCAAGTTACATAGATAGCAAGGAAAATGGATAGCAAGTTACATGCAAAGCAAGTTACATAAATTGCAAGTTAAATGGATAGCAAGTTACATGGATAGCAAGTTACATGGATAGCAAGTTAAATGGAAAGCAAGATAAATGGATAGCAAGTTGCATGGATAGCAAGTTACATAGATAGCAAGGTAAATGGATAGCAAGGTATATGGATAGCAAGTTACATAGATAGCAAGGTAAATGGATAGCAAGGTATATGGATAGCAAGTTACATGGTAAGCAAATTACATAGATAGCAAGGTAAATGGATAGCAAGGTATATGAATAGCAAGTTGAATGGATATAAAGTTAAGTGGATATTAAGTTAAATGGAAAGCAAGTTACATGGACAATAGGTTAAACAGAAAGCCAGTAACATGGATGGTATGTTCAATGGGAAAAAAATTAAAGGGAAGTTAGTTGAATATAAAACAAGTTATATAGAAAGCTAGTTAAATGGAAAGCAGTTTGAATGGAAAACATGTTTTCATTAAACATAGAAAACTTTTCATTTTGGTCCATATCATGGGTGGATATTATCCCACTGGCATTGACTGATAGGTACAGTGTGAGCTCAGTGTAGGAATATCAAAATACCTTTGAAAGTTTAAAACATGGAGAAAAATACCTCTCTTGTGATATCTGATCCTTGATCTTCATGGTTTTCCTCAGGCATTGGTGGTTTTTCACTACACTCTGCTTCATCATCATCTTCCTGTGCATCTGTCATGCTGTTAGCATCATGGACACACTTTTTGTTTAGGATTTGCATTTGAGAGTCTGTTGCATCCAGATTAGAGTCATGGATAACTCCTTTAGCATCTTCACCAGGTTCTTCATCAGTGTCCGAACAACCATCATTAGACCAAAGCTGTAAGTCTCGCATCGGACTACCGTCTTGCACATCTTGTAGAAATGATGAACAGTATCCTGAAGATTCAGACCAGATACTGCATGTTGAGGTATTGCTTAAGTTGCTCCCATCCACTTGTTCTGAGTTCGACATCATGGTTCTGTAATGTATGCAATTAAAACTTAAGAGCAATGTAAGTTAGTTCAGTGATACATCAAACACTTTTTACCAATACCTCACATCCTTATTATTTGTATCACTGAATTAACTTGCATTGCTTTTAATAGTTTTGAGGTGATTGGTATCAATATCCTCATAGAATGTGCTCAACTCTTAGTCTAGAATCTCAAAGAATGATCTTAGTCTCTGGATGTATTGCATTTGCTTATGGACCTTCTGAACCTTATTTTAATTGGATAATATAAGTACAAATGTATGCATTAAGAACTTACCTTCTAATTGCTTGGTCAATTGCTTGCTGTATCAGCAACGTCCTCTAGCTAGAACCAAGTCATTGACATTGAATAGAGCTTGTCTGTATCATGGATAAGCCCCTCTGCAATGCTGTTGGCAGCTTTGCTTTTAGACTGACAGGATGATAAAAATAAAAAGACTTGGATCAACTGTGAAAATCAGGTGGCAGTCAAGAATTTCACAGTTTCAGGTGACCAACAGCTCTGACAACATACTGTATATGGTCATGATTAACTGACCACAGAAAACTGCAAACAAAATCAAACAAAAAGCAGTCACCCAATGTTATGTCAGCCAATATATTCATGTAAGCCCATGGTCGAATTGGGCCCACTAACACTGGAAGACAAAAACATAACAAAACCAAGCATCAATGGAATTTCTTAAGGGAGCTGCTCAAAGCATACAAATATACAATAAAACCTCACTTTTAGCAAATCACATCATTAAGATTACCACATTTTTAAGGCACTTCACTTTTAAGACCACTATTTAGACAAATACACAATTAAAACCTCCTCACTATTAAGATCATTTTATTATTAAAACCACATCACTACTAAAAAAAAACACCTCAATATAAGACCACAACACTATTAAGATCACCTCATTACAAAGACCACCTCCATTAGGGCCATATTATTAAAGCCAATTCATTGTTAAAACCACCTTATTATTAAGACCACCTGTTTAATTAGCCACAAAATTTTGAAAGAAAAACTTGACATTTGCATTGAAATCACTATTATTACCACCATTAGGAGCACTCAAATTTACATCAAATGTGCAGGTTTTACCGCAGTGCAAATTTCCATAACAGCGAACATTTGATATTTATTCTTAGAATTTTTCTAAAAAAAAAAAGATATACATACCTGGCTAACCAATATGATCATTGTTGAAACTAAGATCCATGTGCAGTGAAGCACTGTTGCTTCAGATGTGTCCACAGAATTTTATTGGGCCTGAACTGAATTGTTTCTTACACCCTATTAAGAAACACAATAGAAACAAAAAAACTTGGCATAAGTTAGTTATTACCTTGTTGTCATGTATGTTATGTGATAATTATATCCAGAAAGGAGGAAGTTAACTAACCTTTTTGTTGGTTATATCCTGACTCCGAACTAACTGATGCACTCCATTAGGCATATTTACTAAATTGTTTGATTGTTTTGTTTTAATGCCTTTATTAAGCATAACAGTTCAGTTTGCACTCAGGAGGGAGTTAACTAACATTTTCGTTGGTTATATCCCACAAAAGAACAATAGAAAAGGGTCACCTGGTGGAGTATAAGCAATTTAATGCTCTGCTTTGCCTCGGATATAAATTGCATATACACTGGATAAAACGTGGCACCCTGGCATTTTCTTCAATGAAAATACAATGCCTTTGTGCTAGCAGCTTGACACTTTGTCAGCTGAAATTACCAGCTTGTAGGCAGATGTAATGAGTATGGTTGTTACAACCAATAGCACTTATTGCCAAATTAGCTGACCTGGCAGGTTATATTAGTTTATTTGGCAAAAACCATTCATGCTTACAATACCCAGAAGACTTACTGGTATTTATCAACAAGCCTTATAAATGGGATATTGTTGGTAAGCAGATTTGCCTGCCTGGCAAATTACCTTACTGACATTATAACGTTATGATCAGCGTCGCCGATTCGCAATTTCAGAGTCGTTTTATGAAAAATTGAGGTCAGAATGGTTTCAATTCATGCTACAAGCAAAACACCTACACATTTTTGTGCATAATAAACTTTGCATTTTGAAAATCTGACGTAAATTGAAGAAGCTGTGTAATAAAATGTATTATGAAGCGACGTTGCTAATGACATTCATGACGTTCTTCTGTGCCTCATTTTCGTATTCTGTAGTATTTGCCAGGCAATATAGCTGACTGTAATATTTGTCAGTGATATTTGATATTCTAAAATAAAATTGTGATATTAGTTTATTTGCCACAAGCACTTATATAACCTACCAGGTCAGCTCATTGACAGTAAGTGCTATTGGTTGTAACATCAGGGCTGGTTGTTTGGGAGACTTCAGAAGAAAATGGGAATTCCCATACATTCAACGAGTTTTGGTTAGTGGCTGTGTTATGCATCACACTGATCAAGTCTGACAAGTCACAAAGAGTTAACTCTGTATCTTTTTTATTTCAGCAATTACTTGCATTGTGGTGTCCCCCAGTAATACCTCTTGGTGTGAAATTCAAGCAAGAGATGAACGCTTATGAGAAACTGTGGACCTTCTACACTGCACCTTCTACCAAGTTCATGTCTTTTGTAGTATGTATCTGGAAAAGTTCTTTTACTTAAGTTTTATGACCATCTATCAGAGACATATGTAATGATGAGATGGTGTTGGAAGTCCACTCCATGTTGTTCACTTGCCCCAACCATGAGGTAAATGTGTGATATAGGCTTCAGTTCTTTATCATTTCATCATTACATCTGCCTCTAGCATCTGATCATGTTAGATAACATCAGATCTATATCATGTATATTAGTTGACTCAGTCAAGTAACATTAAGATATAAACATGAGTATATCATTTTAATGGAGTTGCCCAATTAGTTCAAACTATATTTTTTGGTTTTTTATTTTCTTTCAGATCATGTACATCATCTTTGTCCTGTTCTATTCATACGTGGTCCTCTTCCGCTTCCGAGAGCAGATCCAGATTTCAGAGATGGTTCTAATTGCCTGGATGGCCACCTGGTGCCTCGAGTTGTTGAGAAGTGTAAGTGCTGCCCTCTGATGTTTTGAATGCTTTTGTAAAAGAAGTCTCATCAAATGCTGTTAAGCAAAAAATTTGCTTGATTTGTCCGAATGCTTCTGTTAATATGTGATGGAAATACATTATGTACACTCAATGAGCAAACATCTTCCCTCAATCGGGGCAGATGGAGCTAAATTGTTATTCGTCATCAATGGTCCCACTGCAAGAATAAACTATAAGTTAGAATTGTAATGGACATTTCTTATTTGATATTTCTGATGTTGGTTGTCTCCATTAATTTTTTAAGTCTGGATTCTATTTATTGCTGTCTTAGTTTGAGTTAGTACTGACTCAGTAGCTAAAGGCAGTATTCACTTCATTTTCTGGTTATAAAAGTTTAATTTCTATTTGAAAAACTATTATCTGATAACAATTAATTTCACTATTTAGTGATATGCTATTGTGTTGCATTCAGATTCTGACCGGATCAAAATCACCCAAGATTTACATGCGGATAATTGACTGGTGGAAATTCTCAATCTTCAATTCACTGGACCTTGCTGCTGCTAGTCTTTGTATAATTGGTGAGACATTCAAATTTTAAGCAACACATTTATAAATATGCCAGGACCTGGCCTCAAATATACCATCCAATCCAATCCACCATGCTTATGAAAAATAACTGTGCAAAACTAAATGCTTCGTGTTGCCCAACGCTCGTGTTCAGTTACAGTAAATTGATAATAATATAGGGCTGGTCAGTTCTTGTGTGACATAGTACCCAGAAATACCATTACAATATTTAGTACTTCCGGGTACAAGGTCACACAAGAACTGGCCAGCCCTATTCATAACATAATGAGTATTAAGTTTTTTCACACCTAATGTGGTCAGTTGTTCTAACCCAGGTCTTTGTTTTTCAGGAGTGATAATGCGCTTCTGTCCTGTCCACTACTTGACCACAAAAAAGGTCTATGTCGTTTCACTCGTGGTCTTTTACATCAGAGTGCTGAGGGATTATTCTGTCAGCAGTTACCTGGGTCCTAAAATCATCATGATTTACAAAATGGTTTGTTGCATTCAAGTGTCTTAGGGCAGACTCTAGGCTATTATGATTGCTAAATTTGGTAAGGGCTGTTCCATTTTTAAAAAAAAGAGGAGGGGACCAGAAAATTTGTGAAAAAGCAGGGAAGGGGCGCTCTCCAAAATAGAAAAAGAGGGGGGGGGGGGTGGTTTACCAGTATTTTTTAATCTTAATGTAGGAAAAATAACAGATATCGGGGGTGGGTGTGTCTACAAAAAATTCTGGTCCTCCACCCCCCTCTTTATTTAAATGGAACGGCCCTAATAACAACTGGTAGCTTTGATTTATTTTGAAAACGTAACATCTGGGCATTATTGACGCAAGAAATAACATTGTCTGTATTCAAGGCTGAAATGTGATTTGGCCCAATCCTTGAATAAATAATTGATTAAATTTTAAAGCCTCATGAATGCCAAACTCAATGGTGAACTGATGGAGTCAGAAGGACCTAACTAGCAGTCTTATGTTTGGCTATTGTCCTGTATTGGTCAATTGTAATGCCACATGTTATTTTGTTAACGTTGCAATGACAAATAAAAGGCTTACGAAGTAGTTGTCTGTAAATAAATAATGATTTATGAGTTTTCTATCTGTCTGCTAAGCACTGCTAAGACCATATCCATTGATGCACACGTATAAGTGAAGATGTTAACCAATATTGAATTATCAATGGTAGTCTTTTTATGAAAAAAATGCAAATTAAAGTTTTTTTTTACTTATTTTCAGTTTCAACAGCTCGTCTTATATATTCTCATCCTCTTGATATTCCTTCTGGCTTATGGCGTGTCAACATTTGCCCTCCGTTACCCCCATCGCAACTTCTATGGAGCGGTATTTAGAGACATCTTCTACTACCCATATTGGGAGATATACGGAGAGCTCTACTTGGATGAGCTGGAAGGTGAGATATTTGTTCAATTTTTTAAGACTTTAGAAGTTTAGATGTTGTCATTATTAAATGATTTTTGAATCGTCAAATTGTAGAACTTACTATGGGTTACTGTTTATTCTGAAACAGGTTTAATATATATATATATATATTTATTTCATACACTACATTCAGGTAAAGACACATATTACAAATTACTCAGATAAATTTCAAATGGTACCGAGAAAATATAAAAAGTGGCATTTATCAAGTGGTGACAAATCTAATGGATTGCAACAAAATGTCTCTCACACTGAACTGTGCACTGTTCTGCAAGTGGTAAATAATACGATTTTAACCCCAGCAAGCTACTAAAAACAGTCAAAAGTTTCTTGTAGACAGTCTCAATATAATTGATATTGCCTGATATGATGGTCCTGTGGTTTGGTGAATATGATAAAGTAACAATATTATGAGTAAGAGCTCTTGTATTTTTTTTTTTTTTGTCCTTTAATAATCGATTTCTGGGGGATTTGGGGGGGGGGGGGTGGGATGTATCTCCCTTGGCTTTGGGAGGGGCCAGAAAGGAGTCATCCCCCCCCCCCCCAGAATTTGATCAAATTTATGGGAATATAAAGTGAATTTTAAATGATAATCTCCCGTATACAAATAACATTTGCCTCATGGTCTGTATGTGATACATATTACCTTTCAACCCTTAGTTGTTGTAAGTTTTTTCAAGCAAAAGACATAAGTTATTCAGTTGACACTGTGATAAGTTTCTAATGTTATTTTTCTGCTTTCTCCCCGTTAGGTCGCACAGACGAATGCTCAGGTGACAATGCAACAGACGCTCTCATGAGTGATGGAATGCCCTGCCCTGTCTACAATTGGCTGGTGCCGGCCATCACTGCAGGTTATCTCCTCATTGTCAACATACTTCTTCTCAATCTGCTTATTGCTATTTTCAAGTAAGTGAATGGCTTTGTAGAATGTTAAACAACTGAAATAAGGCTAAGTGCATTCACAAATGTTGTTGTTTTTTGGACCATGAAGTGATTGTACAAAAGTTTACTATAAATATAAATCTTATAGGCTGATTTATTTCCTGATTAGGGTCAAAATCATTTTAGGAACGCAGTAACAAAATGTCCAACTATTGCAATATCCCAAAACAAGTTAGAATTTGGAGAGTGGCTGACATAGGTGTTTATAATCCCTTTGTCCTATTTAGTCTTTCGTTACAGATGCATATATTCTATTCTACACTTTTTATCTCAGTAATTCTTTTTATGTATTGATTGCAATTATTGAATGTGTTTTTCTTGTATTTTTAGCCACGTCTTTGAAGAAGTGGAGGTGAATTCTATCCAGCACTGGAAACACGGGATGTACTTTCTGGTCGTGGAGTACATGAACAAACCGAGTGCAGCGCCCCCTTTCATCATCTTTGAACACATTTATCTATTCTTCAAGTTCATTGCAACCAGATCATGCTGCAAGAGAATACTCCAAGAAGGTGTGTGTAGTGTGTTCTAATACCTGATCGGGCCCAACTATCAAAACAATTAAAACAAAAAGAATTGGCTTCCGTTGGAGAGCTAGTTGGCCAAGGAATTTAGTTATGTGTCTGATTTGATTTACTGTAAATTGTGCTTCATCTTTACAACAGGGCTGTTCCATTTAAAATGGGTGGGAGGGGGGACCTGAAAATGTTTATCTGCCCCTCCACCCCCGATATCTGGATTTTGACAGACCCCCCCCCCCCCCCTTACCCCTGCCTTTTTTTACATTAAGATATTAAAGAAAATACTGGTCAACCACCCACCCCCCCCCCCCCCCCTCCCCGATATCAGTTTTAATATCAGTTTTCCTCAGACTCCCCCGCCCCCTATTTAAATGGAACAGCCCACTGTAAGTTCATGCAGACAAATCCACTTATGCCTGACTTCAATAAATGGACATTGATATGCATATTATACATTTATTCGATACCAAAAGTAAGCTAAGGGCGATTATGGCATTTCTTTAAAAATTTTCATCATTATCGATGGGATGGCTCATTTAGAACAATATGGTCTTATATATATATATATATATTAACATAGTTTTGGAGACTCCACTTTATTTGAATAGATTTTAATATATTTTGCATGTTCTTCTTTGTCCAGATGATGATTCTCTGAGCAGAGAGAAAGAACTGCTCATGATTTTTGAGAAGGAGTCGTTGAAGTGCATCATTAGGAGGCAACAAAGTGAGCAAAAAACAAGTGCGGACACCTTCCTCTATAAGATACTGCACAAGTGAGTATTTCAATCGAGTTATCATCAAATGGATTCAATCTACTTTTGATAGATGATAATTTTCGTAAGGCTAACCACACTATAGGGCAGATTTATGTGAATTGCACTGAGAATCTATGGCCTTAATTTAACTGGTACGGTACATGGCCAAATGTGCGTTTTTCATGCGTTTATCCAACTTATGCAAAAACGCACATGGCACATTTGGCCATGTAGTCATAACATGCAGGTGATATTTAATCAGTGCTACTATGCATATATTTTGCCAAGTTCACTGTTGTTAGTTTTTAATTCCGTCTCATTCCTCTGTCCCATGACTAGTTCCTACGAGATGGTGCAAGCATCAATGCTATGTCACCTTGTTAATCAACTGACTTTATCTGACTCACCATTTACTTTTCTGTCATTTCTAGAGTTGATGAGATTTCCAAAATGATGGATTCTGAAAGATATTGGAGTCGAGGTGACCATGCTCAAAGTGGCGATTCTGAGAAAAAGGTGAATATGATTTCAGCAGTCTTAATAAAATCACGTACACCCTACTTATGGTGTATCGTCAAAATACTCTTTCTACCTAACCGATGTTAGTTTGCAAAAACATATCTCAAATGAACCTCATGTGTATTGCAGGTCATACATGACAAATATGTACCTTGTAATGGCATGAATTAAAAGTGATGACTGTTATGTTGAAAAATAACTTATAGTGCACTATTGCATTTTGTGTTATTTCAGTGCGCTGATAAAAGCCCACAAAGAACAAAATCTTCAAAATGGCCGACTTTGGATAGAATTCAAGAACTAAAAGCAGACGAGTGGGTAAGTACAAAGAATATATTTTTCTTTCCTGGGTGTGCTTTGCTTTCTTTCCCGCTGTATAGATGGACCATGAACATGTTTCATTTTACTAACAATGCGCCAGTGGGTGTTTTGACAGCAGTGGTACATAGGCTTGCACTTCCCAAATGTAGCTTTTGATTGTGACTGTTTGCTCTAACAAAATAAATGTTATGAGAGTTGCCTATATGCATTATTACAGGGTGTCCACTGGACAGGGAAAACAGGGAAAATTGTACAAAAAAATTCCCTGCAGGGAAAATTTAGGGAATTTGATGTTAGGTTATGTATTCAGGGAAGACACAGGGAATTTTTTCATTATATGTTTAATAATATGTAAAATGCTAATAGAATTTTGATCGGAAATTAATAACGCTGGATGGCAGTGTGGCTTATTGTAGATATTAAGTTTCATAGGTTGAAATGAAATCTGTTGATTTAATAATTACGCTGAACTTAGTGGTATATTGGTGGTGAAGGTTCAGCTATTGGGTACCAGGAGGCCGTATAATCACCTGGGAAAATATCTAGTGAAACAGGGAAAAATCTAGGAAAATACAGGGAATTTTGTTTTCAAAATTGAGTGGATACCCTGTATTATGCTTCTATGCAATGTCTGAATGTACAAATGAAAAGCTGTGTTGTTGCGGTGTCTCATCAATGTAGTAGAACTGCAACAGAAAATGGTGTGGTTAACAATTTGTGATAAGTGTGCAATTTTTTCTTTTTTCTTATCTGCTTGATTGGACTAATAGCTACTAATTAGTATTGCTCATCATTTGGATGTAGTGGCTAATTTGATGCTATAGTTAAAGCAACATCTGCATGTGCGGTAATAATACTAATATTTATTTTGAAAGATGTAGTACATGTTGCATGAAGTATGAATGCTTGCGTTGCACTCCACTGAATATATTATATACATTAAATTCTGGAATACTTTTGATGCTGAAACAGAGGCTGTATCTAAAATTATAAAAGTGTAATCAACAAAATATGGTGTGTGCTCGTGCTGACTAATACTATTAGATTAACAATAGAATACATTAGTCAGTGCTCTAGTTTATTAAGAAAACAACATTTAAAGACATGCCTATACATTGTACATGAAATAGAAAAAGGAGTATGAAAAATAATAAAATACAAGCATTTGTAATATATATGAAAACATTTCATAATCGTAAATCAAAACTTGAAAATAATTCGGTTGATTATATGTTTATTATGTGATTAGTCATCATTTTCATACATATATTACATATTTCTTAAGTAATACAATGAATAAATCTGCTAAAAGCATACGCCATCAACACTGACACATAAAATCGAAATTTCAGTCGGCCTATTCTGAACGTCCGGAGTCTGCTTTTGATTCGTCAGTCTCTCGGGGTATGTCACCAGATATATTTTCTGGAAATGAACGGACTACAAATGACGTTAATCTGGATCGCGATGGCACTAAACCGTTTGAACGGGAAGGTTCTAGGGAGACTAACGAGTCTGTCGAAACCAGGGCAGCATCTCGGGCGTCAGACGCATCTCAAAAATTGAAATTATCAGCACACAGAGGTAGTCTGTCGAAAGGAAATCTAGGTGATCCCAAAACACTCTACAAAAAACTGCAAAAGAAACTAGCGAAAGAAGATGATTACAAATCTTTAGATGAAGAATATACAACAGAAGAGGAGGAGAAGGAACATCATGGACGGACATGTCGCTCAAAGAAACGCAAAGACCAGAAGGTAATTTGTCTTTTGTAAATGTATTGATGAACTCCGTGATTAATTATGAAGCTCCTATTAAAATTTTATCACTGTGTATTATATTTATATTCTTATCTCTAACCCATAGTGACAAACATTTTTTATATATTCCTTACTTATATAAAAAAAACTTCATTACATTGTCTTCCACAGTATACCAAAGATAATTGGCAATCTCAATGATATATATTATAACATGGACATGTTTGCTGTAACAAGTCTGTTATTTGTAATTCCATGAAAATTATAAGACAGTGTTGATATATTTTCTAAGATACTTCTCTTTTTACATAATAGTGTGTTATAGATAAGCGTAACTTTAGTTCTTCCATATTCTGCATTAACAGTTTGTTTTATCATCAAATCTCGGTTATATTTCCAGCCGTATGCAGAAGAGAAGCAGTTGAACAACCTCTCTGGTGGTACTGATCATTCAATCGAAGATCGTTTGACCCGCTTGGAGCAGATCACCGAACGATCTTTATATAACATTGAAACTTTGTTGCGAGGTGCAGTGTTCCAAAGGGGTGCTTATCCTCCTTCGACGCCTTTAATGAACACTTTTACAACTCCTGGAAGGGAGAGTAATATCGAGGGTCCTCCCTCTCTCAGTTCCACGTGGGGTGGTGAAACTGACCCGAGGACAACCGTTCCTAATAGGTCATCTGGAATTCCATATTACACAGATTACAACAAATTTGATAATGATGCATGATTTAGAAGCAATATGTAAATTGATGTTATTTTGAAGTTATGCTGGAACTTTACTTTAAGACCACCTCTATTTAGACTACATTAATTTTGAATATTAAAGCCAGAAAAATTTGACATTTTATGGCCCATATTATGTATGCTATTATCAAGAAGAGGAATTATTATCAACCTCCCGGGAGGTACAGTGATCAATTCAGTTCAGTTATTTTGTTTGGCTGACATTTATATAATTCAATATTTACTTAAATATCATTCAATAGACAGTATTGGTGTTCATTTAATAAGTTTGAGCACAGAAAGATAGTAAAAAGATAGAAAATCAAAATATATGTTAAACTTCTTTTAATGAATGCAACATAATAATTGTAGATACAGTAATGACTATGAAAAAGATCTCATGTAGAGATTAGTATGTGTTGAGGATAATATGCTATCATGAGATGATGTCAACACTTCAGAGTTATTTTGCTAAAAATATAGTTGTGTCCCAACATTGCGTCTCAATGAAGTGGTCTTGAGGAGTTCCATGGTACGTCTATGTACAATACATATACATACTCAGGGAGAAAAAGGTTAAATTTGTACAGAACTTCAGGTCCATAAATAATCAAGTGTTGTTGAAAAATGAATCTGCAAGCGTCATATAAAATTTTAATTTAGAGCCGCTGCCATATTTTTCCATACAGCCACCCACTGCATATTGTGACAGAAACAGGATGCGCGTTTATTAATGTAATTTTCAATCAAAAATTTCTTTTTGAGTGGCTTATTTGGTGAACGTATTTATTAAGGAGAGAGTGCATGTGTGCCATGGCACTGAAATTGTGAAATTATGTCTAATAAAAGAGATGTCTGTTTAGTGCTGACACTAGTTAAGATTAACTAATAATGATAATAAAGTGGTCACAAATGTGCTTAGTTAGAAAGAGTACATGTAATTTAACGCAGAGATGACTTTATTGGATAAATTTCTTAGTTCTAGCAAGTGTGTTTGCTATATTCATAAGAACTTTTTACAATTATTTTGCTGACCTGATAAACTGTGATATATGAATATATATGATATTATTTGTTTCGTAAAATATGTTAAATACTGGTGTTTAGATTTGATAAAAGAGATGCACCCATAAGTCTGAGAATGATGATGACATAGTGGTCAGAAATGTGCTCAATTTAGAAAAATTACATGTTATTAGATAAGCAGGTATTTTTATCAGATAAATTTGGCGAAGTGTTAGCTTATTTCCATTGGAACAAATCATGGGTTTTGACAAATTTGAGCTATTTTGCTGAACTGTAGAACTGTGATATCTCTAAATTGTGATATTAGTTGTTTTAATTTATTTATACACTTTTGTTTAGATTTATTGGAAAAAGGAGTAGATGTGATATTTTTAGATGGTTGAAGCATTCTTTCAAATATAAGGGACCATATTTTAGTTTTTGCGATGGTAGTACTTGAGCAGTTATTTTTGATTAAAGACAGCGTTCTAGATTTGTTTAGTGCTGAACTAATCGAGACAGAATGACAGCATTTTCAAGCAGACTGCCGTTGATACGTATTGCGCTTATTCTTGCCATTTTATGCATGCATATATTAACCATACTCTAACATTTATTTGTAAATAAAAAAAAAACAGTGTCTAGATACGTGGTCAGCCATGGACTTTAAGCCATGGACTTTAAGCCATGACCTCATGAATTTAAACTAATTAATGACTGCTGTGTGAGCAAATGTCCCATCTATACATGTATTTGCCAGGACTGCGCAAAATGATTGTGATAGTTCATCAACCTTTACATTGATATTGAGATTCTGTGATTTGTATTCAAGAACTGCGTTACTTGCAAGCATTAAAATGATTTACAATATAATCTGTCTTTGTGTGATGTCAGACACTGTCTGTTTTAGGAGTTTACATTCATATGCAATGATGTACCCATGCTTCTGTTGTCAATGGAACAAGTTGTACTGTGCCTGGTATGAGTGGTTGGTAAAGCAAGTTTGAAAGTAGTTGAAGGGGTAGAACAAGTTATCCCTTACTTGCTGCTTACCATCTATCACAGAAATGTTTCTGATATAGCTGAGAATGTTACAAATGATTATTAAGAATTCCATCTCAGTCCATGGTACATCTTTATATGATTAGCTTTGCAGGTGATAATAATTGTGTGCCTCTTTTGTATTAACAATTAGTGGAGTATTATTAGAGAGTTTTGCTATTATTTGCTGTTCTCCATTAATTCATACTTAAAAGAAATTTAGATGCAAATATAACGACTTTGTGGGGACTGATTCACCATCACCACATAACTACATTTGTAGTTATACATTTATGTGTGTTCATTGACTTAACTAGAGTTGATTTGTTGTTTGCCATGATCCAGCAGATGAGCTGTTGGATTCTTACACACATGGTTGTCGAATCAAACCCAGCCATGGTATAGAAGAGCTCTGCAGATCTTACTTAAACCACTGCTTCACTCCACCCAGGTGCAAATGGGTACTTGGCTATAGGCAATGATGGCAATTATAGAGTGTTTGAACAGAGCGATGCCATAAATTCTACTGGATGCATACCCCCAAGGAGTTGAGAAAGGCTTAAGCTGGAACAGGCCTGCCTAGGGTGTAAATGGCAATGTCGGCTGCAAACCAAAAAATCAACGCGACAATTGACATACTAAAATATGGAACTCCTGCACCACAGGTGACATTCGAGTAATCTGGATCCGGGTAACCACACCGAAGAAGAAGGAGAAGAAGAAGGAGAAGAAGAAGGAGAAGGATGAGCTCGTTGAATATAGCAGACACAAAATCCAACTACATTTATGTTTACATTAATTACATGGGCCACTGTTAATATATGTTTATTAATGCAACAATACCGAGGTGACCTCAAATGTGATCGTTTGTCATGTCATATAATGTCAATAATGTCAATAATTAGGGGTGTAGTGATGCACGAATACTTTCAGTAGACAAAAAATGCTGATTGAATTGATAAAGTATCGATGTTTCTCCATTAAAATGTTAGTGGGTGGCACTTGAGAAACAATAAGCCACAGCGCTTTTAGTGGCTTGATAGTGTTTTATTATAACAGTAAAATAATAATATTTTTGTAACTATTATATGGATAGGATAATGCGCACTTATGTTGGACAGTGTAGTGCGGATGTAAGTGTATTCCATTTTGTTGAAGTAGTCTGCGTGAGTTCATATTAAGTTAATAGCATTGTTTGTCAGCCATATAACATTTTTCATGCCTGCAGAGCCCACTGACAAAATCTGAAAAAAGAGTACCGGTCTTCCTGGTTGGTACCAGTCACATTTATTGAAGAAACCAAGTTACTTCACGAATAGTAGCATCATAGAGAAATATGATTAATCTATGGTAGCATTGATTTGCCAAGTTGTTATGTCTTTGGCCACTTGGGTGACTAAAACTTAACTTTTGACATTCTTTCATGCTAAAAAGCAATTACAAGCAAAATGTGCAATGTCAGTGATTTCAGCTTATTGCCCTGCAATACAGCGATTTGTTTTAACAAAACATTTTACGACATGTTTGAAGTGATATATTTTCGCGTAGGAGGACCAAAAAATTAAGAGTGAAGTTGTTATCTGAGTTATTTGAGGCATATCAGTCATTGGTGTTGACACATGATGAACTGCGGGCTCTTGAGTCATGGCCTTTGGTCTGGGTGGGACCAAGGTGGATCTAAATCGCTAAAGGACATTCGTTGGTTGTGCAATTTATATAGATGAGGGCCTTGTGTCCATGAGGCCCATTTCTTTGGCTGCAAATAATCCAAATCTCAGGCCCATTACTTTGGTTGTATATGGGTCATTCCACAGAAATGGTGCACTTTTGGCATTTAAAGTGAAAAAAAATTGATGTGATGAAATTCAAAATTATGAAATTCCTTACATTTCAGTTTTGTAACATGGCAACAAAACATTTTTCATCTTTTATATTTAAATTGGTTTATGTCAGCTATTACGGTAACAGGAAGGACAGTAACAGGGTTGATATATATGAAATATCTGAAAGGGAAATGCAGGTAAAATAACTGAAGTTTCCATTCCATTTTGTAATAATGGAGTGCATGCTTTCAGAATTGCTTTTAAGCTATTTTCTGTGATAAATAGCTTCCTTTTAAACTTGGTAACAGGAATGCCACCCTGCCAATACAAACTCTTTTTCTTTAAATATTCACATATATATTAATTGAAATTTGTAAGATAAGCAGACATCCTGAAGTCCCCCATGTCAGAGCTTTCATCTCTTGAAAAGTGCACAAACCTAACAATTTTTGTTTTTCATCTAGCCAAATTTTAATACCATGGTAACAGGAGTGACATTGATTCTGTGGAAAACTTTAACATATGGGTAATGTTACTGGAACTGCAAATATTTCACAATTTTCTTTGCCAGTTGAAAATTCAACTTCTCCCGAGTATAATTATTGGAATATCATAAATGATTTTAACTTACATTTATTGAGTAGGCTAAAGAGATATATAAAATGAGGTGTGGCACATGCCCTTTTTGCTGCCTTTAACAGCAAAAAGAGCCAACATATCAGTTATAAGAGACTCCCTGCAAAAGTTTCTTGTGTGTTTTTATATCTTAACATTAGTCTGCCCATCCTCATACCACATTAATGTTATTAATACCATTTTGCATGTTATAAAATAATCACATTTGAAATTTGAGGGACAAGGGGGTGCACCGTTCGGTGGAATGACCCATATGGTTCCACTAGTTATATAGGATCCAGTCAGGGGCACATTCTTTCGTTTGTACACAGCCCCACTATATAATAGGCCTATTCCTTTGGTTGTATAGGGTTCCACCAGAAGCTCATTCCTTTGGTTGTATAAGGCCCCACCAGACGCCCATTCCTTTGGTTTTATAGGGATCCATAAAAAGGCTGATTCCTTTGGTTGTATTGGGTTCCACCAGAAGCTCATTCCTTTGGTTGTATAAGGCCCCACCAGATGCTCATTCCTTTGGTTTTATAGGGATCCATAAAAAGGCTGATTCCTTTGGTTGTATAGGGTTCCACCAGAAGCTCATTCCTTTGGTTGTATAAGGCCCCACCAGATGCTCATTCCTTTGGTTGTATAGGGATCCATAAAAAGACTTATTCCTTTGGTTGTATAGGGTTCCACCAGAAGCTCATTCCTTTGGTTGTATAAGGCCCCACCAGACGCCCATTCCTTTGGTTTTATAGGGATCCATAAAAAGGCTGATTCCTTTGGTTGTATAGGGTTCCACCAGAAGCTCATTCCTTTGGTTGTATAAGGCCCCACCAGATGCTCATTCCTTTGGTTTTATAGGGATCCATAAAAAGGCTGATTCCTTTGGTTGTATAGGGTTCCACCAGAAGCTCATTCCTTTGGTTGTATAAGGCCCCACTAGACACCCATTCCTTTGGTTTTATAGGGATCCATAAAAAGGCTGATTCCTTTGGTTGTATAGGGTTCCACCAGAAGCTCATTCCTTTGGTTGTATAAGGCCCCACTAGACACCCATTCCTTTGGTTTTATAGGGATCCATAAAAAGGCTGATTCCTTTGGTTGTATAGGGTTCCACCAGAAGCTCATTCCTTTGGTTGTATAAGGCCCCACCAGATGCTCATTCCTTTGGTTTTATAGGGATCCATAAAAAGGCTGATTCCTTTGGTTGTATAGGGTTTCACCAGAAGCTCATTCCTTTGGTTGTATAAGGCCCCACAGACTGGCAGACGCCCATTCCTTTGGTTTTATAGGGATCCATAAAAAGGCTGATTCCTTTGGTTGTATAGGGTTCCACCAGAAGCTCATTCCTTTGGTTGTATAAGGCCCCACTAGACACCCATTCCTTTGGTTTTATAGGGATCCATAAAAAGGCTGATTCATTTGGTTGTATAGGGTTCCACCAGAAGCTCATCCCTTTGGTTGTATAAGGCCCCACCAGATGCTCATTCCTTTGGTTTTATAGGGATCCATAAAAAGCTGATTCCTTTTGGTTGGATAGGGTTCCACCAGAAGCTCATTCCTTTGGTTGTATAAGGCCCCACCAGACACCCATTCCTTTGGTTTTATAGGGATCCATAAAAAGGCTGATTCCTTTGGTTGTATAGGGTTCCACCAGAAGCTCATTCCTTTGGTTGTATAAGGCCCCACTAGACACCCATTCCTTTGGTTTTATAGGGATCCATAAAAAGGCTGATTCCTTTGGTTGTATAGGGTTCCACCAGAAGCTCATCCCTTTGGTTGTATAAGGCCCCAACAGATGCTCATTCCTTTGGTTTTATAGGGATCCATAAAAAGGCTGATTCCTTTGGTTGTATAGGGTTCCACCAGAAGCTCATTCCTTTGGTTGTATAAGGCCTCACCAGACACCCATTCCTTTGGTTTTATAGGGATCCATAAAAAGGCTGATTCCTTTAGTTGTATGGAGTTCCACCAAAGACCCATTCCTTTGGTTGTATAAGGCCCCAATCAGAGGCCCATTACTATGGTTGTGCAAGGCCCTACTTGAGGCCCATTTCTTCGGTTTTATGGGGCCCCAACAGAGGTAATATAGGGTCATATTGGAGACCCATTCCTCTGGTTGTATAGGGTACATCAATGGCTGATTCATTTGGTTATATGTAGGGTGCAATAGAGACCCATTCTGATGGCTCCATTATTTCCTTGGTTATATTTTAACCGGTTATTTTGCATATGGAAGATAACATCTTTTTGCTTCATAGGATCCTATCAACCTAGCACTACCAATATGTTGCAGTTGGCTCTATCAATGCAGTGGATTTTCGCATGAAGCTTACTTTTCTAAGGTAGTTAAATCAATACTGATTTCTCTGGATGATGGTAAATATAGTCATTGCCAAGCACTTAAGATTAAAACCTGCTTGTCAATCTTCTATAATTGATATCATAACTCGTACATCATACTATATTGACTGTATCTGGCATTCTGCTATCTTTCTGTTATACAGTGTATTGCACTACGTGTTAAGGGCTTCTTGAGTGGCTCTATGTGGAGGCGGTTTGTGTACTAGTTTCTTATATACATGGTAACTACCCTTCTATTATATACCTTGCCCTTTTAACTTGTCCAAACTGGGTGTTTTTACATATCAAGTACATTTTGGGTTTCTGTATTTTTTTTTAACTTGGGACATTGGTTTTGGCTATCCTATGCTATCCTATCTTATCCTATACCAATGATCCTATCCTATCCCAATGATCCTATTCTATCCTATCCTATCCCACTGTTCCTATCCTATCTCAATGATCCTATCCTATCCCAATGATCCTATCCTATCCCAATGATCCTATCCTATCCCACTGATCCTATCCTATCCCAATGATCCTATCCTATCCTATCCTTAAGAAGGACCAAAGGTGCCATTGTACTTAAATGCATAAATTTATTAGGATCTGTATAATATACAGTCTGCCTAGACATTAAGTTTTTGCAAAGATATAAACAGATTCCAAGGTGTGATAATTGATAGTAAATTGTGATAAATGTACAGTTTTATTTGCCTGTATTTGATAAGGATAGCATGTTTGCAAGTTGATATTACTTGAAACATGACAATGTGTAAATATTCATATATTACAGAAATCACATTAAGTTGTATTCAAATGATATTACATGAGTATGGTGCAGTTTATGCCCACATGATGAGGCTGTAAATTTGTGAATGATATTACCTGTAGTGTTTGACCAGTGACCAATTGGACCAAAAGGTTATTCAAGTACTCATGCATATAATAAGTTATATGTAGGGAATACCAGAAACCTCTGCAACGTTGGGTTGTTGAATTGAATTGAAAATAATTTTATTTGGCAATTTACTTAAAACAAGACTACAGCATAATATTTTGTTATTTCTGGCATTATACATTTAAAATTATTGCATATATATTATAGTATTTATACTTGCCAGGACACCCCACAAAACCTCAATGGGTTGTGTTAGGGGCCACCTTAAATTGATACAATATTAGAACAAGAAAGAATATAATACTAGATAAATTAGAAACAAACAATAAAAAAGAAAAGAAATATAAGTTAGGAAAACAATTGAAAGGAGAAAATAATAACAATAATGATAATTGTTATATGCAGTGTAATTGTAAATGGGTTTTATGTCTGCTGTCCCCGATAATTAGCTTTGCCGATATCACAATTTACACCCATGGCATACCTGTTCAAGCTTGAACCTTTCTCAATTCCCTGGGGAGTATACACCCAGCATACAGCCATGAGTGGAGTGGTTTGAGGAATATCTGCTCAGTTCTGCCCTGAGTTTGAATCCACAACTTGTTGCAATTGAGACTAACGCCTCATCCATTGGACCGCCACACCCTTAGTATATGTTATATTTTAACTTTAGTTAATTTTGCAACCATGATCCGTTGTTGGATAACACTTACCAACATAATCTGTCCATTTGCCTGATAGGGTAAAGCATGTTAGCTGTGAATGTCTTTTTAAGGCTGTCATGAAAAAACTGCAGCTTTTGAATGAAAATGTCATGACCTTGCCTTTAATCCATCTCATGAAACATTGAAGATGTTATTATAACTGCAAAATATAGGAGTGTAATTAATGGAAATGGCGTGGCGTGTGAATAATGTTACATTATTTAAGATTTAGGTGTTTGAATTGTGGCAAATAAACACACTTAAGTCTCAACAGATTGTGATTGAAATTAAGTTTGACTTTTATTAAGATCTGCTACATAACAATAGTGTTCCCTAGCACTTCAGGATTTTTACAATAACCATATTAGCAGCAACTTTGTGTGTGTTTAGCAGGATCAAAACACTTGAGAGATTCCGAGACCAAAAGTGCTGATAAGAAAGTCTTGAAACTTGCATACAATGTGACATAAGATAGAGACAAGTATCTGCCTACATAGTTAGGACCTAAAGACTCAAGTGGAGGGCAAAGAGCTTCATATCCAGGTCACCCTTGTCTTGTATCTGATATATACTTATATGGAAGAGTCCACTGGAATTAAAGGAGGGGAAGAAAACATTATATTATTTATAAGATTAAATTTTATTGCAATAATGAATTGGTGTTTGTTATTTTGATTGGAAAGTTCATTGAAAGATGAAATGTGTTTATGGTAAATTTAGCATCAAAATGAAGTATAATTCATAAGTCAGGTATGTAAAGAAGTATACCTACCTTACCTATACTGACGAATCTTGTAACTCATTCGATGACACCAAATTGAACTCGTCCAAGAGATTAGGGACCTCTAAATTGCAGGTCTTGTCAAAAAGCCGACAGAACGACCGAGGCCCAAAGTCATCAAGATGCGCTTGGCAATAGTAGTCCCGATTTGCTTTGCCCTTTTTGGGGCAACTTTCGCAGTCGACGATATCTTGACCCCAGGGGCTCAAGGCAGCGGAATCGTGAAAGCTGTCGCTGATCGTATTACGGCATCTTGTGTCTTTCCGGATGACAAATTGTTTCTGCGAAGATTGGCGTATGTGGAATCTGGAGATGGATTGAACCCATCCGCTTCCCAGGCAGGCTACTATGGAGGCATTTGGATGGTAAGTCACTAAAATTTTTAAATATATATAATATATTTACCGTAACGGAGGGTATTATCGACAGGGCGGGTATTATCGACACTTAAATTGGTTTGTTAACAAAATTGTTAACATTCTAATTTGAGTGTCGATAATACCCGCCCTGTCGATAATACCCTCTGTTACGGTATATATATATATGACTCTGAAACGTAATAATAATGTTTTTTTAAAAAGCTATTTTATAAGCTGGATCTGGAGAGTGAGGTGCCTCTCCCTTGGATGGAACAAACTTCATCAGTGTCATTTCTAAAAATATTCCTCAACAACAGCCTAAGCAAGAGGCTTCTATTTGTCAACATGTCTTCAAGAAGGATCTATATCCAAAGATTCCTTTTTATCATGATATGGCTTTTATCGGTATTAAAAATGGCAATATGGGCAAATTACCTTTTTGTAACACATGATTCATAGAGAAGCCTTTGATTATTATTTCATGATTAGATGTAATTATGTGAAAAAACAGATTGTTGAAGTTGATTTTCAATGCAATTAGCTGTCTTGAATTTATCTCAATGTGTTCCTCGAACTGGAATTCTGGCACGTTTGGTTTTTGCTGCTAGGCTTCCTTTTTTTCTGTAATGACGAAACTTGATGTTCTAATCCCATGTGTTATAGGCAATTGGTGACTAATACTGTAGGGCCTAATACTAAATACTACAATGTATGTCAAACAAAATATTTTCCTGTGTTGTTCTTGCATGGGCAAGTCAGACAGATCATTTCATAGGAATATTTGACCCTTAGGTCACAAACTGATGAGAATTGTACTGTAAGCTAACTCCACCTGCTAATGCTGAGAATTACTTATGGATCTATCACCCAACGTCCATTGGACATCATTAGCAATTATGGATATTATATTTGAAAGCTCTAAAAGTCATTTAAATCAGTTTTGAGTAAATTTCGAATCAAGCATTAAAAACTTGCCAAACAATAGTTCTGGACTGACTGAATGGGTGACTTCAATATCCTCTGAAGAATGACTTCTGAATTGTGACCAATGAAATCAACAAACTGTAAACCTTAAAATAATGTGTGGCTTTAATGTGAGAACGAATGTCTGAAGTTTGCCATGACTCAGTATTATCTCTAGATCATCTGTGGCTTTTGCAGAAATAAAGGCTCAAGTATGCCGTTTCCCAATCATTTAATATTTTTGATACCAGGATGGAAATAAATAGTTAATGATACATTTTTATGTATTGTACTGTATCAATGTTACCGGTCTGAAGCTGAGACAGCCTATATGGCTAGCTACTAGAGGCAGACATAATGATGAACTGATAAGGTTTGTCTTCCACACCATGCTATAATATTAAAAAACAACAGGCCACATGAAATATGCAAGGTCAGCCCTGCATATTTGCCACTATGTCTGTTCTTGAGGCCAGCTATGTCGTAGGTGTAGGACATATGTATTCCATGTTATCGCGGGTTATCTCACTTGAAGTACTTGCATTCTGATAAGGATCCTGTTTGGAACTGATACTGCTCTCGTTTAAGTTTCATCTAAGTGTCTGTGCACATGTTGACTTTTTGATAAAGTTGATCATCTCCAAGATCATTCAAAGATCAGTTTCTTTCTCGCTTGTCACTTTCGAGTGTCTCTTTATCTTTTTTTTTGCGTTCCGTGTCTCTAGACTGACTCGATGTGATAACTTAACAGCGACAAAGTGGAACTTCTAAGAATGCGTTGGCTGAATTGTCCAGGGTATATTGATACGTTGATACTCTGAAGGGTCTGCGTCATTAAATGTTTATCATTAAAAGCATTCTTGGTGTGTTCGAAAGTTAGCACGTTTATGAGTGGCACCCAATGACATTAACTCAAATCAAATCACAAAAAACACAACTAAGAGGACATTGTTCCAGTTCCTATATATCAACTTTGTAGATAATGTAGACCATTGCTCTAACACAGAGTCCTTCATTCATGCAGCTAATATTCAATGTGAATGCAAGACTATAACTTTACAATATATATTACCAATTCTTATTGGGGGTTAAAAATTTCCTATGGAATTTCTTATAACATTCTTTCTTTTAAAGAAATCTGCAATAAGGTTTTGAGAGACATTATTGGAATTTTCACAATTATATATAAATAAATTATGATATTAATGTAAGTGTGACAATTTGCTTGATAATCAAACAGATAAGTTTTGGTTAACTTGGGTGTGAGACACTCAGGGACATTGATATTGCCAGGGTCATCAAAATTGACTACTCAAAATAAATTATCACCACACTTTTAAAATGCCTGTTGAAGTTTCAGAACATTGTATTTGATCAGAAGAATTAGTTTTGTGACAATTTATGAAGTTGAAAGGTAATGTTAAAAGGGTGTGACAAATATGATTGGTGGTGCAACAAACATGTTTTGAGGTGTGATAAATGTATAGGTGTGTTATAAGTTCATATTTGGTGTGACAAATATGTTTCAGTGTGAGTAATGTATGATTAGATAAATATGAATAAAATTGTGATAAAATATTCAAGGTATTTTTTTATTAAAAAATGCAGCATAAAGGAATATGAATTGCAACTGTTGCAACATGTTTGGTTTCCATGTTAATAATATTTAGACTAATTTCATTAGGGTACCATGTATCAACTATTATATAAAATTCAATACTGCTGTTTTGTGCCATTTTGGAGACTTGGTGTTGCGCATATATCAGATTAATTTAACAGTTCACGTCACGTATACTCAATTTATCAGTTTGTCTAAGCAATGTATCCTACTTTATTGTGTAATGATACTTTTATATAGACCAAATCATAATTTGCAATATTTTGTAATTTTTTCTTTCTTTGCCTTGTATTTGTGATTATTGTTGTTATCATTTCCTTAAATTAATTAATTCATATTTGTGTTTAGGTTTGGCAAAGGCAAATACACCCAACATGGTGTCTGCGTACCATGTATTATGATAAATAAATGCATAATGTAAAGTGATGTTATTATGATTTAATAAAATGGTCAATGAATTTGATTTTGAAATAATTGTAGTTAATGCATATTACATTCATGTTTTTCTTCTTTGCAGTGCGATCAGAATATGTATGATGCCACGAAAGATAAGAAGCTCGCTGGGTTAACTGCTGCTGTAAGTCGATGACAAATATTTCTCATAATTATGATCATAAATTCCTTATGTATGGTATCAATCTTGATAATTCATCCGTGTTTAATGCAGGGTTGACTAGACTAATACCACAGGGCCTAATACTAAAACACTAATTCTTTATATATTGTCATTCTATGTTATCTTATTCCTTGTTTGACAGATCAAGGCGGCATTCAACATTGACTGGCAAGCTTCCACATGGCAAGATCTGCAGAAACCTTTCTATTCTGGCCTCGGTGCAAGATTGTACATCGCCCTGCAGACTGGTAACAACGCTTCGGCTATACCAAGGTATGGTTGGTGTGCGAAAACTAAATGTAGCCCAAGATATTATAATGAATTCTCAACATACTGTGAGCAACATATTTAGCTTGCCTCATATCTAGTACCTTGGTAAGACTCATTTATTGTAAGCTATAGTAAGATTAGTATGTAATGCATGTGAAATGTGAGGCAGGGTGTTCAGCAGTCAGGGAAAAGTGACTCCCAGGTAATCAAAAACCATGGTATTGAATTTTTGGTCATGGCAAATGAAAAACCTAAAGAAAATTCATGACATAGTCATTTTAAATATTATATTTAATAATACATAATGGAAGAATTGTTGATAAGGTTTGTTATATTAAATAAACTAATGGCAAATTTTAGATGATGGTTACTCTGATGCAATATAAGATTGCACAATAGCATTGCTTTACATATTTTCATTATGCTAGTTATGAAAATCGTCAAAGTATGGCCATGACAATTAGGTAAAGTCACTGTGAAGGCACGTAAAGGTCTTTGCGATTGCAATTAGTTTTAACTTATATGTTGGTTGCAAAAATTAACAGGCAGAATTGCAGAATTATGTCAGTTGGAGTAGTATATGCATATTGCAGTTGGCTAATATTTTTCGTATTGCAGAGATATTTCTAGCCAAGGTGACTTCTGGGTAAAGTCATATAGACCTGGAGGCATCGCTAAGAGTTTTGTCGATAGCGCTGAGCAGCTGGAGAAAGGCAAGTGTTGCACCTGAACTAAATTTCCTATCATCATTTTTATGTATTATTATATTGTTTATTCTGTGACGGTTGTATAGAGTCAGAAGGTCCTGAGGGGGGGGGGGGGATTCCAATGCTTCCGTGCTATCTTGCTGGTATTCTATGAGAGTTGAAAGTAAAATTAATTGAAATGTTTCCATTTTTTAGGTTGCGAAAAGACCCATGCAGACATTGTCTTCGTCCTGGATGCCTCTGGGTCAATCAAATCACCCAATTTCAATAAGATGAAGCGGTTTGTCAATGATGTGATCGACGCTTTTGATATTGGGCTGGACAAAACTAGAGTTGGTCTCCTTAAATTCCAGAGCAGGGTGAGTGACCGCTTGGACACTGGATAGTTTGATATTATATGAATTACAGCAAGCAATATAATAAGATCCCTATGGGGGTTAGCAGTTAAACTCGCGCCATCTTTGAAATTTTCATTGTGAAATATTTTGAAACAAGATACAGGTTGACTGCATACATAATTTTAAAGGTTATTGATTATTCTGTTTATCCAAACTTTTTTTTGTCTCTTCTGCAGTAATACTGACAGTGAAATTATTTATCTCTATGATGCTGTGTGACAATATATGAAATATGAAGATGAAATATTGTATGTATTTTTCAGATCTACACAGAATTCTTCTTGAACAAATATAACAACAAGGTTGACTTGAAGGCAGCAGTTAACAAAATCACATACACCGCCGGAGGAACTCGAACTGATCTTGCCTTGGATTCCTTAATCAAGAGCTACTTCCAGGTGAAGTCCAAATTTTTTTAAATCTACATTTAATTGCCTATCAAAAGTGTCAAATATCTCATGTTATAATATTATTTGTTTATTTATTTATTTCAGCCAAAGAATGGAGCTCGTCCCAACAATCCACAAGTGGCTATCGTTTTGACTGATGGAGAGAGTAATGAACCTCAGAAGACAGTCATCTCCGCTCTCAAGGTAAATGGCATGCAAATTTACACCATATGCACATATGTTCTTTTTTGGGAAATATTTCAGATGGATAAATGTCAATTTGTTTAAATAATTACCTCTCTCTAGGTTCATGATGCTGATATCACAGTCATCTCGGTTGGAGTAGGAGGTTCAATCGATCAAAACGAATTGCAAATCATTGCTTCTGACCCGGTCTGTCTCCATATGGTTCTCTTGGCAAATTTCGACGAGGTTGACTCTCTCAAATATGTCATCGAACAAAGGACTTGTGATGGTACGTGGTTGTCTGCTGTTACTCTTAATATTAATTTTTAAAATCCTAATGAAAAGAATGTAATCACTGATTAGTGAGGCAGTTATAGCACAGTGTTTCTTTTTCTACTAATCTTGTTCCAGGCCGGCATTTATAATTTGTGATATGATTTTATTCACCACATTAATTAAGGAAATTTTAACAGTTAATGGCCTATTTCAGCCCCTGTTATGATCACTCCTGGCAAAAACGGAACAACAATTATCTCCCCTGGAGAAGACCAGAACTGCAAGGTCCGAGTACCAGAAGGGGGTATCACTGTTAAGGTGCGTCTATAATAATAAGGGTGCTTAATTTAGTTACGAAGTGATAAACAATCCATTGTGATTGATTTGTGGCACTGTTTCTCCACAACTAATGGGTTGCAAATAATTTCCTGTAATCGAGTCGATGTAAGTTTCATAGCATGTAGGAAATGTCTATGATAGATAGCGAAGGAATACTGACTTAGTGGGGTCTCCTAACATTATGTATAAAAACAACATTCTGTTATACAATATACTATAATATATGTACATATTTGTGAATGAATGTGAAATACAATGAATCTTTGAATCTGAATCTGCTTGTAAGAAATGTCTGGTTTTGCCACTGACGTATTGTTATTACTTTGAAATGAGGCACAAAAATTTTATCCATAGTAACCTACCTCAAATCATAAAAGCAATATAATGATCTTGTTATGTCTAGTATGAAACTTCACCACTAAAATGTACATAAAGTCTGTATTAACCCTTTTTCATACATCTTACTGACTACCGAATCATGCTTGATAAATATTTGGATATTTTAGTACTTCATTTTGTATTATCTAAGACAGTTTTGTGCTGTAATTTTCAGTTCAAGCCACTTCGAGGAAATGCCAAATACTTCATTGCCGAGGATACATACCCATCTGAGTCTTACTACCAGGCTATGGCCTCTGCTAGTGTTGGTCAATACGGTCAGTTTTGTCATGCTTTTTTCAATTACCATATTTTTTATTTACAAGTAATTAGGTCTCAATAAGATACTGTCTTGTTCGCAGATCCCAACCTTATTTTATTGCCAGCGTTAAGACATTCTTTTAAAATATTAACCGCCATGACATGTAATTTAGCAGTAACAAATATTTCAATTTACAAATTTATTGACTGCTTGCTACCATCTTCATCAAATGACTATGAATCTGACTGTGATTCTGATGGCAGCCAGCAAATACCACCTCAACTCTATTCACAGTCTGTACTAGGTCAATATTACAGGGCTCTGTTTGTCTGTCAAATCTACAATCATACATACAGCTGATGAGACTCTTTATTTTAATCAAAGTTGCATGTCTCATTCGCAGGAGCTCTGTATATTCCAAAACCCAACACTCCGGATGTTGAGGGAACTGTCTTCTGTAACATCAAGGGAGAGGACAATGAGACAGAACTTGAGTATGGAACCAAGCCTGGAGGTAATGTGTCCCTGCATTATCTCATATTTATTGTATTTTATTTTGGTATTATTTCAGGCCTCTCTATGTTTTTTAGTGGTTGAATTACTTCTTATCCATTTTGAGGTTTCTTGTGAAAACTACTGCATTGTCTAAATATTACATCCCATGTATTACAGCTTGTAGCTTTGATTCGAAGTAAATTTAGGCTGAATTCATTATCTTGAATCACTGGAAGCATGAGAGCTATATGTACCTTTATCCCTTACGTAGCCATATGCTGAATCATCTCAGTTATACTTTGGTATTTGCACTGATAGTTGCAATACAATTTCTAGGTTTCAATTTGGGATATCAGCCAGTGTATTTGATTTAATATGCATCCTAGAGAGCATATAAGTTTTTACCCATCATATATTGTTTTTGAAGGTGTTGTAGTTGTTACCTTCATTTTCAGATGAGGATTGGTGCAAACAAAACCCATGCAATAACGGTGGAACGTGCGAAGATACCGGAGATAGTTACTTGTGCATTTGCCGACCCGGTTTTACCGGCAAGAACTGCAACACAGCACTTAGCACAGCCGCTCCTGCCACTACCACTGGTAAACCAGCTACTACTCCCAAACCTGACCCTGTAACCACCCCTAAACCCGCTACCACACCTAAGCCGGCTACCACTTCCAAACCGGCTACCACACCTCAGCCGGCTTCCACACCTAAACCAGCCACCACTTCTAAACCTGTCTCTACTGCTGCACCTGCTCCTGTTACAAGTAAGTCTCCCTCCTTAAGTGGGGCGGGGGCATAGCTCAGAGGTAGCTCAGAGGTAAACCTTTAACGAAAATGAACGCTGAATAGTTCTCAACCAGATGTCGGTGAAAAATTCCCTATCTGAGCAAGTATATCATGCACCCCGGCTTCTAAATGTGTAAATAGTGTGCTCTATCATCCTATCTCAACAGATGCATACGGCACAATCCTCTATTCTGTTCAGCAAGTCTGATTTCTACATGTTTATTGAATTGTAATAATACTGTGTGAATATGGTTAATATTATAGAGCGCTTGCTCTTGGAAAACTGTTAGTTTCTTATTTTCTGTCAAATTTATTTGCTTTCTTATACCTTTGTTGAGTTTGCATCTGTTGGGATTCAGACACAGCTAATGAATCTGAAGAACCTATTAGAATCACTAGTCATCCTGCGTCAGTGATCATATTGATAATGATCTAGTTTTCATGTCCATAGTGCAGGTGGTAATTATCACATAAGGCACACATAAATTTGAAAATGTCAGTGGTTAGCCTTCACTTTTTTTATGTACGGCATCCTGCAAAGAATGTGTCAAGACGGTGCCAAAAGAGGCATTTTACAATCCAAATGAGAACCAACTTCTGACTACAGAAATGTCAGCGTCCAGAAGGATAACTCCTCTTTTTGATATATACAAAATGCAAGTGCTTGTTCTTCTTAGAAGTTGCCTTTTTGGTTGTCACCTTTCGGTTTATCGCAATTGTATTCTGTCACCATTTTGACCATGCTTTGTCTGGTACCATAGAAAAATAGATTTGCATAAAAATAGTTATAAACCTTGTTCCTACAAATATGATATTATTATTAATTTTAAGCTGTCCATGGTATATGGAAATAATTATATATCCCGGTCTACATGCTCTATACCCCTTTTCTTTATATGTGTATTCATAGAGTAGTATACTAGAGTAGTAAACTTGCTGTTAAGCCTACCTCTACATGGCCAAATGTGCCACATGCATTTTCCATGCAAAAGATAACCGCATGGAAAACACATGGTTTTTGCCTAAATATAATCAGGCGAAAACTATGCATTTTCAATGCGTTTATATGGAACATGGAAAACGCACATGGCACATTTGGCCATGTACCCTTGTATATTTATTCTATATCTAATATAAACATGGCAATAACCTGTCAATAAGGTATTAAATTTTTTTAGAAACAGAATATTATTTAATTCATTAGTACATGTAACAATTAAATAATTTCTTTGGTAATTATTGCAAATATTATTTAGTTATGACACAACAGCAGCGGTTGAAAAAATTGTCTCGAACCATTCTGTCTTAAAAGGTTTACCAATCCTCAAATATAATGACTTCAAGCTGTTAATGTAACTGTAAATTGCATTGTATTTTGTCTACAGCTCCTGACCTGTGCAGTCCCAACCCGTGTGAGAATGGCGCATCTTGCCAATTGAAGCACGGAAAGTATAAGTGTCTGTGTCCCCCAGGCTTCACTGGAAACCACTGTGAGACAGGTAAGAAAAGACCTATCTTGAAGCAATTCTCAATGACTTATGAATGCCAGTTAGATAATAGAAAGATCATGCTGAAACTAATTTATATAATTTGGGTGTTCCGTTCTTAGACCAGAAAGCACCAATGACTAACTGACCATTTGAGGCAAAGTTTGATAAAAAAAAACATAATAAGCCATAATTTCCCCTACATCTTAAAATACAGGTTCCTTGTAGAAACTTCACTCTCAGTGTAGATCCTGTTAACAATCGTCCTGATGACCTAAAACAATAGGTAGCTGAATAGGCCTGCGCTGCTACTGATTTATAATTCCATTAAACTATGGAAAAATAATACTTAATATTACAGATATTGATGAATGTGCCAGCGACCCTTGTGTCCATGGAACCTGCCTGAACGGACCCAACCACTTCATGTGCACGTGCGACCCTGGATACACTGGCCTCAGGTGTGAAACTGGTGAGGATCTTGCTCTATTAATCTTTGCTTGGTATCGTTCTTCAGATGTATGATTGATGTGAATGTTCATTAACCAAAGAAATGGATTATTTGTAAGCTTTTAATTCTGAGATGTCATCCACCAAAGAACCAATGGGTATATTATATGAATCCAGGATAGACCTGTAAATTGTAATAAATTATAGTTGATGTTCTCCATTATTGCTTACAGACATTGATGAGTGCCAGTCAAGCCCTTGCAAGAGGGGATCCTGCATCAACCTACCTAATGCATACAAGTGTGTCTGCCAGCCAGGCTGGACCGGACCCAACTGTGATACTCGTAAGTGTTCTGTTCAGCTTGTTGGTTTAGTAACAATGCTTCAACATATCTTGTGACATTTTATGATGATTTTGCCAATCGGGAGAACTCCATTGCACCTCCTTGAATCATGGAATGTGGTATTGTGGGTGGCCAACATGACAATTTTTACAATGAATCATTTAATTTGATTAATGTTTCAGCTCTCAACGAGTGCAACTCCAACCCTTGCCAGCACGGATCCTGCACCCAGCTTGGAAATGGATTTGAATGTTGTTGTGACCACGGCTACACTGGCCTCTTCTGTGAGACTGGTTAGTATTATAACCTCCTCAAAATATCACCAAGTAGTTAGCATAGATTTAATTCTGCTCCCAGTCCATTTTTTTTGGAGCCACACTTCAGTCCATTATATCTGCAAATTACATTAGTGACATCAGTTTATCTTCCATCTCAATTGTGACTAGAGTGGCTTTTTTTAATCAAAGTTAATATGTAGGGTTAATATGAACCAATACCGCTGATAGAAATTTAGTGCCAACTGAGCTGGGCTATCTTCATGTGACCTTGGAGTTTGTCTCAATGCTGCTAGGTCTGAAGCTTAGCCAGCTTATATGATCAGCTGCCAGAGGCATACATAATAATGAGATGACAAGGCTTGGAGTCAATACCATGTTATACATTTACCCCATGGGTGGGGTCTTTTACGAGCCTCAGCATCGATGCACATTTGATTTTGGTATGTGACCTTGACATTTGACCTTGAAATGTAACCTTGGTATGTTATTTTCACCCAGAGATCGACGAGTGTGAGAGTGATCCTTGCATCAATGGAGCGTGCGAAGACAAGGTGGACGGCTACAAGTGTCGCTGCAAACCAGGATACACAGGAGTCCATTGTGAAACTGGTGAGTGTGTTGATTATCAATGGCAACTTCAATGAACACTACATGCTTTTGCTAATATTTGATCTTAAACATTATTAATGTTTCCTTTCAGACATTGACGAGTGTGAATCTGAGCCTTGCCAGAATGGAGGAATCTGTTTCGACAAAATCAATGGATATGAGTGCCAGTGCCACCCAGGTTATACTGGCAAAAACTGTGAAACTGGTATGTGTAATGCTGCGTTGAATTTTTGTTCGACCTGTCCTACAACTAGTATCACACCGAGATGTCAAATAGTCAAACATTTCTCGCCATCTTGGTGTAATACTGAAAAAGATTTAATTAGCCACTGATGTAAATCAGTTGCAAGTCTGCGTGAAAGCTGTCTCCCTGCTATAGCCAAGTTGTCATTTTATATCAATAATGTCCTTTTCTTTCAGAAATTGACGAGTGCGTGTCACAACCTTGCATCAATGGAGATTGTGATAATAACATCAACCACTACCTCTGTAGGTGCTACCCTGGCTGGACTGGCATCAACTGTGACAGTGGTAAGTCAGAATTTTTGTTATAAAAGACCTTTGCTAGGGCATATTATAAGAATGAAATAACTTGTCAAGTTTTACAAATTGCCTCATTGACAGCTTCTGATTTATTAAGCGATAATATGAGTTCATTATTCACTGTTGTTGCAACTGTACACTCATTTCTATTCTCTATTTCTATTGTTGCGTCTTCTTTGTTTAAATTTGAGCTTTTTTGCCCACAATTTATTATGTATCATTGGTCAATGAGCCGTATTAAGCACCCTTTTAAGAACTCTCGTAATACATGTATATATTTAGTTTCCAGCAGTGGATTAGGCCCAGATGTTTTAGTTTTAGTTTTTAATATTGGTCTTAAGGTAATCTGCCTTATATATTTCAGATATTGACGAGTGTGCCTCAAACCCTTGTCCTCCTGAAGCGACGTGTCTTGATAAGATCAATGAATATCAGTGTGTATGTCCTCCTGGATTCACTGGATTACATTGCGAGACTGGTAAGTAGAGAAATAACAATAATTTGCCTATCTGTCTGTCTATGTATACAACAGATCAAAACTTTTGGGCTACTGGAATAGAAAAAAGGGTTCTCATTTTTGCAGTGTTTATCACCACTATGCGATGCAATTCATTTTTTAAATGTACCTCTGGCTAATTCAAAATTGTAAAAATAAATTTTTATATTTATATGTGATATTTTATTCTTTATTCCGTATGTAATATACTTTGATTATGTCCATGTGCATGAATAAATAATATATATATATATATTTATTCCTCTATTGTACAGATATTGACGAATGTCTTTCTGATCCTTGCGTTAACGGCAAATGTATTGATGGCAAGAACAAGTACAAGTGTGAATGCATCCCCGGCTTCACTGGTGTCAACTGCGAAACTGGTAAGTAAACAGCTGCATGTAGAAGATGATAGATTCATTTAAACATTATTCTAGTGAGGGCTGTTCCATGGCAACAGTTTTTTTTCCCCTGCTCAAAATGGTTGCCTGTAGCTGTGTAAACCAACAGGAACAAAGACTAGTGATATTGCTTATCTTGATTATTATTATGTTACAGTCTTTATGAAGTTACAGGAGATTATTGATTACTCATATTCTGTTGAAGCAGTTTTCGATAACTTTATTACATATATCTTGTTATCTTTTTGCAGAAATTGATGAATGTGAGTCTGACCCATGCCTGAATGCAGGAACTTGCTACGACAAGATCAACCACTACTATTGCGAGTGCCGACCTGGCTTTACCGGCACGAACTGCGAAACTGGTGCGTTAGTTTTATGAAACCTGTACCTTCTAATTTGCTATCTCATAAACACAATGAGTAGAAGTCTTAAGTTACTATCCGTTTTTGTCATCAGGAATATATTTTTAAAGTTCTGCAATTGTACGATCTATCAGTTTTGAACTTGAAAATTAATCTTTATATGAATTGGAAGAGGAATCTTATATTAATAGTGAAGCTTTCTCAGTCATTGCTCTTGACCTCTGGAATTAGCTACCAGAGATAACAAGCTGAGCTGAACCAATGATGGCTTGAAAATAACTCATTTATTCAGAATTTCTTTGGAACTATAAGTTCCTTTAACCAAGCGAGCAGAAATATTTCCTAAATCTGGCACTGTACAAATTATAAGAATAAGGGTAATACCAAAATGTTGTTATCCTCTGTCACTAACTAAAAAAGTCTCTACACCAACTGGTGGTTAATGTAGGGGCACTTTTTTAGTCTGATCTCAAACAAGCAGTTTCAATGGTACGCGGGACAGACAGTAGTATTATAAGTGAAGCGGCCATATCTTGATGTTACAAACCAATGTTTTGTGGTATCTTATTATGATTTTATTAAATACTTTCATTTTTCCCTTCAGATATTGACGAGTGCGCCAGTGATCCTTGCCAGCACGGAACTTGTCAAGATCTGGTCGCTGGATACAAATGTACATGTGAACAAGGATACACTGGAACCAACTGTGATTGTTGTAAGTAAATTAGAAAAAAACTTACCTCTTCTCTTGGTGGGGAAAAAAATCGGTCACTTTGTATATTTGTGAAATAGATAGTTTCGCCCAAAAATCCAGTAAAATGGTCATTCAGATTTTGACAAGCTTTTTTCACTTATCTTTACTTTATCTAATGAGTGACAAAGATTTGAGGCTATAAATAAAATGGTTTGTCAAACATTTTTTTAATTTTTTGCCTGGTGATCCAGACCGAGATGAAGTGCAGATTTTGGGCCCACATTGGGCAAAAGTTGGCAGCTGAATTTGGCCCAATATCATTTTACACATAGGCAAGGGGTTGGCCCAACATACTCAGCAGAAAGCCAAAGTAAACTTCACTGCCTTAATGCTATTCTAAATCTGTTTATCCTATCTCATTTCAGTGATTGACAACTGTGACTCAAACCCTTGTCCCAACGGAGTCTGTATCAATGATATTGGAAAGTACACTTGCGTCTGCAACACTGGATACACTGGTTTGAACTGCGAGACAGGTAAATAATTAAACTGATTGAATGATTATTATATATACAATGAATGCTTCCACAAATGCAAATATTGGAAATTTGGTTTCCTTTTAATAGAAGTTGGAGCTACTCAACCACCAACCCAACAACCAACAACTCAAAAACAAACCCAAAAACCAACGACTCAACAACAAACCCAGAGGCCAACGACGCAACAACAAACACAACGGCCTACAGACACTCCAATTGTGAAACCAACTTCAGGTCCTGGCTATGACTGCGGAGCAAACAACCCTTGCACAAAAGAGAATGCCAACCTGGGTAAATTCTACTTCCCAGCTGCAAATTCTGCTCAGTTTGTCCAATGTAGCGAACACGGTCAGTGTTATGTAATGGATTGTCCACCAGGACTTAAATGGAACGCAGATGTGCTCAACTGCACATAGGCTCAAACACTACTTAATGAAATCAAACATTACGTTGTAAATGTTTTATGAGCATACTTATAAGAGCTAGGCAATACTTACCATAAGAATAAAGTGTCAACTTTATAAGCGTCTAATCCATGTGTAAATGTTTTTGTTGCCAAAAGTCATGTTTAACAAATTGCTATGCATTATTATGTACGAAACAAATGTATGTGATACAAAGTATATATAAAGAAAGCTAAAAAAAATACCCAAAAAAAAGATTCTGCGTTAAAATCACTTTGTTATGCACTCTGATTCTGTTGAAGGGCACTGTTTTCTGAATTTTCACTATTTTTTCGTATATCTTTTGTACCTTTTCTAATAAATGACCAGCTCGGAAGCTCTCTCTGTGATACTATAGTCCCTTACAACATGCTATCTGGCAAAATATTTCTTTCTGTATAACCGTGTGCCTGAAATCTTTTAATCAAAGTATTTGTGAGAATTGTACGAAGTTGACACCTGTTGGAGACAAATATCAGTGATTGCCAAATTCAGATATTGTGATGCATATATTTAGTTTCTGTGAATACTTTAAATCCAACTGAACTTTCGCTTTTTCTATTAAAAATCAGAGATTGAGAAATTGTTTTTTTGTCCTAATTCTTGATGTGGAACGTCCAATGAACACCATAAAACAATTTCACTCTGATGGTCAGAGGCAGATATGATCTTGTTGATGAGACTAGTGTGTGCAAAGTCTTTTACCCCTTTAGTCAGTTTCAGCTCGAAGGACAGCTCCCTAAAAACTTGAACACAGGTGCCTGTGCTGGCCTCTGCACATCTCCCTGCTGCAGATAACATGGAGCTGTGGGCCAATCAATGCATGTCATTCTGTTGGACCAATATAGGCTGCCAACATTGATTCAATGTAATTTTGCACATTGGCATTAGAGTGGCTCCAGATAAACAGCCAACGCTGTTGTGCTTTATTGGCCCAACATTGGTTCAGTGTCAGTTCCGCTGCCAGAATAACGTTGGGCCAAAATCACATCAATGTTGGTCCTACGTAATAACACTGAGATAATGCTGTTAATGCTGAATTGAGCTGATTTTGGCGCACCATTGTTTTTGTGTGTGCATAATTTCTGCTACAAGTTTATACATCTTCATGTAGAGAATGCAATTAAAGATTCAACATCTTTGCTGCTGTTGGGATTGGGCTGGACCTTCGTTCACCCTCGTTTATCAGATGTCAGCATTTTAAAGCATGATTATGCTAGGATAGCCCGAAGTTGGTTCCACTCAATGACATGCCAAACCAACTGCATTGCTGCCATGTGTTGGGTGGATTAGGGGTTTACTTCCTGTATTTCTGCACCTGATGGGCTAATTACTACAGGCAGGGACCATGGCAATGAGATGATGAATGAAACAGCCTAAAAATCAACTTCCCAACCCAATTAAAATTAAGTAATCCGTTCATCAAAAATAGTTTGGTCCCAAATGTATGACACAAAACCTTTATTTATATCAACCTATATATATAGTGACGGATGTGTTTGATAATTTTAATAAATTTTTTAAAAATATATGTTTTAGAATGCGAAATTTGATTATATATTCTTGATCGATCCATATTTGCTCTTCAGTTTAATTGCTTAGTTGAAGATATTCCACTAGGTAAACTAGGAATAGTGATTTACAACATAAAAAAAATTTAAAAAAGGGGATATGTGTACAATGAAGAATCACGTTAGTGACAATGTGAACTGGCTTGCAAAAACTGAACACTTTGTTTTTGATTCAGCTAAAATGCTGTGAGGAGGAAGAAAACCAAACAATCAGGATAAAGGCAGAAAAGTTATTTCCAAACAATACATACTGGATGCATGAAAAATATGTGGCTAAGAAACTAAAAGATGTCTGTGAAAGATGTATAGACTAGAGATATTGACAATGCCAAGAAAGGATAACAAACTAAAACAAAAACAGAACAATAGGTGTTGATTTTTGATCAAGAGAATTCAGTGAAAGCATGAAAAAGCTGAAGGGTTAGGATACAGTGACACTAAACAATATTTGGACAGTTTTGACTTCACACAAATATGTAAATTTCCATATTTTAACCGAAGTAGCAAATACATTGAAATCACAACCACAGGCTGCTATAATGATTGACATAAATTATACATGATAATATGGAATCCAAATCCACTTTAAGCAAAATAATTATTGGTGTGACTGTATATCGAGTCCATGCCTTTTAATAAATGGGGATACCTGAATAGGTGCACCCTTTTCACACAGCAGCCATAAGTGATGTGGACGAAACGGTTAGCCTGGGGTGATCCGGTATTTTCAAAAGTGGTCCGGTCCTGGTCCGGTCCAGGGGTGAGCGGTCCGAAACTAGAGATCGGACCAGTCCGGAGGTGGTCCATTGACATAACTGTGGGTCTCAGGGCAGCTTTCACTGCCCAGCTCTTGAGAAGAATTCATGGTCAACGTTGATGAAATTAGGTCACCATTTCTAAACTGCCACGTACATTACCTCGCTCCCCAAGGGGCGATACTGCACTAGACTTTAGTGACGTCTGATGTATAACAAATTCAACATGCAATGCTTGGACTGCCGGTCCGGGGAAATTGGATCGGTCCAGTTCCGGTATTTTTGTAGTGGTCCGGTTTTTTAGCGGTCCGGTGTTGGAATTTTTGCCTCATTGACCTCTCTTTGCACTCAGGTATAATATTGTGACGTCATCAGTAGGCAATGGCCATGTTGAGATCACAGAGTGCAAGAACAATGGAGAAGTATGATGTCATAATATATAGCGTAATCAAAATGAGGTCAGTTTGGCAAAAATTTCAACATGGCTGCTGTGTGAAAAGGGTGTATCTTCTAAAGCAACAGAAAAGATTCGAATCCCAACCTGGGAACTCTATGAGTTTAATCCTAGCTGAGAGTCGCTTTTAATATTTAAGATAGAGAGATAGTGCTCCCAAAATACTAGATCCAGATGTTACTTTGTAGCGACAAGGACAACAGTAGCAGTTTCATTAAAGTTACTGCCACAATTACAAGGCCAGTTGAAAACCTTCGGATGTTTTTTTTTTCTATAAAGTAACAGATTTTACAGCTTCTGTTGAAACAAACGTCAAATACCAACCGAAATACCTGAGTAAGCTCACTTTACCAGCCTATTTTATTCTTATATGACTATTTGGCTTCCAAAAATGCTATTCTTGTGGAGGTGACCCAGATTAGCCCACCCCTAGTAACAAATTCCGGGTGGTGTGACAAACACCCGGTGAAGCTTTGAAATCTAAGAACACAGTATGTGCAATGGGACTGGTTAGCAGCAAGTGGGTGGGGAAACAAAACCAGCTTCTGCTTGTAAAACAGCTTCTGCATATATGCTGTTTCACTGCTTAGCTGCAATTCAAAGTCAACACTGATGAGCTGAACACACAACGTTGGTCAGCATTGCAATTACAATTTTCGACCAAGAAGATGACCATGAAGTAGACCACAAGTATACTTATGATTGATAACAATTCCAAACAATATCAAGAGGTTTTCTTCCAAGTAGAAGGTGCACTTCTAGATACACTCTTATCTTGCAGATGGTTCTATCCTTAATTTGGAGATGGTGACAAGGCATTTGACTGATTTAGAGCCTAAACATTAATTGGTTGTCATTGTTTGTCTTGGTGACATAAAATATAAATAGTTTTATTGACAGTATCAATATCACAAGATTATACTATGTCAAATCGAAAATAGAATGAAATAATCAGATCTTACACTACAACTACTAGACAAGCTATATCTACAGAATATATACACTGACTAGGCTTCTGCTAAACGTTCACCATGGTCCTCTTGGTGTAACTGTGGCTAAATTAAATGCTTTTGTGGCAAAAATCTATCAAACTTAGTGGCGAAAATGCCTCTCAAGTGTACACAAGAGAAACTGAGAATTAAAAACTGTCTCTGTTGTGGCTAAAAAAAATTGGACTGCTTTAGCCCCAGTGGCTAAGGCTTGAATTAATTTAGAGGAAGCCTAGATACATATATATGATATACAAGACAGAATAACATCGTTAACATTTCGAGATAGAGTAACACTTAGTCTATTCATTGTCATGATCCCAGTTCTTACACATTTAGAGAAAAACAGCAGCAGAATTTGATATAAATAGTGATCATATATATCTCATGAGCTGGACCAGCATTTGACAGAAGTCAATGACAATATAATATGTTGAACACATGATGCGAATAGTGCCAAAGCATGCAATTTTAATAAAGTTACCTACAGATGACCTTGGATAATTACTCCACGAAGGGTAAAATGCTATAACTACTGTTTGGATAATAAGCATATGACACAATATGCAGTTCTGGAGGCTGCAGAGGAGACACAATTAAAATAGATTTGTGCTGACAGTTTCTAAATAGAGAGAAATATAGCTGGTACTTCTGTTGGTTAAAGGTGCATACTCTCATTAAATGGCTACCATGGAATTGCTGATCAGTTTAGTTCTGAAGAAAATCATTGATGTGGTGAAACGTCAGCAATCAGAGATGAAATATTTTGATATGTCCTAATTAATTTAGGGTGTGAAGCTTAATTTAAATCTTTTAATGCCTTACAATTACATCAGATTTTGAGTAATTAATGCACACTTATTTTAAAATTAATGAGTGTCCTGCAAATTACACGTGAATGTATTATTATTTATACAATATTATATATATTCTTGCTAAGATTTTGTATCTGTACACTTCAAACCTGTCAAAATTATTGTCAAAAATTATTAATATGACTCTTGTTTGTGGTTCATTGTACTGAAAAAGTCATTTTCCTATCTGGTGACTTAGCTAGCAGACACAGGATACATTTTTGGCTTTGTTGTTTCTTTCACACATTGTAATTAGGGAGAACTGGGCGGGTGGGAGACCTGGGCACCCTCCTTACAGCTAACAGTAAAATTGGTATTACCCTGAAATGGGGTCACATTACTCCTAAGTGATGATAAGTGCATGTCTGAAAGCAAGAAACCATTTGAAATATTTCTTTTTCTGATAAAGTGAAATTTTTGTTTTTTGTGTCAGTGAGTAAAATTTCCACTATGCGTACAATTGTTAATTGACGAAAACCGATAAAGGATCGATTAGAAATAATCATATTGTTATAATTAGCCTATAATCAGAGTACAATCGTGTAACAGACATGTTGTTCTTGCCATGTGGAAAAATATGCTTGCCATGTCTTTCAAGCAACTGCGATGGGGAGAATGTAATAAAAAGAAGACCATAATCTCAGCTATGTCACATTATAGTTGGCTTATGGCTTACAATACAAGTTGGTTAACCCATGCTTGCACTTTCAGAGTTAAATTATACAAAACATAAATTCAGCAGGCATATTTCCCTAACATTAAATCATTCTTCAAATATTTGTAAATATGACAGTGATTTACCGATTGTATTATAGCTAAAGTTAAGCTGTAGGATGCCTACATGCCATATTTTTTTGCGATAACATTAAAAAAAAAACTTTAAATCCTGCAAAATAAGATGAAGTTTAAGTTTTAGATTAATAAATTTTAACCATGAAATGCTGTATTCACACTAGTATATTAAGTTTTAACCTGAAATGAATGTAATTTTTTTTAAGAAAATAAAATAAAACTAGATGTTCGTATTAAATATCTGGGGGGGGGGGGGGGGTTTAATGCAATCATGTTTTTTTTTATAATTCTTTATGAAAACATTAATAAATGTTTCAGTTTTTCAGTTTGCCCAGTTCTCCTGTCCTTATGGCAAAGTTCTCCTTACCGGAGGGAGAACTGGGCCACTTTATTCTGAAATATTATTTTCTCTTTACACAATGGTTAAAAAATCTTTCAAAAAGGCACCTAACATTATTAGAGAAATACTTATAGTATAATTAAAAAAGGAAAAAAAAGTGATGTTGCCTTATTATTTGAATCGGGAAAAATCTAAATGTGATAAGCGGCCAAGTTCTCCTTACTTTCCCCTACTCTAGAAGACAACCTTTAACAACACAATATTGTTCGTCGATGTGCCTTATCATTTTTTAGGTGTCTCATTAATACTCTGACAGCTTTTTTCATTAATACTCTGACAGCATAGAGTGAAACAGCAGTTGTTGAAACTACAGCAGAAATATTTTTTGCACAAAATATGATTAAAGGTCCGTCATACCATAACACCCTCCAAATTGTGCTCAGCATTTTCCACTGGAGTGACATAACCCAAAGATCATGAGTCATTCTGAACTACATCATGGCAGTCTGACATGTGTCAACTGTATGGCCACACAAATTTCAAGAAAATGTGATTTTATACCCTTTGAAATGCTTCATTATGTTGTCATAACCAAACGGTTAACTGACAGCTGACTTTGCCACTTAGCCCAATCACTATGTAAGGGCCATGACAAGGTCTTCTTACAGCTTGAAAATCTGCTGCATCCCATAATTTAACATATTTAGTGCCCCTTACAACAGCAAAGAGACCGAAATGTCATTACCATAACATGTCTCTATCATAACATTTTCTTAAATTTGTTTTGGTAATTCTGGTAATGACTTGGCATATGTACTTTAAAATGACTGTGTAGTTGGTATATATGTATTTTCAGTAATCTGCAATGTTTTTTTGCAGGCTTTTTACAGAACCAGCTGTAATATTTTTTATTGAATCTTGGCAGATAATTTTTGCTGTATATCATTACCAAAATCGTAACAAATTTTGCACAAATCTTTTATAATTATCAACTTATCCACAAAAATTTAAATCACTCTCCTTACACATAACATGTCGTCTTTCAAAATATTATATAACCTACTACAACAGCAACATAAACTTGTTAGATGTAAGTAATCTTTGTGAAATGAAAATTTCACAAAATTGTGTATTTTTTTTTCTTACTGATGAGGATTTGAAAATAAAAGGTGATTTTAAGGCTTGTTGGGGACTTTGGACTTATTATTAAGATCTGCTGTGGAAAATTTAACTTTTAAATTCCATTTAGTTATTTTGTGCTTGTTATGGTAATGACAAAAATGGCAAAATTAAATGTTATTTTTCAAACAACTGTAACTCCACAAATTGGCAAATTATTTACTGCTGGCATTTGCTTCTATGTAATCCAAAACCTACAAAGTTATTCAGAACAAAAAATAACTGATATTCATATGTTTAAATCATATCATGCACCAAAAAAAGAACTTTTTCTGTAGAATGACCCTAATATTCCATCACACACTATTACCATCCCTCAAAAAAATTGTGATTATCAACCTAAAATGGTTATTTAAACCAAACCACTTGTCATTTTTTGTATCTTTTGAACCATATCGCATCAGAAAATACTATTCTCCATATAAAGTTTAGAAAATATTACAAATTGGCCCACCCTAAAATGGTACACCTACCTTGCATCACCATACCCTGATATTTGCAATTTTAGTTTTGTCACTCCACAGAAAGCGTAAGCTTGATGACAAACATTAATAAAGCTATTGAAGGTCTGTTGTCATGCAGTGATACACTAATGTTCTTTATTCAACAATTAATTTGCCTCTCAAATCTCAGGCCACAGTTAAATGACGACGGAGCTTTATTTATTGGCACTGGCATTTCATCACCAACAGCTGGGATTAATCCGGCCATGTATAATGACATGTGGTAGGCTAATTTGAATTAAGAGTCATGAAAAACATATATACTGTCAAAAGCTATGGCATTATTTTAGTGCCAAAAGTCAGTTTATCCTTAACGCTTGTTCAAAGTATTTAACACCTGTTGAGAAAATTAAATTAGATGAACATAATAAAATCAGGCACTGTCAGTAGTTTTTAACAGGCGTTATTGGGCGTTAACGGGCGTCAACAGGCGTCAGGATTAATGCAATTTCATCATTATAATAGTTATAATTACATATCTGTAGGCATATCTGCCTACAGATATGTAATTGTGAAAAATCGCTATGTATTGCACCTTTTTTTAGGATGTCCCTGTTTGAAAGTCCCACAAGACTATTTCTTCCCTTGTTTTCACCAGAGGACGACACTAGTCTCTGTTTGGGCTTTAGGTACCCAAAAATCGTCTGAACGCCATATTAAGCTTTTACTTTTTGGACATTTTTGCATCATTAATTGATTTAGGCAATTAAAATTGATAATATTGAATATATTAACAATAATGCTGGAGGAGGTAAAAATTTATATTTTGTAATTATCAAATTCAATTCATGTTTGTTCAGAATTAAGATGTGTTTTGCATAAAAATGTTTCCATACTATCCTAAACATATTCTGGTATCTCAAAAGGGGTCTTTGCATTTTATGAAGGGTGGGGAAGGGGTGTGGGGGGTGGGGGTAAATTTTAATCACGGGGCATCGGTGATTGTGGCGGCCAGGGCGTCCACGGCCAAGCTGCCTGTCCCCCTCCCCGACACCCCCCCCCCCCCTATTGATAGATTACATTGTATTTGTGTGAAACCGCCAGGGAGGGGGGCAGAATCATGCCAGAATGCCATTGGAATGTGTGCATTGCCCTTTGATGGTGCCGTGCCTTTTTTAAAGACAGAGCAATGACTTTTAAAGTAGAAACCAGCGCAGAGGCCTAAGTCTGTGTCAGCATTTATAAAATGAATAATGCCATTCTCTAAATTGTGAAATTTCAATGAGGTATTACCATGTTACAACAGCCCTCACCAGCTAAACTATCTTTTAGGGTTCATTGCCACAGGTGCAGTTAGGTGAGGGTGAACTGTGTACCCCAATCTTCAAATGCCATAATATATGCATCAAATATAAGCAATATCATATAGACTGATCATGGAGACAAGAGTACACTCTTGTCCCCATGGACTGATGACAAAGTGTAATGTGTATTTCCCATCCCCAATCATTCCTCCACAGTTGCTTGTATCCACTCAAAGCTTTTAACTAGTATATTATTGGGGATAAAAATGCAATTATCACAAGTTTGCTTATTTGATGTTATTCCCCCACTGCTTCAAGGAATAAAAATGTTTTATCACACAGTGATCTAGTTGATGAAACTCCTTGGGGATCAGAAATAACCTTTTAACAAAATATTGTCAAGGGAACTAAGGCATAATGAAAACCTTATGTGTATTATCATAACTTATTAAAAACTATATTTCCTGTTAGACCAAAAAAAAAAAAGTGCTCAGATCATGGAGTCACTATAGTGACTCCATGCTCAGATGTACCAAGGTTTGTTATCAGCAGGGCCACAGTCATGGGAAATAATATATCCGAAAGATAAAAAAATGCTAATGTATTTTCTCAGATTTCACAGGTCTAAGGTAGAGTTTGACTTTGAAATTCTCATATTAAGCAATTAAGCACAATCAACGTCGCGCTGGCTGGGTGATGACAGTGGCCCTATAATAATTGATATCTCTGCAAATTAGAACTCTCCTCAGCAAAAATGCTTCTATATGGTAATTTGCAAAATGTAATGTATTTATTTTATTCCCATGTAAAAGCCAGTTTTGTAGTCTACAATTACAAACTACTCCCATGAAAATTAAACCATTTCTGGTGGAGATATAGTTATAAGAAAATAAAGATGACTGATTTAAGAAAGTGTATTTTTCACACTGCCATTACATACAACCAACAAATACTACAAAATCAAATTATGCTGAGATGAAAGTAAAACTTAATTCTGGTCAACTAAGTGATACATGTATAACCATGAAGACAAGAGTAGAAGGAGTGGAAACCCGGCACGTTCAAAGGTTCAGTCAGTGTCTCAGATGAGTTTTGAAAGATCTGTGAGATTTCACGTTATCTTGTTTATCACCCCTTTTATTACCACAAATCACCCCCTAAATGACCGTCGCATACCTCACTGTGGCACTGAGACGGTCATTATACACCCTTGTTGCAGTGGCCTTGTTGTGAAAACCCCCTTTTCTTTCGTATCAAAAGATTTAATTCATATACCCTTATATTTCAATCATATTTACAGTAAACCTGTTGAAGTCTTTGTTATATGACTAAAAACTTTCTGGTCATTAACTCCCCTAGAATAGCATTGGATTTCCTATGTTTCTTCGAATTTGGCGGTTAATATAATTATAACTCTTGTCTCCATGTTATATTTCTCCTTTTGGTATATGATAAGTACTTAATTATGTTTTACTTGTATCTATACTGTGTATACCGTCCAATCTCATCTAGTCTGTGGACTAAATGAAATGTGTCATATCATATTAACTAGATTAAATAACAGCACAAGTTATATGTACTTCAAGTAGTTTATAGTATATATGGACTGTACATGTATGCATGAAAATGAAACGTGTGTTTGTCTGAAATAAACTTGAATTGAATTGAATTGAATAACCCCCACTTTTATTGGCGATTTTATAGTTGGTGGCATGCCTTTCATCCAATCAGTGTCTCGCTGGGCCAGAGAGAGGCAGTGTCCTTCTTTTTTTTCCTGCTAGGGAACCCCGCTAGAGCCCATGCACCCAAATGAAAACAACTGTCTCTATCACAATCTCTAGAATTCATTGAAATCTCTCTCAAATTGGACATCATTTTAATCTTTTTTTCCATGAAAATATGACAATTCTAAACCAAGTTACACACAAATTTAGATAAAAAGTCGCATTTAAATGGAATAAATTGCTTGTTCTTAACACTCTCAACTCACGTGGGATGGCTTTGGCGAATTTGTCCTTTGGGTAGTTAAAAGATAACATATCAAGTATTTAAACAATATATGAGTGGTTAGTGCGAAATCGTGCGAAATTTGTTGTTTTTAAAGAAAACTGATGCCCCCCTATGTGTGATAAATGAAGCATCTTAATGCCGGTCACTTCTCACATAAATATATCAGTAGTACTAAAAAAAAAAGGGGGAAAAAAAAAAAAGTTTACATTTTGGTAATTTATTTAAATTACATCATATGTATATACTATATACATCAAGCAAGTTTAAAATCCCATCTTTTCTATATTTTAAAGAATAGAAACTCCACAAGAAATGGGGTTATTTACAGTTAGACTATTGCAACAAGAGGGTAGAGTGACACAATTTAGAGCCAAAATGGGGTATATGACGGTCATTTATGAGGTCATTAGTGGTCATTAGACATGCAGTTATTACATTTCACAGGTTTTTAAGAACTAATCTGAGACACTGACTGAACCTTTGAACGTGCCGGGTTTCCACTCCTTCTACTCTTGTCTCCATGAAGAAACATAGGAAATCCAATGCTATTCTAGTGGAGTTAATAAGCAGAAAGCCATAAAATTAGGAATGGGGTGTGACGAAAAAGAGTTTCCACTCCTTCTACTTTTGTCTCCATGCTATTATGACTACCTCACTATTAGGACCATCTCACTATTAAGACCACATCTCTATTAAGCCACAAAGGCCACCTCAAGAAGACCACCTCACTATTAAAACCACCTCACTATTAAGACCACCTCTGAAACAGGCAACCTTACCATAAAGATCACTTTATCCAATTATTGAACACCTCACTGTTAAACAACCTGGCCATTATGATCAGGAATGCGCGGTAAGCATGACGCTATTATTGAACCTTAACATGTGGTATACATTGATTCAATTACTTATGTTTGCTGGTAATTATCTAATCTATTTTATATGCTTGCAAATAGATTTATATATTTCATATTTTATGTATCGCCAATTCTCCAGCAAATGTATGCAATAATACCCCATGATCACATTATTAAAATAAACTGAAATTGAACTGTCATTTATAAATAGCTATAAGAGAAACTGGACCTAATTGCCTAATTTCACCAAGATAAAATCATAGAGACAAGAGTAATCTTGTCTCCATGTAAAATCCCCAGTGCAGTGTGACCTTGGATTATCCAAGGTGTGACGAAACAGCAGACTGGGTTGCTTGGTGGTATCAAGACGATAATAACTGGATGGCTATTAAATTTTCAGTTCTAGTTTCTAAGTTAGCAAGACTTGGTTTTCTTAGTCATTGGATAACACAAGTGTGTCAAGAAAAATACATGAATAAAGGTAAAAATATAAAATGTAGTAAATATTGGTTAACCTACTCTGCCTTATTTCCCTGGTAGTGCCTTCAATTTCTAGTTTTAAGTTTTTACCAACTAAAGTGGTTCTCTGATTCATCAGGGAGGTAATTTCAAATGCAACTACCAAAATTAAGGCTTCTCAATAAAATGGCATTCTTTGGTGAAGGGGCCACAATTTGGCTGGCACTCTGGAGTTAAACACAGATCACTGGCCCCTTCACCGAGAAGTTTGGCTTCAAACCATACTCCCATGCAGCTATATTGTTGATTTGTCAGGGTGCTTCAAAGCAGCAAGTCCCCTTTCAGGCTCCGCCCCCCCCCCCTGCATATGCAGTGCCAATATTATATATATTATACATGTGTGTAGCACCCAAGCCATGTATGCCCCTTCCTCAGGTTTAGAGATTTTATTAACACTTTTCCATGTATTTTGAAAACAAAAAAAAATTCTTGGGCAGGGTGAATACAAGGGTCAGTCAGTCAGTCAGTCAGTCAGTCAGCACGTCAGTTATAATAAGTAATGTTTTAGCTAGCCACTTGAATTTGGCTATATTATGACATTTATATTTCATACATGTCCTTATTTGGGTTCAGTATTATAGTCATGCAAGATATACAAGCCCATTTTTTTGTTTCCCTTTCCTTTTTTTTTCTGTCTAAATCTTAACATAAACTTTTTTGGTTACTCAAGACCATTTTGCATAAAAAAAATACCCTTCTGGCATGATGAATTGATTGAATTAGGATAGTGCAGCCTTCTACTATCTTGACCAACGTACGTAAGAACTTTTATTTCTTTTGAATTCACACATGAATGTAATCAGATTATTATAGGCATTATGATAATTTTTAGGCTCTAAACATAGTAATTTGTTACAAGGAATTAAGCCAAGTATATTTCACCATTTCACCATGGAGAAAAGGTTATTACATACAATAATGTTGAGGCATTGCTATGTAGGTCTCTGTTTTGAGATGGCCCCTGCTTCTGTAAGTCAGAACAATCACCTCATCATGCGTCTTGGGCTACATCATTGCATACTCCCATGCAGCTTTGACTTGTCAGGGTGCATCATTGGGGACCATCTCCAAACGATAAAATGCTGAGAATTGTTAATTTTTAGAAACTTTCTACTTTTAATTATCAAAAGTTAAACATGTTATGGTACATTTAGTTTATGCCCAGCTAGCAAATGCACTTAACAATATAACAATAAAATCAGAATCTAAAAATCTATAAAATCAAATTAAAATGAAGTCAATTGATGTATATAAACTTGAAATAGAAGAATCAGGTATAGGCATATTAAATAAGTAAGTCTATTAGCGCTTCATGAAAACTGACATTAAGTGTTTTTCCTTAAGTGAGGAGGTAAGCCATTCCACAGCAAAGTATTAGTGTTATGCATATACATTTTTGTCTTGATGAATGGGTCTAATTGTGTTTAACAAGAACTTGGATGAAGACAACTAAGAGAAATAGAGCTAGATAGAGCTAGATAGAGCTAGGTAGAGCTAGATAGAGCTAGGTAGAGCTAGATAGATAGTTAGATAGATAGATAGAGCTAGATAGAGCTAGATAGAGCTAGATAGTTAGATAGAGCCAGATAGATAGATAGAGCTAGATAGATAGATAGATAGAGCTAGATAGATAGATAGATAGAACTAGATAGATAGAACTAGATAGATAGATAGATAGAGCTAGATAGATAGATAGAGCTAGATAGATAGATAGATAGAGCTAGATAGATAGAACTAGATAGATAGATAGATAGATAGAGCTAGATAGATAGAGCTAGATAGATAGATAGATAGAGCTAGATAGATAGATAGATAGAACTAGATAGATAGAACTAGATAGATAGATAGATAGAGCTAGATAGATAGATAGAGCTAGATAGATAGATAGATAGATAGAGCTAGATAGATAGAGCTAGATAGATAGATAGATAGATAGAACTAGATAGATAGAACTAGATAGATAGATAGATAGAGCTAGATAGATAGATAGAGCTAGATAGATAGAGCTAGATAGATAGATAGAACTAGATAGATAGAACTAGATAGATAGAACTAGATAGATAGATAGATAGATAGATAGATTAATTGAGGAGTAAAAGGGAAACAAAAATTGTCAATAATTTGTGGATCTTGGGAAAAAATACGTATTTGTAAATGAATTTTGCACAATATGCCCTCATCATGATAACACTTATTATTTAATCGCAATAAAACTTTTTGGCTCAAATGCATTGTGTTTATGGTATTGTGGAAAAGTAGTAACAATTACTCTACAAAGCCTAGAATTACTATGCATGTATCATCCGTTTATGCTTTTAAACAGTTTACAGACATCTTCCATTATTTGTGAGAGATTCATTGCAAGTGACATACCAATTAATAGCAATTCAAATATCGAAATTGGTACCAAAAGTGTGAAGTGTAATTGCAATTATCATTGGAATAAAATAACACTTTATACCGAAACGGAGGGTATTATCAACAGGTGGGTACTTTCGGCACTCACATATTAAAATGTCAACAGATACTTTCGGCACTCATATTTTGAAATGTTAACAATAAAATTGTTAAAATTATAATATGTGAGTGTCGAATGTTATGAATGATTGATACGGCAGATATAAGGCCTTCATTATGTAAATTTACATATTTAAGCATAGAATATGGCAATAAAAGGTAATCAGATGTCAAGAGATAGATATTGCACTCATTATAAAACTATTAAAAATTATAAAACAAGGGAAAGGAAATACAGCAAACAACGCTATTTTTTCATCCAGTTTTTACAATTATGATGGAAATTAAAGAGTGAAAAGTTATGAAGTTCTATAATTTACATAATTTCACTGCAATATTTCATGCATGTAGGTATATATGTCTGAATAATTCTTGGTGTGGCTGTATATACATTTAAGTCTTCATAAATATATGGATGTCATTGTATAATATGAGATTCTAGGAAGGGAAAAACGCTACTTTTTTGGCAATTTTTTGTTTCAGACTTTCAATTGCAAATAAACATACACTGAACTTTAAATATAATTTAGACCTGCTAAAGAGATGTTACTGTAACATAAAAGACTTTTCAAATTATCAGAATTATTTTTTTCCCCCACAAATTTGCATGCAATATTATTTAAGATTTCATCAATGTTGGTATGTAATAGGGTCTTAAACAGGCATGAAAAAATATTCAAAATATATGGCAATAAAAACTCCCAAAATACTCGAGAATCATATGATGAGCCTGTGATTATATTTTATGATAATTCGTCTGGAATGGATGAAAAAATTATTAATATTTTTTTAATATTTCCACACAAAATGTAGATCTAGTTGTTCAGTCTGTAGTACATGACATAAACAATAAAAGACATAAGCATACTGTGGGGGTGTGCACAAGCTTACTTACTAAAGCTGTGAAATTGTACACACATTTTGCATTATTAATGAATTGAAATTAAGTTGTGCACTTAACTATTGATGTCCACAAAGTGTCATTAAGTGCACTCCAACCCAGTAAACAGTCCATGACATCTTTTTGAAACTTAATCTAGTTTTGTCAACTTAAATCCGTTTATAGCAACATTGAAAGGCATTTTTTATGCTGCTGCTGCAGTGTTTATATAGCATCGGCCACGGCCATTGACGGCCAGGCAACCCCAGTCTATTTATAGAGCACAGAATGACGTCACGGTAAACGCTCCGATAGACTACAACACACTATGAATATATTCCAGTTTTCGGATTAGTTAATACAGTGTATATATTGAGATTAGATATGATCAATCAATCAATCAGTCAATCAATCAGTCAATCTATCTATCTATCTTTCTATCTTGCTTTCTTTCTTTATTTCTTGCTTTCTTTCCTTTTTTCTTTCGTTCTTTCTTTCATTCTCTCTTTTGTTAATGAGACTGACTTATCAAACAAGATGGATAAGCATCATAATGTACACTGCTATCTGCATACAATAGACATCAGGTCAAGGGGTGCGGAGTTGATAGGAGAGGGGGCAGTCAAAAAGGGGGGGGGGGAGTGTTAATTGGCTATCAGATAAGAGGTATGGCTCTGCAGAGGGGTACAGTTCTATCATTACCATTCTGTCGGGAAGGCTAGAAATTATGAAAACAAACTCTTAGAGCACTTTTTTTTCCTTACGATCCTTCCTGCCTCAGATAGCAGAACAGATATTAGGTGAAACCCCACTTTAAGACCAACTCAATACTAAGACCACCTCACCAGTAAGACACTGAATAGAAACATAGACTTTAGGACCGCCTAACAATTCGTAGGCTATTTCCAAAGAAGGCACAATAAAGATCGCACCAGCCCACACCAGACTAGGGAATTTCCCACCAAAATTAAGGATAGGTAGATGAAGTCCTTAGATAGATAGATAGATAGATAGGTTGATAGATTGATAGAATTGAATAGATAGGATAGGATAGGACAAGATAGATAGATAGATAGAATATAATAGAATAGAACAGAATAAGAAAGATAGATAGATAGATAGATAGCTAGATAGCTAGATAGCTAGATAGCTAGATAGCTAGATAAATAGATAGATACTATAGATAGATACGATAGATAGATACGATAGATAGATAGATAGATAGACAGATAGATAGATAGACAGATTGATATATTGTTAGATTGATTGATTGATTGATTGAATTGAGTAAACAAGAAAAAAATGGGATAGAACGATAGATAGATAGATAGATTACAATAGAATGGGATAGATTGACAGATTGATAGATAGAAAGATAGATTGATTGATTGAATTGAGTAAAATGAAAAAAAACAAAAAAAATAGGATAGATAGATAAATTTAGTAAAATAGAAAAAAGAAAATATGATAGACAGATAGATAGATAGATAGATAGAGTTCTTTATGTCATTCAGTCAGATTCAAGTTTATTGCCAGCTTTAATCAATCATATTTGGGTAATGACATTTTTTTTATTTTAATAACTGGTGTATATTCTATCTTGAAATTATATAATATTGAATGCTGCTACATGGAGTCACTATATATTGACTCCATGTATAGTGACTCCATGATATTACCCAGAAGGGTATAATATCACCAGTGTGGTCAGTGATGAAACAAGGGATGCTGTCACCCCATGCACATGATGCACCCTATGCCCTCTGTTGAACCCTTGATAACATCTGACCAATGACCTATATAGGTCAGTGCATCTGACCCAAAAAACTTTTGGAGGGAACTCCATCAGTCTGCAGTCACAAGTGCTATGTGAAGGAGCTCCAAGCTGTCTTATCTGAGGTAAGTTTGTTTCTTTTAGCCATTTGTTTTTCATACTTTAGTTAGTTTTTTCTTTCTTTTTCAAGAAATAAACATATGCCTATAATATATGTGTGATGTTATATGAACAGTTAGACTATTCTTGAAGAATATTAGAAAGACCGGGAACCCAGCCACCTCAATATTAGGACCACTTTAAGCCATTAAACACGCCAAACAAAAGATGTAATCTTTCACTATTGTTTTGTTAAATTGATGGTTCTCCAATATTACTGCAATATCTATCTATCTATCTATCTATCTATCTATCTATCTATCTATCTAACTAACTAACCATCTATCTATCTATCTATCTATCTATCTTACTATCTATCTAACTATCTAACTACTATTCTATTCTATTCTATAATGGAAATGATTCTATCTAAAGATTGATCAGGGCCGTAGCCTGGGAAAAGTCTAACGGGGGGGGGGGGGGGGTAGTTAGGTCAAAAGTCACACTTTCGATGTTCTGATGTTCACTCCAAGTACTATATTTTGAACATTTCAATGATCAGTTATCAGCTTAAGCTAATGGTGTAAAAATTATGTTGGCTGTGTAGTATATATACATTAATCATTGAAAAATGAACTACATTGTACTTATAATGAACTGAATGTATGCATGTTATCAATATTGAAAGGGAATTAAGGCTCATCATTCTTATATTTCATAATATATAGAGTAAGCATGTTAGGAATTTTTATAACACTTCAATTAATATTACTGAACAACAAAAGAAAAGAAAACATATTATAATGCACAAAATTGCATAATTGATTATGAGATTTCAGCCACTTTAAATATAAAAATAAAGTAAATCATAAAAAACAATCCTACACCCATGTATGTATAGGCTTAAATATTTGAAATACAATATATTAGTATATTGATAAATTAAGACTAAAGAATTGGAAACTATCATTAAAGTGGCAGCATTCCTGAATTTTGCTTATTTTGTGATATATACAGCAATGAAGAGTAGAAAGAGTAACTTATCCATTCATCAAACCAAAGACCTTATATCTAGATATAAGGTCTTTGATCAAACTAAGAATGCAAGAAAACCTTTAAGGAGTAATTTGAGGTTTTTAGTGCAGCTGAATTTTGACCTGCTGGATTCAAATTTGCTGCTGTTGCTGAGTCAGCTGCTATCTGGGTCAAGCTGGACAGGTTGTTTTCTACTGGGAATTTGTTATAAACAAGTGTTTGTGAGCTTTTGGAGATGTCTCATCAACATAGAGAGGTCAAATAAAGTGTTTAAAGACATATAAAGAAAAAAATAAAGGTTGACAGATATTAAAACATCAAGGAAAAACTTTGCTACTAGAATTTGAGGTCAGTGCTATAAATAGCTGGGGTGAAATAGCAGCATAGCAAAATAACTGTCATTGGCCTGTCACCATGTGCTCTTGTCAAAAGGATTGTCAAATTATTTTTACCATTGGTTAATCTAACTATAAGAGACAATATGAGAATGGCCAGACAACTCATTTCAAGGAATACTGTCCCATTACAATAGCTTTCTTTTCTTTTGTCTACAATGGCCACAAATGCATGTTGCATGGCATACTATACAAGATAATCAAATTAGATAAGTTGTCAAATCAGTAAGTACAAAGTTATGTAATAATGAAATTGATTTTAGCAGGCACAGTTTTCTATGTGTAAAGTTATTTCAGTCTTGCTATGTCAGGTTAAGAGCTGCACATTTACAAGTCTGTACTTGTTGCTCCCATATTTGAACAGGGCCAGACCACAGCTAATTGGCTGCCATAAATGGTGTGAAAGGAAAGGTCACATAAATTGGTGCTTAGACCTTCTCTCTTAGCAAGCCCTATGATTGGCTGAGCAGTGAGCCTGATTTAAAAGTGAAATAGTGAAACTTCAGAGATAGATTCCCAGGGTACTGGGCATCACATGACATTGCTTAGAAAGTACTTATGCCCCCCCCCCCCCCTTTTCAGAGCAACATTCATAAGAATAGTGACTAGCTCACCGAAAAAAAAAAAAAATTAAATCTAAAATAAATAAATAATATAAAAAAAAAATGAAAAAAAAATATAATTAATCAATAATAATAATAAAAAAATTCAATCCATCAACAACATCGTTTTGTTTTCCAGTCAACTGCTATGAGAATGGATACTAACATGTAATCTATAATTTTTGCTGCAGGACTTTCCATGCCTCTTATCACAAAATATTCTTTGGGGGGGGGGGGGGGGGGGTTTGCCCATTCCTTCCCATACACACGATAGAGATAAATTCCATGGAATTTTGCTCCCTTCCAAAAAAGAAGAAAAATATAAATAAATAAAGGCCTCTCTCAAATAGAACGTCTAAAGTTTATTTTCATTACATAATACATCATATGAACTGAGCTCAAGTCCAAGAATTTGAGGTCTTTCGGAGCTATGTTGTTAGTTGTTGATAAATACTACAGAAGAACTCTCTATAAAAACCAAAAAATAACAGAAGAAGCAATTTACTATTGAATATCTTTTGATGTCTTCAAGGTTACATATATATTCTATTATATATACAGCATAATGTGAAAGTCATGTTGTTTCTATATATAAGTGATATATAAGTTGTTTTTTTTTGTTCCCAGGGTTCATACATGCAGCCTTGACATAGCAGCCAAACTGGAGGACCAAGCAGATGGATTCGTATGCTCAAGGCAGATGACAATATAGTGTCAGGTTGGACAATCTTCCTTCATAACCTGCAGATTATTGCTGGCACATTCATTTGATATTCTTCAATAGGAACTTGCAAAAATGGAATACAAGGATCTCCACAGGGAACTTACCAGAGAGTGCTGGGGTGAGAAAGAGACAGACTGAGAGCCATTGTGGATGCTATGTGACTATAAGGCCCTTTGTATTATATACACTGTATCATGGAATACCAGTCACAGATGTTTCAACAGGTTGGATTTCCCGGGACAGCTAACACCAAAATACAAGGTAAGTCTTCAAATTAATAATAGCAATACTATACAATGTTATATGTATGCAGTCACACAAGAATTGATAAATTTTGCCAATTAAGACAGGTGACTGTTTGATATTGGTATAGCTGTACTCAATAGCCACCCAGCTCACACTTAGCCTAGCAAGCATGCCCTCATTTGTGTCCATGTTAGCTCACACTATGGTGAATTCAAATAGTCATATAATATACATGTATTGGGCAATAGAGAGAAATACAGGAACAAAGGTATACCTTGAAAGAAACATACAAGATTATTGTTTTTCTGTCCAAATACTCATGTATACATGGGCTAGGACAATGCTTCCAAAGCAAATTCAGCAATTATACTATAACACATATATAACAGTGATGTGTGTGTTGGGTATAATTCCATACAAAATAAAACCTGTAAGATTTGTATTTATTTGGAATTTAATAGATATTTAAAGTTTAGATACAAATAAACACAAATCTTAAAGGTTTATTTTGCATGGGATTATACTATATATATATATATAATTTTTATTGACAGTAAAATATCATCCATGATATATACTTAACACACCAATATTCATACCTTCAAAAGTCAAAATAAGTTTTGCACACAGGTATGCATTATTAATAGCCATTCCCTTCAACTGTTTAATAGCAACTGGATTGTTTTGTTGCTGATTTGCATAAAATCTGTCGTATTTAAATCAGTTATAGATTATTATGCAATTTATTATTATGAAATTGTTAATAATATAAGAAAACCTTCAACTGGGTTGCTGAGAGTGAAATTAAGAGACTGGGTCTGAGAGATCATTGTTGGAGAAAAAACATTTTATGGCTGACATTGGAAAGCATGGGATCATATAATAAGGAAATGTTGGTAACAGCACAATTTTTAGCATTTTTATCCAGATTATGACGTAAAAAGCATGAAACAAATTTCAAAATGTAGCTTAAAAGTGAAAGTACAAGATATGTTATGGAAAATTTCACTTGCTGTCTTTAATATGGGGGATTAAAAGAGTTCATAGTTTCCCCTTAATACAAAATGATATATCATTAATGGTCATGAAACCCCGAAATTTTATCTCTACAATATTTTAGAAATATTATGACAAGTTTTTGTACGCATTCATGCACAGTAGTGAGTGATTGTGGTCTGGAAATGGAAAAATTAATCTTTTTTCTAAATTTGTAAAACACAGCCGAGACATGTTAATGTGACTATCAGAAGCAGTACAAGGCTTAAAATTTCATATAATATTACACTATATAGCCGCTATATAGAGTAATACTGTAATAGTAGTGTAATACCATATGAAATTTTGTTGGGCAAGTGCATTAGTGCCTGAGTTCTGCCCCAGAAACAATTCTACACAACATATAGCATTTTTTCCAGATTTTCCATTAATATAAAAACAGCATTAAATAAATGTCAAAATTAAGTTTAAAAAGTGGAAATACTATCTTATATTATAAGTAAGTAACCTCGAATTTGTGAATCAATGCACACAGCCGTTTGAGCCTTGATTCTTTCTCCAGTTCTAACTAGCTTTACAATTCTTTATTTGCACTCTATTCCTCTATTTCCTCCAGGCTACTTTTCCCCAAAATGTGCCCATGCTTGCTACCAATATGGCCGCCATCACTTTCAGAAACAGACTGAATGGATTAAGGTCCTGTGGTCCATAGGCCTCATGTAAGTTAACAGCCCAGCATTGGCCTAATCTTGGCCCTATGCCACTTTTGGCCAACAGCAGGTTGGCCCACTGTCATATAGGCCCAACCATTGGCTAATGACATGTTAACCCATTTTTACCTAACATTTGCTCAATGTTGGCCCAATGTCAGTTCAGCACATGTTTGACTGATGGCAGGTCAGTCCCACTGTCACATGGGTGGGTCTACTGTTGGCCAAATAACATGTCATCTTAAAATTTGCCTAGTGTTGGCCTAATGTTGGCCCAATATCAGTGCGGCCCAGTTTTGGCCAACAGCAGCAGCCCAGCATTGGCCTAATGTTAGCCCAGTATTGGATCAACGTTGGTTTGGCCCACTTTTGGCTAACAGCAGGTTGGCCCACTATTAGATAGACGCCACCATTGGGAAAATTACATCAAAGTCCAGTCAGCCCCCTCTCCAGTTGGCCTACTGTTGGCCTACTGTTGGCCTACTGTTGGCCTACTGTTGGCCTACTGTTGGCCTACTGTTGGCCTACTGTTGGCCTACTGTTGGCCTACTGTTGGCCTACTGTTGGCCCAATGTTGCGCGGGTGCACTGTTGGCTGAATGTGATCTGATGATCCAAAAGAATTTTCTTAAAGGGATCATCATCTATATCCCAACCTTATTTGACCAGAATATGTCCTTTCCTATTCACAATATCGTGTGCAACAGTCTTCTGGATCCAGCATCCAGTATGTGAGCCAGATAAAACAATTGGTCTGGGTTCCAGATCCATAGTGTGATCCATACCCTCCAATAAGTGTAGGTTTTCGAACATAGAAATGAAAAGAAGACCAACAAAATTAATCAGCCCAGTAGCATTGAATGTATATATTGGAACAGTATTCCGGATCCAGGATCCTCCGGAATATGATCCGGATTACCCCCCAAAATTTAATCAGTTACTGGCTTCAGCATTATCCATCTGCCCATCAAATTAAATGCAAAATCCATCTGATAACTTTTTGAGATATCCAGCTAAAATACAAAAATGCAACCAAAAACATAATCCTTGGGAGAGGTAACTATACAAAAATAACTACATTACCTTTGAAATGTCTTAATCTGAGAGAGAAAAAAATGTGCTAATCATTATGACAGATATGCTTTGAAAGACATCAGGAATAGAGTATAAAGCCAGGCAAGGAATGAGTTGGGTGCCTATTAACATTGATTAACAATAATTAATAGGATAAGATACTGCCGTGTTATACTAGTAATCATCCAGTAGTGTGACCACAAGCTGTACCACACGTTGATTACTAGACTTTGTAGTATTTATTTACCATAGAGTGGTGGTATCATTTCAGGAGTGAACATGAGTGCAGCTTCAGTTGAACAATTTCGCATTGGGACAGTAGATTGAGGACATCTCACAAACTATGGGCTGGACCAACATGTGGTAAGTACACGAGGCAGTTATAAGTAAACAGTAATCAACAGTTTAATTTCACACCTCTAAATTACACAACAGCCAAAAAGAAATTAAAGTCTCTACAAAACAAACAAGGCTAGTGGCATTCTATATACTGTCTTTGCTAGTTGTTTTGACAACATTTCTCCAAAGTTTCTCAAGATAGGTGCAAAGTCTGCCTCATGGCCTAATAATTGCAAAGTTACATGCATATGATTTATCACATGAAGCCTGTTCATTCCTACTGGACTACTTAAAAAATAGCATACAAATTGTAAAACTAGGTAACATTATTAGCGAATGGTTAAATTTGAAAACTGGTGTTCCCCAAGGTCCTCTCTTGGGTCCTCTCTTATTTAAAATTTACATAAATGATTTCCTTTTTGAATTAAGTGCAGTGTTTACAACTGTGTTGACAATAACACCTTATGCTATGCACACAGAGACAATGGTCACAGAGGACAAACTTGAAGAAGCTTCAGCTTTAGCAATTGCATGGTTAAAAAAAAATTATGAAAGCAAATGCATCTAAATTTCAAGCAATATGTCTGAGTAGGGAAAATGTTTCCATAGATTTTGAGATTGACAATCATGTAATACAGTCTGATTCTGTTGTTAAGCAAAAGCAGCAAAGCAAATTAATGTTCTCCAAAGACTATGTTAACAAATTGATTACACAAGTAAACTTAAAAAAATATATGAATCATTTATCTCATCTATTTTTGTCTATTGTACACCTGTATATGATACTTTCACAATAGGACAAAACAAGAAACTTGACAAACTAAATAAAAGACCAATAAAATAATTTTGCAATGATTATAATAGCTCATACAACCAAGGGCTAGAAAGAACAAGTAAAAAAAGGTTTTACGTAACAAGGAAAACTAGTCTAGCAGAATTTGTTTATGAAGTACTCCATGACATGGCAAGACCTATACCAGGCGGATCATGCCATCCATATGAGATGAGAGATAATCTTAAACTAGTCAAGCCTGTTTACAACACTATGCAATAAAGGTGCTATGATTTGGAAATATTTACCTGTTTAATTAAAATAAGTAGATGAATTAGCCAAGTTTAATGATTTATTGAGCATGTTAAGACATTGCATTTCCTTGGAAAGTATAATTGCAGATCATGCATAATCTATCAGCAAAATAATTCATGATCATTGTATAGTTCAGTCATATTCTCATTCTAATCATCCATATATCTATTTTCATTTTGTTATTGTTATTTTATCAGTTGGCTAAAAGCCTTATCATTTTTTATATTACAGCTTATGTTCTACTGTTTCTTTTACACCTCTGACTATAAATAAAGTTATACCTTATCTTATCTTATTTTATCTAACATTAGGCAATGTGGCTAATATGTTGATTTAATGCTTCAAATATTTCAAGTCAGATGTTTTGAGAAAAAAATAATGCAGGTTGCTATGCTCTTACAGACTCGGTGGGTAATTACCAAAACATGACACATATGCAGACGAACAATACATAAGTCAAATGTAAATTTGAACCTATCAAATTTTTGTCTGACAAATCTTAGTATCAGAAAATCAAGTTTTGTAGTTGTTTTTCTTACCATAATACTAACTGTTTGTTTCAGGTAGGAAATTGTGGATTTATCGAATAATGCCTACTCAAGATTCATCACATTCCTGCAAGCCTTATACAACAATTATGGAAGGTGATAGTCAACATGGTTTACCAAGTAGGATTCATTATTGGTGTAATCATGGAATCTATGCAGAGAATGCTGACCACAATCACGATTGTCTGCAGAGACAGGTGTTTTTGTTAATTTTCTTATTGGTTTCTTTATAGAATAAACTATACTACCTTGTTACCAGAATGTTTCACAATAGTCTTCATTGAATTTGTATTGCAGGTTTCAAACCAAAGTACAATTCTATTTACTCATATGTTAGGGAATTACTTGACAGCACAGTGCACAACACAAATTTAGCTGAATTTGAGTTGAAGGGAGTGTGAACTATTACTTTGACGGCATTTGAAGGATTGCATGGTGAGAATGCATACTGCTGCACTGACCATGGCATAGTGCATGTCCAGGTTTATGGAAGTTTGCAGCAATGATATCTGCAAACCTCTTGTTTTCTTGTTTTGTGGTGAAAGAGATGGGGCTCTTTGAAAGCATATAGTGTTGCATACTTGACCTTTTTGTAATCCTTGTGATGGCTTTACATATCAACATTCTTTCTAAACTTTAAGTATTTAATTAATGTCAGTCGGACAATATCTCAGTCATTTTTTGTTTAGAAAAGACTGCTTTGATTTCTAGGGCAGAAAATCAGTGAATCTGCTTTGATATCATCTCATCAAATCGATCATTATCATCCTCCTATAACCATATTTCCCAGAGAGTACCAGAAAAAATTAGAACGTTTATGGTTACCATGACTTTCTGACAAAAATGCGCTTGATTTCATTTCCATGAAAAAGTTTTTCAAATTTTAACTCTGACATCATTCCAGGGCTTTCCTGTGCAAACCTTGCGGTGGCACTTCGCGTGATAACTGCTCGGTTACGCGGTGAGTCTTGGTCTGGTTATAGTCAAGTGCTTGATCTCATTTTCCATATATCCAATTTCAAATTTAAACTGTGACATCATTCCAGGGCTTTCCTGTGCAAACCCTGCGGTGGCACTTCGCGTGATAACTGCTCGGTTACGCGGTGAGTCTTGGTCTGGTTATAGTCAAGTGCTTGATCTCATTTTCCTCATATCCAACTTCAAATTTAAACTCTGACATCATTCCAGGGCTTTCCTGTGCAAACCTTGCGGTGGCACTTCGCGTGATAACTGCTTGGTTACGCGGTGAGTCTTGGTCTGGTTATAGTCAAGTGCTTGATCTAATATTTTCCAATGTAAATGTCCTGCTTAGAAATCATGGAAATGGGTTCACAATTTTTCAAAAAATTAGTGTGCTCTCTAGTATTCTGTGTATAGAGGATATTTTATTATTTGTTTGCTCGTGCAGTACTTTAGTTGTTTTTCCTTATGCTGGTCTTGCAGCAAGTTAGTTTTTGAACATTCTTTCCTTTTTTTTTTTTTTGTTATGTATCTGTATTATTTCTGTTTTGTCAAGATTTATTCATTTCGGCTTTTTATATATTGATATGAACAGCTCCACCTGAGATTGTTGTATTTGTACAGTAAGGCAATAGGTGTGGTCAAATGTTTTTTCAGTAAGTAGCAAAGACATAAAACATTTTATGTCTATGCAATAAGCCAGTAAGTTAGTCGGATGTTTATGCAGTCAATAACACAAACATGAACACCTCCACCTGTGATGCTCATTATATTTATGCAGTAAGGCAATTGGTTTGGTTAAATGTTGTGCAGTATGGACATAAAGTTATATAACATGCTTATGCAGTTGGGCTTTGGACTTGGTCAAATGTGTGTGCAGTAAATAGCACGGACCTAAACATTTACATAATTATTGATGAATTTACCTTCAGGTGATTTGACATATTTTAGGTCATAATTTAATGTTTATGCACTTAAGCTATGGGTTGGGAAAATGTTTGTGCAGTAAATAGCATGGACACAATAGTTATGTAATGTTTCACACTTAGGCTATGGGTTTGGTCAAATGCTTGTGCAGTAAATAGCATTGACGTAAACAGTTATATAATGTTGATACATTTAGGCTATGGGCTTGGTCAACTGCTTGTGCTGCAAATAGCATGAACAGTTATATAATGTTTATGCAGATAGGCTATTGGTTTGATCAAATGCTTGTGCAGTAAATAGCACATAATGAACAGTTATATAATGTTTTTATAGTTAAGCTATGGGTTTGGTAAAATGTTGGTGCAATAAATAGCATGTACCTAACAGTTATATAATGTTGATACATGTAGGCCATGGGTTTGGTCAAATGTTTTGCAGTATGTAGCATGAAACAGTTATATAATGTTTATGCAGTTAGACTACGGGCTTGGTCAAATGTTTGTGTGATAAATAGCAGTGAATGAACAGTTATATAATGTTTATGCAGCAAGGCTATGGGTTAGGTCCAATGTTTGTGCAGTAAGTAGCATGAAACAGTTATATAATGCTTATGCAGCAAGGCTATGGGTTAGGTCCAATGTTTGTGCAGTAAGTAGCATGAAACAGTTATTTAATGTTTATGCAGCAAGGCTATGGGTTAGGTCCAATGTTTGTGCAGTAAGTAGCATGAAACAGTTATATAATGTTTATGCAGCAAGGCTATGGGTTAGGTCCAATGTTTGTGCAGTAAGTAGCATGAAACAGTTATATAATGTTTATGCAGCAAGGCTATGGGTTAGGTCCAATGTTTGTGCAGTAAGTAGCATGAAACAGTTATATAATGTTTATGCAGCAAGGCTATGGGTTAGGTCCAATGTTTGTGCAGTAAATAGCATGAAACAGTTATTTAATGTTTATGCAGCAAGGCTATGGGTTAGGTCCAATGTTTGTGCAGTAAGTAGCATGAAACAGTTATATAATGTTTATGCAGCAAGGCTATGGGTTAGGTCCAATGTTTGTGCAGTAAGTAGCATGAAACAGTTATATAATGTTTATGCAGCAAGGCTATGGGTTAGGTCCAATGTTTGTGCAGTAAGTAGCATGAAACAGTTATATAATGTTTATGCAGCAAGGCTATGGGTTAGGTCCAATGTTTGTGCAGTAAATAGCATGAAACAGTTATTTAATGTTTATGCAGCAAGGCTATGGGTTAGGTCCAATGTTTGTGCAGTAAGTAGCATGAAACAGTTATATAATGTTTATGCAGCAAGGCTATGGGTTAGGTCCAATGTTTGTGCAGTAAGTAGCATGAAACAGTTATATAATGTTTATGCAGCAAGGCTATGGGTTAGGTCCAATGTTTGTGCAGTACGTAGCATGAAACAGTTATATAATGTTTATGCAGCAAGGCTATGGGTTAGGTCCAATGTTTGTGCAGTAAGTAGCATGAAACAGTTATATAATGTTTATGCAGCAAGGCTATGGGTTAGGTCCAATGTTTGTGCAGTAAGTAGCATGAAACAGTTATATAATGTTTATGCAGCAAGGCTATGGGTTAGGTCCAATGTTTGTGCAGTAAGTAGCATGAAACAGTTATATAATGTTTATGCAGCAAGGCTATGGGTTAGGTCCAATGTTTGTGCAGTAAGTAGCATGAAACAGTTATATAATGTTTATGCAGCAAGGCTATGGGTGAGGTCCAATGTTTGTGCAGTAAGTAGCATGAAACAGTTATATAATGTTTATTCAGCAAGGCTATGGGTTAGGTCCAATGTTTGTGCAGTAAGTAGCATGAAACAGTTATTTAATGTTTATGTAGCAAGGCTATGGGCTTGGTCAAATGTTTGTGCAGTAAGTAGCATGAAACAGTTATATAATGTTTATGCAGCAAGACTATGGGTTAGGTCCAATGTTTGTGCAGTATGTAGCATGAAACAGTTATATAATGTTTATGCAGCAAGGCTATGGGTTAGGTCCAATGTTTGTGCAGTAAGTAGCATGAAACAGTTATATAATGTTTATGCAGCAAGGCTATGGGTTAGGTCCAATGTTTGTGCAGTAAGTAGCATGAAACAGTTATATAATGTTTATGCAGCAAGGCTATGGGTTAGGTCCAATGTTTGTGCAGTAAGTAGCATGAAACAGTTATTTAATGTTTATGCAGCAAGGCTATGGGCTTGGTCAAATGTTTGTGCAGTAAATAGCACAGAATAAATATTATATAATGTTTATGCAGTTAGACTACGGGCTTGGTCAAATGTCAGTGAATGAACAGTTATATAATGTTTAAGCAGTTAGGCTATGGGTTAGGTCCAATGTTTGTGCAGTAAGTAGCATGAAACAGTTATATAATGTTTATGGGCTTGGTCTAATGTATGTTGACCAGTAAATCACACGAACATAAACAGTTATATAATTTATACATTTATGTTATGGACTTGGTCAAATGTTTGTGCAGTAAATAGTACGGACATAAACAGATACATAATTATGATGAATTTACCTTCAGGAGATTTCACATACTTTAGGCCATAATTTAATGTTTATACAGTTAGGCTATAGGTTGGGCAAATGTGTAAAATGTCACAAGGTGAGGAATGCTGTTAAGGTATGAGATCATTTGATGTTTTACATGTGTAACACTTGGTTTAAAGGCATGTAATTTGGCAACGAGAAATGTAGTACTGTTTCAAAGCTTTAGATTCAAGATATTATGACTATGTTAAATGAAAATACAATTTGAAATAAGTATACAAAATTATCTCCATGCATTTAAGTATATAAAATACTGGTGGCCTCATGCCAAAATGACATATATTGTCTTTACCAATACAAAAAAGAAAACAAAAAGAATAAAAAGTATGAACTTGAAAAATAAATATCAATTAATGGTACAGTGTACATTCGTTTTTTCATAATTCACTTTACAAATGAACATTCACAGTATTACTCAACAAACTTAAACCTAATAAGTTACGATGTTAAATAATGTGTTCCATATATTTATATAAAGTGATGTAACAACACTACATCATATTTCAACTTTATTAGGTTTTGTAAAGATTGACAACAGGTAGGGACTTGGTTCCATGCTCTGGCTATTTACAAGTATAGTGCTGTGTCTGTATGAGAAGTTTATTTCTAGAAATTTGTATATTATTTTGTTGCTATAACTATGAATGCTAATGAGGAGCGAGCCTTGGAGTGCAACAGAAGATTTTGAACTGCATATATTCATACGGTTTCATAAGTAACTGACATTATCTTCTATATGTAACATACATACATGTGATCCTATTACTGAACTGTCTGTATTGCCTTTTTTTTGATCTGGCTAATTATTTCATTGTTGCAGTTAATTTTAACAAATTCTTAATTTTTGCTATTTCTTGTAGACATGTTAAAGCGAGTTCTGAATCTCAGATATGTTTTTGAATTTCATTTTGCTTATGCTGCCATTGTATGTTACATTTGTTATCATTTGTTATGTATTTGTATTGCATATATGGATTCGTGAGGAGAGTGTGACAGATTATCATTATATGATTAGGATTTAAGAAATAGCCCAGCCAAGGTTCAATACCTTAACATATGGTCTTAAATCCTTTAGTATTGTTTAGGGGGTACAATGGTGCAATGCTTGATAATAATAATCTTCCACATAACATTAAGTATAATCACTTGTAGATTTATAATTTAAATTATATGTTATATCATGAGGGAGTTGTTTTATGTGTTCACTATTCAAGATGTTTGATGGATTTGTTATTCCTTATGCTTTTTATACAATATGTTTAATTGTATCATAAATATTTCTTGTTCATTGTAAATACCAAATCTTCATTGTTGGTCACAAACAATTTGCGCTTATGTTTATTTATTTGGTTAATCAACATTAAAAGTTTCAGTTATTTAATGAGTATTCTTATTAATTGCTTCTGTATCTATCATGGCAATTATCTTTCAAGTGTGCAGTGCCATAAAAATTTAATTTGGTGCTTTAATTTGTATTCTAATATGTAAAGTTGTATGTTATAAAATTAATGCAGCTGCATATCATCACTAGAGCAAAAATGGCCTATAACTAGTTAACTACCATTAAGACTTAGGCCAAAATTGAATTAGGGTGACAATATATGTTTCTTTCCATATGACACAATAATTGATTTAATTTTATTTGCACTTGAAACTATATGTCACTGATCAATATTTCATGGAATAAAAAAAATCTAATTCTGAATGAAAACAAAAAAGACTTGCTCCTTTTTATGCACATGTAATTACTCACTTTATATTATATTGTTTTGTATGGAAATATATCATTTTGGGAAAAGGCAGAGAAAAGAACACTTAGTTCAATATGAACCAAACAATAAAGGCTGAGCAGATGGATACTGGCAATACAACTCTACCAAATGGCAAATGTCTGACAAGCAAAACAATGCAAAAAATGACAGCAAATGATATTTTGTGAATACAAAACATTGTGGGGCTGAGGGATCTGGGGTCAGAACTTTATATACAAATGATGATAAAATAGAGGTTGACATGAAGCTGAAGCTCTTTCCATTGGGCCCTGAATTCCCACAATAATGTAAAACTTCCCAAATATGCTAACCCCCTTTTTTCTCATTTGTTGATTCAACCCCCTCCCCCCCCCCTCTCTTTTATGAAACCCTTTAAACCGGCTATGCTCCTGCCAAAATTATTAAATTAATGACAATATAAAAAGAAATATCTTAAAATATGGAATTCTGTAGAATTATATCTATAATACTGAATGGACAACTTAGTATGCTTGATAAATGATTTTTTAAACTAATTAATTGAAACTATTTTAACTGCACTTATCGGGCAATTATATATAGTAATGGGTCTAATGAAATCGTAATAATAAGCAAACCCTTCAAAGATGATTGATACTGCTATATTTTATCTAAACGGCAATTAGTAACAGTATTGGGAATGGTAGAAAACCATTACAGACTTGAAGTAATGAGCACTATTTCTCCTGGAACAATGCATTATGTTGTGTATATTTTTGTTATACATATGTATATTGCATTGACTAATTGATATATTTTAACGCCTGGCGTCCTTAATATTTATCTTGACGCCCATTGACGCCTGTCAATTAATTTTACAAATATTTTTCTTGACGCCCATTGACGCCTGTCAATTAATTTTACAAATGTAACAAAGGGGCGTTGCAGCTTCTGACTTTTGGCACCGAAATAAAACCATAAAAAGCATTGCAGTTCTTGGAAAATGTCTAATTGCTAAAAATTAACTGTGAGATGCACGTGCCAGTCATCACACGAGTAATTGATCACGTGACCTTTTTAACCTCCATGTGATCAAGGAATTCGCAAGCGGCTCCCTCTCAGTGCGATTTAACTTTCTCATCAATGTTCACTGACCTCTGAAGAGGGCGCTGGATGAGGATGACACTCAAATACAAATAGATAGATAGATAGGTAGATAGGTAGATAGATAGATATAGGTAGATAGGTAGATAGATAGATAGGTAGATAGAGAGATATGTAGATAGAGAGATATGTAGATTGATGGATACATAGATAGGTAGATAGATAGATAGATAGATAGGTAGGTAGATAGATAGGTAGATAGATAGATAGATGGATAGATAGATAGGAGATGCCAAGGACTATATTTGAGCAATTGTTGCATGTTCCAGCCCCCGTCATGGCATAGAGGAACTGAGCAAACCCGTGTGAGGGCCTAGCTTGCTGGGCTTCCAACTTCTGGGTCCCGGGTTCGATTCCAAGTTGAGCCCAAATTGGATGACTGTTTCATTCTTTATCTCATTGCCATGACCCCTGCCTGTCCTAATTAGCCCAACAGGAGCAGAAATACAGGACATAAAGTCCTAAACTCCCCACTGAGCAGATCCTCTGTAACACTTTGCTCCACTCCGCCAGCTTGCATATGGATAGAGCTGCCATGCCCATGGCGATTGTACAGGCAATTATCTGTAATGGGTGTATACTCCACATGCAGGGAATGGAGAAAGGCTCATGCTAGAACATGTCTACTGAGGGGTTTGCCATGATTACACCAACACTTATCTACCTAAAGTTAATTACAAAATATAGACTACCTTCATATAGACAGGCCTAGACTAGCTTAATGGGGTCCATTGAAGTTTAACCTCAAGACTACCTAGTAGCTCCTAGTAAACAAGCCATGTGCTCTATGCTCTGTCCATGTCGAAGTGTGTCCTATTTTGTGGTGAAAGTCAACCTTCTTTATAATTTCAGTTTGAGCTATAGTGCCCCTGCTTCTATAGGCCTATATGTATACTATACATATATGTATACATATACACAGTGCAATGCACAACTCCCTCTTTTTTCAATGCTACGTGACTGATATGAATTATTTTCACCATGTTTTTGATTTTCGCATCAATGTTGCAGATTTCATTTTTAAAAGGAAGTGACGTCAATTTATTGGAGTGACGTCAGGTGACGTCACAGTTGAATTGAACATTAGAATGTCTTGATTGGCAGGTGGAGTGAAAATGGCACCACTTGTACTCTTAATTGAACAATGCATGATGGGAAATGGCCTTGTACCCCTCTTGTTCCTCCAGCCTCGTTTTGGCTCAGTCTGACAGGCGGAAATGAGACCTCCCTCAGATGCTCTGCGCATGCGCCCTTCCCCTGACTCCACTCAATTATGCATGTTCCCTGCTGCTTAACATAAACTGCAAAAAAAATGGGGGGGGGGCGGTCTCATTTAGAGATTGACTACAGATAATAAATGACTTATAAAAAGAAAATAGATCAATAAAAATACTGAGTTGAAGTCAATTTGGAATGAACTGCATCTATATTTAGCAGTTTTATTCACAGGCCTATGGTTATCAGTAGATTTCTCAGGACATGTTTTAGGATAAAGGGCATATATGTATAGCTATTGACCTAAGTAACTGTGTTAAACCAATTCAGCCTGGATATGACTGAATATTAATGACTGTCCCAACTTACCTAATTGGATTATTTTGTAGCACTCTGCCATCCAAATATTCTGTTAAGTACCCTATTCTGCTATTGATCACAATTCTTCTTTGGTCCCCCCTTCCCAGGTCAGCCTTTTGGGAGTCCGCCCCCGAAGTTCCTCCGCATTCGAAAGATTCGTTTCCTGTTGATGGAGAAAGGAAAAAAGACCTTGTCAAGAATGAACGCACTTGAATAATTCACATCCAATCAGCTAGCTACATGCTTGGTGTAGCTTTAATGAGTAAAGTCTTTGACCTACAGTAAACAAAAGGTTTGGTCTTTAAAACGCAATTAATATTATTATAGGTTGAATAAGATGAAATAAGCCTATATCACACAAAAAAAGTCAAGGGCACGAGGAAGATAGCTGAAAATAATGCACCATAGGCCAATTAACAAAACTTAAAATACTTTTTCTTGATGTCTCTGCTGTTTCCATGGCTGGGGCAAGTTGAAGTCATATGAGACGGACTTCAAGACTCAATGCTCACCTCATCGTCAGTTTGTCAATTAAACCATTCTGTTCGAAATGTGCCAGGGGTTTGAACCCAACATTTATAGCATTGTTTGCAGCCTCTTTAATGAACTACATTAATCTCCACAGCTGACCAACGCGTTGTGCAAAATTGCGCGGTTTCGTGTTTTGCTTTCTCCGGCAACACATGCATATCTATGAACGGTGTGATATAATTCACTTTGAAAATATCGACTACCATCAATAAACATGTCCAAACAATTTTAACAGAGCCCCCCCCCCCCCCCAAATGGAGAGGGGGGGGGGGAGAAAAAAATATAAGAAAATCATGCAGAACAAGAGTCCTAAAATGGGGCCAAGATCGAGATGACGTAAAGTGGCTAATTTTAGTTTGAATATATCATGAACTGTATGCAATCTGCTGGCTTTGCTTTTTTAGAATGAAAATTGCATTGTCCAGCTGAGCAGCTACAGTGTTAATGAAGTGGGCGTGGTACAGTCCAGTGCGGGAATCTTGAGATGTCATGTGCGTGCGTGGGGCGGGGTGGGGTGGGGGGTTTGGCTATATATAGCAAGGCACTTTCAAGTCCCCTGGCATTAATCTAATGAGCTCTTTATTATGAAGATGCTGTGGTAGGCCATCCCATCTCTCTATCTGACAATCACGCCTTTTGGATCCGTCATTACCTGCTCGGCAACTTCATCAAAGGTAAGCCATTACCATTTACTTTTACTTATTTTAAATTGAATTATACTTAGTTTACTTACTTTAAAATGAATTAAAACTTAATGCATTATAAGCATGTTTCATTCCTTTCCCTATTTTTGTTTTACAATTCTTTAATTTGGGTTATCATACATTATACACTTAGCTATTTTAAGATACACTTAGCAATATTTTGCTTTTTTTTTATTACTCTCATCCAGGCTTGATAGATATTTCCCTCTCAAGTGAAATGCATTTGTTTTGGGTCTGATAATCGAAATTGACTTCCCTTTTTATTGGTGATGTTGGCCACATTTTCTTTTTGATTGATTGAAATCTCACATGATCTGCAGTTTTATGTGTTTTGATGAGCCAAGAGTGACTAGTGTAATGATGACATGCTAGGTAGCTGAATTTTATTTATTTATTTATTTCAATATATTTTACATGGGTTGCATCATCAGCACAGCTGTTTTGCAGATGGCCCATAAAAACAATATGTTATATAATGATATATATTTGTCGTGGTTAGTCGTAGGTTCTATTGAAGGTTGTGAGTTCAATCCTGGCCCAGATGTTCTTCAAGTTCTATAGGCCTAGATCCCACACACTGGCTAAATGTCACTCTTAAAGAGTATAGGTATTGCCTGATATAGGGATGGCACCTACATGGCCAAATGAGCCATGTGCGTTTCCCATGAGAAGGATAAATGCATGGAAAACGCATGGGTTTTGCCTCATTATAATTATTAATATATAAAAACATGCGTTTTCCATGCGTTTATCCATCTCATGGAAAACGCACGTCTGTAAGTTCTCTGGGCACTTCTAGCCAGTCAGTTGAGAAAGACTCTTGCTTGAACAGATGTTGATGGTTCATTGCAGTAAGTCAGCTCAAGTAAATGGGCACATTACAAATAACACGTTTCCTGAATACACTATGTACAACGTATTTCGTGGATTTTCAGTAGACATTCGTGTTATTGGTTTAATTTAAAATGACAAACATTAATTCAAAGGCTAAACTGGTAGCAGTCTTTTTTTGCTCCAGCATTAACTTATCTTTTTATTAGAGACCTCCCTTGACATTTCTATGCCTCTTTGTTTCTCCTTAATCCTTTTATCGTGTTGCCTTTTCAATGAGTAACATCTCCACTGAGGAGTAAATTCATCTCTGCTGATCTTCGTAATTTGGCCACGACAGCCGTTATCTGTATAGAGCCCGCATAGCCTCATATGGATTTGTCATTTGTGAGGCATCACTGGGGAGGGGTAGTTTAAAGCCGAAATCTAGTGGGACATAAGTACCTAACAACCCGGTGGCTCGACACTGGAAATCGAAGGACATATCTAGGCGTCATTCATTTCAAAAGGAGTTTATATTGCAGTCTGTGTTATTTGTCACTAGTACAAGCATGACTCTTGTTTAACTTTGTAGACCTTTGTTATAGAGCTAGGGGTAGTCGTTCTGGGACCAGTCAAAAGGTCTAAGAAAGATAGCCATTTGTCTTAGTGAGGCCTCCTTGCTTAACAGAGGGAATAAATGTACTATTGAGTGTAAATATGCAATTATATATATATATATATATGCTGAATAAATGAAGCCGAATGTGTACTACCTTTAGCCGGCAGGATTTTAAGTGAAGCGTGGTAGCTTTCATTTTGTTCCATCACAGCTGGTTGTTGCCCAGGTAATATGTTTCGGCCTACAGGTATGAATCTTATAGTATAATCCAAAGAAATAAAACTTGGTTCTTGGTCTTATTTTTACATAAATGTCAGGATAAAGCACAAAATTAAAACAGACAGAAATGTTACTAAAAGCTCAAAGCCCAATAACTTTGGAACTGATAAAAAAAACCTCTCTGTACAAATTAACTTTCAAGTTTCCTATCTTTGCAATGGTAATTTTTTGCCTTTTTGTCATCATAATAACCATTTGTTATGGGCACAAAGAAGCAGCAGAAATTCCATTGGAGAATATAGCAAACTTCAAGTTATTTCTTTCCCAGAGGTGTTTTTATCAGCTAGAAAATTGGGATTTGAATTGCTGCTGGCTTTTCTGTCCATTTTATGCTGCTCCATGTCATTTGTGGCAAAATATGACCGAAAAACAGGTGGGCATTTATTTTGAGTCCTACTGTAGTCATGGCACTCTATTAGGCCTACTAAATCCCTGGTGTCTGTCGTTCCCACAAGACTTTTAAAAGCACTTTGAGCAGAGTGACGGATATCACAAGTATCATCTCATCATTGCGTTACTTTTTGGCATGTGGTGTGCACTCATTGAGCTAAGGACTAGCCAAGCAAGTCTGGCCCTCATGTGCGTCTGAATTCGTCCGAATGAGAGCCATGCAGCAGGTTTTATATTTTTTCGTGGGATTATAATATTATGTGCTAGTGGTTTTACAGCCTTCCTACCTACCTGAATCTACTTGATACTGAAAAAATGAGTGCACACACCTTAAGTAATCTTGACATGCTATTATTTACTATCATCATTTTCATTGCAATTTCAACTTGTGCTTCTTAAAAAGTTTTAATGTATGACTTATAGTCATCGCTAAAACCTATTTACCCATTTTCAATGATGTGAAATGGTGATAGTTGGCACTGATGCATGTGTACTGTCCAGACAATTTTTAATCAACCTGTTGCAAAATACCCCGTAAAAATAGAGGACTGCTGCCAGGCTAGCTAAAACCAAGTCACTTGGGCAATATAAAAAAAGATATAGGCCTACGTAAGATTTAGACAATGCTATGTTGTGTATGGTGTCACTTGTTCGTACTACAGTTTGGTGAGTGGCTGTTGTTTGTGTCTATATTAGCATATTAGGCCTATTAGGCACAGAATATCTCAATGACATAGTGGATTTTCACGGAAGGTTCTCTGTATTTCCACCAAGTGGCTAAAACAGAATACTGCAATTCTATTGGCTGAAAAAGTTCCCACCCTTGGCTGTGAGGGCTGAAGCAAAGTGCATCCTAGCAGTGGCATTTTTTTTTAGTGCATTTTAATTTATATTTGACACTTTATCATTTAGTTCATGTTTGTTATTTTTCTGAGAAAGTTATATTTATGGAATCAGTTAGTTATTACCTACTGTGTCTGAAAAGCAAAATGAGTAAGAAGAGGAGAGGAAAGACTTATATCCTGCTGAATTCAGGGATGTTCAGTAAAAAGACTCTATTAGAGTTACTGTCACTATCATCAGATTATCAGATAAATCAAGTGGCCGGTAGTCTCCTGACACCAAGAAAGACATTGGCCTACCAGTCAACAATTTTTCAATATGACGATGCCCAGTAACATCTGGAAGGGCTGTTCCATCCAAACCAGAGTCAAATCCATAGAAATATTGGAGGGGGGCATGATTGGTGAGCTGCATACGCTAATGGGCCAAATTGAGAGGCAAATTCCTGTTCATCCAGTCATGTTTTAAATAGTCATATTGTTGTAGATCAAGTCATTGTTTGTTCGTTGTTTGTTTAAGTATACTCTCAAGCATAATGCCCAGATAGATAAATCTCAAATTATAGGGGATTGTTGTCCTTTAATTGATATAATTGCTATCCGAGGTTGGTGCTTAAACAACAGTGTATCACTAGCATTTTTGCTGCCATGCACGCACTGTTTGCTCATGTACACTCATGTTATAACTTCAGGAAGTTTGCCGGACTTTATCCCCCCCCCCCTCCAAAAAATAAAACTCCTCCATCTATCTGCCAGTTTTCGTTACATCAATGCTTTATAATAATAGGAAAGAACCTTTCCTGGGATATGGACAATGGCCTGGTTATAGTGGCCTTATGGGTGACCTAACGGTAGTTAAGGCATCCGTCAATTCCATATTGGTCAGCTCTTGTGAAGATCCCTGGTTTGATCCCCAGGCCGGGCACTCTTCATGTGTTACATCACAGCTTAAGCCCCGTTCCCACATAGCCGAGTTACTCGTAGTCAACTCGTAGTAATAACAAAAATTACGTAACACCCAAAATTCGAGGAGTTGGCGACGAATTTTTGCGGAAAAAATGACCAGGAGTGACTCGCCGAGTTACTCGCCGAATTACTCGCCGAGTTACTCGGCGGGTTCAGCGAGCGACTCGCCGAGTACCAGGAGTGACTCGCCGAGTACCAGGAGTAACTCGCCGAGTACCAGGAGTAACTCGCCGAGTACCAGGAGTAACTCGCCGAGTACCAGGAGTAACTCGCCGAGTACCAGGAGTAACTCGCCGGGTGAAGCAAGGTGTCTACGACAGCGACGAGTCACCCATCGAATGATAGGCCGACGCCAGCCTACCTGCATTCTCAGATGAATATCTCGCTTAATATTTGGTCTATTTTCGATCCGAAAAAACCTATGGAGTCACTATGAATTATACTACAAAACAATCTTTATTTGACGAAAATCGGACTAATATTAAGGGAGCAGTAGCTTTTTAAAGAAGCGCTCAGCTTTCTGCATTAATACAGTCTGGGCGCGGACGCTTCAGGGAGCACCAGTATAAGTAAATTAAATATAGCAAATAAAATCACAGATCAAATCACAAATACTAATTACAATATCAATATTAGATTTAAATTTTACAAAATATACACAAATTTATACTGATCATAATATCACAATAAGATTCAAATTAACACAAAAAGATAAGAAAGTTATACAAATATAATCATTGCCTGGTAATTACAATTAAATATATTGCTTTTAATTAATGAAAGCAATTACATATTTTTGTAATTGTGAATGACAATCAAGACAATGTCATATTACTGTGTCATCTTTGAACAAACCATGAAATGACAGGTCAAAGAACCCCAATTTAGGCAATTAGGCAATTGACACATGTATTGAATTTGCTGTATGCTCTACACCAATTCTTTGTATCATTCAAAATGCTAATAGCAATTACTGTGTCATCTTTGAACAAACCATGAAATGACAGGTCAAAGAACCCCAATTTAGGCAATTAGGCAATTGACACATGTATTGAATTTGCTGTATGCTCTACACCCATTCTTTGTATCATTCAAAATGCTAATAGCAATTGACATAACAGTCATGGCAGTTGGCAGAATGAGTAGAAATTAATTGCAATAAAGCTCATCCAAACAATGTATATAAAATGGTCAAAAATATTGACCACACCATTCATGTCAGGGCCATACACAGAGCACCTTGCCGCCGCCAGACTACCTGCCTTCTCAGACAAATATCTCGCTTAATATTTGGTCTATTTTCAATCTGAAAATCTGTGTGGAATAAGTATGAACTCGACTATAATTCAATATTTATTTGACGAAAATCGGACTAATATTAGGGGAGCAGCAGCCTTTTAAAGTAGCGCTCAGCCTTACCTGCATTGATACAGTCCGGGCGCGGACGTCTGCGAGAGCACCACTGTTTGCCCTCCGCCAACTTAGCTGCCTTCTCAGACGAATATCTCGCTTAATATTTGGTCTATTTTCAATCCGAAAACGCGTATGGAATCAGTATGATTTATACTACAATTCAGTCCTGATTTGACGAAAATCGGATTAATATAAATGGAGCAGCAGCCACCGCAAGACAACTGCCTTCTCAGACAAATATCTCGCTTAATATTCGGGTTTTTTTAAATCCGAAAATACGTATGGAATCACTATGAATTATACTACAAAACAATCTTTATTTGACGAAAATCGGACTGATATTAGAGGAGCAGCGGCCTTTTATATTATATACGACCCCCTACGCTGATGATGCATGTACTAGAACTCGGCGAGTTACTCGGCGAGTTACTCCTACAACTCGGTGAGTTACTCCTACAACTCGCCGAGTTACTCCTCGCACTCCTGAACATCCCCCCCGATAATAATACGAGCGAAAATAGCGCCGAGTAACTCGGCGAGTTCGAGGAGTAACTCGGCGAGTTCGAGGAGTAACTCGGCGAGTTCGAGGAGTAACTCGGCGAGTTCGAGGAGTAACTCGGCGAGTCATGGCCGAGTTTTTGGACTCCTGGATAATTCGCCGAGTGTGCCGTGCAGCACGGCATACTCGGGAGACTCGGCAAACTCGGCTCCAAATCTCACGAGTTCGCTACGAGACTCAGGAGTTACTCGCCGAGCATCTCTCGAGTGCGAGGAGTAATCGCCGAGTTTAGTAAGAGTTGGGCCCGAGAGGCGTGTTACGTAATACTACGAGTTGACTACGAGTAACTCGGCTATGTGGGAACGGGGCTTTAATGTCGATCGCATGAGATGTTAACTTGGTGGTGTCCTGTACCTACTCGGCGTCTATGCTGAAGCAAGTAAAATACAGACCCTATTTTAATGAGCACACTCATAAGTCAGCGTCAATGTTAAGGTCAATGTCAATATTAAGGTCAATGTCAATATTAAGGTCAATGTCAATATTAAGGTCAATGTCAATATTAAGGTCAATGTCAATATTGTCTCAATGCTACCGGGTCTGAGGCTTAGTCAGCTTGTATGACATAGCAATAAGATGATAAGACTTAAATTCCACAACATGTTACACATTTACCCCATGGGGGTAACACTTACAAACAGTAAGTGCTTTGGTTCCAAATTACGCAACACTTCCTACATGTCATTTTCTAATGTATTAGGAAGTGTTGCGTAATTTGGAACCAAAGCGCTTACTGTTTGTAAGTGTTACACCTAGTGGGTACTATACCACACAAGGTCAAGCTTGGAATACACCCTTGCATTATACCTTATTATACACTTTTAAATTTACTTTCAGGACTTTAAATAGAATGCGGGTAGCTGTAGGGGCGCCCCCTATGGCATTTTGGGCTGCGTTGATGACGTTGTGTGTTGCTTGTGACGTCATCCAGAGAGCTTCATGCACAGAGGATGACAGGAGTTCAAGAACGCTGGAAATATTGCACAGCATTCTCCAACTGCACAACATTGAAAAGGATAGTGAGTATCTCTTGCTGTCTTTCTATCAAATTCTCTGTCGGTTTGTGCAGCTATCCATGGTTTGTGTGTCTATGTGTCTTTTTTGTAAGACTTATTCATTATACATACAGTATGTACGTTATGTCATGCTGCTCTCCTGCGCTTGAACATACTAACATGATACATAGCCAAACGTGCCACGAGCGTTTTCCATGCATTTGGATAGAAACATGGAAAATGCATGGTTTTCACCTCATTATAATTAGGCAAAAACCATGCGTTTATCCTTCTCATGGAAAACGCAAGTGACACATTTGGCCATGTACTAACAAGAAAGAAATGTTAAAAGAGGATGGAGTGGTCATTACTTGCATGTTCATGGCTTCTGCAAAGCAGCCGAGGAAACAAATTCCTAAGCATGACATGATTTTGTATTCTTAGACAGTACATCTGTATCGAGTCATTCTTTATTACTAATTGTTTAATGAATAGATTCGTTTTTGTCACACTGCTGTTTACAAAGCTATCTTCCTACAATTTATGACAGCTTGATTTGATTTTGATTTTATTTAATTAGCAAACTAAACAGAGTATATATACAAAACAATTTTATCTTTATTAATGGTCATTAATGATACAGAGCTAGAATCATATATATTTCTATAGAAACTGCTCTTGTGAATCCATTCAGGACCCCTTGCAAAATCACGCATAAAAACCCCATCAGGCAGAGATGCCAAGTTCTTAATTGGTGAATGAGTGAGTTTTGGCTCTTTCCAAACAGTTTACATTAAAATGTTAAAGATTTATTCTCGTCCTCATTACGTGAGCTACATTAAAATATGAAGAAAATACTGAAGTCCACAGGCGTGAGACAGCAACCAAATGCGTGAGACTCAGATTCAGATTCAGATTCTTTTTATTTTGCCAAAAAATATTTACATTTTATTTTTTTCATTTATAAACATTTGTTTCGCAAGGAGACCTCACAAAGATAAATATATTTGCTCATGCCGAATGCGTGAGACTTGGCATGCCTGCCACCAGGGGCCCCCCTAAGATGAATGTAGGTCGTATACAGCATATGTCTTGTAGTCCTTTCATAACCCTAAGGTATCTATATATAGAATAGTCCTGTTATCTATAGGGAATAGTCGAAATACTGATAGATTTAGATCCACACACGAAAACTATAAGCCTACTTCCTGGTACCATATCTAGAATGGCGTCATTGCATTACACAGGCGAGCTCTAAATTGGTCACTAAGATAACTTGCTGGTCAAAAAAGTGGTTGCAACGCTTTCGCGCTGTTCAGCAGGCGCTTCTTTTGATGTATCGCCATGGCTGATTGGCTGAACGTTTGTTGATTCCGTGCCTTGACCACTTTCATAATTAAGTACAAGTCATTATACAAAAAAAGAAAATTATTGGACCTAGTGTGGAAATGGTCATGGCACGAATGCGAATTCAAGTAAAGTTTTCTTAGTGTTGGTGTAGATACAAAAGTATAGCTTCAGAACTCTAAGATTTGATTGCCAAAGAAATAATAACTTCTAAATTAAGACATATAACAAAAATTACAGCTTTAGGCCGCACAGAATTTGAGTAATTGACCCAATACAAAGAGCAAGGCGAGGGCTCAGCCGCTACTAATCCCATCTAGCTGTGTGATAATTTGCTGAGTGTTTGCTCGTGGATGATGGATATGACACGAAAATGCTATGCCTGATTTTCCTGATGACTGTAACCTGTGTAGTCTCATAGGAAAATATCTGATTGTTAATTTTTTGTCTCGTCCATTGCATTGGTTCCCAAAAGTGCAGCTGGTGCGTGTGTTTTGCACAACACGATGATGCCTTCAACGTACTTACTTTCCCTTTTAGCTCTTTCTCCTCTTGAAATCAGCGGGTGGGTTGTTTAGTTCCAGTCAATACCAACATAGTAAACAGATACACCACCAATCGAGAGCTTATAGAAGGCTGTTTGTTTGAATACGTTTACAAAGAACCTGAAGTTTATAGAAGGCATTTTTGTTTGAATAGGTTAACAAAGAACCTGAAGTTTAAAGAAAGCATTTTTGTTCGAATTCGTTTACAAAGAACCTGAAGTTTATAGAAGGCATGTATGATAATTGAATACGTTTACAAAGAACCTGAAGTTTATAGAAGGCATTTTTGTTTGAATAGGTTAACAAAGAACCTGAAGTTTATAGAAGGCATTTTTGTTTGAATTCGTTTACAAAGAACCTGAAGTTTATATAAGGCATTTTTGTTTGAATTTGTTTACAAAGAATCTGAAGTTTATAGAAGGCATTTTTGTTTGAATAGGTTTACAAAGAACGTGAAGTTTATAGAAGGCATTTTTGTTTGAATTCGTTTACAGCTAATAGACCATAACAATTTTGTGCAAAATATAGCAAAAGATTATGCTGTCCAAAAACTTTTGACTGGTAGACTACATTGCCTGGAACTTCATATAGATAGGGGAGATTGGAGTAAGCTGAGCCACTCTTTGCCTGATGAAAATTTGGGTGGGTGAGTGGTGACTTATGTGGGTCTGGCAGATGGCAGGACATGCTGCAAGGAGTTCCGAGCAGAAGTGACTGTGAGGTCATTAGCTCTGAATTTTTACTGTCGCCTGAAAATTGCTTTTGTGAAAGTAATTTTTGCTTCATTTGAGGGGCCTGGAGGCCAGGAGAACGAGATTTCAGGTGGAAATTACCTGAGTGCCAACTGCATAGAATTCTTAATCAATAAAGAAATATTGTAAAAATTTACATTGTATGTTGCAATGGCTTAACTTACCCTAGCCTGGTCAATTCTTAGGGGCTACTCAGAGCCATATTCTTTATTCAATTTTCAATTTAAAAAAAAAACAATGTCTGGTTTGAAAAATTTCCCTTTTGACAGTAAATTCTGTTCTTTTGTCTGTGATCGAGGGCATCCTCATACTTACCAGATATCTTTTCCATACTACATCATGCAGAATCATTAGTGGTGAGCAGTCGACACAGGTAGTGTGCCACCTCCTTTATAGTAAACAGTTTTAGGTCAACTCTTTCAGCATCTTTGTCTTATGTGTGTAAATATATTCCTGCAGAAAAGCTTAGGTAACATAAAAAAGTTTCCCGTGAGACAATCTTGCTTCAGGGGGTTTCAGGCAGTCAGTCATTATTTTTGAGGATGCAGTATTCATGGGCTAATTCTGAGCTAATGACCTCACAGTCACTTCCGCTTGGAACTCCTTGCAGCATGTGCTGCCTTCTGCCAGACCCTCATGTCACTACCCACGCATCCAAATTTTGATTAAATGACCTTCAACAGCAAACCTGCAAACAGCACACAAACTAATTATAGTAAAATTGTGATGGCCAATTACTCGACAGTACTTGGAACATTGTAGTGAACTGGGACATCAGTCTAACTACAGGTGCCTTGGCAACTAACTGGTTGCCATTGAAAAGCTCACGTTTGGGGTTTTTTTTTTAACCATAGGAGACTGTTTTCTGTAATTATATCATTTGGTAAATAATGAACTATGCTCATGCGACCTTAGGTCCTATCAAAATAAATTCCGAGCCGATGTTGTCATCATGTCATATCAATGGTCCACTTGCTGCAATGCCATTGCTAAGTGACAAACTAACTTCTTACGGACTCTTTCATTATGTTGAACAGGCTGATTGGATTTTTGGCCTGGTCAATTCTTAGGGGCTAAGTTCCAGCTGGTACCCTATAAACAGTGTTTTTGCTGGGAAAATTAAAGTACAGTTATTTTCATAAATATGGTCGACTCTACATGGCCAATTGTGCCACGTGCGTTTTCCATGCGTTTATCCAAACGCATGGAAAACTAATGGTTTTTGCCTCATTATAATCAGCTAAAAACCATGCGTTTCCCATGCGTTTATCCTTCTCATGGAAAACGCACGTGGCACATTTGGCCATGTAGATACCCGTAGCAACCTATTCCTGGCTGTAGCTATAACTGGCTAAAGCCAACCGCTTCTGTCCACTGCAAGCTTATAGTCAACTTACGCCTACCAACACTGAAAATAAAAAAAACCATGGCAAATTAAAAAAAAATTATGTAATACATCATAAATATCTACTTTTAGATCCGTTTTGAGTAGCCAGCTATAGCCAGACAGTTCCGTTTAGTGGCAGATAGCATCATATAGCAGAAGTTGTCTAGCTTTGTCTAGGTTCAATTTGATAGGCCGTTTTTAATTAAGCTAACTGCAAATCCCCATGGTTTGGATTTCAAGGCTTGGAACCAAAAATTATGTGACAGATTGGCTAAAAGGTGGAGCATTTTACCTACTTGATCAGCAACCAATATGTTTAGTGTTTTCACAGCCATGCCTATTTCTATTGCAGATGCCACACCGGAAGCAACTTTAGAGGAAAGCCAAAAAGTGATGTTTTCTCGAACGAAGAAAGGCTCAGTGTCATGGCTGCTGGCCGCTGCGATTCGAATGTGCAAACAGTACCCAGCACAGTGTTTACGACAAAGTGACCTGGAAGGAGGAAATATCCCTAAGAACATTGATCTTTCATTTATGGAGGGATACCCCTGAGAAATGCTTTGTATTTTGTTTACATAAAGATTTTGTTGTAACATGCAGAGTCTCTTGACTTATTCAGCTACTTCTTCCTGCTTATCGTCCATTTAATATTGTACCACTCACCAGTGCTTTTTTCAGTAGCTACGCCGTTGTACAAATCCTCATGAATGTACAGTGGTTAGCTATTGTATGTGAGCCATGCTGCTCTGTGATTGGCAGTCAGCCAGAAATGGGCGTGGCTTAAGCAACATCGCGAGCGTCACGCTAGAAATCATGAATTCAGCATCAGATACTTTCTGTAAGCGAGTACAGGCAATTCTCCTCATCTGACTTGCTTGTACATTTTATTTGTCGTCACAAATCATCCAATTTTAAAATTTAAAATATTTTCTAAAAGCCAAGGTCATTGGTCACATCCTCGTCGCCAAATGTAGTATTTGTCCCTGAACGCACTTCAATAAATAACTACAACCACATGCTTGTGTCTCATTGTAATGGCTGACCAAAATCTTTATTGTACAAAACACCAGGGGTCGCTTTGGTATACATGCAGCGCCACCACAGTCATCTATCTCCAAAAAATGTAGCTAAAAAACATTGTCCTTACAAATGTCTCTAGGGTCAGTAGCAAACATATTATTGCTCCTCTGGAGTCATTCTGGACGTCTGGTAGGCTTACTAATTTGGTCAACACTCCCTGACAATTATAAGATTTCAGTGACCAGCCAGATACAGACGTCTAGATGCCCCTAAAATTAGGCTTCTGCTGATCGTCTGGTGGTAGTTTAGAATGAGTAGATACTGACATTTTAACTGTCTAGAATAACACTAATTGTACACAAGTCCACTATCTTGGACATACCTAAACTGTCTGTCAGGTACTTGGAATAGACGTTTCAACCGTCAACAAGGCCACTTATCTTCAGCCTTACAGACATCCGTCCATTAGTCCACTGAGATGGACATATCTAGACCGTCTAGCTTTACAGATATTTCAACTATTGCAGACATCAACGTTGTGCATGAAATTTCAAAAATGCACATGTTTGTAATGGTGCTGATTGCTGATTATACTGACAGAATAGACAGAAACACAGTACAATTTGACATTTTTAATACAGTTTTTTCATAACACATAATGTGAGTCTTCCAAATTGTATAATTGATATAGTTTACTGTGCATGGGGCTTTCTACTATTGAAATATAGTTTTTTTTTGCTACTTTTTGATGCAAATAAATATGAGTCTGAATGATATGAAGAAGTCCCAAATACAAGACACTGACGTGACCATATCATATTTTTAATTTTTTTTATTCTATAATCTGTTTTATCATTTTAGCATGGGAAGAACACATTTAATGGTTCAACCCCATCATTGAAAGATGTAGTAAACAGGACACATCAATTCAATTCAATTCAATTTATTTCATCTGGCTGACACTATATCAATGAATATTCCATAAATATTCATTCACACAATTACAGTTAAAGATAGGGAAATTATAAATATAAAACTAATACATAAAGTTTATCAATTCAAATACATGCATAAAAGTAGATACTTGTAAGATTACAACAACCAAAAAAAATCAAAATTCCAAAAGAGGGAACAATCAACATATATACAGTACTTTCTATTTTTTTTTTTTATCTCATCTTCTGCTACTTCTGTGCAGACTGAAAACAGAAAAAGAGAATGACTGTCAGTAAAATAATCAAAATAATAAATTCAATTATCACAAATAAATATACAATAAAATTAATTAGCTATGACAATTACTTATCACCAATATAAAATTAAGATTGGGAAATACAACTTCATATATGCTTATTTCAGTGTCAGGATGAATCTTGATCTACATATTTTACTGACAAGGGTTCACACCATCAACATCACATTGCACATTGCACATGTTGGACCATCACATGTATCTCTAAATGATGATACTGTACCATCACATGCATCTTTAAATGATGGTGTTTGACCATCCCATTTATCTCTAAATGATGGTGTTGGACCATCACATGCATCTCTAAATGATGTTGTTTGACCATCACATGTATCTCATGTATCTCTAAATGATGGTGATGGACCATCACATGTATCTCTAAATGATGGTGTTGGACCATCACATGCATCTTTAAACGATGTAGTTGGACCATCACATGTATCTCTAAATGATGGAGTTGTACCATCACATGCATCTTAAAATGATGTTGTTTGACCATCACATGTATCTCATGTATCTCTAAATGATGGTGTTGGACCATCACATTTATCTCTAAATGAAGGTGTTGGACCATCACATGCATCTCTACATGATGTTGTTTGACCATCACATGTATCTCATGTATCTCTAAATGATGGTGTTGGACCATCACATTTATCTTAAAATGATGTTGTAGGACCATCACATGTATCTTTCAATGATGGTGTTGTACCATCACATGTATCTCTAAATGATGGTGTTGGACCATCACATGTATCTCTCAATGATGGTGTTGTACCATCACATGTATCTCTAAATGATGAAGTTGCACCATCACATACATCTTAAAATAATGGTGTTGGACCATCACATGTATCTCTAAATGATGGTGATGGCCCATCACATGTATCTCTAAATGATGGTGTTATAACATCAAAAGCAAAATTCACTGATGTTGTGGTGCTATGACATGCATCTTTAAATGATGGTGCTGTACCATCACATGCATATTACAATGATGGTGTTGGACCATCACATGTCAAAACATATGCAACTCTTAATAATGGTTGTTGTACTATCACATGTATCTCTAAGTGATGGTGTTGGACCATCACATTTTTCCCTAAAAGATGGTGTTGGACCATCACATGTATCTCTAAATGATGGTGATGGCCCATCACATGCATCTCTAAATGATGGTGTTGGACCATCACATGTATCTCTCAATGATGGTGTTGGACCATCACATGTATCTCTAAATGATGGTGTTGTACCATCCCATGTATCATGGAGTTGTACCATCACATGCATCTTAAAATGATGTTGTTGGACCATCACATGTATCTCATTCAATGTAGGCATGTTCCCTAACTCTCTGAAAATTGCTAAAGTCACCCCAGTATTTAAAAAAAATGAAGATTATAAATTTGAAAATTACCGTCCTATATCAATATTACCAAGTATTTCAAAAGTTTTTGAAAAATGCATACATAAACAAATTTATCAATTTTTTAATGAAAATAAACTCTTCTTCTCCAGCCAGTATGGCTTTCGTCAAGGTTACTCAACTGAGTATGCTGCCTTTGAACTTATTGATAAAATTTTGTATGATCTTGATCAAGGTGAAACTCCTATTTCAGTATTTTTGGACTTGTCAAAGGCATTTGACACATTAAATCATCAGATACTTATTGCTAAATTAAAATATTATGGCTTTGACCAAAATGCACTGAAATTAATGGAATGTTATTTGAATAACCGTTATCAGTATGTTGATTTTAATGGAATCCATTCATCTTCTTTATTAATTACTACTGGGGTACCCCAAGGCTCCATTTTGGGACCATTACTCTTCATAATTTATATGAATGACATAGCATATGTCAGTAATCTTTTTTATCCCATACTTTATGCCGACGATACTACTCTTACTGCAACACTAAAAACTTTTACAACCAATAACAATACAACTGCTTCCAACATAAATTCAGAACTACACCAAATTTCTTTATGGCTTCAAATCAATAAACTGTCATTAAATACAGAAAAAACTAAAGCAATATTTTTTCACATGCCTCAAAAGACCGTAGAATACCCTGATCTCTATATAAATCAAGTTAAAATAAAATTTGTTAAACAATTTAATTTTCTAGGTATTATGCTGGACAGCTCTGTTAAACTTAAATCTCATGTTGATATAATATCAACAAAAATATCAAAAATAATTGGCATTATTAATAAACTGAAACATACCCTGCCACTAGACGCCCTTTTAAATATATATAATGCTCTGATTGTCCCACACTTGAATTATGGTGTTCTTTTATTTCAAAAACATTGTAATAGGTTATTTATTTTGCAAAAAAAGGCAATCCGAGCAGTGTCATGTTCAAAATATAATGCTCACACAAGTGGAATTTTTCAATCACTAAATATTTTAAAGGTACATGACATCTGTGCACTGCATGGTTTAAAGTTATGTTTCAAGCTGGAGAATGGGCTGTTGCCTGGCTACTTTCATCAATCGGGTATATTTACTAAAAATTCTTCTTTTCATCAGTATCAAATTAGAAGGAATAATGATTATGTCATTCCCCTAATCAAACATGAATTTGCCAGGCTTGGTATCAGATTTAGAATTCCTCTTTTTTTTAAAGAATTAGATAATTGCTACAAGGACAAAATATATACACACTCATTAAATGGTTTGAAGGTTTATTTTAAAAAAAAGAAAGATTTCACTGTATATTAATGTATGCAATAATCAAACATGTTATATCTGTAATAATTGATAATGTTTTTCATATTGAGTTATAATCATTAATTATTAATCATTGAATTGAAGATAGCTGTTAATGTGTTTAGCAGGATGGATCCCCCAATGCTGTTCCCCTATCTCGGGTGGCACCCCTATAGCGACATTTCATGTCTTTGGGGTGTCTTCCCCCATTTACAAAATCCTTGATATGTATTGTTATGTATTTCTGCTTTTGTTTTTGGGTAAATAAACAGTATTCTGATTCTGATTCTGATTCTAAATGATGGTGTTGGACCATCACATGCATCACTAAATGATGGTGTTGACCATCACAAGTATCTCTCAATGATGGTGTTGTACCATCACATGTATCTCTAAATGATGGAGTTGTACCATCACATGCATCTTAAAATGATGGTGTTGGACCATCACATGTATCTCTAAATGATGGTATGGGAGCATCACATGTATCTCTAAGTGATGGTGTTGGACCATCACATGCATCTCTAAATGATGGTGTCATAACATCAAAAGCAAAATACACTGATGTTGTGGTGCCATGACATGCATCTTTAAATGATGGTGCTGTACCATCACATCCATCTTAAAATGATGGTGTTGGACCATCACATGCCTCTCTAAATGATGGTGTGGTACCATCACATGTATCTCTAAGTGATGGTGTTGGACCTCATATGCATCTTTAAATGATGGTGTTATAACATCAAAAGCAAAATTCATTGATGTTCTGCGCATGACATGCATCTTTAAATGTTGGTGTTGGATGATCACATGTATCTCTAAATGATGTTGGGCCATGACTTGTATCTCTAAATGATGGTGTTGGACCAACACATGCATCTCTAAATGATGGTGTGGTACCATCACATGCATCTTTAAGTGATGGTGTTGGACCATCACATGCATCTCTAAACTGAACCTGATGGCTCTCATGATGGAGGAATAGATAGGTTGAATGTGTCTCTTCAAATAAAAAAGAATGAATAGCTGAGAATTTTAAAGATTCTCACTATACGTGTCTAACTATGACAGAGATAGAATCCCATCAAATTGCAACAATAAATCGAATTCTCTGCATCTTTTGATGATGTGTTCTTCATCACCTACATCATCACAAGATGCATACAATTAGAGAAAACTATTGCTAAAAGAGCAAGTACGTATCAAAATTGTTGACAAATCATTACATGTAAGACTCACAAGTTTCAGCTTCAACTTCCACAGTTGCATCTTCCAGCACTATTTCATTATTGACATTGTCACTATCTGCAATGATATACAAAAAAGGGTTATACTATTGAGCTGCAACAACCCTACTCCCCTTGTCAAAAGAGAATGACACAACCTCAACATCTGTAGGCTCTGTTACTTTTTTTCCCCATTGAGAATACAACACATCCATGCACATGAGAGCTTTACCTTTAATTTTTAGCTCCTCTTTGTTTGCCATGATTGCCCTAAGCTGCTTGATGCCATAACACGATGGCTTTTTGAAGTGTATGCCATCTGGCAGCCCCTCTACTTCCACATCCAAGCTGCAGGACCATGGTCCTGAACCATCATCTGAAATTTAGATGTAAAACTTAAAATTAAATAAAAGCGATCAGTCATCAGTAGGTACTTCAGTTGTTGCAAGCACAATTTGTAGCTTTTACGATAAGCCTTTTCAGAAAACCTTGGGTTTTAAATGCTTTATGTTAATGAGTAAAACAAAAAAAAACACATATAACTTTTGAAACTACTTTTTACAATTTTTGGTTGCACAATTTTTATCTATTTTTGGTAATTGTGCAATTTTTGACCAAAATAGTCAGAAACAATAGCAAAAAGAAGAAAAGAAGAAGCTATGTTACAATGCCTAATTTACTATCTGCCGGATAGCTACAAGTTACTCTTGTTGTGAGCAGTCTTGATGCAAGACCCTCGATCACACCTTTCCACAGGAGAGGGTCGTGGAGAATTCGGGGGTGCAACGATCCCAGTGGGGGAGCAAGGAATTTGAAGTGTAGAAAGGTTGATATTATTCATTAGATAACAATACGGCAAGTCCCTGTACCAAATAAGACGATGTAATGTCATAACGGACAAATTTTAAAGAACTACTTTGTTCGCCGCTTAGTTAAAATTAACGTGCGTAGTGATTGACCTACTTCCGCGGCCTATCTCACCATGCTTTAATATCTACTAGACCCTCATCTACGACGCGGCATGAGGGTCTGGGCCTAGACTGTGTTGTAAGCATAGTGAACAACCCTTGGCTCTGAATTCACGGAATTCTTGAGGTATTTTCTCTGTAACGCTCTACTGGTGGATGTGCAAATGACTAATTAGCACATCCAATGCAAGGCTTCGCATTTCAAAATACTGAATTGGTGATGTTGCGGCCATTATGTACATATTTGCGTGAATTGTGCCTTCATGGTACTTGGAAACCAAACAAATTGGATATGACTAAAAACTGATTAATCCCATTTCAAGCAAGGCCCTTCAGTGAAGCTGTGCAGAGAAGGAAGGCCTTACTGAAGGAAGTTGGCACTCTAGTAACATGACCAATAACGATTATGGAAAGCTATTTATCATTATATTTCCTTACCATACTTGTTCCTAAACAGGTTGTACACTGCAGGGAGCAACTCCTGTTCTAGAAGCATGTTGCCAGATTCCTTCCCTATCGGAATATAGAAGATGATATAAATGTTCTGTAAACAATCTCAGAAATATTGAAAATGACAAGTTCAACTTTGCCGTAATGTTCTGATGAATTGTTAAAATAGTCATGAACACTCTCCCTTAAAAACCCTGTCGATCTGCCCTACAGACTCCTTCAACAATCAACACACATCTTAGGTGGAATAACCCTTGATACAAATTCACAAACCAGTGCAATGTTTCATCACAGCTTGCCTGCCACATGCCACCTCATCCACAATTTCCTCTTCCTCGACGCAATAGATCAGGGTGCTTTCCCCTCCGAAATTGTGTAGTTTACTCATCTGAAAATTATAGGTATTTTTGCAAGTCCGCATTAATTACTTGTCCTGGTTGAATTGTCGTTAGTGAACAATAACAGTAATAAGGCAAATTGCACTCCCATAAATAATTTGAACTTAAAAGTGAATGAACTTTTCTAAAATAGAACTGATTGACATAACATAGCTTACCAATTTGATAATTTCTTTAATTTTCTTCCTTCTGAGAGCCTTTCTGTCTGCTGGAGAGTATGACTCTGCAGCCTCTTCTTGGCTCTCCTCCTCCTGGGTTTCTGGTCATAGCCAACTTTCTCGACATTGCCACCCATCTGGCTGTTGCCATTCTCATTCTCTGAGGCATGGCAATGTCCGTGTTTTCTTCTACAATAAAATGAACAAGCACATCATAGATACAAGTTACATATGCTGGTGGCAGAAAATTTTCTTCTAATGGCTTTGTAGCACACTTATTATTATAATATTACCATTTGACTTCAGGAAGTCCCTGTTAAAGACCTCCCTCCCTGATATATTTCTGCCTTTGCACAGCTTCAGTGGCTTTCGCCTGCGCTGAGGGCTTCTCTTCATGTTCCGGATGAAGTGCTGCAAAAATTAATAAGAATATAAGAATTGCAGTATTAATACCAGAACTTTGTCGCTGGCTCTTCACTTTCAAGTAACTTTCATGATATAATTTTCCATTTACTACCTCACTCTGTGTGCAAGTTTGAGATCATATTATGTGCATCGTCAGTTTACCATGATCCAACTCTTACCGTGATTTAACTCTCATCACTATCAGCATATCTGCATTTGAATAAAAAAATTTATTTCTCTCGTGCTTGTGGAAAAAATGAAATGATATCAAAATGCAACCACAACAAGTGGTCACAGTAAACTGAGGATCACTGTAAACTGACTGCGCACTTTATAAAAAAAAAAAAATAGATATAAAAAGCTTAAGACTTACCTTTATAACTTCTGCACTGAGGCCTGTATCAGAGGAACACTGCCAGGTCCAAAGCCTTCTCCTGCCGGCAATTGTTCATCCAATTTTCAAAAGCATTTTTTTAGGATGTCCCTTTGCCAGTTCTCTATAACAGTCCTGGTAATAAATCAAAAATAAAATTCAATTACAACCCCTCTTAAAACAAAACTTTTTACCATTTGCAACTTCAAACCTAGTACATTGCCCATAGAAAATTCTGAAAAATAATTTTATTGTATCTATTGTAAGCTTCAATACTGAAGTGTCTAATAGATCAAGAAACAACACACAATGAAACCTATGTATCACTAAATATGCCACTTGTTGGTTTTTTTTTGTCCAATATGTCATAAATTTATTGTGGCGAGTTGGGTCGTTTACTGAGGTCAGTAGGCCCGGTACACCACTGATTTCAGCAAAGGCCATCCTAGTTCAATATATGTAGTTTGCCAATTTGTTTTCATCTGAATTCGATCAAGAGCACACCCTTTCCATTAATTCGTGAATCATACTTCATTATATACAGATCTATATGCTTTTAATCACATCTGAAATATCACAGAGGATGCATGTGTCACCAAGAATACAAAAGCAAAACAAATAAATAAAGTCACTCACATATTCCAAAGACCACATTCTCAATTAACCTATTATATACATATATCTAGCATAAAAAAAATATTTAAATATACGCATGGACGGAGACAATTTAGAGCAAAATATATATGGTTCCAGCCCAGATAGAGTTATAGAGTAACACTTAGTTGAACCCAATCATTGACTGCAAAAATAAATTAATTACAAGTAAATTCAAATATTACAAAACATGAAGAATTTATATTTTTGTGTTTGACTAAACGATATTTCATGAATATTGCACCCTTCAGTCCAAATGTGGCATTCTGAAACTCATAGACATACAATTTTGGATATTGGCACTGCTTAAAACCTGGACCATTTCCTTGAAGCACCAGCTGGCCCAAGAAAGCCCCTTCACCGGAGAGATTTGCCCAGGCAGATAGCTCCAGGTTGAGGAATGCTGGTACCTGCACCATGAAAGGTTGGCTCTAGTCAAGCTCCCCTCCTCCTCGCACAAATTTATGATGGTCCTTTCAGCAGTGGGTGTCTTTTCATCCAGTGTCATAGCCAGTTTGGTTTTTAGCCACATGCAGCATGATCAATATCATGCCAGTAGCCAAACTGTATTTGCTACTGTATATACAGTGTCAATAGCCCAATTTATCTATGGACACTTCACCTGAACCTTAGTTCATGGGGTTCACTTCAGACTACACGAACCTAGGACCAACATTTCTAAGGCTGTAACTTTCTAAATACAAATATTGCAGATTTAAAATCCAAAATAAATAATTATTAGCAAACAACACAATTCGATAGATTTTTTGTCATATTTTAAAATATCAGGAAATATTTGAAATAAAAGTCAGAATGAAGATTGGAAAATTAATATAACTATGATTTATATCACCATTTATACAACTAAATAACATGTAAGTAGGTACATCTATAGTACTTGAGATGTAGAAGTTTAGGAAATAATGAAAATATGAGTATGAATTTTCAATTTTTTTCCATCTCAAAGGTGTTATAAACAGAATATGATGATAAAATAAGATACCATTGTTAACACACAGTATCAAGGTATTGGACTGTGATCACTTCACTGGTTGATACCGCTCATTTTGCTTGAAGTTTTCTCCATATGGCAATAACATTTACAAATTTACATTATTGTGCTCATCTTTATAAGATAGCGTACCACCTTTATGGCAATGCTAGTGAAAGGATGGAAAATGGTTAAAAGTCACAATTAAGCGATTAAAATAGATATAGGGTGAGCCTAGTTTTAGTTAATGCTATGATTGCCAATAACCTATACTGATATAAAACGTAATGAAATGTATCATATTTTAAGAAATATATTTATGCAACAATAATGGCACTGGCAACAGTCAATATAACATCACATTGGCATGTGATGTACTTCAACCAATAGGCAAAAGTCCCAGTGCCACAACCCCGAGGCATGTGACCTATAGGAACTCTGAATGAACAAGGAGACATTATATAAAGGAAAAGGGCAGGGCTGTCTCCCCGGTACCCTTTTTTTTTTTTTTTACAAAGCTCCATTATGTGAGATGCCATATAGATATGGATATGAGTCCAATTTTGCTGGTCATCTTGGAAATTGGTACTTATGTTGTGTCTTTTAGTTTTGGGGCAAAATAGCTTGACCAGCTCCCATTTACCCATGCTTACAGTGCATTTGGTGGCTTGATCTTTTTTTGGTTATTGTCTGTTGTTTCTGGGTTATTCTATCTGCAGTATTTTACATGTGATTGTCATATGTATAGGGTATCTGCCAGTGTATACCATTTAGGATGAAACTGAGGAATCACAGATTGTCCTATCACATGTACATTGACTATTATTGTATAACCTGGGTTGTCCAGATAACCACCCCATCAGGCATATTTGCATGTGATTGTATGTACCATATCATGTATTTTTACTTGTGATAGTGTTTGGATGGGGTGCCAACGCTGCCTACGCTGCTGCTGCGTTGACCCATATATTTTCAAAACCCAGATCGTTTGTTCGCTTAAATATACCTGGTCTGTCATAGAACTTAGTATGATAGTTCTATACTAGATAAAGGCCTAGGCCCAGGTATAAAAAGTAATAGCATGTAAGAATTATTTTGTAATATTTCCACTGCAATAGATAGTCACAAACTATTCGACAAAAATTTGAACTGGAAAGTTGAGCAGTTAAAGATTTTATACATAAACCAGGCCCCTCCCCACAACAAATTCCCTGTATGTGCCTCTATAGGCTGTGACAGTATGCCTTGTTTTTGGAACACCATTAGCTGTATTTTTCCATTTGTGATGTAGTGTATACAAACCAACTTTGCAAAGATGTGCATCTAGTTTAACAAGGGCTCTCGGGCCATGTAAAACCATGAAAGTGCAGCATATCTGCATTTATTCCCAAATAATGTTCAAATTATGCTGTAAAAAATTGTAAAATCACAAAACATAAACATACTTTTACTTTGTAGATGTCAAAAGCTGTGTCTTGCATTGAAATGAAAACCCTCTGAGGACAGACACAGGGCACACTTCCACGAATTCCCTCTGGTGGCAAATTTTGCAGGGCACTCCTATTGTTCCACTAGTACCCTCTACGGGAAATTTCGGCCCACTCCAATAAGCTGATCTTTTTGGCGGGAAATAGCTCTGTGTGGAGACCCCTTGTGCTACTCCTAAGTCCAGTAGGGCATTTGACACTTGAAGAGACCAGTTTATTGGACTTATTTGGCAAGCATGCCCAACAGGGCATCAAACTGGCAAACAGATGAAAGTCCCAACATGTTCAGCACAGTCAACTTTAACCTGTGAAATTAATTCCACCACAACTAAATGTGTTTTCAAAACTAAGATGAGTCTTATAATTAAACCAGCATGAGCTTTTCAATTGCTTTACTGTGTAGCTTCACTGACATGTCTTGAATAACGTGCAGACAGCATATTTATGTCCACAAAAGAGGTATGCAGATATCTATAACAGTGTGTACATGTAGAAATTTTGATAAACTTCAAAGGTTTAAATTTAACATAATGTAATAGATTATTGACTTTCTATTATGAAAACAGGAGGGTCCTTGGGATGATAGGTGTCTCATTTAATGGGCTTTAACCTCAGTAAATAAATAATACCTATTTAATTATCTAGAAAAATCATCATTCCTGTCAACTGCAGATAACTGCAGCAATGATTTACTAGATCATTCTTTACCAAATCTATGCAGATAACAGTGATTTACGAGTTTCGCATTTTAAAAACTTTAGTCTAAAGTTAGATAAAAAAAATATAATAGAATATATTATATATTGTTCTTTAATGTAAAATGTATATAAATATATATAAATATATGCCATAACTTTACAGATTGATTTTAAGTGTGTATTTAAGTGTGCATTATGACAGTGTATTAAATATAATACATTTAAAAAGGCAATGCCATGACAAACTGCAATATGATTGACATCTGTGAATCAAAGAGAGTGCATGCTGCATGACAGTGCATGTAAAATTTTGATAGTGAAATTTAAGATAGGACTTGATTAAGGCTTCCAGAACCAAAACCCTAATTCACCTACCCTACACTCTAAGAAAACAAAGGTTCTTATAGGTTCAATATGGAATCTAGGGGTTCCGTACAGAACCTGAAGGTTCTATAGTACATATGTAAAGGTTCCGAATGGTTCTTAAATGTTTAATATAAGAGTACATTAGTTACCAATACTTAAATGGATTGTTAAAGGCAGTCACTTAATTGATTAGAACAACAAATAAAGCCAGTGAGTAATAAATATTTTACTTGTCAAATGCTTCATGGTAATTAATGGTACATGCAATCAGCACAATTGTTTTGGAGGTGATAATTTACCACATTTTGCAAATTTTCAAGCCACTTTGCAATTGTTATGCAATGTTTTATATGAAATTGCGAATATTTTTATTGTTGCACTAGATTTTCATCAGTTTCTCTGAATTTGCTGAAATTCACCAAGGAAAATATTTCACATAAAATATAATGGAATATCGGCTGGCAAGAATGAAAATGTGAGAGACTTCAATATAGTAAAAAATTGGTAAAATTGCATCAAAATTACATCTTATTTTTTAAAAGTCAATCTATTGTTCTTGTTATTTGTTTAATAATTAGTCAATGAACAACCAAAAGTGAAAGTTTCATAAACAGACACCAAAATATTACTATTCAATCAGAATTGGAAAATATTGTGAGTGGAAAATATTACAATTTTCATGAAATTACATTACATGGTAACCACTTTAATTTTAAAAAGTGCCATTGATATGAGTTATATACTTACCATGACAAACAATGAATAGTTAAGGTTGACATATAGGTTGACACATAGGAGGATGAATACTATTGCAACCCATTGTATTCTTGTGACAGTTTGTTAACTGATGAATCTTTAAATTCATAATGTCTGACAGTGAAAGTTCCAATGATAATTTTTTTTTTTTTCATTTCTTTTCATTATCAATAAAAATTCATTGTTGTAGACTCTTCATGAAATGAAGCCACAACTGTATTTTTTAAAGAGACTTGAAAATGTACAAGTCAGCTCGCCAGGTACATTAAGGAGAAAAGGAAAGGTAAAACAACTTAGTATAGTATTTTAAAATTTCTTTCTTGAAAAATCAAAGATATCAACATTTTTTCTTTGAGCATCCATAATGCAAATATAGATGTAAATGACTCTAGGTGTTGCATATTTATATCGATATTTTCAATAAATAACCACCTTGCAAACAAGGAGAACACAAACCTGTATATATCATGGAAAATTATGAAGAATTAGTGACAGGATGACATGTACAAAATTTACATGAGGATTGCCTGTCAACAACAAAGAACAAAACCCGCCAAGTGGATAACAAAAAACAGTAATAGCACCAACAATATAAAAACAATTTTGTTGCTACCTAGTTAATAAGTATGCAGAACATTGGCAGCTGTAATAATATATGTCTGATCCTTATAATTGGTGATGTTATATAATTAATACCATTCGAGACCCTCCTCAGCCAATCAGAAGGCCGTATTCGCTGGTGATAAAATCAGTTATCAGCTAAAGCAGGCTGATAATGTTTTACGCTTCTGAATCAGTGATCACCATGAAGTGCCAACTATTGAAGAATTTGTGACAACTAAGGCAAACAATAAACAATCTTATTTTAGTAACAGCTATGTTATTGAAAACAAACAGCAACATTTAACACTATTAAAACTGCTTTATTATTACATTTAAGAACACCTCAATATAAGACCACCTCAATATTTAGACACCTCATTATCAAGACCACTTCATTATCAAAACCGCATCACTACCACAAGAACACCTCGATATAAGGACATTTCACAATTAAGACTTCAATATAAGATCATCTCACAATTTAGACCAATTCATTATTATACAAACACCCAAATATTAGACCAACTCAGAATTTAGACCACCTCACTATATAGACCACTCACTATTACAACTACTTTATTATTAAAACCACATCACTATCAAGAATACCTTAATACAAGACCACCTCACAATCAAGACCACCTCACTATTTAGACCACTCTACTAGTGAGACACTTCAATATTAAAACCACTTCAGTATCAAAATATAAGAACACCGCAATATAAGACAATGTCACAATAAAGACAACTCATCATTAAGACCAGCTCATGATTAAGCCCACCTCACGATTATGAGCACCTCAATTTTTAAAACCAATTCATTATGAAGACCACCTGTTAAAACCACATCACTATTAAGACTACCTCATGAGGACCTCACTATCAAAAGCTGGAGGCTGATTCAGGCTTATCACACATCATTTTGTCATTAAAAAACTTGACAATTGTATTTAAATTAATATTAATTCTGTCATTAAGACCACTCAAATTTGCATCAAATGGGCAGGTTTTACATAGATCTGTTTAAATTTTCATAACAGCAAGAATTTGATAATTATAGTGAGATTTTTATTTCTATGATTTTGAAAAAGAAATTGATCTACATACCTGACCATTCAATAATATTGTGAAAAAGAAGGTCCATGTGCAGTGGAGTACCATTGCTTCTGATGCAAATATGGCATGATGGTATGTGCAGTGGAGTGCCATTGCTTCTGATGCAAATATGGCATGATGGTCATCCAAGACAGAGAACCTGATATTTCACTGGCTTTTGAATGTTTAATTGCTGTTTATTGGATACAAAAAATACACCATGTGTTATGTGGAATTTTGCATCATTGGTTGTGGTATGGCTAATTTTGTAAACTTGTACATTGTGTATGAAGTGATTTAATCCTTAGGTTGTGTGAAGCTCAGTTCAACATACCAAAACTATGTTTGTTCATGAAAGAAAATAAATGTATAAACCAAAATTTATTTTGTTGTGCTGTATATTTATTCATATCTAAAAGAACCTTTATTAAATCAATATATGAACCTTTAATTGAACCTTGTTAGGTTCCAAATAGAACCACAGGGTTCTAAAACGAACCCTAAACAGAACAGAACTGTTGAACAATCAAGGGTTCTTTACAGAACCGTTGATGGGTTTGTTGATGAACCATTGGTTTCTATCAAGAACCTTAATATGGAACCTTCAGTGGTTCTTTCAAAGAACCTTTAGAGAGGTACTAAAAAGAACTATTAAAGGTTCAAAATCTATACCGAGCTTTTGAACCTTTCAAGGTTCCATATAACACTTATGGTATTGTATCATGCACATCATTAGAAAGAGAAAGCTTTGGGCTTTCAGAATATATTCTTTCCCAAATTTTCATTTTGTAACCTCTAGCAACCAAACTATTTGACATACAAATCTGTAAATATTTTTTTGTAAGTTTGAATACATAAATACCAATTCATGAATTTTTTAGTTATACAATCTTAAAGTTGGATGAGGTGCTTTTTTTTCTTCACTGATAGCGGACATGAATATTTCAAGGTCAGGTGATCTTTTAAACTAAAACACATACAATGTCATGCTATAGCTCATTAGAACCAGGAGAATTTGAGCTTTCATAATTTATCTTTCTGTAGCTTAATCAGGAGCCGAGATATGAGCCAACTGGGCGGGAATGAGTTCCAAGACCATTTGACCTGGTGACCCAATTTGTTTGGGTGGTTGGTATACTAGGGCTATTATTCTACCAAATATCTTGGAAATAGCAGCATCCCTTCCTAGTTTTTGGAAAGAATGTGACAAATATTTGCATAGTTCTGCATCTTCAACCTCGATTAAAAAAATGGTTACTGTAGATTTTGCTCATATTTCATACTGCACTAGATAAGGTGCGTGGAATTCGAATTTGTGTTTTTATCAAATGTTTTCTACTGGGCTGCCGAATTGTCTGAATTGCCTAAAGTTTGGTGTGTAGAAGCAGAAATCCATGATAAACTCACAAAAAATATTTCACGTGTGCCGTCGCCTAGCTTACCAACAACTTTTCAATGAGGTAACGTTTGGCAAATTTATTGCTGGGGGTGATTAATGGCATTCTATGGCCTTTCACCAGACGAATTGTAAGAATGATTCCTTGAAAAAAAGTTACCCTTTCCTGGATATAATTTTCTTGACAGTATTTACTTAAAACATTTCTTGTTTCATCGTGTAAATACGGTTATCACCAGGTAGAGCTATAAGTTGATATGGCTGTCCGACAGTCCACCAGGGGTCCTGAAAAAGTTATGTGTTTCTAGAGCTCTTTTACCTTGTTCTGCATCATAAATTACCATTACAGCACTATGAATAGAGGCATGCTAAGGTTTGGAAGTTTAATTGCAACGTTTTGCAAGGATGGCTAACACTGAGAAAAGGGATCTTCTCTCTGAAGTTTGTCTTCGGTTATTTTATTGCTATTATTTTTCAGAAAGTTAGATTTGAATTAATTATGTAGAATATGTAAATATTTTCTCCACTTTCATTTTGTGAGATCTGTAGTAGTTATCAGAACTCATGGCTGTTTTTTGTCTTCTTATATATAGCGACATGAGCACAGCCACAGCTACCACACTGAATCTTTGCAACCTGAGGTAGGTTTTCCACATTTTAAAATACTATAATAAAACCTAATAACTGTGTGGTTTAGAGTGAAGTTCAAGCTCTGGACCACACCGTTATTAGGTTTTATATATATCCCGCAATAACCCCTCTATTTCAATTTTTTTTGTGGGAACTATTTTGCAGCATTGAGTAAGGATCTTTTGTTTGTCTATCTTTTCTGTCTCGCTCTGAATAGTTGCCATGGTGATGACGTCACCATTTCAAAACATTTACGCAAGCAGACAGTCAACAAACTGAAGCATTGTTGGTCTCAAAAGACTTTCTGAAGCTTCTTCCTTGCCAAAATTGTATTCAGATTGAAGGAATATAAAGTTAATAGGGTTTCTTGTGCCAGGCAAAGCTAATTTGTTTATTTTATGGGTTTTGTGAAGAGTTATCTAGTTCTACTGATGACGTTCATGATGTTCACTAAGTCTAAATGCTGCCCTGTGATTGGCCAGGCTGTTTTCGGCATAAGGGATAATTTATGTTATGAGGTTCACAATAATGAACCTCATAGTGTGAACCTCAAGGTTTTTCTATTATGTTCACACTCTATTGCAGGATATATATATATATATATATATATATATATATATATATATATATATATATATATATATATATATATATATATATATATATATTTATATATATATTACAATACAATTTTTAATATTGCTGTCTGACCATTCTGTGCTACTGACCAGTATCAGAATGACCATCAAACTGGTCTCCTGTACTGAAATGAGGAAATGTATAATCTAATCTTACTTCAGGGTTGGCGAATTTAACCCACCCACCGGGTTTAACCCGTGTTAAACCCGTATTAAACCTGGGTTGGGCTAGTAGACATTTTGCCCATAGTGGGTTAAACCTAATAATCAGTATAAAATGTGCAGAAAAGACAAAACAATATTTAAACTGTATCTGAAACATTAAACTTTGCACAGATGATGGTAGGACATAACCAATATCAATGGTTGTTACCCAACAATTTGCAATTGTGAAAAAAAAACACTACATTACGTCTTGATGGTATAGCAATTTTTTTCGCCATTATTGTTAGCTTTAAAATTATAATCTTTGGAATTCAGCAGACAAGCACATGTAACATAAGAGTTTTTCAAACTGAAAATAGCATGGTCCCATGTGGTATAGTTTTCATAAGAAATGAACGTCTATAATTGGAAGTCACTTTTTGTCAGTCTGTCCGATTGTCTGTAGATAATTATCTGATTATAAGTCCAGTACTATAATTCAGGAATACATTCTTCAATTGATAAACAAGCCCATAAGATGTGCAAAGCTCAGTGATAGCCAATAAAGTAAAGTTTAAGAAAGCAAATTTTTTTTATTTCTCCATATAGTTACTCTTATATGTATTTCTAGGGGCCCGTAGTAGAGGGTGGGCACCAGCTGGGCTTCCAACCACTGGGTCCTGGGTTCATTTCCCAGTCCAGCCTTATTAAGTTGGATAGCTGTTTCATTCATCATCTCATTGCCATGGTTCCTGCCTAATCAGCCCATCAGGTGCAGAAATACAGGACATAAAGCTCTAATCCACCCACCACCCTTATATGTATTTCTACTAATTTGGGATCCCATTTGTGAGCTTATAGGAAGGTTTTTTGTTAGGTTTAACCCACTTTTGATGGATTAAACCCATTTTGCCTATTTTATACTCAATGTATAAAGCTCAGCCCATTAAAGTAATATTATAGTCACTATTTTGTGTATTTCTACTAATTTCGAATCCAATGTGTTTAGCTTGTAGGAGGGTTTTGGCTAGGTTTATCCCACTTCCGCCCGGGTTCAACCTATTTTGCCCGCTGGGCTGGGCAAAATTGATTGAACCTGGGTTAAAATCCAACCCTGTCTTACTTAATTGCAGACTGAAAAAAACCAGGAATCGCTGTCCAAGGCAAAAGACCAGGCCCAGCTGACTGCCACGGGGGCCATGTCCATCGTCAATATTGCCCTTTTGAAACAAATCTTAGACCAAGGACCTGAAGGTAATCCTTACTACTTAGCTAGCTTGGCTCTGATCGCTGTATCCCTTGGACTGCAAATCATTGCAGGAATTCTGGCAATTGCATTGACATGTCAGAAGAGTTATTTAAACAAACATAAGGATGACGTTTGTGAGGATTTATGTAGTTATATATGTGGATACCGATGTATTTGTGGGAGAAGGAGTCAACAACATCGATTCCCTCGAACAGATTTTACTCTTAGGAATCATATTCCCGAAGGAAACTATGCTTCAAAAACAGATTCCGTTCACAACAGAAATTTCAATGAGGTTGATGCCAAAGGATGCTGCCCTTGTTTCATAAACTGCAAAGGTTTAGATGACTTCGAGTATGATATTATTGATCTCCATCGGATGTGGGAAGCTAATGCAGTCTCTACGAAACTACAGGCAACTGAGTCTGAATGTTGGTGGGAACATAAAGAGGCACTAAGAAAAACTATCGAAGATGTTGAAAGAAATCCGAATTCAGATAAAGATCGAATAGGAATACTTAAAGAAGAACTCAAAATTTGTGAGAATCAAATAGAAAATGAAATGAAAGGACCACAGAAGGACATGGGAATTGAAATGAAAGGACCAGATGCTACTTACATAATGATCTCTTGCAAAAATAAAATAAGCCAAGCAAAGGCTAAGTACTTGGAGGAACGAGCGTCTGCCATTCTTAAGAACCAGATCCTGAAGAGGGAGACCTTCACACAAAACATCATCAATCTCCTCTTCTTCTTTGTCTTTATTGTTAACATGTTCATCACTGGTCTTGGAATTGTGGGCAATGATGATATTAGGGTCACTCAAGTGGTCAACTTTGGACAAATGACTAATATTACGTCAGACTGATTGCGTGTAACGGTGTTTGTACCTCACTTCATCATATTTTGTCCAGAGATATTGATGGCTTTATCATGGGCAATTTTGCATGGTTTTCTCAGAGATAGCCAATTAAGGAAAATGTTTCAACAACCTCTGATATTGACAGCATCATGCTGGTGAAGCAGTATGATTTATAACTGACCCTATTTATGATATATATTTTTTTCTATGTACCATGTATGCTATGCAAATAAATAATCTAACAATCTTAGAAAATATGATTTTGCCATGAATTGAGTCATTATGGGTTCCCACTATTGTTATATTGTTATTCTTATAAAATAAGAAACCAGGTAGCATTCATAATCATGCTAATTGGGCAATGTCAAAACGATATTGCTGTTGACAAAGGGGAGACCAATAATATTCCCTACTTTTATGAAAATGACAGATACTGAAGTCTGTTTGTCTGAGCACCGAGCTCATAGAAGGAGATAAGGAAAGTATAGTTTTGTTTTTACAATCGACAAATAGCCAGTGGTTAATGTTTATTGTTATTTTAATAATCGTAATTTTTTAATTTTTTTATCTTTTCGTATATATTCTTATATTTGGGTCATTTTACAAAAAACGGGGTACACTTTTATGATTTCAGTTTTCACAAAATTAAATATTCATTTTTTCGAAGGTTCTGCATTATGGATATTCATACATTTCAGTGTTGTAATATGACAAAACAATTTTACTTTTAAAATATTTTTTTAAATTGGTCAGTCATATGACCTTCTTTCGCTCCAGCATGGTAACAGGAAGGACCATGAGCACTTGAATTTATTTTTGCCCCAAACCAGGGTTTCTTCTTCTATAATAATCATGTTAAACTGTTAAAATCTTTTCTTCTCAATGTGTCAGACACAAAAAATTCCACATTTATGTTCAATGTCACAATGAGGCTTGCATTATGTGTTATGTTATGTGTTATGTGTTATATATCGTATATATATCACGCACCTACGAATTAAATCAATTCAATTCAATATAGTGAGCTTGTACTATATGTAATATATAATGGAAATAAAATAAAATAAATTCTGCTTGACTCGATGTTGGCTGGCCCACTACTATGCTTGGGTTTTACTACTAACAAATTTATACTCCATTAGGCATATTTACTAATTTTTTTGATTGTTTGGTTATTGCACACTCAGAACAATAGGAAAACAATCTAAGTGGAGTATAATCTCAAATAAATACTTTTCATATCGTGACTTCTAAAATGTAAAGTTCCTTGTTGGTCCATGTATTTTAAGCCAAACTACACAAAGAATTGTTAAAAAAAAAAAAAAAGATAATTTTAAGAAGTCTAACGGGAAGAATGGAATAAATGCATAAATCAAATTATGCTTACTAAAGTATCTCTTAGTCACAGAATTCAGTTGATAAGTTAGGCGCAATGAATGATAGACAAACAAACCAAGAGAATTTTGAGGAAATGTTTTAAGAGAGAATATAATATAATATGATAGAATACAATAGAATACAATAGAATATAATAGAATATGATATAATATAATATTATATTATATAATATAATATGATAGACACTTGGAAAAGTACAACAGGTTCTGCAAACATCTATTTGGGCGCTGCAATCTGTTTTCCTCTTCCAAATGTATATTATATAAACACATTTCTTCAACTAATTTGAGAGATTGGCTTTTGCTGAAGCGGTCCATAGGAACCAGCTTGTCTTAAAGCTTTTACTTTCAGTTTCCAACTAGAGTCCAAAAGATCAGTCTGTATGAGTGACAATGGAACAATAGTGACACGTATATATTGCACTATATTATTGTCTTGTCTGAAGATTAACAATATTTTAGTTTAAGAGTTATATACTGACACAACAGCAGAGGTGCAAGGGACCATGTTATGGCAGTAATAAGTCTCTCCTCCCCCCCCCCTTCCAATTCACAATATATGGAAATGCCAACAATTTCCATTTTTCTTTATATTTTCCTCGTTAACATTAACCTCCAACAAAGGAACACCCTTTTCACGGGGCAGCCAAGTTGGCATTTTTGCCTCATTGACCTCTCTTTGCACTCACCTATAAGCAGTGATGAAAGTTGGGGGGGGGGGGGGGAGAGCTTGGAGGAACTAAGCCGACCGAAAAACAGGGGGAGCTCTGCAATGCTACAGCTCCCCCAATGACTATATAATTCTTTATTTTATTTTTTACTCGAAAGCATCTTGATTTTTAAAGGTAGTCTTAGAAATGGTGGTTGTAGGTGCAGCTGGTGAAGTGTCCATAGGACAACAGTTTGGCTACATTTTTGCTGGATTTGCTATTGACACTGGATGAAAACACTACTGTGCACCGGCCCTTTAATTTGGTGAAGGGGCCATAGGACAACAGTTTGGCTACATTTTTGCTGGATTTGCTATTGACACTGGATGAAAACACTACTGTGCACCGGCCCTTTAATTTGGTGAAGGGGCCATAATTGGTGAAGGGGGGAGCCTCATTGACCAGGGCCAACATTTCACATTGCAGGTACCAGCCTTTTCAACCTGGGGCTATCTTCTTGGACCAATTTCTCTGGCAACGGGGCCGACTTCCTTACACAAGGGGCTAGTTTGGGGCTAATGAACTTGTCCATTAAAGGCCAGCAAACTTTACACGGTGGAGGCCATATGTCAAGATGAATGGCCTACCAATCCATGGCCCTTCAGCTGAGTTAGCCTTCATCATCCACAGTTTTTATGCAGTGCCAATATCCAAAATTGTATATAAAGCAACTGTCAATAACTATCTATTAGTTTCAGAATGCCTAATCCAAAAGACTGATGGTCATGGATGCAATGTTAATTAAATACAATTTATTCAATAAAAGGTCCTACAAAGAAAAGTTTGTCGTACATATATCAGTCCAGTTGGATTAGGGCATCATGAACACTGCATTGCATGCAACAGAACTATGATCAAAGGAGATGATGTCAGTGTGAAATACCGTTTGAATGACAATGAGGTGACTGATGTAGGGGTCATAAAACAACAGATGAGAAAATGGTATATGGTCTGCTTAGGCAGATGTAATGATGAGGTGATAGGGCTTGGAGTCCCCATCACGTTACACATATTTACTCCATGGGTGGGTCTTTTACCTCAGCATAGACATCACAGTTCTCTTACTATTGCAAAGCAAGATAGATGCATTTCATACTATTTTTGAAAGACTACAAATATATTTCATTATACTCAGAACCAGTCTAGGCCTAGACCCTCAGGCCGCGTCGTAGACGAGGGTCTAGTAGATATCAAAGCATGGTAAGAATGGGTGTGGAAGTAGGTCAATCACTACGCACTTTAAATTTAACTGAGCGGCAAACAAAGTAGTTCTATAAAATGTGTGCAATACGACGTTGCATCGTCTTATTTGATACAGGGACTTGGCCTATTGTTATCTTATGATTAATATAAACCTTTCTACACTGCTCCCCCATTGGGATCCTTGCTCCCCCAAATTCTCCAAGACCGTCTCCTGTGGAAAGGTGTGATCGAGGGTCTTGCGTCAAGACAGACTCAAGACCTAAATTTAATACGAGTTCCAGGATGATGCACAACGAGGCATGTGGAATGTGATTTTTATGCTAGTAATAAAATACATACAAAAAATCTGCCAACCTATTTTAATTTGCAACACACAAGACTTAGTTTATATTCCACCATGATACCTTTCCTGTATGTTATTCTTAAAGTGGAGGGATATATGACCCTACGAAAATGTTAGTTAGAGAGAGAGAGAATATGTTTTATTTTTGACCATATATAAATACAATTTTATGTACATACAGGTCAGGAGACCTTTAGTTATCTCCTTCTAGGTGGAAAGTGTACCCTAATTGTGTTATAAGAGCAGTAAAACAATTCAAACAATAAACTAATTAGTAAATTGTCTAATAGAGCCAATGGAGTAGCTAGTACTGTGTAGTTCACTCCCTCCTGCTCATGATGTATAACTTATTAAATATTACATATCATTGTAAAAAAAAGAGCAAAAAAGAGCATTATTCTCTGGAAGAAACTTCTGGATAAGTGACATATACATGCAATAGTATACAACTAGAAAAAAAAAAATATATATATATATCATATTTTGTTTATGTTTATGTTGCAATCATATTTAATCAGACGAATTTAAATAAGGCCTACCAGATAACAGTCACGTTGAACTATTATATGTGCTCCTTAATTACATTTTAAAACAAATACAAACTGAGGATTTGGCTGACACAAGGTAGAATTTTCGAATGTATATTATAAATCAGAAAGTTGCTTGCAAAGCGTCTTTGCTGAAGATACGGATCAGTGACAAAGTTCAGCGCATGTATATCTCTTTAAAAAAAAGTATTCATGTTTGCTTCTTTAAAGGTAATATTACTAAAGACTTCATCAGACTGTTTATTTATCTATTTATGTATTTATCATAAGGGCAAATTGCTCAGTTATAAAAGCAGCCTAGTATATGCAATGAACAAAAAAGCTTTTAGACTATATAGTAGTAGTAGTAATTTATTTTTGTCTCATTTTGTTGTATACATTAATAAAAGCACGAATAAAATGGCAGAATTAAAACAAACCACTCTATAGAGAGTTATGAGAGACAATATAAAAGGCTAAAAGCATGAATAAAAACGTAAGTTGAAATCATCAACACAGGCTTTGGCAGTAAATTTAACACATTCAAATGAGGTCATATGTGACACACAACACCTAAACATTTGACCAAATATCAACTGATCACAGTCTGAGAAATTCATAAAGGTAGTGAAGTTTTGCAAAAAAAATTACTGATAATAACAATTTTCAGTATTTCACCAAGGCCTTTCTAAAAAGTAACCTGGAAAACCAACAAACAATTTAAACGAGTACAGGAAAAACGATGAAACATTTGACTGCATAAATCACAGAAACGCATGCTAAGCATCTTTCTGGAAGTCACGGGTCAGTTAAGAAGCTCAGCTTTTTTAGCAAATAATATTATTTTACTAGCAACATGTCACCCCAAAGTAACGTTTTCATATGTGAAAGTTAGACGAATTTTAGCCAGTATCGAGACTCGGAAGCTATAGTACAAGCCAAAATAATTATTAACTTGTTGTTTTATTTCTTTTTTTTAAATATATATCACGGAGAAGCACAAAATGATATCAAAAAGTCAAAGACCAACTTCCTAACCCATAAAAACCCCTCTCTGTACAAATTAACTTTTCTTATCTTTGCAATGATAAGTTTTTGCCAATTCGTCATCATTATGGCCTTTTGTTATGGTCACAAAGAAGCAGCAGAAATTACAATGCATTTTATGGAGAATATAGCAAAATTCTGGGATTTGACTTGTTGATAATATGTCTGTCCATTTTGTGCCATTTGTGGCAAAATATGGCAGAAAACAGGTGGACATTTATTTTAGATTACACTTCATTACATCATGTGTACTGGAACGGGAAATAAAGCGATTTACAGCAAATCAATATTTTTGTTGATATATATTTGGTCAAATCCTTGGCCTCAAATCGATCACCATGTTGCTTGATCTTAAACTTTCTTTATTTTTTTCCTTCCTTCTTTATATTCTTTCTTCCTTTTTGGACTTCTAAAACTGTAATTGAAAGACAACGGTTTTCACTGTAATTATTGGGGCATAAATGCTAAAAATAGATTAATATACAGTGAAAAAGCATGTCAGTAAGCTTCTTGAACCATGAGAGTTGAGCAACTCGTGAGGATGTCTAAATGTAGTCAGAAAGTGACAATAGTAAAGACGCAACAGACCATGATTGGTGGAGATCTGCACCGAGTTGTTTCAGTTTCTAACTACGCAGAATAGTGGAATTTCAAGGATGATTTTCTGTATTTCCACCAGATGGCTATGACAGAATACTGCACTTCTATTGGCTGAAAAAGTTCCTACCCTTGACTCCGATTGGCTGAAACAAATTGCATCCTAGCAGCAGTTTTTTTAGTGCATTTTAATGTATTTGACATCTTATTTTTCAGCTGATTTCTGTTATTTCCCTGAGAAAACTATATTTATGGAATCAGTTAGTTATGACCTACTATGTCTGTTTATTTCCTATTGCTGTCACAGATTCCAATAAAACCAAAATAAAAGTTGTATCAAACTGTCTTGTGTTTGTTGTTATTGCTAGAGGGCAGCCCTGTGCGGTACCATACAGGTGACCACCAGGGGGATAGTCAGGGAGCAAGTACAATCCCGTGGGACTCTATAGTGATGAGATTATAAGCTATATACCAGTGTTTTCCAACATAGTCACCTCAGCGCTGCCAGGCCCTATGGAAATCAAGCCAGCATCTTCTAAATACTCAGCCCTCCTGAAGACAAGCTCCTGTCTCCACCTGCTCCTTTCAGAAGGGTTCTGGTTATTAGGAGCTCTTTCCTAGACTTGACCAGGCACTCAGACCAGCCCTAGATTTGCACTGAGAGCACTCATGAGCAGTGGTCCAGTTAGTTCTTGCATTGGTCTGATATGTTGGCAAACGTCTTAAATTGGAAAAGATATCTTCGAAATGTGTGTCATGGTTGACATTAAAAGATCCATGACGTCAGTCTACCATCCCATGGGAAATGGACAGTGTAAGATGAGAGGGTGAATATCGAACTCTCCTGAACATGCTAGGTACAGTAAGAAGTCAAGATGGGACTATGTCAACTCCCTAGTCCATGCATACTATTGTACAAGGAAAGATGTAACAGGATTTACCCCGTTTGAACTCATGTTTGGACACACTCCAAAATTGCCTATTGACCATCAGCTTGGACTAATTGACACTGCCAATGAACGCTCCAATTAATAATGCGTGTTGAAGGCCTGCAGAAATGTCTAGAAGACTCTTATGAGATCGCTAGGAAGATAGAGAATCGGACAGGCTCAGAAAATGGCTAAAACAAGGTATGACAAACATGTTCAAGGTATAATTTTGAAGTGTGGAGACGAAGTTGGATGAAGGAAATAGAAAATTATACCGTAGAGTCACAAGAGAAGGAGGAGCACTTTGCCCTGACAATGCATGTTGTGGTAAAACTGAGCATAAGGAAAATGAGGCCTGTACAAACAGTTTAAACGGTATATACTGATTCACTGACATGAAAATTATTGTTAGCAACATTTATATATGTAAATTAAAGATGTTGTAGCATACTATAATTCATCCACCTGTTTTTTATTGGGCCGACATCATACAAGACATGTCAATGGTTAAATTAATAATTTTATTTATTTCATTTTTTGTGTGGTGATAATGGCCATGTGAAGTTCCTTATCAGTATATTATACATTAATATAATAAATTAATAAGTTTAAAACTGTCCTGCAGGTATCTATGTTCTATCTGTGACTAGTATATACCATTATTATTACATAACAATGTCATTCAGTTTGGTTCATTTGTCTAACCTGCATCTTTACGATTTATAAGATGCTGTATACATGATTAATATGATGATTAATTATATGGTATAATACAGTGTAAATTTGACTTGTCTTGAGTTCACTGTGTCAGTGTGACAAACAAGCACAATTCACTAACCAGCTTACTTATTCAAATGATATGCCTATATATGCCTATGGATGCATTTGATTTCCAATAGATTCAGTTTTACTCTTCCAATAGAATCTTTTAGTTTGAGAATTTCATGAAATATAGGAAAAACAGGGCTTAAATTAAAAAGGTGAACCACTGTGTCTGACATAAAATGTAAAAGGGGTCATACATACAATTTTATTTTTTGGTTTTGTCATTTAAAGGACATAACAATAACGTAAAATCCTACCAAAATACTGGAATTTGAGGCCATCCCAGATAGCATTCCAAATCGTGCCATCAGATCAGTCCTAGCCTTTTGCAATTTACTTTCTTGATACTTTGCTGTTACATTCAATGTATATACTTAGAGTTACAATGTATGGTAATTAGTATTTCTCATAATTTGAAGGTGTGTTAACTTTCTTATACCTTGTTGCAACTTGGAAGTTGGCTGAGTGTCTACATATGGGCATGGTGTGACCTCCAGTACCTTTCACTGGGCTTTTTACCTTCATCAACATAATTATGAAGAACAGTAGCTTAGCTTACCTTGAAGAGACTTAATTTCTGGAATTAAAAGTTTCAATGGTCACGAACATATTTTTGTTGTGTTGTTTTTTATTTTTCAGACAGGAGGAAGGCTGCTAAAGAAGCCCAGACGTATTTTGTACACTATGTAAAATTAATAATACTCGTCAACACCAGGTAGTGCTATAATGCTAATTGCGATTGTCCCCTAGTCCACTGGGGGGCGCCTTTAGGTTCAGGATTCCCGATGAGCAATGATGAAGGACAGGCACGTGCCTCCTATAGCTGCCACTCCAGGTCACAGATGATCATTATGCACTATAAAAAGAGGCATGCCCAATTTTGCATTTAATTACATACTTGGCAAAGTATGGCAGGCTCAGCTAACACCGTGAGAAATCAGAACAGCGCAACTCTGCACGCAGAGGTAGGTCTGTTTATTATCATTTGATTTTTGTGCATGTTATTATATATATTACTTTAATTTGTATGCAGGAAAACATAATTTAAATTAGTTAGTAGCGTCCTGCAGTATATATTTTATCTATAAATTATAACTAACATATTTGTTGTCTGTTGCCTACGAATAGTGCTATTCTTCCATAGGACGTGACTTCGCATGTGTAAAGGGAGGAATCTAAATTTATGCATATTTTCATTCAAGTGCTTTCTCAGCTGTAGAATAGTATTATACATGGTTTGATTTGTTTTATTGTTTTTCATTAAAAACAGTGCAACTGATTGAGTCACCGATAGTAGCACAAAGTTCAAACACCAACTGCAACAGATAGATAGATAGATAGATAGATGTAACATAATATTTAAAGTATTTAACTCTACATTATGTTTGTATGGAGTTGAAAATGTGGGTATTTGACACACAATGTGCATGCCTGAATGTATGATGGGGACTTGGCAGCCTGGCAGGTGGGGTGAATATTTACTCTTCGAAAATCCACCCCATTTCCTTCAATTCTGCGGGGTTATGCCCTTTGTTTTACATGCATACCTCGTGTACATTATATCTCTATATATGTGTGTGTGGGTTGAACATACAGACATGATTTGACAGAATATTGCAGATTGACTTTTTGTGGCTCTATTTTATTTTTGCCCATAAATCGTCGTAAATACCCTATTGCGGGTGTGAAGGGAGGGGAACATATTGAAGATATATATATTGATGCATGGCTTTTGGCTGTATATCTATGCACGTATATAATATTATATACTCGAATATATGCCGTCAAACCTACGTTAAGCATGCAGTCACCGAAAGGTATGGAGAAAAGTGGTCGTTTAAGGTAGATGGTCGTTTAACAAAGGTGTAAAAACACCGGAGACTATATGCATATGCTGGGTGGCCTTATGGTTAAGGCATCCGCTAATTATATACTGGCCAGCTCTGCTGAAGGTCCCAGGTTAGATCTCCGACCCGGGCACTCATGGGCTACATCCCAGCTGCATGGATGTCGATCGCATGAGGCATGGGGTAAATGTGTAACATGGTGTGGACTCCAAGCCTTATCATCTCATCATTACATCTGCCTCTGGCAGCTGATCATATAAGCTTACTAAGCTTCAGACCCAGTAGCATTGAGACATTACAGTTATACTCTTGAAAACATTTCAGGTGTCATTAAAGAGGTCTGAATCCCCGGGCCCCATGAATCAGGACAGGATGTCCCATCACACCATTTTTATTATATTTCAAAATTTGTAATAGACCTGTTGGTGTGGTATGGGATGGTGTTGGTTTGCAAACTTAGGATAAGAAGAGGTTACTGTTACGTTGGTTAGCTGACGACCTGGCAACAGGGTTTTATTTTTAAAAACTGGGGTTTCCCACTAGTCTTATAACTGTGATAGTATTTTCAGTTGAGGCTTTTAGAGCTGTTGGGTGTCTTTTCATTGCCTCAGTTTAGTTGACATATTCTTCAACTGTTTTCCATGCTATAGAAACCCATGACATGATGACATCATCATCTTGGCAAAGTGTCATGGTGTTATTGGGGTTCAAACATATTTGACCAAATGGTCAAGTGCAACTGGAAACTCACACAGTTGTCACTTTGATTGTTATTGTTTTAGAATCATTGGAGCCTCCAATGCATTGTGTAGCAAATTACTTTTACTCAGACGCATCACCACTGCTCTTAGTGTAGTATTAATTTTATCTTGGTTAAAAAAAATAGAAGTAATCTATGATTTAGTATCCTTTCCTATCCTATCCATTCCTATCCCATAAAGAAAATATTTTGAAATACATGCATTATTTGCAACATGTGGATTAATTAGCTGGAATACATGTTATTAGAACAACCGTCCGCATAAAGCATGGTTTAAACCCCTTTTTAGTTTTGTTCATATTTGCAAGGTGCCCTCACTACCGAAGTTTCAAAGGAAAAAGATATGTTCTAAAAAGGAAAAATAAAAACGTATTATTATACAATGCACTGTATAATTATGATCACCCAGTACTAGTATCTATGTATCTATCTATGTATCTATCTATGTTATCTATCTATCTATGGTTTGAATAAATATACAACTATAAAAGCACAGGGTTTGCGATGGACATAGATAGATGGATAGATGATAAATAGATGTCATGCTTACGATGCCTTTCTAAATGATTTTATTAAATTCTTTTTTTTTAAATATTTGTACTAGTTGTTTGTCATAATTCAATAAAGGCTAGGTTTTCTGTGTGTTTTTTCTTTAGAGGAACATGATTGTCTATATGTTAACCTGTGACATAGGCCCTATATATTTGTTGAGTACATTTGCCTGTATAATACATTGATCACTGCCTTGCTCTTTTGTTTTGTCTTTTCAAACCAAAACATTGTCACGGCTGACTGATTAAGTATCAACAGCAGTCGCAACTCGCAGAGCAACAGTGGCATTTGACCATTTGGTCAAAAATGTTTGAACGCCATTGGCCACTGCTCTTAGTGTGGTATTAATTTTTTCTTGTTAAAAAAAATAATAATAATCCATGATTTATTCCTCTCCTCTCCTATCCTATCCTATATAGATAGATAGATGTCATGCTTACAATGCCTTTCTAAATGATTTTATTAATAATTTTAATTTTTTGTACCATTTTTTGGTCATAATTGAGGTACTATGAAATAACAGGATATGGTTAATAAAATCCGTTTTCCTTTTTTGCGCATCTGTTTCAGCCCAAAATTTTCAACCACAAATTTTGTTAAACAAGTGATATGACACAAACAACTAGTAGTCCATTTTGCTTCCTGCTAGCATTTATAACTAATAATTGATATTAAATATAATTATTAACGCCACAAAAATTTTAATTAAAGATAAAATTAAAAACATAGGCTGTTGCTGCAGCAGCATACCCTCAGAAAATTTGAGGAAATCTAACCATGCATATCAGCTATTGACTATAGGCACAATACTGGCTATTGTTTATAGACACAATATTGGCTATTGCCTATATGTCACAAAATGGTTTTGCAATGCACCATTTCAATGATAGTAATTAGTGACGTGCCTATAGATAGTTGCCAAAAGGACATATTTTTTGCGAATTATTTAGGTATATTTTTTATAGATATCTATAATGTCTAATATACAAAGAGTATGACAATAAAGTTATCAAATTTTAAAACATGAATATGTGTACTTCATTTATACTAAATGGTATGGATATCATTGTATACCTGCATACAGTACCAGTAGAAATTTACTAGCAGATATACACGATTTGGGCAATTTTTCTACGTTTCCATTATCATGAAAAAATATTTAACATTGTCAAATTGAAGTTTTTTTTTTAAGTAAAAGACATTTTAAATACCATCATTATGAAAAAAGTAAGACATAAATGTCAAAATAAAGTTGTGAAAGCACTATCATTTAGACATTTGATAGCAAAATTTCATGTATGAACATAAATTTTTCACAAATTTCCTCATTAGAGTCATTCCAATAATTCTGTGTTATTTATGGCCATGAAATCCCCCCAAAAACACAACTGCACCATTTTAGACATATATATAATGTGCATGCAGGACATTGTATGTGCATCGTGCAGTAGTTTCAGTGTTCTGTGACGGAAACGAACAGAAATAACTGTTTTCATTTTTTCCTAATTCTGTAAAAACATAGGTGAGATACATATGTCATTGTGGCTACAAGTAAATAGCAAATTATATAAATGTACATACAATAGTGTTGGAGGTCTGGAAACAAAGCGTGCCACCCATACTTCCATTATCATGTTGTTTACTTGCTAGTCTGGGCCTGGAGACCATATTGCTATACATGATTAATGCATGTAAACATATATGTGAAGACATGGCATTAATCTAGGGTGGTCTTAATGTGGCCTTATTAATATCGATAAAGTTGTTTGTGACGTCTAAAATGTATATGAATTGGGCTAATTTGTACTAGTTGTGACTGAGAGGTAGCTATTCAATAAGTCATGAAATGAGGCCCATAAGTATATAAGCAAGCTGTGTATATATAGGAATATAGATCAGTTATGGCCCCTGTAAACTGAAGGATATTTGGGAGAACTCTACACCTGGGCATAAACACACACGTGCACTGCATGCTCAACTAGGCACCTGAGAAGTCAGTGTTGGGCTTCTTACAATGGAGATAGGCTGTGCTTGATTGTGCAGTTCTTATAGACAGGTATATTAGAATATAATTTAAATGGCACTATTCTTGGTTACTAGACATGGGTGCATGCACATATGCCTTTTATATCTCTTACATATGTATATTAATTGTTTTGACCTTTTAATGACTATATATAACCAAAAATTTATTTTATTTAAAATTTGTTTTAACAAGAATGAAGTATTAATGTCCGAATATGAAAATTAATGTGACTTTTGTGTCTGTATCCCTTTAGGTTATAACCAATTTATGTAGCCTGAATGGTATAGAGCCTATTTGAATTTATGACTAACAAGTAAATGTATGCGTTAAAAATCCATGGTGTGCTTGATACGAGTAGAAACTACTTAGACATTTTGTAGCTTCAGAAAATAACTGAGTTTAGTAGGAAACGAATTACTCACTCGTCTTCATCAAGGTCCATCTAATTTGTTGCCAATAATCTTATCAACTTTAGTCTGAATTCATAAATAGGTTCAAATTTGATGGATTTGTTTGAAAAGATGATGGTTGAGATCTGCTTCACTGCTGCGTACTAAATACCTACAGTCAAGGCTAGTGAATGTTATCCACTTGTGACATAAATCATTACAGTTGCAAATGTTTCATTTGGGGAGTTTTATGCAAAGAATATTTCATTGGGGGCGTTTTCTGCAAATATATGTCATTTGGGGAGTTTTCTGCTGAAAAGATTTCAATTGGGGATTTTTCTGAACAGCTGGTTGGGTCAGTGGTTAAGGCCTTGGCCAGCTCCAGGGATCGAGGGTTTGAAACCCATCCTGGACACTCTCCGTGGCTCTTGCCTTGATACTCATATGACAAGGTCACTCTTATCTAACACCATCTATAAGGTGCTTCAAGGGATGTTTTAGAAATGTATTTTATTGTCATGTGTGATAACTCACCTACTACAGCGCTTGGCTACAAGGGATTTTCCTTCAGCTTAATCGGTACAGGCGCTGGTCAGTTTGCAATATAACATTCATGCACACATACCATGTATTTAATCTGGACTAATCTTATTGATTTCAGATGGACAACAGCCACGAATCACTGTCCAGGGCAAAGGACCGGGCACAACTGACAGCCACAGGGGCCATGTCCATTGTAAATATAGCCTTGCTGAAACAAATATTTGACCAAGGACCTGAAGAAAATCCTTACTATGTAGCCAGCATAGCTCTGATTTGCACATCACTCGGACTGCAAGTCGTAGCAGGGCTTCTCTCAATAGTCATGACTTGTCATACAGGCTATTATGCTAAACATCAGGATGACGTTTGTGAGGACTTGTGTGAAAATATGTGTGGATGCAGATGTATTTGTGGAGTAAGAAGACGAAGGACTTTCCTTCGAACACGTCATACTACTGTGTCTCACCAGCCACTCGGGAGCTTTATAGATGGGCATGAAGCCATCGAGCTAGCTACTGGGACAGATAATGCATCCGATGGACCAGAAATACGATCAGTCCACAGCAGATGTTCTGACAAAGCTGATGCGATTGGATGCTGTCCTTGCTGTATCACATCTAGAACTTTAGAAGACTTTGAGTATGATATTCTTGATCTTTACCACAATTGGGAAGCTAAGGGGGTCAGTTTGGAACTACAAGCTGCTGAAAGTAAAATCAGGGTTAAGTACTGGACAGACACGTTACCGAAGTTGAATGAAGCGATAGACCAGATCAAAAGCAGCGAAAACTCTGACAATGATGAACTCAGAAGACTTGAGCAAGAACTCGCAAAATGTAAAGAGAACATAGATAAACACGAACGCATCACTCACGAATGGCAAGTCGGCCGTGCGAAGGGGCAGTACCTCAGGGAGAGAGCATCCACCATTCGCAGCAACCAGATCCTGAAGCGAGCAACCTTCGGACAACACTTCATAAACTTTCTCTTCTTCCTTGTCTTCATTTTGAATGCGTTCATTACTGGTCTTGGAATTGTGGGCAATGATGATAAAAGTATCCCTGCGCAAATCCCTGCGCAAACTTGATATATTGAACAATTTTTTTTGTCAATCGTCTAGATCTCGTTCTGCTTTGGTTATTCCCAAATTTTGTTCTCGTGTTTGTCTTATTCTCAAATGGTGCTAAAATAAAATTTATTAAAATTATGGTATTTTACGCACAATAGTGTTCTTCCTTTGTGCAAACCAAACATGATTGTTTTCAAAGATCTGTATTTTTGTATGAAAGACTTAAGTATGTATTTTTCTATACGGTCAATAAATGTTGAATTATTAAAATGGTGCTGTGTTTCTGGTCACACAAAAAAAGCTACAGAGAGAAATATAGTTACTAGAATTCTTCTATCAACTCTTTTCTGAATTTAAATCATCTATATCGTTTTTACAATTTAGTATTTCGTTTTTACAATTTACTATTTCGTTTTTTCAATTTACTATTTTGTTTTTTCAATTTACTATTTCCTTTTTTTTCAATTTACTATTTTGTATATACAATTTAGTATATACAATTTAGTATTCCGCAATTTAGTATGTGTATAATATTATACAATATACTTTGTATGTACAATATACTATTTCGTATATACAATATATTATTTCGTATATACAATTTACTATATCGTTTATACAATTTAATTTTTTTTTGACATTTAGTAACATTTTTGTTATGTCCCTCCACCTTCGGCATCAGCAGGATCTAACTAACAAAAATGTTAGTTAACTCCTTCCTAATCGGGAAATATTACAAATACCTAACCGTGGATTCACATTGTGTAAACAAAACAAACAGTAAATTCTCCACCAGAGGACTCTCAATGTAAGACCAACAGAATAACGCTAGGTGTACTCTACTTGATCAACATGCATAAATATTGTCTCAAATTGCTTCTTCTCAGGCTAATCAACTGGGTTACGTCAGGTCTAATGCTGTTTTCAGAAATTCAGATAAATTTATGCAATGTTAATCCTTTGTAGAGGTCATTGATATCAGAGAAGCATTTTTGGGACTATTCATGCACAGTTTTAGTAACAATGACAAATTCGGATGCTAGTTATCAAAGTGACTTTATTACTTCTATTACCATTAATTTTGTTATATTTTATTTTACTTAATCATTATATATATGTATATTTTTATTTTTATCCTTGTTTTTATTTTTTTATGACACATGTATCTATTTGATGCCCTGCGGTCACTAAAATTCTATATATATATATTTATTTATTTTCACGTTTTCAGTACCAGTCGATATCGGACGAATTCACATTTACCAGTAATTCATTAGCATTTGCCTTTAATACATTATAATCATGAGCCATTGCCTTATATAGCCCACCTGTGCAGGAATTATGGGAAAACCACATTTTAAAGTATATGTAAGAATGATTTTTCAAATTACATTTACTACTTTTGACTTTTGTCATCTCAGTTTGTCCAGTACATCATGATATTAGTTCCTGAAGCCTGTACTACGTCTGTTCGAAGCTAGATAGACAACACTGTCTGTCTTTCCACCAAAGAACAAGTCGTTGGAGTCCACGTTTTCTGATCTGGGTGATGGCTGAAAAATGTCATTTCATTTATGAGTTATATTATAGAACTTTATGAAAGACTTACCAATACTTCGTGAAATATATATAATATGAAAGAAAATACAGGGAAGTGAAGGAGAGATGGGTCATAACTTGTTCTGCGTATATTGACATAATCTTATTAATCATATTAGTTAGAATAATAATTTAATGATGTTTCATTATGTTGGCAATATATGTGAGGAATATTATCTCACAATATTGAAAGTTGTGAAGATTTTCCGGCCATCATTTTTAAGATTATAACTTTAATATGACTGGCAAGTTTTTTTGGTTCCACACGTTGATATTGTGACAACATTAGTCAAATGTTGTGGCATGAATGTTACAACCTGTTGTGTTTGCAGGGCTACAGTTAAAATTAATATTGGCATAACCCTGAAATCGGGTCATGATTCCTTGGTGAGATAATTATAAAAACAAAAATAGTAACTATACTTTATTAATTAGTCCTAGAGACTTGTCTTTACAAATAAAAACAATTCTAAGTTCTTTCTGGTATCAGCTAAAATTAAAATCTAAAAACGGCCCAGTTCTACATACGTTCCCCTAACATATAGTCGAGTTACATTCTTGTGGTCTTTTTTTTAGAAATTTAGTGAATATTGCCAATTTTCTAATTTCCGTAAAACCAGATGTCATCAAGTTAGTATGGTGAAGGAGTTATATGCAATAATGGTACCAACTTACCATGCCAATCATTTTCAGGGAATGCTGGTTTCCTTCAAAATCTTTCATCAAGGCTTTGGAAGGTTCGATCATTATGACCTCATCAGGAAGCAGGGGCTCTTCGCAGTCCTCTGTCTTTTGCTTTTTCCTTTTCTTTTCTTAACCCAGAAATAAACAGTAAAACTATAACTGACTGACTATGAAATCATTTCAAAATTCGATTTGAACGATAATGTAATGTGATTAGGACTCTTTTTTTCCTTGTTAAATGACCAGGGTTAGGCCAACCACAGATTAAAGGACGTACCAAACCAAGGACGTACCTCAAATGAAGGACGTACCTCAAATGAAGGATGCCTGTACTTCGTTTTAAGGATTATTGACATCGCTACAAAAATTGTAATTAATGTGGCAGTGGGGGTTTCTTGGGGAATACCCTTGTTACCAAACCCTTTGGTGACGTTTTTGCCTCTTTTTGAGATACTAATGAAGTCATAGGGAATCTCCAGGCTTCCCACAGATATGAAAATCCAAGCATTTCTGACCATGCTCACCAAAATGGGAGAGTTTTAGCAGTCATGAATTCGCATTGGAGGTTCAGAAAAACTGCTCTAGAAACTATAGAAAAAAAATGGTCAAAATACCATGTGGGCATATTTAGTAATTCCTGTTTAAAAGTGGACTACCTCAAAACGTCCTTCCTTTAAAGGACTCCAGTCCTTTATTCTAAGGACATGCATACTACAGAAGTCTATGGTGCTCCAAAGAAAGAGACAATTTTGGGCAATGCCCACATAGAAATATACATCCATGACATCCATTTTAAGGACAATATGTACTACAACTTGGTGTTGTGTTCTGTCCTGCCACTGGTAAACTATGGATGCTAGACACACGATTGCACAAGTTTTTAACAGATAATTTAACTTAAATGAGGTATTCCCCAAACAAAAATGAGGCTTTGACATCATTCTTCAATATCAGCCAAGGAGAGAATATCCTAATATTTTAGTAAAACAGCCAAGAATTCCAGAGCTCTCTCACATTTTTGAGCATCCTTTGCTTGAAGTACACCCATCCTTTGATCTAAGGACGATCTATCCTATTTATGATTATTATAATATCGAAATAATAAAATATGTGAATGGCTATCTATGTAGGTATTGTTGTAACATCAACACAAGATCAACAATTCAGTTAGCTAGTACCTCGTTTTAAGTACGTACTTAAACCTGCGGATGGGCCTTAACCTGGTGACAGGTCAGAATGTTAATGTGAAATTTATTTTTGGAATTTTCAATCCCACTGGTCCTTAAAAAGTTGCCCCGGGAAGATGTGAGAAGCTAAATAACTAGTCTAAAAGATGCAATTTTGTTTTAGCTTTATTGTAAATACAATGTCACTAGGGCTCTACACCTTTATCTTTAAAATGATACGATACGTATCACGAAACAGTAAAACCGATACGATACGTATCATGATATGTATCGTTAAATTTTATCAATTAGTAATTTAGTACATATATATATATAAAAGTATATTATAAACCTAAAATAATCAAAAGATAACTGCAAACTATTAATTGTATTAAGAATCGCTGATATTTTTCTTCACAAACACTGGAACATCTGGGTAGCAGGTGTCCTATTTGCTCAAAAACGCCGTTCTGCATACCGTTCAAGTGTATCGTTAGTAATAATAATGGTTATCAATGCCCGTATATCGTTAACCTTGTACCGGTACAAACGGTATATCGAGAACCGGTGTACAGCCCTAAATGTCATCCACTTACCCAAACAGAGGCTCCAAAGTCGATCGCAACACCGGTCACAACATCTATCACACCAACGGTCACAGCACCTATCGCAACATCGATCGAAACATCGGTCGCAACATCGATCACAGCATCGATCACAACAACGATCACAGCATCGGTCACAACATCGGTCACAAAATCGATCACAACATCGGTCACAGCATCGGTCACAGCTTAGGCATTTCTGGAGCAGGTTGAGGCTGTAGACGATGCATAAAGCCGCCGGGGTGGATGGAGGTTTTGGTTCTTCTTCCATGTCATATATTATGATGGTCAATCCAGGTGTTTGGTATTCTTTAAAATCAATATATGAAAACTATTTCCAAGAATTAGCAGATAACATATATCCAAATACAAGATATAAAATGAAAAAATAAAATTGGCCAGAGTAAGAACAGAACTAAAGAATTATCTTATAATTTAACATAAATTATCAACAATCGTAATTTTAAAAATATTACCAGATATTATTCTAAATTATCAAAATTTTCCTTTTAACTACATTACTTTATTCAACTCTGTTTCATTATTTACAATATTATTTTAATTCACATGTAATTATTCTCTCAATATCACAATGTATTGTTGTAAATTCTCTATCTTTAATTTGAACCAGCTCGATTAGTATACAGTATATGCTTCTTCTGGTAAATAAACAAACAAACAATATATACTTAGTGGAAATATCTATAGATGAAAATATCTACTAAACGCTAGCTTGCACAGGGCTAATTTACAACCCTTGAAATGTTGTGACTATTGTATAAATTTCAATAACCTTATTTTGTGATTAGTGAAATAAACAAACTTCATACTTACAGCTTTTTGGTTAATCACCTGGATGTGGCACCACAATGAAGATCGAGTATTTTATACTTTATGATGAGTCGTTATCAATCATTGTTCATGTTCGATAAGCTTTTTATTGACACAGAAAAAAAAAATTAGCAAACACAAGCAAATATTTTATATAGTGCTGCTGGAGTCAGTATTAGTTATCTAGGTTAAGTCATAAGCTGGTACCATTATCATACACTAACTTAATCTGAAAGTCTTCGAATTTATTACATACAATATAATACAATTAAAAATAACATTTCAGAACTGAAATATTGTCGTGCTGAGCTAATGATTTAAATCCTTTTTTTTTTTTAGGATATATTTATTTAATTTTTTACTTGCATTAGCCAATTATTTGTATATTTTCTGTTATTGCATGATTTATTAGTTCATTGTTCTATTTGAGAATTAGATAACTCAGATTTTTCAAATAATGAATCAGTGTCATCAGTGCAAAAGAATATTCAGGATTGCACAAGTCCAACAATTAATGGCCAATCATATTGCAATGGCATGACTTTGTTTGAGATGTTAATAGAATAATTCCCATAGACGAAATGGGATGGCTCCAAAACTGACCCTTGAGGCATTCCATTTGATAACACGCTAAAAGTGATTCGTGTGAAATGGGATGATGCACAAGCAAAAAGGTTTCATGAATATATATAAATGTACAGTCTCTTTTTCAATAGCTGTAAATAGTATTGTTACCTAAGTGAAAAAAAAGCAATTGGTACATTGAACATTAGTCCAGGAGCAGGTTGGTATTTTTTTATTTCCGCAGGATTTCCAGAATTAAATAGACAAACTTGTGCAACCCTGAACACGATATGTCCTCCATTATAGTGAACAATTGAATTAACCTGTAAGGTTGTCAAAATTAGGTGGTGTCTATGTCGAGACAAGTAGAATACCCCACCTTATTGGAGAAAGCCTAAATTGGTGCTAACTTTATTATCACTGTCTTAATTTTACCCACAAAACATAAACAAAAGCTCCAGCCAAACATGTTAGCACTGGGAAACCCTTCGACGTCGGGGTATAACCAACAGAAATGTTGGTTAACTCCCTCCTATTCGGGATATAACTAACGTATACTAACTGATACTCCATTAGGCATATTTACTAATTTGTTTGATGGTTTGTTTTGTTTTAATGCTTTTTATTATGCAAAACAAGTTTAGATAGCACTCAAAAGGGAGGTAACTAACATTTTTCGTTGGTTAGAACAATAGGAAAACAGTCTAAGTGGAGTATAATTATGACTTAATCAAAAATTAGATAACACTTGCTGCTTTTGATCAACAACGTTGGCTTTTTGTGTGATGAATACACACTGAAGGGACCAGTGAAGGGTGTACATGCATTGTGATTGTGATGAACATCCTAGACCATATGTTTTGATGGAAACTACTAATAGCTACACCAATTGGTTTGAGGAAAAAATTCAGGACAACATATTAAATATTATCACAATAATAACATAACATATTATAATTGTGAAAGTACATTTATAATGCCTGGTTCAAATTTGTTTTTATGCAGTGTTAGCTTTCCAGTGGTAATCAGCTGAGTGCTATCTTGGATCAGATAGTGCTACTTAATTTGGACACTCTATAATAATCTTGGGAACTCTTAATGTCACGTTAGGCATGCATGCATGAAATTAACTGAATTAAAAAAAAGAAAAGAGCCATATATATTAATAATGATGCATATCTTATCAAGATGTGAAAACAATGGCATGTTACAATGCAGAACAGGATTCATTATCACATTTGAGTGGCTTCTATCTCATTATTCGATTGTCCGATTTAATTACCATTGTATGCATTTTTGTCAGAGGTCTAGGCTTCTCGATAATGTTGCGCAGATGTGTATTGATGTCTGACTGAATCAGGACTCAAAAGCTCAAATGTGACCACATCTTGTACACATGTCTCTATGTTCTTCTTTGTAGCATTGAGGTTTGTTCACTTACCCACATCTTACACCAGAAATCAAGTACGATGTAGTCATCTTATAGTATATACATAGTGACAGCAAAAACGAAAAATTGGTGACTGCAGCTTCAGATGCAAACCTCTTCACAACGCTTTGTTTGCCTGTATTTGTTTGTCACACACCAATGCTTCAACGGATGTAGTCCAAGGCCATAAACTTAAAAGTCAAACAATTCTTCTTTTTGCACATCAGAGTTTGATTTGCCCTAATTGCAGCTTTGTGGCTTGTTAATATATTATCATTATTATTAATATTATCATTATGTCTATTGGTACTATGGCCTGCACCACATTTTCTCTTTGGAATTTTGCTGTCCAATGTTTAGTTCTGGGCCAAAATTTAATTGATGAAGTGCCATGGCCTGTGATTCTAGGTTTTAATAGGAAAATGCAAGACCATTTTATCCTTAAAATAATTTCATAGTTTCTTCTTGAGGGCAACCAGAAGGCCCTGCATTGTGCCAAATTGGAAATATTGAAGCGGCACTAAATGCTTACTGTTAATCAAGTTTAAGGTTGAACCAAAACATTGTTGCAGTACTCTGATGTTACCCCGAAGGCCTGAACAAAAAAGGAAGGTAAAAAATTAGTAAAAGCTTGATTGTCAATATGACAGCGGCCAAAATCTATTGCATTCACTTCATTGTCTTCTTAATACTGATTACCTACCACCCAGAGCCTTGCTGGGTTCACTATCTCTCTATAAAATAAATAAACTTCACCTAGTATTAAATTTTTCATGCCATCAAAAATCCAATATGTAAACAAACCAAGTGATGACGTCACAATACTCAACAATTGGTGATGATGTCATTTCCATTGTATTTCCAATATATATATATATATATATATATATATATATTTATATATATATTTCATACACTGTTTTCAAGTATAGACACATATTACAAATTACCCAGATAAATTCAAATAGTACAAAAGTGGCATGTATCAAGTGGTGACAAATCTAATGGATTGTATATCAAAATGTCTCTCACAGCCTGAACTGTGCACTATTCTTCAAGTGGCAAATAATAGGATTTTAACTCAGGCAAGCTACTAAAATGTTTTGGTCTTGATTTCTTTCAATATATGATTTATTTATTTTTGTAATTATATTTAGATGCATTTTATGCCTTGATCAAATAAGGCGATTTTCAATCATTGGATGAAGTTTTAGAAAATAGTAATTTTGACAGACAGTGGAGCATTAAGTTTGTGGTATACACCATTGAGATATACATTTTGTTGGTGTTTTGCAAGATAAATAGTGAGGGTTAACACCTGCCTTTAAGGTAAGGTGTTGTCAGATGTTTGCATTTAGAGCTGCAGTCACCCATTTTCAGATGTTGCTCTAATTTTATAAATTACTTTGATTTCTATAGTGTAAAGTGTTGGAAATACCACACAAGATGGAGTCACACTAGAGTGAACTTGTGTTTCTGGACCCACTGTCAATTCTGGATAATTTTTTTCCAAGAAGCAATAATTAGTGTTAAGCAGCAAACCCAGCATGGATGCTTATACCATGAAGGTATATAGACCTCCATGCTTACATTGAGCCACGATGGATTTCATGCCATGGATGATGGACTTCATATTTTAAATTATTTCGAGTATAAATAATCACAACGAGATAGCAAAATGTAATGAATTAAAATGCTTTATATAAAATAACATGACAGGTATACACACTACACATGTAAATATTTAAAAGTACAATATAACAAATTATATCATGAGAAGTAAGCGCAATACTCTACATAACAAATACACTGTGAGATATTCCTATCTTTAAAAACACAGTAGGTCCTTCAGCTAAAATTAAGTATCATATTAGTTGGTGTGTATATATACATTTCTAACTATAACATAAACAGTTTAAACATTTACTGTACAAGATGGCAAGATTTTTGCATACAAGAATGTCATTTGAGTAATAGAGCTGGTACATAATACATACTAACATTACATGAAGTTTATCATTCATCTTCAAATGTTCATTCGAAATAATTCTTTCATACACAGTAAAAAACAAAGTGATTCATCCAGGTCTAAATGTGATAAAACATCATAAAGCTGCCTTTCTGGGGAACTTAACTACACAGGCAAAGCGTCAGCTTCAGATGAATGGAGGAGAGCAAAGAAATACAAACATGAAGATGCACTAAGAAAACCTTACCTGAAATCGCATCCGTGATTCGACCATTTCCACACTATGTTCAAAAATTTCATTTTTTGTATAATAACTTGTAAACAACAGTTACTATGAAAGTGGTCAAAGCACGGAATCAAAAAACAATTAATTTAACGGCTGCTCAGACAATCAGACGTGGCGATTCATCGAAAGACTCGCCTTTTTTTTTAGACCAGCAAGTTTTGTTAGTGAGATGAATGGCACAAGTAATTGAATGGACAAGAGATTTTAAAGGTGGTGTGTCATGAGCAGCTGTTTATCATAGTACAGTAAATATAACATATAGATGGCTGACGTAGTATAACATAGCAAGAGAATTGTATTGTTTTCTAACTAATCGAAAGATAACTACTTATATATATATAAAAATGTCATTGAGATGCTTGGTAGTTTTAAGATAGTAAGACCAAACAGGCAAGATGGGTGAGACTTGGAACTAAGATTTTTGTGTGTGTAAAAATAAAAATAATCATAAGTCTGAAAGCATTCGACTTCCTCTGCGCTGAGGGCGCTTTCCTTGCTGACACTTTACCTCGAACGAAGTCAGCCATGACACGATGTCCTCATGTCCCGATTTCTTGGCATCATGAATTGGGGAAAAACCCCATCTGTAAGCAATGTGACTAAGTGAATGAACTGTTGATGATCGATGATGAATACTGACATTTATGACAATGACTGATGATGACCGAAGAACTGTGTGCGGTAAAGTCACAGTTCTGTCGCAAGAGGAAATATTTTAGTAGAACATGCATGCCCATTGAAAAGAGAGAATTTGCATCTTCCAGTTCAACATAAAAACCAAAGCACCCTAGCTACCCCTTGGCTACAACATGCAGTGAGAAACATTACAAAATTGAGAATTTAAAATTGCAAGATGGATTACATAATGTAATCCGGTGCAAAAGCTATAAGTGCAGGTGGTTTAACAAATAAAAGCAAAACAGATAAATGCCAAAATCCATACAAATAAAAACAACAACAAAACCATGCATTCCCTAACATTGGATCTGATAGTCTTCAACCTTGAAAGATATATATATATATATGCAGAATAACAAAATGCTGACTGGAAAGTTATTAACTTTTGATACTGCTTCAAAACTATCAGTTTACCCTCATAAAAAATGCAAAAATGTTAAAAGGTAACTGATTATGACGAAGCGACATCAGTACTTGATACATTTAGATTTTGCGCTGGCCCATCTGCTTTGGGACTTGGCCTGATGCGGACTTCTTGATGAAGTCTTCCAGAAAGTTGATGAGCTCTTTGTTACCGCTCTTCTTAGCATCTTGAAGAGGCTGGGATCCCCATCTGCACATCAACATACACACAGTATTTAGGTATTGTTTGTGTTGATGCTTCTGCCTTCAGACTAGATGTTCTTTGGGTGTAGAAGCGGGACATTAGCAACAATCAGCAGAGGGCACCACATGCTCAATCTTTGGTGCCCTCTTCGAGTCATAGCAGGGGTAAAGCTTGAAGCAAGGGATCTTATAAATGACAAGTGTAATCCATGATGCAAATGTATGCATGAATGCCTAACAAACTACAACTTGTTTGATGATTTGAACACAGATCCGCGCCGGGGTAACTTCCCGGCGGCTTTCTGCACCTTGAATTCTTTCAGGTAATCCAGAATTTCTGGAAAGTTTTTGGCGTCTTCTTCCGGTGTAGCATCCCACCTGAAATTTACAAATGTTCACACATGCATGCTTTAGTTACCATGCAGAAAGCTCAGTTACCATTGCAACCAAGCATTTGTTACACCAACTTAATAATGAGTAAGGTAAAGCTTAAAATTGGTTAGCAACTTTTTAATTAATCTATGCTCTTAAAACCATCAATATTAGTGTCGCTGCCTGGAAATTAGACTTTAGTTCATCATGCTGAAAAGCAGTTAGGCAAAGTGTTATGCACGCCTGAGACAGTTAATGTAATTTGAAGATGAAAGAAATAGCACAATTTAAATAACAGAAAGTCAGAAGTTAATTTCTCTTAGCATTCGTGAAAGCTGTGCTCTTCATGTACATGAACAGTGATAAGCTGCACACACAAGAAACTGTGTCATGTTATCGAAGACTCACATCTCCAAGTTATCATTTATCTGCGACCTCGAAACTGAAGTCACTCAAGAAAAGGCTTCAAGTAAAGCAACTTGGTTCAATCATTACACTCTGGTTAACCACACAGTCAAACTGATCACTGGTACTGAGAGGATTAGTGGCTCATACCTGTCCTTGGGTGCAACCTCCACTCCGCACCATTCCAACAGCACCTTCACCACATGCAAGTGTCCTTCCGCACATGCCAAGTGGAGAGCTGTACGGCCATCGTAATCAGCAGCACCCATGTTCATTCCTGTCATGTAGAACCTGCCAAGGAAAGTTTAAAACAATTAAGGAACTATTACTTATAGTGAATCAAGTATTCTGTCGAAGTCCATGAAAAAAAAGAATAATGTAGGAACTTAAGTAAGATGTAAGGGTTTTTGCCTCTAATTGAACAATACGACTCACCGTCTAATGGCTGTGACATCTCCATTAGCCGCACCGAACAGGAGGTTGACCACAGTGTTGGCTTTGTTGTCGACCGTTCTGGTACGGGGATCTTCCTTCTGGGCCACCGTGTGGTTGAGGTTGTCATAATTGTGGAAGTTGAACATAGCTACCAGTTCCTGTCATAAAGAAACCATACACTGGAAATGGACATAATATTATGTGGTGTCTTTCATGGCCTACATGAGAATCAACCGAAAGACCAGTCATTACGGTTATCAGTACAGTCTACACAAAAAGAAATCAACTGTCACTGGAAGCACTGTGCCTTTGGCATACACGAAGAGCACAGATAGAATAGTTTGGTCAATCTAGATGCAAAAAGCTTATCTGGCACGAACAATATTATTGATGACTCATCATCAAGTATAAGACATCTGATCTTCATTGTGATGTCACATACATGTACACAGCTGTACACGGCGTTGCTATATCCTTGCTGGAATACTGCTATATCTCAAATTCTCACCTCACAGAACTGCACACCTCGACAAGAGTTACCCATTTCATCAAGGGGAGGGCTCCAGGTGCAGATTCCCATCACGTTAGGGACGACCAGTAAGATAGCCCCAGCCACACCTGACTTGGCTGGCAGTCCTACCTGTTGAGAAGTAATATACAGTGAAACAGATACAGGTGTTATGACGTTATGACACTCTTCCTTTCAAAATAACAATTACATGTAACAGGTACATCATATGAAGTTGACAGGGACTGCAGTCTAATTTCTGGATAAACCTTTCTCCTGATCTCTTACCTTGAAAGCAAACTGTCCGGAATAATCGTACATGCCGCAGGAATGCATCAAGGACAAAGTGTTGCGCACAGCTTCACCCTGGAGGACGCGTTCGCCAGTCGTGGGACAGATGCCACCATTGGCCAATGTGGCCGCAATAACAGAGGCTGACTCTGCATTCACTTCCACAGAACATAACTGCAAACAAAGGAAGGTAAAGCTCAAGGTAAATGTATTAGGGTGTGGCTGGTGCCCCAACCTCCTCCAATCTAGCCTATTTTTTTAAAATATTTCAAAATATTGAGTTAATTCATTCATTGTTGCATATTTTCATCATTGTACATGTTAAGAGGGGATCTGTGACACTATTGTAGTAACATACTACTCATACGGCTATATAATAGCTTAGAGTGAAGTACGTACTACAGAAAGCAACATCCTTATGCGCATTCTGTAAGATGCTACTTTCCAATACGCTGCTTCAATGAGACAAATGCAGTCCAAAGCTTCATTTGTTGGCATAGTTGTTGTCTCTGTCACACATTTCCAGGCTCCCTAACCAGTTGATTATGGAGAACAATGCTTGTGAAAGCTGAATGGTGCAAGAAAACATGACAAGAAGAAACCCGAACCCATATGCCTTGTTACAGAAAAGGTTTGCCTTATCATTTGCTTATTATTCTTTGCTCTGAGCTGCCAACATATAGACAGATTTTAAAGATCAATTGAGGGATCAGGATTCTGCTGAATACACTGAAGCTGTAGCTGAAGTCCTCAAACATTATAGAGGAACCTGAATTGCAAGTTCTAAAGGGTGAAGTTGAAACAGTTTCTAGTCTGACTGAAAATTACATTGTTTTTCAAAGACCAGGAGCCTAACATGAAACAAAGTGGATGACCAAGCTCATTTAGGCAACACAGCTTAACCTTATGAAAACAAAAATTGAGCAAGAGCTTCTATCTTTGGCAAAGGCCAGTCTGACTATTTTGCCAGTCTCCTTTTTATGTGAAATTTAACATTTGTGTACATGTCCATGGTGGCTATGTGTGTTTCAGCATCGGATGCATATAATGTAATTGCAATATTTGAATTTTCTTGATTGATGTAGTTATATGCATTCTTAAGGTGGAATTAAAAAGTAATTATGAAGAAAAAAGGTGGGCATTTATTGATCATAATGTTGTCATTTGTTAGTTCTAGATCATAATTCAATTGATTTAATGCACTAATGGAAGGTGAACATAAATGCATTAGAAGATAGACTTAACTGATTTCTTCTCACAAAGCTTTTGTGAAGAATTTGTGGTGCCTAAACGAAGAATTGACCTTGCTTGCTTTGTTCAGCCAAGTAGTTTGTACATCAAAAAGTTTGGCAGTGGCTTTGACAAGCCCAGTTTCCCTGCTCATATTCCAAAAGAATCATTCCCGGGTCAAGACTCAGTCACTTTTGTTACTTTGAAACTAAATACAGTGCATAATGAGAAGTCCAGTTGGGCATTTTCAAAAAACTTCACTTCCTGAGAAAAACAATATATTACCATACATTACGAACTTTAGTCAACAATTATAATCGCAAGGTTCTAAACCACAAAATCAACACAGCAGCAAACTTTCAAACCTGACACTTTTAACTGAATAAGTAACAGAATCAAGATGAATTGAAAGCCAGTAAGTAACTCGTTTGTGTGACATCTCTTTCATGGTCAATCTACTTAGATTTATGCACTTTCAGGGAGTAAATATTTCATCAGATTAGCATTGCTCTTGCTATATCATTATTCATGGTGCATATTGTATGGTTTTTATATTATAGCAAACTATTGAAGGATATATATGTGTCGTGTTAAGACTTCATTTTTTGCCCATTGGCCACAAAAGGCAAGTCTTTGCTTCGAAATAGGGACAGGTAAGTATGTCCAATCATCATGTAACTTTGCAATCTTGCTTTTGAGGTCAAATCACAGGAGGGGAAAACAAGGGTAGGCTCAGGTAAGTATGTCCAATCATCATGTAACTTTGCAATCTTGCTTCTGAGGTCAAATCACAGGAGAAAAAAAAAGGTAGGCTCAGGTAAGTATGTCCAATCATCATGTAACTTTGCAATCTTGCTTTTGAGGTCAAATCACAGGTAAGTATGTCCAATCATCATGTAACTTTGCAATCTTGCTTTTGAGGTCAAATCAAAGGAGGGAAAACAAAGGTAGGCTCATTTGAGAAAAATGAAAATTTTAGGGGCACCAGCCACACCAGTAATATGAATATATATACATAAAACAGTTTGAAAATGTGATATCAACAACACTGGAAAGGAGCTCTAATGAATGATCATCAAAAGACAATATTGTAATCTCTGATTCTCAGAGCTGTGTCATCATGAACTGTAGGGCAATTATACCAGATCATGCCAATGGCGTCCAAATACTTCACTGGGGAATTATGAGGCATCTGGGTGGTGGGTGATAGGAATACCTCAGGACTGAGCTAATTCCTCTTACAGAACTATATATACTACTGCAGTTTCCTTTAAAGTTGAACAATATGAACAAGTAAAAGGAATGCAGGCTTAAGACCACATGAATCAAACTACTCGGTTGGCTCAGTAGGTCAGTGCAATGTTGTGCATGCTGTTTGCATTAGCCATTCCTCAAAACATGGTAAATAAGTTTGACCCTTTTTACAGCAATGTACAGGGTCCACTAAAACAGTAGTAATGTTTATTATTAAAACATGAGAAGGTGAAGATAGGAGAAATATAGTAAATGACTCAATGTGTTATGCCATCTCTGGCATCTCATGGGTTGGACTCCAAGCTTATTAATAATCATCTCATCATAACATCAGCCCTTGGCAGCTGGTCATATAATCTGACCATACATCCATGATCTGACTAAGCTGATTTGGCTCGTAGGGATGGTGACACCCCCAAAAACAAGTCTTGGGGGATTTAATTTATGAATGACTTGACAATACCAACTAAACATTATGAGTAGCCTATTTGGTCAAAGATGTCTTGGATTAATCAGAAGGGCTTACCAGTGTATTAAAATCGCTAGACCACCCTGTTCACCCAGCTGCAATCCTGGCCAAGCTAATTAATTAGCCCTTACCCTAAAGCCAAACCTATTAGCCTGATTTTCTGCCTGCCATTTTCTGGTGAACTTACCTGGAAGTAGAACTCAAGGGTTTGGGTGAGATCAGTTCCTTCCATGAAACACTGGACAAAAAAGAATAGTGCAAATGTACAACAAATAACAGGATATTGTTTGGTGATAGTGGATATAAATGTATCATTACCATTGCTGCCTTCCCCAGAATCCCTTCAGCTTTAGATTCAATAGCTTTTTACTGAGGCAAGCTTGAGACTAGGACTTGAAACTTAGCAAAGCATTTGTTTACTCAAAAGCCATCGGTTTGTTTTTACATTATGATGCAAATGACAAATGTACAATACATGCAATAATAGAATTAGCTGTGTCTAACTGTGGTATTTTCAATGTATCAGAGAAGACAGACTTTCAAAAATTTCTATGTACTAAATGATGTTGACCTTAATCCACCCACAACGTATATTAATATTTTCCAATGACTATTTGATTAATATTATGCCATGTATGTGCATGAATAAAGATACATATATATTTGACCCTTACATTGTTTTCCTTCATGTAATAACCAAGGGCAAAGTTCCTGTCTGCTGTTTCTCTCTCTGACAGATAACTGAAACAGTCAAAAGGAGAGTATTCCTCTGAATCATATTAAATCCAATTTAATTAACTAATTTCTAAGTGACATTTACAATAATTGTGAAGTACTTTACATGAGAAGCAAGAGCAGTGCAGCACCTATACTCGAAGAGTAAGATCTGTTACATCATAGGTACCGTAAATCTTCGTTTACAAGACAGGGCTCTCAGAAAATCGTGGAGAAACTGGTTTCTGGTGTGCATAATGAAAAAGCCAAAAAGTATGACACAACCTTCGGGAAATTCCTTGATGGGTAAAGCAAGGTCCCTTTTCTGGAAGTGCAATTATATATTGATGTCTCTGTTTATAACTTCCATGTTGCCTTTGGTTTCATATTCTGTTGAAAAATTCCCTAAACTATATCATCTTATCAAAATACTTATATTATACTATTCAGACATCTGGAAATTGGACACCCTGGCTTGTAACCGGACACATACGGTAAGAGGATGTGGTGCAAAAGACAGAAATGCCCTAGCCAAATGAAAAGGTCCTTCGCACTCGAAGCCGCATACTAACCAGGGGTTTTTGCAGATCGCTTCGAACAGTTTATTCTTGTCCTTATAATCCTCCTCCCTGTGGAAGATTACTCACGCTCAGAATTTACCCTTTCATTCAATTATGTAGGGTATTATCGTGCTATTTATTATGAAAGCAGGTGTTATACTTTGCTCTGTTTATTGGCCAGCTGGGAGAGATTAACCTTTTTACAATTCAATTATGAAACAAGGCTCATCAATGGAACTGTTAATTCACATTGCAACAGAAACTAGCATTGACTAATCATAATATGAACAAAAAGGATAAAAAGATCTTCAGTTAAAAGGGCAAGCATAAATTTTTTTTTTAAATGAACAGAATGAGAATATGAACACAGGAAATTAAGCAGACTTACGTAGCATTGCTGAAACCAATGAACTCCTCTCCTGCCAAACGACAGTATTCTTTGAATACCTGAAAACAATGTGTTCATTTGCAGTAAGTAACATGCAAAGCAAATTAGTTTAAACAACGGAAAGTTAGGAGAAAACACTGTTCCTTACAAAGTCAAAGCGGTCTGCGATTTGCCATTTCGGTTTGACGAGGTGAGTTGTCATGATGGCTCCCGCATTAATCATTGGGTTGTGAGGTTTGTCTGGAAATGAGTGAGAAATGTATTGAATTATCTGGTATGTGAAATGGTAGACACCGTAGAACACAGTCATAGGTGGTCAAGTCGTAAGAAACATACTGTTGTGATCAAGTGTAAGTTCATTGAAGCTTCGTCCTGAAGGTTCCTGACCGACATAATTGTGGCACTCATCTGGGCCCAAGTCACTGACCGCCAGGGCATAGTTTAGGGGCTTTGAACAAGACTGGAGACAGAAGGGCAAGCTAGTGTTCCCAATGCTGAAACGCTGACCGTCAATGGTACACACCGAGACACCCCAGTAATGGCGGGGCACCCTGGCCAGTTGCGGAATGTAGTCTGCAGGCTACAAGGAGAGATATGATACCATTAAAAAAACACTATCCAAAGAAAGCAAAACTTTTCATAGCATAGAAAAAAACTTTTATACGTTTTATCTGACCCCTTTTCAGTACTCACATTTCCCTCATCATTGCTCTTGCACTTGTTGTATATCCTAGAGATGTTGTCACAGAAGCGCTTGAATTCCGGAATGACCAGTTCGTTCTTGAACACTTTGGTGATGAAGACTTTGTTGTCTACAATGCAACTGCAAGCAAAACCAACTCACTATGAACAGTTCTCTCTTAGTTAACATAACTAACAACATTCTCATTACTGACTCCAATAAGATACTAGAGCCTTGCGGCGCTGAATCCAGAAGGTGATGATATTGTACATGTATACTGGATTGGTAGAGTGTTAGTGCTAGAGTACTACCAGATGGGGCTGGACATTGTTGGTAAAATACAGATTTGATTTTTTTTTTCCGGTTTCACTTTCCAATAATTACTGTTTTTTGTAGATTTTTTTTTAAGGAGATATGCACTTTTTATTTGAGAACTGCAAGAAAACGTGTGCCAAGGAGTTTAGTCAATTCACACAAATTATTGAAAAATAACTGATTTAGCATTCTAAGTAACACAACACCAATGACCTGACAAATAAAATTAAACAAACATGCACTGCAAAAACCAATGGATTTACAAGTTTGAATCAGTGTCTAGCTAATACAACAATTATTTTAATATTAAATTTAATTTGTTCTAAATATTCTGAATTCATCACCAAGTCCAACTAATGCCTAGTTCTTAAATTCGCCACCAGGGGCACTCAGGTGGGTTGCATACTAGACCAAGAGCCACAAAAATGGCGAAATACCGCGAAAATAGCCCTAATTTTAATTTGGAATAAGTCAATAACACACTAAAGTGCCTTCAGAATCACTTTCCTGGCATGAAAAAGCCTTGAAAAGTTCAAAACATCGCCCAAAAGTCAACTGGAAGTTGTCGGCGAAATGTAAACAGCTGCAGGAGCAAGACTGGCTGGCGAGCGAGCAATTGCCGGTAGGTGAAATGACGAACGGTCTGAGCCCCCCGTACACACTCATTTTAAGCAGTTTTCAGCAAACTACTGGTATCATTCTCAAAAAACGAGCCGAACATTTGTGCTCAATATGTTTTAAAGTATACTGAGCCTTATGTGACACTGTTCAGCTTGATATCCACTGAGGCTATTCATTTGAAAATTTTCCTGAATGTTCCACTCTCTCACATCTCAGTCATCCTCTGACAATATCCTGAAGGCTTGCTTTCGCAACCTTCTGGATAATAATGACTATATGATCTAGTGAGAGGTGAGAATTGGTAGATTTATTACTCTTTGAAAGTCTCCTTATCCACTCTGAAGGAAGCCTCATGTTCTGATCCTAGCTCCTTCTGTTTGGCTGTGAATTTTTCCTTGGTCTGCTTGAGCCGCTTATCCTCTGGTCGGATGCCTGTCTCTTTGATACCCTGGAAACATATAAAGCCACCTTTCAGCATACTGGGTGGACTGATAGATGAAGATGTAATGATGCTATGCTATGACTGATTCCTGGTCGTATTACCTTGAACCAGACTAGGTGGATTTATTATACAACATAGGCCCTTTGGATTCATAGGGCTATGGAATCCTTTGTACCCAGATAAAGGTTTACATTCTTGTCTTTCCCTGTCATGTTCTCTATCTTAGTGCAGTATGACCCTCATTGCGTCCGAGTTCGCAGAATGAGGGCCATGCAGCAGTCTTTATCTTTTTTTTGTGGGATTCTATGTGCACACGGTTATAAAGCATTTTAACTTATCTGAATCAATTGTATACGTAAAAAATAATGAGTGCACAAACTATTAGTAATGTTGACTTGCTGTTATTTTTCAACAATCATGCAGTGAATCAGCAAATTTTGACTTATGCTTCTTAAACATCTTAAGTGTTATCACTGAATGAATTAATCTGGCCAACATAAACCTAATTACTTATTCTCAATGATGTGAACTGATGATAGTAGGCATTGATGCATATATACTGTCCATACAATATTTATTCAACTTGTTGTAAAATACCGCGTAAAATGACAGGTCTGCTGCCAGGCCAGGTGGGGGCCAGCTCAGTGATAGCCCGCTGGGCTTCCAACCTGATCCTGGGTTCAATTCCCGGTGAAGCTATGTTGGATGGCTGTTTCATCATTCATAATTAGCCCAACAGGTGCAGAAATACAGGACGTAAAGCCCTAATCCACCACCCTACCTATCTTTATGCATGATTCTGTTGACTGACCTGCCAGAACTTGGCCACAGGTAGTTTTTCATCGTTGTCCGAGAGGAGGTCAAAGAGAAGGTCCTCAATGTCGACTTTGATTGTGGGACTGTCCACTGGTGGGGGGCTGCAAAACAAAGACACTCATTTCTTATAACAAATATATAAATATACAGCAGAACTAAGCATCAGACCATTAGCATTGAGAATTCATAACCTAATTATTCTTCGCTGGTCTTAATTGTGAATTAGGGTGGTACTCTATTGTAAAATAGACCAGAAGGTTAGGCTTCAGAGTATAACAAAAAACAATATATATATATATTTTTCCAACTACTTTGTACAGTAAACCTGCAACTATTGGACATGAATATTTCTGTGCATTATGATTCAGTTAGGGCCATATTTATCGTTGTCTCAAATTATTGGCAACATCACGTGGTTTCTGCATTTTGATATAAAATCTTGAAAATAATTATGTGGACTAAGTGCTACACTCAACATCAAAGTAGTGATATGAATTAAGTTCGTTTTTGTCTAAATCTAAATGAATCACCTCTGTACAGTGCAAGGTCTCTAGTAGGTTAATGCTGTTTGGAGGCCCCAGGAGACCCATAGGAGGTTGTCATAATTGACCCCCTGAAAACATTAAATATGTGTCATATATATTAAAACGCTTGGTTTATCTTTTAGTACAGTTACTGAAGAATAAAAAAAATGTTTTTAAAGAAGGCCTCAAGCCATTTTGGGGTAAAATTAGTAAAATTTGAAATTTTTACTTTAAAAAAAACCCCTAGACCTGTAGATCTATGCTAGTGGATATGTTTTGGTAGCAAAGTGCGAAATTGGAACCCAATAAAACACTTAATTTCACACTTTGCTACCAAAACATATCCACTAGCATAGATCTATAGGTCCAGGGGGTTTTTTTTAAGTAAAAATTTCTAATTTTACCCCAAAATGGCTTGAGGCCTTCTTTAAAAAGGTGAGCATTTTTATTCTTCAGTAACTGTACTAAAAGATAAACCAAGCGTTTTAATATATATGACACACATTTAATGTTTTCAGGGGGTCAATTATGACAACGGTCTCCGGGGGCCTCCAAACAGCATTAACCTACTAGACGTCATAACATGGTGAAGTTGAGCTCATAGCACAGTTAGGCAATGAAATATAAGTTACTCATTTGAAGATTGTTGGACTGGGACTTGCACACACAACCATCTCTTGATTAAAAAAAAAAGGGGCTACCCCACTGCTTATTATCATATATATGTAGTATTTATTTCGTGTAATAGATACACAGAGTTAAATTAGTAAATTATTACAGATTAAGAATTATAGTGTCAGTAAGAGTCATAAAGTTCTCTTTACACAGCGTCAGTTCTCTAATGAGGAATGTTCTCAGTCCATGGCTCTTGTCATTTACTTATTCTGTTTTGGAGTGACGTAACAATCAGGTCCCAATGGGCAAACAGCAGTAAATCATCTCCTCCATGAAATTGAATTAAATTATATGTCAGTTCCTTTGTTGTGATTCTTACCCATGACCTGCTGAGCAATGCACTGTACTGTAAAAACTGACATTTCTTGTGATTGTTTAGTTAATTTCATCTCTCATGTGCCTTCTTGCTGACTTCTATAGCCTTTTAATTGTTCCCAGTAAGTAAGAGTACCTTAGCCCACTGACATTTACACACCTTCAGGTTTGCACTTACAATGTTTTCAAACTGCTAGGTTAGGAAGTAGTTACTCAGTGCTCAGCTGATTCTTAGTTGCCCCCCCCCCCCCCCTCCCCTGCAGAGTACGGCTCTGCTATTAACCTAGTTTTGTTTCATAGATTTTTTACGTGCACCCTGAACCCAAAATAGCCCCAGCAAGGAGCCCACTGATGCTGCTATGAGGGCCAATGGGCCATGGGCCATGCATGGAGGCTATTAAGCAACTGCTTTCATGTTATCGTATAATCAATGCCATATCCATATAACCAGCACATATTGATTGTTACTCAACAGTCAAGGGGATCATGCAAAGTGACTTCTGTAAAATTTACAAAGTGACTGTTGCAAAATTGCTCGTTTTGCTCCCTGTGCCATTGCTAAGATGACTGTCTTCATAACCATGGAGGCAATATATCTATGTCCCCAGCTGTCCCAAGTCATCCATTATGAGGGGACATACCGTGACGCGCTTTACCATTTCAAAAACGGTTGTCATGGAAATTATATACACAAATATTCGAAAAAGGTTTAAGATAAAAAGATGTTGTTATATGTGCTGTGTAATGCTAGTATGTACCAGCAGTCATTGTTGTGTAATGAAACCAACACTGTGACAGTCGGTATTCATGTTAAGCTATTGATTAACATTAAAAAAAGTAAAAAAACCTTTTAAATGTCTATCTGAATTATAGACCCATTGTCATTACTTATTTGATATTTAAATTAAGATGTTAAGCTGAAATAGCTGAATAATTTCTCCATAAGCAGGATATATATATAAATGTATATAAATACCACTAAATTTGGGTAAACTAAATGTGCTACTAACAACACCACCTCACCATTAAGGGCAAAACTACATTAAAATGGGTTTTAATGGCTTCAGTGAGAACAGAAAATCATACAGAACTTTTTTTCCACATCATAGCTATAGCATCCCTTGTTAGATATCTCTTCTGAATTAGGTCAATGAGATGTAACTGGGTCACAATACCTTGTTCTTTCCACCGTGAACTCCATGCTTGGACTGGACCAGAGCCCCAACTATGAAGCAATGGCTTGGTGACCAGTAAACCAGAGAGGTAGTTCAAAGTATTCCAAAGGGGTGTTTGTGCTTCAAATGAGAACAGCCATGGACCATGTGCTGGGCCCTCTAAGGCGCATGCGCACAAAGTTTGCTTTGATTTATTCTCTATGCCAGGGGGATGAGGGGAGGTTAGTCCCATTAAATTACTAGACCGTTCATATATATCAGCTTGTACTCAGCTGTTCTCACACAGATATTCAAACTAACCTTTTTTCTCATATATTTTTCCGGTAGATATCAAAGTTTACTTTTTGTGGCTCAACAAGGCAATCCCCATTTTCTAAGCAATGGTTATAAAACCAGGTTATTCCTACTGTTTGTGACTTCTTGTAGTAGACTAGTTTGTACTGTTTCAATGCTAGAGGTCTGAACCTTAGTCAGCTGCCTAGATGACCAACTGCAAGAAGCAAATGTGCTGAGCAGATTACAAACCTTGGGTTCCATCATAAAACAGTATTACACTTAGCCTAACTCATCATGGCATATGGTATTAGATACCGAGTACAAGTCTAAGATTTAGCTCAGAAAAGAACTTTCTCTGACGTTGTCACTACTTCATTAATTAACCTCTATCCTAAAAAGTTTTCTATGTATGAGTTAATATACATGTATAGCACTCAGTACTGTCCCGTGGTAATTCACATTCAGTTGCCTTGACTTCTGTTTATTTTCCCAATTTTTTCTGCAAATATTCCTTTATTCCAAGTTACTTTTTGTCAGGGAAGGTGACCCAATGCCGAGTGTCTATAGCATCACCAATTTGCTCAGCACTGTACATATGACTCGCCCAAGTGCGCATGCTCAGTAGAGCAGTGCTGACCCCTGGTGCCTGCAATAAATCTTGAGACAAAGACTGACAACCTGGGTCACCAACAACCACTGAACTGCACATGATTGCTACTGTGGGTCAGGGCTTCAGATATAACAGCCATGTAAACAACTGTTTACGAATGAAGATTAAGGTAGTTCCCAAAACTCCTATAAAAAAATGAAGAACTTCTTGCCTTGGCCTAATGCGGGTGCGGGTCTAGCTCAGTGGTAGCGTTTCCAACTACTGGGTCCCGGGTTAAATTCCCAGTCGAGCCTAAGTTGGATGGCTGTTTCATCCATCATCTCATTGCCATGGTTGGTCCATGCCTGTCCTAATTAGCCCATCAGGTGCAAAAATCCAAGAAATAAAGCCCTAATCAACCCACCCACCCTTTGGCCTAATGCCAAAAAGCAATGACCTTAGTGGCATGGTGACCTGATCAACAACTTATAGTTTATAGTGTTCAGTGGCAAGTTTGAGATTGGATGATATTGCACTGAGTCTGTTTCTTTTCCCCTCATAAGTCATTGTCACAGTATATGCAATGAAAAAACTAAATCATCAAGGTCATGAAACATTCTGTGCTTTTATTTTTTATACAGCCTATAGAACATCGTAGGAGAGGCATTCCTGCGGAAAAACCTATACTATTTTAAAGAGTCTCTTCCATACTATTGAAAAGATAGTTAACATGGAAGTGGAAACCCATTTGGAACCTCTGAGAGAGGCACCTCGAGCTCTTTGTAGCAGGTTTTTTACACATACCTATTGGGAGCCCCATAATGTAAAACTGCATAGGATTGGCTATGAGCCTCAAAAGCTTAATATTTACTTCCTATGAAAACTAATGTGATTTGAATCAGTGAACGTTACTTAAAAGACTACTTCACTATGAAGCCACACCTTAGAACTTGCATTTGTGTTAAGTTATATGAAAGCTGGTATACACTACAAGTTGTCAGTTCATAATGTCATTAATGTGAAAATACAATACAATAATCACATTTGCATTGCCTATCCTCAGGTCTCTTTTGAAGAGAGCTTTACATCATTTAATTTTCATGAGCCCAGAAAAAGATTTTTTTTTTTTTTAAGAATTTTCTTGTGTGGCCTGTTGTGGGTGTGTCACTCGTGATGGCCAGGGTCAGAGGCCTGCAATGAGCCGACCACTGCAACACTGGTAACAACAGCAGCATCACGAGCACACATTCTTGATGGATTTATTTTATTAAAAAGAGCACCATACTATGATATTTACCAATTCAAATCACATTAGTTTTCTTAGGAATGAAATAATATTAAGCTTACTGTTTCTCAAGTGAAACAGCACAAGTTGGATCTGTTAATTGCTCTTCATTTATGTCTCTGATAGCTGATTACATTGAGAGCCATTTACACCAATATAAATGGACCAATGTTGCAATGTATAAAATTATTTCATGAATCTCCATTATTGTAAAATCTGTTAAAACACATTCGCTGTTTAATATGTTTCATCGCCTATAAAACATTTTCTTGAAAACATTTTCTTCTTTAATAGAAATGTGCCTTTTGCCCTAGCTTGCATTGCTTGCACCACTGAATGCGCTCCTTGTTGACTCCTACAAAGGCATTGGACGAAATTAAAGGCATGACCTGATCTAGTATAATCTAAATTTTCAGGATAAAAAGATTTTGTTGCATAATGTTGGCAATATCAATGGTTTCATACAACAACAACAAAGCATATGTGGATACAAATACATATATATGAATAAGTCGGTAATGGGGACCCCTTGCAATTAGTTCAAGGTTATAGTCACGGACAACACAGACAACACAATGATAAGTCACAGACAACACAATGACATTTGAGGTAATTGTTGATATTTCAGGGCCGTAGCCTGGGAAAAATTCCAGGGGGGGGGGGGGGCAGTTCGGTCATACGTCATGCTTCTGCCCATGGAGACAAGGGTACTCTTGTTTCCATGTTCTGACGTTCTGATGTTCACTTCGTAACATATATGTCCTGCATTTGGCAAAATTCTAGGGGGGGGGGGGGCGGTGTGTTCCCCTGCCCCCCCCCCCCCCCCCGCCCGCAGGTCGGCCCTATATTTTGACATTTCACAACAAAGCCTCCATAGGCCAATGAAATGTCCCATGGCAACTCTTTTCATGCCTTTGACATCACTGTAGTCACAGGTAGGCTATCAGATCTTTGTAGAGACGCAGATGTCACTTTTTGTAGCCAGTTTGTTGTCAGATGACGTCTCCAACTCTTATTTAATGAAATGGGGTGAATGGAAGTTGTGTCAGCCAAGTTCTTCAATATTTTTGGGTTGTGCTTTCCTTGCGTTTTTATGTTACATCACGTGACACGCACCAAATTATAGTGAGCTATATTTCTCCTGTAATCGACCAAATTGCATCAATTTACTCTTTGAAATTGGAGACTTTTGACCTGTCCCCTTTGACTTTTAATGTTCTGTGTTTATTTGGAATTCATCCGCCCATGAGGAAAATAACAATTTGACTCGCTTGCTCTATTCAACTTTTTCTGAAAATAATTTACTCTTAGCTACACAAAGATGTAGCGCGTAGTCTTACGTATTTTAGTTTGAAAATATTAGAATAACAAGTTAAACTCTCTTTAAAATGAGACCTGCACCAGACTTGTGTGATAATAGTCCATCGTAGATATTTATTATATGACATGTAAACATATTATTAATTTAAAAAAGAAGAAGAATTTTTCCCTGGACAAGACTGCTTGCTGCAAGAAGCTTAAAGTTTCCGATACTAATGGCCTGCAAACTACTATAACATTTATGTACGTTACAGATCCCAATCTCCTATCAGTCATTGACCTAATTTTTGTCACAGAACTGAGCATTTGTTCGTTATATATATCTGGCATTATTAAAGTTCATATCAGTCATAGTAACATGGTGCTATCGGTCTAGATGCCAGATTTAAAAATCTATTTTCCAGTACTACCATATTTTGGCTATTTTTCTTATCAAGCACCCTGGGGGTAACTGGAGTGTGGCTATCAATGATTCGTATCCTTCAAATGGAAGTTTTACTGCAGTCAGATGAACATATCCCGAGATATTGATGTTTTAAATACTACGTTATTGGCAGGCTTCAACAAGGGTGTACTCACTTCTGTAAGATACTGTATATCCTAAATTACGAGCCACTTTCAAAAGGTTGTACTGTATGAGTGAGTTTTCAATATCTGGCGCCAAGATTTGCGGCTCATACCAGGCTTTACCAGCAAGTGACCTGTAATTGTTCGGATTCGGACTGTCACTTAAAGTGCTCTTTAGCTACAATAAGAAGCTTGAAAAAGCTAAAGATTCTAGAACCAACATCATTTGAACTGTGCATTGTATTTGTTTGGTTTTTCCCTGAAGTGTCCAAACCCCTTAAAGACCCAAATGGAGCAGATCAACTCCTCAGACCCTCATCCCTCCTGACATTCTTCTGTTTGTTAAATCCTCCAGTCAAACCAGCATTGACATCCTCAAGTGACCAACAAAGGTCACATGACAGTCATGTGACTTTAACTCCAGTTGTTATGACGACAATTTGTAAACAAAGGAGAAAGAACAAGAAGATGGCATATTTTGTTAGCAAACCTATATACCAGGTGGACAAATGGCATTTCTAGCACTTTCTTGTTGGCAATTTTCACAAAAAAAATTCCCTAAAGTAAAACTTAACCATCTCAACAATTTGAGTTTATCGCAGATATTAAAGGTACATTACAACTTATCTTGTTGCGTCTTCCAATCATTATGCATGTCAGCAAAATACCACAAAGAATAATGCAATTATGTTAACAACTTTCGGTTGAGATTAACCTCATCAGATATGTTCCCATACAGCTAACAAAATAATTAAAGCTGGATTGTCACTCAATATGACAGTTGCCAAAATCTACTGCATTCACTTCATTGTCTTCTTAATACTGATTACCTACCATCCAGAGCCTTGCTGGGTTCACTATCTCTTTATAAAATAAATAAACTTCACCTAGTATTTAATTTTTCATGCTATTAAAAATCCAATATGTAAAGAAACCAAGTGATGACGTCACAATACTCATTACTCAACCATGGGTGATGATGCCATTTCTATTGTAATTCCAATGTTTTGGTCTTGATTTCTTTCAATGTATCATTTTTTTTTTGTAATTAATGCCTCATATATTTCTCTAGCTTACACATATTTAGTGTGCCTTGATCAAATAAAGGGATTTTCAACCATTTGATGAACTTTCAGACAAAAGTAATTTTGACAGACAGTGCAGCTTTAAAGAATATTTGCAAGTGCCCTTACTTGCTGTTTGGCATCTTCTTGTCATTCATGTTGGCATCAAGTTTTTCGGTTGCTTTCTTCAGTTGACTCGGTTGGGCTGGAGCGATGGTTGTTTTAGGGTCAGCGGTTGTGACTTTGCTCATCTGAAAATGAATAAAAGAGTAACACAATCATGCAATATTTTGCTACAACTGATTTTGCAGTTTATTTATTTCGCTGTATTCAAGAAAACATAACTTACTTTCATTGTAAGACTCTCCATCTTGCCTCGTTACCTATTCTGTAAATAACAGTATAAAATATTCTTTGAAAATAGTTCAATTTTATTTTCAGACGTACATTATTTTTTTATCACATGTAATAAAATATCTGTGAAAAGAAGTACACCAAGAGATAACATTGACTTTTGCTTGCGTAGTTTTCTTATTATTTTGACTGATAGTTGAATGGCACGTTTTTCCCTCCGTTTTTTTTTTCTTGCTACATGTTTCAGGAGTATACTGAGAACCACACAAGTGTAAAGTATAAAGGAACGTTGCTCCTGCTTTTAATAGAGTCTTTTCACTGAACAGCTCTGAATTCAGCAAGACATAAGTCTTTCCTCTCTTCTTATTACTCATTTTGCTTTTCAGACACAGTAGGTAATAACTAAGTGATTCCATAAATATAACTTTCTCAGCAAAATAACAAACATCAACTAAATGATAATGTGTCAAATATACATTAAAATGCACTAAAAATACTGCTGCTTGGATGCACTTTGCTTCAGCCAATGACAGTCAAGAGCAGGAACTTTTTCAGCCAATAGAATTGCAGTATTCTGTCTTAGCCACCTAGTGGAAATACAGAGAACCTTCCGTGAAAATCCACTATTTTCTCTTCCTTTTTTTTTTTCAAAAGTCACACGAGTTGCAGGTAGATCAGTGGATAAAACATAAATATATCAACTTTAGGAGTGACTGACTCACTCACTCACGAATATATAAACCCATCTATCATCCCATCTAGTCCGGTATTTAAAATAATTGCAGTGTACTGATCTACGCATCAATGGCATTAAGTGGCCTTGACTTCCAGAACCCAAGATTCTGTTGTTGAACTGGGTCCCTGCAGGCCCTATGCAGGTCAGTGGGACTGAATACGATCGTAGGTGGTTAAGATGGCTCAACCAGGCTCACAAAATTAAAAAGGCATTAAAGGTAGCTGGAACCAACAGCCACGCAATAATAAATTTGCAGTTGTGTTATTACCAAATCCTTGGACAGTATCACGATAATAACTTCTGGAAAAAGTCACTTTATGTTAATTTGTTCTGTTTTCATAAGGCAGCCAGTAACCCCCCTTGCCCTATTTCCAAATAAAAGACCCATAAATCTGCCTGGCTCCAGTGGACGTGGGGGCGTGTCTCCGTTCTGCTCTTTGATTGGCTGACAGGGGCCGAGCCTCCCTGGCAAAAATGTCAACATTTCGACTCCTGCAAGCTGCCTCCACGTAAGCAAAAAAACAAAGCATGCACCATTGAAGTTTAACAAGTTTTTTTGTATCTTTAGAGGATGAACTCTTAAAAGATGCTTTGTGAGCCAAATTGAGTTTTAAGCCAACAATAGATGTATCAAAAAGCTACAAAAGAATTGAAAGCAATGCAGAAGAGCTATATATATGCTCCAACTAAATGACTCTATAGGGACCACATTCACCTTGGCTCAAACTTCTAAAGTTGTGTTTTTCTCTTTCTTTCAGTGCCACTTATTCCCTATTGAATAATTAAAAAGTTTCTGCTGTTGGTTGTCAATGTTATAATTCAATAATATAATACAGGAATATCATAAAAAACCAATTGAGTGACTGCTCGAGATTCTGCTTAAGATATAGCACACATATCACTGTATATAGATGGCTGTCGCTCCTGTTGCTGAAAGTCATACATATATACGTGTAAACAACTGCATGAGCTCAACTGAGGAGTCATACTACAATTAAGATGACAGTCTAAAAGGTCATTGACCATATCAGGATAAGAAGTGGAGCAGAAGAGACAGGACTGGCTGGTTTCCAAGGAAACAATTTGAGGAACAAGGTAGATTAAAATCATCCACGGTCCAGAGAACTCGGTCCTGTCTAAGTAAGGAGTCCCTCCCTCTGTCAAGTCATTGCCTGAGAACCTTCTCTGACATAGACTTCAAGACAGCTCAAATTCTTGGTCATACAAAACGCAGTGTGTTATTTTTATGCGTCTAAAAATTCCACATAATTTTGAAAAGACTTAACCCATACTTTATTGGCTCTTAAGTTGCTTTCCTTGTACCTGTTTTTGAAGGTTATTCAGGTTGTTCAATGAGAGGCTTTGTCATGCTCCCTCAATGAAAGTGACATGTTTGGCAAGAAAAAATACTAACTTACAGGTAGGCAAAAACAGTGCATAATTTGGCCATTAAGAATTGAGTATTACGAAACTGCGACATAAAATGCAAGGGTCACCTGTGTATCACTAATGTAAAATAAAGAAAAAAATCAAAACAACTTCACTCCATATTGGGTGGTTTCTGTCTTTCTTGGGAAGAATTTGAGGTACACCTAGTTGAATCCATATGCAAACTATAGATCTAATTCTTCATTATAAATCTATCTTAAACGTTTTCAGTAAACTTACCAGAATAACCTGATGTGAAATTAAGCATTTCTAAAAAAGCAAACTAGATCAAGTGCACCACAGTTGAATCATTTTTGTTTATCTAATTATGCACATTATCTACTCACAGAGGTTTGAAATCTGAAGTGCAATTACATGACCTTGATGAATAAAAATGGATGACTGCTGCAATTTATCATACATACCATATTTTTACGAACATGCAGTAAGTAGTAACGCACCTTGTCAGTTGCCTGTGTCTGTGACTGTGATGTCTACGACTGTGATGTCTGTCTGCAACTGTGATGTCTTTTCCTTGTGATGTATTTTGCCTGGTGTGATGTTGGTCGTTCCTCTGACAGTGGCGTTTGAGAGAGCGTCCTGCCTGGCGATTCTGGGGCCACGACGCAGCGTCACTTAGCTTTGATCTCTCATGCAACGGCACAGTCCACCCCCCCCCCCCCCTCCCCTCCCCCTCTAACCTTGAAACCTGGAGGGCAGCCCAGATACCCTAAAAGCATGAAAGTATTACAGATATACGTCCATGCATGATGAGCAAAGTTAGTTTATTTAAGACAATTGTGGTTAATTATTTAACTGCAAGGGCCCAAGCAAGGACCTTTACAATTATTCAATACCAGTGTATGCCCAAACAGCAGAAAGTTCTCATGACATATCATGCATGCTGCATGCAGCATTGTCAACCCAGTTTACTGTTTCGCTTATTCATCTGGGTCATTTGCATGACACATATGGTTTAACGGTGGTTTGTTCTTTCATGAGAAATATTTTCAGCCATTAATCAAGGAAGTATAAAGTAACTACACTGTAGTATGATGTATGTGGAAACCATGAGCAACATGCTGCCGTCCATGCATCGACACTGTGTGTTGTCACCTCAAAGCTAGTTTACCTAGTTATACATAATGAAAATTTGCAGCCGATAGGCTGTGTATAGGATTCATATTTTTTAGTTCGGGCAATTTTTGAGTTTTACCTGCTTCAACTATAAGCTGCTTGTCAGAACAAGAATCGCAAACTCAGCACAAGTTGTCAGACCTTTATACCATAAGCCAGCCTATAGACTATAAGAGAAATCGATTAATTCAGTTTAGATGAGTTCACGAGCAAAACATGTACATAATCAGGTCACGGGCTTTGTGTATTGTTGAGGTGACAGCACCATGGAGCCACCAGAACAGCACAGTGTTGAGTGGACCCTCCACTTCTCTTTACGCCTCATGTTTTGATTGTTTCTGAAGGGCTAAGCACATCAAGTGCCCCTTGTCTTTTTTTATTTAGTCACCTCAGACATGATTTGTCTCATATTGATCTAATACATTGGATCTACTGGAATAACTTCTCGTTTCTTTAACTTTGTGCCATCCTGACTGAAACAGGCAGTGACACTATAGAGACCATATGCATTGACATCATCAGACAGACATTCATCAAAATAAGCAGAGATCCCTCTGTAGTGACCACCTTTTCACCTAACCAATGGTTATCATGGTTATCCAATCATATATGGCACTGCATGGTGCAATATCTTGGGCACCACTAAATAACTGTGCTCTTGAACTAACCAGATTCAAGCTGTGTTCAATTCTTAATTTTCCTTTGTCTTTAAAAGACTCATCGATTTTTTCATGATTTTTTCATCTGTTGCTCATGGTGTGTCAAACTGAAGCAGAGTTCCTGTTGGGAGAAAGGTTGGAAATGGAATTAAATTTAAATATATTGATGTTAATCACGTAAAATTGTTTACATATTTGTTGTTTTGTACCTGCTTACAGAAACTATAGAAATATAGCCCTATATACACCAGGGTACATGTATCATCCTGTAGAGTCTGTGAACTATCGCATGCCACCCATGCAGTTGACATTCTCATTATCAATTTTTCTACCTTTTTGTCTGAAAAGTCGATTTGACATTTGATAGTAAATTTTAGTGCCTATTGTGCAAGTTTTTTTTTAAATATATTTTAGATAGACTCAGAAGATTACAAGTAGCACATGAACATTCTTAGTCACAGTTGGCCTGGTGGGGTCACTGAAGCAAGGCTCGTCAATCAAGTCTCCACTTGCTCCAAAAACAACTGTGCCATTGGCCAAGAGTATAGCCAGGCTGCTCCACAAACCACTTATACCATGGAGTCTCTAGTGACTCCATGCTTATACAGAGCATTAAGGGTTTCACAATGACCTTTATGGGGTATGAGGGCACATTCGGGGTTTATGGGCTTTTGGGTGCCAGAGTGTAAGGGGGGACTTCAATGCCCAAGCAGGGCCAAGTTTGAAACAGACCTCAGTGTTAACTTTGTTAATGAACAGATCTAGTGTTATAGCTTCACTTTTACCAGTTTACCACATGCAGTGATGCATTGTAGGTTCAAGTTATAAGCCATGATGGCATCTGATCACCCAATACCGACTCTTCTGGCTAAGAGTGGAACTGATGTGGACGTATTTATAAAACTTCCACATGCTACTGTTAACTGAGGCCTGATTGTCCTTTGAACTTCTTGGATGCATCAATCCTGTCCTATACATGTACAGGGTGCAGCATAAAACTTGCACCAGCAGCTACTGCTACCTCTTCTGTTATTATCTCAAGTGATAATCATCACATGCAGCTGCAGTCATACACACTAAAGTAATTATAGTCCTACATTATCATTATTAACATATTTTATTATTTCCTCAGGAATTATTGATAATGTGGATCTAAATATAGCACATGCACACTTATCACACCTTCGGGTCATTTTCACCTCGGCCTTTGCTATACAAACACTAGATTATGTCACTGTTGACCTTTGCCACCAAAAACAGGACAGATAGATGCATTTTTAATAAGAAGGTAGACCATTGACACCTTTGAGGTGGAAAGTGCCATTTCGGATTCTGATCAATTTTCTGTCTTATTAACTGGCCCATCTTCCTGAAAATCATGTTATTTTTTCCAGATTAGTTGTAGATTCAAAAAGTCCCTCTGGAATACCATTATATATCTCTGTTTTAACTTTATGACCTTGCTGGATCAAAACTGAAACCAACCTTCTTATCGTCGAATACCATAATATACATATGCATGTATAGAAAACATTGAAGGAGGACTCTCTGCAAATATTATATTTTCGGTGGCTTCAGAGGTGTATTAACTAGGAAATCTCTAATTTGTAAACTTTTCTTCAACTATAGACACCATGCAAGCAGACAAAAGTCTGTCTTCTGTGACATGTGTCTCTCAGAACACGCCCTGCAGCATGCACCCTCTCAATAATTCAGACACTGATATTGTCTGACATTACAAGATCAAAAATATCACAATGACCAATTGCTTATACCCCTGACTAAATGTGGCAAAACTTTAAAAGACCTCATAAGCATTTGAGTAACCTAGAGATATTCTCAAAGAGGAGAAGCCCAGTGTAAGTTTTTAGGCCGCACCCTGTACATATATTTACAAACCAGTTTGCTTAAGCATGCAATATCGGGTGCTTGTCTTAAATGCTCCCTTGGGAAATTCAACATTATTTTATGGCCCACAGGCCACGACCCAAAATGTTTGACTGAACCCTTACATTGTAACTAAATCACTCCAGATGACTTTTAATGGGCTTATAGAGTCAAGCATCAGTAACCCAATTACACTGCACTTGAGTGACCCACAACTGAATTGCAAGGCAAAGGAAGAGAAGTGTGGTTTAGAGGTGAAGACATTGGTCCAGCTCCTCTCAGTAGCTCGAATCCTAACCAGGACTCTTTATAAATTGAATTGGCATGTCTCTGCAAGGGAATTTAGACACCATGCACCTATATGCATTACTCCAAACCTTGTCCTCTGATCTCAACATTACATTACTCAAGAGGTACACTTATGTCATTTTGGCACTATGGCAATACCACAGGGTTAACCAAGGGACTCAGCAAGGGGAAAGAGCCCATTTTAGGTACCATTCGTGATGCTCATGGCCTGTACCAGCTGGGTGGCCTAGCATGCCTTCTCTTACTCGAGTGTGACTTACAGGTTGGCAAATCATTTCTACTAGATGTTGGTGGGATGAACCACGCATAAGCTGTCACCCATTCGACAACTGAGGCGTTTTTCATGACGGACACTCCTCCATCTTTCTTGTAACGAACTGTGTAATCAACCTTTGTGTATGCAAAGAAGTTCAATGCTTTTATCTTTATGTGACTCTCCTGTTGACTCTGTATACTAGCCTATACTACAGGGTTCACAAGAAGCCAGTAAGACATCCAAACTGTAAACAATGCCAAATTTATTAACTCATGATTTTTTCAGTTTAGAACGTATAATAACTATTAAATAACTTCATAAACAGCAAGGCACAATATAACATCTGATATGAATGTATGATGTTGACCAATTGACTAGATATGTGTACAAATGTATAGGTATAATAGTAGAAAATCACTGAGAAGCTGTGTATAAATAATGCAGGCAGGTTCAGCAAGGCACATATTCCTCCTGATTAGCTGATATTGTATTTTCGCTGATATAGCATTTTTGCTGAAACAGTAAGGGGCAAAGATGGTAACAGACTTTTGTGATATATTAATATCAATCATTAAAAATAAATAAGTCCAAAGAAGCGCTTCTCAGGGGATGATCTCCAAGGGTAGTCCATCTTTATTGGCTATGTATTCTCGCAGAGCACCCGGAACACTGACCAGGTAGACGACCACGTGGTCATCACGTCTTTGGAAGAGCATCTCTCCTTCGAACTTAACCAATCCATGTTTCCTGGCTCTCATCAACATGCCAACCAGTTTATTGGAGATTTTTGTGTAAAAGTCAAATAAGACACCGAAATGGATGGCCCACTGTGGTCCTGGTAGTCTCATGCCAAGGTCATGAATTATCTGACATAACTCGACGACTTCATTACTTATTTGTGCACCCGCCTTCTTCCCTCTTTTATCAGTTAGACTGCCTTCGACTGGAGTTCCATAATCTTCTTTGCCCAGGTCCACTCTGAATGAAGTTCCATCCCAACCACCAGAGGCATCACTCTGATCGGAGGCGCCCCCTTGTGTTTGACCACCAGTGACACCTGCTGTTGAAGGCTGGTCTGAGTGGTCTCCCATAATGATCAATCCTACAAATAAAAATAATATTATGTCTGAAAAGGTATTTAACACATATAATCATTAACATACAGTCATACAGTTTTTGAGGGAGCTTAATTGTAACATCACCAAATCATCAGAAGACGATTTAGAGACGGATAAACATTGATAAAGATAGGGTGCTTCAGAAACTGCAGGTCCAACATGTACAGTCTGTCATTAACCAATATATCTAAAGTGAGCATCTAGCCCACTTGCTATTTAGTGGGAAATGAACAGAAGTTTGGGTCATCTGGGGGCACCCTACCATTACCTTATATCTAACTTTTGATCAGTCAGCAAATTCTTCGATCTATAGGTTGTGGGTTAGAGTCCCCATCTGCATTTCATGAACTAAAAGCAGGCACAACAGTACTGCCAAAAGTTGCTAATCATAATTTATTATATATAGCAAGACTTTATTTTAAGCTTTATTTTCATTAACGATTCATAATTAACTTTCACAGACCCTGTGTCTGAAGCAGGGGTAGCTCTTTGGCCCGGTTGGCCACAGGCATGATACTAATTAAAGCCAAAGGGGAACAGGCTCGAACAGCCACAGACCGAAGCTAGTAGTAGTGCAGGGGATGCAAAAGATTTCATTATTGGAGTTTATTAGGATGCGCAGCTCAACTGGGCAGCCTTGCTAGAAATTGGCAGCGGAGAGGGAGGCCTTTTTAACGAAGATGATCAGGGTAAATTTGAAACTTAATGTGGAAAAGATGTATGCCGGATATACTTTCTCTGTGTAAAAACCGTCAAAAATAAAACATTTGTATTTGTATAAATTATACAAATATTATCACTAGGGGGGGGGGGGGGAGGCATTGGGGCCATATATCAGTTTACCGAGAATACACATTGGCCTGTCATGATGACTATATATTAGGTATCTTGTAATCTTATAAATTATGATAGTGAATAAATGATAAGCGTCGAAGTGTGAAAACTTGGTTGGATGGTCAAGATGAAAAGTTTGTCACACTGCTTCAGAAATGTTACCTATAGGTGCAGTGCTCAGGAATTACCTGCTTACTCTATAAGAACAGCTTTTTACATTTCAAACAGGACTAACTGGTTACGTTATAATAATTTATGGAACTTCAGAACTCACCTTCTGTCCAAATAACAACTAATTTGCCAAAATCCCCTCCAGGGTCCAACGGACGAAGAGCAGCTGCGGATCAGAGTATCAGGATGCGAAGGTCAAGGTCGCGCGATATCAGCTAAACACATGCTGCAGTGCTCATGACATGCAGGACACGAAATGTAAAAATGAGATGAAAAAATATCGGAAATATTCTATGTGACTCGAAAAATATACGGGAGCAATGTTTGGCAAGGTGAAGGGAGCGTTGTTTGCCATTTTATTGTTCCTGAGCAGTTTCCTGGGCATCATTTTCCTGACTTGTTGGAGCATCCCGCTTTTCTTCCTCAAACCGAAGTTTTACCGACAGTTCTTGGACGCCTGTCTTGGATGGTGGGAGTGTTTTTGTGCTGTGAGTTGCCTTCATAACGAGATTATTTGTGGGCCTAATTAAGAAATCAATGTGACTGATGTTTGTGCAGCGTTGGTTGGTATTGTGTTGAATGTTGAAAGTCTATGTGACATCATGGATTAGTATCAATGGTGACATGTCTACCCAAATTATCCTGTGCCAGGCCACTGTGGTATACCTATTTTGTGTACATTTTCAGTGGTCACATGTCCTTAGCCCAAGATTAGATCCTTTCTCGCATCCTTGCACATGTCATTCACTTGACAGATGAGCACAGGTAGAATGTGTCAATGACAGAAACCATTGATTGGTGAGTGTATAATGCGGACCACGCGGACCGTGCGGACCAGCGCTAAAACCAACAAGCGCCCATCGTCCGTTTGTTTGTTTAGACGGTGACAGGTGAATTCGGCGCGTATCAAGTAATAGTTTAGTGAATTCGGTGCATATAATTGGTAACCCAAATGTGGAATAATCCAACATTATGATTATTTGTTGAGTATAGAATTTGCTCACATCATAACTGTTGCAAATAGGAAAAATATTCTTTATTTCTTACAACTTTCCTTCAATATTCTCCTTTTTATAATGAGTGTATATATATATATATATATATATATATATATATGCATTCTTTGTGTTCAATTATAATATTTATTTATTTTTTAAATGTGGTAACATTAAGTCTATAGATATATATTAGAAATTTAAACTAGGTGTCATCATGTCACTGTCATCACTGTCATGTCAAAGTTAACAATTGCAATTATTGCATGTAATATACCACTTGATGTGTGCAGATTAAAGATAGCATGTAACAATCAATTAAGTGTCCTATTGCAATAATATCGGTCAGTGAAGGGCACAAATTTACCTAGCGCCGAATTCACCTCGCCGAATTTACTATATTTTGCGCAAAATTCACCAGTTTAGACGCGCCGAACAGGCATCGGTGCAGATTTCATTTAGACAACTACAACACACCCGTTTCGCTCGTATATTGAAAAATACAGATAGTGCAGACCAAAAGAAGTATTTCACTGATCATTAATTGACACAAGCCGAAATTGCAATATGTAAAATACACAATTCACACCTTGACATAAAAAGGTCATTAATAGTTTTAGATAAGTTTTACAGATTGTTGACTAATCTTTTAATGCAATGATTATACACATTATGTCACCAGGAGATATGTTAAGTAGTGTTTTACAACCAATTGTTAAAAATAAGAGGGTGCAAAGTAACATGTCAGATAACTTTAGAGTGCTCAGCATGCCTGCAAAGTGTGTTATGTAAACTATTAGCTCATCTTGTATTTTATAGAGAAAAGCAGACATTGATTACAGCATTCTACAGCTTTTGCTACTTCAGTTGTGTTACAAATTGTTGATTATTACATTGACAATGGTGGTAAAGTGTATTGTCTAGCATTAGATGCTACCAAAGCTTTTGATCGTGTGGAGTATTCGAGGTTGTTTGCCTTACTGATAGAGAGAGGGTAGAACCCTTTGTATGTTAGATTGATTTTAGAAATGTAAATAGCTTACTCTGCTTGATATCTCCACAAAATAGCAATCACCAGCTTAATTAACAAAGAAACAAAACAAGAAAAGCTGAACACAATATAAAGAAATAAAGAAAAGAGTACATTAAAGAAGAACAAATTACATGAAGGTACAAACAAATCTGTTGTATGATTAGCCAGAAGCTATTGGAACTTTTCACCTTCTGATTGGTTATTTTTTTCCTCAATCCTGATTGGCTGCTCTCCTAGGGTAAGTTAGTATATAATACAGTTATTTCTGGATCTTAGTTATGTATATTTTGTCTCTGACAAGTATATATATTTCACAACACGATAGACTTTTTTTTATAATAAAGTGCAGACCAGGCCTGAAAAAGTGCAGACCAAGTTTTGTGAAAATGCAGACCAGGACAGGATTTGAGAGAGTGCAGACCAAGTTTGATGTTAGTAATAGAAAGTGCAGACCAAAGTTTTATATTAAATAGAAAATGCAGCCCAGATCTGATAAAATGCAGAAAAACTCTGGGAAAGTGAAGACCAGGTCTGACAAAATGCAGATCAAAGTTTAAGAAAATGCAGACCAGATTTGAAAGAGTTCAGACCAAGTTTTATATTATAATTATTATTATCAGAATGTGCAGACCAGATCTGATAAAATGCAGACCAGGTTTGACAAAGTGCAGACCAGATTTGAGAAGGTGCACACCAAGTTTTATGTTAGTACATATATTAGATAGTGCAGACCAAGTTTAGAAAAATGCAGACCAGGTATGAGAAAGTGCAGAAATAGTTTATGTCAGTAACAGAAAGTGCAGACCAGGTATGAGAAAGTGCAGGTCCAATTTAGAATTTCTAAAAAAAAATTTGAAGTGCAGACAAAGTAAAAATTATCAATTAAATGAGCTTTAATAATGCTTCATTGTTAATATTCATGGACATAATTTTGTTTTATTATTTGAGAAATCACAGTCTTCATTACAATAAATTATTTTAAGTTCATCTTATATAATCAACTTTAGTTCATATCATGTGTGTGTGTGGTCTGCATGATGCCCTAAGATGAGTTACAGAGTTTTTGGTCCGCATTATATCCCCCTAGAACAATCGTGGCTTCTTTGGCTGGACAGCTTAGACCAACAGACTAGCGCCCCTTCTGTGTTGGTTTACTGCTGGTCCACATGGTCTGGGTGGTCCGTTTATACACCAACCCACCATTGATTGCAATGGTGTTGAGTATATTATAGCCCACAAGCAATGTTGATCATCAGATCAGATCCTTCAGTAATGACTGTGATAGTTTGATTCACAATATAAACTTGTGACTGGAATTTGTACGTAATCATGTCGCAGTTTCTTAATTGTGTACCTGTCTGAGAATCATGCCTTTTCAAGGGTACCCGGTAGTATTTGATTTAACTGATGTATAATCTGACTCAAGCCATGCTCGTTAAGAAGGTTTTAACCCCAATTACACCAGCAAGGTGTTCATAGGATCGCTGCCCAAATGACAAATAGACTGGACCCTCATGATATCCATGTTTACAATGATTGCTTGATCAGATTGGATGATTAGCAATATCTAATTAGTTTCACTTAAAAATCCATAATTAATATGATACAGCGTCTGTTTAATTTATGCTAACCGAGGTTGATTTGTGCTTCTGATAATAGGTTGTTTAAGAGGTCATTGGTGGAAGATGAACACACAGGCCGCACAATGCCGTGTGGTACTGTGCGTTTTGGTCTTGGGCGTCTCGGGTGTCCTGGGCATTTTGTCTTTCCACGTCTTCCCTTACGCAGTTGCCATGGCAATGGCTTCTCCCGTCCACTACAGATTCATGGTTGATCGCCTCGTAGGATTTTATTTTGTGTTATTTGCTGTAAGTTGATCAAGTGGTCATTTGTCCCGCTTTTGATGTGTTCTTCCTGCGAATGGTTTTCTTCGCCGAATTTGGTTGGTTTTCATTTGGTTGGTTTTCATTTGGTTGTTCACTTATTGCAATAATTACTTTTCAGGTTGATTTTGGGATTTCTTTTATCTGTGTTATGGAATACTTTATGGCATATGCTTTCTTGTGTACATATATGTGTTGAAGTTGTCATTTACTTCATTTAATGCATTTGTTTTGGTTCTGAAGCTGTTGTCATAATGCACCAGGGGGATTTGTGTACTTCAGTCACTTTGTTGAGTGTGTATGATTGTGTCTTGTCATGTGCTGTCATTATTTTATGTTACTCTGATTTCATGTGTTCCAAGTAATGAAAGAGGTATTCTTGTGCTACATCTGTATTGTTTTAAACCTTTGAAAATGTTATTGATCTTTGTCATTGGTCATCCTTTTTGCAGGCTCTGCTTGAGTACTTGTTGGGCATCAAGGTTGTGATATCTGGAGATGAAATCCAACATGGAGAAAGGAGCATCATCATTATGAACCACAGGACTTGTCTGGATTGGATGTATTTCTGGAGTGTCTTGGTTCGCATGGGGAACACTTTCACTGAAAAGATCATCTTGAAGTCCGAGCCAAAGCGTTTACCTGGAGCAGGTAAGGGATCAGTCTCTACGGTTATGCATTGCGTGATTGTATAAGTTTGTCACTCCTGGTATGATGCTTTATGGATGAATATTCATTAGGTATCTCGATGTAATTGAATGATTTATGTGACGAGAGATTCTGCTAATAAAATTGCCAGATTTAAAAATTATATTTCAATATATCATTATGTAATTAAACCACTAAGCATAGTGACACAAATTATTTTCAACCATATAATTTGCTTCTTTAATGTTTTTGAAATTTGCATACTCTTTATTTTGAGAGATTTTTGGTTATATAACAGGATGGGCAATGCAGTGTGGGGCGTTCATCTTCTTACAAAGAAAATGGGAGAAAGACAAAGTCATCCTGACAGACATGCTTGATTATTTCACTAACCTGAAACACAAAACACAGGTACGAATTTCCTGGTTAGAAAGTTGTATTGAGCTATGTATGTGTACGCATGTATTTTCTGCCTACTACAATATATGTTTTTATTGTGTGGTATCTAATGTTGGAAATCTTGCCTTTCTGTTTCAAAGATCCTACTCTTCCCAGAAGGGACAGACTTCACACCAAGATCAAAACAACGGAGTGACACTTTTGCCGAAGAAAACAGTCTCCCATACTATGAGTATGTACTGCATCCACGAACAACTGGGTTCACCTTCCTAGCCACAGAGATGCTGAAAAGTAAGATTGGCTAATTTGCAAATTAGAAATTATCTCCGGTTGTTTAATATGCTAATGTGATATTTATTAAAATAATGATACAGAGCTCCAATAACGAGATGCCACCAGTCTTTCATACATTCTGTCCGAATGAATGCCGGCTCTTTAAGAATTTTAAAAAATTTCAAATTCTACATTTACCTCATTGTAATTTGTTTTGCATTACAGGGGATATGCTTGACTCCATATACGATGTGTCTATTGCCTACCCCAAGGACTTCCCTTGCAAAGAAATTCAGCTGCTGAAGGGATTCATCCCGCAGGAAGTGCACTTCCGCATCAAGAGGTATTCCATGGAGGAGGTGGACTCCAGCGAAGAGGGCCTCGGCAATTGGTGTCGCTGTCGTTGGGCAGAAAAAGAGGAGCAGTTGAAAACATATTACGAAAAGACACGTTCCTTTGCAGGTCCTTTGCTAAATTCTGATGCAATGAATGCACATGCCAATCTAGTCTTGAGGCTAGCCCTCGTATTCTGGGTGATATTCATTGTGGGTTGGTCAGTCGTATTGTGGTACTCATGGCTAGCACGTCTCTTCGTGATCTCACAAGTAATATTCTTCGTGGTCATGGACAGGTTGGGAGGATGGGAACTATTCCAGGCAAGGTATACGAACAGAATGTATAGGACAAGACCAAAAACAGAATAAGCGAAATGCCAATATCAGAGCACTTACAACATACAAAAAAAACTATTGAAAAATCCAATGAATTGAACCTACCTCTGTAGTTGATTTTTGCTCATGATATTGAGGCTGGAAAAGGATTCAGGATTAATTAATTGATCAATGTACTAGTCAATTGTGAGACTGTCTGGTATTTAACATGATATCATTCAGCAGAAAATATTGATCAGTAATGATGTGTTGAGTTTGTGACCTTGTGAACTAGTTAAGTGCTTGATATTTAAGTATTTGCATTTGATTGAAAATCAAAAATGGGTCAAAAATTTGCATAGTGATGTAATTGTATTTTAAAAGATACTTGTATTCGCTAAGAATGGGACATTCCTAGTTACTGTGATTTCATATTCAGTATATATGTACACAGGTTGTATGTGACGTCAATGAACATTGGTTTTGCTTGAAATACTTTTGAACCTGATTAATACATATTGTGAAGCAAGATAATACATTTCCATTGTAGTGATGTGTATAATTTGCATAATATCTTGTTGTGTCATTTTGTGTTCCTGGTTGATAATTATTTAGCGAATTTGCTAGGAGTTGGCCTATTGGATTGTGTGGTTTTAGCTGTATTTGAAGTATGAATTTTGAACAAAAAGCTTTAATATGGATATGAAGCTAACTCCTCTGCCTGTGTTTCACTAACTGGATTGTTGTTAATGTATTGTATGGGTACATGTGAATAGAGCCATTATTTCACAATGTTAATTATGGGCCAGTTTTAAAGGTGATTTATTTCATACTTTTATTCAATTCAGTGTTGTATTACATGGTAGTCATTAAATAATGGACTTATGAAAACAGTCATGAAAACAGTAGTACTTATAATTCCCGTAAATTTACAAAAGTATGTAAATTCTTATCGGCATTGTTATTTATCCTTTTTTATGAGTACTATTATTGGGCATTAATGTTGTCTGCTTGTTAGGGTACAGTGAATCATTTCATAAATGGTTGTGGATCATTTTGGTTCTACTGCATGCTTGCTGTTATCACTGACAACAAAAAAGACTGTCTCTGTATTCATTATTCTTGCATCGTGCACTACTCTGTATATTCTGTATATTATTCTTGCTGAATATGCACTTATGCATTATTTTCTTAATGAGCACTCTTGTGAAATTATGCACTTTACTCTCGTGGCCTCATTAGCAAAATCTAATCAATGTGTGAATAATTTTTTTGCAGGGTGACTAGTCTTTGTGCTCTGTGTGAATCATTTTTGTGCAGGGTGACTAGTCTTTGTGCTCTGTGATTGATTAACATGATTGATTTAATTTATTGAACTTGTGGTATATGATCTCATGAGATCTGCTATGTACTGTACAACAATATTATGCCCGCAATGTGATAAAAGTGTAGTCTATAGATGTACCTAACAATCAAAATATGTTCATTAATTAAACGTACAGGATGTATCGTCAGACTTATCTTTTCGGTTGATTTGAATTATATCTCACATTTATTAAGGTAAGGGTTCTGTCCTGGTAAGCCAAAATTTTGGGCCCAATTTAATGAGCAGGATCCACACTGTATTCCACAGTGCAAGATGAGCACTTCGATAAGGGTGAAAAAATCAAGACATTCTATACACGACAATCCTTTCAAGAGGAAAAATTTTAAAATGCACATACTGAAGTTCAGATTATGTGCATGTGAATTTCATTGAAATTTATTACATCAGTTACTATCTGAATTTTTGATATGATGAAAGAATAAGGAAAAATTGTAAAATGCACAATTGGAAGTTCAAGTATATTAAGTGCATGTGAATTTCATCAAAAATATTTAAGGCCACCAGTGGCTAACTGAATTTTTGATAAGGAGGGGAGAATAAGGCATTCTATATTCAACAAGACTGTCAAGGAGGGAAATATAAAAATGCCCATTCTGAACTTCAAGCAGATCATGTGCATGTGAATTTCATCAAGAAAAATTATGCCACCAGTCTCTAACATAATTTTTGCATTCTGTACACAACCTCTTCAGGAGGAAAATTGTGAAATACACATTCTGAAATTCAAGTAGATTAAATACACATGTGAATTTTATTAAAATTTAGGGCCATCCATTTCTAACAGAATTTTGGATATGGTGGGAAAAATTAGGCATTCTAAATACCAGTCTCTCAAAGAGGCAAAATTATAAAATGCACATTTTTAAAGTTGTGAAATACACATTCTGAAATTCAAGTAGATTATGAGACCATCAGTTTCTAACAGAATTTTGATAAGGTGGGGAAAAATGAGGCATTCTAAATTGCATAAAGGACATTCTCAAGTTTAAGTAGATTATGTGCATGTGAATTTTTAAATTAAGGCATTCTCTACACACAATAGTACGCAACAAGACTGTCAAGGATAAAAATTGTAATGTGTACATTCTGAATTTCAAGTAGATTATGTGCATATGAGTTTCATTAAGAAAAATTAAGGCCATCAGTTTCTAACTGAATTTTTGATAGATGAAAAATTGTGGCATTCTGCCACATGCCTGTTGAGGAACGTAGCTCAAGCATGTTATGTACATGTGAATTTCACAAATTATACAAATGTAAATTTCATTAAAATGTAAGGTCATCAGTTTCTAACACAATTGTTGATAAGGTGGGAAAAATGAGGCATTCTAAATTCAAGCCTCTAAAAGAGGCAAGCTTGTACAATGCACGTTCTGAAGTTCAAGTGGATTTAAGTGTATGTGAATTTCATCAAAATATTGTCATGCGAGACCTAGTTCTCGCTTTATGGAGATAAATCAAGATGCTGAATCTGTGAATGCGTGAGGAATAAGACCTTGATTAAAGTTGAAACATTTATTTTGAACTTTCTTGCAGACTCAGGTACATCAAATGAAGTACTAGGTCAGGCTTTACTTTATATGCTGGGCACCTTCATTTAAATTACTAGAACCAATTGTCTTAAATTCCACTGAAGAATTCTCGAAGATAGAGAGACACTTGATTTAACCGCTGACATCGGAAGATCTCAGTTAGTTAAAGGGCCCTTAATTTCTTCAGCTGTACGGCCTTGATTGGATATATATAAACTCTGAAAAACTTGTAAATTACTTCTGATAAATTCTAGGTAGCTGTATTAAACATATTGTTAAAGATGAGAGCAAGTCTAACGATGTAGCTAACAGTTCCAGTGACCTCGATGAATTTCAGCAATTATAGCTAAAAAATGAAACTCTTTTTCTTCTCTCAGTTATTTCTAAATTCTGTCCTTATAATTTTCCACTTTGTTCACTGTGAATAAATGTCAGAGTGGACATTGGTCATTTTCAGGTGGAGACATTGGTAAAAAATTTAGGAGTACACCAGTAAATAGCTTCAATAAACTCTGAAAGTTGAGGAATAATATATCTGTGGGCTAATCTGCTAATACTGTAGTAAATCCCTCTGAATTTTATTAAAATAGTTCAGCACTAATTCAGCAGGTTTCCCGTACCTTGTCAAATTCTGCACAACGTCGTCAGAATGGGGATCAAAGTTGATCAAAAATTTGCGCCAGTCCTCGTTACAGCTTTTTGAGGTCATGTGACCTGCTAAATAAGTCTGCGACAATGTCGGCCATCTTTTAGTTAAACTGCTATGTTCTTAAAATACCTGACAGTGGTGAAAAAGGCCGATAAATGGTCAAAACAGAATTAATTTAGCTAAATTGTAATATTTTTTCGCTTGTTTCAGGCCATTTTCAAGCTGTAATAGATGTCAGAAGTCAAGAATCGATGCATCACGAAAATGACGGTCGTGTTGCTAATGCAGTCGAAATATCATTCCTGAAAGGCTTTAAGGGTAAAATGGTGCCAGCTTTTAATTTATAATACCTGTGTGTTACAATATTTAAGGCCACCAGTTTCAGAATTTTGATAAGGAGGCATTCTATATTCAACAAGCCTCAGTTGAAGTTTGTCAAGGAGGGAAAATTGTAAAATGCATATTCTGAACTTCAAGCACAGTATGTGCATGTGAATTTCATCAAGAAAAAGTAGGCCACCTGTTTCAAACTGAATTTTTGCATTCTCTACACAACAAGCCTCTGCAGGAGGTAAATTGTGAAGTGGACATTCTGGAGTTTCTAACAGAATACTGGATTTTCACGGAAGGTTCTCAGTTTTTCCACCAGGTGGCTACGACAGAATATTGCAATTCTATTGGCTGAAAAGGTTCTTGCCCTTGACTCTGATTGGCTAAACAGCTAAAGCAAAGTGCATCCTAGCAGCAGTATTTTTAGTGCATTTTAATGTATATTTGAAATCTTATCATTTAGCTGATTTCTGTTATTTCCCAGAGAAAGTTACATTTATGGATTCAGTTAGGTATGACCTACTATGTCTGAAAAAGCAAAATGAGTAATAAGAGGAAAGGAAAAACGTATGTCTTGCTGAATTCACGGCTGTTCGTGAAAAGATATGGTGGGAAAAAGGAGGCATTCTAAATTCTAGCCTCTCAAAGAGGCAAAATTGTATAATGGACATTCTTAAGTTTAAGTAGATTATGTGCATGTGAATTTAAGGACATCAGTTTCTAACTGAATTTTTGATAAGGAACACAAATTAAGGCATTCTTTACACAACAAGCCTATCAAGGAGAAAAATTGTAAAGTGCACATTCTGAACTTCAAGTATATGGTTACTTCTATATGAGTGAAGAGCATATCAAGGGGATGTTATTTAGGGATGGGTCATTACTCCATGAGGGGATAAAATGCTACAACTTCTGTTTGGGTATGCACTGGATCTTCACCAAATTTGAGCATGATCATGGGATAACTAAAGACAGGCATAAATGTAGAGTGCATGTGTATCGTGCAGAGCCCTGTGTTGTCACTGTTTTAGGTTTTCTTCTCCCAGTGTTACCATCTTGCCATGAGGAGGGCCAGGACTTTCTAGGGCTATGGTGTGGTAACCCCCATGGTTCATAAGTAAAACACATACACCTGTTCTACATGTAGGCTCTTTATTTGCAATGAGCACACACATATTACATAAATCTCTTAAAAACTAAGTGTTTGAGTAAGTTATAAGCAGATCCATGTGTCAAGCACTGTTGACGACATTATTCCAAAATATTCTTAATATGTCTTAACATTAGGAGTGTGTACTGTATGCATGTTGCCAAAAGTTAAACTCGTTTTCTTGTAAATAGCATTCATTGTAAAATTGAAACACAAAGTAAAAACAGATCTATGTGCCAATCACTGTTGGCGACATTCTTCTTTTACAAAAATTTTAAGCGGATCATTTTTAAGAATTTTTGACTGGTCCAGCAAAGTGGTATATAATACATATTCTTTCAAAAGTTTTAGATAAAGAAATGAAGAAAGCATTGTTGAAAATGGAGATTAAATTGTTGCCCAGTCACAATATTTAAAAATGATCTGCCTAAGTTATTAAAAGGAGTACATATACATATAACTTATCATCTAGCTAATTACAGCCTTGCAGAAATCAGCTGCCAACTTGTGCATGGCTCAGCATTAATTGTTTTAAATACTTAAATTAATCGGGGCCGTAGCCAGAGGCTGAAATCAGACGAGGCAAACTCCATACGAACAGTTTGAGTTTAAGTATCACAAGATACTTGGCTTTACAAAAAAATAAAAAATTGATCAACACTGTGTGTCAATCACCTCACAGCCCAGCCACCTAATTATTTACATGTTTTGCTCATTTACTCATCTAAAGTAAATTAATCAATTTCTCTTATAGTCTATAGGCTGGCTTATGGTATTAAAGGTCCAACAGTGACATTACAGAATAATAAGATGCTCATGTGCTGAGTTTACACAATTCTTGTTCTGGCAGGCAGGCAATTCAGAAAAATTGCCTGAACTAAAAAAATAATGAATCCATTTCTCTTGTATTTTTAAGAGAATATTTCTTAAGTCTATACTCAGCCTATCAGCTACATAGTTTAACCAATCTTTTGTTTAACTAGGTAAACTGACAAAGAATGTCCATAATTAGGTAGCTGGGCAACTTAAAACTTTCTAAGTGAGGACATGTAAACCCAATTTTTCTGCACAGGGCTGATATATTCTTACACACTATTTCCTGTATTGTGCATCAAATATATAAAAAGTAAAGTGTTTATGCAAAACCAGATCTATGTGCCAATCACTGTTGGCGACACCCGTCTGAACTGTGTGTCTTAACGGTTCAGTAATATAAAGTAAATAAATTGTAGCCTTACATTGCAAAATGATTTTCTAATTTTTTTTACTAGGCAACTGGTGGTTTTTGCCCCCCCCCCCCCCTCCCCCCAAAAAAAAAAACATAATTATATGCCTGCTAAAGATTATGTTAAGAAGTATTGGGTCATATATTATTGTTGGAGACTATATATTGCCCAATCATCATATTGAAACATGCACAATGCCTTTTTACAACTGATGATATCAAATTTTTAACAAAGGTTGTCGAAATCGACCTGAATATTGTTGATTGTAAAATTGCTGTACTATGACCAAAGTGGCACTTGTGATAAGCAAACAGGTGATATTATATCTTCCTCAATGTCTTGTTTTGTTCTTCTGGTACCAGTGATTAATCGTGAACTTAAACTTTAGATCTTGTCTGCAGGTGCTTTGAAAGTGGCACTTGAGGTAGCTTTTATCACTGGAAAATTTATATCCGATAAAGATCATAGGTTGGATTACATGTCTAGTCCCTTAAAGTTTATCTGTACTCTCATTTTGGAAAGCATCGTTAATGTATTCTTGGGTCTCCCCTTCCTTGTTCTTTTCGATCTGCATCTCCTTGTTGTTAGTTTTCTCTTTCTCATCTTCCACCCTTATTTCATCGCTCTTACTAAGTTCTTCCTTGATCCCATTAAGAGCCATCGGCTCAGTTGAAGACCCCTTCTCGGCATCCTCAGGCATTTCCTCCACACTTAGATCATAAGACTTGACATCTTTGTCAGTTGGGAGACTGTTGTCTTCATCTTCCTTGGGATGGAAGTGACGATAAGCGAGAAATACAAACCAGGCTATGATGATAGGAATTGTGTAGAAGAGTGAAGCAGCTACAGGCATGACTGCTGCAACATCTCCCTCAGGCTGTGGGAAACTGCCCTGCAATATGATGATGGGGATGGATGCATTCTGGACACCAGTCTCTATACTTATTGTAGCAGCAGTTGACTTATTCCTGCGTGTTACAAAGGCCAGCAGAAGACCGCATGAGTATCCCAAAATTGGCAGTAGTATTGCAGCAGGAATTACCAGTGGGTCATTTCCCATGATCTCGTACATGTAGAGGTTTACATAAGTACCAAAGGTCAAAATGTAGAGGACAAATATTCCGGAAAATGGCCTGGTGAACCATGCAATCTTATCAGCCACCTTTGGTAGGAAATAGCGGATTACCAGCCCCACTGCGCATGGGATGATGATGGTAAGCAGGGACCGGACAATGTCCCCATAAGGAATAGATATGTCTCTTGGGCGGAGGTAGAAATGACCAAACATGTACAGCCAGAATGGCATCATTCCTGTAGAAAACAAACAAACTTGCAATGAGATGACTGTGTTGAATTTGCTAGTTCGTATAACAACAAAACCTTGTCCTAAAGTGGTCCCCAGTCCTTTTAAATATTTGGGCGGAGGCCTAGCTCAGAGGTAGCGCTCTGGGCTTCCAACCGCTGGGTCCCGGGTTCGATTCCCGGTCAAGCCTAAGTTGGATGGCTGTTTCATCCTTCGTCTCATTGCCATGGTCTCTGCCTGTCCTAATTAGCCCAATTGGTGCAGAAATACAGGACGTAAAGCCCTAATCACCCACCCACCCTTTTAAATATTTATACACCACTTTTTTTTTACTGTGGGTAGGATGACTACATGGAATTTTAAACAAAGTTCATGATGTCCGATTTCATATTGCGTTTTATCAATAATCACGTAATGCCCTGACCCCTGTAACTTGTGCTTAACTTGATTATCTGCATGTCTTCATATTTGTCAGTTGGATAACTTTGACATTTATTGATTGTTCTATCTTGCAAGTCACATGTAGGTCATGTGCCAGTCTGTACTTACATTTCAAATTAAGTTTATGTAAGTGGACAAAGTAATACTTAGTCCACTTACATAAACTTAATTAGAACGTTCTGCACTAAATTTTCCCCATAGTTTAGATATAAAATTATGGTGGTATCTATTGCTTGATAGATTTCTTCACAAACAAGAAAAATTAATGTGCTTAGTTTTCTTCACCTGCCCTGAAGTTATGGAAGTATCAAATCTAACTGTACATAAGCTTTGGATTCGAACAGATAAATACACTAAAAAGATGATGCACAGAAATTAATTACCCAGAGAAGCAAAGGTGCTGACAGTTGTCATGGTGAGACTGAGATCAAGGTCCCCATCAAACAGATTGACCCAAACATTGCTTGACCCTCCTCCAGGAGAGCAGGCTAGTGTGAGAAGGCCAAATGCAAGGGCATTATCAAGACTGAATGCCTGACCTAAGCCAAAGCCCAGCTGAAAAGACAATATTTAGTTGATTAGAAAGTGCAAAAAATAAAATAGGTACAGACAACCTATGTTTATCCACAAACATACTCTAGTTAAATATAGGGAAAACAGCCAAAAGTGAAGGATGTCAACTTCAAGGGTTAACTGTATAACAACCAACTGGAGAAGCCAGCTACTTTTGACAACCTTTTGACACTACTGCTGCTCTCAGGTGCTATTTTTTTTTTTAAAGTACCAATGTGTCATTGTCACATTATCAAATATGGTAATCACTCACCAATGGCATAATCACAAACTGAGAAGCAAACCCAATAGCAGGAGAGACAGGTCTCTTCAGAATCTTCCATATTAGTTTAATGTTGATCTTGCAGCCAAATCCTATGTAGAGAATGGATGCTAGGGCAATGATCCCATATCGAAATACATCATCCACGACTCGACGATTGCGCAAAACTGTTACGCGAAGTTTGTATTCCAGAAGGTCATTTTCTGTTGGAGCAGTGCCTGTCTCATGGATGAAGAATTCAATGTCTGTTCTACCTAAACGCTTTCCGCGAACCGTGATGTACCCAATGTAAACCCTATCCACCACCTGGAGATCAGAAATGAGCTGCGTTTCATTTGCTACAATTGTTGCAATAACTTCATCTTCAGACACAGCACTAATTGTTAATGTTGAGATGTCATCCTGACTGGTCAGATTAAACTGAACGATGATTTCCTCATTTTCAAAGAAGTCCTCCACACCATCAGGAGCAAAAGTGATGTTGGTTTGTGATGCTACAACAAGTATTTGCAGCAGCAGCAGCAAGAAAAATGTCAACACTTTTGCAAAGATCATGGCTCTTCAAAGGTGATGCACCAGACAAAAATGTGTGCATGTATTCGACAGCCCAATGATATTAAAGGATCTTATTTCACTGATAAGGATGGCCGAGATGGCACTATCATACACAGACCAAGATTCCAACAATAAAGTTCTGATAACAGCTGATAATGCTGTGGCATTTCATGAAACAGGGAGTGATATGTGATGCCATGTAGATATAGCTGGCGCAGTCAGTTTAGGCATGACAGGAGTATAGAGTTAAGGAAATGTGTGTCTGGACCTTGCCAAAAATATGAAAGGTTATCCGTGGTAAATCAGCCTTAGAGCACCCTAGTACTTCTCTACAAGGGGTGGACAATGGACATTGTCCAGCAGTTGGATAGCTTAGTGGTTAAGGAAGGCCCTGGCCAGCTCCACTAAATGTCCTGCGGTTGATTCTCACACAACAAAGCAGATTGGTTGTTTTTTTATTCCGGTGGTATTGACAATTCAGATGTATTCTCCTCACAACAGCTCAACTGTACACCAGAATATTATGAACCAGAGAGTAATCAAAATTGCACTATATCACAATGAATACTGGACACAAGTAAGAGAAAGGGATGCATTAGTACTGGAGATAACCTGTCTTCCCTAAGGTAGATTTATTTATTAAATATATTTTAAAAGGGTTAAATTGCTCAGTGGAAACTGTATTTCAGCAATGCCCTTTACATATGTACAAATTAAAAATTTTTACAAAAATTTGTTGACAATAAAATCGCAGTTATAAATTTAAATCTATTACAGTGTATGTAAAAACATACATAAGGATAAAATATGACATGTGCACATTCCTTTCCAGTTGTTTCTTACATCCATCTATGTTTGTAATTTCTTTGATGTTACCTGCTAAATCATTCCATTTCTTACCTCCTGAATAATTAAGACTTTCCTTTGCTGTTTTACTATTTGGAAAAGGAATGTGCACATTCATATCATGTGTTCTGGTTTGACCTCTTTCTATATCCATAGTTATATTATTCGTCAAATAACCTGGAGCCATTCCATGGATTTGGTTTATTTACCCCATGGGTGGGGTCTTTTACTTGCCTTAGAAAATAGACACTTATCAGGGCCCAGTAGATTCCAATATGGCTCCAATAAAAAAAAGAGGGAAGGAAGGGAAAGGGAAGACTGGGGCCTGATAGAAATATCTCGAGCTGGGTTTAAGGACAAGTGTAATTAGGATGTCACATTGTGAAACAAAGTTATTCCCGCTTTTGCCGACACATACTTTGAGTGCCGTTGTCATAGGTTATGCTGTACCTAGAATTTTCTAACTTAGAGTATTGAATAGCCCTGCCCAAGACGAGTCTTTAGATAAACATAAATATTAACAAAGATATGGCCGGTTAAGTAATTCGTTTAAACAATATAGTAATTCTTTTAAGCGATTTAGAAATTCGTTTAATACAGTTAAGTATTTCGTTTTTTACGATTGACTATATCGTTTTTACAATTTAGTATTTCGTTTTTACGATTTACTATATCGTTTTTACCTTTTAGTATTTCGTTTTTTCAATTTAGTATTTGTACATACAATATAATACTTCATATATACAATTTACTATAACGTTTATACACATTTAAATTTTTAACTTTTTTTTTCTCATGTCCTAATGGCTTCCGTACATCCAATCTAAATCAGGTCAAGAGCACCAATTTGAAACTGAATATCATCAGCTATAAAAATAAATATCAGACAGACAGAAAATACATTTATTTACACAAAGAGACATACATTTCAAACATTGATTGAAACATACATAGACAAATAAACAAATAAGAGATATTTGAAAGATATTTTTCTCTATGTGTAGGAGGCCTCTCTAAGGTCTTAAGACTGCTGTCAAGAGGCCACCGGGCGTTTAAAGGTAGGCTGAAATCTCCTGTGTCATCGATTACAATTTATCGAGTTAATAGAATATTAATTTTCGAGAATAATAATAGTAACAATAATGATAAAAGATTAGCATTGTTATAGTATAAAGTTTATAAAAAAAGAAAAAAAAGAAGACTATTTTAGGATTTTTTTCATGAGTGACCATCACTAGTTCATGACAGGACAGAAACACTGATGATGTCATCTTTATCACAGGATAGGCTCTGCCTAGGGTCAGTGTTTCACATTAATGAGCACGCAGAAATAATACGTCACAATAACAATCGTAATTACATCACTTGCCATTGTTATGATTATGACGTAATAGTATATCAAATGAAGCCTAATATCGCCCAAAATCAACCCTGACATGGCTTATAAAAATGTGATAGTGTCCCCACTTACTATGGAGTCCAACTGCACAAGGTGCTACTCTTTGTTATCGGTTTTCAGTAAAACAAAAAATGAAAGTGGTTTCTTAAATGTGTCATTCCTAAAATAAAAACTTTTTTAAATTAAAAAATAAACCAGCGTTGCAGTAAACTTCTGGTAGGCATCACGTAGATTGCACATTCGTCATTCCATAAAGGTGTGAGGGTCTTATACATTTGAAATACTATCTGCAGTTAAACTGGTTGATCTATTGTATCTGCTTCATTTTCACTTTTTGTTGGATTTTTGTTTTCATCGATTGAGGTTACGGTCCCTTCTTTCACACCTTCAGATGAGCTCTGACCATTTTTGTCTTGTGAAGCAACATCATTTTCCATGGAAACTGTGTTCTCTTCTGATTTAGGATGAAACCGTCGATAAATGATGAAGATGATCCATGCTATGATGATGGGGATGGTGTAGAAGAGAGCTGATGCTACAGGCATGACTGCTGCAACATCTCCCTCAGGCTGTGGGAAACTGCCTTGCAATATGATGATGGGGATGGATGCATTCTGGACACCAGTCTCTATACTTATTGTAGCAGCGGTCGGCTTGTCCCTCCTTGCAGCTAAAGCTAAGAGGAAACCGCAAGTGTATCCCAGTAAAGGAAGCAACAAGGCAGCTGGAATGACCTGTGGATCATTGCCCATTATCTTGTACATGTAGAGGTTGACATATGTTCCAAATGTCAAGATATATATTACAAAGATGGCTGAAAATGGCCTGGTGAACCAAGCAATCTTATCTGCAAATTTTGGTGCAAAATGACGAATTAGGAGTCCAACTGCGCAAGGTGCCACAATGGTCAGGATAGATCGGATGATATCTACATAAGGAATGGACAAGTCGCGTGGATTGATGTAGTAATGGCCCAAGGCATACAACCAGAAAGGCATCATTCCTGTAAAAGAATGAAATACTCAACTTTGACACTTTCCACATCAAAAGGTCTCTAGCTTTACTGGTACGAAGTCCATTGCAAATGAGTAAGACTAAAAGTGTACACATTTGAATTTCATGCACTGAAATATTTGCTTACTTATACGTAACAATACATCAGAATTAATACTTTATAGATTTTTGTTGACTGAACAATTATTTAGTCCTTGAGGATCTTGTAAAATATATGTATCCAGTTTGGACAGGTTTAGTGTAGTTATGCAGCATATATACCAGAGATAGTTTAGTGCCATACTTAACAGCTAGATTTGCATAGTGTTATCAATCAATAGGAATTAATTGACTTACCCAGAGAAGCAAAGGTGCTGACAGTTGTCATTGTGAGGCTGAGGTCAAGATTTCCATCAAAGAGGTTGACCCAAACGTTGCTTGCCCCTCCTCCAGGAGAGCAGGCCAAGGTGAGAAGACCGAAGGACAGAGCATTCTCAAGACTGAACACCTGACCTAAGCCAAAACCCAGCTGTGAACAAAAGTATGGCGCAGACATTAACTTGTTGATTTTATAGCATGTCTTTGCCACAGAATTGTAGCTAAAATATGTCAAGGTCAATAATAATTCTAAAAAGAACCTGAAAGTAATACAGCTGGATTTCTCTGAAGCATTGGCAAATGAAACTTTGGAGAAGTTTTGGTGTCTGAGATCAGATTTGAAAATGAAAGTTGTAAAGATATACAACCACTTGTCATGGCTTATTATCCCTAAATGTCAATTCTCCATAACTTTCCTGAAAAAATGTTTGTCAAATCATTAACCTGCAGTTCTTATGGTGTTATGACTGAGACCTAAACTCTGAAAGTTTCATTTGCCACTCACCAGTGCTTCAACGACAACTGCTGTTATCTAGCTTTTTATATGCGGACAATAGACACTAACCAAAGGCATGATGACAAACTGGGAGGCAAACCCAATAGCTGGAGAGATAGGTCTTTTTAGGATCTGCCAAATGAGTTTGAGGTTAATTTTGCATCCAAATCCAATGTACAAAATGGATGCCAAGACTATGATCCCATAACGAAATGCATCATCAACCGCTCTGCGTTTCCTCAACACGATGACACGAAGTGTATTATCCACAAGGTCATTGTCAGTTGGAAGAATTCCTTTCTTGTGGATGAAGAATTCAATGTCTGTACGACCCAATCGCTTTCCAAAGACAATGATCTGGCCTATATAAGCTCCGTCCACCAACACGAGGTTAGAAATTAGCTGTGTTTCATTAGCAACCACTGTTGCAATGACTTCATCTGCAGATGACACTGATATGGATAGTGAATCATTGACATCCTGACTGGTCAGATTGAACTGAACAACAATTTCTTCATTTTCAAAGAAGTCCTCTTTTATTCCATCAGGAGAAAAGGTGAGGTTGGTTTGTGTTGTCACAGCAGCTACTTGCAGTAGCAGCAACAAGTATGTAGTCCCTGATATCATGATTATGGCTTGATGAGCTCCTAGTCAAAAACACCACTTGAAGCATTAATTAAGTTTGTTTTGTACTGGAGGCTTCTGAAAACAAATTAAAGGTTCACTTAATTTGTTTATGTAATGTGCCCTTGTTGGCAGGAACAATAATGAAATATTGTAGAATAAATTCGCACATTACATTTTGAATGGTATTTAAGATACAGATAAAAAAATCTGAATACAAACATTCATAATTAAAACACTAGCCATTATGCAATACCTACTCATGTGACACATGTATGTTATTATATACACATGTAACGTTATACCATGCCAGTATATTATATAGTCCATTCTATAGACTTATATTGTCACTTGAATTACATGTACACTAAATTACGTAGGCCTGTTTAACAATATTTAATAAAACATAACTATACCCTGTACATCTTGCCTGTCATACTCCTCCTATTGCGTATTTTTGTGTTTTGATCACCACAGGCCAGGCAGGCAGGCAGGCAGGCATACAGGTCAAAATTATTCAACCATGCCAAATTCTGAACCAGGAAGAGATGACTAAGTTTATTACTAGCTGGAACACACACCGAGGTCAGGCTGATTTGTATTACACAGAATATGTGACAGAAATAAAAGCTTAAATAATATATCAGGCACCCATAGATGAAGACAATGACAACATCCTGCATGTCCCATCCTGCATGTCCCATAATAAATGTCCACTTTTTTGTGTGCATTTTATGTCATAATTGTCAAAACTTGGCTATACATGCTCACTTGTGGCTCTGTTAATCACGTATAATTCTTTCTACAAGCATACGTGGGGCAATTGTAGATCACTCGCCAGAAGTCCGTCAAACGGTCGCCGGAAGTCCGTCAAACGGTCGCCGGAAGTCCGTCAAATGGTCGCCGGCCATCCGTCACCAGGCATCCGTTAGCGTTCGTAGATCGCTCGTAGATCGCTCGTGCGAGTGAATGGCGAGTATATAGGGATGGACAGGGGCTACGTATTGCTATGTATGGTCACGTATGGTCACGTACGTACGTAGAACGTTCGTACATAGGATGTATGTAGGACGTACGTAGGATGCTCACCGACTGACCCCCCAGCAAGTTACATAATTAAAACAATTCACTCGTAGAACGTCTGCCAAAGTTTTAAACATGCCTAAACATTTTTGCCCTCTCCACGTTTTTGTTAAGTGTTCCAGGACCAGGAGCATCCTACGGATTAACGCGAGTATACGTAAAATGCTGGGCGAGTTAATCACGTATGGAAAAGGATGAGCAAGAGTAAAAAAAAAAACCATCGTCATACCTAGGTCTTATCCGTGATAGTGTGAACACCCCTTAAACCGGGATATCTTTGGCCGATTTGGCAAACATTATGGCTATATAAGGCCAAATGTACCACGTGCATTTTCCATGTGAAGGATAAACGCATGGAAAACAAGTGGCACATTTGGCCATGTACTAAAATCTGCAAACAAGAACTATTAAATTTCATGCCACTGAAATGAACATGGCATATATATATATATATATATATATATATATATATATATATATATATATATATATATATATATATGGGAAGATATACAGACACCATGCTGCTTCTTGAAACACACAATCATAAGAGATTTATTTAACAAAAAAATGGGCGGCCTTAGTTATACCGCAATGCGGTAACTTTGGCCGCTCTGGACAGGCTTTTGCATTGAAACAATCAATTTTTTTTGGCTATGATTTGGAAAATTCAATGGCAAAGCCATAGGTGGAGCAGCAGCAATACTGTGGAACAGTCAAGAACATATAGATTTTCCTTACATACTGATGGTTTATCACAATACCAAAAGTGTAGCATTCAAAAGGCTGCAAGCAAGCATAACAACCAGATTCTTTAATGATTTGGCAATGATAAGACCATGTTACTTTAATAAAAAATATCTTAGCACATACTCAATGTGGACTGCGCCAGTAATTTTAGCCGTTGCCATAGATAAAATGCTGTCTAAGAGTAGACTGCTTAATAACGTGCGAGCGACTGCGAGCAGTCTCAAAAAAGTGAAAAACGATTAATTGGTGACCTACTTTTATATCGCTACGCACATTTAATTGTACTGCGAACCGCACAAAAAAGTTCTTATTTCAGGTCAACATTACTCGGTTGTGGTAGTTGGAGGCGTGGGCACCGAAAAGGAGGAGTTATGGTAATCACCACCAACCATCCCCCCACACTAGTGTTCAACAAGTGGCTGGTGAGAGCAACATCCTGAGGCGTGCTGCAATCCTGTGGTGACATGGAAGGACGGCCGTGCGAAGGACCTGAAGTCAACCAGGCCTGACTGATTATCGTAGAAGATGTCGCAGGAGGGGGGATCTGTGCAGGCACAGACAAAGAAGGGGCAGACAACACGAGAGCCTGGGGCGAAGGGCCGGACGGAGGAGCGAACATCTGGGCAGCAGGGCTGGAAGAATGCTGTGCGAACATCTGGGCAGCAGGGCTGGAAGAATGCTGTGCGAAAATCTGGGCAGCAGGGCTGGAAGAATGCTGTGTGAACATCTGGGCAGCAGGGCTGGAAGAATGCTGTGCGAACATCTGGGCAGCAGGGCTGAAAGAATGCTGTGCGAACATCTGGGCAGCAGGGCTGGAAGAATGCTGATGAGGGAACATCTGTGCAGCAGGGCTGGATGAACTGGCTGTAGTAGCAGGAGCAGGGAGGACGAACTGCTGCTGCTGAGGGACAGGAGGAAGAAACTGATGATACTGCTGTTGCTGTTGCAGTTGCTGCTGGCGCTTGCGACGATACGCCTGCTTAAATTGCATCAGGTGCTGTAAGGTTTGGGCCTGGTAATCCCACCAAGTGTCTGTGTCCATCTGCATCACCTTGTGGTAGATCATGTCCGTGAACACCCTCTTGGACAAGCTGCCTGAGTCAGTCGGCTGACTCAACTTGCTGTGCATGTCCCGCTGCAGATCGGTGGCTTTTTCAATCAGCTGGAAATAGGAAAAAACACAAAATTAGAGTAAGTCACATGGCAACTGCAATAGCATGTGCATTATTGACAATGTAATGACAACACACATCACCATACAGTGAACACTGGAAGTGCCAAGAAAACAAAGCTACCGCTTTCTACTATGGAAAAGTAACAACTTAAAAATGCAAGATTACAATTACAACTTTTAACTGCAAGATTACAACAACATTATCTTGATGATCACAACAACTGAATCAGTATACTTACTTGAGTGACAGCTTGTGTAGCAATTCCACCTCCACTACCTGCAAGGCTGGATGAATCACAGTCATGATGATGACGAGGCTCGTGATGACGTCTGGACGTCTTCTTGCAGGAGGGGCCCCCTTCTTCCTCCTGCTGCTGCTGCCCTTGTAAGGCCCACCCTTGGACCTGCTGGTATCCGAATCCCTGCCACCATCATCCGAACTATCCACAATGACCTCCTCAGCATCAGACGTGTCATCCTCAGTGGTAGCTCTGTTGCTGGATGGGGTTTTGGCCGATAAGCTCTGGGAAAGCTGCCCACCTTTCTTTCTTTTCCCAGCATCAACCCTCTTGATGTGCCTTTCGAGGTAGCCGAAATTTTCCATGTTAGCTTCCCCACTGAAGTGTGCATAAAGTCAATCCACGTCTTCAGCTGCTGGGCTGTACAACTCAGCTCCTTCGCCTTCTGGTCTATTATTCGCGATTTGATGTCTGTCCGCTTGTATTGAGCAAGCCGCCGGTTATACAACATCTCCTGGGAACGGTACCAGTCGGCCACATCTTGTTCCTGGTCTTCTGTCAGGTTCAGGGCTTCTTTCTTGTGCCTCTTCGCTTTTGCTGCAGGTGGTGGTGGAGCTGCAGTAGGAGGTACTGCAGGTTCAGCAGGTACAACTGGCCCAGGTAAATCTGGCATGCCTTGCGGACTTTGCGGTCTTGATGAGGTATTACTGCCTGCATCTTCTTCAACAGCAGCAGGTGCAGGTTCCTCTTGCACAACAGTCTTCTTGCCAGGCCTCCCCTTTCCTCTCCTAGGTGGCATGGTGGTTAATCCAAGAAACGGCAGTAGTAGCAGCAGCAAGTCTTTTGTAGAGTTCAGCAATCAAGAAGGTAATATCCAGAAGAAGTGGTCGATAAATCAATTAATTCGATGATCAACGATGAACGGCGGGCGGCGGAATGATGCTTCTCCAAAGACGGCGGTTCTATATATACTCAGGCATCCGTACTCACTCCGTGTCAGTCTAATTAACACCGTGTTCACACCTTGTTCACTCCGGCCTCTCCAAATTGACCTCGTGTGACACGGTGTACATAACGGGGTTAACCGGGTCAAGCAAATGACCTGTAACCCGCTTTCCCTGTTCACTCCGTTTTGACTCCGTGTTGGTCCTTGTTCACTCGTGTGGAACCGTGTTGCTCCTTGTGCTCTACGGTGCGTACTTTTCACACCCTGTTGACGCCGGATTTAGCCGGAGATCACACGATGTATTCCGGTGTCAATATGGAGGTCCCCGGAGATCGACGGAGTCTACTGGGAGTCTACATGGATCTACACGGATCAACACGGATTGAAATAATCCGCTATCTCCGGCATGAAAAATTAAACATGTTTATTTTTTTGCCGGAGTCCCACGGTGTTACCGGACAATGCCGGACAATGCCGGACATGAACACGATGTCTACACGGCTTTCCCCGGAGTATGCCGGAGTATTCCGGAGTTGTCCTCCGGGACACTCCGGTGTCTAATCCGGCTAAGTGTGAAACCCCCTTTAATGGCATTAACTCTTGGAATTTAGTTGAGGCCATATTTTCTACATGGGTTTCTAGGAGTATCTCTTTAATTTTTAATGAGGTGTCCTTTGTTTGTAGTACGGGAATCCTTAAAAGGAAGGATGTTTTGAGGTAGGCCACTTTAAGCAGGAATTACTTAATGTGCCCACATGGTATTTTTACCATATTTTGTCTATAGTTTCTGCATGGAGCAGTTTTCTGAACCATGTACCCCAGGCAAATCTCGCAAAGTTGGGGTATTATCATAATTTATTCATGTGGCCCACGTGGTCAAGCTGTCAAACTAACAGAAACAATTAGACGGGCTTCTCCTCTGTTCACATTGTATGATATTCACTCAAATGGATTGTGAAAACAATTTACCTTGTTCAGAATCACTTTTCATGGCTTCAATTAATGCATAAATATATATACACACCATTTCTAGAGTAAACAAATCCCTCGTGGTTGACGGTGGTTGTAACCATTGCAACAGACTTTCCCCTTTTCGAGTTAAAGGATTGACCTCATTGGCCAGGGGTAGTAGTCAGGCCATGTCACAGCAGGATCAACTAATTTAAATATAACGTTTGGGTCTCTGCTGATTGGCCAGTTTGGGTGTGAATCTCGACTTAATTGCTGGAGCCTTTGCTAGAGTGAAAATTCATGACTGCCACATCCCAAAATCGATTTATGTTAAACTCCCCATTTTGTAGAGCATGGTCAGAAATGCTTAAATTTTCATCTCTGTGGGAATCCCTTTTGATGTCATCACCAAATGGTTTGGTAACACAGGGATTCCCCAAGAAACCCCCATTGCCAGATGACAATTTTTGTAGCGATGTCAAGAGTCCTTAAAGCGAAGTACAGGCATCCTTCATTTGAGGTAAATCCTAATTTTAGGAACGTCCAATAATCTGCGGTCAGCCTAGACCTGCTTAATGCTGGGATACAATGGCAAGCCCTCAGTTAGAGTCCAAAGAAGGGACCCGATAGCCTTTACTATAAAGTGGCCCTAAGGTGGACGTTGCACTACATCATAATGGATCATTACATCATGTGGGCCTATTTCAAACATTAGTAATTATGAATGGGTATAAATCAGGCTCATTTGACTAACAGAATACCATTTTTCAAGAACTCCCATAAAAGGTACCCACTGCTGAATACAGGTCTAGCAATAGAATCTAGAACTGTATACGCAACAGTGGATTTCCACCAGGTGGCTAAAACAGAATACTGCAATTCTATTGGCTGAAAAAGTTCCTGCCCTTCACTGTGATTGGCTGAAGCAAATTGCATCCTAACAGCAGTATTTTTAGTGCAGTTAAATGTATATTTGACACTTTATCATTTAATTGATTTTTGTTATTTTGCTTAGAAAGTTATATTTATGGATTCAGTTAGGTATTACCTACTGTGTCTGAAAATGAGTAATAAGAGAGGAAAGACTAATGTCACACTGAATTCAGGGCTGTTCAGTGAAAAGACTCTACTGGCAAGAACTATTTGCCCAACAGCCATCCGAGTAAAAGCAATCTCTCATGTGTCACCTAACAACAGTTTATGTCACAGTGACATTCCAATAAATATTAAATAAATCACGAAATACAGCCAATTTCACTGTCATGTCCTTGTATTTATTCACTGACATTTTGGTATTTTACATACAAAGCTTTTTTTTTTCACTTAGATCCCAGCATGAACATGTGGTATAAAATATTTACAGTCGCTCCACAAAAACAAAATATGCAAAATAGTCATATCAGTGGCAAACTAACGAAAGTACATTAAATAAACTCAACTTACACACTTCCCTTTCATAAATTATCCATACAAAAGAATACACAGCATAATTGTCATATATATAAGTTTTTACATTACGAATGTACTAAAAAAAAAGTAGGGTTTATGGATCCTGTCAATATCTCACTAACATATTTCTCCAACTTTTCCTAATTACATAAAAGGTTTTCCCGTTTTTCATTCTTCCAGTTGAGTATATAATTTAAATACTAAAAGTACAATTATACCTTCTTTCTTAGTTTTCCTCTTTTTTAGGTTAAACTTTCAGAGCTAACAGCTAGAGAGCCAAAACGGGAATATTTCAGACCCACTCTATGCTAATGCCGAAATTAATAGGAATTTAAAAAATTGAACGCAATTTTCAAAACCTTGTATTACAAAAACAAACCAACATTTGTAATAGAAATAAAATTTTCGGAACATCTCTGTATCATTAACTACATCAATTCATCATTTGGGAACTAACAGACAGTTCTTTTATGACTTCTTTTTCCTACGAAATCATTAATCAATGTAACAAAACGTGATAACAAATATGATGCAGATTTCAAAACAGTTTCACCATCAGTTCTTACTTGCTTCCTGTCACCAAGAGCCATGCGCACACACACATTAGCATTACACATTATTATACACTAGGTGATATATACGTATATATGTATATATATATATATATATACAAATACCGTAGTTGCTCAATCACAAGCCATGGGGTCTAACATTTCAGAGGTCTGCCCTGATTCAAATTACTTTTTGTCACTGCAAACCCAACTTCTGAACGAGTTAACTCCTGAATTTGGCTTATAATCGAGCAACTACGGTATGTTTGTAAGAATATTATTTATACACAACACAGAAGCTTATCACATAAAATGGGACTGATGAGAGAAATTAACAAACCCTCGGATAAAAACAGTAGCATGATATGATTCCGATGATCTGCTTCTCACTTTTATAGGTTCAAAGTTAAGAACAGCTCGGAAATATTTTGGTTGTTTTAACGGCAGTATTACCATGAGACTGCAATGTAATATCTATAGATACAATCTTACCTTTGGTATTAAACCATGTATAATATTTATCACCTGACAAGATTTCAAGATAAGTGAGCTTATTTTATTTAAATTATTAATTAACAAATTAACACCCTGGTTGTCAATAAATAATTCTCTCATTTATAATTACACACTTTACAGCTACGCCGCTCATTCAACCAATCACCCCTAGAGAAGCTGTGTTACACATTGCAGCATTAATTTGCACTGAAGCGCAAAGAGATTCTTTATGAGTCATTAATGTTTATTTCACATTCGAAATCAAGAGGATGACTCAAGTCTGACTTGAGTCCGAATACTGTTGAACTATTTCAAGTAAACCTCTGCAAGTATTTTATCATTTTAGACATTATTTTATGAATAACTAACAAAGAGTTCTAGCACTGCAAGTCAAATACTTCAACATGGACACATTAGCCAAATGGGTTCAGATTCCTCCTACCAATTAAGAGAAGTCACCCTAGTTTTTTTCTCTCTCACACTGAAAAAATAGCACCGTTTGAAACACTGTCATTGCAAGCAGGCAAGCTATCACTGACGACCCAAAACAAACTTCAGAAATTAACGTCATACCCATGTCTCATATCCATAGACTTATGGCAACTAATCTTTGGCTGCAATTACATGTTTAAACCAATTGTACAATATGCCACTCCGCAGATCAGTTTAACCAAGAGTAAACAAATGCAGATGTAACTCTGCCAGTGAAACTGATTTAAATCAGTGTTATCATTTCAATAATCTAATTAAATTTTAAGTAAATTTCCATGCAATCTTGTGACACCATTGGCAGTCATTCACTCTGTTAACTTAGTACATTTTGCACATCAATATAATGCATTTACTCCATTATAATTTATTTCTGCTGCACTGCATCTTGGTCTCTCGTACGAATGAGCAGTGAAGGATGAAAGACAGATTCGTTGACTGATTTACAGTCACTCCATTAAAGTGTAGTTCGTACAATTTGCATAATAGATTGATGACTCAACGCAACCAAACTTTTGTCCAGATCATCACAAACACACACTAAGGAAAAAGAAAAGGACAAGAAAAGCATTAAGGCATCTAAACGCAGCTGAGAGAGCATTGCTTCCATAATTTACAATCGAGTCATGTGCGAGTCCTTTGCTTTCAGACGCTTCCTGGAGTTATCCTGTCCTGGGTTTGTCATTCATACACTAGCCTCTTCAAATTGTGTTTGGCATTAATTAATGTCCATGGCATATAACGCCAACCGCAAAGTTTAGGTGTAGCAATTACTTTTTATGTCCTTTCAAAATGAAATGACACTGCAAGCAAAATCCTCTGCACCAAATGAAAACCAATTTCTCTATTGAATACACATTACACCAGAGGGCAGCATTAGTCTGGCAATATAAACACCAGATGGCTCTAGTGTCCAGTGAGTCCCATGAAAGGCAAAGTGATGTCCTCTTGCATCACTCGAAAGTCATCAAGTCGTCCGGTGTCTGAAAATATCACAAGAAAACATAAATCATGAAAGCTGTCATAATGTGTGCTCATTTAAGTGACAAGACTATGAGCAATCCTTGAAAGGATTTGTTCAAACTGACCTGTCTGGGGACGGCCTTGCATGCTCTGATCAAGTGTTGCACCCAATCATGGGCGCAGTCTTTAGTTCCCGCAAGAAACTTGTACACTTTGCCTGAAAAAATAAATAAGTGATACTCCTCAGTAATGATGTTACTTTTTGACCATATTACTGTATAATTTAATGACTGGAAAGGGACACAAATGTATGACTGATTAAACCCTCACCTTTGACATGGTCAGTGATCTGGAACGCATCAGGCTGTTCCGGATCGTCACACAAGACCACCATGCAGCCACTAATGGGCATCATTTTGCAGGGGTCTGTCTTGAAAGCCTGACGCTGTGTCCCTCTTAACGTCTTCACAGGGAAGAAGAAGAGAGAGGATTTGCAGATGGCAACCCAGTACCGATTCCATGTGGACATCTGAGGGTAGAAAACGATCAGAATTAGCTTTGAAATTCTAAGGGAAGCACGACATCATCTCATGGGATACCGGAAGTTACACAGTTAATCAGCGATGTAATATAAGGATTAGTATTGAGTATTGAACAGATGAGTAATAGTTAACTTCCGACAATGAGGGATATAACTTACATTCCATAAGGCATATTTACTAACACAATTTGTTCGATTGCTTTATTTGTTTTACTGCTCTTATTAAAACTTTGCAAGAAAAGCACTCAGAGGGAGTTAACTAACATTTTTATTGGTTATATCTCTCTAAGAACAATAGACAAATTATCATTGATGATGTAGTATAAAGAAAGTCTACTTAGTTCTACACATTTCTCTCACTACTTCCCTAAGCACAGATGTTGAGGGAAGGTAACTCCAAGTTAACATCACATGAAAATGTACGGATAATAATCAATTACAATACATAGGTACCCACCATGGGTTTCTTGCCACTTTTTAACAATGTTTTCCGCTTCAGGCTTCCCTCAAAGTCGTAGTGGGCGGTGTATGCATCAGGTGGCAGATTCTCTTGACTGAAACATTAAACCATTTTCATCAATATGTGTATTCCCCAGTTTCCAAGTTCATGAAATCTGGTGTATGAGAGCATCATACTGTAAATTTTGATTCCTTGTGGTCCTATTGTCACTGAGAAAGAATCACTAAACTCTACTTCTAACAAATCTAGTTTAATTGCATTGTATTACAGATGGCAGAAAATATCTGAATCAGCAGATTCATGGATTAATTAATTTCCTCCTAAGATCACGACAGACACACTGACCCTTCGCCATCGCCCTCTTCTGTAGTGTCCAGCACCCCAGGAAGTGACCCTTCACTTGACCCACATGGAGATTCTTCAAGAACAGAGTCGTCCAACAGATGGCGCATCCCTCCAACGTACGGCGTCGTCATCTTGCTTGGAAGAGAACTTCCCTTGTGTTTGTCGTTCATGGGCTGGCCATCTTTGTATGTGAAGCTGGGGGAGAGAATAATATAAGTCAGTAACAGTGAACAATGAATTCACCAGACTGACACAGAGCTTTTTTATTTTCGAAGCATTAGAATCAAGAGGAAAGAAAGAGCTCCCGCCACAAATTGCTGAAGTGCTTTTCAATTAGGACAATCTTCAGTTCCAGGCCAAACAGAGTCAGAATCATATTAAATTCTCATTATATTCTCACATAACTTTACATATACATTGAGCAATATTATTTATCAAAATTAGTTTACACAATTGAAAGAGTTTATGTGAAGGGGAACTCCCTTTAAGACAAATGTTTGTCACTACCAGGGAGCCACCCCATATCGCTATCAGGGAGCCACCCACCAGCTGCGGCTGCCTCACACCTTATGGTATAGGCCTATACATGTGATGGTAATACTAAAATAACATTAAAGGAAAGTCCTATTCAAATGCAAATTATTATTATCACATTTTATTTCATACACTCATGTCATAAATGAGGTAAAGCATTACAATAAGAAATTTATATGATCTTGAACAAGTTTTCTGTAAGGCATAAACTACTCAAACCATCCTACTTCATCATATGATATTCGGAAACATTGCACATTTCAAAGATTAGTAAAGCATACTGAAGAACTTGTGGCTGGGCTGTATACAGCAGGAACATCCAACTACCAATCTTGTTTGGGACTAAGAACTGAAAATAATGCTACTAAAACCAACACAGACCATGCAGCTGTATAAGCAAGCTAACTACTTCAAGACAGACATTACATGGACAGACAAACACATGATACATATACAACATAGACAACCGAATGCAACACATAGACAACTAAAGACCAGGCACATGAAAATAGTGGTGTAATTTTAAGTTAAACATGACGTGACAAGCTACTAATGCACACAGCTGACCAACTCAATCTATATAACTTAAAAGCAAAACCTCTATGACAAATATTAATAAATGAACCTCTGAACAGTTCGCATTGAACTAATGAGAAAATAAGTGATTACGGTGTGCAGTATATTCATTCCAGTGTTATATCCCTTTACAACCACCCTTTGTAAAATATCCACAGTAAGTTTGCTGTATGGCACCTCCATAATGGCATTAGCCTTTTAAGGAAAGCCTTATAGGCATTCCATTCACTCTTTAGCTCTTCTTGATTCCTGATAAATTTCATGCAACTTATAGTTGATTTACCTTTAAACAAAGGCTCTACATCATCCAAGTAACTTTATCGTAATCACTAAGTGAATTAGGAGTTTTCATGAAAATTGCATCAGGCCTCAGGAATCCTTAGAAACTACCATGTTAGATGTCTAAATGAAAACACATTGTCTCTATGCCCATTCTTTTAATTTAATACAATAAAAGGAAGGTGTTAGCTTACAGTTAATCCCAACCAGCAACTCACACCATAGCCACCATAATGGTTCAAATGAAGCTCCGTCTGGGGATGTTAAATTAATTAATATTTGGCCATGCTGTTATTCCCATACATGTACGAGTCCCGTCCTATTAGTTTCACATTCTCTCCTCGGTCCAGCACAACTAAAGCATAAGTGTCACAAGGAACGAAGCACTTGTTAAAACGCAAGCATGCGACTACACCAGGCTACAAAAGATACAATGACGGCAAAGAAGCAAACCTGTGATTCTCCCTGTCTGCGTCATTCGCATCATTCTCTCTCGATCTGCAAAGGTCACATGACAGTCACATGATACTCACGAAACAGATGCATCATGGGATGGCAGTTCCACATGAATGACCACACGCGTCACATGACCAAGAACGCAAGACATGCGACACTTTCCATGAGGTACATCACAATAATGCATTCCTTAATGTGTGGAACTCCAACAGATTGGTGGCACGATGTCAGACATACCAATTTCGTTTCATTTAGCTAACCTCCATATTCCCAAGTGTACATATTACAGATTCAAAACTATCTGACTAGTAACAGGAAGATCTGTAGTTGGTTCTTCGATACTTATGTCTTAAAACACAAACGCAAAGCATGACCTCCTGGAGTCCTGCTGTCACTGAAAAGTTTTAATACAACTTTCCATTGACCGCTGTGATACTTTACATCATCTAATTTATTTTGATATTGTACAGATAACCTTTCTGTGACAGTATGTGTACAGTATGTGTTTGTCTTTCTCAGTACTTTGGTGCAAATTCTCAAATCAATCGCATCCAGTACGGCTTGCTGTTAACTATTATAATTTGCAAAGTAACAAGACATAAGCATGTCATATTACAAAGCATAGCCATCCATAAAATTAAACAAAATGTCACATTAATGATGATGAATATACTCACTTTGCCCCTAAGCTCCTGCTCTTCCTGTGTTGAGGCACAAAGCAGCTGACGGACGTGTGGATGACCTTGGCGGTCACTCCAGAGGTCACTGACTGGTCAGAGGGAGACCCTGGGGAGGACACGAGGTCCTCCTTCGACCTTGAAAGACTTCCCGATGCACTTCCTGTTGTTGAGGGAGGCGGTTCTATTTTCAGTGAAAGTCTGAAGGGAATCAAAGAATGCAAATGATGGAACATAATGATATACTTAGAAAGACAAATGTATCGAGTCTTAAGACGTTATCTCACTTCATGTTAATTCTCAAATTGCATAGCTTATACACTGTATTGTAGTAGGATTCAAAAACATGTCCATCAGTTTTTCGGTCATTTTTTTGCCACAAATGGCATGGAGCTGCACAAAACTGACAGAAATGTTTTCAGCATTCAAATCCAAATTTTGTAGAGCTCTGATACAAACACTTCTGGGAAAAAAATTATTTAAAGTTTGCCATATTGTCTACTGTGATTTCTGCTGCTTGTTTGTGACCATTACAAATGCCTATCATGATAACAGAATATTATCAATGCACAGACTGGAAAGTTGTATATTTTTGTGCTTTTCCATGACTTATATGTAAAAAAAAGACCAAAAAAACAAATGGACATTTATTTTTGGATTATTATTATATATTATTATACTTTAGAAATAATAGTGAATGCATGGGGAATGTGAGCACCACCACAGGTCACTAACACAAAAGCAGATAAACAGTTTGATGACATCATCCATTTAGCAACATCATTTTTGTTACAATGGCTGCTGATATCATCATGTTTTATCTATGTCGGTTGCCGCACCCTCTGATAGTCTCATTCCACACAGAAAGGTGGCATTTATCATTCGTGTACAAGATGTAAATGTAAATTTTTTATCTGCCACAAAAACTGAGTACATTGATCTTACTTGTAATTGTCATCCTCTACAAACTTCTGCAGTTCCTCAATATAGCGCACTGACTTCAGATAGTTCTGGACGTGGTCTAATACTACCAAATGATCTGCAAAAGGAGGAACACAAACTGTATAGTTTTGACAGCAGTCAACTGAATATGTCAACTTGTAAATAGCAACACCAAGCTCTCTTACAATCTCTGGGAACACTCCAATTGCTACTTTTTATCAACAGAGGGGGCTATAAGTAAATGATGTCACATTTAGATAAACTATAATTAGACATAGTTACTGATAGCTCCCTCTTTTGATATATAGCTGCCAATTGAAAAGATAATTGAACTAAATATTACATTATTACGCCAGCATAAATAAAAGAACTGACCATAACTAGACTGTTGGAACTCAGCAATGGTTCTGAGGATATTGTTCATGTGCAGCCGACGAGGATGCGATTCAAGCCCTCCTGAGTGCGGGTGAGCTACGTCAATGTAGATGAGGTCAGTCAAGTATAAACCTACAATCATAAAATGTATTCATAATATAACTACTGCTGTCACATTCATTTTAGAAACAATATCAATCAAGTCAATCAAAGACATAACTAAATCACCATAATTCAAATACAATAACGTTCACTTCCATAACTAAAGTGTCAAAGCACATTTTCTGCAAGTTTCAATGGGGAGAAAACCACCAGAGGGCACTGCCATCAAAGCAGATAAAGAACAATTAGATGACGTCAGGGTTGTCATTGATATACATTTTTCATTCGATATCGATATCAGTATTCGACTTTCGATATTGCAATATCACAAAATCACTCTTATTTCGTATTATCAGCATTCCCAGTTAGAAATGGAACCTCTAGACACAGGAGTATATCTATCAAGTCATTGTGAAATCATTTACCTATAATGTGATAACTACCAAGCTAATTCGTTAAGCAGTCAGTTTGCAATTTGGGGTGGGGGGCTGTGTAGTCAAGTGCTCATCATGGCACAAATGTACAATTATAGAGGATAAACAAAGAATTGAAACATGAATTTTTTCGATATCGATATCAATATTTTCTTAATACTTCGATATACAGCATATCGATGACAATGCTAGATGATCTCATCTCATAATGCACACAAGACTAACATCACTGAATAGCCTCTGGAGAGGATTTTCCTCCCCATTAATCGAACAGTAATTACACCGACAGTGACCTTGAATCTGTCTCTCATAGCTACAGCATACATAGTACACACACAAGTCTCCATAACTTACCTAAGTAAGGAATACAGGGCAACCTAACATGGTTCATGTAGTCTCGCAACCTCTCCCGATTGTTATTCTCATTAAACAAATCTGCAATTTTCTCATACGTCGTTCTGTCCTTTTTAGACAACATCTGAAATGAGTTATTTTAATTCTCATGTTAAAATAAGGAAAAACATTCAATTAATTACCATAGACATTAAGAATATTCAATTATGTGGCTAAAAACTTTCCAAAAACAAATTAAAATCACTAAAGGTCCAACCTATTCATACAGAAATAGGAATTATAACATCATAGTGACCTGAAGTCAGGGCCGGTACTAATGTGTGCGGGCCCAACGCGGGGCCCGAGGCGGGGCTTTTTTGTCTTGTCTTTACCCTCTTTTTTTTTTTTTTGCTCCTTAATTTTCAGAGGGGCCAATTCACGCGTGAGACCCACCACAGCTGCCTTGCTTGCGTTACCATGGTTACCCTAAGACCGGCCCTGATCCCTGTTTGGAGTCACATAATCATCGTAACATTTGTATCGGGAGAACCATGCAACTACAATTAACAAGCAACATTAATTACACCATCACTAAAGTCTACTACTCCCACCAAATGTTACATGGTCAATAGAAAACCTAAAAAAGTTATAATAGCTTACACTCCATGTCTTTGTGAGTCGGAAGATGGGAGCACTTTGAAGTGCAGAGATGACAGCCATGACTGCATGCAGGTTGTTCAGATCTAGTAATTTCTAGAAAAACAAAATCATAACATTGATTGCCAGTGTGATGCCGGTATTCAATTACAGTATATATAGTGTACATCTAAGTAAGCATATTACAAGGGTAACTGGAAATCACAAGTATGATGTTTTCACAGCAACAATTTGAAAGCATTATTCATGAATTTATTATTATATATGGGTCACCAAAAAATAAAAATAAATAATGAAAACAAATTTGGCAGCAACTTTGGGCTTATTCCAAGTAAGTCTATACAAATACATCAATGATTTCATAGAGCATTCTATCTATAAGCAATTTACATTAAAAGGTCTTAACATGAAGCTCTGTTTCCATGTTACATCTTACCTTGCAGATCCTGATGAAGTGCCCAAGGGTGTCTGCTCGTTTCTTGAGCGTCTGGGATGTTAAGATCTCCTTCTGGACCCAGAAATTGACGTGGTTGAACCGTTTGGTGAACGCAACAACGTTCGGAGCTTTGGTGAGCTTCTCTTTGGTGTTCCAAGAACAGCTCGTCAACTCCTCAGGCTGAATTTCCTGGAACACGGGTAGATCCAGAAGTGTGATTTGACTCTGCAAGACAAAAGAAAAATTGCTGCTCATGTGAATTCACAATATAATCACGTTCTGAATAACTTATCAGCTCAAATTTTTATCATTATCACCCCACAACTAAATTCACGTTCTAAAAAACCTGTCTGTTCCAAATAATGATCATTTAATCTTCTGCAAAATTAAATTAGTTTATATGAAGTTCAAAACTAACTGGCCATATCACAATTTACTGTACTTTCATTTTGGAAAGCATAATTGATATCAATACATTCTCGATAACTTATCAGCTCTGGATCATTAACTCATCTGTAAATTAATTAGCATTTATATATAATTTATAGGATTAGTTTAAATGAACAAACTTGCCATTTAAACTTGTGAAAATCCAGTGACCCCAGCAACAAACTGATACCAAATTATATCTTAAAGTCACTTGAATTATCATCATTACTGAAGCACACAGCACTACATGGAAAAGGACCACTGCAAGACATTGCAGCACTCAGAGGCAGTTCTTGACACTATCAAGCGTTGACTACTCACAGCAAAGTCTTCAGGCTGAACCTTGTGGACTTCAAATACGACCGCATCATAGCTCTTCATGCGGGGCAGACTGGAACGGCGATCAAGTGTCTCAGAGCCAAGCACCTGAAGAAAAAACAGACATTGTAATTTGTATATGGTCTCACAGACTATCTACCGAAGCATGGAGCATGGCATGCAACAGGGGTCGGCACATGAAGGTCAGAGACCTGAAGGTTGTGCCAACCCATACATAAATTCATATATTATGACAACCTGTCTCAGATGTCAGAAGAGCATTATGTTAAAGCCATGAACAATAATATCATGCAGGGACCACAAGACTGAAACTGAAACTAATTGAAACAAAATAATGGACTCAGTGGTCGAAATATGGATTTAAAAACTGGTTATGCGCCAGACATTATTATTGTATAATGATAATCTATACACAGACCATGCAACATATTTACAATTTTGTTGTTCATGTTTTATTTTGGTTGAATCAGACAACCAAAGAGCCCTTATTTCGAACACTGATGGCCATGAAAGTTGAAGAAAATTAACTAACACAATGTTCCAGAACTTCCAATAATGCTGCATAATTAACCATTTTACAGAAACAAATCCTATCTTCCACTTCTTTAAGACACAAGAAGATACTGGCAAGATAATGCAGCACGGTGATGCATAATGAAAGTGGGGATGCTGGAAAGACCCCAGTGATGGTTATATACAAGCCAACTTATGTTAAACAGCAGTTTCACTTTCTTCATCTTTTACAAACGTCACCAATTTGGTGTATCCTTAAATTCCTTCAACACGAAACCTACACACAAGGGATGATTACACAATAAACAGTCTGTAAATGTTATTGCAACATTCCTAACAGGATCCGTTTGACGTGTTTGGTGTATCGTCACACAAGTATTACAAACATTGTCACACAGTTTATGTAGCTGCTCCGGTCCAGAAATAACACTATCCGCATTGCTCGAAGGCCCTCTCAGTTTCATAACTATAAGTCAACACCAATTACATGATCGTAGTTAGTTAGTAAACTGCCTTGAAAGTACTTTCTAAAATGAAGGAGTTGGTTTCTATACTCAAAATTTTGTATTTTCCTTGTCAGAAAAATAATAATAAACATTCTTGATCTTGTCTTCAAATCAGTGTCATCAAGTGATGAAAATATAATTCATAGCAATAGTTATCAAAATTCAATAAAATTCATAAAAATTCACAAATGCTCATTTTTTTTATCAAAATGGTATCATTATACATCTAAGATTAGACCGAAACATTGCTGTCATTTGCAAGCACGCCGATAGACAGTTTGTCGGCTAATCTAAGATAACATTATTTATCACATGAAAACCATGGCAATTAGATAATAAGCTATAAGAGTTCTTTACCTTATGAGCGGGACTATTTGGGGTTGAATAAGGGCCCTCTAATTCCATATCGAGAGCGGCAAGGTTGACCCTTCCCCCTCCTGGGTCATCCGAACTGAGCATTCTGTGGGGGTACATGCTCTTCACCTGTCAATCAAAACAGAAAAAGCCAATTAAGAAAATGATGACAAACTGACACATACACATGTATGACACTTTAAGGAGATGATAATTCAACATTACATTCTGTCGGGTACATGCTTTTCATCTCTCAATCGAAAATAGAAAATACTAGGTCAATTGATTAGGCAAATGACAAAATAACAGAAATTTGAGAATTGAAACTCCTTCAGTGGGCCATTAACACCAGACTAGATTAATCAATCAAACCTAAGACCTTTTCAAGAAATCAATGTTAAAAACACATCGTTGTGTGTAGCCAAGAAAGAAGGCCATAAATAAAACTCCAGAATAACAATGCTTAGTCATTGCCTGCGTAACTGACGATAAAAAGAAGACTAAAATAAACCACTACAGAAGATGAAAATAAACCACTATAGAGAACCACATGGTCCACATTCATCAGACAGAAATCGATTACTCTTGGCAACTAAGAAGTTAACAAGACCTATTACTAATTTCACAGTGAGTAACACTGAACAACACCTATACACTGCATATACAATGTACAGTATATTAACTTAAGGAGCCAAAGTAATCATAACACGACTCATCTGCATTGTCATTCTTTGCGATTGTTAAGCCAAAACGAGTGCACATATTTCACAACATTTTAACTGCACTAAAGTCCTGCTTGTAGTCATCACAATTACTGCCCAAGGTCAATTGAGTTTGGTTTCAGTGGGAAACAATATGAATCCATTATGGTTTAGCAGTAAAATGGTTACTGAGTGACATTTTGGCATGATAAATATATGATAAAATATAGTGTAATGATAATAATTACCTATTATACAAATACATAATTTACTGGTAGTTATATTTGATATTCTCCTTCACATTACTATTATTTAAAAAAAATATATTAATTCAACTTTTCTATTGCAAGTTTGCTTGTTTCTTCTGAGGTGGCACCCTGGGTAGCGCTGGATTCACTCCGACTTGATGGGTGTCTCCAGGATCACAATGACTGCTGATTAATAATGTTCCAACTCAATATAAGTGCTGTAAATTTCCTTGTGTCATGTATCATATTAACTGTGTTTGAATAAATTGCTTCTGTCTGTCATACAATCAAATACCTTCAATTTCAGAACGACCATCTTGATCAAATTCTATCCAGTCCACCTGATCACTCGCAAGTGATGTACCCGAGGCGATTACCATACAATACATTAACATGGAAACGCCCACTGCTAATTAATATGCAAATGAGGAGCAGGATATGCATCCTCCTGGAGTTCACCAATCAAATCACTCTGGGATCATGAGGCAATTTGTCAGGATCCACACTTCTGTGTAATTCTCTCTTTAACTCTTCTGACCGTACTTGAAATATACACCTGGATAGCCCTATTAAGACTGACATTTTATTAACATTAATTTTCATTAATAGTGCAGTGTAAATACAAAGAGTAGGCCCCAAATATTTGAATTGTAATGTATTGATCAAAGTGATGCAATAGAGACATAAGTCTTTCCACACCTCTTATTACTCATTTTGCTTTTCAGACACAGTAGGTAATAACTAACTGATTCCATAAATATAACTTTCTCAGCAAAATAACAAACATCAACTAAATGATAAAGTGTCAAATATACATTAAAATGCACTAGAAATACTGCTGCTAGGATGCACTTTGCTTCAGCCAATCACAGCCAAGGGCGGGAACTTTTTCAGCTAATAGAATTGCAGTATTCTGTTATAGCCACCTGGTGGAAATACAGAGAATCTTCCGTGAAAATCCACTATTACTAATAGTGTCCACAGGATGAAGTTGTAATGTATTAATACCAAACTAAAATCTGACAAAAATCCAGGACCTAACTTAAGTAGTAACTACTATTTGTAACCCCACAAACATTCCCATCCAAAATACTTAAGCAATACACTTAAATAGCCATGATACTTAAAAGTGTCCGAAAGAACTTGACCAGGGGTCTAGAACCGTTGCAATTAGGAATGGACAGCGGGCAGTATAAGGAGATCAACAGATGTTTCTCTCATTTCTCATCATCTATAATAATCATAATACACATTGTATATGTAATGCTATGAGTATGATTCTGTATGAACATGATGATGTAGAGAATACTGGAGATAATAGTAAATTACCAATACATCAATCATGAATTGCTTACTGTTACAAATATTGACTTCAAATCACTAAACCATTTACAGTCAAATGTTTTGTGATCAACTACAGATGCTATTTTGTGACCTATCATGTGTCTGATAACTCTCTATCACTGATTTTGTTGCAATATATCTAAAGTATATCTAAAAGTACACCCGATATATCCACTGCACTTATGTTGTGCGATAGACACTTTTTCCCACAGATCTGTATCTTTTGCACTTGCTAATAACTGCACTGCAATTCCTCTCCCTCCAATTTACTTGCTATGTTAACAAGTATATGTCCAACAATGAATACTACGCGGTCCAACTAATGTACTTCTCAGAATACCGTTGGAAATTAAACTAATTCTGACACAATCATACAATTACTAGGTGTAGTTAGTACTAAAAACAGCAATTTAGCAGTGTTCAGCCTAGTGGTTTTTGTGGTGAACCCAAATACTTTTTTCCCACATACTTCGAGCACAGGAGCCACCCATTCTGATGATGACGACACAAAATTTAAGTTCAGCCTGTGCTTACAAATGCAGAACATGGCACTTGACACATCAAATCCTGCAATGACCCTGTACACAGCAAAACAATGATGTTCAGCCGGTGTCACATGCATACTAGCTACAATGACGACCTTCCGGCAAAATGAATAGTGCGTAACACATTAGACAGCCACATGGTAATTATTTAAAAAACTGCGGTCATTATTAGGCATAACATTAATTTATATCATAACAGTGATGAAACAATGCGCAAAATATTTAGAGCAATAATCTGGAAAGCGCAGTTGTCAAAACCACTTCATATGTGGGTAAATATTACATTATTACTCATGATAATACAGACCGTATTCACTCCACCCTAAACTGGATATAGTAGAGTTTTTTTGCCATACTTCTCATTCTAGCCTTGACAGACCAATATCTGTGTTAATGTAACAGGGCTTTCTTTACCACAATTGTAGCCACAAGAAATTCAATATCATTCAAAGTGTAAATGTAATGTAAATGTTAATGTGATTTATAGCCTGTTATCACCGTCCAAGCAGTCTCAACCGACTTCACAATAGAGTCTTTTCACTGAGCAGTCCGGAATTCAACAAGACATAAGTCTTTCTTCTCCTCTTATAACTCATTTTGCTTTTCAGACAAAGAAGATCATAACTAACCTATTGAATAAATACAACTTTCTCAGGGAAATAACAGATACCAAGTGAATGATAAGATGTTAAATATACATTAAAATGCACTAAAAATACTACTGCTTGGATGCACTTTGCCTTATCCAATCACACTGAAGGGCGGGAACTTTCCCAGCCAATAGTATTGCAGTATTCTGTTTTAGCCACCTGGTGGAAATACAGAGAACCTTCCGTGAAAATCCACTATTACAGGCCTGTTCAAGCCTTTCTCAACTCCCTGGGGAGTATACAACCCGTTACACAGAATTACCTACAGGGGCTGAGTACAATTGCCATCACTGCCTGTACCCAAGTACCCATTTACACCTGGGTGGAGTGGAGCAAAGAATTACGACGGATCTGGTCAGGATTGAGAAGTGCAGCAGAACCCCACCAGAAGACCACTGATATTCAAGACTATATCTAACCCTTGTATAGTATCAATAGAGTCTTTTCACTGAGCAGCCCTGAATTCAGCAAGACATAGGCCTTTCCTCTCCTCTTATTATTCATTTTGCTTTTCAGACATAGTAGGTCATAACTGATTCCTTAAATATAACTTTCTCTGGGAAATAACAGAAATCCACTAAATGATAAGATGCCCAGTATACATTAAAATGCACTAAAAATACTGCTGCTCGGATGCACTTTGCTTCAGCCAATCAGAGTCAAGGGCGGGAACTTTCTCAGCCAACAGAGTTGCAGTATTCTGTTATAGCCACCTAGTGGAAATACAGAGAACCTTCCGTGAATATCCACTATTGTGTTGGTCTCAATATGACCAGCTGCCACAGGCCAGTGTAATGATGAGATGATAAGATTAGGATTCATACACACAACCATAATTGACCATACAATTAAGACAGCCAGCATGACCACAAAATTTGGCATAAATGGTGCTCTATATATAAAGTAAGGATTCCTTCACACTTAGCCCCACAAGCTCACCAATCCTAGTACTTCAACATGACCCTAAAAGCAATCACACTAATGAAATTAGGAAAAAGTTACTATTTTGAGCAGGAGGCCTTACAGCCAGTATCAGAAACTTGGATACGAAACTAAAAAAGCCAGATGATGTCACTTGAATCCAGGACTCTTATTGGTTGAGGGACTGCCTTAACCAAGGGAGTCCTGGACTCACATGATGTCTTCTGGAGTTTAGGTTTCAAGTCTATGAAATTAGTTTCCAAGTCTATGAAATTAGTTGCAATTGAGGTGGTCTTCAAGTGTTTTTCTAGTCTACTGAGCTAATGGTATCTAGAATGTTATTTACAGCATTAGCCCCGTCTGGTCCATCTTCTAACACCCAGGGACTTGACGAGGTGATGTCATCCAAATCTTGCAAGATGCGAGTTACCTCGGTCATAGACTTCAGTCGAATGACGTCCATGTGACTATGGGACCGCCTCAACCTGATCGGTCTGCAGATGTTCGGACCATCCTCGCAGTCGTTCTGTTGCCATGGTGACTCCATCCCATCAGCAGTAGCTCCATCTTCAGGAGGAGTGTCGTCTTCTGGAGGACTGATAGATATAGAGATAAACGACTCCTCCACATTCTCTAGATCATCCACAGGTTGAGATATTTCAATAGTAGGTGGGCGGAATAACCGTGTATCCTGTGTCACTGTTTGATTATTTACACTGTTTGTTATGAGTACATTTTCACCTGACTGATTGAAGTTAACAGTAGATACATGTATCCCTTCAAAAGGATTATTTCCGAGTGGCACTTCATTCAGTTTACCTCCTTGAGCATATTCATCACCATAATTGTTTGATACTGCTCCTTCTGGAAAACAGTTTTTAGCATTTTGCAGACTACTTGAGAACGATGAATGCGCAGCTTGGTTTGACCAAGTCCTTTCATCGCTTGAAAATCCTGACGCAAATGAATGGTTCCTTGATAGCAAAACGTCAGATGAGAAGTCATGGAAAGCATTTGGATGTTCAAAGAAAGGTATTTCTTGCGACCGGCTCCTGGTTAGTCCTTGGCCAACAATAGATGGGTCTAGGTAGGGTGGCAGAGTGGACGCTTTGGATGTTTTCGGCCTTCGCACTGGAGTACAAAAGACCGATTCAAATCGTTGGTCAGTTATGCCGTGTTCCCAATGCCATGTGGCTGGTAGAGACCCACACACTCCTGCTGGCCAAATAGGACCAGGGGCACCACTGGGGTCCCTACTGGTGTCCCAACTGGGGTCCACACTAGTCGGTGACCCCCAAGGATCATCCCAAGTGGGTGTCCCACTGGTTCCCTCACTTTCTGTATCCTCCCTATGATCCATCCTTCTTAATGTGGATCATTATGCAAGTATCCTTCACACGGATATATATATATATGACACTAAATGAACATAACAGAATGATGTTTCCATTCATAGTTTTAGGCTAATAAGTGGAGAGAGACCCTAGTCATTGCAGTCACCTCAAACACAAAGGTTCATTGATTAAGATTTCATTCAAAACAGCACAATTTCAAACCACAATTTATCCTTGAATCCTCAATATTAGTCCTGTAGTGCAAATAGTTCAAACAAGAGACCACACATTGTAATAAAACTGGGCCAGGCCAAAGAAGCTGGACTTCATCCCTTCAAGGCTTGTGCATATGTAATGCTTCGTACAAAGCCTCCATTCATAATTATCAATGCTCAGATCATTCACAGTGCTGACATCACGACTGATCTCTTTTTGATCTCTACAGTATTATGCTCCATATACATTAGCTGAAATTCCTTTTAATGGTCCTGTGTGAATAAATGCAATTTCCTCTCCCTCTTTAACTCTTTCAAGAATATGACGATGCATGTATTATAAATACACATAAGCAAATTAATCCTCAATGAAGTTCACTATATAAATCCTATTCATTATACACTGATTTAGTAATGTCACCATGTACTTCCAATGCAGTTGCTGATTATAATCATCATTGAAGTAGCATGTCCAATTGAATGCGTTCATGATATCCCACAGAACCCAAAGTTCATGCAGATCCGTGTTATGATTAGGTAAATACAAGTTTTACAACAGAGGTTCACGTGTAGAACAATCGATGGTAAGTGCGATGAAATCCAAGGTACAACAATTATAATTTGTTAAATCATTCACAACAGAGTCATAACAATACAGAAGAGAGATCAAATACAGATCGATCAACCCTTGATAAGGATCAGACTATCGTACTGAAGTTCTGGGTCGGTCTTTGTCATGAGACGACGGGTGGATCTTGCTTAATAGGTCACTTTAAACGCTCTTTGCACTTCGGTCATATCTTGGTCAGATCCAGGCGGCCTAAGTTGACCATTAGCATGATTAGACACCTCGGGCACCAGTAGTCTCTGTCACCATTGGTCAGTGAGTAGGCACTGGCTAGTGGTCACTCTGGTCTGCCAATAAATCAGCCAGTCAGTGTGACCATTCAACCAGCACTGATCTTTCAAGTGTGGCTACTCGAAGGAACTGTAAAAATTTCTGTTACTGCCTGCAAGAGTTGTTGTTGTACTGCAGGCATGCAGCCATATACAAATTAAATCAAGTATTTTATCCGCTGTGCAAGTCCCATGTGACATGTAACAAGACTCCAGGTAATAGCGATTGCACTGGTCAAGGTGATATCACTCTGATCACATTATAATAATTACGCAGACAGCATGAATGAAATGACATCTCAAATGCTGTTTAAATTGTAACAGAATAACAAATCAAACTGTTCCATTTCACTGGGTGTCCCTTCATAACCTTTGGACTAATGACCAAAATGGCCAATTCACATATCATGTGTATCCTGCAGGCCAAATGGTGTGTTCATTCAAAGTAAACAGAGAATGCTGACACCCTTAAACAAATGTTTTTAAGCTCATTTGCTTTCCAAAAAGTGTGTGAACCTAAACCAAGATGAGGCATTAGTGACTAGTTGTTGTTGGAGCATCCGTGTGGTAAACACAGATTATTAACACAGATGAGTGTCACCAACAGTTACTGTCTGGCATCATAATCAGCAATTATTGCTGCCAATTAACTACATTTACTGTTCCTGCTTTTCAAATACAGTGTAATGGATTAACCATGAATAACGCGGCTCCTTCATTAATTATTTGCAGAATATCAGCTCACAGCTCTGTGAAATTGTTGTCTGCCTAAACAAATCACTGATCAATCTTCAAATGAAGCAGAAACAATGCGTCTGATTGTTTTGAAAATGACATTAATGAGACATGATTGAACACATCAGTGATTTTGGTGACAATGGTTAGATCCTTTCTTTCATTTTACTCGGAGGCAGTCATCCACCCCAAACAACTGATCTAGGCAACAGCGAGAAAGTGTCAACACAGTTCGAATAACAGGAATCAATAGATGTAGAGATTTTCCAGCAACACCTGGATGACTACAAATATAAATGCAATAAATCCCAATAATTTTACGTGACTGGACACAATAATAATCCTGAAAAGTGTTAAGTTTATTGTTGTATATCCTCTGCCTACATTTCCACCATAACCTAATAACAGTCTGTTTAACATCTATATATTGATCGCCTGCATATGTAGCAGGAACCTTGTGCACTATACATAATACATAAGCCAAATCAGTATATAAGAGCTGATCTGTAATCAGATACTGCTAATGTAAAACTAGAACACATTGCCCTATTACATGGTATTACATACAATATATACAGCACAATGCTGCAGCATGTACATTTACAAACATGTATATGCAATGACTATACAAGCAGTTTGTGTCCTATAGCATTTAGTTTCAAAAATGAAAGTTCATTCACCTGATGGTCATGGTGTTATCTGGGATCGTTCAACTTCTAACAAGGTCCCATGTGAACTTAGTGGTTGCAGTATCCAACATTAATCTATGAGATAACCAACTGCTATGTTAGTCCATGATGGTAATGACACATTGACTGACTTTGCAATGGTAAATACCTGAATGAGTGAAGGCAGCCTTTATTTCACTTATATATTGACGCTTTTTTGGTTGTTGTCATTTTTGTCAGTAAGCGTCCTGAGTGCATCCAGGTATTTGTGCTGGGGAATATTGATCAGAGCAGACAGATCCGATCATCAATGTACGGATGAACTCGCATCTAAAGGCTTAATTCTATAGGAAACTACGAAGGTATGGGACACAAACATTTGCATTCACACAACACATGCTCATCATGATTAATAGCATGGTAGATAAAACATACCTAGCAATAGTTTAGCAAATTCACTAAAATACACGTGATTAGAGTATACTGTAGCCTACAAACATACAGGTACAGCATTCTACAACCAGGCACACAAGCCATAAACCATAATTATGGCACCCCAATGCTGGGACATCGATCTATTGATTGATTGACTAATGACATCAAAGACTCTAAGACCCTGGTAAACTATGACTGATGTCAGCGACAAACCCTCAGCACCCCCCAAACGCACTTCAGTACACATTTCATTACACTTTGATCATGCTGATTATAGTTGTTTCTGGATATCCCATTTCATATACCCCTTCTAGGTCCCAGTCACCACATCAATATGAGCCTACAGAATCCTGGACGGTGCTGGACCTGTACTTGGCAATGGCTCAGAACTGTCCGGATCAAAAGTCAACTTCCACAAATACCTTGCATGATCATGAGACTCATTTCAATTTTGAGTTCCCTACTGATATTAGATCATTGTGATGATTGATATAATTATAAATCAATATATAATAATTAGGGCTGTACACCTGTTCTCGATATACCGTTTGTACTGGTACAAGGATAACGATATGGGTATTGATAACCGTAATGTAATAATAAAGATACACTTAAACGATCTGCAGGTCAGCGTTTTTTGCATACAAACACCTGCTCCCCAGATGTTCCCGGGTTTTTGAAGAAAAATATCAGCTCGATTTAATTGCAATGACATTAAACAGACTGGAATTAATGCATATAGAGTTGATCATGATATTTCATTGTTAATTGTCTTTTACTGTAGGCTTTCTTTAATTCTTCGATTGATACAGCTTAGCGATACGTATCGTATCGGTTTTACTGTATCATGATACATATCATATCGTTAAAAAGATAAAGGTGTACAGCCCTAATAATAGTATCATTAAAAGCTGACATCAAAGTTCTTGTCTACCTTTTGAACATACTAATACTACAGCTCTAACAGTACCCTGCCATCAATGCAGCAATACTGGTAACCCAGAGCGACACGTATTTCTGACCTGGATGTATCGATGGTCTATCCTCATCCTCTGATTGCTCCATTTGTAGTTTGTTACTTGTGGTTTATGTTCCCGTCGCCTCCATCCTCCTTTGTTTCCACGGCAACCATCACGACGGCATTTCTCCAGACATTTTGAGGTCTTGATATCCATGCACATCTTTAACACTGACCACTGTCCAGTTTGATGCTCAGACTATACAAAGTTGTCAATTGTACACCAATGAACACACTATACACTCCTCCAAAGAAAGGATTGAATCGCTTGAATCGTTAGTCAACACACGACCACCCTGTGCACACCTCACAATGGTGGACAACACTGACCACTGGTCAACCTGGACTCCACATTACTCCATCCACCACCAGTTGTTCAGCGTCAAATCAAATCAGTCCCCTGCATGACACCTGCGTTGCACTGTGTCATCCATGACATGATATTCGCCAGCGTAATGGCACACATGACGCCTCGCACAGATGTGGGACCATTAGCCAAATGTCTTAACAATGCATAAGTGACCACAAGAAGAGCTAGGGACACACTTCGGAGGAAGGAAGTAAGGAGGCAGGCCCAGCTGACACCATCCGGACCATCTCTTAATTATTAACACAAGCGTGTTATTATGCACTCCCTGCTCCTCCTATCCTGAACGTTTTCTTCACAACAACAGGTGCAGAATGCTTCGCCACAGCAGATGTAGTATAAATATACAAGGAATTGAACTGCTTGAACTTTTCAATAAAAGCTACGAAATTTGGTCTAGCCTGTGTACTATGTGCCAGAACCCTAGAACCCAGAGGTACCAGAATTGTCCAGTATACAGGGTGACTGTAGCATAGCCAACATCGATAGAATTTTCTGGCATCACATTTCTTGTAAATATTTTGATTTCATTCGATTGGTTTGATGCATGTGCTGTCCATGCTTTGACAAGTGGCTTAACCAAATAGACTAACAGAGTTCAAATGAAAAGCATTCAGTCAAGTTTCAAACTCCAATAGTGACAAGTAATGTGCTACTAAACACTGCTAAAGTACAGATCATTGACATAATAGATGAACATATTGATGAAGCAGGACAGAAAATGCTTGATATTAGCTCACTCACCTTTCTCCTAGACATTTTGTCGAGTAACTATGACTGACAAGTGACACATTACTCTGTTGCAACTGCACTTATCCAGTTCTGAGTTATCACCAACTAAGAACATGGGTACAAATCTCTGATAAGCAAGTTCTGAGGAATAATTAAATGACTGAACCCACAGCTAGGATATCCTAGAATCCCTGTCTTTACATATCACCTGCAGAGATTACACTTGTAAACTACCATTCAGTTTATTGTTATACCATTAGACAATGATTAGAAATCTTCGTATTATGATCACGGCTGATAAGGGCCTAATGCTTGAATTCCACAAGTACCTGATCTAAAGTATCCTCTAGTGTCAATAAATAGATCCTGTTTGTCAAAGATAACAAGCATTTCAATAAATAATCCATTATTCCTCACCTTTGAGCCCCGAGGACTGCTCACATGCAACATTTCTCAAGTCTAAAATTCAAACACATGCTATCATGGCTAGATAGAGCGATATCAACACATCAATCCCAAATCATACATCAAGAAAAAACACTTCCACAATTGATAAACACATGAAAACATGCCATTTGTTTGACAATGTCAGACGATAAATTTCATCTTATCGACAGGAAGTGAGAGAAACAAGAAATGCATGTCAAAATTCATGACAAAAGACATGCATATGTTAACGAGAAACATAATTTTTGCACCATGGCAATTCAACACTCAAGACGTTAACATTGCTGGGCCTTTTAAAATCAGTATTATATCGATAAATCTTATTTACCGCATTACTCTCAACCATGGACTCAAAAATATAACTTCAGATTAGGAATGTTGCAAACAAAGCGATCACATTCTTCACACATTCCTCACACATTCCAGGCATACTAAGTGACAGCACAGAAGGACAGGGTCAGAAAAACACTCAGCAGCTGTGCAGGCCTCAACATAAGGATGACCTTCTCACGCCTTCTCAATATTAAACACTAGTCTTCCCCACCAGGAAAATAGACCAGCAATATGTGGAAGTTGGTCTGTATGTAGTTATCTGCTACTCGTGTAGCAATGGATGTGGAGTTGTCTGCATAATGTCCTGTAGTTATTAGCGAAGACACTGTGACCTTTATAAACACATTATAAATCACCCACATTTTACATTTTTAAGTTTCACATATGCCATACCACTGGAATTACATTCGACGAGATATAACAATTCAACTGTCAAAACTTGGGAATTTGCAGAACAGTCAATATTGACAGAACATGTATGAAAATTAATGAACATGGCACATCCAACCACCAGTGAAAAACAAAAAGTAAAAAATCAACAGCAAATCTGTCTGTGATCAATGCAGGCTATGCAGCTGTTACCTCATTGGCATTCAACTTGTGCTGAAAATTGATGCATTTTATACACATCAATTCATCCCAAACCAACAAGTGCTAAATTTAACTTAATAACATGTTGAATATGTAAAGTGAAAACCACTGGAACACAAAGAGTGCATTCCAGTTACCAAACCACAGATATTCCATGAGGGAGTTAATAATGTAACAAAATTCCCCATATAATATATATGACACACTCATAGGCCATAGCCCATTTTAAACAAGAAACATCACCATATGAATGTTTTATATAATTACATGGATAGGAGTCCTTACAACAAGGCATCAAGTTTCACAAATTTATGAGAATTTACAATGTATTTGCAAAGGACTTCAGCATTACATGTATCTTCAGTTTGTTTTCACATCCAGTGCCACTTCACTGTATCCTCAACATAATCAAACATCCCTAACAAGGTCACACATCACCAGCCAATGACAGCAATTGAACTTTTCACTATCATTTGTTCGTTACTCCACAATAAAATCCAAATATCAGCAAATGAATTACAAACAAACAAAGCAGTTGCAAAGCCATAATTTGGGAGTAAGATTGCTTTTAAAGATGAACACATTCAAACCATCTACTACGCTTAGGGCTATTTGTTTAGACTGACCTGGTTGAGCGTTCTGTGTCCTCCAGACATGTCCCCCAAACTGATTGATTCCTTTCTCCTGACAGACGACTATGGGTCCTGAGAGATGGAGGCAAGGTCATTGTCTTAAGAACTCACTGCCTGCAAATTATAAAACCACAATAAGCAACAAGTATAATCCGACAGGACCACCATTAAAATGAAAAACAGAGCACTGACATTAAAATATTGCTTAGTGAACCTTTTGCATTTACACACACATTTAAACTGAAAAGGCTAATAAAAAATCAATGTTCCACATGTATCCCTGATGCAAATTGATTGAAATTTTTTACTATTTCAATACTTAAAATAGAAAATGTGGCAGTGAAGTTGAAACACACCCATATAATATATTGTTATTTGGTGAAGGTGACATTCAATGAGTGACACATAGGCTCTCAGCGTGAATAGGTGAAGTTTTTGAATTGCCTCAGTGACTGCTTAGTGGGAGATCCGCATACGTTCAAGGTGATTGACCATCAGACCTGCCCATTCAGTGCCCAGTCTTATTCTTAAGGCTTAGAAACTAGGACATTTTATATAACGATGATAAAGAGTTAAGCTCTGTTATGTTGAAATCTGTATATATCTAAGATGCACCATCAATTGCTGACCTAATAAGGCTAATTGCATTCAATGAGAAACTTAAAGTGTAGGGTTTGTTTGTTTATCAACCTCATGTGATGTGACTCCGTTACGCATCTGTGGCTCCAAACTATCATTATCATCGTTACCCTTTTAACGTGTGGATTGCCAAGCACAATAAATACGCCAAATGCCAGGGATTAAATCAACATATGACTACAATATTGACTATGAGTAGGAGTTCACAGATTACAAGTCACTGGGAGTGAGACTGAGAGTGATGTTTACTTGAAAAGCGAGTGTCCGATCCGACATGAAAATCTAGCTCAACTCGAAGCGAAAAACTACTTTTCTCGGGCCTAAGGAGCCCGAAACAAAACCACAAACGTGAAATACTTACATTCTAGACTAGTTGTCCAGTCAGTGAAAGAGTTGTCTCTCATAAAACGGCATAACTGACTTAATTTTGAGTAAACATAACGCGAATCCAGTCTCACTCACTCTTCTTTTTGTGTAGAATGTGCACACGAATCGATGACGTCACCGACATTTGCTGCAAGACGTTCATTTCCCGCCAACACCGGTGGCGTCCCTGGTGGCAGCAGGTAAATTGGTAACTCCATATATTATCAATTTTTTTTTATATTTCTACTGGATTACATATTATCACAATGGTAATTTTTTTTTAGCAATAAGTGCACAATCAATTAGCCAATGGCATTCATGAAGGTGTCAGCAGCTTGGGGGTTGCGACGTCCATGTCGGATCTCACTTTATGCTACCAGCTACATATATGGCTTGCAATTACAGTCGAGTACAACATTGGAGCTATTAACCCTGATTCTCACCTGTATAAACCGGAGTATCTTTGGCCGCCTCGGGGTATCTCTTGCAAGCTCTGAGTTGCCTTAACATAGACTGTACATAACTTATTTTTGCATGAATAACATTTACCATCGTTTTAAAAAGTAAAAAAAAGACCATCAGTATCCGAAAATCCTTACAATATATATATAGGCCTATATGGACAACTGCATGATGATGGAAATCCTATGGGTCAGTTTGCCCATGGGTGCGCAAAAATACCCTGCACTAATGCTATGCATGCACTAAGCTTCAGAGGGCTGTTCAAAGTACTCATTTTCTTTGGCTCTACCTGAATACCAGGTGAGATTCTCTTCAGAATACACAACCTGGTTTCACAGCAACTGCTGAGTCCTTGAAAAGCACATGCCCCTACATAATTCTGCAAAGGCTATCTAATTGTTTGTATTTGTCTTACGGTAAAAAAAGAATAGTACCAGTAAGTGGCGTAGATAATCTATCTAGAAATTCACAAGGGGAATTGAGGCCGACATTTGTGGTCCTCCCATAGAACTTTTTTTTTCTCAGTGCGAGCCAGAATTGCCATATATGCCTCCCCCACTAAATACGCCACTGGTGCTATTTACTCCAGTCTGCAAGGCCAGGTGCAAATGATTTGAAATAGTAATTCAGTTGGGCATTTTCAACAGCACCTGCACTCCTACCGTCATTTCAGTGTAATTCAGTTGGTATGATGAGGCTTAACCAAGTCACTAGAGGGCAGCAAATAACATGATGGGCAACCCAAAGTACGGCATGTGCTGCCACCTATTTATAATATAAGTAACTCTCTCCTTTAGATTAAGTTTTGTGATGTTCTTTTCGAAATCTTGCTTTACCTTTATTAATTACATCAAACCTTGAAGATAGGGTGGAGGAATATGGGTTGGGGGGGGGGGGGGGGTTGGCAATTCCAGTGTCTCTTTTCAATCAAGCAAGGTCCGTCGCCCTGAGCCTGAATATGTTGTAGCTAGTATCATCGAGTTTTTTTGTATTATAATAAAATAACAAAAAATTCGTCGTAAAATATTTATTTTTCAACATGAAATTGCTACATGGGACTTCACTTCAACAACATGGAACACATTCGGTATCATCATCTTTCATCATCATCATGATCATCATCTGAATAACAACAGAATTTGATGTTTTTTTTATTCTCTTAAATCATCACTAGAACACAATACATGGACCTTTCCAGTGCTAAAAATAACCACGTGATAGGTCCCTCCATTAACTCAGTTGCGTCACATGACCTGACTAAATCTGACTGACAGTTGTTCGAATCTGACTAACAGTTGCTCGACAGACTATCATCCGCCGTATAACAACTCCAACTACGAACAATTCAGTCATCTATAAATACATTTACATATTTATACCTTATATATATGCTATGTACAATATCCATAATATATAATATATACACAAACAGACTAATAAACAAAATATCGCAGTTGGTTAAATTATCACATTCTCAGAATACTAAGTAATAGACTTAAATAATTACATCAAAACACACAAGAAAGAGCATCTTTAAATACAAATATTTCAGAGTACCCAGCAAAAAGAGCATTGCATTGTTTGAAAGTTATTATTGTCCATCAAGTGAGGTGGCCTACAATAAAGTTGACCAGTGCGTTTTCCATTTTAACAGTTGGAGAGAAGCTCAATTTGGTCGATGTAATGATCACTGACATGTGCCTTGGGACCGTATCCAGTTGAACCAGTTGGATCTTGGTGCTCAGGAACTGAAAAAAAGAAAAAAAAGAGAATGTAGTTATTGAAGGATGTTAATCGCTGACAATGTTATTTATTAAACTCGCTTTATGCATCAATTTCAGAATCCATAAACTCAAAACCTAATCCTCGAAAATTTAAATTTTGAACTATCTAAAATATGTATGTGTATACAGTTGACCGCCTACAGCTTGTGGCTAATACACCATGGAGTCACATGGCAAACTGACTGACTAACTATATCATGGAAGTATACCTTCATGGTTATATATACATGTATTATTTAATTTACAATGTAATTTAATTTAACTTAAATATTGGACCAATTTAATTTCATTATTTAGATTTTGTATAAAAATGTATATTGATGGACCATAAGGTTGACAAAATACTACTATTACTATATTATATATATACAACTTTACAATGGCCACTAAATAAAACCTTTTTCTTGGGTGTGTCCTTGTGACCAAAGGTGACAGTTTTCTCAAGGACCTCAGCTCCCAGTGGACACAGTGGCTGGTTGTTGTGGCACCATGGGAACATGGGTCTGTCTCACACTCAACATTGTGTTCACTGGTCAATGTGGCCCCAAGCAAAACCGTCCACTCTGCTCCAGGCCACTTTGTGCAGGTCACAAAACCTCTTTTTATTTCTATAACCTTACACAAGGTCTAACCGAGAGAAACTTCAGACCTGGCCATTCTTCTGACTATTTATCAAAACATATATAAACAGTACACAACCTAACAAAAGCTGTAGCCAGTTTTACAAATAGTTCCAGTGTTTCTTTTCCATATAAATAATACAAATAAAAACACACATATGAATAGACAATAAAACAGAATTTGGCCAAAAAAAAAAATAATAATAAAAACCGTAGTTTGAATTAAATAAGCACCATGTATATATATCTATATATATGGATTTCTTTAACTTTATGCCTGATTTTAATGTTAGATATAGTTTACCCTTTATACTTTTCTGGTGTTTTTGTATATTGCTTGCATTTATGAAATTATAAGAGTGCACCCCCCCCCCCCCCCCCCACTTTCTTTGCTGAAACCTGGAGAGCTATACAGAGCGAAAATAAAAAATAAAGAAAGCAATGTGTGACTGAGGGGGGTTAGGATGTCTGACATAGTTCCAACAGGCAGAACCCTGCTGGTTACGTAATTTCCGCCAAATCCACCCTCGAAGGGTTGTGGACGAGAAGAGAGGGGAGGGGCTCCATGTTCTACTCTGCCTTATCGTACCTGTACCCTGGATGTATAGGTCTTATACATCCATGCCTGTACCCAATGCGCAGTTCAGTGAACCTTTCCTGGTAGGCCTAAATGAAGTAGAACTCCCAAGAAATTGTCAAAACTCGAAAGGGACAATGAATTGAAACTTTTTTTTCCTATATCATCTATTTCTTACATTCATTAATTAGTATTTTTGTACACTCTTAAAAATGATTGTCTGAAAAATTATTGTCTGTTTCAGATAACTGTTTCACTGGTGTCCAATATTTTGTTTAAAAGTAGCCAACATATATTGTTTGTCATTGGTTAATGATTGTAAATAATATATAATATCAATATTATTGGCTTTAAAAAAAAAAGAAAAAAAAAGAGAAAAAAAAAAGAAGTTGTCTGGACACCGGTGACACCATCATTTGTCTGACACAGACCATCGTTTTCAGGATTGTACAATCAGTTAACCAAAGGATAAGGACGTTCACTCGCCTCAGGATATACACACAATCTCGGGTAGTCCAAGCTGAGTCCGAGATTACTAGGGTAGTCTCACATTTTGACAACCCTTTGTTCAGAGTGAATGAACCCAGGATCTGAACCCAGGACTGCTAGAAGTGCAAGATATACCTCGTTCCCATTATCATGTGATTATAATATAATGCAAACGCACATAGTCTGCAAATGCAAATTGAATGCACGTGCAACGGAATCATGATGCGATTTCCTACATGAACTTCTACACCCAGGAGTGAACTTCTACAACTGAGTGTCTGAAACTTATCACTGCCGACGTTGATTGAATACATTGGCATATAATGAAGCATACGTCACATGGTAAGTTTTCTGATCATGCGGGGGCCATCCATATGGCCAATCGTGGATATCTCTAGAGTTTATTCAATCATGGAGCCACTCCATGATCCAAGGGCCAAGCCAATCATGGCAGAGGCTCTGGGTGAATGGGTTCGAATTCTGCTTGCTGTTCATGTTTAAATTCACAAGTGCCCACAACAGTCAGAGTCTCACACCTCTGATGAGTGTGTGTGTGTGTTATTGTTTAACGCCTCATCAGCACCTGAGTGGGCCATACACACCTCTGATGAACTAGCCTTGCTGTGTCCTATGGTAAAATGGTCGAACCAGTTAAGGTAAATGCAAGCAATAACACCTTAACCTGATAACAATGATATAGTATACATAGGTGAAACTCATACACCACGTTTTACTGTTTATAGCCCAAGCCTTAAAAGAACAAACTCATTGCTGACGTTAGCAAGTATATTGACAGTCATGTCATTGATTGCGACCTCTGTGGGATTGAGGTCAGAGGTCAAGGTCATGCGCAATTGAGCGGCAGCCATTTTAGCTAATTTTGATAGATCAATGTGAAGGAGAGGTCAGCAGAAGCGACACTTAGGGGCTGCAAAGTTATCCTCAAATGCTTTCCACTGATAAGATAAATAGATAACCCCCTCCAAGCGCAACCGACTTTTTCAAGTCAAGTGAAAACTCCTCGAGTGCATTGAGAACAAACGGAAACACGCTCTGAAAAACGGACCAACAAAAATGTCCTCAGCCCTGAAGTCTCGTGGGCCATAAAAAGGGTGTGCATTATGGCTATTCAATGCTCAATTACACCCAGTCCCTCATACAAGGTCTCTATCTTCCTAATAATTGTAAGGCATAAAGAACTGAAGGGCATAAAGCACAAGAAAGACGAATTGAAGGGCATATAGAACATCCAGGAAGCGATTTATAACCTGCATCACTGTTAATCAATGCCAATTGTCTCCCTTAGTCATTGCTGACTGACAAACAAATACATACAATATCATACATGTTCTATAATGACATGCTGAGGTTTTCTATAAGGCAAGAGGTCTACAGTAGGGATGTCCTGTACTGTAACCAACTCTCCCGTGCGAGAGATCCCAGAGGGTTCGATCCCCGCGTCGGGCACTCTCTTCTCAGAAACATCATGTATACATAGTGACTCCATGGAAACATTAACACAGTACACCTATAGGGTGATGAAGCCCAGAGGTCAGACCTAGAGACACTAGTATAGTGACATTAGGCTACCACTCTTGCAGAGGGACACATTACTACAATGGGAGCTTATAGCATGGAGTCACTGCATGCTTATAGCTACCTATCACCTGCACACGGCACATGCACTCCATGCTTATCACCTGCACACGGCACATGCACTCCATGCTTATCACCTGCACACGGCACATGCACTCCATGCTTATCATCTGCACACGGCACATGCACTCCATGCTTATAGCTACATATCACCTGCACACGGCACATGCATTTGTAAACATACATGTCTTCACTTTTAATAACAATAGTTAAACACAGAGTGTAGTCAAACATCTTGATGAATCAGTCAAGTTGAGTAGATAGGAGTAGTGTAGTGAAGTGAAATTCCACGAGTCTTTTTCTTCCAAGCCAATAGTATCCCATGCACTACAGAGTAGTAAGAAGCACCCCTCCCCCCCCCCTTCTCCATGCTTAACACATCAGCATTATGGGGTGGGGGGAGAGCACTGTTGGCCCAGTGACCTCTGACCCCAAGCGTCTGCACCCTACAGTCTGGATCCTCGTCTTTTCACCCTCCCGTAAGCATAATAAAGACTGGAGAGGGTAATACCCTTCGCCCTTGCACCCACACTCTATACAATCTCTACAGCACAGCCTCTACCAACTCATTGTATCATGGAAACACTGAATATTTCATTGTTTATAACAGGCTGGACCTCATATGTGGGTGCCTTGGTCCAGTGGGCAACGTACGTGTTGGACTAAGTGCAAGGTTATGGGTTCAAAACCAGCCAAGGAATGGAAGAACTAAAGCTAACGAACAGATCTCCACTACTCCTCCTCATCCAGGTGAAAACGGCTACTTGTCAATGACGATTGAGTGGTTAGCCAGATGCACTGACTGAGGGAGCCCAGCTGTATACTTCCCAGTTGAGAAAGGCTTATGCTTGAACAGACATGTCAAGGTTTTAATTGTAACATTAGCCAGTTAAGACAGTAGATTGACAGAAAATCAATACAATTTCAGCCGAGGCCTGTCACATCACTTCATCTGCAGTACATGCAGGCCATCAATGGCGTGATTGCAATCAAGTGTACCCCCCCCCCCCCCTCTTCAAATGCAAGCAGTTAGCCTTTCTCTGTCTGCAACTGGGCTGCCCTAGTGAGAACACTGCTCACCACACTCTCTGTTCCCTGCCACTTCTTCTTTTCTTTTTTTCTCTCTTTTTTTTCACTTTTCTTTTCTTTTCTTTTTTCCTTTACTTTTTTCTTCCAAGGTGAAGACTCGTAAAATCCAGCCTTGTACCAGGCGTTGCCAACAGTGATGACGTCATAATTGCTACAGACACGTGTTACGTAACTACTTCCTGCCATGCCGGAAGCACTCTAGTCACTCACTTCCGGCGAAACTGAAAGCCAAGGGCAACCGACAGACCAACCAACTACCCACCAATCAAACTACAAAAATAAAGCACATTATATGTCTATCTTACCAATCCATCTACCTATCTGGCTTATAAACATAAAATGTGTATGACTGGGCTTGCAATCGTACGCAAGACCTCCATGGTAATAGCAGTATCACCTAACCTCACTGCAGGCTATCTATCCATGTGACTGAAATTCGGATAGATAGCATTTTTCTGAATGTGTCTATCTAGTTATTGATTTAGCAATTAAAAAGTGCGCTGAGGAATTGTGAGAAAGTGGAGTTTGATGGCAGAGCAAATATTCAGGGCTTGGGAGGGGGGGGGGAGTTGGCAGGAGCCATGGGAACTGACTGGGCAGGGAGAGATCAGCCTTTAGCATTGACTCACATCCACAACATCTACCTGGGAAGATCCCACAAAACCAGGCCAACAGGAGTCAACTACAAAACAATAAACCACAGCAGAGTGCAGAATGATCCAAGTCACTTGTGTGTGAATTGCATATTAATGGGATTGTGATATACCCAGGAGACAGCCTAACGACTGTGCCCTAACAATTTCATACCCAAATTCCAATGTCCATTAAATTATATATATATAATTATTCGTATTTTTTTGGGGCGTATATCATATCATATCGCCAAACATCTCATTCTGTGCTTCATTTCAGTTACATTGAAATATTTAACGAGATATAGATAATAGAATGTAGATGTTTATACACAGCCCAGGATTGTGCAGAAAATGTCATAACGACATTACTGGCCAAAATTGCCAACTATGCAAGAGAATACCAAGAGAATGAAGCATGCAATAGTATACATGTATCGTAGCCAGCACAAATGCATGATGGATTGCATTCTATGCTTTGTAATATTTCACTCAAATTCCTCACTGACACACATTACATTTTGTGCTTTACTGGGGTTAAGGGGGAAGTACAAAGCACCCAAGGCTTTCTTTCTTTACTTCTTTCTATCTTTTTCTTTCTTTCTTGTTTCTGTCCGTGAGACCTCCCTCCCTGTGACTGGGTGCATGGGTGGCGAGAATGGAATTCCTGTGAAGTGGAGCGTGACAGTGCTCACAGGAGTGTGACGGGGATTTAAACCTCCCCTCCCACGAACCCCCCTCCTCGCCACACCCCCAACCCTCGGGGGTGAGAAAGCAGATGCAAGAGACGGATCAGTCAGTGCATGTCAGTAAACAATCAAACAATCAGACAATAATCATGCAAGCTACTTGTCTAATAATTAAAGTGACACCCAAACAAGTGCAACTGTCTTTCCAATTAAACACATCTCCAACAACTCATTTGCAAAGCAGTCAGTCTGAATTGTGGGCCAAACATTTCACTCATTCATTCATTGTTGCAATGTCCTGCACACAGTCAAACATAACTGCATGTTTTGTCATGTCCATTTACATATACCTACTTTTGTACATAGACTGCATTGAAAGTGTTTGTTTTTGGCAATACAAGTTATTGATTCATATTTAGTTTTTGTAAGAATTGATTGCCACAATCATAGCGGGGTGTGGACAAATCTCTCTCACCAAATGTCATGTCTATTTACATGTACCTACTTTCACGAAACATGACCTTCTGCAGTTCTTACATGGACTGCATTGAAAGTGTTAGTTTTTGGCAATACAAGTTATTGATTCAGTGGATATTATCATAACTTGCTGACTTTTTTACTCCATGGTCAGATATGATCTATCTGTTAATCTGTCTATCTATCTATCTATATATATATCTATCTATCATACTCACCATTATCACAACATTCCTCATTCCATTTCATCCATTCTCTTGGTGGGTCAGTCCCAATGCAATTCACTCGTTTCATCTCTTCACCTTCTTGGTTTTTTCAATGGTTTTTCTTTTCTTTCTGTGGCTCCCAAGAAACATGTTCAGTGATTATATTCTTCTATAAATTAGGTTATTGTAGTTATTACAGCTGCAGTCGTGGTCCCAGAAGATATGTAAAAATGTCTGACATAGATAAAGAGAATATCACATTGGAGTAACGGGTCTGCAAGGTATCTTGGTGTGTACGACTATCATAACTTGATGAGGTGATCCAGTAAGTTCAGAGCGGACACGAGATAAGCTCAGATAGCAGAGATGTGGTTTTTCAGGGGTCAAGACAAGGTCACTCTGTGTTGCAGACGAGGTACTTCTAGGATCACGTTGACTGGCTTTAGGATGAGTGGGTAGTTCTATATTCCTTGAACTGTTGTCTTTTTAGGATGAATAAATTGTCTTGTACAGCAAAACGTATTGATTTAAATGTGTCACTGAATTGTGAGAGGGACCACTTGCTCATGTCTTCTTGGAGGACTTGAAGTGCTCCACATTCTTGACACAATTCGTGATCCCTGGTGAGAGGACTCGGGTGCTGGGCCTGGGAGAGACCAGGGGGGACCTAGAAGAGAGCAGGGGACCTGGGAGAGAGCAGGGGAACTTGGGGAGGAGGTTGTCGCCCTCTCCAGGGATTTGTGCGGCTGAGCTGAGTGAACTCTGTGACCCCATGAACCACTTAGATAAATATAGAAGGGTATAAACAACCCCAGTTCCACCAAATATTCACTATGAAGTAATTAATAAAATAACTATTAATAAGTCAGAGGTAGTTAATGCAGCAGCCAATAAATTTACATCCAACCAGAATAATCCTTTAATCCATTGGTAGTATGTAATATTATCACAAGATGCTCATATTGTACAGTGGTCCTAATGTGATCAGCAATTACCTCTTGGCATGTCTGGCTGCTTTGATCAAATATAAAGCAATATCATTGTGGCCCCCATACGCGGCTAAGTGTATAGGGGCCCATCCGTCCCTCGTAGCGAGTTTAATATCTGCTCCATACTGCACAAGCAGCTTCACAATCTCCAAGTTGCCAGTCGAACAGAACCTGTGTAGCGCAGTCTGTCCTTCCTTGTCAAAAATATTTAAATTGAGTTTATCTTGCCTGTCAGCCAGCAACTTCTGCAGCTGAATAGCATCCCCAGTCCTGACTGCTTCCTGGAATACTTTCTGGTGACAAGTCATCTCTGCAACTGGCCCTTGGACTGGCCAAACATCAACTCAATGCCCTCACAACGAATGGCCCAAGAACCACGACACACATTCACCGAGCATGCCGTTCCCATGTCAATCATTTACAAGCGACCAATCACCGGCCAGAGTCCCACGCTCCCTCCGCCCCCTTTGGGCCCCCCTGGCTGCTGATTGGTCGCCCGGGGGGTCAAGTCAGGGTCAGGACGCCCTGATACTAAGTGCTATGGCGTGGGAACATCGCGCCCCCGACACAACCCCCCCCCCCCCCTTTAGAATCCCAGGGGGGCACTCCCCTAGCTATTCAAGAGTCCTCACTTCAAAGAAGCTACCTCCTTAATTTAAATAAATTGGAACAAGAAGCCCTATTTAGTCAAGGGATAAAGCCAGGTAAAGACAGGTGAAAGCAACAGGAAACAATGGACTTATATCTCCATGCAATTACGTACATTTCATCTGTACTCATTTAAATATTCAAATGTCTTGATGATGCATTTGTTGAGAATCTCATTGTTCATCAATGTAGCTAGTTCATCGTATTGTGAAAAATTATGATGAATGTTATTCAAAGTTGATCTGATTATTTAGTCGTGTAATGGAAAACTCTCATTGTCTCAGTGTTTATTAAAATTTTATATTTTTCTAACTCTAGACTGAGCAAGCAATAGAAATACATATGTAGTAATGACTGAGCTCTATATACCTCTATATATTGCAGAGTGGCTATAGCCCCCAAGAGTCAATCTGTCATGACAGTTGAAGTTCTTAACCTCGCTATGCAAACACTCTTTGTGGGTCACTACTTGGCCACCTTCTTTTTTTTTCCCCTCACAATTTCATTTTTATCTTTATTGCAGCTCTCTACAGCAGTTTATTTCCTATCCAAAGGTTGGCATTCCAAACACGAAATTAAAATCAGATGTAAATTACATTTGCAGATGCAAAAGAGCTTCAAAATCCACAATAAATTTGAGGGGAAATAATTGATGTTGTGAAGATTTCAATCAACTTGGATAAGAAAATCTTCAACAGTTTGTTCAATGAATTTGGTGAATTTTTGATTGTAAATTCAACTAATTATGGCCAGCATTATTAATAAAATACCATTAATTTCTTGATTACAAACTACAAGATTTTTTTCAGAGCATTAGATATATATGCTTCTAAATGAGAAACTATTTTAAACCTTTTAATTACAAAAAATAATTTAAAAAATTTGAAAGAATTTTACAATTTGCCTTTGGTATGGGGTGGACCCCCCGCCCCTTGTGAATTCCCGTAGATAAAACGGGGTCACTGGGTGAGGGGGGTGAGGGGTCACTTGGAGGGGTTCAGGTTGTGACTCTCAACTCTGTTCAATGGAGCGTGTCGATGTGACGCTATCTCATGCGTCATCAATTCCGTCGTGACGTCGTTTCAAGTGAAATCATCAAAGGCTGATGAAACAATTGATGACAATACGGTTATTACAAGCATTAGAACGTAGCACAACTTCCCATGTGTATTAAATGCATTAGATGGCCACTTTGACTGGCATTCCCAAGGGAAAATGCTCACCAAATAATCCGAATCATTGTGAATATGTATATATATATAGCTGCTATATATATATGGCTGAAATCACTGATTCTCTAGAATCACTAATGTATGAATATTTGCTGGATAATACAAGATTTATACAATGCATACTTGGATGAACTAGATGCATACTAACCATTGAGTGTTATTTAATTTACATGATTTAATTAAGTCTGTATCATCCAGTAATTTAAAAATATTTATCACCTTTTTAGAACTGGCAAATCAGTCATAAAACAGCAATTTACAGCATGGACGTTGGACTACGTCCATGATTATGTACAGTAACTCCCAAAATCCAAATGCATCACTAAAAGATGAAGTGTCTAACAGAGAAACAAGGTCATGACTGTAATGAATATAATGTACATGTCCCAAGTGTAAACTTGGAATTTACCAAAAGTGTCTCATATATTGGTGCTATTAAGTGGAACACTCTACCTGACTCCCTTAAAGTCTGGATGTTTTTAAAAAAGAGGCCAGGAAGTATTTTTATCTTATAATTGTTTTATTTATACACTAGCTTTTATTTGTTATTTTTAGTTCTGTTATATTCTTCTTCTTTGTACTGTTTTTATTTATTTGTAACAGGGCCATTTTGTAAAAGAGCTGTTGCTCAAAATGTTTATTACCCTGTATAAATATGTTTTATAAATAAATAAATAAAAGTGTAAGCGAAGACTATTTGAGCATCTTTGGCATTTAGCCCACGATGGAGGCACTGATTGCCTCTCTGCATAAATTATTTATTACTAAAGCATGGGAAAGCCAGGCTAAGTATAATTGAGATTGACTGATGAATTTTCATGAAAAGCTGATGATTTTGAATTGTTAATGAGTTGTGGCCTTTTAAGAGGCATGATAATAGGAGGTAGTCGAGTGGCGGGCGATGGCAGCTCAGCTGGGCCCCTGCCCCCTCCCAAATACCCCCTCGCCCCGTGAGAAATTCACACGGAATACTGCCAGGCCTCCAAGGAAGGGGGTGGGGGGCTTGGGAGAATTCTCAACCCCCCCCCCCCCCCCATCACCTACCCAGTCATACCAGGGCTCTCACATCAAGTGATATCATTGTTAATTATCACTCTAGAGCCAGCTTATCAATGTGTAATCACTTGTCTATCTCTCATGCAGGATGCAAGCGGCCCATGTAACCATAGGGGACTGTAATTACAGCATTCGTGGGATTACTCAAATTTACTTTCATCTAATACACAGATAGGCATGATACAGTCTCTGTTCATCCAAGATGCAGTGAGGGAGATATTTGTTTATGCAGTGGGTGCCAAGACTGGAACAGAACGGTTTCTTGACTGAAGCCAGAAAGTTTCAGCAACATTTGACAAACCGTGTTCTCATACTAGACCAATTCTCATTTGATTGCAACATGACTTGGTAAAAGGAGACTGACACAGGTAGAGGTAATGATGATATGACATGTATGGCAAAAATTGCAAATTAGCTCAAATTAGACCAAGGGTGGGCTTTTTAGTTGGGTCTTGGGTTCACCAATCTGAGTCACAAAGACCGCAACATGTGCGATCACAGCCAAATTCTTAGAGAACTTGGAAGCTTAGACTTAGAAGCATAACTCCAGATGACGTCATGTGAATGGTGGACTCTCATTATAGCTGAGGGATTGCTTTAACCTTGGATGAACTCCAACTCTAGTTCATCCAAGCTTTAGCCAATGAGAGCCCTGGATTCACAAGCTTTGTTGTCCTCTGGAGTTTTACTTCCAAGTCCAAGAGACTAGTTTCCAACTCTATGAATTTAGCTGTAAATGATAAGTCAGAATGGGACGACTCTAAATGTACAGCAACTAAGTCATCTCAAATTTATTCAAGCCAATCTAGAGTCTTTCTCAGTTCTCCTCTGAGGAGTTCACAGTAACAATGCTATAGGCGGTTGTCACATCATCCATATATCTATTTTGTAATTATATTGTCATATCTCTTTAATATTTTGTTTTAAAGCTAAACAATAAAAAAAAAGTTAAACAAATCTCGTAGAAATATATATATACATATTTATTTCAAGTTACAACTATCATTAGAATTTATATAATTACAATTGACACATTGCATGTATGTACATGATTTTATAATACATTGCAGTTAAAACCAAGACGTTACAATAGCAACTGACATACTATATTTAAGATTAACACATTTCAGCTACAAATGATATAGTCTTGTTTTGAAGTAACTGAGATTCCCCACACTGGTCTCAAATTTCAGGGAAGGCCAGGGTCGTCAATTGAGCTTGACATGACTGTGAGATTCCCAGGACTTATTCCCATGGCTTACCCAACCCTCCCCCCCCCCTCCTTCCTTCTTCCAAAGACCCTCAAGAAAATGGGGAAAAAAATGAAAGTTCAGTGTTCTGGCTCCCTCTTAGTCTCTGCATTTTTATGCACTCATCACTTTCAACGATTAAGAACTATTAAAGCAAATGACCTTTATCACTATGTGCAAACAATAAGTTATATCAATATACATGCATCTGTACAAATCTTTTGAAATATAATACATATCAATAAAATTGACACTCATTATGAGTGATTAACACATACCAACTGAGTAAAGTAATTGTCAGATCATAATTGTCACAATTTGCTGTAACATTTGGTAATAAAAATTTGAGATTGATGGGCGAAAAATCCCAAACCACACACATTCTTATGTCATATATACATAAACCTAAGTCACTCAATATCAGTGTCTGTTCTCTCATGTTTCAAATGAATATAAAAATGACTTGGCATTTGGTCTTCTTGAATGCCAATTCTCATGCTTGATATTCTACAGAACTTGTCTTGCACCACTCAATGTCCGACAGCTTTCGGAACTGGTCTTACTCAAAACTTTGATGTACTTAGTCTCTTCACCTAACAGTCTCCGTTCAACTTTTCCTTCTCAGGTTCAGATGACGTGTTTAGTTTCTCTTGCTCTCCGGCCGAATTCTCTTCATCACCTGCTTGGTCAGTCTTGTGTCCGTTGGCCATGGGGATGTCCTCCACGATGGACTTGGCCGGCCTAGATGGACCCATGAATCCTCTAAAGCCAGGGATGCTGAGCAGTTGGTTCCAGATGATGCTCAGGATGCAAGCTTGCCACACAAGGCCAGAGAAGATCCACGCTTTGGTTAGGATCTTGTACAAAAGCACCTTCTGAAGAGGAAAGCCAAGGTGGGCTGCAATAGAAAGATGGATTTTATAGCATAACATGCCTGTGGTTTATAAGGAAATAGCTAATAGCTAAAATAATATTTGAAATTCATCATCATCATTTTATGTATACACGTTTCAGTATTATTGCCCATATGCCATTTGAAAAAAAAGTTGATCAAGCACACGGCAAACCCTCATCGAGCTGGTGAGAAAGTTACTGATTGGCGGTCATCAAAATATGAACTCACATTCTTCCTTCAAAGACAACAACACAATAATTGATTACTTCGAAAGAAAATCAACACACCTTGGTTGTTGATCATGTCACCAAATCCAACGGTTGAGAGAGATATGAAGCTGAAGTAGATGCTGTCACCATAACTCCATTTTTCCACAGACATGAAGACAGCAGATGGAACAAGGACCATCAGGCAGATGTAGAGGATAACATGAATTGGAAACTCAACCAGAAAGTATCCACGGCGTTTGAATAGTGACTCTAGCGACCCGCAGCGGTGAGCCACCTTACTAAACAGCCCTCTGGTGGTTTGTCTGAACATTAAGCCAAGTTTGATGAGGCAGATAAACATGAAGGGAATTCCAATGGAACCGTAGAGAAGAGTGAAAGCTTTGCCCGCTGCTGTTCTTGGATAGACATCACCATAACCTGTGAATAAAGAGCATTTTTATAGAGTTCATCACAAAATTTATTTCACCGCACTCATTGCAATGTACTGGTACGTCTGAACAATCCAGCCTACTAAACACTGTGCTAAATATGTCAAATACCCAGATAACATGCAGACATTGGCCAACATTGGGCCAAAGTTGGCAAAACGTCATTATGCACATCGGCAAGAGGTTGGCTCAACATAAGCAGCCAAAGCCGATGTTGGCTATTGCACCGATGTAGAACCAACACTGTACCAACATTGGCTGCTTACGTTTGGCTAACCTCTTGCCAATATATATATGGTTTATTCATACACTTCATGCTTCAAGAAGGTATACATGTTACAAAGTGTCATATAAAATATTAACTACAAAAGAGAAAATTGTCGATTGCAAATTGTCAATACACATGTTGTCATGTTTTTCTGGGTAGGTCCAATAAAACTTAACATTTATATAACAAACTCATATCAAATTTAATATTCTAGCATTTTAAACTAATAAAGCAGTTGTTTACCTATAGTAGTGAGGAGAGAGACACAGTATGTGAACCAATACACCATCCTGATGGGGTAGGACAGCTTGACCATCACAGGAGCATCTTCCTCATTAGAGGGCTCCACGGTGTAGGTCGTGATGTTGCCACTAGGGTCGCCACCAGTTCGGGCCTCTGCAATGACAAGGGGTGGAGGGATGCCCAGTGCTACCATCAACAAGGTTCGGTTGGCTTCAGGAAAATCCTCTGAAATCATATTATAGTAGGAATTGAAATAAATGTTTTGTGCGTGTCATATTTTGCCTAAGATGGCGTGGAACAGCACAAAATGGACAGAAATGTTAGCAACACTTCAAATCCCAACTTTCTGGCTGATATTGAAGTTTGCTTTATCCTCCATTGAGATTTCTGCTGCGTCTTTGTGACCATATGAAATGGATTTAATGATGACAAAATTACATAAAATTTGTTAATTGTTACAGAGCGAGGAGTTTCAAAGGGTTAGAAAGCTAGGGTTTGATTTTTTTGTTGGTGACAATTATATCTATTTTGTGGCTCTCCGTGAGATAGATGTAAAAATAAGAAAAAGTAAAATTTATTATGCATAATACTAGGCCTATAGTCAGCTATATTAGCCAATCAGTTGCTTGAAGTTTACAAAGAATATTCACTACACTTGTAATGGCTAGGAAAATAACAAAGCTGGTCTCAATAACTGCCGAGGTTCCACTTGGTATAGAAATGATTTTACAAGGTATTCCATCAGGAATATCGGAGGTGCCAGAATTTCTTTTTAAGAAAGCACATATTCATCTTACCTGCAATTTGCTTGAGGAGCTTGCCATGCTGGAGAAGAGAGCCTGGGACAGGGGTGGAGGGCACCCGGGGTTCATTCTCAAGGAGGGCAAAAAGACAAGCCCCGATCAGAAGGTAGAGGGTGATGAGGAAGATGAGAAGAAGGCTCTTGCACTTCATGGCTGGATGAGGAGAATGCTGCAAAAAATATGAAGAAGGCCTATAAGCATACATGTCATACATGAGCAATCAAAGGTCATCACATTACTCATTACTACATACATTTGCAAACAACACAATGAGGGCATTTCATGCTCAGTAAAAACTTTTTAAGCCAACAGAAACAAAGACTGCATTGAGGGCATATGTAATCAAGTGATGCTGGCAAAGTACCAATATTTGAACCCATGTCTCGGATACAATTCATATTTAGTTCCTTTCTAGAGTTTATCCTATCCTATGCACATGTGTCTCACCTGTAGCGTCCCTTCAAATGAATTCCCGCGATGATGAACCTGTAAGTAGGTCAAGGGGGAAATAGGGGTCAAGGGAAGACAACCCCTTACACCTGTATTGGCATTATAAGGTCCTATTGTCATGCAAAGATGCCCACATACCCCTCCCATGCCCCAGGGGTGGGGTTAGCACCTTTGTACAAGTGATGTTAAAATTAGACTTGCAAACAATGCTATTATATTTGAAGCCAGTTAAGTATAGCTTTCTAGACAATGCACAATAAGGAGACAGACCAACAGACAAGGGCATAATTAGGCCTTAACTGGGCAGTGGGTGACGACAGTTCCAGATTGCAGATAGCACCCTCAATTTATTGTGAGATAAGTTAGAAACCAATCAGATGTAAAATTCTAACCAACTGACTTGAAACTTGATTTCAAAATACCTGGGAACTGCAAGTGGATGCATTGAACTGCATGGGTTCAGGCCAAGTATTCAATGATGAAATACATTTGAATTGGACTAGGTTCAGGCATCTGACTATTGATAATGAAGTTCCCACGTTTAAACCCAGTGTATAACCACGTGGTTTAGGTGTTGTTTATGCTGATAAGTCACCATGACTACCGTATCACCTGAAATGCATAACTGGGTCATACACAATGACCGTGTCAATATTTTGATAAGGGGATTCCCCTGACTGAGATTGCTACAATGTACAATAAACAACCGTATTCTCAGATTATTTATCATTTGGTCATTAACAATACTTCAGCTTCGCAACATTAACGAACTATAGCGTCTATCCTACTACATAACAACTCAAATGATCTGTCATGTACCAGCTTATCCCCAACATATCCATTAGTGATCACCATACCTACATACAGTTGGTGGTAGCTGCTCAAGTCTCTCTGTATTGATTTGGTATTCAACTCAAAGTTATTTATACACAAAATCCCAATTAATAAAGCACACGCAGAAACAAGGTGGCTAATGAACAGAATAGCCTACATGTTCCTATTGATCTGTCAGTAAAGCTTCTAGTTGTCAATTAGAATAGGCTTACCTTACTCAATAGCCTGTCTCGTGTGGCAGTAGACTGTGGTCTTGCAGTATCAGTGGCAGCTTGGCTAATGCCTCTCAGTCACCTTCCAGCAGCCCAGGTATTGTTCACACATGCATTGTCTCACCTGTGTGACTCACTGGGATTCACTTTTGGTGATTCAAAGTTTGAAGGTGAAAGCAGCCAAGCATACCGTGATGAACATCTTTGTGGGACATTGAAACCGCATGAATTATGCATATAATTTTATATACCCTCAATTACCTATTAGGCTTGGTAAAGATGGTGATTAAATGGTTTAGCCTGAGGAATTGTGGTCTTAGGCAATGAGTAACCAGTAGAGGGAAGGGAATAATTTCCTTTGATGACGGTCACAGAGCAAAATCATTGCCAAAATAACCACAATATCCAAAGCAAATCTAGCTATATGCAGTGGAAATCCGGCATTTCGGCTGCAACCCAAGCATAACAGACAGCCAAAAACCACAAATATGTCTGGGAGGCCAGTGTTTATTGTACTCAGAAAATGTGTGTTTAATCTTTTGATATAATTTTTCTAATCTCTATTTTATCTGGTGTCAATTGTATTCTTTACAAGGTGGATGAATGGCTTAAAACTTGGTGATGTAGTGTAGTGGTCCTGGTGTGGGAAGAATGTTGCCTTCGCACCGGAGAGTGACTCTTTGGTGTATGAGGTCCCAAATTCGATTCCAGGTGGGGAACTCTCTGCTACAACGGTCCTCAGGAGGGCATGTGCGGTGTCCGAGGGGAGAGTGTTATGATATTAGCAGGGTGTTACTCGCACACCAGACAGTGACTCTTTGGTGTAATGTTCACGCTCGTTTCCCATCCATGAGTGATGAGGTCCCAAGTGCGATTCCTGTGTGGGGCACTCCCCTCTCAGAGACATTACACCTGGGTGGGTGGTGGGTGATTAGGGCTTTACGTCCTGTATTTCTGCACCAGTTGGGCTAATTAGGACAGGCAGAGACCATGGCAATGAGACGAAGGATGAAACAGCCATCCAACTTAGGCTCGACTGGGAATTGACCCCGCGACCCAGCGGTTGGAAGCCCAGGGTGCTACCTCTGAGCTAGGCCCCCGCCCTACATTACACCTGGACATGCAATCTAGGTTACAAGTATTTCCAATAATGACATTAGGTTACGTCATATGGAAATCCTTGTGGGCAAGTTTAAAACAATTCACTGGATTTGTCCAGTCCAGTGAATTGTTTCAACTTGTTACCTACCTGGGTGTCTGAGAATCTACATTGTTATTATATGGAAAGTGTACAGGTCAAATGAAAAAAAACAACAACAAAAAACGTGCTTTTAAGATGTTGGTATTGTAACCTCCACAAATGATCAGGTGGTGAAGTCTTTTTGCATGAAGAGCAAAATGAATTCAGTTCAATTTCCTCCCAGTCTGTGGGACCCTCTCTCCTCTATGACTTTTCACCTGAGGTAGGCCACCCAGGTGTCAAATGGGCACTTGGCACTTGGCATCTACAGGGAGCCATAAAGATCTGTTTATATGAGCCTTATTTTTTACAAAAACAATTTTTAGGTGAAATGCAAATTTAAATTGCAAATGAATAGCATTCAATAGCACATCAACCACTAAAACAATGAAATTTTCTGGAGAACAAGCAGGATATGAATTCACATATCATTTGGCTGATGATGTAACTTCCCCCACTGCTTTGGATTATCAAGTACATGTATAATGATTTGGCAGCATGACAGTATTGCACCAGTGAGCACATTGAAACATATAATATGGAACTTCCTTGAAGATAATCTGTTAGTCACGCATGATTGGTTACTACGTCAGTTCATGACCGCCCAACCAATGTGCCTAAACAAACATTCCTCAATAGCACAGGATCCAAAATGTACTTTGCACAATATTCATGTTAAAATTTACATACAAGAACAGCACGGATCACCTCATAAATATTATAAGCACTGGATAAAGAGAGGTGAGAAAGCTCTCACGAAATGACCTCAAAAGTATGACGCCAATATTACAAGAAGCTTCACCACACCCAGCTTAAGATTTGTTCAGATCATGCAAAGCAACCTGTTACCACCATGGATTTCTCAGAAGGGCATATGACTGGTGTCAGAACAGCTGATTTTATTAATTATTAATCAAAGGAATACCAACTACCAACTGGATTTTAAATAATTTTATTATAGAATGCACTCCTAAGGACTGCATTGTGTATATTGATTCTAATGGAGGGAAATTCAAACCCAGAGCAGAACGAGGCTGGATCAGCCACGCCATCTGGAGATCATCAGGAGAATCATACAGAGGAGCTGTGGACCCAATCCCCACTCACCCATGATGTAAGTAATAAATTATATGTTGATTAGACTGACCAATTAATACATATGTTGATTAGATTAATACAATAATCGCATTAACCTCATATGTTAATCACTCTTCTAATGTTTTGAAAGGAGAGTCCGACAGGGCAGCCGTCAGACTCTGCAATCTTTTTTCTGGAGAGTGAGGATTCGATTGCTCCGAATGAATTTGTTTATGTGGCAATTGCAGGTAATGATCGATACAAATTAGGCATTCTTAATAACAAATCATACCAAACAACGACCAGAACAACCTTGCTATTTCCATTTGAAAATTTTCAGAAGAGGCGCCAGTTGTTGTGGCTCTCCCTGGTTTTGCTCACAGGAGTGAATATGAGCGTTACTTCTCAGATGCACCAGAGGGCAGCAGTGATGAGGAAGAGTCTGAAGATGAGGCTGAGCTTCTCGTTGAAAGCAGGTAGGGGAAACGTGTGGCCCTTTGGGACATTGGGTGCATTGGGACACCAGCCCTATTCGAAAAAAACAACAAATAAGTCTAAAGTAAATATTCATACACACTTTTGAATCCTAGTGTTTCTTAGGATAGTGCGCAGAAGTTAAGCCATATCCATGTTTCATTAGTACCTTAGCAGCTTAGGTAGATTTCTATTAACCATGGTAGTTATCTCACATAGCCTGATGGGTGGGTTGTGGGTGATTAGGGCTTTACGTCCTGTATTTCTGCACCTGACGTGCTAATTAGGACTGTCAGAGACCATGGCAATGAGATGAAGGATGAAACAGCCATCCAACTTAGGCTCGACCGGGAATTGAACCCGGGACCCAGCGGTTGGAAGCCCAGAGCGCTACCTCTGAGCTAGGCCCCCGTCTTGCTCACATAGCCTGAATGGCATAGTGGACGGGAGTGCATGGGGACCATCGGGACAGTCAGGGTGGGGTACATTGGGACAGAGGTGACTGTATAACCAACCAAAATTGTTTTGAATATCTAATATTATCAGAGTATGGTGAGAACCAAAATTGTGAAACCTGAGTGGCGGTTAGAGTGACACTGACCTCAAGAAGCGAGCGTCTGATGAGGTATTGAAGCTGTGCGTCAAACTGCCAAAGCACTTGATACTTAGCCATATCTCCACAGGTATTTGAAACTTGTAAAATAATAACCAGGTAAAGAGTTCTTGATGATTTTAAAGTTTTTACGGGCTAAATGTATAAAAACAGAGAGTCCATTTTACATCCGATGCATGCCAAAGCTTACATGCTCTATGAAAATAACAAGGACACGTATGGCCGGGAGGCAGTCGACACCATAATGAGCATCGTGGAAGGTGAGACTGTGACCACCAATAATAGGCCAGCTCTTATACAAATTATGACTGAGACTTTTTTGATCACAGTTATACTTTACAGTTTCAACCAATATCTATGTAATTGAGAAATTGTGTCAGAGGTACTTGGTATTTCATTGTTTTGATCATTATTGGTTAAATTTAATATTGTAAACAAAAAATTCAAATGCTGTGCATTTAAGGCTGATAGAAGATCAATGATCTTATATTTGTCTTTGTGTGAGTAACAATTTACAAAGTGAGTCTGTTCATTGCAAAATAAAGGTATAAATACTATTGGTTTTTGATGTCCCAGTGGTCCCAAGCATCTGTCCCAATGTATCCCATGCCTGGGGACCAATGGACAATTTTTAAGATAACAAAAATTCTGCCACATCGAATGATGAAGTTCAATATCCATGTTTTGCTGCTGCAGAACTGTACACACACATGAGGCTATCTCATCGAGTATCAAACTAGCTCATTTTTGGTTCCCTTGCGAGATATTCAATGAAATGTCAAAAATGTCCCAAAGGGCCCATCTCCCCTACAAGTGATGTGATATGTGAAGATATGAGAAGTTATGGAGTGTAATCATACAATACCAAAAAAGCTTTACATTTCAACCAGATCAGATGGACATCACTTCAACGTTTGCTGTCGTCAGCTGAAATTGTACAAATGTCTAACCAATGTATCATGTTGTCTGGAGTACTGCTGTGATATCTTAGGGGTCTTTGAGTCAATCCTAAACTCAGTATGTTATTTTCATCCAATATATCGATGAAAAAAGATAACTTTTAAAGCTTTTTCTTAATTTCAGGTCCCTAAGAGACAACAACACATTGTTTGGGAATGTGATGTCCAAGACAAACGTGAGCACAACACAAGCATTCCTGTTTGAAGGGAACACAGAGCAAGCCAAAAATGCAACGAAAATCATAGATGGTATTACAACGGTTGGTATGATTAAGTCTCACTCTGATTATATGCAAGCATAAGTTTACTTAATTGAAAGAAGACTTGGCGTTTCATGCACAAAAATATTGATTGTGAACTATCATAAGACCCTGTAGCAGAAGTTCACCTGCGTGTGACAATTTCCTGTTTCTAATGCCTGTCTTTATGTAACGGAGAGAAGGGGTAGGGTATAGGATAGTTCACGACGTTTTAACCTATTAAGGTCATTAATGTCTAACTATGGTATGAATATATAAGTATGGCTAGCTAGTGTGCAGGAGAATAATATGTAAAGAGAAAGAGAACATCAGAAGTCTGTATCTATGAATGAGGAAGCTTTCTCCATAGTAAGTTTTGAAGCAACAGAAGAGAAGGAATCATGGTAATGGGAGGTGGGTGGGTGGGTGATTAGGGCTTTACGTCCTGTATTTCTGCACCAATTGGGCTAATTAGGACAGGCAGAGACCATGGCAATGAGGCGAAGGATGAAACAGCCATCCAACTTAGGCTCGACCGGGAATCGAACCCGGGACCCAGCGGTTGGAAGCCCAGAGCGCTACCTCAGAGCTAGGCCTCCGCCCCATGGTAATGGGAGAGTGGGACACTTGGACCTAGGAATCTCTAAATATTCCTAGCTTGGACCAAGAGCACCTTGGTCTATTGGCTCTGCAGTAGTAGTAGTTGAGATAAACAATCATCAAGGGGTCATGGCTGAGGGGACAAGATGGTTAGAAAATAACCGAGAAGGGCACAGGTACTCAGAGACATATATCGAGATACCTACAGGGGATGAAAGAGAAATTCATGCGGAGAATATTGATAGCCTTTAGAAAATTTATAATAGCAGCAGGGTCTACATTTGCAAAAAAGGTGTTTTGGAGTTTATCATATAAAATCTAGATCTCACAGTGGTAAGGATAGCACATTACACCACAATGCATTCTACAGTTCAGGTCCCACCGCAGAGGTCACATATGGTCTGAGGCTCATCATTGAGGGTAAGAATAGGTTAACCAAGTATGACCAATTCTGAGTTGGGTCAGAACTACCACTTCCTTTCTGGATGTCCTACAGGCCATTCCCAAGATTAGGTTGAATCAGGTAAAGTTTGTTGCCATAGGTTACAGACCACCTTGTTTGCCATTCCTCACAGATGTACTCCTTGGCACATACTCTGAAGTCTGAGGAAGATACCTGCCAGTCAGAGATATCAAGATTCAGGGCTGCCGTAGCTGACCAATCAGCAAGTTCATTGCCATATATACCTACATGGCTTGGCACCCAGCAGAAGGCAATGTCATTATCGTCCTTATTAGATATGAATTCATATTATGGCACAGGAATTGATTTATAAAGCATCTCCCATTAAGTCCCTGAAGAACTGACCTGGAAAATCATTAATACATCGTGAGGCAGGGCTTAAAGCAGTCAATTCAGCTGAATAAACTGAGAAATGTCAGGCAAACCGGTGGACAAGATGTGTGCCATTGACAATAGCTGATGCAGCTACCTTGTCATCAGCCTTTGATACGCCTTGAAAGATAGCGGTTCTGTCTTCATACAAAGGTCTTTGTGTATGTGAATCAATAAAAGAAGCTCTAGTCAGAGATTCTCTCCCCGATTCAAATTAGGTGAAGGGTGGGTGGGTGATTAGGGCTTTACGTTCTGTATTTCTGCACCAGTTGGGCTAATTAGGACAGGCAGAGACTAAGGATGAAACAGCCATCCAACTTAGGCTCGACCGGGAATCGAACCCGGGACCCAGCGGTTGGAAGCCCAGAGCGTTACCTCTGAGCTAGGCCCCCGCCCTAAGTTAGGTGACAGTGCTGTACAAACTGTAAATGAAGAGAACTATTCTCCGTAGGCAAATTAGGTCTCTATATACAAGGAGCAATAAGCTAGTCAAACGTTTCAGTGCATGTTCTAGAGAGGTCAAATGTATGTCATTCAGAGCTTTTCTAATTAGTATTGCTCTAGTCTGTGGATGTATTACAGCAGGGCAATTTATAAGATTAGGGTGGCCTATAAAAAACTCTTTCAGAATTCTTCTTGGGTTGGCAATACGATACAGTGCATCTGGAATGTTTGTGACATACAAAACTCCTAGTTTTGGGGAATTAATAAGGAAAGGGTGCTACGGCCTATTATGTAGACTACAAAAATCTAGTAAACACTTTGTTACATGCATGTATCGCATTGCCAGTCTGAGGAGGAGTTTACTTGCTCATAAGTGGACGCAAATTCTGTACTGTTCTTTGGTATGAATGCATAAGAATGGCTAGCAAGCGTACAGCAGAATACTAGGTTTAGAAAGTAAACATCATAAGTCTGTACCTGAGGGAGTATTCTCCATAAACAACTTTATCAAAACTAACTTTCCTGATGGGTATCATTTCCGTTTTGCCAAATACCTCTCCTGGCATCTAATGGAAATGTGCAGTCTTCCATCTGCCAGGAATTTGGCTACTGGGGCACATGTCCGTAGACCATCTGGCAAGTGAGAATACAGTTTTAAGTGACCAGTCTGGTGAGCAAACTACCAATAATACAGGCAAAGGTGGTAATTTGCTACATTATTTTCTTATCAGGGCAACCTGTAAGGTCAGTGCTAAATATGGGATAGTAGGTAGGTAGTGTTATTGTTTAACGCCTCATCAGCACCTGAGTGGGCTATGTAGAGGCTCTCTAGGGTAGGTTATCTATAGTTGGTAGTAGAAACCAGAAGCATGTAAAAAATCAATAAGTGTCTGCGTTGGATAGCTGGAGCAGCTTGTGCAATGTGCAGTCCTGTTTTAGCCACTGGGGATAGAGGACTTCACCCCAAGTGTTTCCTCCCTCGCCGCGTGGAGGCCCAGGACCTTTGAGGGCTCACACAGTTTTTAAGTGACCAGTCTGGTGAGCAAACTACCAATAATACAGGCAAAGGTGGTAATTTGCTACATTATTTTCTTATCAGGGCAACCTGTAAGGTCAGTGCTAAATATGGGATAGGCAGTCAGGCTACCTGCAATGTCCATTGTGCTTTGTTGGTCACTGATGTTTGATGTCTTCACCCACAGCGTTACCATGAATGTCACCAGGACGCCAAAGAAATTCAAAGGCCTATGAAAATGATGAACTGCAATTATACATTCAGTGCCAGGAGAGTAAGCCCAACTAGCAAAAATGCCAGCAAAAATTGCAAAATTCAAACTGTAAACATGCAGCGGTTGCTGATCTTATGCCTTTGGTTATTTGATTGTAAGGTGCAACAGTGCACCTCGTTGAAGGGAATTTGACAATTCCAACACCAGGATGGCATTGATGAAATTCGCATACTATTTGTACTTGGCATTTTTAGAAAGCAATACATTTTATTTAAGAAGTCCATTGCAAAGAATATTGCATGAAATTTGCTATTTGTAACCTAGCATTTTAAGAGAGCAAAACATTTTTTTTAAAGAATTTTAGATGAAATTCATATCCTATAAGCCATTTAGAATTTTTTTTTAAATAACCTCATCACTGTTCATACTCAATAAATTGAACCACATCCCTCAAAATGAGTGCACCTAAGTTAGGGTAGCTAAGTTTACCGGACATTCTATTGAAGCATATGCAGTGCACTTCATTGTGTTGTGAAGAGGAAAGTAGGCTTCCACGGAGACTTTTTGAATGAAATTCACATGCTATTTGTAACTTAGCATTTTTAGAGATTTTAGAGAAGACTTTTAGTCCAAGCAAATAATTTTGGATACGATCCACACAAAAAATTTATGAAATTCACATGCTGTATGAAACTTGCATTTTGAAATTTGACTTATGACACAACAGTATCACCATCATCAATGAATTTTTGACCCAAAGCGTTACCACACTTACAACAAACTGATGACACTGAAATATGCTGTTGGCATATATCAGGACATGCTGTTTACCCTTCCCAAAAAACTTCTTAAGTGCAACTTGAAGTATTTAATTGTAGGACTGTGATTGTGCTTCACTTGTAACGGAATATAATATATGTCATTTGTAGGGGTAGGAACCTGCTACCACATGTCATGGGAACACTTTAGCCATTAGACCTCAGCATCCACTTTCTTTTAGCCGTGGTTAGAGAACAAGGTCACAACCAAATTTACCAGACTCACTGCTATAGAGAGATCATCCTGACAAAATTAAACCGGTTCTTTTTAGAACGAATTTTATTTTTATCTTACAGATCCCTTTCAACAAGTGCTGGAACTACTTCACAGAGGGATACCCCATTGTTCTTTACTTCATCAACTTGATCGTAGCCCTTTACGACTTAATTTTAAACCCCACAAACTTGCAATACAAGATCCCGAGTTTTATTTTTGGTGTCTTGGAGAACATCATCCTGTGGACTGTTCTTCTAGTGTTCCATTTCAAAAAGAAGAAAGAAAAAAGACACGAGAAGTATCAACAATATGTGGAGAACATTGTGCATGAACTGCTTGTCTATCCCACCATCATTTTAAGTGTGGTGGGGTTTGCGACGGACAAGCTGTGGTATCCCGAACCAGCATTGGAATACGCAAGTCTCATACTTCTTATCATGGACTCAATAGACCTGCTCAAGACCATGGGCAATCGGATATACATTATGTATTCCTTGATGAAAGACATCCAAAGCAAGGTGCTCCTAAAAGACGCTGTTACTTGTAGTGACATGAGATTTGCAGGGGGAATCTTGCCAAGAACTTTCTTCACAATTGTTGGAAATACTCTCCTCTTTTTTTTGTTGATATTCCTGTTTGGGGCTCAAGTTGCAAGAGATAATCCCGTAAAGGAGCAAGGGTATTCTCTCTCCCCACAGAGTGGTGTACTGGTAAGTGGATCAAAATTGTAGAGTTACAATCCATATATGTAAACTTAATCAAGTTCATATTTGATGAAAATCACACACCTTATTTAACAGACAGTTTCAAGACATTCATAACCACTCATTTTCCCAATGATCCTTTTCATTTCAATGATAATCACATTCCCACATGGCTTTAAGTTATATCATACGTCAGTTTCAGGACATGTCACATTGAGCTGGTTTCATTCCAATAATAATCACATGCCTTAAATAACAATTTCAGTACATTTATGAACATTTTCTTAAATGATCCACTGGCAGTAATTGCTTCATGAATTCCAAGAAGTCACATGTCCATATTTGATGAAAATCACATGCCTTATACAATAAGACAGTTTCAGGATATTTATAACCACTCACATTTTCCCAATGATCCACGGTTCATTTTAATGACAATTACATTCCCATTTGATGAAACTCACATGCCTTATACAACAGTTTTAGGACATTTTAAACATTTTCCCAACGATCCACCGTTTCATCTCTGATAATCACATGTCCAATAAAAACAATTTGAAGTGAAATATTGCATGCCAGACATAGGTATGGTAGTAACACTGTACATTTCTCGAGTATACTTTTATTTTTGATGACAATCACATGCCTGGCACTGGCAGTTTCATCACATCCCATGACAAGTAGATATACATACAGGAATGGCCACCAGTTCATGTGCAACATCAATTAACTCAAAACCATCTCTTCTTTTGCAGTTGATTTCTCTCATCGTGCTACCCATATTAGGCACAGTCATCTTTATTGTGGCCAACTCATTTTGGCTCCTGGAGATATTCTTAACAATCAACTTAAATGCCATTGACATGTCCCAGGAGCTAGCAAAAGGGGAGTATGATGTGTCCTTGTCGGATGCCATCCAATTCGCGACTCGAAAGGCGAACGAGACCAAGGAACGTTTGGAGGACATTCACAAACTGACAAAATGGCAAAAGATCTTCTATGGCCTGACGGAGGTCTACACAATCGTCCTCTTTTTCATCTGGGAGGCGCTAGTGATCGCTTGTGTTTATTGTTTCCAAGGATACACTGATCAGGTGACCTTGTGGTCAATACGTTCCGCCTGCTTACTCCTTGGAACAGTCGTCAACTTTCACACAGTGATTCTTTCATTATCCGTGAACATATTAACGCCACTGGTGATAGCAGGGTTAGTTGCTTATCCTGCTTTCATTCTTTGCTGTTTTAAGAAAAAGAGTTCAGTGAGCCATGAAGACATTGGAAATATGGATGAAGACTATGATGATGAAATGATCAAGTTGTAAATACAGGTCTCCAATATTTCAGTTTTTGTAATCCTATCAGTTGCACTTGTGCAAATCTCCTACCAGTGTATCAAGGACAAAATTAAAATTCAGAACATTCACTACCATTCTCATTCTGTGTCATCAGTAAAAGAGAAAATTTAATAACAAGCTTTTGCACAAATTCTAACAAGCTAATATAGAAAACTGTAAACTTCTGAAAATAAACTGCTCTTACAAACAAGACTTCTTAAAATGACCATTCAAGGTAAAACTGGTCAATCTCATTCTTACAACTCAAAAGATTAGTGAAATCCTGTTCACTTTCACTTTTCTCATTGTTGTTCAAGTGGAACTTGTGAGCACTCCAAGGCACCAATCCATCCCACACTTCCCTGCCCATCCTATTGAAGCGCCCCTCAATTGCACCCCGGTGGTAAGTTTGGGAGCGGGGCACCCACTCTGCATATGGTTCCTCATAACTCAATGTATCACTAAACTTCAGTCTATGACAGTCAAGACAATGGTTGCCATAGCAAAATGTACACAAGACACGAGATGCACTGGGCTTCCACTTGTTACTCAGTTTCATGCGGTCCATTATCTGTGAACAGATTTGACAAATGTAAAAACAGTTAGCCACATTCTTCAACTGGTAACCCTTGGCAACAAAACCAGTCTCTTCTTCATCCGTTTCCCAAGTTTCCTCTTCAACTGGCTGCCAGTCGTTGCCAGGGTAACCATTGTCATACTCCTCTTCAGAGTCTTCCTCATCATCAGATTCAGGAAGTTTATCACAGAGAACTTTATGGCCATCTGACGACAGTTGGTAGCCAGCTGACAAAAGAACAGACCTGCAGTGTAAAAATGACACAATTAGGGTATTCCATCAATCGCAACTGTTGCTTGCATTGCAAATATGGTAAAACCATTATTATTCTAACTAGGCATAAACTCCAGATAACACTCAATTACCAATGTATATGCAATCATTAATTTCACACAAAAGCAACCATAGAATTACCTCAAATTTTCAGCTGCTTCACACAGTGAGGCCATTTTGTGGAATCTCAAAATGTCAGACAGAGGAACAGGAATTTTGTCTTCTTTTGCAGTATTCTGAGCCTCACTTTGAGGGCAAAGGGATGGCCAATCAGGATTTTGAGGGTCAGTTTGAGAATCAGAACTTTCAGTCTCATTTGCATTGTAAATGGTCCCCGATTCCTGACTAGATGATGTTGCCTTGAAATCGAGTGAAATTTGCTGAATATCACAGTCAGATGAAGCATCGACAGGTGTACTGCTCTGGCTATCACAGTCACTGTAACTGTCCCATCTTCCTCCCCTCCTCTCCATCTCTTGGTACAAAAGGACATTAATGCAATACTTTGCCTCTAGGAGGATCTCTTCTTCGATAGAAATCTTTGGCTTGCCCTTGAAAGTTGACTTTGCAATCTGCAAACACATATTGTTAAAACAATGACCATTGAACAAATTCACACATAATTAGTTCATATCAGGCTATTGCTGTTCATGTAATTATTATTACAGGCTTTTCGAGTGCTTGTATCATACATAATTAAAACAAAAGTTCTTCCTCACAGAATCAGTTCAGACATTGCCGATATCTGGATTGGTTTCCAAGATTAATATACCTTCTGGAGATGTTAATATTCAATCTTCTTCCCATCTGTACGAGATAAAATAATCTTTGGCATTCTTAATTGTTTGGACTGTTCATATCAACCATAAGCCTCCCTATTGAGCACTTGATTCGAGTCCTGGCCAACATAATCATATCGAACTCAACAATTTTCATTGTAAAACTAACCAGTTCATAACAAAGTTCATTTGCCTCTCCGCAAGTCACATCTGATGTCTTCTCTTTCATTGACTCTGTCTGTAGGTCCTTGTCTGTCTGTCTCTTGAACACTGCCATCTGGCTGCAGCACCCCACATCTCCGCTACCCTCGGGGGCATTTCCAATCCCTGATAATTCAACCTGGTAATTATACTGGCTGCAGATCTTTCTACACCTGAAAGCATCATGTAACATACCAAAGGTACTCAAACAATATTGCAAATTAGGATGATTAACGACTGAAAGTTTCTGAGAGATAGTAGCTCCACCAGGAAAAATAAATTACACAAAATGGTTAGCTAATTTGGTAAATTTCTAGAGGCTAGACATTACAATTCCCTTCAAGCAACAAAATTTTACCATTCTTCGAACTCTTTCCTTGTCCATTCAAACCGGTGATCATAATGCCTCAACCCAGAAAAATTTGGAAACAGGACATTGAACTCAGAATTGGGCGTTGTCACAATAACAAGACGAGGTTGTAGTCGGCCGAAAATGTTTGCAGGGAATGACCTTAAGGGCTCAGGGTCCAAGTGCTCAATTCTGTTGGAAGAAAAAGAAATAATCTCAAATTGAGACACAAATATTTTAAGGATTAGCAAAATCAAAGGCAACATTACATGGTAACAATCAACTCGCATTACACATTTTCACAATATCTAAGAAATTCTTACAGTTCTATCATGGTAACAGCATCCAGGTCTTTCAAACGAGCATCATAATCAACTAAACTTCCACAGAGCAATTGGATGGTCAACTCAACATCACGTGCCCATAAGAAATCTGCCGCCCTTGGTTCAATTTTGAAGGTACTGCCAGCCAGCACAGATTTGTCTATATCCACCCCATAAATGTTTTGCAGACTTTGAAGTTCACGCAGTAAGACGAGAAACTTGCCTTCAGCACATCCAAAGTCAGCAACCTAAAAACAAAAATATTTTGAAATACTCCAAATATTTACAACATCATAGTGCAAATTAAAATTAGCAGCATAGTCACTGGGTGGTCCTTTGATTAAGAAGCTAGCTGATCAACTCTGACCAGGGGGCAGATACAGGATTTTTGGAAAGGGGGGCACAATGTCAGGAATCACAGCATAGAGACGAAGCCCTTCAAAAGGGAAATGCATGCACATGCCTTCAAAAGCTGACGCGCACTGCTGAATCCGCCTATATTTTATATGCTTACAATAATAAGTATGATGAGAGCAGCACATTAGCACTTAACTAATTCAATTATTTAGCTTTTTAGGCAATATATATTAAATTTTGTACAGATAAATACGGGTGACGAACCAACCACATTTTGGTGACGAATTGACATTTTTCGAGTGACAAATGTACCCGTTTTAGCGGGGACGAATCGGCAGTGACGAATCGACTAGAAAGGGTGTGCAGTCAAAACGGCCTATTACCAGAACAGCCCCCACCAAATCAGCCCCTAACCTAAACAGCCTCCCCTGTTTTTTTAAGTTTGTTTTTCAGCATCAAAATCCCACATTAGACTTCTTTTCAATACTAGTAATGTTCTAGAGGTTGCCACCAATAAAAGTATTTGGTGATGGTGTCTTCTTTACGTTGATAAGGTTGTAATGATTTTTTGCTGGGGCTACAAGAAGGGCAAGCGGTCTGCCATTAATACGTCACCAAATGGTCTCCCCAGCCACGATGAGTAACCTTCTGCATCATTAATCCAGCATAACTTCGTCATTTATATTCTGATTTTCAAAATTTAAAGTTCCTAGAAATTGCCGAAAACTCCTCTTTCTATATAGGATTACTAGTCAACTCACCGTCTCTGCCAACTCACCGCCCGTTATGTGTGGTCAACTCACTGCTCTTTTTTAGAAAGTCACCGACGGCCGAGTTAACTCACCGCCGCCCTCCCGTCGCTAATTGCAATCTCATAAGTGCACTCACCGACGCCGCTTATTACAATTACAATCTCCTACATGCTAATTATAAATCTCCTACATGCTAATTGCCATTACCAGTTTAATCAGGGCATACAATATTCCTGTAATTAAAATTGTAAAGGAAATTTGCTATGTGATGTTACATATGATATTTAAGTAAGTTCTTGCCAATGCCATTGCCAGTTTAATCAGAGCAAACAATATTCCAAATATCCCTTGACCAAATATTTATTTATAGTCCCAAAATACCAAGTAAAAGTAAAGAAAAAAAATATAATTTATATAGTAAAACTAAAAGAAATAAAAACCCCCAAGGTAAACTTGTTCAATTGATTTATTTCATTATTATAGTAAAAAGAAAGAATATTCATAAAATATGAAATGTATATGTTCCTAAATGACCTGGCAATTTATATAGAAAATAATATTATCCAAATAAAGTTGTAGATCTAATTAGGCCAAGCCTAAGTACAAAAAGTCACTGATAATCACAAAAATTAGTTTTGACATTATTTTTATAATTATGTATTTATTGCAATCCTACAAGACATTATCTGTCATTATACTTCAAAAGGTAGCATAATCTGTCAATGCATGCATGCGTGTCATTACACTTCATCATGGGATCAATTGCAATTGGAGTCTGTCAATAAAAATAATACCATTCTTCTCATTGGTTGATTATTTTTTTGGGTGGAAGTTGATTGCAATTATTACTCTAAAGAAATCAAATAAATGTAGATGGTGGGGTTCACTTTATCATTAGACTTTTATACTTGACACTTGTATTTATTTCTTAGACTTTGTATTGATTTACGAATAAAAACCATATACCTTGTCAAGGTATATTGTCAGCTCATTCAATGCACAATACCTACTAATAATTACTATCATACATACATATATAGGGGGCCGTTTGTGTAAGGGGCCGTTTTGACTAGGGGCCGTTCTGGTAATAGGCCGTTTTGACTGTAGAGCCTAGAATGCATTGCCATTGCCAAGACATTATTATTCCACCTTGGTGATCTTGTTTTCCTGGAGGACAGAGAGTACAGTGCTGTATCTCTGTCTATACAGAGGAGGACAGAAAGTAGGTCCCCCGAAACTCCCTTCATTCTCCAGAGCAATCCTCTTTTCACACTCCTCCTGTTTCATCGTGTTCTCCACATCACTCGCGTCTCCCATGTTTCTGTATGCGTTTCCACCAAAGCATGTCACCTGATTCGAGCACCTGGCCCACGATGCAGCCCGTTCGTGGCGCCGCAGATGGATAGTGCTAGAACTAATGCGTTGGAGGTTCGTGAGCAATCTTGTTAATTTGTTGTTGGAAGACAATCGACCGACAAAATTGACGTCTACAGATGAATGCCCTGAGGATGTGAAGCTACGGTGATTAAGGTAGGCTATATATAAATGATATTGTTGTATGTACCCTTAAAGTATGAGGAAAATTCACCGAGAGCAGTCACATGAGCGATAATGTAAGTAAATTTATCTATTTTTTAATTTAATGGGTAGCATTTTTAACATATAGTTCCGTCTTTTTAAATTTAAATTTTCTTTTGAGAACAAGTAATATTTAATTTATTATAATATTAAAAGTGTGCGTGTGACCACATATGGTCAACCCTGCAACAGACCAATACTGGCAATAGCTACCAATCCACGATGAAAAATTCCTATCACTGACATGTAGTTTACACGAGAGAGTAATAATAACCGGTGAATGGTTGACCCAGGGACAACCGCCACTCCCTTGAGGTCAACTCGGCCGCATATGATTGCTTCCCGGCCCTGCAAGTCATAGCTCCTGACCGCACATAATGACATATAATAGGCTAAAACTGCCATGGAGGGAAGCAAGGTTCCTCAGGGATGCATTGGCCGCTAATGAGACGGATGGCTGACACTCCACCTGTTTCTGGAGACGGTGTTCCAGCTAGGATTTGAATTGAGAATGGCTGGCGCACAATGGACTCATGTAGGGCGCCCAGCTAATTGAAAAGCAAAAAAAAAAAACCTCTTAATTTCGGGCATGGTGCTGATAAACTCGTGCATGATGCAGGACCATGCTCGAATGGCCTGGCTGGAATACTGCTGGAGAGATGGCTGCACCAAGGAGTATGGTCGGAAAAATCTTGTCACCTGGCCAGCACTACTACATTAGTGTCATGGAGTTGGATATGTATACAGTACTGGGTTTTTATGTAGTGGCCATGTCGCTACGTTAGCTGTCTTTGGGTTGGTTTTCATCGTGTTAGCGTGTCGCCATGTTGACTCAGACTAGAAATCAAATTATTAATCATTAATATAGTTACTGATATTACAAGGCCCATGTATAATTATTTTGCCATTCATGACAAGAATGTGAACTATGATTTACAGTTTACCAGTTGAGCCATGGGAAAACGACGCAGGAAGCCACAGCGGCAAGTCAGTCAAGAATACTTCCCGGAGGAGTTTGAGCCTGCAGTGGTGGCTGAAGTGGAGTCTCTGTTCAAGCGACATTTTGAGTATTGCCTGCCTTGTGAGGGAGAGTGGCGCTTGCCTCCAACTGATAAATGGTTGCCTGGATGCAACTTCACAGATGAGCATTTGGAGCCTTGTAAGCAGGACCTTAATGAGGTATGTGTCAACCAATCTGTCAAATTCAATGTGACAGCTAAAAGAATATTTGGTTAAGCTATCGATGCAGAACAAATGTTAATTTGTCTTTTTTCTTGAACTGTGTAAAAGTGATACACACAATTTTGCCTGTATCACTCACTGATAACCCTGGTATTAGCTCAGTCTCTGTAGAGAATTAATATTTTATTTGGATAACATTTATTATGAATAGTTGTTTTGACCTTTTTTCCTTCAAGGCCAAAAGCTCCTTGAGTGACTATGACATCAACAAGTGGCAAGAGCACACTAGCGCCACCAACAGGGCAGGTCTGGTAATGTCCTATTTGCGACATCATCGCAAGCCAGAATTGTGCACTCAGGCATGGTGCAAGTTCCACGAGATCCTACACAGTTTTCCTGTCCTACCGTTGCCAAAAGATACTACTGATCTAAATACGGTCCATTTGTGTGAAGCTCCAGGGGCCTTCATTTCCAGTTTGAATCACTTCATCATCTCCAAAGGTTGGTGGATGCTTATAAATGCAAATGTTTAATGTGAAATATATAAGTTTAGGGTTAAGGTGAACAATATGCAAATTTGTATGTTGGTTGATGAGACAAATATATAACTCATTAAAATAATAAAACACTTGAAGCAACTGTAAGAGTGGATGTACATGCATGAGGGTTTTTGCTTGCTTTGATGCATGAAGCTCAGCCCAGAATGATCTCCTGCATTACATATTGACCTTAAAATGTTTCTTAATCGAAAACTGAGTGTATCTAATTTAAAGACTTCATTTTAGGCATATAAATGTTCCAGGTTACGCATGCAGTTGGCAATGGCGAGCAAGCACTCTAAATCCTTACTATGAAGGGAACAGCCAAAGTGCAATGATTGCGGAAGACAGCTTTATTAAGGAGACATTGGACCATTGGCTGTTTGGGGCAGACGACACAGGTGACATCATGAATGAAGAGAACATTCTGCATGTGCAGGAGCAGATGAAAGAGATTGCTCCTGTTGCTTTGGTAGGCTTATTTGACTGTATTTATACTTATTCAGTGACTGCTTGCTTTGTTAATACGTTGAGAAATCTATTCATAGCATACTCACAACAAAAAGTTAGTTGAAACATGGTGTTGCTTAGAACATATATTTATTTCCTATGAAGGGGAATCACCTTTTACAAGACTACATTATTAGAAGGACATCCTAATTTCTTATGGTCCACGCAATTCGTTTCGAGAAAAATGGTGAGGTTGTTGCAGTTTATAATTGTTTCTTGCAGGTAACAGCAGATGGCGGCATTGATTGCCAGAATAATCCAGGGGAACAAGAGAGCAGCACTGCTCTTCTTCATCTCGCAGAGATTGTGGCCGCATTTCACATCTTGTCTTCAGGTGGCAGTTTTGTCCTGAAAATGTTCACGCTCTTCGAGAGTTACTCATTTTGTCTCTTGTACTTGCTCAACTGTCTATTCAACAAGGTATGTCTGATTAATTAATTGTGTGGATGAGATATGCTAAATATCCTTTGTTATGATCACCAATTGGTTAACAGTGAAGTGGGCTTCATGGAACTTAAAATTGTCAATGACAGTAAAACTATATATGTATTTATCTATTTATCTACTTACTATTCTGTCTACCTACCTACTACTAAATCAATCTGTCTATCTATCATTTTGTAATGCTGAATTTGGTTTTTATGTTGTTATGCCGATATACATACAAATTGCACTCAAGTTTTTTACCTTGATTAAGTGGTTTTATTAGTGAGGCAGCCTTTGAGAAAGGTTATTTTAGTATATATATGAATTGGTGATATTATGATAAGTATGGTCAGCCATTTTAGTTAGCAAATGATCAGGTTATGAATGTTTTCTTTTGTATTTTTTGTCAAGGTGTCTGTGTGTAAACCAGCGACGAGCAAGTCCGGTAACTCAGAGGTGTATGTTGTGTGCCTGGGGTACAAAGGTGCAAGTGAGGCTCAAATGGCTAAGCTGCAATCGGCTCTGGGTAAGAAATATTTGTATTGAACATGTCAGTTATTGAGAAATATGCATATTGTGTATGAGAATATCCCTTGTTCAAGCAATGGTTTTCAAACTAATTGGTAACATTGATGAGATGATATTTAATGAAGGGCTGGTCCATTTGTAAGTGTGGGGTGGGGGCGGACAGGAGGATTTTTGTAAAAAAGGGTGAAGGGGTTCTCCAAAAGAGAAAAAGAGGGGGGGGGGGGGGGGGTGGTTGTCTAGTATTTTTCTTAATATCTTAATTTAGGAAAAAGAAGGTCTTGAAAAAACAAAAAATATTCCTGTCCACTCCCACCCCACACTTTTAAATAGAACAGCCCTTAATAAATAAAATATTTATATATGCTTCAAATTCATGACCATTTCTTTTCTACTTTCTGGATTTGTTGCAATTTCGCTATATAAATTATCAAGGAAGCAACCGAATATGGTAAAGTTGATTTAATTTGACTTAAGGGTTGTGGTTAAATTCCAGGCGATGAGCCAGTGACACTATTCCACAGGGTTGATCTGCCAGAGGATTTTGTGTCCCAACACAGACAATGTGTCCAATTGTTCGCAAAACTTCAACTTCAGACGATACAGGAAAACAAACGCTTGCATCAGAACACGAGTTCAGAGGTACAGCAGCGAATAGAGCAGACCCGAAGATGCTGTGCGATGTCATACATCAATAGGTTCAGTGTGAAGACCATTCCTCACTGGCAATATATTGTGGATTCAGGGAAGGTAGGGCATCGATTGTGTGAGAATGTGTAAAGTTTAAGTTGTTTTATGGTGCATTGGTTAATGTTTTTGGTCTGCTGTGTGACAATCTCAGATCTGTGATCCTTATCAAGGCTATGTTGATGAGTTACCGCCAACTTCTGAATATTAATTTCATGAGTTTTAAACTATGCATAGATGTTGTAAAAGAGAGGCACTAGCAGTGACTGCTACATGATATAATTATTCAGTGGCAAAAGAATATATATCCTTCATTTATTAATTTCAGGAAAAATTCCACAAATCATGGCATGGCAGAAAGGCAAGAGTTCTGAGACATGTTGGAAGTTACAACGATCGTCAGAAGGATATGTCACTCACGTGGAATGAGCAACTTCAGAAAATGGAACAGTTTCAAGTCGGAGAGTATTCCAATTGTGCTCATGAGGTAGCGTTAAGTTTTCATATTAATGTAACCATTTAGTAGCCCTGTTAATGAGGTGTTTTCAAGACAAGATGATTATCAAATTTTACACTTAGGCCAAAATGCAATGTTTAATTATCTCAAATTTGCCGAGGGTATGCTGCTGCAGCAGCCTATGTCTAAAATCTGTATTTTACTTTTAAAATGACCTCTTTAAAATCACAATTCTTTGATTGCGTTCATGCTTTGAAAGTCAGTAAAATTGAACTGTTGTTTTTCAGGGAAACTGTCGTTTATCAAGTGAGATGTTATCGCAATGGGCAATTGTAATGGGCAAGCCATACAGGGTCATCCAGTCTTCGAAGTTTTGTGATTCCTCTGTTCTACAGAGATACACTAGTCTTTTGGGTCATAGCATGGTGATTATCATTTTCTATTGAGTCATAGCTAAGGTTACAATCAGTTAGTCTGGTTAGGATAAATTATTTGAAAATTGTGCTGATTGAAATATTGAACCTTTTAGAATTTACTTAAATATTTCCTGTCAGAATGATTAAACCGCATCGCAAGCAACTCTGCATGAAGTCATACTTAAGTGTTCACATATTACCGAGGTGTATTACCAAGACTTACATATTATCAGACAGCTAGCCTACATTATTGTATCTAATGTGCTAAACTTCTATTCATTTGTCACCAGCATGGACACTCAATGCATGACCTACCTTCAATGTCTGATCTCATGTCTGTGATTGATCAAATGGATTTTCAAAAAGATACCAGTTTCATGTGGACGGATGATGGTGTGGGGAGAGAGAGCATTCCTGTGATGTGTTCGGATGAAAGTGGAGAAAATAACTTGGTTGTTAGCAACTTGAAGGACACTTATGGAAATAAGGTGAGTAGTTAGTGTTAAAACTGTGTTAAAATACACCTTTCTTCTATTCAGGACAGGATAGAATGGTCTCATTAACAAGGTCAAAGGTGGATCTGGGGCGGCTTGCCAAAATGAATTGCTCTGAGTCTGCAGGCCTTCGTGATTTTGGCGCTTGCTATCATTGCAGCTCACCCTTCCCCCTTTCACAAATTCCTGGATCCACCCCTGATTGTTGTGTCATTCAAGAGGTCATTTTTGAAGTACATACAGGAATTGTTGTGGAATTTATTGACTAAATAGTGAATGTAATGTACAATGCAGTTGTACTCATGTCATATAAACCATACTTTGATAAGTGGCCAGCATGAATTTCTGCTACTCTTGTGTGTATAATATTATATGATGTACTGGAAATAAATGTGCTTTTGATTCTGTAATATGTAATATCTCATTCTGAATGCAATACTATTTGCTTTTAGTTTACAGCCTCAATGTGATTATTTTTTCCTTGCTTCAGATTTCCATGGTGACTTCAACCGACAGGGACCAGTTTGACTATTTCTTGTTAATTCCGGAATTGCTGAGTGATGACCATCTCAGTAACACAGAAACCCAGCTGCATATGCTTATGCAATTGATTTGGGTGTTGAAGGTCAGTTTCAGACTTTTGTTTAATCCCTTAAATGCTGCAGAAGATCAGTCCACAAGTTGATGGCTATTGGTTAATTAATTAAAGTCTACAAAATCTGACGTGACCAAAATATGTAGATGGTTTATTCAACAACGAAAACAACCTACATGTATATATGGGTTATTCAAAAACAATAATTTGTCAAGCAAAACTATATGTCACCACACACATGCAATGTATTTCTAACTGCAAATTATATCGATCTTCACACTCTTGATTACTTCTCAAAAGGGTTAAATATCCTTAATGTATGGGATTTGTCTTCATTGCGCGGAATGGGGGACTTTCAGGTCAACAGTGGGAGCTACATGCCGGTCCTATACCCCAAAGAATAATAAGTATCAAGAACCCACACTCTCGTAAGTTGGACGCGCTATGCCTACTGGGAAAAGGAGGCGCATTGTTAAGCTAGCTGATTACGTCATAAACAGAGAACAATCGGCGACTATTGGGTGACATCATACTGACCGATTATGACGTCATATGCCATGATACAGACATGGTAGCGTTCAGATTTTGGTGTTTGTTGACCTCGTAAATATGGTAAATATTTAGTCCATTCACCCATTATGACCATGAAATAATGTGGAAATGACATTTTAAGGTGTTGTTCGCGTGAAATTTGTCTACGCACTTGACTGGAAAAAAATTCTGAAAGAATTTTATTATCCACTAGGGGCGTTAAAGAACTCCTGCACACTATGCATGCTGGGAAAAGGAGGTGCAGCGTTTACAATGTAAAGTATAGCAAGTTGCGCTTCTTGGTAGTTATTCTTTGTATACCCTATGTTTGATGACGTAATAACACAATAAGATCATTGAGTGCATTGATGACGTCACAAAGGTTGTAAGGACTTGCATGAAGCTTCCTCTGCTGGCTCAAAATTATCCCACAGCAATTTTGAATCAAGGCTGGGACGCTGGGTGTTTTGTACGTGCGTTCATGTGCATTGTTCACAATCAGTTTGCAGGGACCCTTGGGACCCTTGAGTTCCAAGCAGACAAGCTGCACAACAAAAAAGCGGCTAGTACAAACTAGTAAAATGCAGACATGAATTCATAGTAACCTAGAGATGTGAAAGGAAAGATATTTGCTGGACTCTTGTCTTCCTTAGTTAGTGCCATACTTCAATTGGCTTGTGTTATTAATCAGTTCATTTTCTGAACAGTTTCTTAGCAACAGATGTGATCTTTGTAGATAGCTGAATAGAGAACTAAAAAATTTTCACTTTACATGCTAAACTTGTTAAATAACATGATACATCACATTTATTCGTCATTTACAGAATGCGGATGAAGGTGACCACCTTATATTCCCAATTTATGAGAGCATCACTCGATTCTCAGCTGGGATTGTCTTCATATTACAGTTTCTTTTCACAAAGGTGAGCATTGTTGCTGCATGTTGAATGCATTTTCACCTTGTGATGTTTGGTTAATATGCTTGGTACGAATCCTATTATTATTAGTAGTAGTTTAAATAGTTACTAATTATATCCTTGTTTTTTACAGATTGTGGCCCTTCCTTCCTCCTCAGGACATTCCCCTTACTTTCTAGGCTGTCTCTCCTACCAATGTCCTTCAGATGACCTTGTGACCTATTTATCTCAGGTCAAAGAGAAGACTGTGACCTACTTAGCAAAGGTCAAAAAGGAGGTGGTGATGGCCATGGTGCTCCAGTTTGTGCCAATTCATTATCTTTGTGGTATGTAGAAATTTCTTTTACTATATTGCTGTAAAACTCTAAATGTTTATGAAATATGGTTCTATTACAACTAAGAGAAGTAAGAGACCTTGATTGGTCTTTCCAATGTTTGCATTATAGTCCGTGTTGCCAGCTCTCATGAAATCTTGATCTGTGATTCTCACAAAATTTCAACACAGATTTAGAAATTTAAAAAAAGGACAGATCTGCACAACTATTAACAGCTGTGTTTACAATAGTTTGTGTGGGTACAGTCTGCATTTGTAGTATTGCAAAATTTAGCTGAAAATTTCTTTTTATTCAGCCACTGATGATAAAATCTCAATTACTTATTTTCTGAGGTTGGCAACACTGATTGTGGTGAACATATTTCCTCGACTTCAATTTGTCCGTTGTTTTGCAGAAAGTAGATTCTACCAGTTCATTGTACAAGTTAACAACATGATGCTGAAGAGAACTTCAAACTGTTTTCTGAGTGAACAGCAGAGAGGATTGGAATTAGAGAATCTCAGAGGGAGAGGTGAATCTGAAGAAGCAATAGCATCTTAATCATCGAAACTTTCAGCGATTGCTTTGCATCAAAGTTTGAAGAGTTAATAACTCTCTATGTCATGAATTGTATGGCAAGTTTATTTGCTGATTTTCGTGAATTGTCTCTCTGTTTGTGATCATGATTGTAGATAGAATTGACTGTTTTGACTCCAAAAAATTTTCCCTGGAGACAAATTAACTGTGCATGCATCATCAAGCTGACCTTGATTGCAATTGATATTTTTTACTTTACACAATTTGGTCTTACTAGCAATGTACCCGTGCTATGCACAGAAGAGTTTAATACATAAGAATGGTTATTTGATACAGAAAGTATTCAGTGACTTTGATTCACTTAAAAAAAAAAAAAAGTGCAGTAATGGATATACAAATGCAGTTTAGGGATTATCTTCGTTCTTCCAAGTCTATTCTGATCTGTGGCCTTGACCTTGTATGTGGCTGGTCAAATAGGTCACGCATGCGCAATTAGTGCGCAGTAAACATGGCGAACGTGGTTGTAGCGTGCAGAGATCTCTTGCACTGGCAGTCAGAAAACACATTAGTCATGCATAATTTCAATGCCAGAACAGTGCCAGCATCTGCTAAAATGTCATAGCTACACTCCTGCAAAGTTTTGAGGCGATCCAGTAAGTAGCTTAGGAGGAGTTAGAGGACAACACTGGACAGCCCTTACGTGAATTATAGTAGTAGGATTTATCAATAACACACACGACATCTTAAAGATCATGCAGAGTCATAAATAAATTTAATGTTTGTTGCACTTATGTAAAATAAATACATTGTACATATAAGTTATGTGGGTTTTCGGTTCGGCCAGATGTTCTGAATTTCACTTTGTTGGAAAAAATTTATGTTTTTAATTGTTTGTTGTACACTTCTGTTTGTAATTATCTTTATACAAGTATTTATGTATTACATGTATATAGTTTTTAAAATTTTCCCATTTGTGCCAAAATTGAATTTTTTTTTAATTTTCATAAATTGTGTATGCCATAATGTATGGACTTTTTTTGGTTGTTTATTCATCTTTTGAAAATGCTAAGTTTCACAAAGCATGAGCATTTTATCCAAAGCTCTTTCCTTAAAATCAAATTCTGTAATAAATTTCTAAAAATGCTAAGAACAAAAAAAGCATGTGAATTTCATCCAAAAAGTCAGTTTGACTGAGAACTTCCCTTCATACAAAGTTTTCTACCCGAACTCGATTATTGATGGATATGGTTTAGTTATGTTGTTCTTCTGTCTAGTGAAATAAGGTTGTCTTGTAACTCAATTTTAAAAATGCTTTGATACTCGTAGCACTGGAGTTACATCCAAAATTCTTCGCGTAGAACTTCTTAAAATCAATTGCTCTTTAAAATGCAAAGTTACAACAAGCATGTGAATTTCATTCAAAAAGTCTCTTTGTGGATTCCTACTTTCCTGTACAGAACAAAGCGCACTGCATATTCTTTAAATAGAATGTAGTCCATTGAACCCAGCAACCCCAACTCCAATGCCTTTTTTGGATGGATATAGTTCATAGATTATTCTTTTTACTTTCTAAAAATGCTAAGGTACAAAAAGCATGTGAATTTCATCCTAAAAGTCGCAGTTTGACAGAATTACCTTTCATACAAAGTTTTCTACCCGAATTATATGCGCTATTTTTGATGGAAATGGTTTAGTAATTTTGTTCTTCTGTCTAGTGAAATACACCCAGGAAATGTACCCCAGGCAAATCTCGCAAAGTTGAGGTATTATCATAATTTATTCATGTGGGTCACGTGATCAGAGCTGCCAAACTAAGAAAACCAATTAGATGGGCTTGTCCGCCGTTAATAGTTTATGATATCTACTCATATGGAGTGTTAAAACCGTTTACCTTGTTCAGAATCAGTTTTCATAGCTTCAGTTAATGTATAAACACCACTTAGGCCATGTCAAGGCAGGGTCAACTAATTTAAATATAACGTTTGGGTCTCTGCTGATTGGCTAGTTTGGAGCCGACTCGCGACTTATTTACTGGAGCCTTTGCTGGAGTGGTGAAATAAGGTCTTGTAACTCAATTTAAAAAATGCTTTGATACTCATAGCATGTGAATTTCATCCAAAATTCTTTGTGTAGGACTTCTTAAAATCTATTACTCAGAAAAATGCTAAGATGGAAATAGCATGTGGATATCCTTAAACAAATTCTCCATGTGGATTCCTACTTTTCTCTTCCCAACACAGTGCACTGCATATTCTTCAATAGAATTTAGTGTAGATTCCCGTGAACTTTAGCTACTTAATGGATGTGGTTTTATAAGTTTATTGTTTTTGTCTGTGGTGAGATAAGGTTGTCTTGTAAGTTGATTTAAAAAAGCTAAGTTACTCGGCTTGTGAAGTTCATCCAAAATTCTTTGTGGGTTCTTTGAAAATGCCTTAATTACTCTCTTGAAAATGCTAAGTTACTAATAGCATGTGAATTTCATCAAAAAAGTCTTTTCTGACTGTTAATCTAAAAAGTCTAGTGTGACTTAATTTCCCTTCACAACAAAGTGCACTGCAAATTCAAAATAGAAAGTTCAGTGAAGTTTTCTACCCGAACTGGATTCACTGTTTTTTTATCGAGATGGTGTAAGAACTGTTCATTCTGTCTTTATTGATTTAAGGTCATCTTGTAAGTTCATTTTACCTTTTTAAGTTACTCATGGTATGTGCATTGCATCTAAAATAGTTTGCTTTCAATAAAATCTCTAAGAATGCTGGGTCAGAAATAGCATGTGAATCTCTTTTTGTAGGACCTCCCTAAAAATTCTTTCATAACTCTAAAAAAATGCTACGTTAAAATTAGCATGTGAATTTTATGTTAAATGTTTTTTTTTCTCAACAAAAAACCACCGGTTCCTTTTCTTCCTCTCTCATTGGAACACTCATTTTCCAGAGTGTGCAAGAGAACTCAGACTGTAGTTCTCATTCACAGCAAAAAGAAGCACATAAAATTGTTATTAATTGCATATCTATATGAAGCTCGTTGTTCACAATTTTTGTGATAATTATCATGTATCGTTAGAAATTTATTGCGATAAGGTCGAATCGTTAAGGATCAAATGATGTCCAGCCCTAACGTGTCAAAGAGAGACCTGTCGAATGCAAATGCCTTTCACATTATGTGTGTACCCATCTTCTATGGGCCATCGACTCATCCTCGCATGCATGAGCAAATTCACCTTATATATTAATATGAAATACAATTAAATATAAAATTTATGAGGTAAATAAAAAATCATTCATTTCATTGCATTTTAAACTTAAATTTGTATTTTCAATTCTTGCCTTTATGAGTTGTTTCATATTTAGCCATTTGCTGCTAAAGGGAGGGTGCAGTGGGTACTATCAGTAATTAATAATTTATACAACAGTAACACCCCCTTCAGGATTCAGCGCCGCTAGGTTCTAGTTTATAATTAGCAATTTCATAATTATTAATTGCATAATAATCTATATTACATTAACAATATGATTAACTTGACTCTAATACTTATTGTTGTTTTCTTAATATTATGTAATTAATACACCTGTAAAGTGTTTGGTAATAAATATATATATAACTAATTTAAATGCCATAGATTTAATGCAAATCAGCAACTCAACAATCCAGTAACTGTTGAAAGGACTGGCAATTGATAATGTATAGTTCCTATAGTTGCCGCCTAAAACTAATCGGTGTGCAAAAAATATTTCGACTCGTGTAGACGTGAAAATGGGTGTGTGTGTTTAAATTGTATTTATTTGAATACAAAAAATACAAACGTTAAAGGTGTATTCTGATTTATACCCAACATCTTTATGTGGCATTGCATGGCTGCTGAATTTCATATATATATATATATATATTTCTTATTTTTGAAGTCGAAAGAAATAACATAAAAACCAGTCAGTTTTAATTTTTTATTTTAAATATATCAATTGCAATTGCAAGTTTGAAAAAAAAAAAAACCGTTGCTTTCTTTCTACCCATCGCTCCCCACAATCCCTGTTGTGCAATACCAGCCATGCCCTCTGGAGTTTACCGACTTGCCGACAAAATGGTATATATATATGGCCAAATTGGCTGTCAACGAATTTGCATTAAATTGTCAACGAGTTGGTCATGACCTGTCAACGAGTTGGTTACAGTGGTTTTAAGTTTGTCAACGACTTTGTCACTCACGAATTTACACGAGTTGGTTTGTCAATGAGTTTGTACCTGACCTCAAAACGACTTGGCATGTCAACAAGTTTGCGTGGCTACGAAATGACTTGTATTCAACGAAAGTGTGTGTTGGGGGTTCTGCTGAACAAAAGTAACGCCCGCCCTGCTGTCGGAAACTGAACAGTTTTAATGATGCTTGCATGTTATGTGGGGTTCGCTGAGGTTTTGCTGCAGCGCAGCCTATGTTTAAAGAGAGCTTTGCTTGTTATAAAACAGGAGAGGGCAGCACCAATTGGAGCGCCGTCTGGAGGTATACATTGTACTTGTGACCTACTGGCTGGTGACAAACAGCAGCGCATCTTTGGGATAATATTTGTGTTTTCCTGTACAACAGGATCTCGAGTTTGTCAGGTAATGAGTAAACAATAGAATGGCTAACAACCATTTATATAACGTATTATGGATTATGTATACATTCTTATGTATTATATAATGTAATTAAGCCCCTTTCATTAAGGGGTCGAATTCAGGACAACATAATATATATATTAATGGGGAATCTGAAACTGCAAGCCTCCCTTATAATCCACAGTGCCGAATTTAGCCTGTTTTTCCAATGTCACATGTGAAAAAAACATTTCTGCTTGTAACACCATGTATTTGGATCATCTTGCTGTGTATGTTATCAGAGAATCATCCAACCAAATTTGACAATCTGCATGTTACAGCTGTTGTCCCAACCTAGTTTTCAAACAGTGACTGCAACCGAAATGCAAGTTATTGACATGAAAATTGGTTTGCGCTATCCTTTTTTAAAGACATTTCTGCATATCAAAAATCTTTTTTCACAACATCAAAACAAGCAGACTTAAGGTTTGTCAACATGATGCGCGTTACGTGGACAACTATTTGTTCTCTATTCACTCCAAAAGAGAAAAAAAAACAGATAACCAACCAATTAACCCTTTGCAAAATTGTTAAAAAGTAATCTAGTCATGGTTGTATGTTACAGTTGTCTACTGTTGTCCACATAACAGCTAGGCATCATATTTGATGAACCAGAGAATCATCCAACCAAATTTGACAATCTGCATGTTACAGCTGTTGTCCCAACCTAGTTTTCAAACAGTGACTGCAACCAAAATGCAAGTTATTGACATGAAAATTGGTTTGCGCTATCCTTTTTTGAAGCCATTTTCTGCATATCAAAAATCTTTTTTCACAACATTAAAACAAGCAGACTTAAGGTTTGTCAACATGATGCGCGTTACGTGGACAACTATTTGTTCTCTATTCACTCCAAAAGAGAAAAAAAAAACAGATAACCAACCAATTACCCTTTGCAAAATTGTTAAAAAGTAATCTAGTCTAGAAATGTAACTGAGATTTTTTGTGCATTGCCAACCTCTCGCAAAACAATGGACATGCAAATATAAACTTTCAACAGTGAAGTTTTGGTGGTTGAAAACCTTCCACAACACTTAAATGGGTTTAACCACAATTAAGGCCCTGTTGAAGCTTGTTTAATGTTACAATTACTTGTTACAATGGCGTTCAAACATTTTTGACCAAATGGTCAAAAGCAACTGTTGCTCTGTGAGTTGCCACTTTTTTTTATACTTAATCAGCCAACCGTGACAATATTTGGGTTTGTTAAGACAAAACAAAGAGCAAGCTAGTGATCAGGAAAAAAAAAGTAGTCCCGTAGAATGGATCAATGGGTTTGGCCAATGGAAAGTATTGTATTATACAGGAATTTGCACTCAACAAAAATATATTTAATAGGTTCATAACATGTCCCTCTTAAGAAAAAAGAAAAAAATAACCTCCAAAAACACCTGGCCTATATTGAATTATATTGACAAACAATTGGTACAAATATAAGAAAAAAAACATTAATAAAATCATTTAGGAAGGCATCGTCAGAGTGACATCTATCAATCTATGTCTATCTTTCTATCTTTCTTTCAGTCTTTCTGTATTTCTTTCTTTCTTTCTTGTAGACTGAACTTGAATAATCATTATGATACCTTTATTCACACAATGTATATACCAAAAAATGCACATCCACAAGTCAGCAGAAAAAAAAAAAAAAGAGATGAAAGTACTTGCTAAAAGAATAAGAGATAATTTATGTTCAAAAAGTATATTGGTTCATCTAGCATTCTACATATATGTATAAATTTGCCAGTAATAAGTTTTTATTTTTCCTTTAAGAACCTATCTTTTTTCCTTCGAAACTTTGGTAATAAGGACACTTTGCAAATATGAACAAAACTAAAGGGGTTTTGACCTAGGACGATCCAATGATTCTAATTGTCATGGTTCAACAGACAGCTGTCAATCACAGTGACAACTGTGTGCAAACATTTTTGACCAAATGGTCACATGCAACTGTTGCTCTGTGAGTTGCCACTTTTGTTGATACTTAATCAGCCATTGCGGCAATGTTTGGGTTTAATGAACAACTAATTAAGAGGATCGGAAAAAAATTAGTCCCTCTTCTTGACAGTCAGACTTGCCAAACAATGGAACATTACATTTATGGGATTATTGCATTGTTAAATCTTTAAGATAGCCTGAACCTGCCCCCCCCCCCCCCCCCCCCATTCCAGGAGGTCAAGCTACGCTATCCAACGCAGACAATTATTGATTTTTTTACATGCTTTTGGTTTCTACTACCAACTATAGATAATCAATCTTACCCTAGAGAGCCTCTACATAGCCAACTCAGGTGCTGATGAGGCATTAAACAATAACACTAACTAACTAACTAACCAGCTACGCTACTGATAGAGAGACAGCCAGATACTGATATAAAAGTAATATAGAGAAAGAGATAGAATATATTCTTAAATTCTTATATGATTTTTTGTTTTCTCTTAACCATTTTTTAACCATCTTTTTACTCACCATTGTACTATATTTTTGTAAATTATAATTTTATTAAGAAAAAAATTCAAAAGTCATATAGAGACAAGAGATATCTCTCTATCTATCTCTATCTATCTCTATCTATCTGCCTGGGTGTCTGTTTGTCTATACTTGTACTGGTCTACAGGATAGGATAGGATAGCCGTCTTTAATCCACAGCTAAATTAATACCATGCTCATGCGCTGTGGTAATGGGTCTGAGCCAAGCTCAGTTAATCCAATTTATACGCACGGATTAGTCACACTCCAAGTATTTTGTCAAAATATTTACAAATTTTAGCAAGCAGCTGTCAATCAAAGTAACAACTGTGTGTGTTACAACTTGCACTTGACCATTTGGTTAAAGATGTTTGAACACCAATGTGGACAACTAACCAAATATCAAAATAATTGTCACTATTTACTTGGGCATGTCCCTGTCGGTGCCAAAACTAAAGTTTCAGTGCCTGGATTCATGGTCAAGGTTGAAGAGGGAGCAGGCAATGAAAGGTTTTTAAGAAAATGTGAAATGAAAATGTTGAATGTTACAAGGGGTTTGGACAACTTTCCATGGAGCTGGGATTGAACCTTTGATTTTATAATAAATATAGATCCATGGTTACCCGAATTGTAAATGCAGAATCATTGTTGTTAATGCTATAAAATGATATTTTAACATGACCTAAAAATACTGAATTCGTCCTGAGAATGCTTGGCGTAATGTTCACTGCTGCATGTTATATTTGTAACACTGATATTTGGATTGTTGGAAAGTCATCACAATAAACATTCTTGTAGGTGATTAGAGAAAAGTAAGAAACTTGAGACAGGCCTTAATATGCACAAGAAAATGACACAATACTTTTGCAGATATCTTCCTTTATTTTTTTGGCAGACACAAAAGCAAACGGCACAGTGGTGGATTTACTATTTGTCTGTTGAAAATGTAACACGCAGACGACAAAAGTGTGGCTGTGATGGGAATTTATTTGCAGTTAGAAGCAAATTTACTAATTTAGCAGACTACTATCAAAGCTCACTTTTGATGGAACAAGTGTTTGTGCCCAGTCAATGTATTTTATTGAATAGGCACACTGTTGTCAGTCCACATATTAGAGAGTTGTTCACATGCAGTGTTTCAGATTCCTAGCCATATGTATATGCTAAGATGGAGTATTATCTTCCACAAGATGATCCATCTTGTTTGTGCCCAGCCAATGTATCATACATATTTTTTAATTTGAAGTTTGAGTACAAGTCCTTTATACTGGGATCATGATGCACATAGAGCAGCAGCAGCAGCCGTACCCGAGCCAAGCACCCTATCAGCCTAAACAACAACATCAACAGCCATACGCAGAACAGCAACAACAAATTGGTGCTATTCAGAATACGCCATACTCCACTCTTTATTCTGCCGCGGGAACCCCTGTGCAGATCGTCAATGTTGCTCCTAATGATGTAAGTCGATGTATCTAAAAATGTTGTAGTTTTCTAGGATCAGTGCGTCTGTGATATGATTCCACAATATCATTGAAAACTTTACAGAAATTTGAAGATTAAAGTGATAGCAGTACCTCAGTGATTGTTGCAATGGCATATATAGAAGTATACATGGATAATACATGCATCATATCAAAGTGGCATATTGATCAATTATATGTAAATTAATGCACCAGAGCTACTATAGTTAAACCCATCCTCTCATGGCTAGCCCTACCAAAAGATCCTTTTTGTCTGGGCCTATTTTGCTTAGCAGCTGCTTAGATGGACTACTTTTGGTGCGAAGTGGGGCAGTTCCAGCGGCCAGCAATTTAAGACATAATAATACAATGTAGGTAGTTTGTTGTGACAACGCTTATTAGGCCTGAACCGGTTGCTTTGAGAAAGCAAAAAGCAGCCAATCAGAGAAGACTACAGAAATAGTAGCTTGCCATGTGGGGATGAGTTAGAACTATTCCTTTATTTATTTGTTTTTTGTGTTAAGTATGATATACCGCCCAAATATGATCATGATGATATAAAATGGTCATTTGTCACACATACACCATAAGCATTATACTGTGTTTTGATGTTTCTAACTTAAATGAATTTAGAAATTGTGAGATTGTGCATACCCTCCTATATCATGAATATGATTGGCCATTTGATGGCAATTAACATGATTAATAGTTGCTTTACCCAGTCATATAGTCGTAAACATCTGTGTTTTATTTTGTCTTTTATTTGTACTTTCGGCAGGGCACATACCAAGGTTACAACACCAATGCAGCAAGAATCCTTGGCTGGATACAGATCGTATGCGGTGTGCTGGTACTAATTGCGCAGATTGTCATAACGGCACTTCGCTCAATAAGTTTTGAGGCTTTCTCTGGATTTTGGGCATTTCCGATTGTAGGTAACACCATTTAATGCTTATTTTTCTCAAAAAATGTAATGTCCATTGATGTGTAATTCTTAAGACAAATTTTAATGTCTTGGACTCTGTTCCAGTTTATTCTTGCAGGGACTTTTGGTGTGCAGTCGTCAAAAACTAAGTCACAGTGTGCAGTAAGTAAACTCTTTTTCAATGACTTTTGCAATGAAAATTTGATTGTCATTTGATAAATTGGTTTACAATAACCTGATGTTAGAAACAATTCATGGATGGCACGCTACAATGGAGATGCTAGAATTTGATTAGCTCAAACAGACTGCTTCGGGTCGTGGTAGCTTCGCAAGCCAGTTCCTTGGAGTTAGAATTTGATAAGCTGTAAAAACTACTGTTTTATTTGAATATGCCAATTCCTTGATAGTTTAACCTGTATGGTTATCAAGATGACACTGTTTAGTCATAGTCATGTCCTTTTTATTCTCTTATAATTCCAATGAGGGTAAACAATATTGGTCAATTTGACTTTTTATCTTTAAGAATTGAATAGAGCGTTTACTACTGAATAAACACCTGATGCAGATTAGAAGACGCCCATCCACTTTTGGAAATCTTTAGGTGGCATGAGTTTGATGTATTCACAGATATTAATTGTTTGTAATGTGAATACATTAATTTGCTGTGACCATCTTACTTTTTCTTCTTGCATAATGCAATGGATGCTCATCGCTGTAATGTCATTTTTCTTGCACTGTAGGTCATCACTACCATGGTGTTTTCAATAATTGCTGTAGTGTTAAGCATTGGACCAATTATCCAAGGATCAATGGGAGCTACTTTAGAGAGAGAATGCTACTATAGCTTTTCTGGTGGATCTCATGCTTACAGATGTCATCCGACGGTAAGTTTGTCTGCCTGCAAGTCTAGCAAGTCTTAACTAATTCTTTGTATAGTTCATGACGCTTTATCAGTGCTTCATAGCCAGGAAAGTTCAGAAACACTTAAAATTGCTCCAGTTTCTTGACTCATCCTTCAATTTGAATAAACCATATTTTCTGTTTAAAAAACCACCTTAAAGTTGCACTGTCTGTCAAATTTGCAATTTTCTAATATGCTATCAAACGGTTGAAAATTACCTTTATTAACCAAGGCACACTAAATTTGTGTGAATTAATAATTTTATAAGACATTAATTACTTAAAAATAAATTATACATTGAGAGAAAATCTAGACCAAAACATTGGAAACACAATGGAAATTACATCATCACCATTGTTCAGTATTGTGATGTCATCACTGGTTTTGTATAAATATTGAGTTTTTGATGGCATGAAAAACTAATATTGTATTATTTATTGTAAATTAAAACTTAATTGTTGTGCAAAAGTGGGCATGTAATGGTGAAAAATATCATGAGACAAGAAGGCAGTATTGATTTATATCATTATTTTAATGTGCAAATTTGACAGACAGTGCACCTTTAATGTCACTTATATGACCGATAAATATTTTTTAAATGTTATAGTCACAGATCATTTGCCTGAATAGTTTAATTTAGATATCATTTTGCAATGTTATTAGGCTTTTTAACATAAAATGTTTTTGGTTGCAGCGTTTTGGAGTTGCTGTGGCTTTCCATGCTATCCTTATTATATTTGGCCTTTTGGAAGGAATTGTTGCGATTATTGCTGCTGCATATTGTTGCCATGGCTGCTGTTGTTACAACAGGCCAGTGGTAAGATGTCTCAAAGTCCACATTTGTTAAGATTGTCGTGCATTGGGTCTTTTTCTAACTTTTTCTAATTCATGACTTGTAAAATCAAATGGTTTTCATTTATTTATAGGCTGTTCTCAACCAGAATGCAGCTGTGGGTTCTCTACCATTGAGTAGGTTGCTATTCGTATTTGTAAACTTGTCAAAAGTACCAATAAAAAACATTATATATCATTTGGTTGCTTGATATGTACTCAGTTGGTCTTATGCTAAACACTATAGGGCGATCATGATACCTCTGCTGCACTAGTTGATGTATCTGCGAAATTTCTGCAACAGATTTGTGAGCAGAAAATTTACAACAGTGTCATTATTAAAATCTGTTATGTTTTTCTTAATCTTGTTCCTTGATATGTTTGTCTTTTAAGATTTTTCAACAGCTTCTGGGGGAATGCAAGTGACAGCCTGGGATTATAACAACCCAGCCGTGCATTATCAACACAACCCAGCCCAGTACTACCCTGCTCCTCTGACTTTTGACACTAATGCTACGAGTGCATACCCAACACAAGAGGGCGCCCCAGACCCATTGCCCTCCTACAGTGCTGCAACGCCTCCTCCGGAATATCGAGAAAAGGTGTAGAAGCTCGATCTTCACTCGTGGTTCTTGCTGTTTTTGTTGTCGGAATAAGTTAAGTTTGCTCCTTTTTAAAAATGATCTGCCAATGTGGGGCACACCTTTGTGTTTATTTGTTGTCTGTTATTTGTTCGTTAATTATTCTTCTATAAGATGATTTGTATTATGTATGTCAAGCTAGTCTGAGTTAGAATAAGTCAAATTTGTACTCTAACTTTTGTGCATATACAATTTTCAGCGATATTGTTGTCATTATCCAGCTGATTATGTTAAAATATATTGCAATTTACTTTTTCCTTTATTTTTATCGTCGATCTGTTCTACTTACAAACATTTGTTTTAATGTTATTAAGCTTGTCTGTTTTTACTTGCATATTGGGTGGCTTTTGTTTAGATAATGTAAATGCATTTAGCGTTGTTTATCTCGTTGCTGTACCATAAGGTAAACAGATGAATTCTTTGTACTCATTGTAAGTCAGAATTTTATATCCTGCAGTTTATCATTGGCGGTTCCATATTTTTGGAAAAAGATGCATATGATAAAGATCTGAACTAAGACTAAAAATTGTCATTGCGAACCAAGAAATAGCATCTTCAGTGATGGAAGATTGATAGTTATGGGGTACTGGTATGGTGTAGATGAATGTACATGGTATTACATCGTATTAGTAAAATATTTGTATAAATCTTTTCTGCAAATTCCTAATTAACCATGAGGCTTCCAAACATTCCTATTGAAATAACTAATAGCTCTTACAGCCAAATTAGCTGACCTGGCAGGTAAAATTAGTTTATTTGGCAAAAACGAATCAAAATCACGCTGACCATACCCAGAAGGCTTGTATTTTTCAACAAGCCTTACGTGATAGGTCAGAATTGTTTCAGTTCATGTCATCAGCGATACACCCCCCTACGCATTTTTTAATATAAAAAACGTTGCATTTCGAAATTCTGACTAAATTGAAGGTGCTGTGTAATAAAATGTATTACAAAGCGATAACCTTTCTTCTGTGCTTCGTTTTCATATTCTGTAGTATTTGCCATGCAACATAACTGACCGCGATATTTGTCAGTGATACTTGAAATTCTAAAATGAAATGGTGGTATTAGTTTATTTGCTATTAGCACCATTGGATTCAGCACCAGTGTCCAATTAAAGGGGCGACAAAAGTACAGATTTAAGTTATAAATTACTGTACATTTCACCAATGGTTTCCATTCCTTACAAGGATTGCGGCTGAAAAGTTTTGGATCCGTCACTGATTTATATGTTTGGACAACATAAGCTTTTGTTATTCATGAAATGGTTCTTCAATTATTTCTATACTTATTACACCAAACAATGATGCTTTGATAGACCTAATTCTCTTTACAATACTCAAAGTGTAGATCTATAGCATAAAAATACTATATTATATAGTATATTGGAATTGTATATCTTTATACAGTTGTAGTTAATGGTTTTAATTATGATCATATATATATATATATATAATATATAATATTATATAAGTTTGTTATCAATGAATATACATCTATACAATTTTCTAAGTATTAAGTATATATATATATACATGTTTTTTGTGATATTTTCTTAACATATTTATCAAGAATGACCTTAAATGTGTCTAACACATATAAATATATATGAATATATTGTGTACTATTATGCATTGGAAGCTGCATTCAATAAATTGATATGCTACTAATGTTGTTGTCGATTGTTCCTCAACTATATTGTGCCAGTACTTGAAAGTTAAGGTTTTACGTCTGGGTGGAATGGCGGGGGCCTAGCTCAGAGGTAGCGCTCTGGGCTTCCAACCGCTGGGTCCCGGGTTCAATTTCCGGTCGAGCCTAAGTTGGATGGCTGTTTCATCCTTCGTCTCATTGCCATGGTCCCTACCTTTCCTAATTAGCCCAACTGGTGCAGAAATACAGGACGTAAAGCCCTAATGACACACACACAAACACACGCGTCTGGGTGGCCTTATGGTTCAGGCATCTCCCAATTCCTCAGCCAGCTCAGCTGAAGGTCCCGGCTTGTTCAGTTTTCGTGAGCTGCATCTCAGCAGGATGTCGATCACATTAAACATTATATTGGAGGTGCTAGTACTCGGTGTTTATGCTGGGGCAAGTAAAATACTCCACCCATGGGGTAAACTCCAAGCCTTATCATCTAATTATTTCATCTACCTCTGGGAGCTGGTCATGTAAGTTGACTAAGCTTCAGACCCATCAGCATTGAGTCAGTAACAAGTTGCTTGCTAGGTATATATGCCTAATTTAGCAATGCAATGTACACAAATGGTATGTTAAGCAACAGTAAACTTTTAAATGAAAGCTCTGTCTCAATTCTGGAAAAGGTCCATACACCCCAGTGAACCATTTGCAGTCTTTAAAACGTTTTGAAGATGTCTCCTAGTACGTGACCCAAACGTTTGCATCACCCAAAACGTGTTACAATTTTGAAACGTTTTACTGTTGTTCATGTGTTTAGAACTTCAATAAGGGCGGGGGCCTAGCTCAGAGGTAGCGCTCTGGGCTTCCAACCGCTGGGTCCCGGGTTCGATTCCCGGTCGAGCCTAAGTTGGATGGCTGTTTCATCCTTCGTCTCATTGCCATGGTCTCTGCCTGTCCTAATTAGCCCATCAGTTGCTGAAATACAGGATGTAAAGCCCTAATCACCCACCCCACCCCAGAACTTCAATAAAACTGCCCAAAAACGACAGACATAGAGGACGTGACACACACGTGCCTCTACTAATACGTGGTCTAGATGCTCTTGTTTCAATTGCAGAACGTTTTAACCATGCGTCTGTTGTTAACATAGAAATATGGTTGTCACCCAGAAAACGTCCGAAACCGAATAGTACACACGGCTGCCAAAAACCTTTACTTACATGGTAAACGTAAGGCTGCCACTTTGCTCAGCTGCTCGATCCTCATGTCGTCTGTGCATCTCTGTTAATCAAGGACCCAGATGTTTGTGATGTCAAAACGTTTTAAAGACGTAGCCAGCAGTTCATAATATCATTAGAAATGGATGTAAGTAAGCTTGAAAGTACTACGTCTGAACTACGTGCTCAAAACGTGTGGTTTTATGTAGCTTATAAATATATATTTTTGCAGACAAGCAAACAAACAAGTTTTTGGGTTGTTGATTATATGTTTAATGAGTATAATTAAGTTGACATAGAATATAGAAGTATAATAAGACAAAATGTGTTAAGTAACACAAAGAAAAATAAATGCGTAGAGAACAAAAAGTGTTTTAAGTAAAATTGTCTAGACTATGAAAAACAAGATGTAAATCAAAAGTACAATGAAGTAAATAAGTAATACATGGAAAATAAGTTTAGATAAGGAATTAGATAATGGGCGTAATGAAATAGCACGAATACAGGTGTGGGAGGGAGGGAAAAATAGAGGAGAGATGAGTGGCGTGGTCTTGTAGATAATGGTGTGGTGTGGAAAGTGTTTATGAGGAAGTGGGGTGTGATTGGCTGATGATGAATCTATTTTTAGCTTTTGGCGGGAAAATGTAGAATCCCTCCCAACACTGTTTTATTGCTGCAAAAATATGTTTGGCGTCCCAAACACTTGTTTTTTGCAAACAAGCAAACAAACAAGTTTTTGGGTTGTTGGTTATATGTTTAATGAGTATAATTAAGTTGACATAGAATATAGAAGTATAATAAGACAAAATGTGTTAAGTAACACAAAGAAAAGTAAATACGTAGAGAACAAAAAGTGTTTAAGTAAAAATGTCTAGACTATGAAAAACAAGATGTAAATCAAAAGTACAATGAAATAAGTGATATCTAGATCTAGAACATGTAAATTTATACATGGAAAATAAGTTTAGATAAGGAATTAGATAATGGGCGTAATGAAATAGCCATAAGTCCTTTGGAAAAAGGACTGCGCCCATTATAGGAAAATACTCAAGGAGCTACTGTAGGAAGCAGTGAAGGACATGGAAATAGAGAAATAATTAATATGGTTAAAGTCAATTTGTAAGTGTAAGTCCAAAGAGTTTGTGTACAGCTAGTCAGGGGGTCCTGGAACTGGCTGTATGGTTAAGTAGGTAGTATGATGAGCTGGCCCGGAGGTCCTGAAGCCAGTTGTTTGGGAGCTGATCAGGAGGTCCTGAAATCAACTGTCATGCAGCGTTGCATGTGCATAAGTGGGGTCTGGCCAGGAGGTCCTGGAACCAGACTAGCGTGTGTGTTCAGGAGGGGAGGTTGAAGTGGGAGGGGCGAATGTATTTCTGGTAAGCCGTTGACTTCCAGCGTCCGGTCGATTTGATGGTATCATCTGAGGCATTGTCAGCTGCCAGTTGGGTTGCCCTTCCAATTCGGAAGGAATGCGTGTTGTAGTTAGTTGGGTTTTTCCCAGCCTGAGCTAGGGTTTGGTGTAAGTAAGTGGCGAACTGGTCTCGGTTGAATGGTTGTCGACCACAGTTGAGGAAGAGTAGGCCGGGGTTGTTGCCTCGTAAGTGCAAGTATCTCGTGAGTGCACGAACCGGACAATAGTTGGGGTTTGGTGCAGCAGAGAGGGTGACTGTAGGCTGGTGGCCTCGGCTATGTTTATAAGATGTGAAAGTGATGTCGTACTGGTCGCCCTTGAGAATTATGTTGTGTAGCTGTAGTGTGTGGCTGGTGTCTGAAGAGTGGACAACTTCACCTGCCCTAGTGCATGCATAGTAGGATAGTAAGAAGAGGGCCTTTAAGGCGGCCTGCATGTAGCTATTGGATGTAGTGAAAGGTACTGCGTCTATCAGGCTATGTAGTATATTGAGTGTTATTGGGAACAGACGTGAGGGTGCTACCAGGCGTTCTGTGTTGAGGATGCCCTGTAGAATTTTATTGACTAAATGAGTGGTAGTTGGGTCTTGTGTATCATTCATCTTATGGATGAAAGATATAGATGAAAGATAAGTCCGTATGGTGCTATAACGCATGTTTCTTAAATGCAAATGAGCGATGAATTGCAAAAGAACTGGCACCGGCACTGGAAATGTAACCTGAATTTTCAAGTTGTGGAGATGAGGATATAGAGAGGATAGAGCTCTAGGACAGTGATGTCTAGTTGAGCCCAATTGTCTGGCCATTTGTGAATTATCCATTGTTTTCTAAAAGTTGCGCCTAAAGCTAACTTGGAAGCATCTGAATGGAGGTGAAAAGTGGTCGAATCAAATGTTGGCTGCTGTTGAATGATGGTGATGCCGTTGTAATGCTGCAGGAACTGTAACCAGATGGACAGATCATTCTTAGCTTCTTTTGTAAGGCGGATGTAATGGTGAGGCATTTTGGCTTGCATTGTTAAGTCGTAAAGGCGCCTTAAGAAGGGGCGGCCTGGAGTGACCACTTGAGTTGTAAATTGGAGCATACCAATGACTGACTGTAGATGTTTAAGTGTAACTTTAGAGGTCTGGAGCAGTTGTAGAACTGCCTCTCTGTATTTGTGTAATTTGTCTTGTGGAAGACGGGCTTGCATCATCTTGGCATCAAGTTCTATCCCAAGGAAGGTAATTGTTGTGGCTGGACCAACTGTCTTATCTAGGGATAAAGGTACCCCAACAATTCTGCAGAGTGACTTGAATTTTTCAAGGTCATTAGCACAAGCTGTTTTAGAGTCATTGATGAAAAGAAAATCATCTAAGACCTTGCATATGTATGGGACCTGGTATTTGTTTTGCAAGGTCCACTTTAAGGATGATGAAAATGCCTCAAATATTTTGCAAGATGAAGCACAGCCCTGCGGCAGGTTCCTGTCAAAGAAGTAGCCAAGTGGTGGCCCGTGGTAACCAGTCAATTGATATTCTGAAGGGTGGAGAGGTATGAGGCGAAAAGCATCATGTATGTCGCTTTTTGCCAAATATGCGCCTGGGGAGCATTGCTGTATTAGTGAAATGGCAGTAGCTATATTGTCATACTGGACATGTGAGTACTGTGATGGGATATTGTAATTAACAGAATCAATGTCATAGGGGTTGGATAAGTTATGAAGTAGAGAGAGAGGGGAACACTTGAAATTGTCTAATGGTGGTTGTTTATAGGGGCCCGCGACTCGCCCCAGTGCTAACTCTTGTAGGATTTTCGCGGTCACAATTGATGGCTGCTGTAGTGCTGTAGTGCTGAAGGCGAATTTTTCGATGCGAGGGCCTTTTGTGGACCTTGGAAATTAAGGCGGAACCCATTTGTGAATCCTTCTATGATGTAATGCCTGTTCTGGTAGCCTTGAAGCAATTTATGTAGAGGCAGTGGTTTGACTGGTGTGGCGAGGTGCTGTCTTGTTGGTGTGTGTTCGATGGGTAGAGGCCGTGGTGTGGCGGTCTTGTTTGCTGTGGCAAGTAGTGAAGACTGGGTGATTTCTGCTGCATCTTGGGCAGCTATGACGGAAGTCACACCTATCATTGTTGCATCGTTCTTGTGGGTTGTGGTACTTAAAGCAGTATCCCGTTGGTACTTTTGCTGAAGACGGGTTTGCTGTTGTGTGTTGTTGGCCACGAAAAAACCGTTTTTCTTGCCCAGTCTGCTCTGGGATTTGGAGATCCAGGCGTACTGCAGCCCATGAACAGAGGGTGTACTCCCTATCCATCCTAAATTGTGTGTCATAATATCTCCAGTTTAATTTGCGCTGCATTAGCTGCTTAATGTGCCTTCCGTAAGTGATTAGTTCCGACAGGTGTTGGGGATACTTCGTAGTGTATACAGCTAGGAAATCGTCCCAGGCTGTCGACCATTCGGTTTCCGTCAGTTGCCTCTTTTTCCTTGGCACAAACTGTAGCATGGGAGTGTCAGTTGGACCGTGCAGAGACATGGAATATGTAACCTCTTGATCTGGATGGAGTATGTCGTAGAAGTCGACAAACTTACTGTTCCAGATCTTCTGTTTTTTCCGATCAGGTAGGTGCTGACCTGCGGGTACTCCACTGGCTTATAGCATGGGACTTTGGGGTTGGACCAAGATGGTTGTTATGGGTAGAACTGTTGACTCACCATATAGATCATGTTGTATGGAGCCGCTTGGTATAGGTGGCGGAGCTGGTGCAGGGACCACTTGGTGTGTTTGGTTCACTGAGTTATGGGTGGTGGACTTAGGGTGGAGTGGCATTTGCTCTCTGTTGAGAAAAAAGTGCATCCACGACAGATGTGAGCGAAGCTACAGTCTCTTGTAGCTGATCGACCTTGTTTGCCAGAGCCAACGTTGCTGCGTCCGGTTGACTAGTTTGAGCAGCTGGCGCAGCAGGTATGGTTTCTTGTAGTGTGCCATCTCGCAGTCTGGCGGGTGTCGTTCGAGTACGTGGCAGTCTTGTGTTGGCCGCCGAAACTTTGTTTCTACCCCTCTTGGCTGGAGGCATGGTGTTTGTCTGAAACTAAAACTAAACAGTGTCACTAATGGATATTGATTTTTTAGCAAAGTGATCTGTGAAAGTGGAGGGTAGGTGGAAGTGTATATAATGAGTGAAGATGGAAGAAAGAGAGTAAAAGTAAAGTAAAACAAAATAGAATAAATGTGAATGGTGGGTGAAAAGTTGTGAGATTAAGTGTAAAATGAAGAAGAATTAGGGGTATTGCTGAAAAGTAAATGCAAATTAAAAACATATTAAGTCAGTTGAGCAATGTCCATTGAGTGGAGTAGACCGCTGACATATTTTTTAGTTGATATGTGGCCGAATGGGTGAGGTAGAGGTTGACATGTTGTTTGAGACATTGTGATATAGTAGACAATGAGATTGTCAATATTGAGGTAGACAAATAAGTTGACAAATGGGAGTGGAGAAGGTGTTGAGATGCTGGTTGTCTTGTGCCTGTTTGAGTTACAGTAGATTGGGAATTAGAGAAGAGGTCTATATCATGCGAATAATAGTCGACTGGATGAAGAAATTTAAGTAATAGAGACTAGATGCGGTCTCTAAAATGCTGTAGTATGGAGAAGACGGCTCGACGAATGGAGACTTTATACAAGTGACGGCCTGCTGAAGAGGATGGGTGTATGCCATCTCTGGACCAGTCTGAAACTGGAATATGCCAAAAACCTCTGTGAGAATGGAAAGTGATGCGTGGTTCAATAATTCAGAAGTTTGGTTTCAGAATAAAAATATAAATAACTTAGAAAAGATACACTTATCATATATGAAAAACATCTTAAGAACCAAAATGTTAACTTCAACTATAGCCCTATATAGTGAACTTGGAAGATTTCCTATAGCCTTAAGATTGAAATGTAGATTAGTGAACTATTGGAAAAGACTTATAGGGTTTAACTCAAGACATCCAGTAAAACAAGCCTACAATACATTACTTAATTTAAATAACATGGGACAGACTAACTGGTGTACCACTCTCAGGAATATCTTATCGGAAACAAATCATCTACATCTGTGGGATGAACAGAGCATCACAGATAAACAATACCAACTAATTAAAGAAAGCCTCTATACAGAATTCATTAAAATTACCTTACAACAAATAAATAACACAGATACTAACTCGAAGCTAAGAACATACAAACTCTTCAAAAATCATTTTAAGTTTGAAACTTTTCTCTCCACCCCAACAAACATAAATCATGCACTAGCACTAACAAAATTTAGAATAAGTTCACACAACCTTGCGATAGAAGCAGGCCGCTATACTAAACCAAAAACACCTATAGTGGAAAGACTATGTATACACTGCAACACAAGAGAAATTGAATCAGAACAGCATTTTCTTGTAACATGTCCCCTGTATAATAATGAAAGATATCTATTAATGCAGTCTGTATCTCCACACATTATAAACTCAAACCTACCTGGTTCATACCTGGAGAATTAAAGGCAGGGCCAGCGCAATGCTGCCTGCTATTCCCTCCCCCGGAATATTGAAGATATTCAGCATTGGACTATCACAGCAGGGTCAGTGCAATGTTGCTGGCAACTCCCCCCCCCCCTCAATGATGAAGCAATGGACTAATCTTATTATCAGAAAACATTAATGTAAAATGGTTTTGCAACTGTCACTATTCTTTTGTTTATTCTATGTTTTCTATGTTCTTTAGTTTATTCTATGTACTATGTGCTAGACAGTTTATCTTAGTTACCTATTATATGGAAACTATGTCAATGCGGACATTTATCATTTGGTGCTAACCCATGTGATTTGATAAACTGACATTTTGAAATCCTGGACAATGAGGCCTATAACCCTCATGTAATTTAGCAAAATGTTAAAAATTTTGGATGGCGCAGTAAACCTGGTGCTATTTCATTTTTATTATTCAGTATTATGAGATGTGTTCACTGTGATGCTATAGTATAGAAAATATTATATACCGTAATCTGGGGTGATAAGGGACGATGGGGTGACAAAGGACACAAACCCAGAAAGTTATTAATGACGTCATAAACTTTCTGGGTTTGTGTCCTTTGTCACCCTATCGTCCCTTATCACCCCAGATTACGGTATATAATATTTGGATTAGTAGTTCTGGAAGTAGTTTTTAGTTAGTATATTCAATATATGTCATTTTTATGTCTGTATTAACCATGTATTGTGCATTTTATAAACCTTGTTTATGACGAATGGGTCAAAACTGACTCCGTATGGTCAAATAATATTTATCTATCTATCTACAACACACCTCTTAGGCATTGCCTTTGCCTGACAGTGACACAATGGGAACTGTACACACAAGTGTCACAACTTTTTTAATTCAGCGATCTTATGACATGTAATAGAGCAGAAGTAACAAGTATGCATGAAAAACATGCCATGTGAGTGTTTGCTAGGGGTTTTAGGTGACCCCTGTGACGTAGGGGGGTAATAATCTGCCATGGCGGTTGGCTCAGGAATTTCCCCAGCACCCCTCAACTTCACACTCAACTTACACATGATTACAATAAACAGATAAACATGAAAGTGGGTGAAAATGACTCAAGACATATTAGACAACATTTTAGAATGAAAATTTGCAAAGTGATATTTTTCACCGGAGGGCACCTTTAACATATCTGGCAAAGGTGCAGTTAGTCTTGGTTTTGTCTTGGTCTTTAGTAAATTGCCTGTCCTGACACTGGTAGGCATGTCATCTGGACATTGTCATGACGTTATATTGTTAACAACACGTCTCTAAAACGCTTTCATTACCAAAATCCCCGCAAAAAGTTCTCCATCACCAAAACGTATGGTTCACTGGGACATAGTGAGCAAGTTTTTTGCCTTGACATAATATATTATTTGATCAGTACCAACCACACTGCAACATAGCAAGCCCTCGAAGGTCCTGGGCCTCCACGCGGCGAGGGTGGAAACACTTGGGGTGAAGTCCTCTATCCCCAGTGGCTAAAACAGGACAGTGCGCATTGCACAAGCTGCTCCAGCTTTACAGGAGGGTGTGTCCCCTACCATACAGGGGAAACAAAAATGAATATGTCCGAATCGACAATTTCAGACCGGCTCGCACGTCCCCCGGATGAACAAGGTGCGCGTCCCTCAGCGGTAAACCAGGCTGAGGTCGAAAAATTGGCTACTGGTTCCAGACTTGGTAAACGTTTGCGTCCATCATTAGATGACGCAAATAAAAGTTCAAATAATGAAGATATATCTAAGCCTTGGCCCAAGTTTCTTGTTGTTACTGGCAGTGATGCTGGGTTTTCCCGTCTCTCAGCCATAACAATATGCAGAACAATTAAGGAAAGCATTGGTTTTGTTGAAAATACAAGACGTTTAAGCAATTTGTCCTTGCTGGTGCAGGTTGCCCACAGGGACCAGTCGCTGAAATTGCTGGGGTTGGAGGCCTTTGCGGGTGCCCCTGTTAAGGTGGAGCCCCATCGGTTTTTCAACTCCTGCAAGGGAGTTGTAACATCACATGAGAGCAGTCTCTGCTCCGATGACGAACTGAGGGACTGGCTGGATGACTACAATGTCATCCACATTCATCGCCAGCCCCCAAGATATTCACGACAGCTTCTCACACTGACCTTTGATGGCACAGTTTTGCCTGACAAGGTCAGCATTGGGTTCGAGTGGTGTAGGGTACGTCCCTACATCCCGAACCCAAAACGATGTTATAATTGCCAGCGATTTGGCCATTTAAGCGGCTCCTGCCGCGCCAAAGCAACCTGCGCCAATTGTGGGTCACGGGAACACGTTCATTCCCGTGACTCACCATGTCAGAAACAGTCATATTGTGTTAATTGTGGAGGTGATGGGCCAGCCTATCACCGTGGCTGTCCCAAATGGCAGCTAGAGAAAGAGATCCTGAAGTTAAAGACCACCAAGGATATCTCCTTTCCCCAAGCACGCCATATAGCTGAAAAGGCTGCTGGGGCAAGCTATGCCTCAGTCCTGTCTCAGATGGCTGGACCTAGATCTCCTTCACCCAGATCATCGCCCAGGCAAAGGATTGACCTAGATCCTAATTATAAATATTCAAAGGCAGGCCAAAGCACGCAGAAAGAGAAACCAGAATCTAAGACTTCACAGGCAGACGATCACCTCGCAAGAATAAAGCAGCATGCTATAGATGTCGGAAAAGGACATCTTGTAGCTCCATCAGTTAGGGCGTCGCAACTTAGTGTACCCTCACAGGGTGCACCTTCCGGCGTTGAGTCGGAAGAGATACACCAGCCGATGGAAGAGGAGGCAGGGACTACCACCATCCCTAGGCCTCAACGGGAGGGGGCAATTGATAAAAGATCAATTGTTCCCAAAAGACCCCCCCCCCTCATCAGAAAAACACTAGAAAAATCTAGTGCACTGAGTATCATAAGACCACCATCTAAGCATGGTGGGGTCCCCAAAAAGATCTTAACACCAAAAGAGGCAGCGACTTTGAAGAAAAAGTGAATATTCATACAAATTCATACCATGCACTACAGATTTTACTATGATAATATTAAACTCTTTTAACTAATTCATGGACAGTATCATTCAGTGGAACTGTCGAGGTTTCAGAGCCAACTTCGATGAAATAGGTTGCATGGTCCAAGACTTAAACCCTAGTGTTTTCTGTCTACAGGAAACATTTCTGAAACCTCCAAATAGTTTTAAACTGAGAAACTATCATATGTATAATACATATGGCAATATTGCCCACGATAGAGCCACTGGTGGCTCATCAATTTTAGTTAAAAATGGCATCATTCATACCCATATTGCTCTTAACACTAACCTTCAGGCTACAGCAGTTCGTCTGAACCTGAATAAAACATTCACCATATGTTCCTTATATATTCCTCCACCCTTTCACCTTACAGCCAGTGATTTGCATAACCTTTACAATCAACTTCCTGAACCACGTCTTATACTAGGAGATTTTAACAGCCATAACCAATTGTGGGGAAGCACTTCCCACAACAACAAAAGAAAAACCATTGAAGATTTTCTCAATGACCACACCCTTTGCTTGTTCAATGATGGTTCACCTACATATCTTCACCCAGGTCATGGAACATTTTCAGCGATAGACCTTAGTATATGTGATCCAGCGTTATTTCTGGAATTTGAATGGAGAGTATTAGAGGACACTCACGGCAGTGATCACTTTCCTATTGTCCTACAAAACGTAGAAGGTACTAGAGAAGTGGGCCAACCATGATGGAAGTTGCATAAAGCAGATTGGACCTCCTTCAAAAAGCACTGCTTAGAAACAATTACTATGTCGCATTATAGAAATTGTAATAGTCTTATTGAAGATTTTACTGATGATATTACTGATATAGCCAATAGAACAATACCGATGACAAAAAATAATTCTAAACGTAGTGCAAGACCTTGGTTTGATGACGAAGTAAGAGAAGCTATTAAAAACCGTAAGAGAGCCCTCAGAATTTTTAAATCTCAGCCGACCATCAGCAATCTGAATAATTTTAAGTGCCTGAAAGCCAAAGCGCGTAGAATTGTAAGGCAAAAAAAACGTAGTTGCTGGAAAGACTATGTCTCCAGACTCACTGAAAGAACTCCCAGCAATAAAGTCTGGAAAATGATTAAGAAGATTGAAGGAAAGAACCTATCTTCACATGTAAGCATTCTAGAAGTGAATGGAGAACATCTCTCCTCACCAGAACAAATATCAAACGGGTTAGGAGAACAGTTTGCGTACAACTCCTCGTCAGAGAACTATACAAGAGAATTCCAATGTTATAAGGCTCAAGCTGAGAGATTAACCCTAAATATACAGTCTGATAACAGCGAAGATTATAACTCCTACTTCACCTTAGAAGAACTTCAGAAGGCCATCTCAAAAGCGACTGACTCTGCAACAGGTCCTGATAATATACATTATCAAATCTTAAAACACCTACCTCAATCCTCTTTAAAAACATTACTGTATATCTTTAATCAAATTTGGGAGAATGGATGTCTTTGATACTACAATCATTGCCGAGACGGAAGTACCACCCATTCCGCCATGGATTCTCCCAGTCCCGAAAGTTATACTGGATTTGGCAGAGCTTAAGAAAAGCGAAACCAATCCGGTAGACTATCAAAACCTATTTTATAGTATAAGGTTTAAATACGAATCGTACAAATTTCTATTCACAGATGGCTCAAAAATGGAAAGACGAGTAGGCTGTGCAGTCACTTCTTATAAAACCGTTATAGCTGAATGTCGTCTTCCAGACCACTGCTCAATATACACTGCAGAATTAACAGCTATTTACCTTGCCTTAAAGAACATCGAGGACTCAGAATCAGATCGTTATGTTATCTGTTCTGATTCAAAATCTGCTCTTCAAGCAATCCAAAATAAACAACTTGATAACCCTGGGATCTTAGATGTTCTGATTAAGTATTTCTATCTTCACGAATACAAAGACATAGTATTCTGCTGGATTCCTGGACACGCTGGCATTGAAGGGAATGAAAAAGCAGACCTGGCAGCAAAAAGGGCTCTTACAAAATAGATAACTGATTTTACCATTCCATACACTGATTTTAAAATGACATAAAATCTTTTATCATGTCTTGCTGGCAAAGACAATGGAATGAATGTAATAACAACAAGTTGCATTCAATCTTACCTTGCATTCAAAATAAAATACCTAGTAGGTTCAATACTCGCAAAGATCAAGGAATATATCACAGATGCCTCATAGGACATTCAAGACTTACACATTTACACCTTTTAGTCAATGAACCGGCACCGGTATGCCAGAGTTGTCGGTGCCCCCTAACAATCAAACATATTTTATTAGATTGCAGCCACTTACAACGCTTTAGAAGACCTTTGTTTCAAGCTAATACCTTACAACATCTCTTTACCAGATATCCAACCCAGACAATTATAGATTTTTTATATACTTCTGGTTTCTACTACCAAATATAGTTAATCAATCTTAACCTAGAGAGCCTCTACATAGCCCACTCCGGTGCTGATGAGGCGTTAAACAATAACTCACACACACACACACAACATAGCAAACTTTCATATGCAGAAATATACTTTGTTTTCACTTCAATCCCATTCATCATCATTCCCATGTCCCCTTTGTAAATAGCTCTATCTTTTCTGTATATAGGTTTTTCTCTCATCTTTTCCATCTTCTTGCTATTTAGTCTTCTCATGCCATTTACTGACTTGACTACTTTTTATTGTACTATGTTTCATCAATAACTTTAATGAACATTTCAACCTTGAATCGTTGTTCCCCAGTAAAAGGACTGTCTCTTGCAAGAAGATTTACAACGGGAGACTCCACGACATCTACGTACCACCCGCAGGCTTGTACGTGTGAGGGGCATATTAAGCATGTGTCAATCACGACTGAAGGTTACAAGGAACGACCCGGCGAAGAGATTTTGGTGAGGCCATGGCTATTGCGAAGACCTGAGATGGGCCAATACAAACGCTTGATGAATGAATTATTGATGGAGGATGGTACCCACTACAAGGGCAGAGACCTAGCTCAGAGGTAGCGCTCTGGGCTTCCAACCGCTGCGTCCCGGGTTTCGATTCCCGGTCGAGCCTAAGTTGGATGGCCGTTTCCTCCTTTGTCTCATTGCCATGGTCTCTGCCTGTCCTAATTAGCCCAACTGGTGCAGAAAAACGGGACGTAAAGCCCTAATCACACACACACACTCACGGTACCCACTACAAGAACTTTGTGAGAATGCAGCCAGCCATGTTCCAAGAGCTGCTTGCCAAAGTTGTGCCTAGAATTACCAAGCAAGACACCTGGAGGAAAGCTTTGAAACCAGGACTCAGGATTGCCATCACCCTGAGGTATTTGGCAACTGGCAACTGCTACAAGTCATTGATGTATGGATTCAGAATGGCCCACAACACCATCAGGATTCAGCAACATCATTCCTGAAGTGTGTGAAGCCATCATAGCCGAGAGGGGGCGGGGGCCTAGCTCAGAGGTAGCGCTCTTGGCTTCCAACGACTGTACTTGGTGAAATATGTCAACTCAGAGGAAGGAAGTGTCCCATGGCAAGACAATATGATTTGAGAAGCCTGCAAGATTTCACGAAACAACCCCACCTGCAGGAGTTTCTTCTTCAGTTGCCACGGGCCAGCCTGCAGGTACCTACCAGTATTCTGGACCTGGGCCTTCATCTTCATTGGGTGTCTTCTCTGCTGTACCTTCTCTAGTGGTGCCTGGTACAGCAGAGAAGACACCCAGCGTAACCTTATGTCTGTCATAACTTGAATAATGTACAATGTACTTGTATAGTGTACTCACACAGTGCGCTATCGTATAATGCCTTATTTTGAAAATAAATTATCGGTCCCCACAACCTTTACAAGCGATTAATTGTTTTTCAATTGGTGTAGCGCACCTGATGCGTCCACCGAGGGGTGAGCACCTGTTAAGGGGTTGGAAGGGGTGGTAGACTGTCAGCGTTTTAGTGTGATTTATTTAACAGCGGGGGTTTTTATCATTCTACTAACCTTCCACATGCCGTGACATCTCTTGAAATGTGGTGACACGGTGTGACACGCGGTGACACGTGGTGACGAGTCATGGAATTATTATAACTGTCACGACCTATCGGTGCATGTCATCGATTGACACGGTAGGGTGTTAGACTCCACTTAGAAGATTTTTTCAAAAAGAACATCGCTGTCTTTTATCTCTGTCGCGACCGTCTGATGACTGTTTAAGGACTCTCATGCGTTATACAGGCGTCTCACGTATACCCCACCTAGACTATGCGCCCTAACCGATGGTCGTATCTCACCTCTAGTTAAAGTCCTTGTCACTGGTGTATTATATTTATCTTTATGAGTTTTAACGCTATAGTGTTCACGGATTTCTGGGCAAGGTCAGGGGTAAGACACGACATGGTTTAAGTCCTAATCTGGTTACCTAGTGCACGGCTAAAAAAACCCGGCCTGTATTCTCGCTGTTATTACTGTTGCTTCATTCCTGATTTAACAGGTTTTTTTTTTTTATCGGACTCCTGCTCTCTCTAAAAAAACTAAAATAAAAAAGTCATGGAAGTTCTCAAGTCCTACAAGGATTATATAGCAAACTCGATCTCCGTCACGACAGTTGTTGAAAACCTGCAATATCGTCACGGTATAGAGGCCGTTGAGTTTGACCAGATTCTAATGACGGAAGACCGCAGAGCCCAATACGAAAAGCTACTTGATTTCGTGGAAGAACAGACGTCTACAACACCCCTTTATCGAGTATGGGATGAGATAAGATCGGCGTTCCCCGACGTCTGCGGTAACAATCCGGAGATACAGCTCGGCGCACTGTTGAAGATGCCCTTGGGGTCTACCAAACTTCTCACAGTGAGGCTTTACGACGGGCGACTAATGATCGATATCCGTCGTTACAAGGTAAAAAAAAAATGAAAAAAAGATTATATAAAAAATATATATATATCAAATTTTTTTTTTAAAAAGCGTTAGCAGTTTTTCTCATTTTATTTTATTTTTTTGGTTTTTTTATTTTTTCATAAAACATATGGAGGACTATACCTTATCCCTGATACCGACACCCGAGGGTATCACTTTACCCTTAAGACGTTACAACATGCTGTGCGGTTACTTCGACACATTCGCGGATGCCTTCAGCAACGGGTCTCACGAGAGCAGGCACCTCGGTGGATATTGTTACGCTACGAAGAATGCTGACGAGAGCTTCATGAGCATCTATCTACAACCCCCCGTGATACGCTCCTTATCCCCTACGGGTACCCTATCGATACCTAACACCCCCGGCTACATACGTCTAGAACGTGACGCGTTCCTACAACTCGTCCGTGATCACTTCAAGGTGAAGCGAGCAACACCCGAGCTGGATGATCTGGTCCCCTGCTACATGCAAGACGACCATTTCAACCAAATGGGGTATTTGTTATGCCCCGAATGCTGCCCTCAGGGCACAGTGGTCACCATGAAACCATGGATTCGCTAGACACTATCCCCCTTTTATCTAGACCATAGACTTTTAACCCTCCCCTTAAGGATAAAAAGACACTATATAACGCCTGTATTTTTTTGTGTTGTAAGACAAAATAAAAAAATAATAATAATTTTCATTATACGATTTCGCTGTTGCCTTTTTTTCACTAGGTTAGCTGAAAAGAAAACATGTCTGGATTCTTTTTTTAAAAAAAGAGCTGTATAAATCACAAGTCGGTTACACGGTTAGCTAGTCTACCAGTCATAGTAGAGTGGTCACAAAAATCTAACAGTGTGGGAAAAGCAACTGGTTGTATGTCTAGTCAAGCAACTAGCCAGCCATCAGTCAGCCAACCAGCCAGCCAGTCAACCAGCCAGACAGACAGTCAGCCAGCCAGTCAATCAGTCAGTCAGTCAGGACAGTCAGTCGAACAGTCAACCAGTCAGTCAGTCAGTCAGTACAGTCGGCCAGTCAGTCGGTCAGTCAATCGGGCAGTCAGTCAAAAACAGTCAATCAAAAAACAGTCAATCAAAAACAGTCAACCAGCCGGACAGTTGACCAACCAGACAGTTCGGCTGACCAACCGCAGTGTGACTCGGTATAGCATCAGAACCGGTGTATTCGCTAGTCATACGTCATTCGTCAGGAGGCTTTGTTACGAGACGGAAGTTGATAGAAAAAAGATGAACTCCGAAGACCTTACCATTCCACCCAGATTCCATAATCTGGATGCCACGATCGACTACATCGTGAACTGGCTGGCTAAAGACCAGGCCGAGCTGGTGTTAAGTAAACACAGAGGTCAGCATTTACCGGAAGAGATCTTACCGTCTTACGAATACTACCGTGATAGAGAAATCAAACACACCGAACATGTCAGGAACTGTATGAATTACATAACTAACAGCCATACACCTAGTGCACATGATCACAGCAAGACGGAAATGTATCTCTTCATAACGATATGCGCTTTCAGCATGAAGGAGCATTGTGCAGTGGCCGATGAATTGTTAAAGGACATCGTAAAAGAACATCATAAGACAGAACCTCATCACCCCGAGTTTGAGATTTACAACACCGATAAAGAGATCAGTTGGGTGGACATCATAGAAACTGTAGTGGACAGACTCAGTCGCAACCTACAGGCTAATGAGGGTGAATACAATTGCGACCAGATCAGATTTCTTGAACCTCGCTTCGTGAAACACCACGACACACGGTTGGCCTTATACAGAACCCTGGTCCCATTGCTTAAACCATTAGTTAAAGAAAAGTGGACAGAAATTTCTGTAGACACGGCATTGTAATTTTATTTTTTCAAGTCCCTGTGTGTTTTATCTTATTATAATTTTTTTAAATGCGAACAAAAATAAAAGATTTTTTTAATTTTATTTTTTGAGGCATAAATAAAATTAAGGGGCAAAGCTAATTCACAAGACCGTGAAACAGCGCGACTAGATCTATGCAGTTATATATATATAAAACACCTCTACTCGCATCATGGGTCGTTAGTGCATAATGAATGACCAAGACGTGCAGACACCCCTACGACCCTCGGTGTCCCGAGGGGTGTCGGACTCTTGTGATGTTTTTGGTAGAAAGTTACCAAAATCGGAAATTGTGTTTTTTGCCCAAATTATATTGATATATAAAGTGGCAATCGCGTGTTTAACAAACCTAAGCATAGGAAACGACTCGCAGTTATGGGTCATTTTGTTAGGGACGTGTCTACTGACATGCGGGTCGTAAAAACAAAGGTCGATCGTAATCCCCTATCACTCGAAGTCTAACCCCCCTCGGGGGAAGATATATTAGCATGCCTGTAGAACGGGAGGTCTTGACAAATATTTATCGGTTATTTATTACAACCCGCTTCGCCAGCTAGCTACACAGGTGTAGACAAGATATGGAGCCATGTGCAGAATGATCCAGACAGACCCAACGGTGTGACCAAAACAGATGTGGTGCAATGGCTAAAGGGTCAGGAGACCCACCAAGTACATGCGGTCCCGAGTTCAAAATACGAAACTAAAGGCAGGGCCAGTGCAATGCTGCCTGCTATTCCCTCCCCCGGAATATTGAAGATATTCAGCATTGGACTATCACAGCAGGGTCAGTGAGCTGGTCTTGTATTAAGGTATTCTTGATAGTGATGTGGTTTTAATAATGAAGTAGTCGTAATAGTAAGGTGGTCTTAATTGTGAGTTGGTCTTATATTGAGGTGTTTGTATAGTAGTGAAGTGGTCTATATTGTGAGATGATCTTATATTGAGGTAGTCTTAATTGTGAAATGTCCTTATATCGAGGTGTTCTTATGGTAGTGATGCGGTTTTGATAATGAAGTGGTCTTAATAGTGAGATGTCTAAATAGTGAGGTGGGCTTAATTGTGAGGTGGTCTTATATTGAGGTGTTCTTATGTGTAATAATAAAGCAGTTTTAATAGTGTTAAATGTTGCCGTTTGTTTTCAATTACATAGCTGTTACTAATAAGATTGTTTATTGTTTGCCTTAGTTGTCACAAATCCTTCAGTTTTTGACATAGTAATCACTCTCTGGTGATCACTGAAGCGGAAAATATTATCAGCCTGCTTGAACTGATAACTGATTTTATCACCAGCGAATACTGCCTTCTGATTGGCTGAGGAGGGTCTTGAATGGTATTATTACACTAAGTCCAGGCAGGCCTTTGATCTGGAGCAGTACAGCCAAAGCTACCTGACAATTGGTGACACTGCCTGTGTCTCACAGTGTCAGCTTGGGCTAAATATAGCCACAGTACAATGCAATGGCACAGAGGCCCCCTTTGTCTATGTAGGGCTAATCCCTGCCACTTTAAGGTGGCATTCTGGCAAATGCAGCATATTGGGGGAGGTTACTCCCCACACAATAACCTTCATGCTCCAGTGAGCATGGGGGGAATGGTCAGCAGCAGTAGCAATTGTTGCATAAAGATTGGTTGTTATGCTCCTCCCAGATGTCCTGGGGGGAAGCTTCCATTATTGTGGTTTTATTACATAACCCTGTGCTCCATTAAAGATATCAGTTTTTACCTAACCAGGAACCAGTACTGAGGAAGCAAACCTACCTTACTTGGAACTTATACTGCATGCCTGGATGGAAACCTAACTGAAGGTTACATGACCGATCAAGGGCTGCTCTGTCAATCAACACAGCATCATGAAGATATACAGCATTATTCTCCTGTCCATCTGCATTTCTCAGTGCAAGGCCCAAGATGGCCCCAGCATAGTAAACATTTATCAAGGGCTGCCAATCCAGAACATTTCATCTTCTTTCCAAAATATATTGGACCGTTTGGATGCCATACAGGTATTGGTTACATAATTTGTTTTGATTTTACCTTGAAAGAATATTTGCTGAATGAATTTGACTGACATTTAGATGTCATAACAGAAGACTTGTGTCATAAAATGAAAAACGAGAAGCAAGCAGCACGTTTGTTAGAAAATTTTTATTATGGCATACTGATGTGATTCTGTTAATTAACATTTCCAACATGGCTATGATGTTAATTTTATATAATTTACTTCTGGATAGTTTTGATGAGAAACAAGATATTTTCTTTCATTTCAGGAACTGATTGAAAAATGTTCCTGTAAAGGTAGTAGTTCAGGTAAATCAGCATTGTTTTAATTTATTTATCAAATGGCGCAGTCCACTTTATTGTGTTGTACTAAAGAACACTATTAAAGCTATTTGAAATTTCAGGAGGTGAAAAAAAGGACTTTGTGCAAACTGCATGTGCCACTGCTGAACCAGCTGTAATTTCGCCCGGAGTTTTTGCTTTAGATGGATCCCAGGGATCATGGCCTGCCAGTGGATTCTGTCGGGTAAGAACTTCAATAATCATCGTCATAAAATCTGACCTTGAAAATCCTCATGGCAAGGGTCGTAACACTGGGTGAAAACCCTAGTGACCAACACAGTGCTCTGCACTAGGGTGGGCCCTTTTTCAAAAACTGTCAGAAAGTTTTCCTCCATCATCATTTTCTGAGGCATTTAGGTCTATGAAGTACAGCAATACCAAAAATAATTTAATTTGATGAAAAAAACCCAGGCCCCTAGGCCATTTTGTAAAGTAACATTTCTGTCTCTCCGAAAATCGTAAAAAATGCCTATATCTCAAGAACTATACAAGATACAGACATAAAATTGGTACCACAATATCTGCAATACCCATTTTTATATTCATCTTCAATACATACTAATGCTCTAAAGTCAATAGTTTTGACATTATTTAAGAAAAACCCATATTTTCACACCATGTGCCAAATCTAAAATGAAAAAGCCACTGTTGACAGTTAAATAATTCAATTTATTGCTCATTATACAAGACTAGTGCTTTATAAATGTTTATCAATTTATTACATTGACAGCAGTTCAGCTCATTTCAAATTTTCAATAGAATCTATATCGTTTTCCAACTATGGGTCCTGCATTTCAGTTACAGGCTTTTTGGATATTCATTAACATCCCATCCTGCTCGTTTGGCTCTGTGAGTCTGAGAGAGCATGAGGTCATAAGTTGCACTGCTCTTTCACTGGCCACTGTTGTGCAACTGTAGCCAGTTGCCATTGGCTTCTGAACAAGCTGCATGAGTTGTTGCTGGCTCAACATTTAAGTCAGCTACTGGAATTAATTCAGAGTACTTCGCATAGTCGATGGATGGATAATAGACTCCACAAATATACTTCACAATAGTAATCATTTTCTTTGTGGGTGTTTTCATTGACAAATACAATCTTAGAATTCTTGATGCAAGAGTCATCCATCGAGCATGGTTTAATTGTCCAATTCTGTATGATGCCAGTTGTTCATTGCAGGAACCTAAATGCTGGTAATTGAAGAATTTGATTTAAATTCAATACACACTGTACCAGTGTACCACATGGAACAATGAACTTACCTGGCCACAAGGAGTTCCTTTATACTTCCAAAAATATCTTCTGCTTTTGCAGACTTAGGGTTTGCATGCCCAATGTCTTTTTGCCGTCAAACGCAATGCCAAGCATTTTGTTTCCTGACACTTCCTCTTCATTTCTTGTCTACTTTTTCTTGCCAACCTCTTGACCTGTGTGGGTTTTATCAGGTCATGCCTGTTCTCTTCATTGATGATATCATAATTTTGCAATACAGCATCAGCTATTTTTGTAAAGACATGGGATGTGACATTAGTCTCATCCATTACTTCAAGAAACTTGCTGCGGAGTTTTCCAACCAAGGTACTGTACTTCCTCTTTGACTCTTTTGGTCTGTACCCCCCTCCTTCTGTGTCAAGTGGCTCATTATCAGAGGAATTATTTTCTTTTACAGACAAAAAACGCTTCTGCCTGTTGACTTCTTCCTTCTTCTTCATTTTATCCACTAAGTTCTTCTTTTTCTACAATGTTTTTTCTTTTCGGGATGAGTCCTTATCAACCTTTGTTGAACTTATCATTTTACGTTCGTGCCGCTGGTCATGAATGAAATCTTTTTCTCTAGAATGGGTTAATTTGTCATTCACCACATCAAATAAGTTATTGCTTTCTTTCTCCATTCTTTGGCGGGATTTGTTAGCCTTGTCTTGTCTTTGGATGAATCTTTGACAAAAGTTTTTCTGTAGCTGTGGTACAACTTGAGTATTTTCATTTTAATGAAATCCTTCCTTTTTGCTTTAACAGTGGTAAAATCTTATACTCCAAGAATATCCTCAACCAACTGGCTGGCAGCATTATTGATTGAAGTGGTGTTGCCCTTTCCCTTCATGAACCTCATTTCATTGTATATAAAATAAAGCCCTCTCATCACATCTCCATTTCTTGGCAACTGATTATGTAATGTGGCAGTTGCACAGGCAAACCATAAATTTCCAGTTTAACTGGTCTGCGTGGTGACATTTTGGTTGTCATGATCCTCTGTGATTATCACATATAATCTGTTTGGACTAATCAGCAGCACCGTTGTTGCCCTTCCAAACTCCTGCTGAGGGGCAGCTGAGCAGAGCTTCTGGAGAGCTTCCCCTCCCTAATGTCAACTTTTTGCCCACACTATCACTTTCCAAAGTTAAACTTACCTCGATTAACACGAAAAATGAAATGGTTACAGATATTTCTGCATATCTACCTGCTTATTTTACATTATGCTTGTTGAATGGTGGTGATTGCTACATATAGCACTCTACTAAAGTTACTTTTTGTGGAATAACTAAAAAAATATCGAGTTTAGGGCATCAATATGTATTAAAGATGAATATAAAAGTGGGTATTCCAGATATTTTGGTACCAATTTCATGTATTTATCTTGTATAGTTCTTGAGATATAGGCATTTTTTATGATTTTCGGGGCGAAAAAAATGTTACTTAACAAAATGGCCTAGGGGCCTGCGTTTTTTTCATCAAATTTTAAAAATTTTGGTATTCTTGTACTTCATAGACCTAAATGCCTCAGAAAATGATGATGGAGCAAAACATTCTGACAGTTTTTGAAAAAGGGCCCACCCTACTCTGCACAATGCACACTTCAGTTATGCCTGTCTATTTGTCCGATAAGGTGGTAACACTGTGGTTGAAGGCCTCAAACACCAGGGCTCTGTGCAATTATTAAATTAAATACTCAACCACTCTAAATTCACAAACAGCTGTCCTCATTACCTCTCCCTCCAACAATTCCAATTTTGTTTATCCAGCATAAGCCATGCAAATGTGTGTTATGACAATTATATATAGCCATAACAGTTTTAGCATGCTTTTGTATGTGTTCAAAGTTGGACCTGCTAAATCTGAGCTAATATTTATGAGAGAAATATCAGCCACTCTCAGCTATGCGAGGCAGTTACTTCAACAAGTAAAGGTATTTAAAAAAGAGACCTGTATCAGAATTGGTTGAAATAGTCCAGATATGAATTGAAGTATTACTTTGTGCTGAGAAAGGCATTGTTTCAGTGTGTAAAAAAACTACAGGTGGCAGCACCATATAGATAGCAATGAAGAAGTGCACATGATGTTAAAGCCAATCTTCCCAAAACTGAGCCAAAATTTAGTAATTTTGATTGTAGTATGTATCATAATTCGTAAGTTCTGATACATGTAAGATATTTTAAGAAATATAGATTCTGATAAAAATACTGATTTAGCAGTATTTCTGATAGTTGATGGCACTTTTAATTTCACAAATTTTCAAGTGTGCCTCAAGACAATATGATTATAGCAGACATCTGAATATTAAAGTTCAACATTATAATAAGTCATAAAAGTATGTAATGTTTATCATAACAAATCTAACTAAGTATTACAGCCAAATTCCTTGACTTGGAGACCTGTCTCATGGACTTGGAAGCTAAGCTCCAGAGGATGTCATGTGGATCCAGGACTCTCATTGGCTGAGGGATGGCCTTAACCAATGGAAGTCCTGTATTTTCATGATGTCCTCTGGAGTTCAACTTCCAAGTCTATGAGACTAGTTTCCGAGTGAATGAATTTTGCTGTAATATGTGTTCTACCAGGTTTATGTCACAGATGCTTTGGAAGCCACCAGTTATAACATAAGTGCTGATCTGAACAATGTCGCCTCCCAACAAGGACCTGACTATGGACATCTTGGGATTTTCTTCAATGCAAAGGACATCAACAATTTTGACTTTGTCTATTTAAGGTATGCCATTAATGCAATGAATTTGGCCATAATTGCATTCTGCTAGCCTCATACTGTGATGGAATTCCTTTTAATTTTTCAGACAACATTCAGCAAGCTCATGTTACCAGACTGGCCAAGTTATCAATGGTGCCCTTAACTGGCAGGGGGCAGTATCTGGTGCTTGCGCTAACGGAGTGCCACCTGGTGAATACAATAATATTTACTCATGTTTGATGAAAGATAGACAGTGATTTCATATGTCTAACATTTGTTAATTTAATTACAGGGGGCAGATGGTACAACATGAAAGTTGCAGTGAATGGCAAAAGAACTCAGATTTACCGTGATGGAATTTTGATTGTTTCAACGACTGCCCACTTTGACCCCAGAGGGAGTGGTGGCGTCCTTGTTGCCAACGGCTTCAAAAATCTTGGTCACTTTCGCAATGTCAGAATTGCCAAGTCCTATGTTGTATTCATGTGATATATCATACAGTAATCTTATATGTTACATCTTGCCAACAACTGGCATTGCCAAATTGAAGTTTATAAGGGACTAATTTATAATGTGAGAAATAAAGATTATAGCAACCAAAAAAACCATTTCCTCTTTATAATAACAATCTGTTATTAAAATATAGCGAATGAAACATTTAAGTGGAAACATTCTCAGGACTATCATCAGCTTCATTACATGCAGGTCTTCTACATACTGGTCTGACATCTTAAATTGCAGTTGGTTAATGTAAAGTGCTTACTTTTGCTAGTTTTTCATATTAAAATGCCCATGAATCTTGATCCCATGGAATAATGACTCAGCGAAGGGACTAAATTGCAAACAGCCAAATCCTCATGGCCACCCAGTCAATAATATGATATCACGACGATCTCATAATGATCTCTAACATGATCTCAGAAAATGAGATGTTCATGAGCTCAGTATGGCATCAATTTGAAATCACAAAATGGTCTCAGAATGCTTTGATATCACTATATGATATCGCTTTGATATATTCATCAAGCTTGCTTTGTTCAAGTCTTGAAAACGTAAAGCCAGATAATGATATCGCGGAGATGTCAAGAAGTGATATCATTGTGTAAGGTCATTATGAGATCATTCTGATATCATTTATCAGATAAATGACATCATGATAAGATCACATTGATCTCATACATTCTGAGACTTTTGCGATGTCATTATGACATCTTCATTATGTCATGCCTTGACTTGGCAAGCAGCTGGAGGTTGAGTTATGACGCAGAACTGTGATCATGACTCATCAAATGCAGGGTGCAAATAATGGAACAGATAGGATATATATATTGCTAAAAGACGTGTTCAAAAGGGTCCAATAGAAAAACATGAACAGTATTCAACACAAGACAAAATACAGATATACAACACTAGAAATTGAGAGAAAATAAACTACAGACATTAAATAAAAGAAAAATAACAAAATATTACACCAGTGCTATGCAGAATAAGACCAAAATTAAGCAGCGACAAGCCAGACGATAATACAGCACTCACAAAACAGTGACAAACGAGCACCAAAAAACAAAAACAAATTTAGAGGTTTGTTTTTGATTTTTCAAGGGTTTGGTAATTTTTTGCTGCTTACTTAGTTGTGTTTTGTTATGTTAAAAGAGAGGAGACAGATAAATCCTTGTCAGGGTTCGAGTGGAAAAAAAACAATCTGTAGAAGCATTTCAGCACCAAATCGCACTGGTGTGCCCTCTTGTGTATATTGATGACTTTGCTATCATGAATGAGTAGAAAATGGTTTAGAACATTGCAATCAATACATGTATCATGAGGAAGACAGTGTGGATAACAACCTGATGCATAATACCCTGAAGTGCAGCACAGCTAGGCCATGGTGAGGATGTCTGCTTAATTTGTAATCCAGTATGGCACAAGAGTATGTCAATGCCCCAGCGTGCTGAGGCAAGAACTTACTTGGCTCTTAGTTACTCCCGGCATAGAAGTAACATGACTCACACCTTCTAATGTTTATCAAGTTATACGCAGCAATTTAGATGCAACAAGAGGTACTTGTATTTGTTTTATGAACAAAAACTTTATTAAAAAATTTGATACAGCTCTATGAAAAAGTGCCAAGCCAGTGCCAAATAGCATTCAAAACCAAAAAACATCCTATCGATCTGGGCAATGTTGATACAATGTTGTACCGACGGCAGCCAATATAGGAACAAAGTTGGCTTGATTTGGAATGCTATCTCAGTACAGTGTCTGAGGTGTCGATTTGGCATATGGAGCATGGCTTCGCATCTTACGATTTACAATTTGCTGGTTGTTTGTCCTCCAACAGCCCTTGTTAATGCTTGATCCAATTCAGCTATGAGGTCTTTCTCATCTTCAAGTGAAGGGATACCTTCTTAGTGGGGTCTCCTCAGATTAAGTACAAAATGTTTCGCAAATCAAATTTATAATATATGTTTTATGAATGTGAAATAAAATGAATGAATCTAAATCTTTGTGGTTGTCTCGACATCAGGAGCTGGCATCGTTTGATCACCAGGAAACTGAAGAGGAAGAGCTGATGTTATTCTTTCAATTAGCTGCTGCATCTCAACATCTGAGGAAGGCACACTTGTGTACAGGTCACTGAACTTTTCTTGAAATATATCAGCAATCTTATTGGGATTCGTGACCCCATCAATCCTGCCAGGTACAGATTTGCATCCATTCAGGCACTTTATCTCGCTCCAAAAATCGCGTTGGTTGCTTTACAGGCTTTCGGCCATTTTCTGCGTTCTTAACAGCTCATAGTTTCTTTTGCAGAACCTGATGGAGTGATAGTATTCTTTTTGAGAATTTTCATTTGGTTATAGATTGGACCTGCTCTAGGATGGCCTAGATCATGCATGATGCCAATGCAAAGCTTTCCTTCTGTTTCCCTCTATAATGTCAGACTCGAAGGACCAGATTTAGGAATGCAAATATCCTCTGCCAGTAAGTATTGATCAACCATCAGCAGTTATATCATCTTCATGCCCTATACATGATATGTTGTTACATTGCACAAGATCAACTGGAATTTCTGCATTTGAAAGTAAGGAGTCTAATTTATGTGCATAGGCAGTAACAGCTTTATGCCATGCAGCTTTGGGACAAACTTTCTTCGCATTCTAGATTCCAAAGTCACATTTATATTGAGAATTGCAAAAAGGCCATCATGATCGGATGTTTATCAATATCTGGCAGGGTAGTATACTCAGTAGTATACTCAGTCAGGCCTGCATACAGTTTTGAAGAAAACATTATATGGTCCATCAGTAATCTGGCATCATTTGACTTGCTGCTGAGAGTATATTCCACTTTAGCAATTGGATGACAAGAGTCCAGATGAGAGATCATTAGCAGCAATAAAAACTTTTACAGCTCTGGTGTGAGGGGTTGCTCTGGAAAAGTCATCATACAAGCTTTCACTGATCAAATCAGTAATGCTTGTTGAAGTTTCTGTGAGGTCATTGTAGTTTTCTCCAATAGCCTGTCATCACAAGGAAGATAGGTATTCACCGGTAGTATTTCTTGTCCTCCAATATTTATTGACTGCTGATTTTGCCTTTTTTCCACATCGCAGCCGCCTTTTCTAAAGCCCTGCCTGTTCTCAACCAAGAAGAATTGGTAGGAATTTTGCACCAAACTCTCGAATTTTGATTAAGAAAAAGTTCTTGGAAGTTGGCTTAAGTTCCTTAGGGTAATCACTGTCCTATGACATCCTGCAACATGCTACAAATTGCTACGATTTTGAAGAAGGCGATGTTGATTTTTGAACACTTTCAAAAATTGTTGTAGCCTTACAGAAACTGTGAACAACGGTGTCGAAAAGTTATGCTTCGGCGATTAGCTACAAATTTTTACGATGTCTGACAAACGTTTTACCAATTAATTTAAGTAAGTATATTATTATTATGAGTAACAACCATATATAATGTGACTATTTACTATCAATATATGAAAGCACAGTGCCCTTGTTCCTGGTTAGGTTGATATGCCAAGGCTAAATTGGCGTAGCATCCACCTATAGAAATATGCAGCCTCTAGCAGGTTATTTATTATAATGGTGGGAACACCCAGACTACCTGAGGTCCAGCCTGACCTTGCTATCGATATGTATAGTCACTTTTACAAATAAAGGTAAAGTTGAAAGTAGTAGAATTTCTGCTAAACAAAGAACCTTGAAACTAAATTATTGATAAATGTCACTAAAAACATTAGAAATACAAGACATGTATTAAATGATATGAAAAAAACTGAGAACAAAATATTTATTTATATATATGACTATTTTAGTGTCATAGTGGTTTCTTATTTATTTATATGATATAAATAAGAGTTGATATCCAAATGACTCAAGTAGGAAAATATGTAAGCCTGAATAGTTAATGAATTCTGCTATGTTCAATGTGTTATTCCATTTTCATTATATGAAATACATCATTATCTTCATAAATGAGGGCAAATAAATTCATCTCAAGTTTCAGAAGTCCAAATATAATGGCTTGAAACCAACTAGAAATGACCGAAGCAATATCCATGTTATTATCCCAGTAATTATTACAAAGAATTCAGTTTGAAATTTTGCAAAGGGTCAGAACATGACATCATTCAGGTCTTGTCTGCTAAATCCGATTTTAATCCCTACCTTGCTGTCGCAGATTCCAAGATTTATGAGAAACATGGTAAACAAGTTAAAGAATACAAAACAATTAAGACAAATCTCAAAGGAATAACTATAAACAATCAAACCAATGACAAGTATATACAATAAAACAACCAAACAAAGCACATGATCAGTTAAAACTCTGTTTTTGTCCTGTTCAGTTCCTTACATTAGAAACGTTGAGACTCTCCTATCACATGCTTTGAAATGCAAGATGTCAGTTACCAACTGTGAGCAAAAACTAACTTCCATTCTCTGGTATTATTACGGGGATAATAATATTTGAATGCAGATATTGTATTCAAATTCCTTAAGGCATTGTCGATGATGACTGCAATTGTTACTGGTACTGATCGTTTTTATCAAGTTATTCTTTTTGAGACTACAATGTACAAAGCTGGCTGATGTATTTTGTAATACCAAACAAAATTGCCCTTTAACATGCTTTTGTCCTCTCAGTTAATCACAATGGACATGATTCAATAGACTTTATTGGGTCCTTTAGTGATCCCAGCATAATAGATGTCAAAGACATCAATTAAAAAAATATTCATCATGCAGCCATATTATTCAAGTGTCTTCTTTTGCCTTATTTCTTATTACATTGTAGATTACTGTTTAAATTGATACTGGATGTAACATGCATATCAGTTACAATACATAAAAGAGATTATTTTCAAAAAGGTATATGCATGAATATATAAATATAATTATAACAGAATAAACAGTTTCCTCACATGACCAGAGCAGCAACATGGCTGTTTCAAGGCAAATAGTGCGGTTCACTATATTGTATGTGATTATACTGGTTATTAATTCTCAAAAGAACAGTAAGTCTAAATCATATTTATTGTCATTTGTGTTATTTAACCGTATTGATAGGTAATGTGACTGAGTTACATTTTACTTATTTTACTTGAAAAATACATGTATCTAATACAGAAAATTGTCAAGATTAAGAGTATGAAAGAATTATTGTAAAATATCCAACCATTAAAAAGGTTATAGCTTTTTTTATTTCAACCTGGTGCTAATGTACTGATAAATCACACTAGATTTCCTGTCACCTAAAGCTTTCTGCACTTGATATACCAACATACTCTTTAATTAAAGCTATGCGTAATTTATGCCTCAGGTACAGAATTATTTTGCTTCAGCAATTTCAACCAATGTGCCTTGTTTCCTCTGGTCATTTGTTGTGCGGCACTGAAAGAGCAATTTTGCAGAAAGTGATTTTATGAGTTTTGTGACACCCTTGTTTGGCCTGCCTGTGCTTGTACCTGCTCTGGGTTCTTCAGACTGCTGTACACCTTTAATTGTGAGCTTGCACAGCTTTATTATGGTAGCCATTTTTCCTTGACAGAAAGCTGTGAATACTATGATAGGGGACAACCCCCACCATTGTATCCCTTACCTTTCAGCTTCAAGGCTTATCGACTTGGAAAAAGTTAAGTTTACATGTAGGGTCACCCAGAATTAGTCCCAGATATTAGGACTACAAGGTACTAAGTTATTTTAGTCTAATATTAACGATTTACACCACTCTTTAACTTTCAAAAAATTCATGGACAGCACCACTGTACCCATCAACACGATTTTTGGTAAAAACTGGTTGGAATTGAACTTCTGTTATTTAAACTTCATTTAACACACATAGCTGGGCACATGATGTTCGTTTTTCAGAGTGTTTCCTTCAATACTTTCAGAGATTAAGTTTTTGTAACGAAGTGACATTTTTTTCACATATCCAAAAATTACAAGGGTAGGGTTACCATAATCAATAATAAGTCATTTAAAATCAACACTACAGCTAATTGAAAGCCACCAAACATTTTTATATATAACTAAGAACATTTTTGTGCATTATAAGGTTGCTACTTTTATTATTGCCACCACCACACACTTGCAAACAAAAATATTTCTTACCAAGACCAAAAAACCTGTGAAAATCTGTCATCTGACTTTGGGCTCCTTGTTTGAGCAGTACTTCTAAACATTTGATAAAATAAAATAAACTTGTTATTAAATGATAACTTAGAAACACATTTATGCCTACAAGTATCTTAATGGGTTCAACTGGCTTGTTTCTGAGAAATAAAAGCTGACAAACAAAGTTAGAGAATTGTCACCCCAAATTGGCTAATTTTAGCTATTTTTGGATTGCCTTCAGGCAAGCCGTTTTTTTATTAGGCATGCTGGGTGGGATTTGTCTGGGCAGCCATTTTAAAATAAGGAACAGTGAAGAAATTTGGGAATTTATTTTATTTTTTGCTGGCATTACTTTGCTGGCTTTGTGGTGGCCATGTGTTCTCTGTCCACTATTGGAGTTATTGCAACTGTTTACAGTATGTCAATCAGTTTTGCACACAAAACATGCAATTACATTTTTCATTACAGAAAATCCATTGCTATTGCTACGTTTGGTTTATTTAAAATTACCTTGCTGTTGCTACATTTTCTGCTATTTTAGCGTAATTATATATTTTAATTTTGCACCTGCTGTTGCTACATTTATGATGTAGTGCTATCATTCCCACTGCTTTCATTTACTAGACCAATCCTCCCCTTTAGGGGAATTACTTGTTTGTTAGTTTTCCTACAATATTGCCAGGAAAGTGTAATCTCAAATCAATAATGGTAATAAGTAGAAAGTACAAAATGTTCTGCATCAGATATGACAAGAATATTTTGAAAATATGCATTTTTGGAGGCACAGGATTTTTGTACACTGATGTCAGTAAAATCTAACTCAGTATTTGACCTGTGTCGTATGTGAGTGAGCAAGTGGTATTATATAAATTTAAATGTGTTATCACCAACAAGTTCAGCCGATATTACAGTTTACACCCTGGACAAGCCTATTCTAGCTTGAGCCAATCTCCACTCCCATGGGAATATGTACCCCAATGTGCACTGCAGCCAATACAAATCATTTCCAAATGGATGGAGTAACCAGTGGCCTAAGGAAGTTCTTGCATGTTGTGGCTGGGTTTGAACCCACGATCATGCATGTATGGGTCTAACACCTTATTCACTAGACCACGGCACCTATAATGTTTAAAAAGGGCACGTTAACTGATGGGTAGCCAAACAGGCATAAATTAAATACATACAGCTCTCCATAATTCCATATTATGGTATGCCATGGTCTAGTGGTTAAGGTGTTTACCTGTTAGTTTTGGGTTCAAACATCATCTATGGCATCAGAGGAGTCAGCCAGATCCATTGCAGAGTCAGACATTTGTTCAAATAACAAGAATTATGTTGCAATTTATATTATTATTGCATGGGGTTTTATGTATAATAGAAGCTTGCATCACATTAAAGCAAAACTTACCCGAACTTGAAGCGCATTTTATAAAGCTGCAGCTCCAGCATACTTTTGCACGAGGGTGTTAAAATTCATGAAATATTTGCAGAGGAGTGAGACAATGAATGTCGTAAACTGGTGTTATCTTTGCATGAAGTTGGTGAACACCAATGTTATATTTACATAATATATCACACATAGGGCAAGGAGGGGGGGGGGGGAAATGAGACACCTTTTTTTGTTTTCAACCATATAGTTGCGCATACTTTCAGATAAGAGTTATTCAACACAATGTCAATGCTAGTCATTTGTCTCATTGTTCCCCACTGGTGGGGTACTGTGAGACAAGCTGGGGAGTAGAGTGGTACACAGCCTCATTGTGGAACCAAAATGCTACTGGTCTGAGACTTCGCAGGTTATTGTACCAGCAGCCAGAGGCAGATGTAATTATGAGATGGTAAGGCTTGAAATTGGGAGTCATTCATGTGGCCTGGCATAAACACTGAGTACAAGGTACATGGCCAAATGTGTCACGTGCGTTTTCCATGGGTTTGGATAGACGCATGGAAAACGCATGGTTTTGCTTTGCTAAAAACCATGCATTTTCCATGCGTTTATCCTTCTCATGGAAAACGCACATGGCACATTTAGCCATGTACCACCAATTCAACTCGTCATGGAAACAACATTCAGCTGCTGCATTGAAGTAACACTGCCTTATCTCCAAATACTGGAAAATATAATTGAAAACGAATTAGGGTGAAACACATACTTGACCTGATGTAAAAAACCAAAAAGTGATATTTCAAACACCTCTTGCTTTTAATTCACGCAGGTAATGGAAATATCTTGTTAAATAGTAATGGCCCAAATTCCTAAAGGGCTATGTTGGAACTAGGAGGCTTGTCTCATTGTTCCCCATGTCTCGCTATTCCCCTCTCTCCCCTACAGTGTGATTAAAATTTTGCAAAACATCACCTCACTTGTATTAAAAAAATTATTGTAAAGTTGTAAAAGATTAAGTTGGTTTTACAAGTATGGTGTTGGCCCAAATTACTAAAGGGTTGTGTTGGAACTAGGACATTGTTCCCCATGTCTAGCTCTTCCCCCCTCTCCCCTACAGTGTGATTAAAATTTTGCAAAACATCACTTCACTTGTTATAAAAATTTCTTGTAAAGTTGTAAAAAAATAAGTTGGTTTTACAAGGTCCAGGACACCTGTGGACTGACTGCTTCTTCAGGATTTAATATTTGTTTTACTCTTCCAGATGATAGAAAACTTAGAACGCTTGGTGACTGGATAGACAAATGGTTGAAACGCTGTCCTCATCAATCTTGCCGTGGTCGTTGTGCACATAATACTTCAACCATCACAAAATGTTCTGATGACCTTGACACTTGTTGCAAGTGTGACAATCTTTGCTTAAAACTTAATGACTGTTGTTTGGATTATGGGCTATATTGTACTGATTATTTCAAAACTGACGACAAATTCAATCTTAAGTTAGATTTTTCTGAAAACCTTAAATTTTTATCCAAAGCAAGTTACCTAAAATCAGCGGAAAAAGGATATACAATTTGCCAAAATCAAACCATTCCTATATTCAGTTATGATCATTTTCATTTTAATGTTATTTCAATTTGTCCAAAAAATATAAATATGAGTAATACCCTGGTAAAAAATTGTGAAGTAAATTCTCTTCACTCATCAATAACACATCACACCACAGTACTTGTACCAGGCCAGGGGTTGTATAAAAACTATTATTGTGCTTTATGTCACAATATTAGTGAAGAGGCAATGACACTAGCATATATTCATATCTTGTGTGATTATGAGACAAAAAGCATTAACTCAACTTTAACGAGGCTCCAAAAAGATATCAATGATGTTACAGTTTTTGATATGATAAACAAATGTGACATGAAATTGAGTTTTGGAAATAATTCCTTACACAGATATAAATGTAGAGAAAAGTTTTCATGCAAACCAGCTACAGATTATATTCTCAAAGATACCTGCCTTAAATTTTCATTGCCAGTTTATCTAGTTCATGAGGGTTCTAAAAATTTTCATAATCCAGTATGTGCTCTCTGTAACGGAATGCCACCCTCTAAAGTGCAATGCAGTCCAATTGGAGGTGGCAATGACATAAAACGTAACCTTTTTCCTCCTAGTTATTCTCTACTGTTTGATATTGCATCTGTGCTTCATGTTGATGTGCATTACAGACAGTCACCTCCATCACCAAACAGTTGTCCAGAAGGTACATTAAAGGATGCAGGCTTGCAGAAATGTGTACCCCTTCATAGAAGCTGCACTGCATTAAATCAAACTCTTTTACGTATAACTCGTTTAAAAAACAAGTCAAATATGTACAACAATATCTCTGCAACATGCATTTTGTTGGAATATCACAAAAATTTTACTATAACCACCAATCAGACAGAGCACAAAATATCTCTAATGCAGCACATTGTGGATCGCATACCAGATACTTTCTCTAAAGAAATACGAATGGAACATTGTCCTTTAGTTGTAAATGCAATATTTGAACATATGGGCTACCATTTTTATGGCGAAGAATGTTTTGTAACCAACATGGCATGTGATTCATGTGATACTAGTTTCATGATAAATATTGGTGAAAAAATAGGTCTAAATGCTGCTGCAAGAATGATATGTAGTATTAGTGGTGTTGACACAGGAACTTGCAGAGAGGATAAAACCGTTTTGTTGGAAGTCATATTCCAGATGAAAAAGCCTGGTGGAAGTTCAGATGATGGCGGCAGTTGGTACTGTCCAGCCATTAATCGAACATTTAAAAAAGACAGCTTACAATTAATAGTAGGTTTTAGTTATATCAATTTCACAACTGATATTAGGTTTTTTGCTTCATTCTGTATGTGGGATATTAACAGGACTGATGAACACAAAACAGTATTCACAACATGTGAAAAAGGAATGATGCCCAGTTATTCAAGCCATGTCGCCTTAAAAGTGTTTTCATATGTATCTAACTTTTTATCGCTCGTGTCCATGTTGTGGACCTTGCTTATATACATGATTTTTAAGGACCTTCAGAAAGACTGCATAAACAACATACTTTACCTTGTAGCAGCTTTGTTTTGCGGACAGCTTTTGTTTCAAATCAGTGGTTTGAACATTATTACTTCAAGTGATATTCTTTGCAATATGGTTGGCACACTATTGCATTTATTTTGGTTGATGTCATTTTTATGCATGTCGTGTATATCGCTTGACCTTGCTTATAAAACAAACTGCAATTGGCACCAAACCAGTAGAAAATTCAAAGCGCTCCACTGTGTAATTTTGGCAATAGTATTTGTCATAATTTGTCTCATGTTAGACCAATTCACATCACTCGAGTTGGCATATGGAAATCGAAGAGGTATCTGCTTCTTGCAACCTCTTTTTTACCAGTTGATCCTATTTGTTCTTCCAGTGGCAACAATTTTAGTTATTAATACTATATTGTTTTTCTTTGTTGTCATAAAAATCTACAAAACCAATTTGCAAAGTAGCAGAATGACAGGAACTGAAAGATATTACGTTTGCATTTATGCTCGGATTTTATCCCTGTTTGGAATATCATGGATTGTAGCACTGCTTCCTTCATTAGCAAACGTAAATGCATTGCATTACGTATTTACGTTCATAAATTTACTACAAAGTCTGTTTTTCTTCGTCAGTTTTGGTTTCAATGAAGCTGTACGACAAAGAATTTTGAAGATGTTGGGCCACTCCACCCCAAACGAGATCTCGAATACTTAGCGTTCTATCTGTTTAAAATCCTCCTGTCCAAGAAACATAGCATGATTCTATTGTATATGACGGAACAATTATGCTTCCATACCGCTAGAAAAGCATTGTTGGTAGCCAACAGTTTGGAACTGATCATTCATTACAGACAACATTATGCGGACAGATCCAGTTGTCTAGTCACATTATCATTGTAATAATTACTTAAAATAGTCTTTTGGATTTTTATTGCTCATCCGTGACATCATGAGGGTTTTTGAATGTCATTGGCTGAATAATTAACTAGCTCAGCTCAAGATTCACAATCCATGTCAAATGTCTTCCCTTTCAAGGGTTAGACTGGGGAAACAACCCTGCAGATTTTAGTTTCGCAAGGATTTGCATTTTCATATATATATTTTTTTTTTTTTTGGTGACCTCAAACCATCTTTCTTTTTACTTGCATGATATTTAGTGTCATATAAAGAATATTTCAATTTCAAATAATTGTAATGTAATATCTTGAAGCAATAAAATGCAATAAAATTGTTTCATTGACAGCTTGTTTTCACCTTTATTTCCACTTCACATCCACTGATATTGAGTCTGTGATTCTGAGATAAGAAAGTTCACTGGATTTAACAGCCATTTCGTTTTGATCAAATTAAACTTTTCATTATCAGAATTTATAAATTTCACAAAATATTTATTTGTATGAAATAGGGTATTGTCGCCAACTTAATACTTGTGTGTTCAAGTGATATTAACCATCCAGACGTACTTATCCTTACAAAGCGTCAGTCATATGCCGGAATATTATGAGCTAAGGTGTAATGAAAATTGCAGCTGATTGATATTCATAAGCTAATCACATGACCTGGGTGTGCCACATATTTGCCTGGGTGGAACAAGCTGGCATTGCAAAATAATATAATGATCAAACAATTAGTATATTTTATTACATTTAAGAGACATTTATGAGTGTTACAGTAGCATTATATCACAATGAATACTGGATATATGTGACCTGGTGTAATTGATTTTGTTTAGTGATTATTATATTAGGCCTATGATTAATGTATATATTTTATATTATATATATACATTATTGTGAACATGAAAAGTCATTTATGAAGTCAATTAGGATTACATTGATTATGATGCCAGAGGGCAGCATAGGCTAGATAAATTTGGTCCTCTAGGAGTTAGTGCAAGCAGGAAGTGCCGCGAGGGCCTCTTGTGGCAATTTCGTAAGGAAGCTCCTGTCAGACAGAATGGTGGAAAGGCTGTAGCTTAAGAAAAGAAATCTGTTATCATCATGTGAACACTTGTGAACTATTTCTTTAAAAGTGTAGTCCCAACTTCACACTACTAGTAATGGGGGAAGTTCACAATAAGCTGCAGCACTGGTTGTGATGGTTCAAGTCATTGTGTTATGTGGAAGAAAAGGATTGGTTTGCAAATGAAAGTGCACAGTCATACCACTGCCCTCTAGTTCTGACTAGTCTACTCTAATTCTAATGTTCACTTGTCCGCACCTGATAATTGTTATTAAAGAAATTGAATCCCAAAGAACCGAGTTGTGTCATCCGTAAATATTCAACTAGGACTTGGTTACATGTAAGTGAACGAGAAATTATATATTAGTACTAGAGATAACCTGCCTCCCCTAAGATGGATGAGTCCATTAGTCCAGTAGAACTTTGTCAAAAAGTAGGGTAAGCGTAACATGGAGTATGGCAGCAATTTTTTTGTTGTTATTGGGTAATTTGAGGGTGCTGAATCCAAATCTGATGGGTGCCAGTTTGGCATCCTTGAGCAATTTAAGATATTCACAAAAACAGTTGCCATAATGAAAAAATTTGTATTTTCAATATTCAACAAATAATGTGAATGAGCAAGATTGCTATAATCCATAGCTACAACTAATGTCATAAAATCAATAGCCAGAGATATAGGATTGCAAATACGGAAAAGACCTTAGAGGTCAAAGGTCAAGGACACTGATGGAATCATACCAAATATGGATATTATTCCAATTTTCTGTCATTTCAAGGATAACTTATGTCACAGTATTCAACATGTGGCAGAAAACCACACAAGTGGCATATCATGTTGTAAGTTTCATCACCATCTCCAAGTTTAAATACTTAGGTGAGAACTCAGCATAGTCCACAATTCAGTATATTGTAAAAGTATAGATTTCTTCTTCCCAAATAAGTAAGACAAAGTCATAGGTAAGTTGTAAGACTGGTCTTTCCTTGCTCAAATCAAAGATAAAGAATTTCCTCCATTTATTGTATTTATAGGAAGTGACTTTTTCCTAGTCACTCCTCTCTCTCTCTCCATTGGCCCAAGGCCCACATCCAATCACAACTTTACAACATCCAACACACAATTCCTGTAATTCAAAAATCTCTTTTCATTACATAATCTCACTGGAGGAATTTTCCCACCATTTCCAGCATCTCCAACTGACCAAATGCCCCCTGGGTGGCAATGGCTATTGTGGCAATTGGGGTTTAATTAAAGGAGGCAAAAGGATGCCACTCCATTCCTTCCAAACCCCTTTGACCAAAGGGACTCCAAATTTAGAATCCAAAGTACCCTACTGCCCACCTGGTCAGCCACAGCCATTGTCCAGCCACCCCAGTGACCATTGTCCAAGTAGCCATTGTCCAGCCAAACCAGTGGCCATTGTCTGAGTTCCCATTGTACATTTTGGAAACCCCTCCAGTGAATAAATTACATTTAAATCTTAACTTTAAATGCCTTAACTTAAACATATTCATTTACTAAGTTTACATATTTACTAAGTTTAAATTCATACAATATGAGAAGGAATTCTACAGGTAACTATAAAATACTAATATTTCAAAAATCTATAGACAAAAATAATACACATAAAATTGAAACATATAAACATAAAATTCAAACACATAGAAGGAAATACATAAAATTGAATTATTCATTATAATTTAGAAAGTAATCAATTTACAATCAATTTAGTTTTAAGGCTGAGGCAAAAGCCTAGTGCTTTTTACACTGCCTCACCCTACGGAGTTAGTGAAATGCCCCAGAGGAATCCACTAAACTAACAAACATCAGATTCCTGACTAAGTGAAGCATATTCACTAACTGACACATTTAAAACTAAACAGTGATTCAAGACAGAGGCTAGGTTACATGACCTTCCGCCAGTCTGCACTTGCTGACTTTTTAAACATTCACACATTACTAGAACCAGGCCACACATCACTAGTGCTGGCTTACACATTGGTAGATACATAATAAAGTTGAAATTACATTGAGCATGACAAACTCATACCATAACACATTATTAGTGCAAGGTCACACATTACCAGGTCATGGCAACACATCACTAGAAGATAAATATACATACTGAAAGAGTGAACCACCATGTTCACCATTTGAAACATTCAAAAACATTGTCATCACACATACACATTGTAAAAAGAAGGACTATACTACCCAACTACACACAATAAAGCTGGTCGTACCCACACAAGTACTAGTGAGGTTCCCTGGAGTGGTGCACTCCCCTGGCTATTGATGAACGTTCGTCATCACCTATTAACCTGTATTTACTCATCATTGACACTGTACTGTGCCAAGAACACTGCAACTAGGACCCTAGGACAGGTTATCTGGGTTGCCACGATAAACAGAGGTCCAGCTCACCAATGTACTCCTATAGCTAAACATGTATACAATATAAATGGAGCACATAACTAAAGAAACTGGCCTAATATTTAAATGTGAGTTTTCCTGGGATCAACAGGACTCAGAGGGCTCCTCCATAGATGGGGAAGGCCTGGCAGGCAATTGAAACCCAGTATCTGTCCTAGCCTTTGTGTAGTGGACTGTACTACTGGTGTGCTTCAGAGTCTTCTTGCAGCAAATTAATTTAGCCACGTACTCCTTTGCCCAGTTTTATTTTGTAAAAAACCATATACTGCCTCCCACTAATGCCAAAATTAACAATGTCATAGAGATGATGAAGGATGTGGTAGGTGCTTGTTTGTGGAACTTTATCCAGGATGTTTCACTCCACCGAATGGCATTTAATAGCACATCCTGATTGACATCTTTAACCTGGGCAGCAACCCCCCCCCCTTTTAACTGGGGAAAGGTGTTAGTTAATGATTCATGATTTAACTTAGTAGTGAAGTTAAATTGTCCTTCAATGCGTATGGTTGGCATCACCACTCTCCATCCCTTCCCAGCAATATTACAAGGAGCTGGGCAGGTCATGGCGTACGTTCCAGGTGGCAAATTCATCGGAGGATAGACCTTTCCGGGGCATCTGGACGATAACGCCTCCCCCCAGGATACAATCACAATGGTCTTGAGAGAGACTCTTTTTACAACTGTCACATTTGACTCTTTGATGATGTCAAACCGACATGCCCTGATCAACTCAGTTTGGTTGAAAATGAGCTCCCTCACACAAGGTTGATGCCTGGCGTCGTACAAAGGTCCTGCCCTACAGACGAGTGGATCACTGCCCACACACACTTCCGGTTCAAATAACTGGCTGGTGGCTGTATCCACCCCATAGCTGCTGCCAACTTTAATACGTACAGTCATATTTGAGTTCCTTATGGGCACAGGATAACTTTGAATATTATATAAAAGGTAATTAGATTTTAATAATGGTAGGAAGGTTAAACTTAAATACTAGGAAATTATTGGTTATAGACACTGCTTCTATTTGCACATACCTATAATACCAGATCAGGTCTGGAATCACATCATATCCTGACTGGGCTATCATTTCTATAATTCCCCCAAGCACCTTGGGCATCACCACATCCTCTGTCAAAGCACCTCTCTCCAGAGCACTACGCTGCTGCTGAAAGAGCCTCATTTGTTGGGTGTATCCCTCATACAGATATTCGCACTCCTCTATGACTCTCTGGACTTCGAGTCGAATTTCTAAGCTGTTCAGGCGACGTAGAAGGTTTTGGGCGAGCGATTTTACATATATATCCAATTGCTTCAGGTGGTCCCCCAGTTGGGTTATCGCGATCGAGTTGTTTCTGGCGTACAAGCGATTCTGACTAATGACAGTCATCATTTTGGCCGACAAGTGCACAACATCCTTCATTCTTGACTGAAGTTCCTCAGTGGCCTGAGTATACTGCTGCACTTGTCGGTCCGTGGCTACTCCAAACAGGGCATGCAGTCCTGACCCGATAAAGTCGAACACTCCCCTCTTCCGGCGTCCCATCTTCGGAGAGTGCTCAGACCTACTCTTTCCAGAGTAGCTGCCATCAAGTCAGTGCATCCTGCTCAATCTGGCCTCCCAGGACCTCTGGATGTAGCCAAAAACTTGTATTTTCTTCCTGCTCGCACGTATTAACTCAATCATGTGGTCCAACTGAGGGGGAAAGTCAGGAGTCTGTAGCATCACTAACACAACCCATGACGCCTCTAACGTTCGCAACGCAGTGCCTCCTCTAATCAATACACCGTCAGGCAGGCTGAACGGGGCTGTTGGTTCCTCAGCCAAGGCTGTTGGCATCAGATTTTCTGGAGAATCTTGGTCGGCTACCTGCCAGCCCAAGCTCATACTGATAGCAATTAACCACCAGCCGCTACATACTGTCAGAGGTGGTTTCCCCCTCTCGCATATACTTGGGGTGGTCATCACTGGATGATGGATGCGTCCACTTAATGAGGCTGATGGTAGCTCTCCTGGCTTGGCCTTCTTCCTTCGGCGTCGATGACGGCGTCTGGGCGGTGGTGATTCCTCGTCCTGGTAGTCCTGAGCTCTCTTAGTCCCTATTGGTAAGAAAGGTTGCGATCGCTTGTCCAAGTTTCCAGGGACTTCCCTGCCCTTCATCTTATAGTCCCCAGAGTCAGTGGAGCGTGGACGACTCTGCCCCCTCGAACGGGGTAGGAGGGGTTCGTCAACAGAGGTGGTCCACTCCTCTCCGGTTGGTAGGGGGACATCGGTGCCTGCAACAGTAGGCTCCGCCTCTTCCATGGAGGAGTGGTCAGCATCACGTGGGTGCGCTGGACCACCATCTTCCAGGGGCTTAGCGTTTGGTTCCTCTGGCTGTACCTCGACACCAGGTGGCGCTGGCAGTGCTGGAGCAGGATTTGACAATGGAGGTGGCAATTGCCAAGGTCGAATGGCTGCCCCTTTTGCATTGGTCTTTCTCTTGGGCCTGGGGCGTAGCTCATCCCAGATAACTTCGGGATCCACTACTCGTACCTTCTCTCTATTCAAAATCTTTTGCTTCCCAGTATGCTGATGGGTTAGCCATAAGGCCTTTCCTCTCACCTGGGTCACTAGCCATTGGGGTTCCCACTTGCTGGTCAGTGTGAGTGGTTTCTCTGCTTTGATGACTACAGAATCTCCCACCTCCACTCCTTCTACATTGGCCTTTTTGGCCAGCCTCTCCCGGTTGTGTTTCCGAGAGTCCAGTGTGAGATGCTGAGCCGTACGTAGGGCCTCATAGAGGTCATGGAGCCTACCAAAGATGGGTTCTCCTCCCTGCAATGCTCTGTGGATAGGGAGCCTGGGTCGGCGATCGAAATGAAGGAAATATGGGGTGTGCTGGGTGACGTCTGATACAGCACAATTGTAGCAAAGTACGGCTGGGCCTAATTGTTCTTGCCATAACGAGGTATCATTATTCACCAGTTTGCCAAAAATCTCCTTCAGTGTCCTGTTAAAATGTTCGATTCGGCCGTTCGACTGCGGATGGTAGGGAGTGGTTTTCTTGTGCTTCACTCCCACACTCGCCAAGTCAGAGAGCAACATTTCCATGTAACCATGACGAGGGAAGTAATCCTGATGCATTGTACGCCAGACACACTCACTGGTTTTGCGAGCAAGGGGATAACACTCCGCATAACCTGACGCATGGTCAGTGATTGTTAGAATGTAGTCACTCCCTTGAGGCGAGGTCATGATTGGTCCCACGAGGTCCAGGGATACAAGCTGCCCTATGCTCGTGGCGATGGGCATTTCCCCCACGGGAGCATGCTGCTTCCGCTTACTGTGGGTTAAACACACTGGGCACCTCAGGATCCATTGTTTTATTTCTGCTCTCATTCCAGGTCACACATAAGCTTCCTGCACTTTCCGCATTGTCTTTATGTGTGCCATGTGTCTGACTTCCTTATGTGCTTGTTTTATTATTTCATCTCTGAACTTTGGAGGTAGGACCAGGCGATGATACTCGGCTGCATGATGGTAGGGTTTCAGGATGGAGTAGAGAAGACCTTGGAGGACCTCGTAAGGACCTTCTTGGTCATTCCCTTCTCCCCATTGATCCATGAGCTGTTGTTCCTTCTGGACATCCTCCAAGATGAGCCCACTGTCCAAAATGGGCAGGGGTAGGTCAACCGGCAATCCAGGAGGCAGCTCATCACCCATTCTCCATTCTTCCAGGTCAAAAGTGTCCATCCGCTCTGGTTTAATCCTGGACAGCAAGTCTGCCCTCACATTAAATTTGCCTTTACGATATTGTACCTTGCACCCAAACTCAGCTAGCAGAACTGCCCAGCATTGAATCTTTGTGTTCTGCATTTCTTTCGTGAAGAGTGAGACCAAGGGTTTGTGATCTGTGAAGGCTTCAAATTTGGCACCCCATACATACGACTGGAACACTTTTAACTCTGTGATCAGTCCATATGCCTCTCGCTCTATGGCCGCCCATCATCTCTGAGTAGGAGATAGTATCCTTGAAAGATAACTGATTGGTCTCTCTACCACTGAGACAGGGTCAACTTGGCATAGCACTGCACCAATGGCTAAATCACTCGCATCAGTGTACAGGAGATATGGGTCCCGGGTTCGAGGGTGTGCCATCACGTGCTTGCTGATCAGTAAATCCTTGAGAGTTTCAAAACTCCTTTGCTGGCTCTCTCCCCAGTAAAATCGAGTGTTTTCTGGTCAGCTCCACCAAGGGTTCTGACACATGGGCGTATCCAGGTATGCAGGTACGGTAATAACCTGTCATGACCAGAAATGAACTTACTTGCTTGACGCTGTCTGGGGGACTCATTTTTGATATCGCTGTCACTTTATCTGGATCTGCCTTCAGTCCATCTCCACTTACGACGAAACCCAAGAGCTTGACCTCAGTCTGTCCAAATACACACTTCTTGGGGTTCAATGTGAGGTTGTAGGTTCGAAACCTCTCCATTACAGCCTGCAGATGAGCTTGATGACTTACGATGTCTGGACTGTATACCACCACTTCATCCACATATATCATGCAACAGTCTCCAATGAGGCCTCGTAGGACCTCGTCCATGGCCCTTTGAAAAGCACTTGTCACGTTCGACAACCCCATTGGCATCGTGGTAAACTCGTACTGCCCTCGGAAACATGTAAACACTGTCTTCTCTTGGCTCGATCTTTCCAGTGGAAGTTGGTAGAATCCAGACTTCAAGTCCAGGGTGGAATAGACTGTGGAACCATGCAACTGGTCAAAGACATCCTGTATCAGAGGGACTAGATAACAATCCTTTTTGGCCACAGTATTGACCCGTGTGAAGTCGATACAGAACCTGGGTCCTTCTGAAGGGTCCTTTTTCTCTACTAACACCACTGGTGAAGCCCAGGGCGAATTGGAGGGCACGATGATGCCCTGCTCCAACAGCTCATCCAGCTTCCTGCCCAGAGCTTCCCTTCTCATGAAGGGCATGCGATAGGCCCTTTGCTTGATAGGGGGTCCTGTCATCTCGATCTGGACCTCAATCGCGGAGTGTCTCCCCAGGGGCTGTCCCGCCGCACTGAACACATCCGGATTTCTCAACATGCATTCCGAGATGACTTTGGCTGCTTCTGCCTCTTCTGGAGTCATTCTCCCCAACACATTCACATCATCAAAAACATTTTTACTAACAGTTCTACTAATATTTTCACTATTAAATCCATAAGGTGGGCCAGACACGAGAGGGAAGCATTGTCCTCTCCATTGGAGCTCTCCCTTCTTGTAATCCACTT